>OZ007586.1:90551651-91817918 GCA_963931845.1 Maratus michaelseni | reverse complement strand
CCACGATTTTCTGAATGTTTCTGTGAAAAACTCTGCATCACGATATTTTATATAATTTTCAAATTATTGAATTATTTTTATTGGTTACTTTTGGATGATCCGGTATCTAATGTAAAACTTATTCTTAAACTATTGAATACAGCCAATAATATGTTTTTGAACATTTGAGTGGTGCACTAAGCCCAGGGTTTAGTGAGCTAGCTACAAAATGAGGAGCTTGGACCGATGTTCGCGGGTTCGAAACCATCGTGGTCCGTGCGGGGTGACTCTACAAAGTTTTCAGGGGTTTTTTTGTATGAGAACTATTATTCGGATCATTTCCCTTGAAAAGGCCTCTCTGAAGGTATCCGCCACTTTAGAAATATGGCCAAATCTGCCCGATGCTTAACAAAATCCCATCACTTTAGAACCTTTCAAAATGGCATACTGCAAAAACAAATAAGAACATGTATTTTTCCCAATTTTTTTTTACCAGACAGCAAGCATGATTTTTTTAGAACAATAAAACGTATATTTATTACGACGTTTGTTACTATATTTTGTTAATAGATGTATACACATTTATTATTGAAAAACAGCGCTTGTTTCAGGAACTGCATAACAGCGACGTTTTATTTAGTATAATTGAGAGTATTTTGGATTGTCTCAGTGCCACACAAAAATAGCACATAGGTGATAATAGCACGCAACACCAACAGTCCGATGAAATAATTATATTTTCGATGAAATAATGATTAAACTTTATGATTAAATGAAATTTAAAATAAATAGTTATTAAATTTTCGATTTGAAAAGTTGAAGTCATACGTAATAGAGAGCGAAAATTCACATCTTACAAAATAATTTATTTCAAATGACTGAATAAATTTCATAATACATTTTATAGCTGTTACATGCCAACTAGATTACCAATTTTAAAATTCTTTTTCCTCCTCCTCTCTTTTCATTTTCTTATGAGTTTTTACCTATTTGTGGAAAGTAAAAATACCATCATTCTGAGGCTCTAAGCGCAATAAAAATTCTTCATAAAAATGGCATTTTTATGAAGAATTTTCATTTTTATTTAACAAGGAAGAAATTATAGTCCAAAAATCTGAAGTATTCAAATGTTTATTGTTAAAATATAGAAAAACTGGATTGCAGGAGTATTTCCAAAATGATCGTTTTCGAATGCTTTCAATCCATATCTGCATTTTACAAGAAAATATCGCTTAAAATATTCCCAAGCAATATTCACTTTTTCCCATTGTAATTTATGTTCTTTCAAAAATCATTATTTACATTCTTTTATGATTTTTTGGACCAGGGTATTACAGAAATTTCAGCCTTAACGTTCAGTTTCTTGGGATATTAAAGTAAAATAAAAATAACTCCTTAGAAACACTTTATATAACTGCATATAAGAATAATAATCTTAACAGTGATATCCCTAAATCCAAGAAGGGAAATATTAGGTCGTGATGCTTCCCACATCGTGACTGGAATGCGAAACAGCGCCTGCTTCCTTTGACAGTTGCGGAGATATCCAGTCGGGTGTAAGAAAATAAAAGTATCCTTGTGTTTTTTGGCAACGAATAGAATATATGATTTTTTTTTTACTTACTATTGTTATGAACAAATTTTATTTGATGTATGCCGGTTTGTTAGGAAATGCTCTTGATATTTTTAATTTAAACGAAATTATAAATAATAATCATTGAATGGCAGAATTTTAACGATTAACACCTTAACAGTTTCTGATTTTGACACAATAAACTAAAAATAACGACGAAAAAACGCTTTTTCCTTACTAAAATAGTTGCTTTATGCAATTGAAAAAATGTTTTTCAATTAATAAAGCGAATATTACAATTAAAAAATTATTGGTATCCAAGAGCTTTGAGTAGCGAAGCAAGCAAACAATTATTGTCCTTTCGGGCGTTCGGGTAAAACTGAAAAGTGGTTAAATAAAGAGAAAAATTCTGTAAAAAATTAATGGTTCCACGTGAGCCACAGTTGAACCACACTATTGTAGTTTATAATAAAAAAAAATAGTTTTATTTTCGCGGTGGATGACATTTAAAAAAGTGAGAGAAATATTTATCCATGTATTTATTCGTAAATCTTTTTAAATATCCGTACATCTTTCCAATTTGTATCTTAAAATTATTTTGCTGTTATTATACAAACTGAAATCTTATATTATTATTTGTAACTTTAAGTTCAATGTATAATAATAAGGCACAAAATCTCATTTCTTTCGGATTTGAAAAATTCTCAAAAAATTCAGTAGGATATCTGTTATTAGGGACATTACGATGTTATTTTGCGGTATAACTAAATACAATCAGCTGCAATGGTGTTAGATATTCCTATGTCAAACCCATTTATTACGGCCATGCAAGATTGCATCATACGATATGATCAGCTGTTGCGTCCTTGAATTCATCAGCGTTGTTTGGGATCCAGTGGTAAACCAAATAACTTTAGAGGGAGTAACCGCACGGATTTAGATACGGTTAATATAGCCTGTGTGCTAAACTCAAATTAAAGAAATTAGCTTAATCAAGAGAGAAATTGCGCACTTCTTAAAATGTTGAAATAGGAGCTTGCAGGTATTTTGTTTTCAAATATGTAGCTTTAATAAATTAACACATTAATATAAAAAATAAACTCAACTTAAAATTAACAAGAACGAAAAATCATGCATCCAGCATAGATTATGAAACATTTTCCAACACTTCCAGAATACTTTAACAAAACTTCATCGTTTACTAAGGTGAAAGATGATGCCAAGTAAACAACTTGGAAAAAGAAAAACACATTTAAAAACTCAGTTTCAGGAATTACAATCAATAATTGGAAAACTATCCGATTTCTTTTCTGCTGCCCTGTATATGATCTATCGATTTGTATATATACTACATAGTATGTGATTATTTAGTTCATTTATGAAGCACATAGCACATAGTTGAAAATTCCCCTTCAGCAATTTCCGTCAATAAACAGAAATGCACTAGAGATCTTTTGTGCTGCCTTGTATATAATTTTTAGAATTTATACACACCAAGTAATAGGCAAAAAATGATTTACATTTAAAAACGCACACCACAACTGAAAATGTACAAGCAGCAATTATTGTTAATAAACAGTACTGTAACCGAATTATTTTGTGTGTCCCTGTAAATAAAGGATGAATACTATATGCATGATATTCTATAGTAAGCCTCTTGTAGCGCACCTCAGTGATACTTATCAATTTTCAATATGTTTGAAATAGTGTAACATCATTGGAATACACCGCAATTTATTTTTCCCCATAGACCGTAATGTAATGGAATTCTTTTGAGTGTCCCTGTAAAGGAACTATTAAAGCTACATACTTCATTTTCAATACTGAACATACCACAGTAAACCTCAATAACATATATAAATTTGATGGCAATCCGAGTATATTTACGCGAGTTAGAACATGGACAGACAGACGACAGACATACAGACAAACCAAATTCATAAACACTTTTAAATTTTGTTGGAAAGTGTTAAAAATTGAGTTGGTGTTTTAAAAGACACTAAATAAAATCCAATGTACGAAGTAGGAAAAATGTAGAAAAAGTTGTTTTAAAGAAGATGCAGGAGAATCAAAAAATGCATTTCGAGCTGACAGAAAAATATATTAATGCAAAATTATAGCTACTTAATAAAAGCAAAGTTGAGATAAGTTCACTTGTTAAGTTCACCTGTTATTATTGTTCATGTTCACATACAATATATGTTTACGTGACATGAGAAAAACAAGCACGTGTTCCGAATATTGCTCATCTCGCTAATTTGGCAGTCACAGCACAGCCCTCTCATTATCAGGCCTACGCCCTGACACAAAAATGGCGGCAGTCGTAGGCGGATATTTTTCAGTGTTCGTACAGTCCTTTAAGTTTTAATACCAGTAATTACTAAAAGTCTTATTCGCCTTATTTAAAAAAAAAAAAAATAAAGACGAACAATACTTTAAGAAAAGATTGGTGGTCAAATTCAAGGGACCATACAAAAGCTGAGAAAAAAAATTCCGCCTACGAGGTGTAAATACTTATCTTCTTAAAGAAGGCTTTGTAAATCACTAACTTAAAATTGAAGTTTTTGAATGGGTTGATTTAAAAAATGACTGGCTTCCACTCAAATAATGTTAGTGTACACCACATCTGACGAAATTTTGCTTCGGGCTTAAAATTCATAACTTTGAAGGCATTATTAAAAGTACTAAAAGAAGAAAGAATTGAATGGGGGGTGATTTTACAACTGCAATGATTTAAAGTACGCTTGGTCATCACCTTGTATAAACTTTAGAAGTTTTGGCCTTGTATAAACTTTAGAAGTTAGACAGTTTTGGCTAAAATTTTATAGTCATCTTCAGGGACATCAAATGATAAAACTGGCGAGTTTATAGCTTGAGAGAGAAATGAGAAATGGTAGGGAAAACCAAGAAAGAAAAAATAGGAAAAAACACATAATATGCTGGACCCATCATCAGTGACGTTGCAATAAGAACAATCGAGATCATTTATGAGCGATAAAAATTAATAAATGCTATTAAATTATTGAATCTGTCAACACTTAAAAGATTAATGATACCTGAAATGAGAATTGGAATACTTTTTTCAAGAATATAATTTAATAATGAGTGATAAAATAATGACCACTGAATTTATATTAGAAGGCAAAAATAGAATATTTATATTAACGTAAGTTAAAAAAGATTGTTAATATAATATGAAACGGAAACAATTTGTTAAATTATAACTATAGTAAATAAATAAATAAATAAATGATTATGGCAATAAATCTAAGTATCAGTTAAGTGGTAGAGAAATAGAATTATTTAATTTTTCTTATTATTTAACGTACAGAAAAGTTTTCTTTATTTGAATGTGGAAATTTTAATATCGAAACAATATTTTCTTTAGATTAATTCATTATTTTGTTTATCAAATTTTTAATTCTTTAATCACTAGATAATTAGTTTAGATATTAAAATTTCCCCATTCAAATAAAGAAAACTTTTCTGTACGTTAAATAATAAGAAAAAGTAAATAATTCTATTTCTCAACCACTTAACTGATAGATTCATTGTCATAATCATTTATTTATTTATTTATTTATTATAGTTATAATTTACCAAATACTTTGTGTTTCACATTAGACCAGCAATCCTTTTTAAATTACGTTAATATAAATATTATATTTTTGTCTTCTAATATGAATTCAGTGGTCATTATTTTATCACTCATTATTAGATTATATTTTTGCAAAAAGTAATCCAATTCTCATTTCAGACATCATTAATCTTTTAAGTGTTGACAGATTCAATAATTTTAAAGCATTTATTAATTTTTATCTCTCATAAATAATCTTGATTTTCTTATTACAACGTTACCGATGTCGCCAGCATATTATGTGCTTCCCCTTTTTATAATTCTTGGTTTTCCCTTCCCTTTCCTTACCATTTCTTATTTCTTTCTCAAGCTATAAGCTCACCAGTTTAGTCCTTCGATGTCCCTGATGATGGCTATAAAATATTAGCCAAAACTGTTGGAATAATTTCGCATTTAACTAAGTTTTAACATCTCTCTTTTACACTGTTTTAGCAAAGTATACAACTACAATAATGTACTGTTTATATTTTTAATCTATATATTAATCAACGGTGTATACGTCCATCTTTAATACTTCTATTGCAAAATTTTTATTTGCAAAATTACCTGTAGGTATATTCAAGGACTCTGAGCACCTTATTACGTCACGTTGCGAAGGGCTGATGTCAGTGCAATATTTTTTGTAATATCTTTTTCATATAATTTGCATCATGCATGCACTAATGTTTTTATTTTTCTTATTTATGTCGGTCGGAATGTATCGTGCATTTTTGTTTGCACAAATTATTTATTTTCCAAATGATATGTACCAAAATGGCGTTCAGGTTTTAAATTTGAATACACATACATATATAAACTGATTCGTTTTATGGACGTGTTTTAAATGAAAATGTAGAATTACAAATTGTAGATTAGTTGTATGCTTTAAATAATATAAAAGAAAAATGATATTTTACTGATGCAATCTTCAAAATGGACATATAAAAAAATTAATTTAGACTCGAATCTAATGAAATATCTTTTTCCAAGAAAGAAGTGATATATTATATTTTCATTTCCTTACGTTGTGGACCATCAAATGCAACATCAATTACTGATTTACACTTAAAAATTGCACAGACGTTGACCTAATAGGATAGTAATGGCATAAGAATGCGAATATCATTACATCATATTCGTGGTAATGTTTTTATAGGCCAGTGACTTTATTCTTTGAAGAACGAGCAGAAAAGATAGCGTATACTTGGAATAGAAAAATGTCCGAAGGGTATATTATTATGTTTAGAGAATGTTTAGTTTTAAAACTAATCACCGATTTGAAAAGCAGGTTACCCCAAACACTAAATATTTTGGTTAAAAGCTTTTTTGCGTGATTAAACAAAATATTGCACAGTCATATTTAAATTACTAGTAAATATAAGCAGAAAGAACCATGTATTATACAGCTTTATCTACCTATTGACTCATGTAATACTCCCTTGACTTAACATGCATGGAAGCATTGCATTTTTAAAATTTCTCCAGATAATTACTATTATTATTATGACTGAACACAAAGATAATTTCGGAAAGTTAAGTTACTTTTATTGTAAAATTTGAACAATATCAATTTAAAATTTCAAATGAGTAATTGAAAAAAATACTTTTACCAATTTTAGTTTTATTGTAATTTTACTAAATGTCACAATATACAGGGTGCATTTAAGAGATTTCTATGATATTATGTTTACTCGTGTATAATAGATACCTTGTGTTTTTAGAAGAAAATTAAAAAACAAATCCCTCATGTATAATTCACATCAGGGCAGAAAACATGAGAATTTTAAAAACAAATTCTGTAAAAATTCCGACTCACAATTATTTTTCCTAGGACATAAATTACCGTATTCATTGACGTATATTTTGCCACCTCATTAAAATACTAGAAAAAGGTTCTGCATTATGTACTTTTCTCTCATTGGAACTTTGTTTTAAAATATTTATTGACACCAGAAATCGATACAGTCTATTTGCTTTTAGAATACAACATACGGCACATAAAAGTGCAATTATTTCACTTACTACTTCTATAATATATTCGTTCATTCGATCGCCATAGCCACGTGTTGTATTTGAGGATATAGCGATAGTATGTGTTATTTGTGGTTCCGTATAACTGTGGAAAATATTCTGTGTATACCGCTCGTTCATATATTAGGCCTTACATTTTAGGAAAACCATTGTCATTACGCAAGAGAAAAAAAACGGTACTACAAAGCGATTACTGAGCTTGCTCGATTATTAAATTCAAAACCCCGCAGTTTTATACACCATTACTACAGATTCTTAAAAAAAAAAAAAAGCATTATTTGCTATAGGACTTATTCAGTCAAAAATACAAGGTGCAATGGCACATAGCAATTTGAATTGGGATTTTTGTCTTTAGCTTTAACAATAATGAAGCAATAGTAATGAAATTTTCAAGAGACTTAGTTTCTTATTTTGTGTGACATTTGATAACATATTAAGATGTTCCTGAAGTGATCACCATGAGCATCCAAACAACAATGAACTTCCCGGTCTATATTCTGGAATGTGCTGAAAACTCATACTGACTAATTCATACATATATATGTATGCCTTCACACACAAAATTATTCTAAAAATAGATTTAAATTAGGAAACTAGTATAAAATGTCTAAAATGAATTCATTTATTAATTTCAATTTTAACTAATTGAAACTAGGCAATATTTTCCATCATCAATGTTTTGAAAAAATAAGTGAAAAGTATAATTAATCAGTATATTTTTTTACTGTAAAACTTTTAGTGCGACCGTACATCAAAAATGGTGGCAACTATACTTTGCACGAAAGTGGTGTTGTGGAACATTTAAGAAAAACTCTCGGTATTTCAATATACCAAAAAATATTGATCGCATTTCATTACATCAGAAATATTCCACTGCATTACTTGTGGTGCAAAGTAGCTACAAATATTATTGGTGTACAGTTACACTAAAAATTTTCACAGTGTAGATGTATGTTTATTTTTTTACATAAAAGATAAAATTGATATTGTAAATATAATATAATTATAGAGTATTTTTATCCTAATTGTTTTAATATAAGATTAATTTTCGTTGTTTTCGGGTTGACTTTGATTTGCACAGGTCAGTATACCAAGACCCGTACCGGACTTTAATGTAGATAAAAATTACTTGTTAAAAATTACATGTTAAGCATTTACCGTATTAAAGTTCAAGTATAATAAAATAAATAACTGACGACAAACTTAGAAATTAATTGATCTAAGAAATATAATGAGCACAAAAAAATTCTTAAATACATATAGTATTATTGTGTGAGCTATAACGATCTCGAAGACGCCTCGGTCGTCTGATGCATTAAATGCCCCACCGCGCCCGGACCCGCTGGTCGATGTCTCAAACTTATTAAATTTAGCTTTTAATTTTTTTCGGTGGCATCTTCCGTGATCGGGATTAATACCGTTCTACTTGCCTCGATGCGACGGCCGCCTGTTCCGCATGCAGCGGCAAACTTACCCACCGAGAGCTATAATGATCCCGAAGCCGCCGCTATCGTCCGATGGATTAAACCCCTCATCCCGCAAAAACCCGCTGGTCGAGGTCTCAAAACTGTTGAATTTAGCTTTAATTTTTTTTCCGGTGACATCCGGTGGCTTAGTGTTAAAAGGAAGGTGACAAACAGCAGCAGGGTACAGCTCAGCAACAGGTGACAGCTCACGACGGCTGAGCGTGCCGCCTGTTCCGTGAGTAGTGGTGGTTCCTGAATAATTTTGATTATGCGACAAATGCAATTTTTGAAAACACCTATTCATTTGTAATGAGGCTGAACTTTCAGATTCTGTCGTGTAATACTAAATTGTAAGTAACAAAATACGTTTTTTTAAATACGAATCTGCATTTTATAAAGATGTAACAATACACGCCAGGCTGAAAAATAAATATGTTAACGTTTAGTATGTAATAGTGTTATGTGAACAGGGACATTAAATATTCAAATGATTTCAAATGATTAAAAAACAAATCCCTCATGTATAATTCACATCAGGGCAGAAAACATGAGAATTTTAAAAACAAATTCTGTAAAAATTCCGACTCACAATTATTTTTCCTAGGACATAAATTACCGTATTCATTGACGTATATTTTGCCACCTCATTAAAATACTAGAAAAAGGTTCTGCATTATGTACTTTTCTCTCATTGGAACTTTGTTTTAAAATATTTATTGACACCAGAAATCGATACAGTCTATTTGCTTTTAGAATACAACATACGGCACATAAAAGTGCAATTATTTCACTTACTACTTCTATAATATATTCGTTCATTCGATCGCCATAGCCACGTGTTGTATTTGAGGATATAGCGATAGTATGTGTTATTTGTGGTTCCGTATAACTGTGGAAAATATTCTGTGTATACCGCTCGTTCATATATTAGGCCTTACATTTTAGGAAAACCATTGTCATTACGCAAGAGAAAAAAAACGGTACTACAAAGCGATTACTGAGCTTGCTCGATTATTAAATTCAAAACCCCGCAGTTTTATACACCATTACTACAGATTCTTAAAAAAAAAAAAAAGCATTATTTGCTATAGGACTTATTCAGTCAAAAATACAAGGTGCAATGGCACATAGCAATTTGAATTGGGATTTTTGTCTTTAGCTTTAACAATAATGAAGCAATAGTAATGAAATTTTCAAGAGACTTAGTTTCTTATTTTGTGTGACATTTGATAACATATTAAGATGTTCCTGAAGTGATCACCATGAGCATCCAAACAACAATGAACTTCCCGGTCTATATTCTGGAATGTGCTGAAAACTCATACTGACTAATTCATACATATATATGTATGCCTTCACACACAAAATTATTCTAAAAATAGATTTAAATTAGGAAACTAGTATAAAATGTCTAAAATGAATTCATTTATTAATTTCAATTTTAACTAATTGAAACTAGGCAATATTTTCCATCATCAATGTTTTGAAAAAATAAGTGAAAAGTATAATTAATCAGTATATTTTTTTACTGTAAAACTTTTAGTGCGACCGTACATCAAAAATGGTGGCAACTATACTTTGCACGAAAGTGGTGTTGTGGAACATTTAAGAAAAACTCTCGGTATTTCAATATACCAAAAAATATTGATCGCATTTCATTACATCAGAAATATTCCACTGCATTACTTGTGGTGCAAAGTAGCTACAAATATTATTGGTGTACAGTTACACTAAAAATTTTCACAGTGTAGATGTATGTTTATTTTTTTACATAAAAGATAAAATTGATATTGTAAATATAATATAATTATAGAGTATTTTTATCCTAATTGTTTTAATATAAGATTAATTTTCGTTGTTTTCGGGTTGACTTTGATTTGCACAGGTCAGTATACCAAGACCCGTACCGGACTTTAATGTAGATAAAAATTACTTGTTTAAAAAATTACATGTTAAGCATTTACCGTATTAAAGTTCAAGTATAATAAAATAAATAACTGACGACAAACTTAGAAATTAATTGATCTAAGAAATATAATGAGCACAAAAAAATTCTTAAATACATATAGTATTATTGTGTGAGCTATAACGATCTCGAAGACGCCTCGGTCGTCTGATGCATTAAATGCCCCACCGCGCCCGGACCCGCTGGTCGATGTCTCAAACTTATTAAATTTAGCTTTTAATTTTTTTCGGTGGCATCTTCCGTGATCGGGATTAATACCGTTCTACTTGCCTCGATGCGACGGCCGCCTGTTCCGCATGCAGCGGCAAACTTACCCACCGAGAGCTATAATGATCCCGAAGCCGCCGCTATCGTCCGATGGATTAAACCCCTCATCCCGCAAAAACCCGCTGGTCGAGGTCTCAAAACTGTTGAATTTAGCTTTAATTTTTTTTCCGGTGACATCCGGTGGCTTAGTGTTAAAAGGAAGGTGCTCACGACGGCTGCGCGTGCCGCCTGTTCCGTGAGTAGTGGTGGTTCCTGAATAATTTTGATTATGCGACAAATGCAATTTTTGAAAACACCTATTCATTTGTAATGAGGCTGAACTTTCAGATTCTGTCGTGTAATACTAAATTGTAAGTAACAAAATACGTTTTTTTAAATACGAATCTGCATTTTATAAAGATGTAACAATACACGCCAGGCTGAAAAATAAATATGTTAACGTTTAGTATGTAATAGTGTTATGTGAACAGGGACATTAAATATTCAAATGATTTCATCCAGATTATAAGAAAAGTCCTAACTACATAATACCGTAACATTTGATTCCAAGTTTGAAACAAAATGGATACTTCACTCAAAGGGTCAATTTACCAGGCAATGATAAAGAATTCATTATGAAATTATGTAAATCTATGAGCAAACTCTTTTACATTTTCAAAAGCACTTACATTTACAGCTATAATGTTTACTTTCAAAGTAAAACTCTGGACAATAAATATAAATATTTAAAACAATATCTTCAAAGAAATATTATTCATTAGTCATATAGTAACATGAATGAATACAATAGTCTTAGAATGTGGAAAAAGAAAATGTGGCATTGAAAGATAAAAAATGAAAACAAACACGCATTCTGAAACTGACTTCTTTATTTCATTCTTTCGGGTCATAAGGTTCATTTAACTGCATTCTTGTGAGTAATAAAGAAAAGTCCAATTAAAACGGAATAAAATTTCTGACACAAATGAACGGCGTAAACCTGAGCTGTGTAGCGAACAAAGACGAAAACGTGACTGTATTACTTAATCCAGTTTTCAAAAAAGTGCAAAGATACAAGGCTCAAATAATTGTTGCTTAACAACATAGTCTACTGGAAAAAATGCATCTAAGAAACATTTTACAATATTGAAGCATGATAAGGCAATAAATAAAACAACTGAAATAAGTTAATTTTAATGAATAAATGACTTCTATTAAAAAAATATATTTATTTTTCTGTATTTACTGTACATACTTTTCTGAAAAAAGGCTAATGACCGTTTTCGGCCTTTCGATAACAAGCTGATAAATTTAGTTATTCTTTAAAATTCTTTGAATTTTTACTGAAAAAATAATTTTCGTGCTGAACAAAATAAAGAAGTGACATTAAGACTTATTTTTATTATGCCTTGGGTCAGTGGCCGAAAGTACAATAGTCGCTAATTTTTCAGGTAGTTGAAAAAATGTAATGTAGCGAGTGGCGCGATACAAACTATCATTACTTTATAGCGAACAGTGACGTTACTTTTAACGCTACTTCAGGAGAAAAATGTGCCATTCTTCTAGTCCCGTGATAGTAACTCTCTTATTTTGTGCAAAATGTACTCTGTGCAATAATTTGCAAATGTCAGCAACTCAGCTGAAGTATCAGCGTTTAGCAATGGCGTCATGGATTTTTTTCTTGACACTTGCCGGTAAATCCAAGTGCCGAAATCTAAGTCAAAGAAATTAATTTTCTTGCTGGTAACACTTGTCTTATTTACTCATTATTAGATCTTCATGTATTAATGCCGCGTTTCTTCTTTTGGAATTGCTTTATTTTTTTATATTATGACAGAAAAAATTAATATTGAATTGCTCTGGTCGGCATATAACGAGTAATATGTGCTTAAAGTAACATTTTAGAGCATAACACAAAACATTTACTTCTATGTTATATTTCATAATGTTTTATTGCCCTCTGTTTTATCGCATTTATTTGACTGAAAACGCAATATAATGAAATGCCATTGTATTATACTTAATCCTTGTCCCCAATTTTAAGTTTAAATTGAGTCCTTTGGCAAAATCTAAAAGTGGAGAAGTAGCGACTACTTTTGAAAAGTAGTTTGTAGTAGCCACTTTTTAAAACAAGTAGTTTTAGTTGTAGTTAACTACATTTTCGATAAAGTAGTTGTAGTTCGTTATAAAAATAAAGTAGTTTTTTCCGACCACTGACTTGGGGTTGATTAATTACTGGAGCACTCATGCTTCATATAATATTTACCTTATTAATTAACTTTATTTCATGGAATTTTTAAACTTATTAAGCCATCAAGAATAATGCTCATAAGCTATTGAACTATGATTAAACAAAATATTTCAAAATTTCCACAACAATTCAAATTTTATTGGGAATGTAAATTTTGGAAGTAAATCTAAATAAATATTTATTTTTATTACATGAAATCAATTAAATGGTGAAAATAATACTATACTTCTTCATTTTTTTTAAACACGTCGCCTTTCCTATGTTTGTTAGCGTTAATAAAAAGTTTGTATTTTGCATTTTCGCTCTGGATCTTTGCATTAAATTGATCAGCAAACTTGCTCGATGATTGTTGCGATATAAACCTAAAACTGTAAAAAAATTTAATATTCGTAAATGACGAAAAGGTACATTTTTTAAATTAAAAAATCTCCCGTTTAATGTTAGGAACATATAATGCAATTAATGACTTTGATCTAGTAGTCTCTTCGGACTTTCATATGGAACTTGCAGTTACATAGCTAGTTGACATATAAAAAAATAAAACTGTTACCAAAAACTGCGTGAGGCAGTAATCTAGAACTTTTAGTAACTTCTAATATAGATAAACTGTAAATTAGGGCTAGGGGTCTTCCACCTGTCGCCTGCGGGCCACAAAGTTACCGCTATTTTAGAATAAAAAAATTTGCTCTCTTTAATGGCGAAAACTTTGTGATTAAAAATAGAGACGATTCCCTTTAAGTATCTCTGGTCGCAAATTAATTTCAAACAAAATTGTTTAAGACCCTTACTGTAAATTATTGATGTCATATTAGTTAGGATGGCAATATTGCATAGGCAAGTGCAGTGCTTGAAACAGTGAAACATGAAGGCTATAAGAAGAATAAAATGATAGTTTTTTGTTAATTAAAAGACTGATTTCTAATGAAATAGTCGTTTGAAACAAAAAACGAACTCACTGAAATGGAATATGCTAGTTAAAAAGGTTTCAATAGAATATCAAAAGTGGATTGTTGTTAGCAACACTAATGATAAGAAGATGCAATAGGGGCCGAATTTGTTGCTTGGCATTGCTCATATTTCCGATGTATTTTTTAGGACAAATATCAACAAATTGATTTTAAGTACGAGGCCACACCAGTGGCCGAGAGGTTCTGCTCTCAAAGCTGGTAGACGGGAGGTGCTGGGTTCGAACCCAATCGCGAAAGTCGGCTTAATCGTTCGTAGTTTTCTTGGTTTTCTTTGAACCTTCGGTTTCCTTGTGTAAATACGGGTTATGTTCCCTTAGAAAGACCCCCACGGAGGGCACTCTTCCTTGGGCTTATATCCCTTGTGCAGATAATCGGTCGTCCTAATTACATCATTATCAAACAAGTATAAAATAAAAATATTATTTTTAAAGTATCTTAAAAATGATTTATATTTACAAAACGAATTAGTAATACAGTATGTAGCATTTTCATAGTTCTATCTCACTTCTTATGATACAGAACTTTAAAATTTCATCGCGAATTCATAAAGTACTACATAACATAATAACTACGTATATTGAATGCGCTTGAAGAATTTTCGACATCATCCTTTCGAAAGTATCCTTTCGAAAGTTTTGTAGCACGATATTTTGAGAGATTTAGCAGTCGTCACGCGACACAATCCAGACAAGAATGTTCATGAGCACTTTGACTGACATGGAACATTTCACTCACGAATATTACTATTCTAGGAAGGTGAGATTATATTGTGTCAATCCACGTAAAAATAGATTTTTAGATTTTAAGTTCATGAGGTGTAAATATGATTTTAATGCTAATGTTTCAAAAGCTTTAATTCGCACTGCTTTTTTTTTTTTCAAATTGCGAATTTGCGTTAATCAAAGATGTATATATCCATAAAAAGCTTATTTCTAGCAAAAAAAAATTGCTTCTAGTTTGAAATTTTTGATGAAAGAAAAATTAAATATGTTGGTGTTTTCTGAATTTTTATCTTTAAAATATACACACACATATCCGAACAAAATATAAAACTAGTCGTTGGGGGCCACCATAATACTTACCCATCATGGATATGCATAATGTAAAATATTAAAATAAAAATGTGTAAACTACTTATAAAATGCATTGCAATTCAAATAAAATATTGGCTTGATGACGTCATAAACTTTAAAGGCTCGATTACTGAATTGCTTGAAAGAAACATCCTTATAACTCCAAAACTAATAATCCTATTAACTAGCGATTTATTGCATCTGATTAAGCGTCAAATTTCCAATTAAAATATATCTTTGAAGTGAAATTTGGATAAAATACAGTGTCATGAAAAATCGAAGAGTGTGGTAAATAGGATTCCAAATATCTCGGCAACTAATTATCCGATCGACTTCATGCTTTATGCAAAATTTATGTTTTTTCATTATCTTTTATATTCATTTCTTAAAATAAACAATTTCGAAATTTTTATATACCTTTTATCAGAACGAATATTTCGAGAGTCCGAAAAAAATAGTTCCGTTTAATCGTGGTTATTGAAATTAAATAGGCTTCTTCCCATTATTACATTCTAAGTACATACCAAATTATAAGTCTCTATCTCAATTTTTTCGGGAGATAGAGCGTTTACAGACACACAGACACACAGACGGACGGCAAAATTTTTTTTTTCTAAAAATATGTTTTTCGGAATCTCCAGTGTCTGAAACGTGTAAATCCGTCAAAAAAATTTTTTTTCGATTTTAAAAACAATTACAAGACTATACTACGTATGATGGGTAAGCAAAAAATTAAAAAAGTTTATATCAATGTACTCATTTTATTTTATTCCACAAGTAAATTATTTTTTTAATAATTTTTAGATATTAGGTTAAAAAGGCGTAAATATGATTTAAATGTTAGTGTTTAGAAAGCTTTAATTTGCAATACAACTTTTTAGATTATAATTTTTGCGTTGATCAAAGATGTATATATCCATTAAAAGCTTATTTCTAGTAAAAAAAAAATTAGTTCTAGATTTAAATTTTTTATGAAAGATAAATTAAAATATATTGTTGTGTTCTGAATTTGTATCTTTAAAATATACACACACATATCCAAACAAAATAGAAGACAGTTTCAAGACAGTTTATATCAATGTACTAATTTTAATCCACAAGGAAATTAATTTTTAGTAAATAGATTTTATATATTAGGTTCATAAGGTGTAAATATGATCGAAAGCTTTAATTTGCAATACAACTTTGTGGAATTGTAATTTTTACGTTAATAAAAGATGTATATATCCATAAAAAGCTTATTTCTAGTAATAAACAATTGCTTCTAGTTTTAAATTTTTGATGAAAGAAAAATTAAATATGTTAATGTTTTCTGAATTTGTATCTTTAAAATATACACACACATATTCAAACAAAATATAAGACAGTTTAAAGACAGTTTATATCAATGTACTCATTTTATTCCACAAGAAAATTGTTTTTTAGTAAATAGATTTTTAGATATTAGGTTCATAAGGTGTAAATATAATTTAAATGCAGTAAGTAATTTCTAGTAATAAACAATTGCTTCTAGTTTTAAATTTTTGATGAAAGAAAAATTAAATATGTTGATGTTTTCTGAATTTGTATCTTTAAAATATACACACACATATCCGACCAAAATGTAAGACAGTTTAAAAAATTTCATTAACTTGCTTCTGAAAGGGGAATAAACTGCAGTGCTACATCGATAATTAATTTGGAAATCATCAAACTTAAACTGTCTTGACACACATTTTTCAAGGCCGAGAACAAATACACCTGACTATTCCAGTTTCTTGCCAGCTCATTTTTGTTTGTTATTGTCCTGACAGAATGTGCCATAATATTTATGCCTCTATAGAAAAAGAGCCAATGTCCAAAATCATCATTTTTGGTCTCTTTCTATCGTCACAATAGTTGTGGGTATAATAAAAAAATCTATTGCCATCTCTTTAATATATTCCGTAATAATCACCATTTTTTAATAATTGCCGTTTTTTAATTATCAAACTTTTCTATATATCAGCCAATATAGATATTAGGTAAAACTGAAATAAATATCAATGTCTTCATTTTATTTTATTCCATAAGGTAATTTTTTTTTCAGTAAAAATTGAAAGAAAAAAACATAAATCACATTTCCCTCAAAAAGTCAAAAACTGACATCGATCCTTTTCTAGCAAAGTGCTGAATAACGCAAGGATTGATTTAGAAAATTGGGTTTCGTCGCAGGTATTACTGAGGTGCGGTGGGGGAGGGGGGTATAAACAGCTTGTCGTATTCAATCTGTCAGTTGTTTGATATATCTTAACCCTTTTTATCCTGACGGTACTTATAAGTACCACTTTAACCCCTTCGCGACGAGCGTCTTTTATAGAATTTTTAATCTGTTACCACCGGTTTTTCAAATGAGAAATTTTCACCTAATTGAATCGCAAAAATGCTACGATTAGATAAGGAAAACTTTACAAAAAAAAATAACTGGTGGGAATAATCGAAGATTCTGAGCATCTAAAAAGTAGCTGGAAAATTAATTCAGGATATAAAGGGTTAAAATAATATATAAATAAACAGAAAATTGTTATTTTGGTTCTTATATCCCCAAATATGCCCCCTATAAAGAGCTTGTCTTATTCAATCTATCAGTTGTTTGATATGAAATCTTAAAATAATATATAAATAACCAGAAATTTGTTATTTGGGTTCCTATGACCCAAATAATAATTTTCGACATTGTTTTAATGATAATTTTTCTACTGTGTCTAGAAAATCAGGAAACCTGAGGGGAAAAATGTATCCTGATATAATGTAAAATTTGAAAAGGGGAAGGAAGAAAATTTCAAATTGAATCGGTGATTCTCGTTTTGAAATTTCTCAAGTCATGAACATAATGCATTTCAAAACTCCACTTTTAAATTCCTCCCACAAAAACATGCATTAGGTAGTACCAGGATTGAGTTCCTTTCTTCCCGAAATGGTCATTAAACATGAAGAAACATTGAAACCATCTTAAAATGAGAAATTTCAAAATATGGATTTAGTTCCTTTTCCTTTCAACAATCACGATTCAATTTCGGATTTGTAATATCATAAAATATCATCATTGAAATGGAGCTTTTCAAAAGTTTTCAGTTGCTTTAGATCTTTATTTATTATCATTTTTGGAAAAGTATGGTCTGAAGGATAAATATCGCAATAGTTACCCATTTAAATTTTTTAGCGCATTTATATTAAACATAACATAAAGCTACCTATAAACATTAAACTTTTATAGATTTTCAAAGATACCTATAAAAATGTTACTAAACTGACAAAACATCATACATTAAATGTATATGTTTTCATCATTTGTCAATGAAACTAAAATAGTGAATTTGATTTATTTTTAAATCTTTAATTTGGAAATATCAAATCAGAATGAGGCGCTTTCAACCAAAACCAAACATGTTGAAAAAAGGTGACAAATACTGATTTGATTTATTTATGATGAAAGGTATTCCATTTGGTTACAATTGATAATAGAAAGCCTGTAAATTTTAAAGGCAATAAAAAAATTTAGACTTGAATACAAACCTGTGAAAAGGAGATTTCAGTATTTCTGAAAATTTTGTTTTTATGGACATATTGGGTTCTGCATTTTGCCTCCGAAAATATTGATAAAATGTTTTCCAATAAAGTAACAATATATCGATTGTTAAATAAATGTTATATATACATATTTTTATATATACATATTTTTATATACACAAATCTTCTAAGTATAAATCTAAAATAAGAATTAAACTATAGGTATATATTAAAAAGGGAATTAATAAATGCAAACATTTATTCCCTAATGCATTTACCAACATTTTATTCCATCTCAGAATTATTGATGATTATGGATTTAACATGCTGCAAGTCTAATTATTTTAATGTGCTGATAATATGAAAATGTTGTATTCAGGTGTAAACCATCTAAGTAATATTATTAATTTCAAAGATAATTTGTTTGTTTGCGATAGCTTGAGACTTATGCTACGCCGAAGGCCTCTTTGTCTCTAATAATCCAGTTGGAATAAACCCATAGATATCCAAGAAAAACTAGCACACCAACATGGTGCTTGTCCACGAGGCGAATATCAAGACAATTGATAAAGTTATTAAGTAAAAAAATAATAATAAACTTTCACTTAACCCTTTATGTACTGAATTATGAATTCATAAAAATTTTATCTTCTAAAGCATTTTTCGTGAATTTTTGAAACTACATTAGAAGATATCATAATCATTTAATAAATTTTAGATTGATTTTAGAAGGATTGAAGGATTTAGAAGGATTAATTAAATTTGAATTTATAGGGATTTTTGCAATATTTATAACCCCACTCAAATATTTTATTTTAAATATTTTTTTAGTATGTTGTAGAACTAGGAAATGTACAAATATAATGTTCTTACAATAGAAATATAGAAATATTTCCAAATTGAAAATTGTCATCCCCCCTCCCAACGTCAAAAGCCCCACCAGTGTCTGAGAGGTTCTGCTCTCGAAGCTGGTAGATGGGAGGTGCTGGGTTCAAACCCCTGTCGCGCTCGTCGACCTAACCGTTCGGAGTTTTCCGTGGTTTTCTTCGAACCTTGCGTAAATACGGGTTAGGATCCCTTAAAAAGACCCCCACGGAGGGCACTCTCCCCTAGGGCCTATATCCCTCGTGTTGATAATTGGCCGTCATAAATCAACCCAACCCAACCCAACGGCAAAAAAGCTGAAAAAATGCAAAGGCAAAAGAAATCATGCTTTTAAAAATATGTTTGTTTTGTGTAACCAATAACGCTTTTCTAACAAGATAAATTAATGCATCTATAACTCATTTTAAACTGTATTACTACTTATCGATGTATTAAATGAATTTTATAACAAGTTATTTTACTGGTACTTATAAGTACCGTCAGTAGATAAAGGGTTAATAGATTGATACAGGAAGACATTGAACTACAGATGTTTATTGACGTCTTAAACTCCTTGTATATTACGCATGAATACATAAAGCCCAGGATTTTTCAGTCAGTTAATTTGTAAGATTTTTATCTTTTTTTCAGGTTCGTAATGAACTTCAGTCTATAGGTCTCTCGGGTTAAATATTCACGAAAGAACTTTTACCTCTGCAGTGTTGGAAAATGTCCAGAGATTACGCCTGTAAAACCTGTTTTGCTAAATTTGGATTGATGGGTCTAGAATCACATGAAATTCTTCTTATATTACAAGGAAACAGAAAATTTCCAGAACGCTTTGCGAACAAAAAGTTAAATAATGATTTGAAAGACGTTTTCCTTTGCAAGGTGGTAATTGAATTACAGTAAAAGATATTCCATGAATAAAAGGTGTATTAGGGAATATATCCAATGATTTTTTTTATTTTATTTTATTATTTTTTTGTTGTTGAAAATTCAAAGGTTGCTACCCTGTCACGTAAGATTGTCTATGTACAGGTTTAGACATATATATATAAGTAAGAGAATGTAAGAAATGTACTTATATATATTATCTAGTAAAGCATCTTCAAATATTAGATATCCAAGCTGGAATCGATTTATCGAAAGCTTCGCAATTATTTACCAATATTTCAGCTTTTCTGATACTTATGCTTATGTTAGTTAAACTACATACCACTTGTATTTTCTTTATTACTCCTTTTAGTTTCTTCTTTTTTTTATATTTGAGCGTAAATTACAAAGTACGTTATTACTCCTTTTAATCATTGAAAAAAAGCTCAACTTAAAAAAAATGAACGCCAAAATGTCTTTTTTACTAAAAATAAAGACCTCTACAAAATGTTTTAGAAAAAAAAAAAAAAAAAAAAAAAAAAAAATGATCACTTAGTAGTAGGATACTGTAAAACATAGCCAAACCTTCAGATTTTTTTTTTAATACCATTATTCTAGAATAGAAATATTAAGATTATTTAATCAGAAGTGTGTGACAAAATAAGACGAAGACATTTAGAAAAATCGAACGGTTTGGCAGGTATGGTAAAGGTAAAGCAAAAATGAATATTGCGATGAGCCGCACTTTCTTAGAAGTGTTCTTTCATAATTCAACATTCTTCTTCTCATATCTTCAAAACTTGTTGAAATAATACTACTCTTACCTTAATATTTTTGTTTAAATATTTTTATATACAGGGTGCGTCAGAAAAATGTATACATATACTGTTTAACGGGTCATAACTTTCTATTTTATCTTTCTTTTCAAAGTGTAATGAATTGGAAATAATGAGTGGACCAAGATTAACTTTTGAAAAAAGAAAATTTATTTTAAAATACTATTGTAAGTATGAACATGTAGCAGAAGTACAAAAATAATATCGCAGGGAGTTTCAGGCAGATTCACTTATGCGACTCCTATGCAATTTATCTGATAAAAGATAAGTTTGAAACGAATGGATGTTCATAGCTAACGTTCCGGAACTGTCATTGAGCAAGAATGCACCACAACACCAAATGAAATGTTTGTTGAAGTTTGTGAACCAATAGCCCACCGTTATAAGCAGTGTATTGACCAGAACGGTAATAATTTTGAACATCTGCGGTATAGAAAGAAAAGTTATACCTTTTATGTAGATTATTTTGCAATTTAAATATTAATTATAGGTCAATAAAAACTGGAATTATAATTATTCAAAGTGTGTATACATTTTTCTGACGCAACCTGTATTTTTAAATTCTTTCACATTAACATTCCATTAATTTTAACTGTTTAAAGCTGTTTTGTATCTATATATCTTTGTATCTTTGTATCTATATATCTTTGTATGCATTTTTGCTTGATATACTTGCAACGTCCTTTCGAAAACTCTTATTTCTAAGTTCATTCATCTGTTTAAACGACGTATGTTAAAAATAACATAAAAAAAATTCCGTCTATCCGGGATATGCTTAGAATTGGTTGCATAAAAACGTTCAAGAACTAATCAAGAGAAGATAGAGAATGTTTCTGGTTATAATATGCATTTTTTCACATTCCGATATCTAAAATAGTTTTGAGAAAACAAGGAAAACCCGAGAGAATCCATCAATCAACCAATTTCTCAATACTCAAAAATCTCGTGAACTAATTGATCAATTTGAAGGAATCTTACGGCGAAGAAATGTCTAATTAAGATTTATAAATGATAACTCTGTCTACAATCTGCACTTTGTTGCATTCCGACATGTGAAATATATTTTGATAAAACAAGAGAATGCCGGCAGAATTAATCAATCATCCAATCTTTAAATGCTCAAAAACTCGAGAACTAATAGATTAATTTTAAGGAATCTTACGGAGATTGAAAGGTCTAATTAAGATTAATAAATTATAATAATTACATGTTTAGCTTATGACTTACACATTTTAATTTAAAAACTGGATTGGCAAGTATTTTTCTAAAATCAACTTGAAAAATCTTATAAAATACAAATGCAACACAACGGGTTGCTAAGCAGCTACTAGAAAATAAAATGAAAAGAAGGGGGAGGGAAGAGACAGAGAAAAAGAGGAAATGAAAGAGAAAAAACGAGTGAGTAAGAGCAAGGGCAGCTAGAAAGGATAAATTGTATGATAAAAATGTGCAAAAAAATAAAAAATAAAATAAAAATACACTTCAATGTGCATCTGAATCTCAACGAATGAATGTGTCCTTTCAGCGGGTTCTGCATTCATTCGACAAGATGTGATAAAAATCGCTGCTTTATCATTTTGTTCTGCTGTACACTTATGAATCAGTAATGACAAATTATTAGTTTCACATTGACATTACCTGTACTTCCCAAACAATACAAATGAATAAGGCGTACAGCATGAAGAGGCTGAATGGAAGTGCGTAGCTAAATGTGGGTAGATGGAATATTGGGTGACCTTCCGTATTGACGCCTACAGTTCGACCCAAAGATGTCCTCCCAAATGTGGTACAGGTGAAACATACCTCTAGAACGAGTAGGCATATGTATTTAGAAAGATAAATATGGGAATGAAATTTTTAGCAAACAGTTATTTCAGTAGCTTTTATTGCACATGTATTTACGCAAATCATTTTCACTGAATTATTGTGAATTATTCAATGAAGTATTAGTGAAATAGTTTAATAGGCAGTTTATGTTTAATTTTTAGCACTAGTACAACACAATGTTGATGAGTATATAAGAACCGGTTTTCGCGATATCTAATGAAATAACTTTGATACGAGATTTAACATATGTTACATTAAATAACCAAAAAGAAAAGGAAAGAAAAATGACTCCAGTAAAAATTACAATTACACAATAAGAAAAAAAGCACAAATAAGGGGGTATAAATTCAGTTATAATTCATTTTTTTAAAACGGGGGGGGGGGGGGAGAAAATTATTGCTTTAATTCGTAGAAAGTTTTTATAGTTGTGTGTTTATATATATATATATAAGGAACATCTGCGTATTAAAACCGAACCTATTTTAAAAATTCAATAGCAATTCATTAATTTTATTACGTATTTTAGCATACCAAAAACATGGAAATACGAATTTTCATCAATTTTGAGTGACAAATTAATAAGATATAAATTAGGAAAAAATGAAGCAATCTATAATAAAGCGAAATGTTGGTTATTTAGACATAACTCGGACAATAATTTATTATAGTTCATTACTTTTTGGTCATATGATACTTTGTAAAGTTTAAAGCATAATGCGCATGCATATTTTGGATTAAAATGTTTTGAAATATTGATTATTAATTAAAAAATGTGATTATTAAAATTTCATAAATTGAAAAATACATTTTTTGTTCTCATTATATTCCGCATCGTCGAAAGTCTCAAAATAAGTTTTAGCTTAATTCTGGCCATTGGTTGTGATGTTATGAGATAAATACATAAAATCAACAATTTTAATTCATACTTTAGGTTAAAATTTAAAATACGTAAGTTTTCAAAGTTCATAAAAAGATACACATGTATCAGGTCCCTCTGGAAAATTTAACTATAAGAGTAGTACAGAAAAACATAAACATTGAACTTTGGCACAAACTGCTCTATCTTGAGACTTTTAAAACAAGAATTTTGACTGGTATGGATATTTTTTTTCCTATTGTACCAGAGAATTTATATATACTCTGTGTTTCGTTTCTAGGAATCAATTGCTGAGAGCATCAGCCATTTTAAAGAATCAATTGATTGGAGTAAGAAGAATTTTCTAATATTATTTTTGCCACACATTGGAATTTGTCTTATCTAGATCAAAATCTACGACATAAACATGCTTCTATTTAATGTAAACGCTTAAATTAAAAAAGGAATCGACATATCGCGTGACTTTAAAGTAATTAGTGCCTCCAGTCTGTTTTTTCTTGTTTAATTCTGTTTTTCACAGAAAGGTAAGGTCAATGTACCTAAATGTGGTGAGTTATAATTACGACAAAGTTTTTTACATAAAATCATAAGGCAAGAATCGCATAAAAATGTAAAATAATAAAACAACTGCATTTCAGGAAGAAAACGCGAAACTTGTTTACTGCATTAAAAGCGTTTTTTGTAGGAGAAAAAAATTTCCCATTGCAATACATATCGTTAATTAACAAATTCCGAAAACAGCTCAAACATGATAGGAAGAAATCTGAAACGGATCCAGTCTTACATTTAGAGAGAGGCAGGGCTCGAAATGGAAAAATCCACGAAGCGGAACGATATTTCAAAATTATTGTTTACTAAAAATGTGTGTGAAAGTATAGACAAATTTATTTCTAACCATACAAAAGAATTTTAAAAATGCATTCAAGACACTAAATAATAATTAAAAAAGTTATAGATAGCATAATAAGCTATATATACATAAAACACTACGTTTACGTGTTGGAAAACGGCGAATAATTTGTCTTTTGCCTATAGCAACAAGCGGGGTGTAAACAAACTCTGTGTCTCCTGTCAGGCCCAAATTCAACCTGCTTCCATCTTCATTATAGCAAGAGATTAAAATTAAAAAGCTTGGATGTGTCATGTTATATTTATTTAGTCACAGGTTGGATGTAGGATCGTGATCACTGTATGAAATATGAGTGTTCAGTTCAGTCATCGTGAATAGTTCACTTGGAGTAGGAACTATCGCAATCGCTTCACAGCTGTGGTATGTGGCTTATTATTAAGTGCA
The DNA here is from genome assembly GCA_963931845.1 of Maratus michaelseni. Lineage (NCBI taxonomy): Eukaryota > Metazoa > Arthropoda > Arachnida > Araneae > Salticidae > Maratus > Maratus michaelseni. Next base: position 91,792,647 of record OZ007586.1, on the reverse strand, counting down.
TCATTGCACGTTCTTTCATTTTTCGGATAAACCTGAACTGGAATGGAAATATTAATGCTTTTTAGGAACTGTAGCAATATGTTTTAATAATTGCACGAATCGGAACAATATTTACCATAATTTCACGAACCGGAACAATATTTGTAATAATTTCACGAAACAGAATATCGTTCCGGTTTGCTTCGATACATTTCGAGCCCTGGAAAGAGGTCATGGCTCCTTTTTTTAAGGAGAGGGTCATATCTATTTATAAGCACTTTTTAGATCTTAATTTTGTCCACAACTTCAAATTCGCTGTTTTATAATGACACATTCACACAATCCTTTTCATTCGTAAATTCATAAAAGTTGCAGATATATTCGAAAAATGAAATATGCAATTTATATTCGGATACCAAGAAATCGAACAGTTTCTTATTTTCTCATAAAGACGCAGACTCTTTCAGAAAACGTTGACAAAATTGGCTTTTTAAGCTGATTTTTGGGACTCTGTACTGGTAGTCATGGTACGATCATCATCAGCGAGTAGTTAGTTATAATCGATCATATCCATAAGAAAATGAGAAACATTGTTCGACTTTTTGGCATCTTAAAAAATACTGTCGGCAAATTTCACGGGAAATCCTTTATTATTTTTTTAGCACCTTTTATGTGCATTTAAATAAAAAAAATGCATCGTTATACAGAAACTCTCTTCGTTCAGCGGTTTTAAAAGACTGTTTCATCTACCGCAAGTGAAAGCGGGACCAGTCGGTACGTTTTAAACTGAAGTTGTTGTATGGGATTTTAGTGGGTTTTTTCCTTTTTGTTTTGACCGATCTATTATCGACGAATTAGATCCTTCAAATGTGAGAGGCTTTCAGCATACGTGCTAAGGTAAGTTTATGTGGTATTTTTATACATTAAATTAAAATCATATTTAAAAGCATTAATTGTGAATGTTGAATTAATATATTTAGTAATTTCCATATAGTAATATATTGACGTTTTTCTTTGGCTGAGTATTTAATTACGTATTGCAAATGATAATAGGAAAATATATTCCTTCATAGAAATTTAATAAAAAAATTGTCGTAATAACAACGAAGTATATTTAAGCATCTGATAAGGAATATGTGATCAATGGATCATGTTTTGAATCCAAATGATACGGGGAAACGCAAAATTACCCTTTTTTCCAATTTTCCTTGAAGCATGGGAAGGAATTTTTGTCTTCAGTTATATTTCATTTAAGTTTTTAAAAGATATTTTACTATGAAATAAACATGAATTATTTTATACAATTCCATTACTATTTTTACTTTTATTCCCGGAGTAATTTCTAGTTAACAAAATGCTTAAGGAAGCTTCTAAAAAGTACTAAAAGTTAAACAAATTGTCGAATATGTTAAAGCTGGTAGATTGACATCATGACAGGTGCATAGGAAATTCAATATACCTCACTCAACAATGCGTGGTCAAGTAAAAAGTTGGACTTTTGGGATAGTCACTCTAGCTTATCTGATAAAATGCTAATAGATGAGTCTAATGATAATATTAAGTTTAGCAGCCATGTAATTGTTGAGTATGAAAGTGAATGTTCTAAGTACCATTGTGACTATTAAGATTGATAATGAAGTCGAAGTAAGCAAAAGGCCGATTTTTAAGCACCACCATTTCCAAATTTTCTTCGTCTGAATAATTCACAAACTTCAGTAATTCGGAAACAGTGGTACTGAAAAAATCGAGAGACTTTGCAGCAATAGAATCTAGTTGAGGAAATGGCAGCTATTTAAGAAAGCAATCCTAAAAGTTGCAGGTAGCCAGAACGGTGTGATTAAAATTTTACGAACTAAAATTAAAGACAAACTTGCTAACCTATCGTTTTTTTTTTTCAAATCAACTAAACCAGAGATTTTATAAAATAAAAGTAGTTAATAAGTATAATAAGTAACAACGTAGAAAACAGAAAATTTCATTAAGAAATTTTTTTGGTTCTATTATGTTTGTCTTGAAAAAACCGGAAGGTTGTAGCTATGACATTACCACAATTGTTAAATTCCTGGAATAACTACAACGTTCCAGGAATTCTTAAGTATAATAAATTTAGTTTATGAAACAGTTGTACAGAACATTTAGTAATAAACATCATATTGGTAACAACATGTTGTATTCATCATTCATTTTTTACTTCTTGTTTATTAATTGTTAAAATTAAAAGTGTTTAAAGTATGAATGATAAATTATGCATTATAAATTATAATGTGGTATTACATATTTAAAAATTGAAAAACAAATAAATTAATAAAATTAAGATGAACTGGCATGTAAGAATGTATTTCCAAAACTAGGTACTTTAGACCTAATTTATGTTTTAACATATATACATATATATATATAGATATAGATAGATAGATAGATAGATAGATATAGATATAGATAGATAGATATAAGTTATTTTTTAAGTAGCTGCTATTTTCTCAACCAGATCCCATAGCTGCCGCGTTTCCCAATTTTTCAGTACCCCTATTTCCAAATGACAGAAATTTGTCAGTTATTCAGACGAAGATTACTATTTGGAAATAGTGGTACGTAAAATTGGCAGCTTGGCAGCTATGAGATTCGTACCAAGAGTACTTTCCGGCTAATGCAACCTTTTAGCTTCTGAAAAATTAAAATAATTTTTCACTAAAATAGATAAGATAAAAATATTGCTGAAAAGTGGCATATCCTTTAGAAAATTCCATCGTGAAAAAATACTGATGGATATGATTTGTTAAAATGACTTCATATTTTTGTAATATACTGATATAACATTTATTCAAATAAATACAATGTAAACGGAAAGTGATTAGGGAAAATATTTTTAATAATTTGCAAAAGAGTATAGATTTGAATTATGTATATAAAACAAGAGAAGAAAGAGCAGTTTTGAATTAAGAGGGTTTCCGGGGGTGGGACATTTCTCTCCGGACCATCGAAATGTCCCGGGATTTTATGCTTATTATTGGTTTAGAACTGCAATTTCTCCCAGCCTCTCCCTGGAATTCCACAGTGTACTCCCCGGAGCTGCAAAACATTCTTTCCGGACAAAACATTTGAATTCAACATCGGAAAAGAGATCTTTTTATCATTCTTATAAAAACTAGTAACCTTAATTTACTAATTATGGTCCTCATTTAAAAAATAAGGTATTTTGTAATAATGAAATTATCATGCATTTATACACTGTAAAAACGGTATAATACTGTATTTGTGTAACTATACACCAAAATTGGTGGCAGCGGCTTTGCACTAAAGATGGTGTAATGAAACACTATGAATAATTCTTGCACGAAAGATAGTGTAATGGAACACTTCTGGTGTAATGAAACACCATGAATAATTCTTGATATAATGAAACACCATCAATAGTTTTTGGTGTAGTGAAACACCAAGAATTATTTTTTATCTGTTTATAGAATAATTAAAGATGTGCATGCACAATTAATATATGCATGCCTAAATAAACTTTTCCTACATATAGATGAAAATTGCAAAGTATCGTAAGTTTTTAGCACACAGGCTATCAAAGCCTGAGAGCTTATGTGCCCGCCCGTTCTGTATGTATGTATGTACGTATGTACGTACGTAACGCGATAACTCTTGACAGAAATAACCGTTTTGCTTCCAATTTTGTTTATAGGTTCCTTGTGATAAGGCGCTTCCCTGATTAGTTTTGGGGATTGATTGTTTAACTATAAAGGGGGGAACGGGGGGGCTAACCCCCCTTAATTAAGATAAATGGTTTTTTCATGCAGAATTGTCCAATTTTCTTCAAATTTTGTATATAGGTTCCTTGTGATAAGGCGCTTCCCTGATTAGTTTTGGGGATTGATTGGTTAACTATAAAGGGGGGGGGCGGGGGGCTAACCCCACTTAATTTGGATAGATGGTTTTTTCATGCAGAATTATCCAATTTTCTTCAAATTTTGTATATAGGTTCATTGTGATAAGGTTCTTTCCTGATTAGTTTTGTGGGTTCATAGGTTAAGTATAAAGGGGGTAACAGGGGGGGGGGGTTAATCCTCCCCCCTTATTTTAGATAAATTATTTTTTTCATGCAGAGTTATCCGATTTTCTTCAAATTTTGTATATAGGTTCATTGTGATAAGGTTCTTTCCTGATTAGTTTTGGGGGTTCATAGGTTAAGTATAAAGGGGGTAACGGGGGGGGGGGTTAATCCTCTCCCCTTATTTTAGATAAATGATTTTTTTCATGCAGAGTTATCCGATTTTCTTCAAACTTTCTATATGGGCTCATTGTGGTAAGGGGCTTCCCTGATTAGTTTTGGGGGTTCATTGGTGAAGTGTAAAGGAGGGAAACGGGGGCTACCCCCCCTTAATTTTGATAAATGGGTTTTTCATGCAGAATTATCCAATTTACTACAAATTTTGTATATAGGCTCATTTTGGTAAGGCACTTCCCTGATTAGTTTTGGGGGTTCACTGGTAAAGTATAAAGGAGGGAACGGGGGAGACTAACCCCCTTGATATAGATAAATGGGTTTTTTAAGCAGAATTATCCGATTTTCTTCAAATTTTATATATATGTTCATTGTGATAAGGCGCTTCTCTGATTAGTTTTGGGAGTTCTTTGGTTAAGTATAAAGGGGGGACGAGGGGTAACCCCCCCCCCCCTTAATTTAGATAAATGGATTTTTCATGCAGAATTATCCGATTTTTTCAAATTTTGTATATAGGTTCATTGTGGTAAGGCGCTTCTCTGATTAGTTTTATGGGTTCATTGGTTAATTATAAGAAGGAGAAACGGGAGATGGTTCCCCCCTCTTAATATATTGTCGATTTCTTCATTTTTCGAGGGCTTATTTCAAATTCTTTGAAATAAGAATATAATTTACAGTTAGTGTGAATAGCCTGTGAGCTCAATGCCGTCAGTTTAACTGGGCAGTTTTCTTTTATTTTTAATGAATTCATTTTTACCCATTAATTTCAATTTTAACGAATTAATATTTGGCTAAATTTTCTATCCCATTGTTTTGCAAAATCAGGTGAAAAGGAAATATTTCATTTCTTCATTTGGAATTTTCAGGAAAGCTACCTCATTTATGTGGCTATTTCCTATTACTCTTAATTACCATACCTAACACTACGCGCTTAGGAACTATATCTAGTACCAAAGCCCTATATTTTGAAGAAAAAAAATTATTTTTATACTATTTTTCTTTAGGAAAATATTTATAGAAATTGATGTAAAGCAAACAACTAATTTATATTTATGACAAAAAGCAATGTTTTATACAAAAGTATGCAAAATTTACTTGAAAAACCACTTTTTAATGGCAGCAAAAATGAAATACAATAATACTTTAGGTATATATTAAATTATTCAAAACCTGAAAAACCTGCAGGTCTTCAAATAAGTAAAAAATGTCTTTTTAAGCAGTTATTTAAACTAAACCACTACGTTATAAAAGTAGTCCCCCAGTAGTATCCGTTATGTAGCTTCTTGATTGCAGGAATTTGACCCTAGATATAACCTTGAAAGAGAGCGAAATATTTTAAAAACGTTTTCGGAACGAGCAGCTTTTTATCTTTTATCTTTTATTATTTTTTTTTAAAACATTGCATTTTATGGTATTTAACTTATTCGTTATTATTCGGGTTTTCCACGAGGCTTCTGTGATATTTTGCCGATATGCTGTCAATTTTTCTTAGCTCATTAAATATCTGTAATTACAATCTTAGTCAATGCACTATTAGTATCATCATTTAATTTAAATCTATTATCATTTTTAACTAGTAACTGGAGAAATGAAAAACAAACGTAACAGTAGACATACGGTCTCAGAGACCACATTTATTTAAGGATCCAATGAAGCTTAAATTTAGTATGAAATTGTACAGATATGGATACTTTAAACACTAAACTTTCGACGGAAAAAAATAGATTTTAAAGAGTTTCTCTTAGAAGACATTTATAAAACATAGTTCATTAAAAATGCTCAGTAGGGTAAACATTTCAGTACGTAGTGTGGTGTCGCACCCTCCCAATTGCGGATTAATCAATAATATTAAATCTATACCATTTCTCATTAAGATATAAAATTTCTGAGCTACATCTGAAATTTTGTATTGAAATTTTTTTTTATGTATAGGTATAAGAAAATCCGGATTTACAAAGAATTTAAAATCAGATTTCTTTTATATAAATCGGATGGTTTTGTTTTTTCCCTTGCATCAAGGTATTGAATCGCTTCCAATTATTGTGGGTAATAAAATACTCAAGGCTCTAATAAAATGATATTAAAAAAGCATAATATAGTATATATATATATATTATATAGTATTATAGTATAATATATATATATATATATATTATATATATTATAGTATAATATATATAATATAGTATTATAGTATAGTATATATTTTTTAAATTAAAGTTGTATTTAGCAAATATAAAAAGAATGAAATTGCAGATAAATTTCATTTATTAGCAGTACAAATAAGAAATAAATCTAGTAACTTTATTGTTGCACTAGTATTTTTTAAAATTAAATTAATCACTAATCGTCTAAATGCACGTATGTGCGCACTAACTAAAATAAATGCTGACAAAACCTAATTTTATCGCTTAATACCCACATGCACACAGAGTAAATATAATCATAAGAATAATTATATCTTCAATTCACATTAACTTAAACAAAAATTAGTAGAAGAAGAAATTTTACCACCATTTCAACTCCTAATTGTCCTCAATTTACCGAATACTGAGTTGAAAATTACCCATTCTTTAAATTTCTATTGCTAAATTCTTTCCGTGCTTAACATTTTGATAATAACCATTTTATTCTCTCCTATCCATATTCTTACAACAACTATTGTATTATCATTCTTTGAGTCTGGAGTAGAATATGAAAATAAGACTTACTCTTAATTATTTTATCTATAGATATTCAATTTACTTGCGCTTATTTTATGTAAAGATTTAATTTGATTGCCCTAATGAAATGTCATGTAAACAGCCAATAACCACATGAAAAATAACAATAAGCAAATCACTCGGAACCTTCTTTTTTCGACAAAAATTTAATATTAGAAAAATTAGCTAAGTATAACTGAATAAGTAAAAGAAAACAATTTAATACGATAAAGCCTATTTAAAAAAATATTTTGCATTTAACATGGATCTTGGAGGAATTTTTTAAAATATCACGAATAAAAAATAATATGAATTATTGAAACCGTTAAAAAGTGACACACACATTTTTAGTACAGCTAAAAAATACTTATTTTGAAAAAAAAAGACAATCATACACATAATAACACTTATTATTAGATTTATCATGTCTGATAAACGCGTTATCACTAGTAAAATAATGTTTAAAAAGTAATATATGGTATGAAAAAATATAAAGTTTATAATAAAATGAAATGAATACGAAATAAAACAAGATTTATACATTTTTATTTTTTACAGCTGTCTTTAAGAATAATGTTTTTATTCTTACAATAAGGGAAAAGAAACCTATTACTTTTGTAAATTTATCTTGAAAAATACAATTAACGAATCACTCGCAATATAAAATAACTGCGGGGTGATGATTATTATTAGAGCATAAATCAACTGATCTTTTATAGAGATGTATTTATCGTATGAAGTACTTTGTACTCTTACCATATTTCAAAATGGCGTTTATCGAGGACGATAATACATGCAGGGGCGTAGCTACCGTGGAGCAGTTGGAGCACATTGCTCCAGGCGCGAAAATAATAAGGGTGCAAAATTACAAAGGAACGAAATTATTTGTATAAATATTTTTTTTACATTTGCCGTTTTTTTAAATATATAAAATATACAGTAAAACCTGTGAAAGCGGAATCCTGTCTTTTACAGAATTTTTTCGTGGTTATACTTACCCCGTGTGATTATACTTACTAATACGAAAACCTGTCTAAAACGGAATAATTTTTCAATGCTTTCCGATTTTGTTTTAGCTAAAATATAGATAAATGAAACTATAGTATTCCTTGAACTTGACTTATCAAAATTTTTATTTAAGATAATGTACATTTTAAATCTATTGTTTTATGCCTCTGAATTCATGAAAATTGTAAAGAACGTTTAAAAGCACAAATGAGGGCATTTGCATGTGCATTACAGGTTTACAGGTTGTGTTTTATAGCAAAAAAATTGTATTAATTTGAAATAAGTACAATGAAGTCTATTAAGACGGAATCGCAAGGGACTGGGAGAAATTTCGTTTTAGACATATTTCTGTCTTAGCAGATATAGTTGTATAGTATTCCTTCTATCAGCATCATGGAAATTTTTCATTTATGGCAGAATGTTTTACTGCATTATACATGTTTTAAACCTTAAAACAAATTTTGGGCAACCTTTTCTGGTAGAGAAGGGGGTGACTCGATTGTACTTGCTCCAGGGCGCTGAACATGTAGCTACGTCACTGAATACATGAGGTTAAAAAATATGTATTTGATTTAATTTAACAAATTCATTATCACAGATCGCATATTTTATATAATTTCCACTTAAAATAATCCGAAGCAATACACAAAACATATTGCAGATCAAAAAGATTATTACCGAGCTATAAAATCCTTTCGACATTAAAATATCAGTATAAAACCACAATACCAACAAAACAAGAGTTGTTAGTTTCGAGAAGTCATTAGTTATGCAAATGTCGGAGACATCTGTCATTAGTGCAGCAGAAGCTACATGATAGTAAAATTAAAATAAATTAAAAATTGCTACAAAATTAAATATACAAAGACAAATGCAAATTATTATGACCCAGATATAATTTTAAATAATGTTTTTCCATTCGACATATGTAATTTAATGATTTTTGGTTTATTTTTAAAGTGAATTCTTAAATGTAAATTATTGAGTTTGGTATCACGAAAATTTCAAACATCAATTTCTATTCAATGTTGCAAAAATCGAAGATGCAGCGATCATAAAACTTTTTCTTCTGAATATAGTCAAATATTTTTGTAAAGTGTTAAAATAAGAAAATAGTCAAAAAATGTTAACTAAATTAATTTTTTATAATTCTTCTGAAAGTATATATTTAAAAACAAACTGTTTCGTTGCCTAATGGTCCAAAGCAAAACAAATTATCAATCCGAATTTAAAAATAGGCTTAGTAAAGTATGCGAATATAAATAAAAGTTATTTTAAAATTCCTTTATATATGTAGCATATATAAGAAAATAGATATATTGATCTTTATATAATATAATTACTTTTGCTATATAAGTAACTAAAAATATGCGAACATTTGATCCGCGAAATACGGTGCAACATACATATCGCAGATCATGTCGGGATTTCAAAAACAAATACACTTTATATGCCACCGGATAGTTTCCAAAATAACTCCAAAATTGGTGTGACAATTCATGAAAATAATTCACGAATGGTGTAAGGATACTCCAGTATTCGTGTTTAAAGCAAATAAATATATATCTATACAACTTAAAATGTATTCCAACGCTAGATTCGGTGTTTACGAATCTAGCGTTGGTGTACATTTTAAGTGCCTTTCGAAACCAAATTCGTGAAGAAATTACTCCACTATTTATACAGATGAGTAGTTACCTCTTATACATATTCAATAGATTAGGATTTAAAATAAAATCAGAAACATCTTATCAGAATCAATATCGGAAATAACTATAAATGTGTTAAAATAAAAGCTGCACCGGATAGTTTCCAAAATAATTCCAAAATTAGTGTTACAATCCATGAAAATAATTCACGAATGGTGTAAAGATACTCCAGTATTGGTGTTTAAAGCAAATAAATAAATATCTATACAACTTAAAATGTATACCAATGCTAGATTCGGTGTTTACGTATCTGGCGTTGGTGTACATTTTAAGTGCGTTTCAAAACCAAATTCGTGAAGAAATTACTCCACTATTTATACAGATGAGTAGTTACCTCTTATACATATTCAACAGATTTGGATTTAAAATAAAATCAGAAACATCTTAACAGAATCAATATCGGAAATAACTATAAATGTGTTAAAATAAAAGATGTTTGTAAAGGTCTAAATGTTGTCTTTATAAGGTATTCTAAATTCAGTTTCATAATAGTATCATATTGGTTTTCGCCACAAACAATCAGTGAAACTTGAACTGCGGAATAGTATGCACATAGTTATTAAATAATTAAAAAATTCTCTTTAATATGTTCAAATTATTCAATATGTAACTAAAAAATAACATAAGAACAATGACAGAATCTTAAGTTACGTATGTTTTGTCTAATTTGTTGGTGTTCAATTAGAAATAAAATAAAAAAAAAAAAAAAAAAGATAAATTAATATTATTAATAAATTATTAGAAATAGAGAAATTTGAGCTAAAAAATATTTTTAAATTTCACATTTATTTTTCCTAATGTTGGTTGTATATCACATATCCGTGTCACGTATCACCTATGTGAATCATAATGCTGTTAACTAACCCACGGAAAAAAGAATGGTTAAAACAAAACTTCAACAAATAATCCATCCTACAACATTCCTCGAAATAGCCTAAATTATTTTTAAGTAAATGGGATTAATAGCTCATTCAATATAAATTTAATTTGGAGAACCTATTGGTGGGAGTTAGGCGAAGAATTTCTAACAAACGTCCGACGTCCAGGTTAATTTAATTTTTTTTTATGTCTTGCCATCAGTGATAAATAATACACTTTTTGATGGAAAATTCAATTAATCTATTCTTCTATTTTGGATAAAGAACTTACAAACATTCACCCAATTAGTGAAAGTGAAAGCAGACATTGCGCGCAATCGATCATAAACATTTCATCAGAAAATACCCAACTTGTGATGAACTGTGTGAATAACCATCACATTACGCTGAAACATAACCATACTGCATCATGCGGGAATTCCATGACATCATTGCGTATTTTCATCAAAAGGAGTACAAAACATTTTAATCATTCCACACTCTGTTTTTCATAATGTAAAGTTGTAAGCCCAGAGCCTATGTATTGCGCTCTAAATAATAACATTTAAACTTAAACTACTGCTATTAAATTAATGTAATCAAGCTTAAAAGATGGTCGATAATTTACACAAATTACACATATTAATTCTATATTTCTTTCAGCATTTAATAAAATAGATGTGCATCAGTGAAATATGTAAAGCATAAATGGATTATCTACAACTCATCTAGTGAGAAGCGCTATCCATCATCTCAACATCTCGAAGTAATAAGAAGGTAAGAAGAATGTTTTCCTTACCTATCTATTAATGCATATTGATGAAATAATAGAAAAGAAAACAAATATTTTATACTGCGCTGCTGACAGATTTCGAGACTGAAAACGTCTCAGAAAGAATAAACTGATTACCTGTTAAGCACTAATGCTGAAAGAAAAGAATTTAAAACCATTCTATATTAAAACTAACATAAAGAAAAGTAGTTAGGATAAAATAAAATAAAATCCTTGAAGATAAATAAAGATAGAAAATAGAAAAATGGATACATTTAAAGATAGCCAGTTAATCGAAAAGTTGAATTCGAGCAACTATTCGAACTGGAAGTTTAAGTTAGAAATGCTTCTAATAAAGGAAGAATTATTTGAAGTAATATCCGAAGAACCCACAACTCCTTTCAATGAGGATTTGAATAAGAAAGATAGAAAAGCTAGGGCGTTAATTAACCTGAGTATAGAAGATGCACAGATAGTACACGTAAAAAACTTTACCACAGCCAGGGAAGCGCTAAAAATACGCACGAAAGGGCAAATCTCAGCAGTAAGCTGTACTTATTAAGAAAATTGCACAGCACAAAACTACCTGAAAGCGGTAACATGTCAAAGCACATAACTAACATTCTACAAACTGTACATAAATTATCCGCCATCGGCGAGAATATAAACGATTCTCACATATCTGCACTATTTTTATGCTCATTGCCGCCCAGTTATAATACTTTAATTACGGCTTTGGAAACCAGACCCGAAGATGAGCTATCTCCAGATTTTATTAGAAGTAAATTAATCGATGAATACAATCACAGACAAGAAATGTCTGAACAAACAGATACCGCAGAAAAAGCACTCAAAACACATAGAAAATTCACAAACTATGATTGAAAAATCACAGCTACAACGAGTGTTGGCATCACAAGAGCAGATACACAAATCAAACTCCGAAAAATTACAACAACAAAAACAAATCAAAACATTTTTCATCGTCTCTATGTTTCGAAAACGTCGAAAATTATAGAGGGTGTACTAACCGCTACAAAAACGCGATTCATCAGTAAATAAATTAAAAAAATCATCAATTCGAAGATCGAGTACTAATAACAGAAAAAATGGAAAACAAAATTGGATGCTTGATAGCGGCAGTACCTCACATATAGCGAATGATAAATCGGCTGCCTAACAAGAAATAAAACATGGACATTAGTCGATCCCCCGCCAGACAAGAAGGTAATTGGTTCGAAATGGACCTTCAAAATCAAATGCGACAATTTAAATAAAATACAAACCTACAAAGCACGACTAGTAGCTCAGGGTTACAGTCAGAAATTTGGAGTAGATTATGACGAGATCTTTGCTCCAGTTGTCTCTCATAGTACTATCCGTGCATTTCTCCCAGCTGCACTACATCATAATCTTAAAGTTAGTCACATCGACATCAACACAGCGTTTTTACACGGGAACCTACAAGAAGAGGTATACATGAAACAGCCCGAAGGGTATATAGCACCGAATCAACAGAATAAAGTGTGCAAATTGCAAAAGGCAATGTATGGTCTTAAAGAGGCCACCAGAGCATGCCATACTAAAATAGCTGAAAGCCTTAAAACTTTCAAATTTGTAGAAAATACATCGGATTCCTGTCTTTCTATACGCGAAAATAATGAAAATTCAATGTATATTATAGCCTATGTACACGATTTACTAATTACAGGAGAAAACGAAGAAATAACAGAGATAATAAATAATCTTAGGAAAGGATACGAACTGAAAGATTTAGGAGAAGTCGGTAAATATCTCGGAATAAATATAAGGAAAAATGATAAAAAATTCTACTTAAATCAAAAATCTAAAATTGAAAAAATGGTAGATAAATTTAATCTTTAAAACGCTAAACCTTATAGCACGCCTATGGAAGCAGGTTACAACCGACTTGAAGATAATGAAAACCTATTACCGAATAATGTCAAATTTAGACAAGCGATAGGAACAATACTCTACATTTCAACGTTAACTAGACCTGGCATTTTGGCCGCTGTTAATATACTTATCCGTAGGAATGCAACTACTCGTGAGAAATATTGGAAGGCTGTCAAAAGAGTTATAACATATCTAAACAACACGAAAAATCTAAACTTAACACTAAGTTCGAAAAATAATCCTATTCTTGAAGTTTACACGGATGCGGACTGGGGAGGTGATCTGCAAACTAGAATATCAATCAGTGACAACCTACTTATGTTAGAAAAATGTCCCATTCAAAGGATAACCAAGAGACAAACTTGTAACGCACTTTCATCAGCAGAAGCTGAATATGTCAGAAAACAACGCAGCACAGGAAATATTATGGATTACAAAACTCTTGGAAGATTTAAGCTTACCACAAGAGAAGTCTATAACCATGTTCGAAGATAACCAGCCATGTATCAAAATGTCAGAAAGCGACAAATATACTTGTAGGAACAAACATATCGACATGCGATTCCATGCAATTAAACAGCTTAAAGATGATCGAATAATAAACCTAAAGTATTGTTCTACATAATTCATGACAGCCGATGCATTTACAAAACCCAACCCCAAACCTCAGTTTATGAAACATCGAAATAATATAAGACACCTTATCCCACACAGGAGATCAAGGAGGAATGATGGAAAATCATTTAATCTAATCTCCTATTTTGGATAAAAAACTTACAAACGTTCACCCAATTAGTGAAAGTGGACATTGCGCTTTCCCCCCACATTCACCGTAAAGCAAGACCATCTCGCAATACTGATCGGTAGAAAATGTCGACATGAATACAAGTTTTAACATATAACCTCCGCGGAACTCTTTCTTTTATACTTGTGTCTGGGGCAGAGGTATGACATGTCATATTTATTTGCATAATACCGAAATCTATGCGATTCGCATACCAAATGAGCGTTGAGTTGAGTTGATGTGCTTGCTAAACGATATTGTACAATCCGCATAGTCTACTAATTTTGTTACGAAAGTTGTAAGGACAGCATGCATCAGCCGGGACTTGAACCGGGGTCCTCTCGTATTGTAATCACGCACGCTGCCACTGTGCCACGATAAGGGATGCTCTGGCTTATCTTTTCTTCCGCGTTATGTTGCGTTACATTTTTGGGAGTTACGAACCAAATAAATATGCATTTTACGCCTTCTATTTTTAACATTACTTTATAGAAGGTGTCTTCTCTTACTAAATCGATGATGCTGAACAACTTTGTAATTGACTTTTTTCCCGTATCTCGTACCGTTATTGAAATAAGAACGCTAACTTCATATTTAGCCGCCAGGTGGCCCTGTAACGGTTTCCTTGCGTAGCGCATGGCAACTTTACTATACCTAGACCCCACTTTTATGACTATAGCTCTTGCTGTTCAGAAATTATCGGGATGAGAACGGACTTTAGCGGCGACACTGTATAATATTACTATTTCTAAATTTTGGGTGGAATGCGTATTATATCATAGAGATGCGAGTTCGGGCTGTTTTTCTGGATTCAGAGTGCGACGATTTCAAATTCGAGCCAGCCCGTGTCCCGAAAAATTTTGTATCATAAGAGCCCAAACCCGATACTGAAATCACGTGGTAGAAGATTGTTAATAGCATTGACAATTGTTTCAAGATTAATTTTCTCACTTAAAAATAACTTCTTTACACAGAAATATGTATTAATCTTAATGCTCCCTCATGACAACGTTTCGTGATTTTCATCTACCTGAAAATCTGTTTAAAATAGCAAAATTTGTTATTTATACCAAACTACTTGCAGATTTTTGCAAAAGTCACGATTCTTATACTTTTAAATATCATTATACAACTAGGGCAGAAAGACTTAAGTTATGTTTTCCAGTAAATCTGAAAAAAGTCTTCAAAGAGAAAGTGAGGCTAGACAAGGGATATCCCACGGCTTTTTTAAGATACTAACACTGACCGTGCAAAGGCTTCAGAATCGGATAGCATATTTCTCCATGTATCCTATCAACTAGTAAATCAGGAGCCTCAACGTCAGTTCTGAAAGTCATTATTTTATAATCTCACTTTTCATATTATTTAGGATCTTACAATTCGCAATTTAATTTTTTTTTATGTTATGTACATATTTATAAGCATATAAAATACTTCGGAGGTTTCAGAAATTAGAAGCGTTAAATTAAACACGATTTATGCAATGATATTAAGAAATTCTTATGAACTTCTTATTCTTGTAATTATTTAGATAAAAAAATGCATTTCTTATTTTGATAATCTTTGAAATATGGTTGCTAAGCAACTAATAAAATAACGAGGAAAGAAAAATAAATGCATTTTAAAATTTGCAAGAAATGGGAAAATAAAATGTTTTATATTTTCAGAACAGTTGCAATTTTTTTTTTTAATTTAAACAAATAATTTCTAAATTCTAATAGATGCATCGGCTAATTTTCAAAGCTATTGCATATATTTAAGACCTCCATATCGAAAATTTAGTATCCGTAACTCTACGTTTAAATCTATTATTCAAATATGCGATTTTCATTTCAGTTTAAAATGACATTTGAAAATCGTCTACATTCCCATAGGAAAGCATTATGACCTGAAAAGAAATGTTTTATATTTCTCGAACGAATGAACCAAATGTAAAGAAAAACTATACAGCTAATTTCGGGTACCTCACCAACATACTCACCAAAAATCAACTTAATAGGACGATTTTTACGGCAGTTATCGCGGAACAGACAGACAAACAGACGGAAACCAAAAACTTTTCGCGTCTTCACAGTGAGCCTTCACTGACGTTTCGGCAATAACAATTAAACTAGTAAATCTTCAGATCAGGAGCCTCAACGTCAGCTCTGAAAGTCAATGTTTTTTTTATCTCACTTTTCATAATATTTAACATCTTACAATCCGCAAATTAATTTTTTTAAATTACTACATACATATTTATACGCTTTTAAAATAATTTGAAGGTTTCAGAAATTAGAAACGTTTAATTAAACACGGTTTATGCAATAATATTCTGACATTCTTATGAACTTCTTATTCTATGTTTTAGATTAAAAAAATACATTCCCCTGTGTGACCCCCCCCCCTAATTTAACAAATTTATATTCGTGATTTACTATTGATTGTGTGAATGATTCTAGTATATCTTGGATTTCGTTCTACACAGTGGTTTTATTAGAATAAGCAAAATTTTCGAAAATAATTTCATGTTATCCTAATGCCTAAATAGCAATATTTACTTACCTGTCAACCACGAAACACTCGCATCTGATAAATAGGTTGAATAATATCTCGTGTACAAAAGCAACTTATGGAAATGTAAACTGAATCTTTTCACTTATATCTATTTCAGAAATCTAGTGCTATTGCAACATTTGTTTCGGAAAACAGTTTTGATGGTCATTCTATAATATTTCTTTTACCTAAGTACATCCTGATCTAACTCGATGGCAATAGCATACTAAAATCTCCCCAAAATAGGCTTATTTAGAAACTTTTAAACTTATTGGGTAATCATTCATAATCGTGCCCACTGCCAATTCACTAAATAGCAACCGTGGTTTGGCGCTATAAAGTATTTTTTGTGATAACTTTGTATGATCTCAGTTTCCAGTAATAGTGCTATTTCAGGCTGTATGGATGCGTTTTACTAAGCTAATTTCTTTAGATTAACCATCTCGTTGTTCGAAATATTATATCCTATTTTAAAGTAATACTAATTTTGAACCACGAAAAATCCATATCTCTTCCAGAAAATGAATATCTCATGTAAAAATGTTTCGGTTATCATTCTATAGTAGGTAAAAGGTAACTTGTTTCAAAATAAATTCTCATTTATTTCAATAAAATATTAAAATCACTCAAAACTATTTTATTTTGCGAATAAAATATTGTAGCAAAATAGTTTGAGTTATTTGAATTTTATTATTTTGATATTCTTTAAAATGTAGTTGCTAGGTTACGATTAAATTAAAGAGGAAAATAAGAATAAATACATTTTAAAATTTGCAAAAAATGATAGAATAAAATGTATTATATTATTAGAACAGATGTATAAAATTGCAGCAAACATTGTACACCTAATTTAAAAAATCTGACGAATGTATTAACAAAATTTCAAATTAATTTAATACCTGATAATTAAAGATAAAGATGATATGATAATTTAAGACCTGACTTGATAAATTTTAGCCTTCATAACTTACACATTAAATACATTAATCAAATGCGCCATTTTGTTTCAATGGATGAAATTTTTCAAAATCGTCTGAATTCCGATAGGAAAGCATTATGACCTAAAAAGAAATGTTTTATATTTTCCGAACGAATGAACCAAACATAACTAAAAACTATACAGCTAATTCCGGGTACCTCACAAACATACCTACCAAAAATCAAACTAATCGGATCATTTTTGCGGCAGTTATCGCGGAACAGACAGACAGACAGACAGACAGAAACCAAAAACTTTTCGGGTCTCCACAGTAAGCCTCAACTGACGTTTCGGCAATTATATTTCAAACTGATTTACTATAATCTCGCAGGGATGTAGTGGTGGGTATACGGTAGTATACACCGTAAACCTTCTGGATTTTCTAAAGGAACTCGTATATCGTCTGTTTTTTCAATAAAACTATAACGTACAGAAGTGTAATTGTAAAAAAAAAAAAAAAAAAAAAAAAAAAAAAAAAAATCCAGTGTCTACCTTAATGGCAGAGGGTATACGCTAAAGAGTTTATACGCTACAGCATCATTTGAGAAAAAAAACAAAAAAAACAAAGGGCATACGGAATTCCTCAAAAATATCCAGAGGGTATACGACGTATATCGCCATATACCCTTCACTACATCTCTGATAGGGGGATCTCTGTGTATACCCTATGTTTTTTCACGTCTACAGCACTTCAATCTTGTTTCTAAAATAGCAAGTGTTTTTAACACTTTCCAACCTAGTTGAAAAGTGTTTATGACTTCGGTTTGTCTGGTCGTCTGCCGTCTGTCCGTGCTCTAAATCGCGTAAATATACTCGATTGCCCTGAAATTTTTGTTATTGTTGTTTACTATAGCATGTTCCCTATTTCAACTGAAGTGTGTAGCATTTATAGTTTTTTTACAGGGACAGTCAAAAGTATTCCGTTACATTACAGTCAATGAGAAATAATCGTTTCAAGTGCATTTTGATGATGCTACGCCATTTGAAACGTGGTGAAATTGCTATATAATTATGAAGCGCATTAAAACATGCTTTTTATAGAATATGGAATGCAAAGCATCAATTATTCATTTACAGGGTCAAACAAAAGAATTTTGTTGCAATTTGTTCTTCGGGGAAAAATCGTTTGCAGTGTAATTGAATGAAGTTTCACTATTTCAATCATACTGAAAATTGTATTCATTACTGAAGTGCACTATAAATTGCTTGCTATGGTGTGCATTGCGTTTATCGTTCATTTACAGGGTCAGACAAAAGAAATCTGTTGCACATTGTTCTAAGGGGAAAAACCGTTTGCTGTGTAATTCAATCATGTTTCACTATTTGAAACACAATGAAATTTATATGCATTACTATAAATTGCTCGCTTAAAAGTTATATGCATTACTATAAATTGCTCACTTAAAAGTATGGTGTGCATTGTGTTTATCGTTCATTTACAGGGACACTCAAATTTATCGATTACAGTACACATGCGATAATTACAGTCTATATGTGATAAATGCGCTTTCAATTTTGGTTTGCGTTTTTAAGGTTAACTAATTTTTTTTCATATTACGTGGTATGTATGAATTCGGTTGATCATATACAAAGTTACCCAAGGGAATTCCTAAGTATTACAGACTGTGGGAGTGAATTCCTTAAGGGCAGTTTTTAGCTCACAGGCTATCAAAGCCTGAGAGCTTATGTGCCCGCCCGTTCTGTATGTATGTATGTACGTATGTACGTACGTAACGCGATAACTCTTGACAGAAATAACCGTTTTGCTTCCAATTTTGTTTATAGGTTTCTTGTGATAAGGCGCTTCCCTGATTAGTTTTGGGGATTGATTGTTTAACTATAAAGGGGGGAACGGGGGGGCTAACCCCCCTTAATTAAGATAAATGGTTTTTTCATGCAAAAATGTCCAATTTTCTTCAAATTTTGTATATAGGTTCATTGTGATAAGGTTCTTTCCTGATTAGTTTTGGGGGTTCATAGGTTAAGTATAAAGGGGCTAACGGGGGGGGGAATCCTCCCCCTTAATTTAGATAAATGAATTTTTCATGCAGAGTTATCCGATTTTCTTCCACTTTTGTTTATAGGTTCCTTGTGATAAGGCGCTTCCCTGATTAGTTTTGGGGATTGATTGGTTAACTATAAAGGGGGGGGGGACGGGGGGGCTAACCCCCCTTAATTTGGATAAATGGTTTTTTCATGCAGAATTATCCAATTTTCTTCAAATTTTGTATATAGGTTCATTGTGATGAGGTTCGTTCCTGATTAGTTTTGGGGGTTCATAGGTTAAGTATAAAGGGGGTAACGGGGGGTTAATCCTCCCCCTTATTTTAGATAAATTATTTTTTTCATGCAGAGTTATCCGATTTTCTTCAAATTTTGTATATAGGTTCATTGTGATAAGGTTCTTTCCTGATTAGTTTTGGGGTTCATAGGTTAAGTATAAAGGGGGTAACGGGGGGTTAATCCTCCCCCCTTATTTTAGATAAATGATTTTTTTTATGCAGAGTTATCCGATTTTCTTCAAACTTTCTATATGGGCTCATTGTGGTAAGGGGCTTCCCTGATTAGTTTTGGGGGTTCATTGGTGAAGTGTAAAGGAGGGAAACGGGGGCTACCCCCCCTCTTAATTTTGATAAATGGGTTTTTCATGCAGAATTATCCAATTTACTCCAAATTTTGTATATAGGCTCATTGTGGTAAGGCACTTCCCTGATTAGTTTTGGGGGTTCACTGGTAAAGTATAAAGGGGGGAACGGGGGGAACTAACCCCCCTTGATATAGATAAATGGGTTTTTTAAGCAGAATTATCAGATTTTCTTCAAATTTTATATATATGTTCATTGTGATAAGGCGCTTCTCTGATTAGTTTTCGGGGTTCTTTGGTTAAGTATAAAGGGGGGACGGGGGGCTAACCCCCCCCCTTAATTTAGATAAATGGATTTTTCATGCAGAATTATCCGATTTTTTCAAATTTTGTATATAGGTTCATTGTGGTAAGGCGCTTCTCTGATTAGTTTTATGGGTTCATTGGTTAATTATAAGAAAGAGAAACGGGGGATGGTTCCCCCCTCTTAATATATTGTCGATTTCTTCATTTTTGAGGGCTTATTTCAAATTCTTTGAAATAAGAATATAATTTACAGTTAGTGTGAATAGCCTGTGAGCTATATGCCGTCAGTTTAACTGGGCAGTTTTCTTTTATTAATTGTGTTACGCATTTTCTTGCTGAACTATATGTAGTAGACTAATATAAGTTTGTGGAATATAAATAAATTTATATACAGAGCAACGCAAAGAACAAAATACATTGTTGTTTACGGTTGGTAATTGCTGGAAGCGAGTTTTAAGTTGCCTTATGCGTTTTTTACCTCAATTAAATTTTAGCTTAATATGTGGTGTGTACAAAAGTTTTTAGATAATATACAGGGCTGTACAAAAGATTTCGAGTGCATTTCCATCGATTGGCGTAAATTACTAAATGTGAATTTTCTAACTGAACTAAATTTTATCATGCTATGTATTATATATTCAAATCTACAGATCATATACAGGGCTGAACAAAGTAATTCGACTACTATTTTACAATGGAAGGTAATTTTGAAAACTGTATTTTTTAAGGTTTTACATGTTTTCCAAACTGTTTACTTATATATCTTCTTTTAACTTTTTTAACGGTGAATTTTTGTTACAATTATCTGGCTGTGTTGGAAAGTGTTTCGTAATCTATGTTTGACGCGTGATTTTTCGTTCTTATTTCTTCTTCTTTTCGATTTGTGAATAAATAAAATATTCACTTTGAGCTCGAGTCAGAAGACCGGTATAAAAATCTTGTCTGAGCCCACCTCAGGCTCGGGCCGAGCCCGTCTCATTTATATATTATAGGGTGTCCCAAAAGTCTCCGTACAACTTCAAAAATTTATTACAAAAAAAAAAAAATAATAATAGGCCTACAGCAAAAATAATTACAACAGTACATAGAGTAACTCAAAAAAAAAAAATTCTACTACCTTAGTATACTTGTACATGAGATCCTTTCGTTGCACGAAGAATATCAAGTTGATATTCCAATTCCATCCACGTGCGTTTCAGCATGCTAACTTAAACAGTAGTTACAACTGTTTGATGAAATCTGAACAAAAGTTAATAGTCTCATGGAATTGAAACAAAAGATCCAAACAGCAGTAGCTACTGTTGATGTTAGCATGAAAAACGTTCGTGGATTGAATTGAAATATCGTCTTGATATTCTTCGTGCTACGAAAGGATCTCATGTTGAAGTTTACTAAGGCTGTAGAAAAAAACTTTTTAAGTTACTCTATGCACTGTTGTAATTATTTTTGCTGTAGGCCTATTATTATTATTTTTTTGTAATACATTTTTGAAGTTGTACGGAGACTTTTGGGACACCCTGTATATCTCCATGAGCCCTATACATACACATTCTCAAATTTTCATATATATATTTTTTTTTTCTCTCGGTTGAGGAATCCCACTGTGAGTCATGAAAGATAATCGGTTTAAAAAGAGTTTTCGAATCAGAAACTCCTTTTATAAAATTAAATTTTTAAATGGATATTTTTAATAGATTATGCGACAGGAATCTTGAGAACAAACATGTTGAACTGCTGCCATCTAGTGGTGTTTCTAAAAACAATTTATAATGCACTCTTCATTTCAATTCCTTCGCAATGAGTGTAAAGTAAACGTATTTTAATTTTTAGGCACCACTTTTTACAAACAGTAATTTCTGCTTTATTTAATTGCTGAAATATTGTTATTAGATAAGTCAAAAATTAATGGCTGAAAACAGTAGTGTGCAAATTCAAGAATTTTGTCGCTCGTCGAGTAGAAATAAAACTACGTTTTAAAAATTTTTGCCAAAGTTAAAAAAAGAAAAAAAAAAGCTTGCTGCAATATAAACTTTAGTTAAATTTATGTAAACTATTTCATTAAGTTTTCTTCTAGTTAGTTTATTTCTTGGTTGAGAGCATACAGCTCAGATTTTTTTTTATTCCAGAAAAAGAGAAATCAGATAAAACGGGACATAATACATCTTGGATAAATGACAGATGAGTATTAATAATCTTGCCCTTGTGGGCACGATTAAGTTTGAAAAAAAAAAAACAATTATATTTTAGGATAGATTTATTAAAAGCTGTTTCGCTAGCCGTGCAATTTAATAATTGCATAAAACTTTGGGCAATACTTCTTCATATAATACACACCTTTCCCCAATTTTTTAATTGCTAGGTCAATAAAATGTGATGAAATATCTTAAATTAATTAAAAAAAAAACGACAACATGAAAAATAAATCACTCATGATATCTTCGTTTCCATAAAAAATAAATTATGTACTACTCTTATTTATAGCATGTAGAGTCAGCAAAAAAAAGAGAGAGAGGGGCTCCAAATAAGCTGTAATTTCGCATATTGGAAGCTACTGGAAATCTATTTCTGTTAAAAAAAATCAAAACGTTTTCGAAAATGTATTTTGAAAAAAATATATATTAATTTTGGGGAAAAATATGAATTGTAACCTATAATTTTTTTTACAGAGATCAACTTATAAATCTTCAAATATGCGAATACAAAATTACACCTCATTCCACAAAGTAGTTTTTTGTTATGCTTAAAAAACGACCAGTATTTTAATATGTCTTGCAACGAATTACAAATAAATTTAACATTAGGGGTTCCAAACTTTCAATCCTTATAATTCCTAAACTACTTGACCGAATTGGTTTCCCCGTTTTGTTATCCTCCGTTTGAACCCAGCATCTCCCTTCTACCAGCTTTGAAAGCAGAGCCTCTCAGCCATTGGTGGGGCCTCAATTAGTGAGTCACGTTACCACAACCACACTTCACCACATTTTCCTCAATTTTTCGGCAGCGAACGTACTAATTTTTATAAAGCTAAATATGTAAAAATAACCGTACTTATAAATGCTTGTAATATGGTTTGATATACCTGTTTTTCCAAGAAAAAGAGGTACATCAATTATAGGTATATATATTTGCTCAATTGTGTGATTGAGCAAATAAGTATGGTTATTTTGAAATCATAAGTTTGATTTTTTTTTAAGTTGTATGTGCTGAAATTGTAAGAAAATAGTTATAGTTGAACATTTTATGTATAATTTAATTGTTGTTATTTGAAACGCTTAAAATGCTTGTTATTTCTAACGAATTACATCAATGTTAATAATTAATTGTATAATGTTAAATTTTCAAAAAGAATAGTTCAAGAAAAGAATTTTTAAATATTGTAAATAATATATTATTTTTATCTTATCTGAAATGTTCAAAGTGTCTGAGCAAATTATTATTCAATAATTTTAAATGAAATATTTATATTATGTAATTGTTTTGTTCAATGCAAACCATGTGTACGGGAGTATAGCTGTGCCTCTCAGTCTCCAGGGGGTTTTAGCCCCACCAGTGGCTGAGAGGTTCTGCTCTCGAAGCTGGTAGACGGGAAGTGCTGGGTTCGATCCCAATCGCGCCCGTCGGCCTAATCGTTCGGAGTTTTCTTCGAGCCGTGGATTTATCCATGCGTAAATACGGGTTAGGTTCCCTTAGGAAGAACCCCACGAAGGGCACTCCCCATGGGCCTATATTCCAAGTGTAGATAATTGGCCGTCAATAATCAACCCAACCCAGGGGGTTTTTAAATATGGAGACGTAGTACTCCAGGTTGGGGGTTGGGCTTGAAATAAATACAAAAAAAAAACTTATTGGGAATCCGCAGTTAATGTTCGAGTAATGTTAAATTTAAAATAGCTGCTAACTTTTAAGTTCCTTTTTTTACAACTGTTTCTTAAAAGATTTTTTTTTACTTTTTTAACAGCCGAATTTTGAGGATTAAATAAGGTGAAGATTACTATTAAAATATAGTTGTAAGAAAAAAGCGTAAAAGTTTAAAGCTATTCTGTATTTAAATATATTAGCAACAGTTGTACTAACTCAATGAAATAATAATAACTATGAGCTGCAATTTCGGCAAGCACGAATACGAAGTCACGATATACAAGAATGAAAGCGCGCAAGCATGAACGAGAGTTCTATAGATTTGAACAAAGTAGTTGGTTGGATTTTTGACGCAAGGCTTAGGAAAGCTTGCAAAGTACGTATTTATTGAAATATGTAAAGTTGTTATTGTTCATTAGTAATAATCTAGTTAGATATTCGATCTTCAGTTGTATATTTTGTTGTCTGATTAAACCTTGTTGTTTATATTGTTTTTGAAGAATTTCAGCTGTGTTGAAACTACATATTACTCATCATAATCCCACAACAATTTCTTCTTTATTGTAATTTTGAAGGAATGCCGAGAATTCATTCTGAGTACATATAAATACGATAATGGGGAACGAAATATTTCAGTGGTTTATGAATATATAGGACAATGATAAATTTGTAAAGACTATATGTGTATAGTAATTTTATTTGAATAGTATAGATACAGAAAGCTTTTTAAGAATCTTCAAAGTGCTCCTCTTTTGCAGAAACTACCGAGTCGACTCAGATGGTTTTACGAGAATGAATGAAAATCTTTAAAAGTTATGTGATGGACAGAATTTGGTTTGGATAGAGGACACTGGACACATATTGTAGAGGCATCTAATGTTTGAACATACTCTACAACTTTTGAAGAAATGTTTGGTTAGGCTGAATTTTGGAGAAAAGACATTACATATCTTAATTATACTTTTCATTATTTAAACAAAAATATATATATAATATTTCAAGGTTTTATATTATCAAAATCGAAAAAGAAATGATTTACTTATTTTAATATTTATTTTTTTCAGTCATTATAAAAAACAAATACTCAGTGTCTCATTGAGCACTTGTAAATTGAAGTTGGTTAAAATATTTAACGGTTGTAAGTGTTTTGAATGTTAGAATATTTAAATACTTCTGTTATATTTTTATGTTATTTGAAGTGCTCAAAGTATTTTGAACATATAATTATTGAGTTTGGTTCAACAGATTATTGGAATTGTTTGGTGTTTTAATACTTATAATTGAAGAACACATGCTTGTCGTTGTTGTCATATACTTGTTAAATTGTCACATATTTTTGAAGGACAGTACTGTCATTGTAAAAATGTGGGATATTTTAAAACTAAATCTTTATATTCATTTTCAAAAATGTTCAAATGTCTCTCTGAGCACACAGAAAAAGCATTACAGTTTAATTAAATATTTAATGTATTTGTAACAAATTAATTTAAAGAAAAAGAAAATGTAAAAGTAAAAAAAAATGTCTTTAGCTGTTCCAAAATTATTCTACAGAACTTCCTAAACTATCTCTCAGAACATTACAGTTGTGGCCAAGTGATATTTTGGCCACAACTGTAATGATTTAATATTTTCCTGTTTTTAAAATTTTCTTAAATATAAAAAATGAAATGTTTTACATAATGCAGATTGCATTTGAAAAGAAAAGAAAATTAAAGCTGCGCTGAAAAAATTCTATTTAATATGAATTTTTGCCATATTACATTGCTGGAGTGGGACACAAATACTCTTCTTTAGAAATGTGCAATTCCGCCCACGGAGGTACTTTTGCGTGTTACACTATTTCTCAAAACATACACAAAATTTGTATTTTTACAATTAGAGTACTACGCATATAAATACTTGGGTTAGAAACAATATCATTATTATCATGTATAATATAACAAGAATAAACAAAATATTTTTGTTAAATAATGTAATATGCAAGTATAACGGCTGTAAGCGTGGCTTTCTGTTCAAAACATGGAAACTAGCCGTTAATTGTGTTAAATTTACTTTCGAAATTATAGTTCAAGAAGCGCACACTTTTGTAAATAAATATATGGGTATGTGCTATACTTTATTCCAAAGGGTGTTGTTAGCCGTTTTGAAAAGTACACATTTCAGTGAAAAAACGCTTTGTTATTTGGACAAAGAAAGATGTAAAAAAAAAAAACAAACTTAAAATGTAAATATGAGTTGCAATAAAGTTATTTTTCTCTTTTAATAATCTGTAGTGCGTCTCAGAAGTTCCAGTTATAAGTCAGCTGTTTATTCTAATATACTTTTTTCTATTCATCCCTATTTTCCATCCTTATAAACATCCTTATAAACCTTACTTGTTAAATATCTTTTGACATGTTTTGATTTGGAAATTAATATAAAATTTCACTGAGGAAAAAATATTTTTAAAAACATATTGTACCGTTTTATTCTTATATGCATTATTATATACCACTAATACCCATATTTTGCCAATTTTTAAGGTTTTGAAATGAAATAAGATCAGATTGAAGTCAATGATTTCTAAAGATCACATAACTATAGTTTTGCAATTTTATAAACAAAAGCATTTCCAAAGTTACTGAAGTCTAAGTCGTGATTGTTATGAGACTCGTGACTGAGAGCTATATGAAATTGATGAGTCACACCATTTTAAGAGCGCTATGCTGAAATGCATCGAGAATTAAGCAAAATCTTTGAATGAAATGATGAAAGAAATATTTTGAAAGCTGAAAGAAACCTTCCCCAGCTTTTAGGGTGGAATTATTGGTGTTTCGGATTTATAAAACAATTATTCATTGTTAAAGTCTGATTAAATAAAAGAAAAGGGATATTTACATAAAAATGAAATCCTGCATGGGATCGAACGAGAATTTGGGACTGTTTCAGTATCTAAAAGTATTTTTGTCGAGTAAAAATATATACAGGGTGGGCAGAAAGTTCGTATAAAATTTTAAAAATCATAAAAACGAACAAAAAATGATACGGAAAATCAGTTTGCATTAAAAGCATTTCCAAGATTAGGGATTTTTTTAAAGCAAAAATAACTGGGGTTCAAAAACTCGCCGATAGATGGCACCAACACGGTTATATCTTCCGGAAGTACGCAAATGAGGACGATTATGAAAGAACTTATTACTTTGGGTGGATCATTTTTTCGGCAGAATCGTAAATTTGAAGTTTAAAACAAATTACTGCGTACCAGAGATAATTTTTGACTTTAGATGTTTCTGTGATCGAGATATTCACAAAGTATTCAATGCCTGTTCTCCGTTTTCTAAATTCATAGATAACATTCGCTCAGTAACTTGTCCTGCATACCAAATTGATGATTGAGTCGAATAAGGGATTCATCAGGTAGTTGGTTCTTTTATAACCCTCCTCATTTGCATAGTTCCTGAAGATGTATTCGTGTTTCAGTGACTTTTTGAACTACAACCTTTTTACTTACTCATCATACGTAGTATAGGATAAGTCTTGTAATCTTCTTGAAAATCGAAAAAAAAATGTAGACGGATTTACACGTTTCAGACACTGGAGATTCCGAAAAACATATTTTTTGAAAAAAAATTGCCGTCCGTCTGTCTGTGTGTGTGTCTGTAAACGCTCTATCTCCCGAACAAATTAAGATAGAGACTTGAAATTTGGTATGTACTTAGTATGTAAAAATGTGAAGAAGATTATTGAATTTCAGTAACCTCGATTATCCGGAACTATTTTTTTCAGACTCTTGAAATATTCGTTCTGATAAAAGGTATATAAAAATTTTCGAAAATGTTTTTTTTTTAAGAAGTGAGTATAAAAGACAATAAAAAACAAATTTTGCATTAAGAATGAAGTCGATCGGATAATTAGTTGCCGAGATATTTGTAATCACATTTACCACACTCTTCGATTTTTCATGACCCTGTATTTCATTCACATTTCAATTCAAAGATATATTTTAATTAGTAAAGATACACTTATTGCGACGCATTAGACTGTTTGTTAATGGTATTATCATTTTTAGAGTCATAAGAATCTTTCTCTTACGCAATTCAGTAATAGAGCATTTAAAGTTTATGACGTCATCAAGCCAGGATTTTATTCGAATTGCAATGCATTTTATAAATAGTTTACACATGTTTTATTTTCATATTTTATCCTTGGATGTCCAAGTTTTCTATAGAAACGATCGAATGACTGCAGAGGATGCTGCAAATTTTTAAGTCTAAAACGGGACTTTTGAGAATTTATAACCATGTATTTAAAAAAGAACCCCTTGGCCCCCTGCATGCTTAGTGATTTCAGTTTGGCATTCAATGTCTAAAAACAACTAAAATTTGATATTTTTTAATTATAAAATTAACATTTTGTGTAAAATTAACAAACACTGCTGCGATTGAGTATTGTGAACAGACTCGATGAGCACTAAAAACCACTTTGTAATGTCTGCCAAAATAGCCCCTTCATCTCAGTCTTAGGCGCTCAACGTGTTAAATTCGGGATTTTAAATTCTCACGATTACATTCAAATCCATACTGAATTTATCAATTCAAAAATGGTGACGAAATACGAGGTATATCCACAAAGTAAGTTCCGTTTCTATTTCTATCCGCAGCAGCGCTGCGATCGCAGTTCCGAGCATGCGCGGCAGTTACTCTGACTGAAGGAGAAGAAATGTACGCCATTTTCAGATCGCTGCTGCCGACGTGTTATTTGTAGTGCTTCTTTAGAATGTCAGCCTTAATTGAAAATGCCCCCGCTTGTGAAATCAGTTCTGTGATTCGTTTTCTCAGTGCAAAGAAAGTTAAACCAAGTGAAATTTATCGGCAAATCTGCGAGGTTTACGGACAAAATGCTCTGAGTGATTCAATGGTTAGAAGATGGGTCAGACAGTTTAATGAAGGACGTGATCAAGTGCACGATGAAGAACAAAGTGGACGCCCGTCTTTGGTTACTGATGAACTGGCGACTTCCATCTCTTCTTACACCTCAAATCTTTCCTTGGTGGTCAACACTTCACCGATGATGACGAGCTGAAAAAACATGTAACCACATGGTTGAAAACACAAGCGGCAACCTTCTATGAAGAAGACATACAAAACCTTGTGACACGCTACGACAAGTGCCTACAAAATTTCGGAAGCTATGTAAAAAAGTAGTTTCACAGTTGTAGATTTTTGTACAATAAATATTTTTTTTGTATCTGTACACGTTTTTTTTATATAACCAAACGGAACTTACTTTGTGGATATACCTCATAGAATTTTATGTTTTACAATACGGCAGTCTTAAAATAAGCATGGTCTTCGTTAAATGTTTTACAAATTACCATAGGTAGCAGTATTAATCAAGACGAATAATTTTTTTTATCGGAAGCAGGGCTCGCAAATCGCTTATTCTGTAAAAAATACAAGGTGTTTCGCTCCAAGCTAAATGCGGAATTTCGTTCATAACTTTAACACTATTAAAGATATCTTGACAAAAGTTTCAGCAAACTTTGTTTAGTGTGAAATGTGATGACATCAGCAGAAGGGATGGAAATGCACTGTAATTAAGACAATATTGAATTACCTCCATCCGGAAATATGGAACGGCTCTTTCAGTGTTATCTGGCCATGAATTGAGGGCATTTCCCACATTTCTCTTAATACCACCACCTTTGACATAAAGGAAATATGTTCTGTAGGAAATATCGTTACAACATTCTCATTACTTGTTACAATTATGAACGAAAATCAGATTTCGGCATGGTGTAAAATACCCTGTATATTTGACAGTATAAGTGGTTGTGCGACCCTGGTTTCCTATAAAGTTATATTCCTCTTGGGTATTATCACATCTCTTATTTTGTGAAGGCAGTTTACGAACATCCTGTATTTAAATATATTTGGTTTTTCGAAAAAATAATTAGTTTGAAAAGTCAGGCGATCTAATGACTTCCCTCTATTATTGCATCGTCACCTAATAAAATCTTAGGCTTTGATTTTACAAACACAGCAAATTTCGGGAAATCCAAGACTGTCACATGTGAAATTATTTTATTATAATCTACAAAAATCAGAAATGCATTATTTTAAAATAAAGTTTTTTTTTTTTTTTTTTTTCTTTTAAATGGGGTTCTAAATTAGACATCAAAACTTATTCCTTTCCTTTTAGAAACATTTTCTATATCGCTACCTATCGCCACCCATTCGAAGTTCGTGTGACATTAAGAGTGGATAATTCTCTAAGAGTAATAACCAGTTTCATTAATAACATCAGAAAAGTCCAGAGTCTATAAACCTTTAATACATATTTATTGCAAAAAATGTATCATATGATTTGCATACTACAGTTAGATGCACGTATCCAGTTTGATCCAGTTAGTCATTTTGTAAAATAACTTTTGTTGCGTATTTTTAGTATTATGAATAAAGTTTTAATTATTTCCGATAAAGCAATTTGGAGCTGTTATAAAATGGTCGGTAACAGATTTGCTCTAAAATAATTATTACATGTTTATATATAATATCAGAAATCGAAACTTCATTCAGCTGATGATCTAAAATACTACTGGAGTCAATTTTTTGTTGTTGACATAACCGAGTACATATCGCATGGATTTTGAAAGTAGAGATTTTTACATAATAAAAATCCTACAGCCTTTCAGTGTTTTCAAAAAATGTCCGAACGTAATTTGATTTGAATTGCAATAACATGTATGATTGTGAAAAATGAAAACTGACTAAATTTCTGATACTTTGGATCGGAGTAATTTGAATAATAACAGCATATCACAATAAAATTTGTAAGAGAACCTGTGAAATTTGTTGATCATTAACAGAACCACCGGCTTTGTCCGAGATTACTTCAAAAATATCTCACTACTCTAGTGGGTTTTTCCGAACGAACATGTTTCCAAGAGAACCTTGTGTTGAGGGCACCATTGCTGACGGCAGAGTACACGCGGACTTAATTTTGAAAACTCTTGGAGCGCAAATTATTACTAATCTCTTTTATAATTCGTTAGAGCCATGAAGAAAAAAAAAACGTTCGCAAATCTGGTGATAAAATGTTATCATAGCAACGGAATTCATTTCCCTTTTTGCTCACGATTAATTTGGATCATGCGCAAAAAACCTTGTAGAAGGGATTTAGAAACACACATGTTTGAAACTGGTAAATATTGAAAATTTTTTTAACAAAAGGTACCACCAGAACGACGAAGATACCGTGTATCAGTACGTGTCCCTTTTTTCACAAAGTCCATACGCACTGTTAAAAATTTGCAGCAAACTATCCAGTCATTTGATCGTTTTTGTAGAAAACGGTTACAAAATCGTAATTTAACTATATTCTGACCATAAAATGAGGAATAATACCGTCAGAATATAGTTAAATTACGGTTATGTAACTGTTTTCTACCAAAACGGTCAAATAACTGGACAGTTTGCTGCAAATTTGTAACAGTGCTAGAACGCACGATCGCATTTTTGAGCAGTAGAAAAAACGAATCATTCTCTTTCATTTCTGTATAAAGAACCACGTTTTCCTCAGATATTGGTGGAAGCGATCCTGACTCCAAGAAGCTGAGGACAATCGAAGCTTTTAATTAGCATTTTAATTAATATCTCGGCTAATTATAAAAATAAAGAAATTATCACATGGGCATTGGGACATGTCTTCGTCTACCCTTATCCAAATTTGCAGACCTACGTGTGATAGATTTCCCTAGCCATCCCCAACAATCAAATAAAGAGACACACACACATAAATTTGCTTTTATCAATGTAGGTAGTTTAGCGAACTCAGGAACGACTGCTTGAATACATTTAATTTATCAATGGTATTCGGAATCATGTACTTGTTTTCATGAAGAATCCAATTTCGATTAGTTCAAATAAATTTAATATAGTTTAAGAATTCCCCTACCATTATATTTTTAGGGTTAAATATCACACATTTAAAATAGTTTAAGTGAGGATCGTATGAAAGCACCAATAGTTTTTGTTAATGCATTCACTACCGCTTGTTTTAGTCTTTTTAACAAAAAGCGTAGCCAATGGGCGCTACTTTTGCATGTTGCATTATTTAACAAAAGTTTTTTTAGATTAATGTTATTTGGGACACCATGTAATTGGGGCAGAACATGAAGAACCAAATTGACAATACTATTAATTATACTTCAGATAATTGGAGCAGCCGCTTCATTCGGCATAATCCGTTAGAATGTATGAGTCACAGTTAACCAGAATCTACTATATTACAAATGGATATGTGGATACTATATTACAAATGGATATCATAAATAATAATAATACTGTTTTTAATCTATGTATTTATACACAGTTTCTAATCAATGTATTTACACTGTTTCTAATCGATGTATTTATTTATGCATAGTACACAATTAGTGTACTATGCATAAGTATATATTACGTATGATTTTGAGAAATAATGTAACACATAAAATATAAAAATAACACCCGCAGGTGGAGTAACAGATATTCAAAAGACTTAAAATCATTTCAAGATCACGAATGTGTTAATAACTCAATGGGATGTGACGTTAGGAATTTTTTAATTAAGTGTGATGATTGTTTAAATTTATTTTTTGATAAATTTGTATGTATCTAAACACTGGCGCCGACTTAACGGGGACAACGAGGAAAAATCAGGCGAACTTCCGCCACCAATTTTAAACTTATTTTTGTCTTAATTAATCAGTGATTAAATAATAAAAAAGCTTTGTAATATTGGTGGTAGAAGTATGCCTTATTTGCTGTTTCGCTTCGCCCTCGTGAAATCGGCGCCTATGTATATAAAATATTTTTTAACGTAAATTGGGTTGTATTTATTAAAATATTGTTATAAAAATTATACCCTTTAGAGCATTACTACAACATGTTTGCATTTCAAAAAAAATACACAAATACAAACTGAATAAAAAAATTTATTGGCAAATTTCAAGAGTCATATTCATTCAAGTGTTCTTAAGAAATTAAGATAACTTCATAATAGAGATCACACTGAGCTTATTAACAGTAATTGAAGTTTAGAAGTTTACACTCTTAACACACAAAATTTCGTAATTACTGTGAGGGTGTTCAGCGCCACCGTATGCTATGTACAGAACACCGTGACTAGGATGAACTTTTCCACTGCACATTGCACCTTCGTGAGAAACACGGCCTATGTATAAAGGTTCACCATCAGCTGTACTTCCACCTTGAACTGCACCAGGAGGAAGATCAGATCCGTAGCAAGGCCTCCACTCCAAGTTTGAGCCGTAGGGAGCGACAAGTACCTTTAGAAAATATAATTTTGAATCATTCAACTGAAAACACAATCTGAGAAAAATACTTTATGTACTTGAAATACTCTTTAAAGTGGATCAGAACATAAAACTTTTGAAAAAACGACAAAAAATCATCATTATTGTTTTCAGCTTGAAGTGCTGTAGAGCTTTCAGAATAAAATGACGCAAGCCGTGTCATTACATGGAAATACGATATGTAAAATGTAAAAATATGATAGTTTGTTGAAAAGGTATGTTTTATTGTTTGTGATGAGAGTGCCTTCTTCCAAGATTTAAATGCATTTACACGGCTGCCAATCTTCTGGTTTGCAAGTCAAAAAAGCATATTCAGTACCAGAAAACGTGTTTAATAAAATGTAACAATTTTTTGTCTTGTATCTATGTGCTACTCATTTGATTCTATTTATTAAAATTTTTGGTTGCAATCACGTTTTCAGGATTTTAAAAAACCGAAGTTTGGCAGGTTTGCATCTATCTCAGAAGGTAATTTTTCAAGCTTTCTCATATTTAATTTGATATATATATATATATATATATATATATATATATATATATATATATGCATGTGTGAATGTGTGTGCAAAAATTTCTGTGAAAGGTAGAGTTTCAAAACTTCGTACAATGTTTTGCAAGTATATATTATTTGTCTTGATTTTTAGTTTTGAGAATTTTTTTTAAAATATGCAATTCTCGTTGTAAAACGTACTCTTAAAAGAATACATCTTCTACAGTAAAATTTATACATATTGTAATTACCGAAGACAAAGTTATATTTAATCTTTTATGTGTTAAAAAATTAAAATATACAAAAAAAAAAATATTTCAGAAAATACATAAAATTTAAAGCACGGCTAAAATTTACGATTTTTAATTGCTAAAGTTAAAACTTACATATTTTTAATTATATTTTTATATTGTAATTTTTTGTACATTTGAAAAGAAATATATAAATAAATGTACATTTAAAGAAATAAGGAGCAAACATTAATAAATAAAAAAAAATTAAATTTCGTGTCCTGGACAATCTTGATAAAAGGAGAGTTAATATAGCTGCAATTAAAAATTTCCAGTTAAATTTTACAAAATTCTTTAAAAAGAATTTATACCATTCAGTCGTATATCCATAATATTTCTTAATTAATAATAAGGGTGATTCGTGTTTTCGTTCATAACTTTAACAGTAGTGAAGATACGTTAACAAAATTCGCAACAGGCTCATCTTTGTATGAATTGGAAGGATATTGTAAGGGTATCATTAAAGTATCTTCACTACTATTAAAGTTGTGAATGAAAACGCGACTTTGGATTCAAGTGAGACGCTCTGTAATTTTGACTAAATGGATTTTTGATCCTGGTTTCCTATACAATACATGAATGTTACAGTGTCCTGTACCAACCCTTAAAGTTTGTACCACGAATTCGGGATCACGGATCATAGGGATTATGCGAGATCATTCGGGATCATGGATAGTGGGATTTGTGGATAGTGTGCATTGTTTCAAAGATCCCTTTAGATTTTGTACAGATTTGAAATTAAAGAGAACGAGTTTAAACACTGTGATACAACAAAGTGTTAAATTTATACTTTAATGGTGAGAAGGAAACAAATATCTAAAATAGCAACTGGTGAAAAAAATGTATTGAACTTTATTTTTTTTTTTTCGTTGGAAATCTCCTATTTAAGAGTCTCCTTCACTCAGACGAAAACAACCGCTCGCTAATGTTAATCCTATGGAGGAAATATTTTAAGATATCTGGTTCGCATTTCAATATTTTTAAATGATTTTTTTGCATTGGATAGCCGAGGTTAATCTCTATGCACGTTCTTTTGTACTTTTCCGATTTTTGTTGCAGTTTTTTTTTTTATTGAGGATACTTTCAGTTTCAAAACTGGTTCCGAAAGTGAAAGTATCTTAATAAAAAAAAAACTTGTAATCAAAATCGAAAAAGTACAAAGAAGCGTGCATAGAGATTGACCTCGGCTATCCAATGAACAAAAAAAATTGAAATGCGAAAGATAGGATTAACATTAGCGAGCGGGTGTTTTCCTCTGAGTGAAGTAGCCTCTTAAAGACAGGAATAAAACACTCGTCAGTTCCGATATTAAATGAAAAAGGTTAAACGAACTATGTCTTAAAGAGGAGGTTCTTCTGGATAACTTAAAAAAAAATTTACATTTTTTCAACCCTTAAAGTATATCTAAAATATGCTTTCAAATTCATTTTTTGTTCCATCTAAAATTTAAATCGTGACAAGACAACCAGTTTAACGGACCGTTGCCACGGCTGACAAAAGAGCGTGCTGAACTTTAAAAACTGTTTTTTTTTAAAGTTATTTTGTAATCGGCACAAGTTCTTACGCTTAAACAGTTTAAGCTATCGACGTTTTGTTTATGCGAGTTAACTAAACTTTTTTAATGGGACATACCTACAAAAATCTAAATTTTTTTTAATAATTTCGACTTTTTAAAAAGTTTTGAAAATGAAATATTGGTGCCAAAAATTGATCTCAATCAGCTGCCATTTTGTGAAATATTAATTTATTTTACCAATTTTACATTGTGCCTCTAACTATTTTTATGTACTTTAAGAATACGTGTGAATTGGTTGTTTCAGGTGATTATTAAGAATGCAATCATCTAAACCGATTTATCATCCAAGCCGTGCATAGTGAACTTTGGAGGACTGAAGATGAATTAAAATAAACATTTTTATGTGAATATATTCACATACATAAACTAAAACTTTTAACAATGTTTTAACGCACAAATACGTACAAACATGGCACAAGAAATCACATACGGCCGTTCCGAGAATTCTTGGATCCCCTTCCTCAGTGCGGGGGGGAAAAAAAAGATTAAAATGGGTTCAAAGAAACCCTCGGTTATAGCCCCGAGTGCTGGCTAATGGACTGATTGAAAATGCCAAAGCAAGAGTTTAAATATCTTAAAGAAATGACGTAATTGACCGCGGTCAATTACGTCAAATCTACAAAAGTGCTGTTAAATCTAATAAAACAAAATTGCTATAAATTTACAGCAAAATATGCTGGCACCCATATTGCCAGCATTTTTTTGCTGTAAAATTACTATGTTTTTTTTTTTTTTTTTTTTTTTTTTTTTTTTACAGCGATTCCGCGTTTTCAGTTAATTCCGCGGAATTAACTGAAAAAAAGGTTTTAGTTTATGTATTAAAATTCGCACAAAAAGTGTTCGATTTATGAATATATTCACATACTTAAGCGAAAGTACAATAAATTAATTGCCCCCCCCCCCCCAAAAAAAAAAAAAAATTGTATATGCATTATTTAATACAAAAACAACAAAACCCCGAAAATACCCTACAATTCGAGCCGAGCCGAGCCGTATCGTGATAACCTCTTCTTAAAGGTTTTGGTCAGTGAGATCTCAAATTCCCCTCGCTAATGTTAAACCTATGAACGTGGAATGCAATTTTTTTTTGTTTTTTGTTTTAAATATCTTCAAGAAAATAATATTTTTAACTTCGTTATTTTCCGTGAAAGCTTCTTAAAGGAGGTCTCTTTCATTTTAGCTTTCAAAATATTCCTAATATATATACTGTATTTTATTTGAAGTGTTAGACTCTTACTCACAGCTCGTCAGCTTCACTAAGAGTTTAAGACATAAAATATTAAATCAAGTATATATTTTAGAAATATTTTATCAATAAATAAAAGAGAGAGAAAGAGATATATTCTTTAAGAAGAGTACACAGAGAAAAGAAGTTAAAAGTATTAACTTAATGCGCAGATTACTTTAAAAATACGAATGCATT
Source organism: Maratus michaelseni (assembly GCA_963931845.1). Lineage (NCBI taxonomy): Eukaryota > Metazoa > Arthropoda > Arachnida > Araneae > Salticidae > Maratus > Maratus michaelseni. The sequence continues at coordinate 91,755,316 of OZ007586.1, read as the reverse complement.
CCATGACCATAGGTCTAACATTAGCGAGGGGATTTTAAGATATCACTGATCAACATCCTCTATATAGCATTGACTACTTAATTGTCACCGCGATATCAAAATATACGAAAAACATTTTATTTACTTAGATGCAGTTGAAAAAATTGACACAAAAATTTTACATTTGCTACTGATATTTATTTTCCTATTCGTAAATGAGTATTAACTATACAAAGTATCAGGTATATTTGTATGTCATAACCTGTCAATTTTCTCGTTTTCTTAACCCTACACTGCGCAGTGATGCACATAGGAATCGATTAAAATTTAACCTTTAATAAATAAATTCAGTTCCTGGCCACCACTGTATTTAAATAAAAATATTCGCCTTACGTAATCGCAGAAATCTGCTGTTAAATAAGACGAAGAATTTCTTTTTAAAATTTGTGGTATCTAACGCTAAATATGAGTATAAAAAACACTTTAAAAAAATAGTGCAGTGTAGGGTTAAAGTAATATAAACATATATTAACTACAAATTTTACTTGATAAATGAAATACAATAAATATGACATAGTATTGCTGAATAACATAGCTTAACCCTTTGGCTCACCGCGTTGCATATCTGCAACATATCGAAAATTCAATGTTACCTATACATTGGGCTTTAAAATACGAATTTATTGATTGCTGCTATCTTCCATCACAGCAGTTAATCTAAATTGTTCACAGAATTCTAAACAGACGGCGATACTGAGTTATTTTTTCATGACAAAGTTTTATTTATCATTTGAGCAGTTTCACATCGTTATTGCTAAAATGAACTTCGTAAATTTTGTCAAATAAAAAAAAAAAACTAGAGACGCCTCAAAATAGATTTTTTACAAAAGGTATGTTCGTATACTTTACAATTTTGTATTAGAAAATTGGCAATATTGATGGAAAGTATGTAATTTTCTGTTTATTGCAGATGTGAAAAAAGATCCTTTAAGTCAATATATTTTTTATTTTTAATCTCTAAATTTTTTTAATAATTTTTCACATATTTAAAAGGATGTATTCTAACATCTGAGTAAATATTTTTCAAATAGGAGTTGTTGAATCACAAAGGTTAAGCAGGCTCGGCTGCATAAAAGTGTTCATTTCATTTTTAATTTCTTGCTAAATAAAAATCTTTGGATGACAGTTTTATTAATTCTATGCTAAAATATTTTATACATGGGGTTCCACAAAAGTAATTGTTTAAAACGACATTGATATTAGAACAAGGTTAGATTGAGAAAAGAACTATTGCGATAAATAAAAACATAAGTGGAAATAAGTGTTATGTAACAAAAATTAGCTTTCAAGAAAATAAAAGTGAAAGCTTTTACTGTCATTTTTTAGCGGACAAAGTCCTATTTCTTTCACTACTGTCATCCGCCAGAAATATGTTGTCTACTTTTGGACGTCTTCCAGAAAACCGGTTGCTATTTTTAGAATTCATACACCGCTTGTAAACATCGCATAATTTCAGTTTTTGCGAATAGAAAAAACAATGTACTTTCGAATGAAATTTGTTGGAAAACTGTATTTCAATTTAATGATTTTTAGGAATTTTTTAAATAATTTTCAATCATGAATTAACCCTTTTCAGCACAGACAACGTCTGTTCGTAAAATAAGAAATTACTGACTGACACCGGAATTTACAAACGACTTTTTTTAAAAATAAGAACTCCTTATTTTAAGCTTTCATTCTAGAAACAAAATTTTATTAAATATTCTTGGTGTCGAATGCAAGTTTGGAATTAAAATTAGGTTTGCCCGTAGTGGGACCACTGTGCCAGAAAGGGTTAAAAGAAAAATCTCAACAATTAACATTTCTTTTCTACAATAATGTAAAGTAAATAATGGCAGAATCTAATCTATATCAAAGAAAAAACGTGTCCGTGAGTAACACTGACTAATAAATTTCGCTTTTTTTTTTGCAATTTTTTTTAACCTCTAAACATCGCACATTATAAATTTTTACTACACCGTCGCGTCGTTTCGGAAAAAAATTCTTTTTAAACGCAATTTGTTTGAAAATTGTATCTCAATTTACTGTTTTTTTATGGTTTTAAAAATAATTTTCAAGCATGAATTTGTTTTTAATCTGTCTCTATCGAGTGCAATCCCATTCCGAAAGATTAACCAGCTTGTACCCAAAACAATGTAAACAGTTCCGCGTTTGTTTCCGGCTAATATTCCATAACAAAATTAAAACTTGATATAAGATAATAAATAAAAATTAAAATAATATAAATAAAATACAAATTAACAGACTGTAATCGAACTATGCTCTTAAACCACTGAAATTATCAGAATCAAAAAGGTGCTGTAAGTGACAAATCTTTGGCGAATTTTTCGGCTATTAACTACTGGCATGGGACTAGTAGCGCTTTTAATAAATTTCAAAACTTTTTTTGAATAAATTGATACTTTTCACATAAATTTTTTTTGATATTGTTAGTGGGAAATCTAAAAAAAAGATATGAAATTAAAAAAAAAAACTATTAAAATTTTCAACAAAAAAGTGCATCTATATTCTGTAATTCGAGAAGCCCGGATTGGATCTTCTAGTTACCATGATTGGCGATTAATTGCCCAAGACAAATTAAAAAAGAAAGAAAATCAGATTACCTAAAATATATTAAACTTTTGGTGGTAAGCTGAAATCTGTGAACGAAGATACATTTTCATTTTATGTCCAACATAAAATTAATATAATGTTAATTAATTAATATTAACATATCTTTTAACAAATTTAACTTTATTTGATATTGTAACTATAAGTTGCATCGGAATATTCTCAGCATTTCATTTTTATTTTATTTTTGTGTTTCTCTTGATAACATATGTTCAAAATGTTAACAGGTGGTACCAAATTCTCTCCGAAAACTTATTTAACATTTAGTTATTGAAAATTATTTAAATTAGTAAATAAGATATTTATGTTTGTGTTTAAGAAGATCGATAACCTCTCCCTTTCCCCAAAATAAGTATGACAAGATTATTATTAATATGTAATATATAAATAAATCCTATGTTATATAAGATGCCCCCGTTTCTATGCACATTCAAAACTCACAACGATGAATGAGGTACCATGCAAAAGGTTTTTGAACAGGATTTGACAAAGTGCACTCCAATTTCGTTAAAACACGTTTTTTGATTAAACATTGCAGTTAATTAAAAATTAATTAAAAAACGCATTAACAAATAATCTCAAAGATTATAATGCGAAAGCGTCGAACGGATCCACTAGTATAAAAGGAATTTTCATTAGATTGTCAAAACGTTGAATAATTTTAATTCCAAAATTTATGGTCCAAGTGATTTGAACATCTTGCAACTGAACGTTAATTTAAATTTAGAACAAAAATATGTTGTCAAAATTGGAAATTGCTATTAAAAATTTAAAAGTTAGTTTACATTTTAATATGTGGATAGCCTTGTAGCAGACAACCTTCCGTTTTTTTTTTTTTTCAAATCAAGTAAAATTGAAAATTTTTGAAGTAAAATAAATTAAATTTATAACCGCACAGAAACAAGTAATAATTCATTAAACATTTTTTTTATCCGAATTATGTTTATTCGACTTTGAAAAAAATACCCGGAAGATTGACAACTACGCGGCCTCCAAAGCTTTATTTCACGTACACCATTTGCTAGTAGATGCTATTTCCAATCGATAAGTACACGTGTCAATTTTACACGAAGATATGTGGCAGAAATAGTGAAGGTGTTTACTTTTTTCAAAGATTGTAAAAATCAAATGAACTAACGTGTCATATCAGTGATATTTGATTGTATGTATATGGCATATTTTCTTAATACTGTAAGTAATTCAATACTAGGTATTACTCCTAAGTAATACTGTAAGTAAATAATACAGTAGTTATTTATTTGAAGGTTGAAAAGAGATAAGTTTAATGCATGTAATTCACTTATCTCCCTTTTTTAACAAGCAATCATTAGGGAATTCAAAATCGTCCAATTTAAATGTGTGACAAGTGTGTCTAAGCGTGTCCCTTTTCATCCCTAGGCATACTTTGAAATGAAATTAAAATGACTTATAATTATACAGAAAACATGTAAATATTTTGTTTTTATTTATTTCTTTTTAGTTGTATTGCTCTAAATATAGTTTCTTCTGCACCATTTTGTATTTTGAATCTAAGGGTGATTCCGAATTCATGGCACAAACTTTAAGGGTTAGTACAGGACTCTGTAACAATCATTTATTGTATAGGAAACCATGATCAGAAATCCACTTATTTAGTCAAAATTACAGGGCGTCTCACTCCAATCCGAAGTCGCGTTTTCGTTCATAACTTTAATAGTAGTAAAGATACTTTAATGATATCCTTACAATATCCTTACAATTCATACAAAGATGAGTCTGTTGCGAATTTTGTTAAAATATCTTCACTACTGTTAAAATTATGAACGAAAAAGGGATTTCGGATTGGAGTGAGACGCCCTGTAATTTTGACTAAATATGTGGATTTCTGACCCTGGTTTCCTATACAATAAATGATCGTTGCAGTGTCCTGTACCAACTCATAAAGTTTGTACCATGAATTCGGGATCATCTAAACTCTAAATTGACAATATCTAAATTCTAAATTGACAATATCTAAATTCTAAATTGACAAAGCGTACCAATTTTCGTTCAATATAATATTACTCTTACTTCATATTGGTGATGCCCATGTTCTTCTCCACCATATGCAACATAGCAAGATCCATGGGCGGGGACCAACTTTCCTGGGAGGTTGTCTCCCTGGTGATGAGCACGTGCTACGTAAAGTAAATCGCCGCCATCATAACCAACTTCAATTGCATTGGGTGGAACACTGCCTCCTGAAGCTGGTACCCATTCAGCAATTGGTCGGTAGTGAGTTGCTGTAAATTAATCAAAACATAAATTGTATTTCACATTCCGAAATTTTAATTTAATTAAACTAAAGAAAAGAAAATAGTAAGAACAATACTCTACAGCATGTATTACATGGAATATCATGGCTTTTATTAAAAAGTGTTACATAGGTACGACCTTTAAAACAAGCAAGGAATTATCAAACTCGCTATTTGATAACAAGTCAAATATGGCGATATCGAACGAGCTTCCAGACAGGAAGGTCCTATGTTCTTATTCTGACAATTACGATATTTAAAAAAATGTTTATATTTCCTTTGGCGTAAAATGGAAGGCTGACAGATGGTCCAGAGATTTGTCTCTGATTTTATAATGTGTAGATACTGTAATTTAACAAAATAGGAAATCCCACTCGAATTACTGCTTTTTTAATAAGTGATATCGCATGTTTTTACTTATTAAATGCGCCAATAATTTTGATAGTTAATTCTAAGTAGTACAGGAATTATTTATTAGGAATATATTGATATAAAATTAAACAAGAAAGCTGAATAAAAAAAATCATCTTTTGGTAGTTTCAATAGCACTTTAGACAGCAGGGAGAAAATAGGATTAGCGTGACACTTTTCACTTTTGTTTTAAAAAATAAGAATTGAAAATAAGATACAGATTTGGAATGCGTACCATTAGATATCTTTCGGAGAGATTTCAAAACAACTTCGAAATTAAACATCACTTAAAACGGAGGATAGTAGTTGTTTCATAACATTTCAATGCATTGACTCTTCTGGACATTTCAAGATTTAAGGATTGGAAAAATCTCGTGTGTTGTAAATAAATGTTTTCTCTCTCAATTCAGTTATTAAACGATGTTTATTTTGTTTATTATTTTGTTGTTTTGTCAGAAACTCTATATTAGGTACAGTCCTGGAAAAAAAACGTGATCATCCTCTATTAATTCTGCAGCAAACCATCGTATAAAAATGCGACTGGTACCAGTCGATTAGTTTTAATGTCTACTAATTAACGTTATACTTAAATTTTGCGTAGGGTATCGCCTACATATAGAGATTAGATCGAACTATAAAATTTTCAACACTAACACTTAAATTATACCTTTGGATACCAAACGGAAAGTCATTCAGTCAAGTAGTTTAGGAATTATAAAAGGTTTAAAGTTTTGAACCTCTAATGTTAAATACAGTCTTAGTTTTTTTTTTTAAATCTAAGATCGATAATGTCGAAAAATTAAGTTGTGATAATTTAAGTTTGTGATAATTTAAGTTGTGATAATTTAAACTACGCATTAAAGAGAGAAGCCATAGAGATAATTACAGCAAAATCAGAAATATGCAATTATATGATGCACGCAAAAATTGATAACAGATGGCGCCATATTTTATTAGGAATGGATAAAATAGGGACTTTTTCAACACAGCGACTAGCTAGGAAGAAACGGAACATCAGAAACGGACGATACCTCGGACCAAGAGGTGAAAATATTTTTAAAACCTTTTATACATATTGACTGGATTTAGTGTATTTTGGAAGTATTGTTTGAAGCTTATAGACATATGCACTGTTTTTTGGATGTGTTTTTAAAATAAATTAATGTATGTTGTAATAGGTAGTACAGATAATTATTATGTTAAATACATTTTTAATGGGGATAGTTTTTTAAGCATAACTCAAAAACTACTTGATGGATTGAGCTGTAATTTCGGATTACTATGCTTGGAGCTACTAGAAAACGAGTTTCTAAAAAAAAAAAATCATGGGTTACAATTCATAATTTTTTCGAAAATTAATTTAGAAAAACATATATATTTTTGATTTTTTTTTTAAATATATAAATTGTAACCTATGAATTTTTAAACAGAAATTATTTCATAAGATCTGAAAGCTTTGGGAATCATTGAATTTTTGCTATGGATCTAATATTTCTTTAGTTTAGGGTTTAAAATTTTTTTTATTGAAAAATAACTACAATGTGTGTATTTGTACGTCGCACTTTTGGAAACTATTCAAATAAGGAAAGAAAGGAAGAAATAAAATCGAGGATTCAGCTACCTCACTGTACAGCAATATAAAAAACAAGGAATTCATCATTTATTATTAGATAGTATGTAATGCAACGTCTATTATAAATGTTTGTACTTTTCACCAATTTAAAAAAGGAAAAAGAAAGAAGACAGTTGAATCAATTTTTTTGCTGTACAGGAATAAGAAAAAACAAAATTCGGAAATGCAGCAAAAAATGTAATGTATGCAATTGCGCTTCTCTTGAAAATAAAAATAACAAGAATAAAAAGAAATTGAGAATGAGACTATCGCAAACACACGTTCAATGTCAAATAGATGTTTTGATATAAGTGAGTAGTCAAACAATCCTGGTCCGAGTGGATTGCTAAGTCCATTCAAACAAGCTACTAAGGCCTGAAAAAATGAGAGTGCTTTCGGCTAAACAAACGAAAAAAAGAAATGTTACCAGGTGTGATTACATCAGATTAATAGCAAGAGTATCAAAAGAAAAGAAAACTAAGAAAAAAGCAGAGGAAGAAGAGCAGACAACAGAAAGGTCAGAGGTTCAACAAAACTAAAGAAGGAAAAATAAGAATTAAGAAAATGAAAATATACAAAGAAAGACAAAATGGCAAATAGGGACGACAATTTTTGGATTTTAGTGTATTTTAGTAGATGTATTTTTTAGTGGTCTTCGTCACCATCTTTTGATGAAAATTGAATTTCATGTACTAGTAGTAGATATGATGTAGTTGTTTTAACTACCGTATTTCCGGCCTATAATCCGTGGATACAAGAATCATGTTCCGATGCAGAAATTTTACTTTATAAAAAGTAACTTACTAAATCGCTGTAAATATTTGGCATCAATTATTAAATAAAATTTCTGGGTCGAAACATGATTCTTTGATCCGCGGATTATAGGCCGGAAATTACGGTATAATTGCTTTTTTATAAAAGTTCATTCAAAACAATTAAAACCTTACTTTTGAAATATGTCAGTTACTTTTGATTGGGGTGTCAACTATGGTCACGCGTTTCAAATCATTGCATATTTTTTTTTAATTGAAAACAGCAAGTCTTTTGATTGCAAGCTTGATAAACAATATGATGTTTAGAAACCACTGTTAAAATAAAAGGTTTCTTTTTATACGTAAAAAATAAATACATTCCTTGTGTCAACTGCTAATTCACTTACCTTACTTGTTTCTTAAATAATAACAATTAGGATTTTTCTAAGGTTTTCACTTTGGTTAAGTTGTAAAAAATATAGCAATTCTTTGAATTAATAATTTATACATTTAGTATCTTAAAATGTTGAAGACACTAGACAATTATTCATTTTCTTTTATCTGGCAGATTTCATTAATTGCGCTTCATTTATCGGACGATTGCGAACTAATATAATGATGCTGACATACTTTGCATTTGTTGTACGATTCTTTTTTGCTTTCCTCTTTTGTCTTTTTTCTACAATTTCTCCTGTGATAAAAATAGGCTGGACCAAAGCATTTTATACGTAGCTTACAAACTACGTTTTTTTAAAAAAAATCATATAAGCATCTTTTGAACCGGAAAAATTACTTAATAAGATATGTGCTGCGTTTATTTAATGAAATGTAGTACATATTTTATTTTATTTATTAAGTAATTTTTCTGGTTCAGATATGTTTATTTGACTTTAAAAAGCGTAGAAGTTGACAGCCATGTTGATAATTAACCACAAGTGTAAAGGAAACAAAACTTTCATTTCAATAAATATGTAGCGTTCATTAACAATCTAAGTATATTTGTTGGTACATGCCACCCAATTGTTATCAAAATACGAGCCACACTTGGTACACACAGTCCAATGGGGAATAAAACTCTGACGCACTGATGATACACTTCGCTATGCGCGAGCCACAGGTGGTACAAGTCTGTGCCAGTGCGTTAACTTAAATGCAATTGCTGGATTATGTTAGAAGATAAATATTTCAATCGATTCAAAATTGGATTAAATCCGTATTTGAATTTTAAAAAAAATCAGTGAAATGAAATATTGCCTAAAAATAAAACTTTATTTAAATTTTTCAAAATAATCTATTGCTGAAACGTCAACGAAATTATAATTCGGGATATTAAGGTAATCCACTACGTTTGAATAGCCAATTTTCTTTTTTTGTTTCATTTGAAACACTCTGATGCAATTAGCTATTCTAAACTATTTTTTTTTCTTCGTATGGTTATTGGAAGTGTAGTTATGGCAGTTTTTGTTTCATCTTTGAAAAGCGGAAGTGTATATTTAAGTAACCGAAAGTTCTTAAAAAAGAACTTCTAATATTGCGATAAAGGTCAGTACAACGTAAAATTCTGGCCATTTTTAAGACCTTAAAGTGAATATCCTTTAACAAATTTTCTGAAAAGTCAATTACGCTCTATATTAAAAAAATATGGTTATATTTGATATAAAATTGATCGGCTACAATATTTGTGATATTGTGAGTATAATAAACTACCGGTTTAAGCATCTGAGAATATACGGATATTTTACAGCTATTTCTATACATTAACATACAGTACATATGAAAAATCCAAACGATAATTTGAATGGGTATATCTATGGAAGCTTTTATTTCATGTTTAAGATTGGTTAAGATTAGTACCTCAAATAGTATATTTATTGAAAAAAAAAAATGAGTAATCTACCATAATTTTTGTCGCGAAGATATTTTTGGTAAGTATCAAATGTATTATTTTTCCTCAAAATTCTAAAAATGGAAAAGGAATTGCATCAAAATATATTGAACGAATGAAATTGTAATTTGATTAAATAATTTATTTGAAACAATCAGTATTATACTCATTTTTTGCTTTATTTAAAAAATAGGCTATCAAACGTAATAGGAAAACTTAAGAACCTGTTTACAGGAACTATACTTCAGAGAATGCCAACAGATAGGTTGAAGCAGTTACTGCTCCTAAAGGTATAGTTTCCATTTTACAACTGATTTAGTGTGAAAATGCTAATTTTAAAATGTTATTATACAAAAAAAAACTATTTTGGTAATTTAACTTAATATATATTATATGAAAAACCATTGATCAATTTTTAACATTTAAACCTAACGACAAAATCAAGCTCACGCGCAGGTTACATTCAAACTTTGTTCTCTTTCAGACTTTGAAACTTTTATAAAATCTGCATATCTATATTTCAATGCCAAGTGAAGGGGAGTTGCTGCTACTTTAGAAAGTTTTGTCTAGAAAACAATATTCCGGCTATCAGAACCAGATAAGAATGTTTTTTGATAACAGATGGCATAACGGACAACCTACAGAATAAGTTTGATAAAAACTTCTTCATGATACACATCCTTTTAATGAAATATTCGAGATAAAATCATCTGTTATCTGAAATGTGTCAGGTATTACAGCTTCGGTGTAACTGTTATTGAGGAGAAAAAACGGAGCCGAGAAAAAAAAATGCACTTTCAATGTACGCTTTTTATCGCAAAATAAAGAAATCAAGTAGAGATAACTATTTATAGAATGGGTTTTTCTCAATACTGAGACGGGAAAATATTCGATTTATCAGAGGGATTTCCACAACTTATTTGCAATTATACTATCTATCATTTTTTATTTCCTCCCACAATTTAAAATTGAAAAAAAAATGTATGTTTTATCATGAACAGTTTTAAAATCTTATCTGTTTTGATGTTTAATATTTTACGGGGATACAAAATGAGAAAGTAGTGAAAATATCAAAAGTATTCTGAGCTAAATTTAAATTATAGTATACGGTCAGAAATAACAGGAAAACGAGTAATGTTTCACGAAATAGCTTAATTGGCCTGTTTATCTTAATTTTATGACTGAATTTTGGCTCATTTGTAGGAAATAGTGCAAACGCCTTATCTCAGTACTTTTCTTTCTCTAAAAATACAGGGTCCAAAAGTCTAAATAAAAAAATTTATACATAAAAAAAAAAATAAATAAAGGATACGGAAATGCGGTTTGCACTAAAAGAATTGTCGGTATGCCAGTATTTTTTGTATACAAACTTGGTTTATAGCGTCAGGTGTCGCCACACGAAAAAACTACAAGAAACTATTCCATTTCTTTCGGTTCTTTTGTGGGCAAAAGTTGTTCATTTTGACGAGTATTATAACCCCCAAAATGTATGTTCTATTAGTTTAGAAATACTCCGTGCTTTAGTTCACCTAATATCGCAATTTCACGCGGTGTTAAAAAGTAAAAAACTTTTTTTTTTTTTTTAAATTCTAGAAATAAAACTAACTTTTAACAGTTTAATAGTTTATCCATAATTGTAAAGTAACCAGTTGATTGTACTTTTACCGCATTACAACTATCAAAATTATTCAATTTTACTCCATAAATTAATAAATAGACAAAAAAAATTGAACTAAAATCATTGAACTAATATTCAATACTAAAAACTCCTTAGTCTCCCAGAGAATGAAAAATCTATGAAAATGTGAAATAGCAAGCTTGCAATTTTTACAAGTAGGTAATCTACACAATTATTGTGGAAAAATAATTGTTTTTTACTATGTCTGTGTTTAGAAGACATTAGTATTTTCGCACAGTAAAAAAATGTGTTTCGAATTGTCAGACTATCTATCATTTTTAACGACAGAAGATATAACAAATTATTAGGATATATTTTGTGACTTTGCAGATTTCGAATACTTGCTAACCTCCCGCTAATCTTCTGTAAAATGAAAGTTCATTTTCCCCAGGTTAAACACGTTTCAAACCAGAAATTTTTTAAAGAAATAAAATCAAATAAGTTCTACGTAGAAACCTCAAATTAAATAATGATTCATCAAATAAATTTTCTATTTTGAAATGTAGTTAATCCTCTGATTACGGGGTGGGACATATACGTCCCAGCGTGTGTATTTTTTAGTATTTTTATATTATAATTTTTTAGTATTTATTCGATTCATAGAACTTTTTAAAAAATAATCTCACTTACACTAGGATATTTTCAAAATAAATCTACCCCGAAGAATTTTTTTTAAATTGTGCTAGTACTACTGAATATAAAATAATCGTCAGCTCTGCCCATAATAAAAGGGTTAACCTGGGTAAAATGAATCCACATTTTATTGAAGAATAGTTGGAGGTTGGTAATTATGCCTTTGCCATAACAGCTGTTCAATTTGACTTTCAGATTCTTTCCGACAGCACATGAAATATCCATTATTCATAAGAGTTTAGTCTACTGTAATCTTAGAGTGTTGTCCAAACTCGCAAAAAAATAACCTAATTCAGTAAATGAGGAAATTGTATAAAAAAAAAAAAAAAAAAAAAAAAAAAAAAAAAAAAAAAATGTGTTTCATTTATAACTTTCAACTCACGGATATTTTTAGTCTAATTCTACTCACACTCGCTAATCAAAAAGTGAATCAAACTAAACTTAAAACTCACAGTGAGTCGAACTCACGAGTTTCAACTGAATGAAATCGCTCCTGCACAACACAATTTAGGTTATGTGCCATTGAAAACAATTGAACGCAAGATAGCATTTTGTAAATTTTCCTGAAACAGTGGTCTTGTATTTCGGTGAATATTTATAAACGACATTTTAAATGTACACCATTCTGAAATAGGGTACATCCGGTATTGAAAGTCTATCATTTTCTAAAAGAAAAAAATAAACATCTGTAAAGGGTTGGGTTGATTATTGACGGCCAATTATCTACACTAGGGATATAGGCCCGGGGGGAGTGCCCTTCGTGGGGGTCTTTCTAAGGGAACCTAACCCGTATTTACGCATGGATAAATCCACAGCTCGAAGAAAACCACGAAAACTCCGAACGATTAGGCCGACGGGCGCGATTGGGATCGAACCCAGCACCTCCCGTCTACCAGCTTCGAGAGCACAACCTCTCAGCCACTGGTCAACATCTGTAAAGACTAAAGTTAAATTGACTTCTACTTCTTAATTTATTCCACTGATAGAAACTTATTGCAAGCCTGTTGGCGAATTTTAGTTAAAGTGGTTTGGTATAACAGATTGCTTTTTGTAATAAGCTTTTATTTAAAAAAATTATTGATATTGATTTTAAATCACATTATTCCAGATATCGCTCATTTTGACCCGCAGTGGATGATGATATATTAACATTTTTCACGTGTCCTTGTAAAAAAAACTCTACACGATACGACGGCTATTTTAAAAGTAGTATCATGTAGTTTAACACCATATTCAAAATTTGATTGTACTTTATTATTTGTAACGCAATCAAATTGATTGTTAAAGATATCAGACGAATTGAAAAGTTTTCTACTGAGTGGGAAAGTGTTCAGGCCGGTAGTCGAACCGAAGACCTTTGGCTTAAATTGTGAACGCTCTACCTATTGAGCTACCTGAACCGACAACCGGCCGACACTTTTCACTGAGATAACCTGATTGGCAGTAGCATCTGGCCTGCCATGTAGACAGTCTACATGGTAGATGACATGCTACTGCCAATAAGGTTATCTGGGTGAAATGTGTTGGCCGGTTATCAGTCAAGGTGGCTGAATAGGCCGACCGTTGGCACTTTAAGCCAAATATCTTGGGTTCGACTCTCGGCTCGGACACTTTTTCGCTTCGAGATGATAGGCTAATTTTTTCGAAATCTAGAACCTGTAAAGTAGAAAAAAAAAACAAGATGGGAGGCAAACATACTATTTTTAGATCCTCGTGAAATCTATATGGTACCATCCCTAAAACGAGATTTTTCAAAAAACAAGTACGAAAATAGGTGTATCCGTTCGAAAATTATGGGTTAACACACACACATTATATAAATACACACACAACAAATTGTATAATCCGCCTTGTTGGAAGTCAATCAATGATGCTTGAAATTTACAGCTTTGAAATTATTCGATAAGAAGTAGAAAAAAGCTTTACATTAAAATTTTAAATTATTAAAATTATCAAAATGTTCAGAAAAATTTAATAGAAAGAACAGTTTTACTATTTTCTGAACAGGATTTTAGACATCGAGAGAAGATAAAAATAGTGTAATAATTGCAAATAATGTATAATAATGAAATAATATTCCATACAACTTTTCAAATACTGACTGTGTTTGAAGATAAAATATGAATCCTACATTTGCACATTAAATATTTTGATTAATTTGTTTATATTTTTATTCACAATCTAACTTATAACTCTTTCGCTATAGGCATGGGGAAAACGATGTGTTCCACTGGAAACTAGTGCTATTGAGTGCAGCGAGACGCTTTGTGCCAAAGTGTTTTAAATAATAAACAAAATACATTAAGGAATTTATTTTTAAAATCGGATTTTCGTTAAAATAATTTGCTTTGATTTGACATATTTTTTATTACTCCTTATAAGTTCCAACAAGGTATACCGTAATTTCCGGCGTATAATCCGCAGCTCAAAGAGTCGTTTTTCGACCCAGAAATTTTATTCAATAATTGTAGTTAAATATTTACAGCGATCTTTTAAGTTACATTTTATAAAATAATATTTCTGGGTCGAAAAACGACTCTTTGAGCTGCGGATTATACGCCGGAAATTACGGTACTATAATTAGAAACATATGCAGCAAAATAAAGACATTTTAAAAGAATATTCCACAATTTATTCCGTCGTTACGTTGTTCTATCCTAACTCAAGTCGGATAACAACACTCTCAGCCCGTTGATAAGAATCATAGTTGTGTATAGGCATTAGGCTGTATCGTCGTTAGTGTATCGAGATGGTGATGGTATAAGAGAATCATGTTAAGGAGCCGATTCACTGAAACATACCCGATCGTGAAACCCCATGTAAACCTATGGGAAAATTTGTAAGCGCGATTACTCATTACCTAAATACAATTAATTGAATACAGTTCTCACCATGAGAAAGTAGACGTCCGATGTCGAAGGTATGCGTTTTTAAAAATTGTCTCCATAAATTTTAAGTATTTTTAAGAAGATAATGAAAATTTCAAATTTCATTAAATACTTAAAATTTACGGAGACAATTTTTAAAAACGCACATTCTTGGCAACCGAAGTCTATTTTCTGATGGTGAAAACCGTATTTTAATAATTATATTAGGTAATGAGTAATTGAGCTTAAGTTTTCCCATAGTTTGACAGGGGGTTTCGCGATCGAGGAATTTCAGTGAAGCGACCCCTTAGGAAACTCTGGGAGCGAAGAGGTTAAAGAAAAAGAAAATTTTATATTGAAAATTTCCTAAAATTTTTAAAGTTAGCTGTAATTCAATCGTAGCACACTAAATACTTTGTCTTTTAAAATCATTTGTTTTTTGGAAATCAACATCACGTGAATAATAATCAACCAACAAAAATAGCATGTGAAATATTGCAATATGAGTATTTGTGCATAATGATCGGATGCATGTTTACTAAAAAGAATTTATTTGAAATCAATTTTACGGGGTCCACTGAACCCAGTAGTACACTTAAAATTTCACTGTATGAAAACGATCAATTTAAGAGCAGCAAATTATTCAGTTATTCAACCGCATTTCATAGCTGCCTATCCTTCATTTACTTTTCAATTCAAATAAAACCAGAAATTTCATTAAATAAAATAAGTTAATTATTAACCACTTCGAAACAAGGAACAATTATTTATATATATTTTTTAATTATGCTTATTTGACTAGGAAAAACAAAAAAAAAACAAAAAAAAAAAACGAAAGATTGACAGCTACATAGCTGTTGACCTTCCGTTTATTTTTTCAAGTCAAGCATATTTTGAAACAGAAAATGTATTTAATAAAATGTCTTTTTTCTATGTGTTATTTGCTTGATTTAATTTATTAGGTAAAATTGCTGGTTAAAGTTTTTTTTTTATATTTGACTTGGAAAAAAAAAAGAAAACGATTACTTAACCATATTATAAAACGCTCTCATTTGTTAAGATAAAGATAAAATTAGGGTAAATTTATCCGATTTAAGAAAACTGCTGAAGGATATTTTTTTATCACTGGTCGAACGAAATCTTTGTAAATTAGTAGTATGGGCGTAGGAAAAGCAGGGGTTGGGTTGGGTTGATTATTGACGGCCAATTATCTACACTAGGGATATAGGGCCGGGGGGTGTGCCCTTCGTGGGGGTCTTTCTAAGGGAACCTAACCCGTATTTACGCATGGATAAATCCACGGCTCGAAGAAAACCACGAAAACTCCGAACGATTAGGCCGACGGGCGCGATTGGGATCGAACCCAGCACCTCCCGTCTACCAGCTTCGAGAGCACAACCTCTCAGCCACTGGTGGGGCCGGAAAAGCAGGGGATCGTGCGTATCAATCTCTCCCCATTGAAAACGAATATTTTTTTTAAAACTAAAATTCACATGAGGTATACCTGTTTCAAGCGATTGTCGATTTGAAAAATAAACATCACCAAGAAAACTCAATGTATGTTATAATACTGTTTATAATCAACATGAAAGTAAATAGTTCTGTTAGCAGTAACTAAATTTATGTAGATTATTTACTAATAGATTTTAATTTAATTAAAATTTCTCCTCCATTCCAATGCTTAAAGAAAATACCATTTACACATGCCATTAAAAACAAAAGCATAATACGTTACATAATCATAGAGCTATAATAAAATAAGTAAGTGCTTAATATTAACAGAAGAAAACAATAATAAAAAAATCGTTCGAATAAGAAACTAATTAAAAAATATATCAACTTCAAACACTGTTCACATGCCAAGTTTGGCCTTTTTAAAATTAAAAATTTTGGAATTCACACCAGAAATTCCAAATAGTTGTTTCTTCTTAATTTAATGAATGTAATTTCGTGATTACTTAAAATAAAAATTCTTCTTACAGAATTTCTGAATTAAAAAGAAAGCAAAAGTGGCAACCCTGACACATACTTGAAATCTTTGAAATGTATTACAGTTCACTAAATTAGCTAATTATATAAATCGTTATGGTTTTATCAGTATTTTTTATTTAAAAAAAATCTCAGAGGTCTACATTAATAAAATAAAAACATATCACTCAGCATTGATAAAAAGAGCATTAAAATCCAACTCAAGAATAAACTTAATTTATTTTAATCACAGCTCATTTAAAAATAATGCGTCTAACAGCGATTATTTTAAATTGAGAACATAATGTAAACATTCGTCTATATAGCTTATTTCATCGAGATATGAGAATTTTATCTATTTCAGAAAATTAGGATAACTTTAGACAAATAACATGGAAAGTTTGGCAGCACTTGATTTTTAAAAGTTCCACTCAAGTATTACCTCCAAAAGATCAAAGCAAGGCCTTAGGCCATTGGTTAATATGCTGGCCATAAAATGAAAAACTTTGACTGATGTTCGCGGGTTCAATACCGGCGTAGTCTGAACTGTGCGGCTGTTAAAGATTTTCTTGTATTCGAACGTTAGTCCGGGACTTTCTCTTCAAAAGTCCTCTTTGGAGGCATCTCTCCCACAGAAGGCAAAAACTGGCCGATGCTCAATAATACCCCCCCCCCCCTTTCCGATTCTTAAAAATATGACAATTGCCAGGACAATATATACTTAAAATCAATTATATTGTTGCACTCGTTTTAAAATTATTCTTGATTGTACCATAATTATATATATTGGTTTAATGAAGAGCTTATTTCTTAAAATAAATAATTTTAGACGTATGTATACAAATGCCATAAAAATACATACAATTAAGGACTACGACAGTTTAATAAACAGATTTCAAAAAAATTCTTTACGATCGTGAAAACACATGATTAAATTTTAATTCCCTTTCTCACAACTAACTATTTAAAACAATTTATAAAATTAATCATGAAAATACGCTGTGTATTTATAGAAAACATTAATAATAAAATCATTAAAATATTTAAGTTAATAACATATAAATATAATAACTATTAATTAAATTAATAACTTACGTCCGCAATAGGCCATTTTTTTTATCTGTCAGTCGAAAGTGTCACCTGTAGAAGAAGGTAGATTAAATGCTAGCTGATACTTTTGCGAGGCCTCGTGTTATCGGTTTTTCACTTTTATAATGTCTTTTGATAGGGACTTTGTACTCAGCGCGTAAGATATGCGTGTGTCACCGTGGTAGGCGGAAGCTGCGTTTCCTTCTCCTGAACTTTGCATTACCTTCGAACTTAATTTTACGAAAATTTTCATTATCACGTCCGCAGAACTATTTTATTTACTCAACACGTGAAATGACATCAAAATGACATGGAAAGGTGATTGGTTCGCATGAAGCAGTTGTTTCAACAGATAAAGCACTCACAATTCATGACATAGATGGAGATTTGCATGACATTAATCGTTTATCCCTTATGTTTAAATTAGAAAACGCATACGTAAGAATAGAAGTGTGAGCTTAAATGTAAGTTTAAAGATTGATAATTTCCTGCAAACCATCGGCACCAGTAGGGCAAAATGTAAATAATGTGTGCAAGTGGGGAATTTTTTGATAAGCCAATACCTTATTATAATAAATAAACACACATTTACTAACTACTAAATTTTTTTTTTAAGTAACCTATATATATATATATATATATATATATATATTTTACAATTTTTATAAATAGTTGAAGATAAGGAAAATTTAAACCAAATTTCAAAATTGGGAGATTTTATATTGCGTTGTAGTTGAGCGGGATTTTTAAAATTTAGATTGATTGCTACCGCATTATTGGAATAGTAATATTCGCCTTATTTAATTTCAAATTAAATAAGGTGAATTGCGCAGTCTGAATTAAAAAAAATAATAACCTCACCAAACTGGTAACACTGATTTCTTATAAACTACGTTGTGCTTCCCATCTTTTATAATATCTGAAAATTTCGTTTAGTATGTTAGCTATAACAACATAATTGTGACACTGTTGTGTAGTTAGTAATAAATGTAATAACGATAGAATGAACATGATTACTAAATTTCAATATAAACGTAAGTTTATAAAACTGGATGTCAATTCAATTTTTTATGGAGAGAACAAGGTTAATAGCATATATAAAATTGCTAGAGGCTTTGTTACAAAGGTATTTTTTAAAATTACTAATAAAGCTATTCTCCATGTTTTGTACTTTTTCAGCCTGTTTCTCACACAAGATCGTTTTCAATTCAGTGATTTAAAAATTTAAAGAACTTAAAGGAAACAATTAAGAGAATGTGAAAAGACCGTAGGGGATCTTAGTAGCTTTTCAGTTTTTTTTCTCGAAAACGAGAATTCGACATTTTTCATTAGAAAGTGCCATTAAGATATAGCCTCACAGCGGTATAGTCAAAAGTGACTGTTTCCTTATTACCTCCCCCCCCCTCTCTGTCACACACACGCCACATTAATTTCAGTTATACGACTCCCTTTGTTTGATAACGCTACTGGAACAGCCGTATGACAGTTCGTAGTAACTATATTTTATATTTATATTAGATAATTAGCAAAACAATTAAAGCAGAAACTTAACCTTTAACTGCGCTGTTAGCTGCTTCACAGTCCGCTGCATTTTTACATTTTTAAAGTTTAACTTCTAATTTTCAGTTTAACTATAGATACTAGGGGAATTTTATTTCGTTTGAAGCCCCAGTACTATCCCTAGAGATTTCTGAATAGGTGAATTTTAATTATAATATAGTCCTGTACATAAAGTTTAGCACAGAAACAGTATCCTAGGAGTTAATCGAGCCTTGTATTCATCTTTCGATCAAGCAGTCTCAGAGACCGCTCATAGTAGCTACGTGACAATTTCTGTCACAGTAATTAAGGGTTAATTTATGTTTAACTATCTTTTCAAAATAAAACATGCATTCTTTCTAAATCTGTTTTTTAATTGCTATATATCTTCTTTCACACAATTAATTCTGCATCGTCCGAAACTCAACTGCACGTTACCGATAGTGATAAAATAACAGTGGAGAAAACTACTTAATATGCTATGCAAGCAAGTGAAGATAGTGTATCCACCCGTAAAAAGCTATGGTCGTAAATCTGCTCCATAAACCCGTGCAGAATATTTAACATTTTTCACCGGAAGAAGAAATGCTTGAACAAAAACATTGTAGTAAAAAATCGTAACCTGCAAGTTCAAATCTGGACAAATTTAATGTTTGTAAACATAAGTAGCGTTACAAATTTCGTTTCAAATTTGCTCATGGATAAAGACTTCACTAGTTGCAGTACCGATACCAATCTAAAATTATATTACAAATTTCAGTAGGGTAAATTGAATTTGCTGATTAAACGTGCTGGTAGTTATAATTTTTTCGTTTTGAATTCGTGTTATCAAGATTGCTTTTTATTATTCTATTTATCTCCGTCTACAGTTTACCGTTGAAAAGTATATGATTCGGTCGTAAACACTAGACACCCTACGTTTTATCCGCAACTCTATCCGGTTTTTCCATAATTTCTCTGCTGTTTTCAGAGGCGTAGCGTCAGAGAACGATGGATAAATTTATTACCAGATTTGCCATTATGCTAGATTACTGCATAGCAATGGCGTAGCGTAAGATGGGAGGGGGGGTGTCGATCACTTTACTACCAGTATAATTGTATACTACATTTGGCCTTATTTAATCTTTGAATGTTATAAATTAAATAAGGGCAAATGTAGTATATAAAAATTCTGGTAGTAAATTGATCAAGCCCTCCTCCCTTTCGCTACGCCACTGCTGCGTAGATTTATGCTAGATTACCATACTGCTAGATTTGCCCTTATTTAATCGTATAACGTTCAAAGATTAAATAAGGACAAGTTTAGTATATAATAATACAGATAGTAAAGTGATTCAATGTCCCCTATCGCTACTCCACTGACTGTATAATGTTGGTTCATGTTGGTAACTATAATCGGTTAATCTGAACTTTAATTTATTTTCTTCGTAAGCCACATACAAAACTATGTTAAAAAGAATACTTTTGAACAACTTGTTTGAATAATTCGAAGATCTTTAATTCTGATGTTTCAAGCATTTACAATAGGGTTTTCGAAAAGTCGCACAACCTAAACTTTAAAGAATTGTACAAAATTCAAAAGAGATAAAAATAGGATTAGTTTTTAATAGATGGGGGTTCATTGTTAAAAATTTTGGGCTGTGTTGAACCAACTTTTGATGCTGCAATAGCTACAGCCATAAGATGATGAAATCTCGTTCCAACATTTGGAGCTCCGGTTGAACCATAGCTCCAAATGTTGTAAGGAGTTTTCACTATCTTATGGTTGCAGTTACAGTAGAACCAAATGTTGGTTCGATCCGGAATAAAATTTTTGACAGTGTACTATACTGTTGAAAGTCATATAGTACTAGAAATTTCAGTTGCAGCGTATGCTGTTGCCTGTAAGAACCATTTGTTTGGTGCAAGATGGAAGTGATTTTTTTCCAAAGATAAAGAATTCTTGTGACTGAGCATATTATTTCACAACAACATCTTTTATTAAATCATTGAAGCGTTTGACGTAAGATGCCAAAATGTTCTTGAGCCAAAAGGCAACGGTTTACCGTTTGGTAACACGGTTTTGAGTCTTAAGTATGGTAAAAAGAATTTTAGCATGCATTCGAGGAAACTGGTCAAATTTTTAATTTTATTTGTAACAATGTTAATTTTTCTTTATTTTTTTGTTTCTTATAGTAATTCCTCCTTATATTTAGTTTCTGCTTGTAGTTGAAAAATATATATGTATTTTTTAATAACATATTTTTTCACCGGTTGCGTGATTTTTCGATCACTTTTTATATAAGTACAAAATGTTAAATTATTTGTGCTCTGCATAGACTAGAATTAGTAAAGTATAACTTAACTATATTAGTTTTCCTTTTATTACTTTTAACTCAATCATACTAATTGGTAAAAATATCATACGAATTGACATTTTCCCTACTGAGTTAAAAAGTGTCCAGACCGGGAGTCGAACCCAAGACCTTTGTCTTAATTTGCCAACGTTTTTCCTATTGAGCTACCCGGACCGCCAACCGGCCGATTGAGTAAATTATGTAAGCCTGTTGTCGGTACAGCTAGCTCAATAGACAGAGCGTTGGCAATTTAAGCCAAAGGTCTTGGATTTCACTCCCGGTCTGGGCACTTTTCCCTCAGTTGGAAGAATTTCAATTCGTATATTAGTTTTTAGCTACCCAGAGGAAATTACGGTTAAAGAAAAGGTTATTTTTTCCTGATTGTTTAATTATTGGCAAACACAAACACTCATGAATTTTAAGAGGTTAACCCCTTTGACCGGTTCAAAATTAAAAAATTTTTTGGTCACTTAAAGTCTACTTTTTATGCACACGAAATCTCATGTTATTAGTTAGAAATCAATATCAAAAGTGAAAGGGCAATTTTGAAGCTATAGAAGTAGAGCGCGCCACAGCGGGAAAACTTTATGAGCGTTTCTTCAGAACAGAATTTTCAAAATCGGCGGACACTCTAACTTCGACATTTTCAATCAATCAACTTGATCTGTTTGAAACTTAATCATAAAATATTTTTCTGTTGAAATACGTGGGATTTTTTCGAAATATTGATATCTCGTTTTCCTGTGTAACATTAAGTAAGGAAATGTTTGGTTGAAAAGTTACATTTTATTTTAAATTAATGCCATTTCAGAACAAATGTATATTTTCTAAAACTAATACGTATTTCACTAGCTTTTTTGACTAAGAAAACTATTTTTTGTCTCATTGTTCTAGGTTTAATCTGCGAAGAGTTATCGTGTCCACCGCTTTCCCCTTATTTCCCCCCATCAGCTGTCAAGCCGCCATTTTTTTAATTATTTAAATTGAAGTACATTTTTCTACTTTAATATATTTGTAATAATTTAGTGCAAATGAATTTTACAAACACCTCGCATTTGATAAAAAATCCCACCGTCCAAAAAAGTATTAAATTCCAGGCGTCAAAGTGGTGTTAACCCCTAACGAAAGAAATCGAATATTTTCTTAAATGTTTAAAAATAATTCAAAGTTAAGTTGATAGGTTTTTGTATTTCACTAGCTTTTTTGACTTATATTTGCTTTACGGATTATTATTATTTTTTAATTTCATTTTTCGAATAATATAAAACTCCAGTCTCTTTAAGATAAAGCTAATACTCTTTTCATTTAATGCATAGTTAAGGTACCAAGGGTTACGGATTTTGAATACCTCTATTTAAAAAAAAAAAAATCTTCGCATTATATAATTGAAGAATATTTACATAATCTATGGTGAAGGAAATTATATATATGTAAATATATATATATATATATAAGGTATTCAAAATCAGTAACCCTTGGCATCTGTGTTTAATATAGTCAATTTCGTTACACTTCTTCGATTTTCTTATTTGATAGTTTTGGATAATTTGAATTTTGGATATTCCTAAAATTTTACGTGTCATCCACGGAGTTCAAATTAAAACTTATATTGTAACGCTCATTTTCAAACGCATTGCAACACATGCAAATGTCCGCCTGCGAGTTGGACATTGCAATTTAAGTTTTAAGAAATGTCCGCTGTATTTTTATTCGATGTTCATGTGAAATTAAAGAAAAATGTAGCAGATTGTACAGCTAACTTGTTAGCTCTTTATACAACTGAAATTGTGTCCAGTAGCTTGTAAAAAGATTGAAAGAACAGGGTGAAAGTTCCCTAATTAGACTTCCCTAATTAAAAAAAAGAATTTGGACTGTGATTTCTGCTCCCTAGAGAATTTTATAGTTTTCCCCAGTCCATTTTATTTATATAAATGTACATATTCGGATATATGTCGATTTGAATATACGAACAAAATTTCACAGGATGTTGCTATACCACCGGAAAAACTGTGCAGAACAAGAAACCTTGGTATGAGAACATAAATGTTGTCTAAAGAACCATACTTTGACGACATATAGTTTTCGAGAAAAATTCAAAAGAAAAAGTATGACGTCATGTACTCCTAACAGTTTTTAATGCATTCCCAATACATTGACCGAAAGTAAAATACATATCTCGATGAGGAATACATTATCACCATGCGAAAATTGCCATTCGTTTCAAGTTGCCACCTTTTAAAAAGAGCCGAACGACAGCTGTTCATTTGCATTTTAGACACACGTCTACTGTCAGTAACTTTTGAAAATTTTCCGCTTTCACAAGCCTATATTGTAAAAATTTTAACACTTTCCAACATAGCTCAAAAGTGTTTATGTCTTTGATTTGTATGTCTGTCTGTTTGTCCATACTCTAACTATCGTTACTCGGATTGCCATACATGTGATGTGTTATTGAGATTTACTGTACCATGATCACTATTGAAAATAAAGTGTGTAACACTTATAGTTTGTTTGCAGGGGTATTCAAAAGCATTCCGTTACACTACAGTCAATGGGGGTAAAAACAGTTTGCAGTGTATTTTAATGATGTAACACTATTTCAAACATAATAAAATTGATATTCATTACTGATGGGCACTATAAGATGCTTACTCTAAAATATGGTGTGTGTAGCATTTATCGTTTCTAATTAAAGGAACACACAATAGAATTTGGCTAGAGTACAGCTAAGGCCGATAATTGCTGGCAGCACGTTTTCAGTTGTGGTATGCGTTTTTAACTAAATTTATTATATTACGTGGTGTGCATAAATTCTATTGATCTTATATAAGACTATACAAAAGAGTTCATAAGTAATTACTGCCTATGGGCGTGAATGACTCAACGGGGGTTTTTATCTCACAGGCTATCAAAGCCTGAGAGCTAATGTGCTCGCCGGTTCTGTATGTATGTACGCATGTACGTAACGCGATAACTCTTGACAAAAATAACCGTTGTGCTTCAAATTTTGTTTATAGGTTCATTGTGATAAGGCGCTTCCCTAATTAGTTTTGGGTTTTCATTGGCTAAGTATAGAGGCGGTAACGGCGGGCTAACCCCCTTAATTTAGATAAATGGGTTTTTCCTGCAGAATTATCTGATTTTCTTCAAATTTTGTATAAAGGTTCATTGTGATAAAACGCTTCCTTGATTAGTTTTGGGGGTTTATTTGTTAAGTATAAAGGGGGGACGGGGGCTAACCCCCCCCCCCCCCTTAATTTAGATAAATGGGTTTTTCATGCAGAAATATCCAATTTTCTTCAAATAAAAAGTCAAAAATATTTTGTATATAGGTTTATTGTGATAAGGCACTTCCCTGATTAGTTTTGGGGGTTCATTGGTTAAGTATAAAGGTGGATACCGGGGGGGGGGGGGTAATCACCCTCCTTCATTTAGATAAATGGGTTTTTCGTGCAGAAATATCCGATTTTCATCAAATTTTGTATATAGGTTCATTGTGATAAGGCGCTTCCCTGATTAGTTTTGGGGGTTCATTGGTTAAGTATAAAGGAGGATACGGAGGTGCTAATCCCTCTTTATTTATATAAATGGGTTTTTCATGTAGAATTATCCGATTTTCTTCACGTTTTGTATATATGTTCATTGTATTAAGGCCCTTCTCTGATCAGCTATTGGAGTTCATTGGTTAATTATAAAGGGGGGATGAGCCCCCCTTAATATATTGTCGATTTGTTTATTTCAAATTCTTTGGCTTCTTTCTTTTTTGGGGATTATTTCAAATTCTTTGAAATAAGAGTATAATATAAAATTAGTGTGAATAGCCTGTGAGCTCAATGTCCTCAGTTTAACCGGGCAGTTTTCTTTTTATTAATTGTGTTATGTATTTTCTTGCTGGATTACATTTAGTATACAAATAGAAGTTTGTGGAATAAGAATAAATTCATTTATAGGGCTACACAAAAAATTGCATATATTGGTATTTGTGGTTAATTATTGCTGAAAGTGCATTCTTAATTGTGTTATGTTTTTTTTTTTTTTTATATCTGAATTAAATTTTATATTAATATGTGGTATGTATAAAAACCTCTAGATAGTATACGGGGCTGTACAAAAGAATTTGAGTGCATTTCGTTCTATTGGCGAAAATTGTTAAAAGGGAATTTTCAACTATCTTATGCGTTTTCTAATTGAACTAAATTTTTGCATGCCATGAAGTATAGATTCTAATATATTGATCATATACATGGCTGCGCAAAATAATTCGACTATTTTTCTGACTACAGACGGTAATTGTTGAAACTGGATCTTGAAATGTATTATGTGTTTTCTAAACTGTTTACCAATATATATCCTTTCCCCTTATTTGACGATGAAGTTTCAATTCAAGTTTTCTGGATGTGTTCGCAAGTGTTTCATAATATATGCTTAAAGCATGATTTTTCGTACTTGTTATTTTTTAAACTTTTTAATTTTGTAAAAACTTCTTTCTCATCTGTATTGTAATTTCATGAATCTCAATAAAGCTTATTTTTGGTGCTCCGGATGTGACGTCATACTTTCTTCTTTCGCATTTTTCTCTCAAACTATGCATTTTAGAGGTATGGTTCTGTGGACATTTTCCATCTACTCTGAGCGAGGATCCGCATTCTGCAAAGTTTGCCTTGAAGTATTCGAACACCCTGTATATAGTAATTCTCCTTTTTGACAGCAATATTCCACGAATAGTCATCCCTCCAGTACATTTTAAGATAAGACTTTTTTAAATATCTAGTCAGTCTTTATTGTAGGTGAAAGACCGATTCAACGATTTAAACTAAAAAAAATAGATTTATCTTTTTTTTTTTTTTTTTTTTGAAGTTGTTTGAGTGTATAATATTATCTAATTAGAACATACGTTGCCAACGTCCAGTCAGTGTGAGTTGCATATAATGTCGATATCAATATCTGGAATGAGTAAGTGTTTGAACAAAAAACTTATTGATAAGTATCCCAAGATAAAATATTTTTCTTGCAGTATGTCACTTCAGGACAAAAATGAGCCAATGTTAGTATATTGATGTTATTTCTGAAATTATGTATTAGTTTCTAAAATGAACTGACGTTTCGTTTACTAATAGCTAAAGCCACTCATGCGTTACAATCTCATATGAGATTGTATTAGAAAACAACCTTCAGAGAACTGTGCATATTGTTTTTAACCCGTTTATCACATAACCTTCATATGAAGTTCAATAATGCTTGCGAAATACAGCGATGGGGGTAGAACCATTTTCTTTTCAAATATTCAGCTGGCAATTTTTATTTCTTGCCTGCGTGAGAGAAGGTTTTTTGAAAAACCAAAAGTGTGTTTTTACTTTCTAAATTGCGTTAAGAGCCTACGCTAGCAACGAGAAGACACTCGCACAAAC
The DNA here is from genome assembly GCA_963931845.1 of Maratus michaelseni. Classification (NCBI taxonomy): domain Eukaryota; kingdom Metazoa; phylum Arthropoda; class Arachnida; order Araneae; family Salticidae; genus Maratus; species Maratus michaelseni. The sequence goes on along the minus strand of OZ007586.1, from coordinate 91,728,216 downwards.
TAATGTTAAACCAATGGAAGTGTTCTTTTAAATTTCTCTTTCACATTTCAATATTTTTAAATGATTTTTTTTCTCATAAGTTAATATCTGCGGCCGATGCCTTAAACTGGTACTTTTTCATTTTTTTACACTTTTGAACATAGTTGAAAAGTGTTTATGATGTCGGTTTGTCTGTCTGTCTGTCCATACTCTAACTCGAGTAAATATGCTCGGATCGTCATGAAATTGATATACGTTATTGAGGCTTACTGTGTTCGGTATTGACAGGGACACTCAAAAGAATTCCGTTACATTGCGGTCTATAGGGAAAAATCATTTGCGGTTTATTTTAATGATGCTACAAAATTTCAAACGTATTGAAATTGATCTATTTCACTGAGGAACACTACATGAGACTAATTATAGAATGTGGTGTGCATAGCCCTTATAGTTCCTTTACTCAAAAGAATTCCGTAACTCAATTTTACATTACGGTCTATGAAGAAAAATCGTTTGCAGTTTATTTTAATAATGTTTCAATATTTTAAACATATGGAAATTGATATATATAACTAACGTGGAATACAAGAGGCTTACTGTAGAATACTGTGTGTGTAGATCTTTCATCGTTCATTTACAGGGACACAGAAAATAATTAGGTTAAAGTACTGCTTATTAATAATAATTGCTGGGAATGTTTTTCCAGTTGCTGAACGCGTTTTTTAAATTTAACTAATTTTTTGTCTATTACTTGGTGTGTATAAATTGTATAGTTTGTACAAAGGGCAGCACAAAAGTTCTCGAGTACATTTCCGTTGATTGTCGGAACTTGCAGAAGATGAATTTTAAACTTTGCTACGCGTTTCCTAACTGAACTAAAATTTAGCATTCTATTTAGTATATATGCAAATCTATAGATCATATATAGGGCTGCACAAAAGAGCTCGGATATTTTTTCGAATATTGTTGGTAACTCCTGAAATTGGAGTTTTAAATATGTTATGCGTTTTCAAAATTGTTTAGTTAGATATCCTCTTACACATTACGATAAAGATTTGTAAAATTATTTTGGAAGTGTTGGAAAGTGTTGTATAATCTATGCTTGACGCATGATTTTTCGTTCTTTTTCGATTTTAGTTGTCGTTTTTTTAGGATACTTTTACTATCTGAACAGTTTCCAAAACTGAGCGTGTCCCTTAAAAAAAGGGGGGGGGGGAGAAAACTCAAAAACTAAAAGTAAAAAAGTAAAAACGCACCCGGTAAGACATCTGCCTCAGATATCCAATGCAAAAAAACATCTAAAAATATTAAAATGTGAACGAGAAATTTGAAAAGAACGCTTCCATTGGTTTAACATTTGCTTGCGAGGGTCTTCGCGTTACTAGCATAGTCTCTTAATGTATCCGAAGGTTAAATTATCACAAAAAATATTTAATAACTGTTAATGTTTAGAGCTTGTAAAATTTATTTGAGGCTCTTGCTATAATTTTGTAATAAATGTAAACAAAACCAATATTATTTGTATTTAATACTCAATTTTAAATCTATTATGTAAGTGTCATTTTCTTTTTATCCATTTAAAAATAATTCATGCGTGAGAGGTTTATTATCACCGACAATATTTGTACAAATACACAATTTATATTAATTTTGATATTTTTGAATCAAATAAAAAATTAACTTTGACAACTCTTCTACAAATTCTAAAAAAAAAAAAAAAAAAAAAAAAAAAAACTTATATGAAAGAAAAAGAAGTCAACAATAACAACAACAAAATTCTTGACCTAAGAATCAATCAAAAATAATATGCTATATATATCCTATATATTACGAGTTCATTTGTATGATCTTTTTGGCAAAAATCTCTTTGCGTAATGATAGATTGTTTCAGTAACGTGTTTTCAAACAGACAGTTCATTTAAGCAATCAGTAAAGTGAAAATTTGTATATGATGCCAGTTTTGAGCTTAGTTTCTTTGAAGTCAGCTTTGACATTTTAAAAATGTTAAAAATAGATAACCCATGCAAAATATTGTATTGAATCCTATTGTGGCCTACATCTGGCCTTAATTCTTACTTTTGTAATATATGGTTGTACCCATTTTTTATTATATACTGAGGCTACGAAAATTAAGTAGGTTAAAACTGTAGAGTCGGATGAAAACCGAAGAGCTTAGTTTTACTAAATCTGCACAGACCTCTTGCGGCCAATGGCTGGAATACTTCGCTGTAGGCATAAACCAGCAGAGGCCATTACGGTATCTCCATACTAGCATTTGTGTAGTTTGTTTCCATTTGTTTGTAGAATTTTATTTTATTATTTTTTGTTTTAATGTTTTGCTATTTTTCGAAATTCTTAAATATGAACACATTTAACGACATTGAAACTTTTATATCATTGTGCGAAGGGATTTATTTCCCACCAATGAAACTGTCGAAAGCATTTTTAGGTTCAATTTTATGACTTGCTTAGCAACCCCCAATTTCATGGAGTAAAACCAAATATTCTGCGTGGAATAAAACTAGTCGTTGGGGGCCTTCGTAATACTTACCCATCATGGCTATGCATAATATAAAATATGAAAATAAAACATGTGTAAACTATTTATAAAATTAATTGCAATTCGAATAAAATCATGGCTTGATAACGTCATAAACTTTAAATGCTCTATTACTGATTTGCGTAAAAGAAACATCCACATAACTCTAAAATTGATAATCATATTAACTAATGCTTTACTGCGTCGGATTAAACGTCTCATTTCCAATTAAAATATATCTTTGAATTGAAATTTGAATGAAATACAGGGTCATGAAAAATCGAAGAGTGTGGTAAATATAATTAGAAATATCTCGGCAACTCATTATTCGATCGACTTCATTCTTTATGAAAAATTTATGTTTTTTTATTGCCTTTTATATTCACTCCTTAAAATAAACAATTTCGAAAAAATTTATATACCTTTGATCAGAACGAATATTTTGAGAGTCCGAAAAATAGTTCCGGATAATCGAGGTTATTGAAATTCAATAAGCTTCTTTCTATTATTACATACTAAGTACATAGCAAATTTCAAGTCTCTATTTCAATTTGTTTGGGAGATAGAGCGTTTACAGACACACAGACAGACGGACGGCATTTTTTTTTATAAATATGTTTTTGGAATCTCCAGTGTCTGAAACGTATAAATCCGTCATTTTTTTTTTCAAAACGATTACAAGACTTACCCTACACTACGTATGATGGGTAAGTAATAAGTATCCTTTTATCTATAAATATTAATTCATTAGACTGAAAATTGAAATATTATTAATTTGATTTCTTATTTCAAAATTTCAAAATGAAATATATTGTTCCTTTTTAAAAACAAGTCTAACATTTTTGATTTGTTGTAAAATTAATATATCCATGCGATGAATTAACTTTTTATAAATTATTATTTACTAGCTGACCCGCCCGGCGTTGCCCGAGCCCTTGTAATAAACTTAAATCTCTTAAAAAACGGAACTCTGACCACGGTCTACGATGGCTTCGGATCCGTATACCAGGCATGCTCGTACGCTCTAGAAAATCTTTTATTTCCCCCTACCACCGCCAGGGGAGCATTCTGTTCTAAACAAACCTCTTTCCGAACGAACTTCTGAGACAGGTCCCCGCTGCCTACGTTACTGTATAGTAGGCGCACTACAAAATTGAGCTGGTTTCGAGAAGATTGGAACATTATTAGCCCAGTTATTGCAATAAGGCACAGTTAGAGAAAATAACCTTGAGTGAGGTGCCGAAGGGAGGAGATGTTCGAGTGTCCTTCAGCAAATGACTAATTAGGAGGGTTGGGTTGATTGTTGACGGCCAATTATCTACACTAGGGATATAGGCCCGGGGGGGAGTGCCCTTCGTGGGGGTCTTTCTAAGGGAACCTAATCCGTATTTACGCATGGATAAATCCACGGCTCGGAGAAAACCACGAAAACTCCGAACGATTAGGCCGACGGGCGCGATTGGGATCGAACCCAGCACCTCCCGTCTACCAGCTTCGAGAGCACAACCTCACAGCCACTGGTGGGGCGACTAATTAGGAGGACCACTATGCATCTTTCAAAAATCGTTCGTTTGCTTAAGCTTTGAACTTAATTGCAAATTTGGCTTAAACTATAATTCGTAAATAGTGGTAACCGCTACTCATAATTTTAGTTTAATGTTATAAAGAGTGACGATTAAGTTAATTATAATGTTTGGAATCACTTGTGTTGAAATCGGAAAGATAGTTGCTGAGATATGGAAACGGAGCAGAGTTAGAGAAAAAACCTTGAAGGACGGGCCGGGGGGGAGGGGTTGTTCAAGTGTCCTTCGGCAAATGACTAATTAGAAGGACCACTATGCATCTTTCAAAATTCGTTCGTTTGCCTAAGCTAGGAACGTAATTACAAATTTGGCTTAAACTATTATTCGGAAATAGTGGTAACCGCTACTCATAAATTTAGTTTAATGTTATAAAGAGTGACTATTAAGTTAATTATAATGTTTGGAACCACTTGCGTTGAAATCGGAAAAATAGTTGCTGAGATATGGAAACGGAGCATAGTTAGTGAAAAAACCTTGAAGGACGGGCCGGGAGGGGTGGGGATCACAATACATCTTTAATGATTAATTCATTTGGTTAAGCTTGGAACTTAATTTGAAATTTGGTTACTACTTTTACACTACTATTCGGAAATTATGGTAACTGCTTTCTAGAAATACACCTTGAAGCTTAAATGTAATTAGACCCTTGTCCCTCTTAATTCCCGCAAATATAAAAAAGAATCTGTTAAATAAATTTTCTGTATTAACAATCTCCATCATAATAATAAATGTCATGTAAAAAAAACTTAAACCCGACTAATTGTCATGAAATATGCCTGCAAAATATTTCAATCAGTGGGACGTATGTGTAATTTGTCATGTACAGGTGGCGTGACATTCGCATGGCTCCTCTACACTGATAATTTCAATCCATGTTGACACTATTTAGTTAGAAATCCTTATTTATGCATCGCTACTCTGGTTTATTTAATTACTTCTGTGAAGAATCGATGCAACCAACCAGTGAACCAACCAACCCAAGAGAATAAAAGCGTATTTGTAATGAGAGTTCTTTGTGCATTTTAATTAATATTTCAGAAAGTAATTAAAATATTAAAATTCTGAAGTAATGGTGCAACAGGAGAGGGTTTGGACTACCTAAATCTAAATTTCCAGCCTTCTAGGTGGGCCAGATTTTCCTAGCCATCGCCAACAGACACACACACAGACACACAGAGCGAAACTTTCTTTTATTAGTTTTGATTAAGAAGAATGTGATGAACTAATCATATATTTCAAAATAAGATTATAGTACAAGGATAAGTGCAGAGTATGCACGCAAAGCTACATTAAATACTGTTGGAAATTATGTGTCAAGAAGCAACTAAACAATAAGGTATGTGGTTTTAATCTACTTCCCCCTATACACTAAACGCTTGCCTCTTTAAGGTTCTCAGTGGTGAAAAATTGATATATTTTGGATTTTTTTTTAGGAAGGGAGTAAAATTAATTGAAAAACTAATAATTCCACGTTGTTTTTTATTGCTTACAGTATTTAAAAATATTTTTTATGTTAAATTTGGTCTCATATTACGTCGTTAACCTGCAGCCGCATTGATCTGTATCAAAATATCCGGGATAAGTGGGCAGCAGCATCATATAACTTCCAGTAATATATATATATATATATATATATAAAAATCTCAGTTCCTTGTAAAATAAGGTTGTAGCTAAAGGCCATTAGCTTAAATTTTTGAATTTTTGAAAAATAAAAATTGCGCTATTTTGAATTTTTTTTTTCATTTTTCATCAAAAATTTTGATCTTTAAATTTATTCAAAATATATAAAAAATTAAAAATTTCAAAAAATGGCTCGATGGCCCTTAGACAATATAATTATGCATAGATAAGTGCAAGTTTAATCTAAAAATGTTAAAAATTGTTCAAGTTATGCTGCCCATGCTGAAAATTGTGTTTTCAGTTTTAGAAGAAAAAATATATTGATATATATATTTTTTTCAACTTACACTTAATTTGCTATTCCTGTGCCATACAGTGGACCCTCCTGTGCTTCTCATTTAAAATGCTTTGTTACACCTACGAATCTTTAGTAAAATCTTTTCGGCGAGGTCGGTTTTATCGATCGTGTGCACGCTCACATTTTTGTTCATATCTTTCTTAATAATTGAGATATCACTTTGAATCTTTTTGCTGATAATTTTACACACTATAAAAATTTAATTTCCGTCAAAAAATTGACTTTTTTGAAAGTTGAGAACGTATGTAACCTCTTAAGAGACAAATATAATAATAATAATTTCTCGTTTTTTCTTATTCCGTAATCCCCACCTTTGGGTTCCAGGGGCCGCCCAGTGACTATGCATATACTTCACAATGCAACAAAACATTGACGACGCGCCTTACGGGTTAATTATTTATACGAATAATAATGTGCACGTGAAAAAATTTATTATGCTCGAACAGAAAATCGAGGAATCAATAATATTTTAATTAGCCTAATTTTTATGTCAAAGTTAAAAGTTTCGAAGCCACAAAGTTGAGTATATATCTAGTTTAATTTGATTAAAAAATATAAACATTAATTAATTATTTTTTTTCTATATCATTTTGCATTATAACGGCTTCCAAAAGGTGTGGTATTGCATTGACAAAAATTTGGGTTGTTCGGCTATGGATATTTTTGCCTATTTTTATTGTAAATCTGTTTCTAAGCGGTCTTTGCTCTTAGTCAGGCGAAGACACTCGCATGCTAATGTTCAACCTACGAAAGAGTTCTTTTCAAATTTCTCATTTGCATTTCAATAGTTTTCAATATTTATTTGCATAGGGTAGCTGAGTTCTATTTCTAACCAGCACTTTTTACATTTTTGATTTTTGTTGTAGTTTTTTTTATGAAGATACTTTCATTTTCGGAACCGTTTTCAAAAATGAAAGTGTCCTCATAAAAAAAAAAACGTCAACCAAAATCGAAATAGTATAAACGTATAACATTAAACATCTATCTCCGGTATCTTATACAAAAACAAGCATTTGAAAATACTAAAATATAAGCGAGAAATTTGTAAAGAACGTTCATTAACATTAGCGTGCCAGTGTCTTGACGTGAATAGCTTAGGCTCTTAATATGATATTTTCAAATAATTTTTGCAATTGAGACCACAATTTTTGGTGGTAGTGAGCACTTGCATTTTACAACTGCACAACAAGCAACACTTGAGATTTTCAGTTATATGTTTTGAGTCGTTATGTTGAAACAAAAAATTCCATTTTAGTCTACATTTTGGGCACTTTATTGGAATTTATTTTTTTAACATGTCAAAGTATACTTCAGTTTATACACACAAATCTATAATAATAAAAAAAAATTAATTTTCCTCCGCTCTTTCAGACAAACAATCCCCCAAAAGAATCGTATCACTTTCATGCTTGACAGTAGGAATGATGGTGTTTTGAGAAAGAAATTTACATCTAAGTTTTTGCCAAACATAACATCACTTCTAAAAACGTAGAATTTGTTTTAATGAATACGACTGCTTTTTGAACGTCTTAAGACGTTGAAATATAATTTTTAGAAAGAAAAAGAAAATTCTCATTTGCTTTAAATGTGAAAGGTATACGTCCAATTGCAATTTGCTCTTTTCTAATCTCTTCTTCATAAAAACTGATGTCTATTTTTGAACAAATTCATGTAATACTTTTAGTAGAAATCGCTTTGAGAATTTTTTGTTACTTCTCAAATGGTTCTTTTCTTTCTAATGAAATTAAACATTCCTTTACTTTACTTCCTGGAATTATTTGTAATTCCTCAAAACGACTTATACTTTTGAAATTTTTTGAAAATATTTTACAATTTTGCATAGAAATTTACCTTCTTTGGACTTCTGAATCACAAATTTCGGAATTACCACAAATGTTTCAGGTTTGGAGCTCATTTTGATATTAAAAAATCGTTAATTATTATTATTTTTTTAATTCAGAAATTAAGGGTAAATATTTTAAAGTCAAAAATTCTTATCAGGGTTATAGTGAAAGGTTATACGGTGGCATAGGTGATATACCTTCTGGTTTTTTAAAAGAAACTTCGTGTACCCCTGTTTCTCAAAGTAATGCTATAGTGCATACTCTCTGGTTTATAACCTCTGCCAGTCTGGGTTTTTTTTCGAACTGATTATTACAATAAATCGCAATTTTTATGAAGTGTGATGGTTGACAAATCATAAAGGATAGTATATATTAATATGATATTTTTAATTCATCAAAATTTCCATTCTTCTTAAACGATTGCTCGTTTTTATTAATGAAATTTTTCATTCAAGAAACATAAATAGTAATCGGTATTCTTGGAAAAAAAGCTCGTGTATTTCTCGTGTACTTTTTACCGAAAAATTACCAAAAATTATTGAAAAATACCCGAATAAACGTAGTATTCACAATGGTGAACTATAAAAGAAATATGCATTAAAATATTGAACAAACTGGTGGTGATACAACAAAGGCAAAAAAATGCTTAATACAACCATAAAATTAAGAAATGCGCGAGGCCTCTCAAAAGAACTTTGTCTTTTTTCATCAGGCGCAAAAAAGACGTGCTACCACTTTGATGTAAAGAGTAAGACTGAGTCTACTTTTCGCCTGATGAAGAAAACAAAGTTCTTTCAAAAGGCCTAGCGCATTTCTTAATTATATGCTTTTATTAAGAGGTTTTTTGCCTTTAAATAAATATGGTATAATTGCCGAAACGTCAGTTGAGGCTCACTGTGGAAACCCGAAAAGTTTTTGGTTTGTCTGTCTGTTCCACGATAACTGCCTTAAAAAAATCCGATAAGGTTGATTTTGGTGGGTATGTTGCTGAGGTACCCGGAATGAGCTGTATAGTTTTTGGTTACATTTGGTTCATTCGTTCGAAAAATATAGGACATTTCTTTTTAGGTCATAATGCTTTCCTATGTGAATGCAGACGATTTTCAAATTAATTTTTAACTGAAATGAAATATCATATTTGAATAATGCATTTAGACGTAAAATTACGGATACTAAATTTTCGATATGGAGGTTTAAATATATGCCATAGCTTTGAAAAATTGCCGATACATCTACTAGAATTTATAAATTAATTGTTTAAATTATTGGAAAAAATTTTGCAACTGTTCGGGAAATATAAAACATTTTATTTTCCTATTTTCTACAAATTTTAAAATGCATTTCTTTTTTTTTCCTCTTTATTTTATTAGTTGTTTAGCAACCCTATTTCAAAGAATATCAAAATAAGAAATGCATTTTTTTTATCTAAAAAATTACAAGAATAAGAATTTCAGAATATCATTGCATAAATCGTGTTTAATTTAACGCTTCTAATTTCTGAAACCCCCCGAAGTATTTTATATGCCCATAAATATGTATGTAATATTAAAAAAAAATTAAATTGCGGATTGTAAGATGCTAAATAATATGAAAAGTGAGATTAAAAATTAATGATTTTCAGAGCTGACGTTGGGGCTCCTCCTGATCTGCAGATTTACTAGTATAATTTGCATTATATTTTGAAATGACAATGAAATGCCGCTTTTGGAATTTGAAGGACAATTGGAATTTCAAGGGAAAAATTATTAAAGCTGCTCTTTACAACAATATAAATTTTTATCAGTGATTATTTTAAATTTCTTCGATGCGATACTTTGATATTCTAATCATATCATGATTTTTTATCAAACATTTCTCCTTTTCCCCGAATATCTTGAAAACTGATTCACACAATCTGTTTGATTTACGCCTTTTCATTCAAAGATTCAAAGCCTATTCCAGATATTTCGAGAGCAATTGTCAACAGAATGAGAAATCTCCTGATAATAATTTGATATGAACGAAATTTTGAGGAAATTGTTCATGTATGTTACCCACTATACAATGTGATGAATATTATGAAAGACGTAGGTGTGAAGTAAAGATCATGTTTCAGATTATTATCTGTTGTATGTGTAATATTTTAAAAATATGAATTGTGGGCGTGTTTCCACTTTTTATCCCACCTGATTACTGTAAGTTAGAGAAACATTAATCCGTTAGTTCGAAACACTTGTTCTATATCCGTTTAACCGTCGCTTCTAAATTCTGTTAAAAGATTTAAAAGATAGAATATAATTTTATCTGTTAAAGTAAATAACAAAATATAACTATGATACTGGATATCATTTTTACTTACCCATCATACGTAGTATAGGGTAAGTCTTGTAATCGTTTTGAAAATCGAAAAATTTTTTTTGACGGATTTACACGTTTCAGACACTGGAGATTCCGAAAAACATATTTTTAGAAAAAAAAATTTGCCGTCCGTCTGTGTGTCTGTGTGTGTGTCTGTAAACGCTCTATCTCCCGAAAAAATTGAGATAGAGACTTGAAATTTGGTATGTACTTAGTATGTAATAATGGGAAGAAGCCTATTTCATTTCAATAACCTCGATTAACCGGAACAATTTTTTTCGGACTCTCGAAATATTCGTTCTGATGAAAGGTATATAAAAATTTTCGAAATTGTTTATTTTAAGAAATAAATATAAAAGACAATAAAAAAACATAAATTTTGCATAAAGCATGAAGTCGATCGGATTATTAGTTGCCGAGATATTTGGAATCCTATTTTCCACACTCTTCGATTTTTCATGACCCTGTATTTCATCCAAATTTCACTTCAAAGATATATTTTAATTGGAAATTTGACGCTTAATCAGATGCAATAAACCGCTAGTTAATAGGATTATTATTTTTGGAGTTATAAGGAAAAACCTCTTTCAAGCAATTCAGTAATCGAGCCTTTAAAGTTTGTGACGTCATCAAGCCACGATTTTATTTGAATTGCAATGCATTTTATAAGTAGTTTACACATTTTTATGTTAATATTTTACATTATGCATATCCATGATGGGTAAGTATTACGGTGGCCCCCAACGACTAGTTTAACACTTTCTAACATAGTTGAAAAGTGTCCATGGCATTGGTTTGTCTGACCGATGTCTGTTTGACATCAGATTGTCCGTGCTCTAACTCTTATAAATACACTCGAATTGCCTTGTAAATTTGGTATGTTATTAATGTTAACTATAATACGATCGCTAATGAAAATGAAGTTCGTAGCATTTATAGTTCTTTTACAGGGACAGTCAAAAGTATTCCGTTACATTATGGTCAATGGGAAAAAATCGTTTCAAGTGTATTTTAATGATGTTACACCATTTGAAACATAATGAAGCTGATACGTATATATGAAGTGCACTAAAACATGCATTCTGTAGAATATTGGGTGCAAAGCATTTGTTATTCATTTACATGGCCACACAAAGTATTCCATGACATAATGGTCTACGGGAAAAGACAGTTTGTAGAGTATTTTAATTATGTTACCATTTTTTCAAATATAATGAAATTGATATAGATTACTGAGGTTTACTACAAGATACTTGCTGTAGAATATGATGTGTATAACATTTATCGCTCACTTACAGGAACGCACAGTAGATTTCGGGTACAGTAGTGTATCCAAAGGACTGTCTATTAGCGATATCAGTTATGGTATGCATTTTTAAGTTTAACTACATTTTCGCTTACTTTGGGGTGTGTATAAATGCTACATATCATATACAGGGCTATATAAAGGAATTTGTATGCATTACGGAGTACGAGCGTGAATTACTTAAAGGTGCTTTTTAGCTCACAGGCTATCAAAACCTGAGAGCTAATGTGTCCGCCGGTTCTGTATGTACGTATGTATGTATGTATGTACGTAACGCGATAACTTTTGATAGAAATAACCGTTTTGCTTCAATTTTTGTTTATTGGTTCAGTGTGATAAGGTGCTTACCTGATTAGTTTTGGGTGTTCATTGGTAAATTATAAAGGGGGGATCGGGGGCTACACCCCCTCCCCTTAATTTAGATAAACAGGTTTTTCATGCATAATTATAAGATTTTCTTCAAATTTTATATATAGGTTCATTGTGAATGAATTAATTAATTCGGATAATTCCGATTCCTTATTAGTTTTGGGGGTTCGTTGGTTAAGTATAAAGGAGGAAAGGGGACTACCCCACCCCCCTTAATTTAGATAAATGGGGTTAGATAATCTATGCTTGACGCATGATTTTTCGTTCTTGTTATTCTTATATGTGATTTTATATGTAAATACACGCTGTATGTATAATATATATATATTATGTTATTGCTTACTCGAATGTTAATGAAATTTAAAAACATTCTGCTTGAACGTTTTTTTATGGTTATTTTCTACATAAACATGTAAGAAAATAAAGTATCGGATTTGTAGTATTTACGAAAAAGCAAGTAACGAAGCTTTGTATTTTCTTTTACAAAAAACAAAAATTAAACTTCCCACACCGGGAATCGAACCCGGGCCGCCTGGGTGAAAGCCAGGAATCCTAACCACTAGACCATATGGGAATACAATAGCTTCTCTTTGAGAAAAGTAGTTACAGTAAATTTCAAAATTTGTATTTACTGAATATTAATCAATTTTAAAATTGAATTCAACTATAGCAAATGTTAACAAGTAATGGTATATTTATAGATTTCATGGGTGATAAATCTCATGGTTGTATGTTTATTTAATTTGCCATTTCATATTTTGCTTGGAGGGGACAAAATTTTCCCATTGTACATAATATATTCAGAGCCCGATTAAGATTATTTAGGGCCCAATGCCAAGCAGTTTTTCCGGGGGGGGGAGGGGAACTAAAATAGAAGCGAGATTTTTTTTTTTCTTTTGAGGGTAATCGGAAGTTTTACTGCATTTTGTGAGAATGCTCATGACATTCGGGTTAAGTTAAATTTTCTTTTGCTATTTGGTGCTATAATATCTTAAATATCACTTTCACTTTATTAATTGTGTTATGCATTTTCAAGCTGATCTATATTTAGTATACTAAGAGATGTTTGAAGAACATAAAATCTATGGATGATAATTTTTAGAAGTGTGATTTCAGTAGTTTTAAGCGTGTTTAACCTGAATTAAATTTTAGCCTAATAAGTGACGTTTATAAATTATAAATAGCTGTAGGTAATATACAGGGCTGTACAAAAGAATTCAAGTATGTTTCCGTTTATTGGTAGAAATTACTGAAGGTGAATTTTCAATCAATTACGCGTTTTCGGACTAAACAGAATTTTAGCCTATTTATGTAGATTTCATACAAATCTATCGATCGAATACAGGGCTGCACAAAAGAATTAGAGTACTTATCCGTCTATGGGCAGCAATTGTTGAAATCTGGTTTTCAAATGTGTTATACTTTTTCTAAAATGTTTACTTATGTATTTTATTTACCTTATTAAACAGGGAAGTATTGTTAAATTATTCTTTAAATGTCGGAAAGTGTTTCGTAATCTATGTTCGACGCATGAATTTTCTTTCTTGTTGATTGTTCTTGTACCACTGTTGCTAACTAAGTAGGTACTTTTTTATTCAGATTACTTGATTGCTACCACTTTTTTGGTATTGTAATATTCGTCATATTTTTGCCTTATTTAATCAGTCTTTAAATAAGGCGAATATTACTATTTCAAAAAAGTGGTACCAATCAACAAATCTGCGTAGGGAATACCGCCAAACTGGCAACACTGTTATGTTCTAACAGAGCTGAATGTAAAAGATAAAGATTTGTAAATTATTGTGAGTACAAATTTCAAAACAAATGATGGGATTTTTTTCTTTTCATTCGCCTCAAGTAACGTTTTTATATGATAGTCTTTATCAATCCTCGGTCTTAAACAAACTGATTTTAAAGAGATTGTTAGTTTAGTATTTTAAATGAAAACTTGTGGAATTAGCATGAAATCAGAGTAGTTGATTGGTTGAATGGGGTTTAATGGCTCAAAGTTCCTTCAGGGATATGCTGCGCCATAAAAGTTGAAATTATATATCAACATAAAACATAATACATAAAATTATTTTTAAAATGTTATTTTAAAACCTTGAACAAAATAGGTTAATGAGAACTGGAATGTGATGATAAATGTAATTAAAACTCTTTAATGATGTTATAATATTACATTAAAAATGACAAATTTTCATGTTAAAATTTGTACAATGATGACTGGTCATTTTATAGCATGAACAGGTTTATACTAAATCATAGATTAATTAAAGAAACCTAGTTAAAATACGCAGGCTCAAATTCCTTTAAAACAGTTTTTTTTTTTCGCTTGTATCTGAGTCCTAATGGTAAGATTATCCCCCTTAATATATTGTCGATTTTTTTATTTTTCGAAGGGCTTATTTCAAATTCTTTGGTGTAATAAAAGTATAATATACAATTAGTGTGAATAGCCTGTGAGCTCAATGCCCTCAGTTTAACTGGGTAGTTTTCTTTTTATTCTTATGTGTGATTTTATATGTAAATACGCACTGTGTGTATAAAATGTATATATTATGTTATTGCTTACTCGAATGTTAATGAAATTTAAAAATATTCTGCTTGAACGTTTTTTTATGGTTATTTTCTACATAAATATGTAAGAAACTAAAGGTATCATATTTGCAGTATTTACGAAAAAGCAAGCAACGAAGCTTTGTATTTTCTTTTACAATAAACAAAAATTAAACTTCCCACACCGGGAATCGAACCCGGGCCGCCTGGGTGAAAGCCAGGAATCCTAACCACTAGACCATATGGGAATACAGTAGCTTCTCTTTGAGAAAAGTAGTTACAGTAAATTTCAAAATTTGTATTTACTGAATATTAATCAATTTTAAAATTGAATTCAACTATAGCAAATGTTAACAAGTAATGGTATATTTAGAGATTTCATGGGTGATAAATCTCATGGTTGTATGTTTATTTTATTAGCCATTTTATATTTTGGTTGGAGAGGGGACAAGATTTTCCCATTGGACATAATATATTCAGAGCCTGATTAAGATTGTTTAGGGCCCAATGCCTAGCAGTTTTTCAAGGGGGGGGGGGGGGTCTCAAACTAAAATAGAAGCGAGATTTTAGATATGTAGTATACTAAGAGATGTTCGAAGAACATAAATAAAATTATTTACAGGGCTTTACTTGATTGCTACCACTTTTTTGGTATTATAATATTCGCCATATTTTTGCCTTATTTAATCAGTCTTTAAATAAGGCTAATATTACTATTTCAAAAAAGTGGTACCAATCAACAAATATGAGTAGGGAATACCGCCAAACTGGCAACACTGTTATGTACTAACAGAGCTGAATGTAAAAAATAAGGATTTGTAAATTATTGTGAGTATAAATTTCAAAACTAATGATGCGATTTTTTGTCTTTCATTCGACTCAAGTCACGTTTTTATATGATAGTCTTTATCAATCCTCGGTCTTAAACAAACTGATTTTAAAGAGATTGTTAGTTTAGTATTTTAAATGAAAACTTGTGGAATTAGTAGGAAATCAGATTAGTTGATTGGTTGAATGGGGTTTATTGGCATAAAGTCTCTTCAGGGATATGCTGCGCCAAAAAAGTTAAAATTATACACATCAACATAAAACATAAATACATAAAATTAATTTTAAAATGTTATTTTAAAACCTTGAACAAAATAGGTTAATGAGAAATGGAATGTGATGATAAATGTAATTAAAACTCTTTAATAAAGTTATAATATTACATTAAAAATGACAAATTTTCAAGTTAAAATTTGTACACTGATGACTGGTCGTTTTATTGCATAAATATGTTTATACTAAACCGTAGATTAATTAAAGAAATCTAGTTAAAATCACGCAGGCTCAAATTCCTTAAAAACAGTATTTGCTTTGTTTGTATCTGAGTGCTAACTAACGGTAAGATTCCATAGCTTCTTCCTCATAATGAAGCAGTTGCTTGAAATCAGATGAGATTTCCTTAAATGTTCCGATTCAATATTATTTCACTCCAAAATGAATGGTTCATATTGTGAAATTATTTTTAAGTAAAATCTTAAAGTTAAATTATTATATAAAATTAAGAAGATTTTTCATAAAATTTTTTATCCAAGGTAAACAGAGTAGTGCTCCCGACGCTATACGCATTTCAGTTATACGTTTAACCGATTGACGTATATACGTATAATACGTATACCTTAAAAATGCGTTTAAACATATCCGAATACGTATGAGTATATATCGGTTAAACGTATAATTCAAGTATATATATATATATATTTCAAGTATGCGTATTTACTTTTAATATCAGTGGAATCAGTCTTACGTCACTGAACAGAGAACAAGCTGGAAATCGGTGGCGTTAAGACTCCTATAATATATATAATAATATATAATAATTATAGGAGCTCTAGGTGGCGTTACCGTAGCAATCTGCATAATATGTTTCATTTTTTGTCATAATGCTGTTCTATGATAAGTCAGACGATTTTCATGTTTTATCATTCACTGAAATGAAAATGACACAATTCAACAGTTGTTTTAAATGTTACATCGTGGATGGTAAATTTTTGCTATGTGATGTTTTAAGTGAATCAAATAGGTCTGAAATTTTATCAATAATTTTCTCGGCCCATTCGCAATTCTCTGTATATATTTTTAATGGAATTTTGTGCATAGGTTCAAAAAATACAAAACCTTTTTCTTTATCATTTTTACAATTCTAAAATAGTATTTATGTATTTCCTATTTTTTTTTTCCCCGTTTTGATTTAACGGTTGCCTAGCAACTGAATTCCGAGGAATAGCAGGAAAAGAAAATAATGTTTTGCGCGTGTCCACGCCATAAATCAAAAGAAGCTATGTGCGGGTGTTACAGACCTGTGAAAGGTAGCTTCTAAGCCACCCGCTACCCATAGTAAAATATTTCATAATTAATAGCTTAGTTTTGGGAGGAAAACAACCAATATCTAAACTGAAAGGAAAAAAGTTCCGATTTTTTTTTTTCAAGTTCTCTGATCCGCTGGACCAGTGGGAGAAAAGCATAATTTTTCACACAATGAACGGAAATCGTTTAAACGTTTATACGTTTAATAGCTGGGGTACGTTCCGTATATACGCTTTACCGTATGTACTGTTTCGTATAATACATATAACCGCCTTGGCCGTATCATACGTATCTAAAATATGTACCACGTATTATACGTATACTCGTATAAACGTTTAATAGACAGATGCACAGAGATGATGCTGAGAAGTTTGCGACATGAATGTATTCAAATTTATATGTTATCTAGTAAATTATGCATTAAGAAAGATCGCAAAAAGATTATACTAGCTACTTTATTTCAAGAAGCTAATATTTAATGTTATAATAACACACTGAAAATAAATAATTTTAGTTATTAATCTATCTACTACTCAAATATGGCAAATCTGATTTTTCTCTATTGTTATTGTATAAGATCGCAACTTTCTTATCATATCTCATTCTTCTGAAACAATTTAACAGTTAAATCACTTGTTTATGATACTATATACTTCTGTACTCTAAAAGACTCTCGTGTTTATTTTTCATTAATAATTCTGCCAGTGTATCTGTATCGCTAACAATCCATTTACGATCAAATTCCGATAATGAGTCGTTCCATTGTTATGTCATATCTCAAAATATTGTTCTCGTAAGATTGAAAATACACACTGCAATTGAAAGTATTTCACATTTGCCAGAAGTGATAAAGTAAAAAAAAAAAAAAAAGTAGTGAAATACATCTCACTAATATCTTTATGAATTTTCAGAATAATCAACTGAACTTATTTCGACTTATTTCTCTTAGAAATTGGTAGCCATTGGTAAAAGATGCTATATTTTGCGCATGCGCTGTTAAAAATATTTCCTGTAAGTGTTCGTGTCAAATCAAATATTCAATGTATTCATTTCAAATTTCAGTATAACGTTTCTTTTGTGCATTTCCAACTCTTTTGTAACTATCGTAGAATCTGGTTAAACAAGTTTGATTTCGCATGTTATAAGTAAGAAATATGCGATTTTTTTTTTTCTTAAAATAAATAATTATTATTTTTGACAAACGTGATACTCTTACAAAAATGGATACAAACATTGCCTATAACGAGTAAATTCATTTGTGAAATTACAGATTATTTTAAGCTTTTTAAGATGAAAGCTGATCAAAATATTTTTATTCTTATTTTATTTGTCATTGGTCCTCTAAATGACTTAAATTTTATGGGAAATTGCGAGTTCACGCACGTTCCTTACATGACCTAAGCCAATTTGTTTAGCATTTCCGTAGAAGTTAAAAATAAATCAAAAATTGAAAGTGTCTGTTAACATTTGGCTATGTTAACACACACATTGTCACATTTATCAATTACATTAAAATCTGATTGTTTGTTTGTATTTCACAACTACCCCTCCTAGAATATAGAACGCAGCGCGTTGAAATTAATACCAGTTCCGAGGATGTCATATAAGTTCACTGAATTTTAAGATTTGAATTAGTTTAAGGAATATAATTTTTTTTGTAAATTTAACGCAGTTTCTACATAGATGGCAACTAAATTACTCCATTTTTGTGGTTAAAAGAGGAAAAAAGAGAGATGAAAAGGATTATTATATCTTTATTGACATCATTTTTTCATTAAATTTGAAAAGAGAAAATATTTCTAGTTTGAATATATGGTGAAAAGAAATCTTGATGAAATTAAATGGTCTAAGAAAATTCGAAGAAATAAAAACATATATTCATATATTCAAGCTTCATGAATCAATGTATACTAAATCGTCTATCAACATATTGACCATTTAGATATAATAACTTCGTAGATATTTTCAGCTATTATGTTCCACCAAGTATGAAGATTTAAGCTTCTTGCATTTAATCAACGTATTCTAAGGTGACTCCTATTCCCAAGAATTGTTTAAAGAAAAAAATATATTATTTTCAATTATTTATTTTTTAAAGATGGCAGTTAAAACGTTTCACAAGAGTTCTAAAAATAAATGGTTTATCGGGTAAAAATGACATGATTGTTTTTCTTGTAAATCATTTATTTTAATTCATATAGTTTTATAAGTTTTTCAAAATGACGTCATTTTCATTCCACCAGCTTCGGAATTAGAAACAAAATCTTATAAGAACAATATAATTTTGTCAAATAACATTTTGCATCAAAAATCACATAATATGCAAAATTTAATTTTCACAATTTCTATTTAAACTGCATTGTAAATATTATTTCTTACTTGAAATTTAGTATTTAATAAAATGAATTATATATTTATTTAGAAATGAACAATTATATTGGAATTTTCCCCCTCGATAACGTGAAAGATTTCATGCAATGCAAGTGTAACACAGCTAGCGTATAATAAAACACGTTAAGAGCGATTTAATTTTGTAATATTTATGAACAATGAATCGTTAAAGCTGTTTAGACCGAGAATGTGGCTGCTATGCTGATAATCAATGAATCTCTTAGAGTGTCTAACGCTTGAAAATTAATGAGTAAAATATTCCACTTACAGATATTAAGCACGTTTTTAAAAAATAAAGTACAATGTAACACTAAATCAATGTAAATCACAAAGAAAAAAAACATACATACACACTTTTCATAATTGAAAATAATGTAAACACAACATATATTAACAACATATAAGGCCAACATATATTAAGCATGTTGGGGCATACTTCCTTTGGGATAAGCTCTTTACTCTAGTATGAGGACTTTTTATCGAAGTATCTATACCAGCTCGTATTTTGACTGGAAAAGAACTTTCATGAAATAAAAATATTTCTGATTCACTTAAGATGACTTGACGTTTATTTTATATATTTAATTTTCTGCATTGTAGCATTTTAGAAATGCAGTTGAAACTGCTAATAGAAATTATAATAAATTTATGAGATTATGGAAATACTTAACACATGAACACCAGTGCTGTCAGTGATAATTAAACATGCAGTTACAAATTCGAAATTCATAAGCGAATTTTGGTAGCATATGAATTTGGCAAAGTATGAAACGTCAGAAGTACCGACAGTCTTTGATTAAAATTAAATCATATGTTTAATGCGCATATAAAGTATTACATTATTTTCAATTATGAAAAATGTGTATGCATGTCTTGTTTCTTTGTGATTTACATTGATTTAGTGTTACATTTTACTTTATTTTTTTTTAAAACGTGCACTCATTATAAAAAAATATCACAATCCCAGTTCTGAAGAGGCTTGAGATACAGAAGTAAATTTTTACTCGTGTGAATAAATACTTTTCGCGTAACTTTGCAAATTATGTGAACCAGAAACACATTTTTGAAAATGTACATTATTGTAAATATTCGAGACATGTTAACATATTTAGACCATTTTTGTTACTTTATCCCCATATCAATAAATAAAAAAGATTACTTTTAAGTAGTAGTAGCATGTTGAACATTAAAAAAGGCTAAATTTAAGAATTTTTCGTATTGAGAAATTATTAAACATTAATTCAATGAACGGAATTTAAGATATATATGTATGATAGATAATATATTCATTTCCTTGAGTGGACCAAAAAGGTTTGAAATGACAAAAAAATAGAATTTATTATTGTTATTATTATTATTATGTTAAAATACTTAAGAATGTAGTACAGTTGGTACGATAAGAAAATTCATAAAATTTTGATTATAAGAGCCCGCAGACCGACGATACCTATGATTGCGAGTGCAAAACTTTAAACTCAATTATTTCAAAACACAGTTTTTCAGCAGTTTTGCCACGATAACTTTTGAACAAGTTAACGGATTTACATGCTTATTTCTTTTTAAATAAAGGATATTACATTCTCTACAAACTACAATAGGGGCCGAAATTGTAAAATTAGTGACCTTATTAAAAAGGTGTATTTTTGAAGCTTGAAGATTCATAACACTACTGTCTCTTACCATAAAATTATATACCAGTGGAAAGATAATTTAATACAGAATGTAATGCAGAAAATTTCATGACGGAGTGTTTATTATAACAGCAGCTATAAAGAAGAAAATTGAATCGTGTCTAAAAAATGAGAAATACAAAAATTATCACAATGTCAATTAATAACTGTTGGATAACCTCTACTCTTAATTACGCCCCAGCGTTTAACCATGGAGTGAACCAAGTATTTTAGTTCTGTTCTGAAGCTGTTATAATGTGATACGAATATTGAATTATTGTTTCTATTTATTGGATTTTATTGCTGGGTTGCTTCTGTGCAACAACTTTCTTTAGTCGGCTCCATATATATTCAATTGGGGTAATGTCTGGGCTATTCCTGGGCCATTCCAACACTGGAATATGATTATCTTGAAACCACTTTTTGCATACTTTAGTAATATGACATGGAGCTGAATCCTGTTGAAATATAAATGCTTCGTTATCTTGGAAAAGATCACGTGCGGAAAGCTTCAGCTGAGATTGAAGTATTACATTTATGTATTTTGGGCATACATACTCCCATTTATCCCACAAATTATGCCCACACCTTTAATGTCATACAATCCCATATCATAACACTGACCAGAACTGCATGGCTTCACAGTGTGTTTAATACAATTAGGATGGAAATCTCCTCCAATTCTTCGTCTTACGTATTTTATGTGATCACTACCAAACAGGGAGATTTCGGTCCCGTCGTACTAACTAACACTGTCCCATTGGTTGCTGTCCAGTTAACATGAGCTTTAGACCAGTTTAATCTTTTAAACCTTTTTGGAGAAATAATAATGTTTTTTTTTTAATTCTAGCATTTAAGGCAAATCCTTGCAGTCTGCGCCAAACATTCTCTTCCAAGGCTTTTTCAGCTTCAGGGCGCGAGGTATTTTCTCCCCCCCCCCAAAGGTCCGGCTATAAGCAGATAGCGACGTATGCAATGTATTGGCCCCGTGTATATTCCCCCGTCCCACACAAAAAAAAGAAAACAGAAGATTAAATGATCTTTTTTCAAGCCTTTAAAAAAAATAAACGCGAAATTTTCTGAGACATTCACGGACTCATTTTTAAACGGATAAGATTGACAGTTGCTGGCATAATTATTGAAGTGATTTGTAATCAAACAGTTTTTCATTTTTCGATAAATGAATTAAATCTTGAGTTATACAGATTGTTGTCTCATGACAGCAGTTATTTTCCCGTGCTGTCGCATCAGAAAAATCGGTTAAAAAAGCTTACTGTCTTTAATCGAAAATGGGAAAAGTTGCTCGATTACATAGTTTCTGCTTAAGAGCAGTTGTCAATTGGATGTGTTTGTGAACAAAAATGATTTCAGAAATAAGTCTGAAATTAGCCAGTTTTGATTTAAGAATAGCCTTAAAATACTTTATTTAATCTTTCGGAATAATTTAGAGCCTTCGAAATGTTCTTGAAACGGGATGTATCTAAAAAGAAGGTATCCTTAGATAGACTGTAATTATATTGGCCATGTGCAGCTTTGGGATTATCTACTAATTACGTCACACTTCAAGAGGGAGAACGGAGGTCCACAATGTGTGACACAGTGTGACAGCGGGAAGGAGTGGGTACCACTTTGTCACGTTACATTTGAAATATGAAAACAATTAGGTGGGCATTGTTTGCAATCAGCATAAATTAAGTTAATAAAAATACGTATTTTTACTTTGGAAGTCTTAGGTATATTTTTCCTTTGCATTGCTATGCAATAGCTTGAAGTAAAATTACATAACAACTTGTCAGTGCTGCGGTAATTGTTTCAGTATATAATAGATAGCACATAAAAAATAATAAATGCAATGTTGCTTTAATCGAATGAGCTGTAAATAAGTTAAAAAACGTGACGTCACAACAGGATAGGGGGATATCACGCGAGTGTGATGATAACCTGACGCAGATGGAGGGAGGGGTCCAAAACACATTAAATTAGCTTGACACAAATTAAAGGTTGACCCTTTTTATATGCGAATCCATCATTCTAACTGACGTAAGCATAAACAGTATAAATTAAAATGTATTTGCTGATGTGGAAGTCTCATTCTTAGCCACTGGATAGCGCCACTATACAGAGAGAACCTACTGGAACACTCGCGTTAAAAATTATGGAGTAATAAGCTTAATATCATCGCCTTAACCCCCACTCCAAATCATGATTTTGGTACAAGAGAAGTAAGGGACAGTGATTTTAGGGTGCCTCTATATGAAAATAGCAACATATATACAGGACACGTGCTCAGAAAGAAGCTTTTGCTCGCACTGTGACAATTTACGATACAGAACTTGACTATTCTCTCCTGTGCTAGATTAAACGAGTGAGATTAATCGCAACCAACGAAATACACGACCTATTCATGACGTTTAAAACGTCACACGACTCCCACGGAGTGGATCATCTTTACTAGAGTTGCAAAAAACCGATTTATTCCCAGGTTTATTTCCAATGGACCCGGTTTATTTCCAGGTTTATTCCCAAAAGACCTGGTTTACTCCCAAAAAACCCGGTTTATTCCCAGGTTTAAACCGGGTTTTTTCTAGTCTTTGCAATTCTAGTCATGACCCGCTCTGGATCAAGGAAAATATATTATTAAACGGTGACTAATAAACAACCAAAATATAATGTTGCAGTTTATCCCTCATGTTTGGCTAAGTTGCGTAATAAATGTTTATGATCAATTCTAACTTTTTATTATTTAAGAAGCATAAACGCAGTATCTGTAATAGACAGTCATTGCATTTCGCCTATCCTAGTGTAGCGACACTATCAAGTAAGGGACAGTATATAGCGAGTTACTAGCTTAAGGCTCAACAGTGCGTAGACTTAGGTCGGTTTCTTTTCTTGTGGTTTTTCGGAATTTTTTATGTTTTATGATTTTCTCAGGATGTCCAAAGTTCAGAAGTTAAAGAGGGAGCAGTTGACAGTCATTGACACAACCCCTTTCTTTTGTTGAATCTTCCCTTTCTTTTGTACCTGACCACAAATTAATTCGAGAAGAATGGGAAGATTGATATCTTAGGCTGACTTGCAAGTTTGCGCACTAAACGCAGCCTTACATTAACGGGCTTGGCCTTTTGCTCGGCGTTAACGTGTTCGCCTACTGTCCATGTGGTTCCTGGTTCAAATCCTAACCAACGTCTCTGGTCAGGCACGCACCTCATCTTTTCACCTAGTTTTGACGATTTTTAGAAGGAAAAGTTTGTTTTTATAATTTTAGCATGGCAACAATTTTTAAAATCTAACAAAAACATATGCAATTAGTATGTTAGCGATCTAAGTTATCATGGTCTAAATTTTTCATCGAGACTGAAATACTTCTTCATAAAATTTAGAACAGTTATACATTAAGGAGCTGGCCCGGAGGGGGACAGCCCTCGTTCTGCCGTAGCATTGAAATATTTTTACGAATATTTTGAGACTTTATTCTTATTAATACTAATAATAAAGAGAAAACTGCCCAGTTAAACTGAGGGCATTGAGCTCACAGACTATTCACACTAATTGTATATTAAACTCTTGAAGCGCCTTATTACAATGAACATATACACGAAATTTGAAGAAAATCGCATAATTTTGCATGATAAACTCATTTATCTAAATTAAGAGGGGGATTAGACCCCTCCTTTCCCCCTTTATACTTAACCAATGAACCCCCAAAACTAATCAGGAAGGCACCTTATCACAATGAACCTATATACAAAATTTGAAGAAAATCGGATAATTCTGCATGAAAAGCACATTTTTCTAAATTAAGGGGGTTAACCAATGAAACCCCCAAAACTAATCAGGGAAGCGCCTTATCACAAGGAATCTATAAACAAAATTGAAAGCAAAACGGTTAGTTCTATCAAGAGTTATCGCGTTACGTACATACGTACATACATACAGATCGGGCGGGCACATTAGCTCTCAGGCTTTGATAGCCTGTGAGCTAAATAAAAAAGAAAACTGCCCAGTTAAACTGAGGGCATTGAGCTCACAGGCTATTCACACTAATTGTATATTATACACTTATTTCAAAGAATTTGAAATAAGCCCCTCGAAAAATAAAGAAATCGACAATATATTAAGGGGGATCATCCCCCGTTCCCCCACCCCCTTATATTTAACCATTGAATCCCCAAAACTAATCAGGGAATCCCTTTATTACAAGGAACATATATACTAAATTCGAAGCAAATCTGATAATTCTGCATGAAAAACCCATTTATCTAAATTAATGGGGATTACCCCTCCACCGTATCCCCCTTTATACTTAACCAATGAATCCCCAAAACTAACCAGGAAAGCTCCTTACCACAATGAGCATATATACAAAATTTGAAGAAAATCGGATAATTCTCCATGAAAAACATATTCATCTAAATTAAGGGGGAGGATAAGCCCCCCCCTTTACCCTCTTTATACTTAACCAAAGAATCCCCAAAACTAATCAGGAAAGCGCCTTATCACAATGAACCTATATACCAAATTTGAAGAAAATCGCATAATTCTGCATGAAAAATCCATTTATCTAAATTAAAGGGGGGGGGGTAGCCCCCCGTTCCCCCCTTTGTACTTCACCAATGAATCCCCAAAACTAATCAGAGAAGCGCCTTACCACAATGAGCCTATATACAAAATTTGAACAAAATTGGATAATTCTGCATGAAAAACCCATTTATCTAAATTAAGGGGGGATTACCCCCCTTTATACTTAAACAATGAATCCCCAAAACTAATCAGGGAAGCGCCTTATCATAAGGAACGTGTATCCAAAATTTGAAGTAAAAGGCTTATTTCTAGCAAGAGTTATCGCATAACGTACGTACATACAGAACGGGCGGGCACATTAGCTCTCAGGCTTTGATAGCCTGTGAGCTAAAAAGGGCAAATTTCCTCCCAGAGCCGATGACATCCCTCCCGGTGAGAAATGTTTGAATTCAACGCTGATTCCGAACATTGTTTGTTAGATTTTATATGTAAAAACTCTGAGACAAATTTGGAAAATTCTCGAAAAAACACATTATTTGTAGGCATACATGATTCATTGCAAAAATGCTTATTTTGGCAAATTATGAACCCTTTTCAAAAAGAAATAAATTCTTAAAATATGTTCGTCATTAAAATTGGTGCTGCCATCTATTACAAGACTATAAAAGCAGAATCTGCCCATAGCTTTTAATAGTATTAAAAAATTAGTTATGGAAATTTAAGATAAAATCTGATCCAAAAAAAAAAAAAAACCATTACTTATGAACAAACAATAAAATATAGTAGCTTCACCTAGCGTAAATGAATAAAGAATATATTATAACATAAATTGTACTGCTGAAAAACATTATCTTTTTTTGTATTGGGTTGGCCGAAAAGTTCGTACCGGTTGGTTGGTTCGTTGATTTTATGACGGCCGAGTATCTACACGAAGGATATAGTCCCTAGGGGGGAGTAACCTCCGTGGGGGTCTTTCTAAGGGATCCTAACCTGTATTTACGGCAAGGTTTGAAGAAAACCATGGAAAACTGCTTTGATCCCAGCACTTCTCGTCTACCAGCTTTGAAAGCAGAACCTCTCAGCAACTGGTGGGGCCAATTCGTACCGAAAAAATCTATTATTTAATTATTAGACATTGATTCCGATATCTAATGTCTGATAATTAACGGGCAGAATTTTCCGGTACGAATTGATTTTCCCAACCGGTACAAACTTTCTGGACAACCCAATATTATAAGCAAGTTTACAATTGTATTTTGTATCTTACAAAGACATTAAAATTTACTTTTTTTTCATGTATTATGTTAATTTTTGTTTTAAATATATGCATTAAGATAAATAAGGAGAAAATAGTAAGAAATGTGGATCATTGATTTTTATTTATTTATTTTGCAAAGCTCTATCAATGCATTTAGAGTTTCAAACTCATTATTTTATCTCAAGATACTTTCAATTGAGGACTTTAAAGTTTATTAATTACAAATTTTTAAATGTTAGCTCATAAGAGATATTAAATACTATTTTTTTTCGATAAGTGCATTATTGCCACCCTGTGAAAAAAGCAGTATGCAATTCTCAAGTTTTAAATATTAGGTTGATGAAAAGTTCTGTCGTATTTAAATACCTTTACTACCGGTAAAATTTTAATACCTGATAATTTTACCTATCAGTTCAAAGCAAGCAGGTATAATAAAATTATCAGGGATTAAAATTTTATCGGTATTAAGGTTATTAAATTAGGTATTAAAATACGATATAACTTTTGCCCCATTAACCTAATAACTTTCAACTTAATCTAGTGTTATCTTAGGTATTTATAATAAAAAGGGCTATTCTCCAAAAATTCCCCCTCCTCCTATTTTACCTCAAAAATGACATTTTTTTCTCACATTTGAAAAAAAAATGCCTTAAAAATTAAAATTGAGCGAAACATTATTTGAAATTTAATCCGCCTTTGTTATCGCCTTTTTTAGCTCACAGGCTATCAAAGCCTGAGAGCTTATGTGCCCGCCGGTTCTGTATGTATGTATGTACGTAACGCGATAACTCTTGATAGAACTAACCGTTTTACTTTAAATTTTGTTTATAGGTTCCTTGTGATAAGGCGCTTCCCTGATTAGTTTTGGAGGTTCATTGGTTAAGCATAAAGGGGGGAAACGGGGGGCTAACCCCCCATAATTTAGATAAATGGGTTTTTCAGGCAGAATTATCCCATTTTCTTCAAATTTTGTATATAGGTTCATTTTGATAATGTGCTTCTGTCAATAGTTTTGGGGGTTCATTGGTTAAGTATAAAGGGGGAAAGGGGGTCTAATCCCCCCTTAATTTAGATAAATGGGTTTTTCATGCAGAATTATCCGATTTTCTTCAAATTTTGTATATATATTCATTGTAATTAGAGACTTCCCTGATTAGTTTAAGGGGTTCAATAGTTAACTATGAGGGGGTAACAGGGGGATGACCTCCCCCCTTAATATATTGTTGATTTCTTTATTTTTCGAGGGGCATATTTCAAATTCTTTGAAATAAGAGTATAATATACAATTAGTGTGAATAGCCTGTGAGCTCAATGCCCTCAGTTTAACTGGGCAGTTTTCTTTTTATTTAGAGTATTGTTACTATGCTTTATGTTTCCTGCATTAATCTGTTTTCTTAGGAGGTTCACGTGGAATATGTTGTGGTATCGCTCTTTTCCTTTTTGAGGCCTGCGAATGGAGTATTTCCTGTGTGAAGAGATTATGATATTTCTTTTATCTTAGGAGGGTCGTGTGGAGTAGGGTACTTCTGTATGAGAGGGGCGACATTCGGGATATGAAATGTGATTAGTTGAGACTAATTCTGGCCAAACACGAATCGCCAAGCATCATGACGAGCTTGCCATTATCACCAAGCTAAATTCTTGTTAGCTTGTTTCACTGTCAAATCAAACTTGTTCAGGAGAGGAGAGTATCGCCAAATTTTGAAATTTAGGTTTGCCGCAGTTTGGTCAAAAGTGTCTGTCTAAGCACAGTCTGAGTATATGCTTATGTTGCCACTCTCATATAGAGGCACCCTAGCATGGAGTAACTCATAGAACTAAGAAAGATAAGGGGTGTTTTCACAGCATCTTCCCCTTTCACCGTTTGCAACAGGATTTTTTTAATTTGTGCCTGCTTCTGAAACTATTTCAAAGCAGGGGGATAGTATGGCGTACTTATCGTTTTCTTGGCACCTTTTTCCCTCGATATTTTCTTATTTATTTAAACGTTTGAATTTGAATTTGAATTTTAGCTTTGAGGTATTTTGCTACAGCTACATGCCGGCATGACCTCAATTGATCACAGTTTATTTTTTTCACACAGAAGCATATATAATACATGCAGGACATGACAATTTTTCTTCCACTTCATACATCTTCAACTTTCTGGGATTTATTCCTTTCCTTTGCTCATGATTTTCAGAAACACGAGGGAAAACCCCCCTTCACCCAACATCTAAACTTTTGATAAGATTGTTTTGATTTCGCTACGTCTGTTGATGCGAAGTATATGTTATCTAAGGAGTGTAAACATAATGCAATCTATTTAAAGCTTTGTTTTTAAAATTGCATATATTTTCTTTTGTTATGGGGTGGAGGGGGGAGGGTATGTTTTTCCTAAATACCAATAAAATAATAATTAAAAAACAATAATTGGTTGCTTTTATAACTAATATTTAATTCGATATTTTCAATTTGTATTCCGGTATTTGATATCTTTATTTTTATGACAATAAAGAACTCTGTTCTAATTTCTTTAAATAACTCGCAAAAAAAGTACTTTGTTCAAGAATCAGTTTAAATTCGATATTTTAAAACTTGATTACGCTCTCTTATGGAATGCAGCTACTTATTAAATAAACACATACATTTACCCCCCCCCCCCCCTTTACCTCCGTAATATCAACTAAGAATTGATTGTATTTTTTAAAGATTTTAAGAAAGAAAGTGTACATCTAAAAGTAAAAATTATATTAAAAAGATTTATCTCTTAAAATATGCAAACCAGAAAATAAAGCAACTCTATTAGATTTTATAGTCTAAACTTACATAACTTATTTGAAAAGGATTAAATGAATTATAAATTAAGTGAAATTATACAGATGAATTTGACTTAATTGGAATGAATATTTGAATATTCGGTTGTATATATGGAATCATGAACGTAATAAAGGCAAAAATGAGGGTGGGAGGGGGGGGTGGAGGTGGTGAATCTCTCCTTCACCTGATTTTAAAATTTAAAACCAAATATTTATTTAAATTTAACTAAAATCCCTTTTCTTCTGATGATGAAAAAAAAGTAAAATTTATTCTTCATAAAGGACTGAATAATTAAACAGTAGGATAAAATATTTTTTTTTAGTTAAAAGAATTTAAAGTAATGCTCATCATAATTGGCTCATCAATACCAGCTGAGTCAAAAAATTTTGAATTTTTAAGCGGGGAAATACCTTTTCTTTTCATTATTAATTTTAATTTACTTATTCTAAATTTTTAATTACCTTGTCAAGTAGCTTTCCTAGATGCCATGCTAATACAAATTTTAATTTATGTTTTTTTTTTTTTTTTTTTTTGCTTTTCTGCAGGTTACCTTACTGCTGCATACTTTTGTTAAAAATTGATCGCATTTAATTAAAGACAGGGTTTCATTTTATGAAATTAGGAAGGATTAAATGAATTATAAATTAAGTGAAATTATACGGATGAATTTGACTTAATTAGAATGAATATTTGAATTTTCGGTTGTATATATGGAATCATGAACGTGATACAGGTAAAAATGAGGGTGGGGAATCTCTCCTTCACCTGATTTTAAAATTTAAAAACCAAACCCTTATTTAAATTTAATTAAAATCCCTTTTCTTGTGATGATTTTGAAAAAAAAAAAAAGTAAAATTTATATTCTTTATAAAGGATTGAATAATTAAACAGTAGGATAAAAAATTATATTAACAGAATGAAATTGAAAGAATTAAAAGGCAAAGAGCGAGTTTCACTGTCAAAAGTCATGACACGATATGAGAATGACATAAGCAGAAAGCCATTGTGCGAGGCGAGTATTACAATTAGGCAAGTTTTTGCCAATATTGGTGGTGTTGCAAGCATTCTGTTTGACCAACTTCCCATCTTTCCCATTGCGCTTTATACAGAATCAGTCACATCATTTTCCTTCTGCTTGTTCTTAGTTCTATGGAGTAACTTTACATTGTTAGATTTTCGTATTGCATTTTTGTCATTTTGGGGTGTGCGATTAGAACGTTTTTATTACAAGAGGATCCAGGATATTTCTCTCTTCTTTTTAGCATCTATTGGAATATATAATTACTTTCTTCGCTTTTGGTAGTGCTTTTTTGTCATTTTGGGGTGTACGAAGAATTAATTTTAGGTAACATATGGAACAGTTAGTGCTCCTTTCCTTACAAAAATTTCTTATTGAATTCTATAAAAAATATTTATAGAATCCTATAGAATTATGGCCCATTTTTTTATAAGCTTGTTTAACCAAAAGCTATAGAAATATCTGTAGAAGTTCAATAGAAATGTCTGAAGAAGTTCAATAGCAATGTCTGTAGAGCTTCTATAAAATATTTATAGAAAAAAAATATAAAGCTTCTATAAAAATATGTATAGAACCCAGGTGGCCACCCTCCCAAATACTAACCACACTCGATGCTGCTTGAATTCAGTGATCGGATGAACAAGCAGTACTTTCATCTTGATACAACCATTGACAGTTTCTAAATTCTTATTACACTATTTTAATTTTATTTCTTTTGTGATTTGCATTCCCAATTATATATAGTCTTGTAAAACTACTTAAAAGTCTAAAAAGTTATTATTTGTTAAAACTGGAACAATAGTTAAATATTCATACTTCAGATTAAATATTTTAATAAAAATTACAATACTATTAAAGTGAATAAAGTTTGTTAAATTAGATGGATGGTTTTATAATTTTAACAGCAAATTAATAAATTATTATAAAATTAACCAACAAATTAATGAATTATAAACAAATTAATTAATCATCATTTAATTCAGTACTTCGACTGATATATTATTACATTGACAATTCAATCACAATGTATTAGAATTCAATTAAATTATATATATAAAATCATATTAAATCTATCGAGTACTATTATATATCAAACTAATGTATTACAAAAAAATTTATTTTGTTTTAAATTTAATATATAGTTATAATATTTAATAATAGTTATAAATTATGATAAAAAGTTTAAAAGAAATATTTTTTTTTTATAGAAAACGAAAAAATTCTATAGAATCATTAATGTATAGAACTTAATTCTATAAGGTTTATAGTATGCTATAGAAAAACTGTTCTACAGAAAAAAATTCTACAGAACTAAGAATTCTATAGAAACATTTTCTTTAGAAAAAGTGTTTTATAGAACTCTTCAAAACTGTATAGAAATACTTTTCTATAGAACTTGTAAAGAATTCTATAGAGTTCTATACAGCTCTATGAACTATTTTCGTAAGTGTTATCTTGCGATGAAAACCCTTAACCAGCTTTTGATTGATAAAGAGAAAAATGTTTCAAAAGCAGCACCTGTACTTCAGGAACAATTTCATATGGACGATGTTTTGTGTGCTACACCTGCACTAGAAGAAGCTGAAGAGTTGTAGAATCAACTCAGTGATTATGCAGAAGACAGATATGAGTCTCATAAGTGGAGCACGAATGATATAAATCTGTCCCTGACTCTTAGAGAGGGATATAATTTTGAAACCGAAATGGAAACCAAAGCTTAGGCGTGACATGGAAAAAAAGTAAATGTTAATGTATTTGCAGTGCACTATAAAAGTGATTCAGAAACATACTTAAAATACAAGAAAAATAATGTTTTGTAAGTAGTACAATTTATGTAATATAATTTTTATTAATCCTTCAAGCTAGGTGAAAAAGCTAAATTGTATTTTGTATGTTTGTTCATCAGTACAGAAATTTTTTCACATATTTGTGGACATAAAGTAAACGTTCAATTGCCATGTAAAATAGGTCATTTTTTATTACAGGTAGTTAGGAGAGGTATCAGTAGACACTTCTTGCAACATTTTATTTTTATTTAAACCAACTTTTTGAAGAACTCTTAAGAATTAAGGTTAATTGCTTATCATGTAGGTGATTTTTGTAATCTATACATTAAATAAAATGTTTTTTCAAGTGAAATAAGTTTATTTTTCAGTTGACTTTCTAAAATCTTAAATATTTCAGGTTTATATATTTGTTGGCTTACACATTATGCTGATTGGCTTTTGAACCATCCATTTATCACTTATACTGTGTGACATTTCCTTGGTGATATTACATATAGAATCGGTCTCAAATTGGTTTGAAAATGGTTTAAATACTTAATTCGTCAGCTGAAAATATCTATACAGATCTTGCAACAGTAGTCTACAGTATCACTCAAATTAATTGGAACAATCAATGAAAACAGCAAATTTCTCTTAATACACTAGTTATTACAATGAGTAGAGACTTGGGTTATATTAATAGTTTATATGTTGTCTCTTGTCCTTTATTACCTCTTGACAAAGTTTAGGCATTGATTCAACTGTTTTTTCACATGTTCTTTTTTCAGTTCATATTCATGAAACCATATCTTGATTAGTGAGGAAATCATAGATGCGTTTGTTATAAAGTCTTCTTTGGCAAGTCTTTGTTTACAAATTGACCAGAGATTTTGGATTGGGTTTAAGTCTGTTGAGTTACCAGGCAATTGAAGAACATATATCACTTTGAGTGGAGAAGTTTTTACATTTTTTAGATGTACCGTAAGTATCTTGCTGGAAAATCCTGCCGCCAAAAGGAAACATTTTTTTATGCAAAACATTCTTCAAAGAAAATGTTCATGGACCAGGGCAATTTTTACAGTAGAAGGAATGAAGAATTCTGATAAGTACACATCTTTTCTCCAAAGAAGAGTGTTTTCATTCTTACAAAAATTGTTACCAGCCGCGCATGGTGATGGGATTCTCCAACAAGACCTTGCACCTTGCCATACATCTAAAAAATGCAAAATCTTCTTTGCTTAAAGTTGTATAAATGTTCTTCAATGGTCGGGTAACTCACCAGTTTTAAACTGATCAAAAATATCATAAAAAATTGGCAAAGTAGACTGTACAACATAAACGTCTATGAATTGTTCACTAATCAAGATATGGTTTCATGACCTAGAACTGAAAAAAAAAAGTAAAAAACTACTTGAATCAATGTCTAAATATTTTCAGGAGGTAAAATATAACAAGGGGGGGGGGCTTTAATTATTAAATTATATATAATTATTAAAATAAACTAAGTCTGTACCCTTTATAATAAATTGTGTAATAAGAGAAATTTGCTGTTTTTCATTGACTGTTCCAATTCATTTGAGCAATACTGTATAATATTTTCGCCGTATGAGAGCTCAATCAAAAATATTGTTTAGAAGGATCCTTTAATTAATTTACCCTGCCTTAAATTATTTTTTTTCCCACTCCGAAAATTTCACCCATTTTCACCCACTGCCTTATAGTAATGATTCCAAAGTCTGCTTATAAAGATACGATGAACATTAATTACGTTAATAATCTCTCGATATGTTGGGTTGCTTTACACCAACTTGCAATATTTCTACAGCTCTCCAACACAGTATGTCTCGACTGGAGGTTTGTCTACTAGTGAGTTAAATATCGACTGTGTAGCATTACTCAGAAATTCACAAATTACAATAATAATTCAGAAATGTTCCACTTTAAACAGTTGTAATTTGACTGCGGCATTAAATTTTATGCAAAATTTGTTTTCCTCTTTGAAATCAGCAATGAAATATGTAACCCAATTTTAGGTTTTAATTCAAAATAATAATTTTGTTATGACTATTTTTGCACTTTTTGCATAGCTTTTGAGAATGAGGACATAAAATTTTATATACTTTCGTCCATAAAATTATCAGGATCAGTATATTTCTGGAAAAAAAATTATATTTTAAAATGCTCCATCTGCAGTCTAAATTATATATAACAAATGACATTGTAAGAATAATTTTATCTTATTTAAATACATAAGTGTGAACTTTTCTTTTCATATAAAAATGAATTATTAATAGAATTATGCAAATATTTTCTGTAAATAGTGTAATTTTTGAGTGACTCACTTTTAACTCCATGAACATTAGCATAAAACTCTTCACGTATGTGCCCAGCACATTGTGAAGAATGTAACAAGAGTGTAGTTAGCAAAAATGTATTTGTACATCTATGAACTCACAGTTTGTGTTTAAATTTAAAAAGAATTTATGTAGAAACAATTTTAGATAATTAATGCAAAATATAATTTAAAAAATTGAAATGGAAATGATTAATCAGTAATAATTTGACAAAAAGAAAAAAAAATGCAGAAAAGCATCTGCAATTACTTTTACAATTTCTTTTTGCTTAAATTTGGGTTTCTACAAGATTTACCGCATATCTTCAGAGGTTTGAAGGAAAGAATAGTCAGTTGCATAATTCTGTTACTGATTAGTTTGAATTTTACAGCATTAAAGTTGAAATGTCTTAAAAAAATGTGAATTTCCAAAATCTATGCATGGTCATATTTGCACTTCTTGAAATATGTATTAGGTGCAGGGACATTCAAGATATTGGAAAAATTAACTTTTCAACAGTTTGGTACATCAAAAAGAGGACGACTTGAAATGTAAGTAATAAACACCAGTCACTTATGTAAGATTTGAAAATGAAGCATTGTCAGGAATGTTTTAAAAAATCTGTTTTCTCCAAAACAGCTAGAAATTGACATTGCTTAGGAAACTTATATAACAGTGACACCTCAGATGATCAGAATTATGTTCCCTGATGTTGGTTTAAAGTGTTGAAGATCAAGAAGAAACCATTTATTAGCAAAGTAGATAAAAATAATAAAATGAGTGGTAACATATGTGATATGTGCTCACATTATATTTTGTACATCTATCTTTATCTGCAAGTACTGCAGGCATTTCAATAATGGCTTTGTCTAACAGTGCACAAAAGTTAATTTTTTTCATTTGGTTGGGAAAGAGTGAATTTGGGATAAATGTTAATTAATATAATTGGATAAATAACACTATTACTACATTGAAACCTACTATCATAATGCGTTCCTGAAAAGACCTTGTTATACATCTAACTTCTGGAGCAGAGCAACAACTGCACAGTCTGAGGTAGCAGAACAAGATAATCTATTTGCAGGGCCTGATTAACGCACAGACCAACTAGGCCACGGCCTTGGACCCACTGCTGATGGGGGCCCCAAAATGAGTAAAATGATTTAGAAAAGTTTCTTAAAAATGAAGTTTTCTGCAATTATTTTCTCAAAAACAGAGAAAAAGATTTTGTTTAACTTGTCAACTGCATCATAATATCTAATAATAATCCTCGAAAAAAATTCCAGCTACTATTTTAATTTGAGGGGGCAAGTTTCTGGGCCTTGGGCCCCAGACGACCTTAATCGGGCTCTGTCTATTTGCTACACTTCTTGATTTAAAGTATTTCTTAGCAATAACACTTTTTTGACCTATCTGTTTTAAAATCTTCTGAATGGGGAAATTCAAAGATTATTTTCAACAAAAAGGTTTTGCTAATTGTCAAATTGGATAAAATATATTGACAGCAGCGTAACCAGTATTAACCAGACAGTGTTGCCAGTAGGCTACTTTTTTTAAAATTCTGATTGTTTCCCACCACTTTTTTAAATTAGTGTAATTGGCCTCATTTTCATATTATTTAATCTGTCATTAAATAAAGATAATGTTTCTACTTCAAAAAAGTGGTGACAATCAAGCAATCGGATTTAGAAAAAGTAGCGAACTGGCAACACTGTTTAGAGATGTACACTGTGAGGAAGTGGCTGTTTTTGTAGACATTGACAAAGCAGTTTTCAGTATTTATAGAGTCGGTTCCCAATTCCCAATCATGGTGATGTTTGTTAATTTTATACAAAGTATTAATTGTATATATTTTTAATTTAAAAATCTGAGGCAGTACAAAAATTTCTTGCAGGTTTTGTATACAGTAAAACATGCTAAGATCAAATCGCAAGTGGCCGATGATTTGTCATCAGTTTTGCAGATTTTACTGTATGTTTTACTTTTAGTTAACTTCATTTATGCATATAGAGTAAAAGCAAGCAAAGAAAGAACCTGCCTATAATGGAATCCTACCTTAAAAGGAAAAAATATATACCTAACGAAAAAAAACAATAACTTATACCTGCTAAGATGAAAATCTGCTTAAAACAGAAATTTTCACCGGTCCCTAGCGATTCTGGCTGAACAGGTTTTGCTCTGTATGCATAATTCAGTAAAATCTCTCATTTGAGGGTTTGGAGCAGAGAATCCTTGAATTCTCCAACATTTGGCTGTTCTACTGTATATTGAAAATCTTTTGCTAACTCTTTTAAATTTACATTGTCTATGTATCTCCAACAGGTAAAAAATTAAAGTGTGTTTCAATCTTTTGTGAACACTCTGTAGAATTCCCAGTCCCCTGTCATTTATCTTGAATTCTGAAAATTGCACACTTTAACATGGGTAATGCTATTTGTTAGATGAGAACAATTTTGTGAAAATACAGAGATCTTTACATTATTTAAGCAGTGTATAACATTTATAATGCCTATCACAGCATCTATTGGTCAAATAAGTTATTACTGGGTGATAATCACAGAAAGTATTAATAAATATTTCTGAAAGAGTTGTTTATAATAAAAAAATAATAGATATATTGTAATATATAGTTTGCGGCTTGAGGGTTTGCGACCTACATTTTTGTTTTTCTTAGAAGGCAACATCAATAAATTTACGCATTTTTAATATATTTCTTTAAATATTTATAGCCATTCCATTATGTTTCTGTTCTGATGAAAATTAATTTTTATAACTTATAACAACACAAATTTAAGACATATATGGACAACATAAAAATAGCATGAATGTAAATATATGTGTAGAAAAGGACAGGCAGCTATTTCAGAGCTTCTAAAACTCCCTCATAAGTGCAATGGTTAAAATTACCAGAGGTAAGTAGTTAAAACATTAAGTATGCAAGCGAAGCAGCTGATAGCCAAGGGCAAAATGGCAGTAAGTGTTGAAAAACAATCAGTGAAGTCAAGAGTTCGCATGTGACCGAGGAGACCAATGAGAAGCGCTTAAGCCAGTCTGGAAGAGCTTATGCAGGAAGGAGAAAAAATGGGTTGGGGAAGAAAGTGAATTAAAGAAATGGGAGCTAGACTTTAGAAAAATTAGGCGTACTAGACATATTATTAACCAAGCTGTTAGAATTCTTCCATATATAATAAGCTTTCCAAACATCAAGATCATAAATTAATGAGCACTTCTGCATTATTGACCCTCCGGAAAAGTTAAAATTGTGATTGTTAGATCAACAGTGGTTAGCAAAACAGAGTGTTTAATGTCACCATTTTTAACATTAGTTTTATACTTCTCAAAGCGGACATTAAAAGGTTGCTTGGTTTGATCTAAATACATTTTATCACATTTGCAAGATATGTTGTAAATTCCCCAATGTAAAAAGTCTGTCTATTGGACATTTGAGATTCGTAAATTTGATTTTTTAAAATAGAGTATAAATTACTTTAAAATCGAACTTTGTCAACATTTTGGATATTTGATGCCGAATTTTCAGAAAATATGGAAGTATAATTAAATTCTCATTGCGAACAGTGTTAATGAGTATTATGAATTGAATTGACAATTTCAACTGGATAACCCCGAAGAATGGCAATGGATTTAATGTAGTTCAAATCATCGATTCAATTCATAATAAACTCATTAAAAGTACCCATTCAAACATTAACACTGTTTGCAATAAGAATTTAATCATACTTCCATATTTTATAAAAATTAGCCATCAAATATCCAAAATATTGATAAAATTAGATTTTAAAGTAATTTATACTCCATTTAACAAAATCAAATTTATAAATCTCAAACATCCAATAGACAGATTTTCCCATTTGTGAATTTACAAGATATCTCGTGAGTGTGATAAAATGTACATAGGTCAAACCAAGCGACCTTTTAAGGTCCGCTTGGGAAAGCATAAAACAA
The DNA here is from genome assembly GCA_963931845.1 of Maratus michaelseni. NCBI lineage: Eukaryota > Metazoa > Arthropoda > Arachnida > Araneae > Salticidae > Maratus > Maratus michaelseni. The sequence goes on along the minus strand of OZ007586.1, from coordinate 91,689,651 downwards.
ATGTAAAAAATTGTGATATTAAATGCTCTGCTATTGCTAAACATTGTTGCTCTAACAATCACAATTTTAACTTTTCTGAAGGTTCAATAATTCAAAAATCCTCATCAATTTACGATCTTGATTTTTCAGAAGTTTATCATATATGGAAGAACTCTAACAGCTTGGTTAATGATATGTCCAGCACACCCAATTTTTCTAATATCTGGCTCCCAATTCTTTAATTCACTCTTCCCTTCCTCCAACTTTTCTCCTTCCTGCTTAAACTCTTTATGAATGGCTAAGGGCTTCTCATTGGTCATGCGGGAACTCTTGACTCTGCTGTTTGTTTTTCAACACTCCCTACCATTTCGCCTTTGGCTGCGAGCTCCAACACTTGCATACTTCCAAGTTTTAAACACTTACTTCTGGTAATTTTAACCTTTGCACTGATGATGGAGCTTTAGAAGCTCTGAAACAGCTGTCTGCTCTTTTCTGCACATGCATTTACATTTCTGATATTTTCACTTTTCCCATTTATTTCTTAATATAACATCACAAAGTTCAATCCTCCTATTTTAAAACACATATAAGTCAAATTTAAAAGAAATAAAAATCAGCTAAAACTTGGTCACATATTGCTAGTAAAATAATTATTAATACTGTTTTTAAAATAAAGTAGATTCAAATGCAATATGATAAACAATTCATTAAAGTTATTGAAAACCTTTTTTGATATCAGTAAGGTGGATAGTAAGAGAGAATCGCAGTCAAAAATAGTGGATGATACAAAAATGACAATGCATATTTAATCAAATTAAAATAAATATAATGTACATCTAGTTTAATCAACAATATTATATAACTGGATTATAAACACTGTTAGCAAAATAGAAAAATAATATAATGTAAAATGGTTAAACAAATTTACTGAAAATCATATGTATTACAAATCAGAAGCAAATTGAAAATGCCACAGTCAATCAAACAAGAAAATTCACAAAAAATGCATTCTGTTTATATATATATATATATATAAATTTTATTCAAAATGTAACAGGAAATCCACCACATTTTATGAGACAATTTACTTTTTATGAGTGTAATAAACATTTAAAAAAAAACATTTTAAATTCACACATATAAACATAGAGATTTTGTTTTCCAGAATATATATCGCAATATTGAATTAAGAAACAAAACAGTGCAACAATACATGTTGACCAATCTATAGGAAATCTATCTGCAAAGCTCATGTTGATGAAGATGTCACTTTTACACTGCTATTTATAAAGTTTCTTTGCGGACAAGATATTCAAAGATCTCATACTGATGCTCAATCCCACCATATGGAACATATAAAATTCCGTCACTTGGTCGTACCTTACCACTGCACATTGCTCCATTATGAGAAACACGCCCAATAAAAAGAGGCTCATTATTGGCAGTGTTTCCACCTTGCACAGTTCCAGCTGGAATATCTGATCCATTAGAGAATGTCCATTCAAATGTACTTCCATGAGGATCCGTCAAAACCTAAAAAGAAAGGAATTTTTTGTCAAAAATTGAAATTCTTTTAAATAATTCTATTGTTTAAGCAGAATCCATTAATGAATCAGGGAGAAGATTTGATAATACTCAAGAGATAATTTTAGTTAAACTGTAAGGTATAGGTCACATACCTGCCAACATTGCACTAAACTACCATACAATGTAAGTTAATTTAACCGAGGTTAAACACGTTTCAAACCAGGTAAAGGAATACATTCAAATAGGTTCCACGTAAGAACATGAAAATAAATATATATTATTTCTTCAGATATATTTTCTGGTTAGAGACATCTTTAACCTGGATCAAATTAACTCGCATTGTACGGAAGTTTAGTTGAAAGTTGCAGTGGCATAACCAATGTGGGTGCCCAGATGCTCTGAATACTACTAATTTCGTAAAGTTTTCTTCGCCATGTTTAACAACATAAAATTTTCCAATTACATAAGGTGAAGAAAACTTTACGAAATTAGTGGCATCAAGCACACCCACCCTGGTTATGCCACTGAAGTTGGCAGGTATGAGGTCAGTTTCCCTGGCATTCAGAGAAAATGCATCAGTTGCTTTGGAAGTTCGTAGACAGAAATTGCCCTATTGCCATGATCATATTCTCACTGCCATTCTAAATGTTATCTGGGAGTGGGATGTGAAAACTAGATTTTTTCATTACAAAAGGCTTAAATTTAGTGATAGTTAATTCCGCAGTGATCACAGCATTTTTTGTGCTTTCCAGATTCCAGTACAGTGAGATTACTGCATCTAGTGATTTTTTTTCGTTTTTATTTTCATTGGCACAAAGTGCATACATATGAGTTATAGTGATCGCAGCATTGTCGAATTTTCTTTATTATTAAGATTCCTATGGAACAAAGTCACTGCATTCAGTGATTTTTTTTCATGGGTGGGAATCATGCTCATTCATGCATTATAGTGTTTGCAGCATTACCGAATTTTAAGTATTTTTTTGAGATTCCAATACAACAAGGTTACTACATCCAGTAACTTTTTGTTTTGTTTTCGTAGGTGCAAAGAACTCATACAGACGTTATAGTGTTTGTGACATTATAAAATTCATGTACTTTTGAAATTCCAATACAATGAGGTTGCTGCATCCAATGATGTCCTCTTTAGTTTCCATGTGCACAAAGTGCTTATACATGTGTTATAATGCTCTCGGCATTAAAGAATTTTATGTCTTTTTTTCAGATTCCAATATAATGAGTTTGCTGCATTCAGTGCATTAATTTTGTTTCTTTGATGGGCATGAAGCACACATATGTGCAGAATTACCAAATTTCATGTACTTTTGAGATTCCTATGCAATGAGTTTGCTGTATCAAGTGATTTTTTTCCTTGTTTTCATAAACATGAAGAGCATATATATATATGTTACAGTTTACAGTGATCATGACATTATCAAATTTCAATTGATTTGTTTTGAGACAGGGCAACTGGGCTATTTTTTAACAATGGGAAATTAATGACAGTGCAACTGATCCTTGTCCATGCTGCAGTGAATGTTTTCAGGAAACACTTTTATTGAAAGATGTGGAGAGAGTTTCTCATCATATCATATATTATAATATGAGCAAATCTTGTGTGCATATATAAATTTTCTCTTAAAAACGGCTCTAACGATTTTGACTAAATTTTGTATCTTATTGTTTTCGGGCATGAGAAGACCATTGGGCTAGGTCACATGTTCAAGAAATTTCGATTAGTGGGTCATTTTGGGTCACTATGGGTCAGGGTCAAGCTAATTATATCTAAAAAACAGCTCATACGATTTTGACTAAATTTTGTGTCCTACTTTTTTCGGGCACGAGAAGACCACTGGGCTAGGTCACATGTTCGAGAAATTTTGATTACTGTATCATTTTTGGGTCAATGCGGGCCAAGCTAATTTTATCTAAAAAACGGCTCTAACAATTTTGACAAAATTTTGTATCTTACCATTTTGGATTACGAGAAGACCATTGGACTGGGTCACATGTTTGAGAAAATTCAGTAGGTGGGTTATTTTTGGTTTATTACGGGTCAAGCTAATGTTATCTAAAAACGGCTCAAACGATTTTGACTAAATTTTGTATCCTATCGTTTTCGGGCATGAGAAGACCATTGGGCTAGGTCACATGACCACGAAAATAAGATTAGTGGGACATTTTGGGTCACTATGTGTCAGGGTCAAGCTAATTGTATGTAAAAAACGGCTGAAACAATTTTTACTAAATTTTATATCCGACCGTTTTGGATTATGAGAAGACCATTGGACTAGGTCAGGTCACATGTTCAAGAAAATTCGATTAGTGGGTCCTTATGGGTCACTATGGGTCAGGGTCAAGCTAATTGTATGTAAAAAACGATTTTGACGAAACTTGTATACTACCGTTTTCGAATACGAGAAGACCATTGGTCTAGACCACATGTTCGAGAAAATTCGATTAGTGAGTTATTTCGGAGTCACTATGGATCAAACTGATTTATCTAAAAACGGCTAACGATTTTGAGTAAATTTTGTATCCTACCATTTTGGGGTAGGAGCAGACTATTGGGCTGGGTCAGATGTTCGAGAAAATTCGATTAGTGGTCCCTTACATGTAGCTATGAGTCAGGGTCAAGCTAATTTTATGCAAAAAACGGCTGAAATGATTTTGACGAAATTTGTATCCTACCGTTTTCGAATACGAGAAGACCATTGATTTAGGTCACATGTTCGAGAAAATTCGATTAGTGGGTCATTTTGGGATCACTATGGGTCAAGCTGATTTATCTAAAAAACGGATCTAACGATTTTGACTAAATTTTGTGTCCTACCATTTTGGGGTAGGAGGAGACCATTGGGCTGGGTCACATATTTGAGAAAATTTGATTAGTGGGTCATTTTGGGGGTGACTATGGATCAATGCATTTATATGTAAATGAAGTTTGAAACAGTTATTACGTTGTTGAACAGTTGGCAACATTTTGCCAAATATCGCAAAATTTGGCAAAATAATGGCAACATTTGTGAGATTTGGCGAGAAATTTGACTTTCAAGATTACCAATGCCAAAATACGTGCTTGGTGCCAAATGAAAGAATGTTGCCAAGTTTTCCACTTTTCGCCAAATTTTTGCGAAATTTTGCGAAAAAAATTAACTTTCAGAATACTAAGGATTTTTTTAGAAATTCTCAATAGGAGCCGAGATACATGATTCAACCAGTCAGCGTCCATAGAACGTTCTCGAAAACAGAATTACATCAATCAGGATACATAGAACTGATTGTTATATGTTGTACAGATAATTTATTGTTATATTGTGTTGAACACAAAGCTAACTTTAACCGAGCATAGCTCGTCGCCACCAGTGGCTGAGAGGTTCTGCTCTCAAAGCTGGTAGACGGGAGGTGCTGGGTTCAAACCCCTGTCGCGCTCGTCGAGCTAACCGTTCGGAAATTTTTCCGTGGTTTTCTTCGAACCTTGCCGTATATACGGTTTAGGATCCCTTAGAAAGACCCCCCACGGAAGGCAATACCTCCCCCTAGGGTCTATATCCCTCGAGTAAATAATCAGCCGTCATAAAATCAACCAACCAACCAACCAACCGAGCATAGCTCAGTCTTCCCCGCTGGTATAAGAAAAATCCTCTATTTAAACCCTTATTGTCTCTGTAAAGGCACATGATTTTGTCTTCTGGTGTTTCCCATGTTTGTTCAAATGAAGTTCGCTCATTAGTAGGAAAATATCAGTTCAATTGGTAAGAGGTTAATGTTTAATTGCTCTTACTTGCTAATAATAATCAGGAGAATTCGTAAGTATGTAAATAGTAGGTTAAATTTTTCTTAGATAAATGTGGTGTGCAATGGGTTTTCTGACTGAAAATTTCATATGGAATTAGGAATAAAGATAATTTAAAACATAATCATGAACCTTTTTGCTACACAAAATAGAAAAGGAAGTAAAATATAGAAAATGTCTTTTTGCCGCTGTAGCTACTATGAGAAATATCGCTTGAAATAATGAAAATTAAAAAAGCTTTGTACATATTAAATATAATCTCATACTGCTATTAAACTGTGAGAGAAAAACAAAACAAAAAAAGCCTGTTTTTTCAAAAAAGTGTTTCCGACAAAATATAACAAATGTAATTCAAAAAGAAACTCATGAATAATGGCAATTCAAAAGTAAAGTTGAACAACAAAAACCCTCTCTTGATATAAAAGGAAAGAGAGTGCCAAGGGTTATTAAATTAACAATGGAAGGCAAATACTTAAAATGCTTTTAAAAAGAACACGGGGAGAAAAGAGAAGAGGGAACGAAAACTATGACATCTCAAGAAGCAAAAAACAATTTATAAAATTATTACACAAATGAAGTCCTCTTTCTAAAGTTTTGTTGTTTAATCGGAAGTGAAATAAAGGATTTTTTTTAAGTAGTGTGTGAGATTCAATTAGCTGTATCCATAAAAGAAAAAAAATCAAATTTTAAAAGTACATTCACACCAAATATTCATTTAATCAAAGCATTTAAAATAAAGGAAAAGAAACATAAAATGTAATAAATAATATAGACATCAAATAAATGCATAAACAAATGGATTTCCTTCACACTAACTCCTCAATTTACTTACTTGCACACACATATGTACACTATATGGCCAAATGTCACCGGACACATTTGATTTTACACGTTTTGTCAAATAGCCACCGAAAAACTTGATGCATTCTTCTGGAACTTCGGAACTTCAAGATCATAAAAAACATGTTTGACCTCATATTTTTCAGTGAAGGATTAATCACTATTAGAATAAGGAGACCAACAGCAAATTTAATAAAATAAATAATATTTTTGGCCAACCTGTAAAATAACATGCTCGAAATGATGTGAATCTAGTGCATTTGTGTAAAAATAGTATATTCATAAAGTTTACTTAAAAAAAATTCAAGAAGTTTCCCCGGGTTTTTTGTTTATAGCATGCAGGGTTTCAACCAAATGTAACGCTACTTTCAGGAAACATGCTGAAGTACAGTAGAAACAACATACTACAATATCCGAATTATATTAAAGGGCAACTCATATAAAGAAAACAGCCGAGTATTGTGAAAATGGAGGAATATATCGGCAATATAGTGAGTTGAATTTCAGTTGCTTTCTAAAAGTAGCTGTATGATGAGGGATTTTTCTCAAATTGTCATTTTTTATTGATTCATTAATTCTGGAAAACTACCAGAACGAGCCCATTCTAACAAAAAAAGAATTATGAAAATCCAAGCATCCGTTCCAAAGCATTCCAACCAGTATTCCAACGCAGTTGTTGACATTCGTTAAATGCTAACTATATTGTTGGAAGTCATTTAATAATAAATGTCATGTGGAAAATCCCTTATCACCCGGATCCTTTTCGATGGCAACTGAAATTCTGTTTCCTATATTGCTAACATCTTTCTGAATTTTCGTGATATTCGATTGGATTTTTTTATATTAGTTCCCTCATATAGTTGACTACTAAATTATGCAAAAAAGAGTTTTGTTAATTTTTAACTGCGCATGCACTAAAGATATTTTATACAAATGTTCACATTTCATTAAATATTTAATATAGTTATATTGAAGTTGTAGTATGTTGTTTCTGCTGTTCTATCGCCGAAATCTTTCTGAATTTTCGCTTTATTCGACTGGTCTTTTTATACGAGTTGCTCTATAGAGATGACTACCAAATCACGGGGAAAAAAAAATCGCTGGTATCATTCGCGTATGTGCAGTTAAAAATTATTTGATACAAATGCTCATATTTCATCCAATATTTAATATATTTATATTCTAATTATATTATGGTGTTTCTACTGTACTTTGTGAATTTTCCTGAAAGTGGCGTAAATTTGATTGAAAACCCTTCATGCTATAAACAGAAAACATGCGGAAATTTAGTGAATTTTTTTAAAGGAACCTTTATATCTCCATGAATATAAGCTCCATTATTACACAAATAAACACAAATGTTGCACATAGATCCATATTAGGTGGTCAAAAACATTTTTTAACACTTTCGAACATAGTTGAAAAGTGTATATGAATTCGGTTTGTCTCTCTGTCTGTCCGTGCTCTAACTCCTGTAAATAGACTCGGATTGTGACGAACGTTATCGAAGTTTACTATAGAATCAGGGCCTGGCAAATGCAGGGGCATGCGGGGCAGCTGTCCCGGGTCACCCCATGGGAATAAGTGGTATTTTCGTTAAACGAGGAGCCAAATGTTAAAAATTGGCCAAAAGTGACCAAAATTCTTACCTTTGTAAAGATTTATGTGGGGAGTGGCCTTCCTCCTCAGCTTCTGTACCCTATGCCCCCCTCCTCCAAAAAATAACCAACTACATCATCAGAAACCTGATAATTAAAATTTTACTGAAACAACTAAGTAATCCATTGTCTTCAAGATAAATTCATTATTGACATTATCCTCGTAACAAGGCAAATTGAAACTTTTAATAATGACCAATTGGGAATATTTTTTTCTTTTAGACATCTTATGACATATTATAACAAACAGCCAAGAATGGCAGAAAGACCTATATTTACATTTCAACAGCTCGCATAAGCACTTATTATACAAAAAAAAAAAAAAAAAAAAAAAAAAAAGCATATTCTATTATCTCTTATCGTTTTTCTCATGATACACTGTATACAAATATGAACAGTACCGTTACTAAATTTGTATGTGCAGTCTAGTCACTTCAGAGTATTTCAAGAAAATTTCCTATGAATAGATAGAAAGCCCCCCCCCCGGAATAATGCTTGCTCCGGAGCCCTAGATACGCTAAATCGGGCCCTGTATAGAATGTTCGGTATTGAAAATGAAGTGTGTAGCATTTATCGTCAATTTACAGGGACACACAAAAGAATTCCGTTACATTACGGTCTATGGAGAAAACTCGTTTGCGGTGCACTTTATTGATGTTACCATATTTCAAACATAGTGAGATTTATATACATCACTGAGATGGACGACAACATGCTTGCTCAGGAGTATAGAATAAGTAGCATTTATAGTTTGTTTACAGGCACGCACAAAAAGATTCCATTACATTACGATCTATGGGGAAAAATCGTTTGCGGTGAATTTTAATGAGGTCATCCTATTTCAAAAATAACAAAATCAATGAAGTGCGCTGCATGTTTCCTATAGATTATAGAGTGTATATCATTTGTCGTTCATTTACAGAGACACACAAAAGAATACGGTTAAAGGACAGACTTAAATCGATAATTGCTGGAAGTTGTTGTTTTCCTCTGTGGTATGCATTTTTAAACTGATCTAATTTTGAGTGTGTGAGGTGGAGTGTATATATTCTATAGATCACATACAAGACAGCACGAAGGACTCGCACAGTCACCGGATATGGACTGTAATTGCTGAAAATGAATGTTTACTGAATTACGTGTTTTTTTTAAGTCGCTTAGTTAGATACCTCATTACATTTTAGTAAAATTGAAAATTCTTTATAATATCCTGTAAGTGTTGGAAAGTGTTTCATAACCTATGCCCGATGCATGATTTTTCGTTCTTGTTTTAATTGTATTTGTTGTTAGTCCCCTTATTTTCCTAGTGATGATTCCTTAATGTCCTAGTGAACCTGCGATTTAAAATATGAGGTTAAATATGCTCTTCATATTCCCGAAGTTCCAGAAGAATTTGTGAAGTATTTCTCTAGATATTCGACAAAACGTCGAAACTCAAAATTTTTTCTTTTGTCTATTACCATATAATAAAAAGGCAAAATTCGTTAAATTTCAGTAAACCTAATATTTTGTGATTTGGATAGCTACTTTTAATTTTATTAATGCAAAAGTAATTTTTCCCCAAAATTGGAAAAAATTCAGACCCGAAAAGGTTAAAGAAATATTAAGGCCATTTTTCTGCTTTAACAACTGCAGAAGCACACATTAACCCATTTGCTCCAAGTTGAAATAACTCTACGCAGCATGTATTCACTAGCGGAGAGACAATGGGAACGAAGGAATTGAGCCTACGCTAGTAACACCAAGACACTCGTAGTTAATGTTAAATTTATGGAATCATTCTTTTTAAATTTATCGTTTGCATTTCAATAATTTTATATGATTTTTTTTATAGGTTAATCTGAGGTTGATATCTAACCGGATAATTTTTTACTCATTCGATTTTGGTTGGTACCTTCAATTTCGGAATAAATTGTAAGTGTCCCCAGAAAACAAAATTGTAACCAAAATCGAAAAAATAAAGAAATTCCGGATAAGACATCCACTTTAGGTATCATACACTCTCAGAAATAAAACACTCAATTTTGACGATTCCGCAATCCTCAGGCCTCATTTCATTATTTTTGACAATCATTTCGTCACCGAGTCACGTGGTTTTTGACGAAACGCGAATACTCAAATATCTTGACGAAACTGTTTCCTCGCTGTCAAAAATAAAACTCTTACTTTTGACGATTCCGCAATTCTTGAGCTATATTTCGTCATTTTTGACAATTATTTCGTCTCAAAATTAAGTGATTTTTAATGAAATGGAAAATCTCAAATATTTGACAAAAATGTTTCCCCATTCCCAGCCAGATTATTTTTGTTACAAAATCGTTCAAAAAAAAAAAAAAAAAAAAAAAAAAAAATTACACGAAAGTATTAAATTTACAATATATTAATGAAAACAGAAACAAAAATATTTCATCCTTGGGGGCTGCTATAACAGGAATGTACCAAATTTCTACTTTATTTTTTATATCTGACCATCTATACCGTCTATCCTTTTAGTAACGATTTTATGCATTTCTATTGCCTATTCAAAGATAAATTTTTCTGAAGTTACAGAATTTCGTTAAAAACGCTTAAAAAATTCTTCTAAAGTTACAGAATTTCGTTAAAAACGGTTAAAATAGTAAAATGCGAACATCATTTGGTCCATTTTCGACCGAAAGCATCAACATTTTCCTAATGGTTAAAAAAAAAAAAATCCCAATTTTAGGAGCTCTTTTTATTTAAGAAATATATTCATATAACAATCAAATTTAAAATATGTATAACTGACCCCCCTCTATAAACAGTAATCTTATCCGCTAAAATTGATGAACTCGACTCCAAAATATGCACTTCAAAATTAATTATTTCTGATCAACAAATTAATTAGACCATATTTTAACCCCTTCAGAGGCAAAGTACTCTTGTAGCTAAAATATTGAAATGGTTAATTGACACCAGGATTTACGAACGAATTGATTTTAAAATAAGTAAAAGCTTTTCCTTATGTACCTTATAAATTCAAAATTTGATTACAAAATTCTGGTGTCATTGTGGCATTTTGGGATTAAAATTAAGTGGTATATATAATATACCGGTGCCCTTCAAGGGGTTAATCATTCATTGAACAAAGGAAATTTCTGTAATAAATTATATTAATCAAGCCATTTTCTAATTATTTATTAACCATAGAAAAAGCATAATAATAATCTAGCCTTATTAATTAAAACATGCAGAAAGTATAACAGCACCGATAAAAATACAATATGCTTTTTAAAAATATAAACACACATCAACATCCGATAAATACATTTAAAATCAAGTAATTTCGAAGTCCCGCTGGCTGAGTGGTTACAGCACTTAGCTGCCAAGCTAAAAATCGCGTTTTCGAATCCGATCGAATCGCAAGTGATGTTATTTTTGCCCTAGTCAATTAAAGATGCTTCTAAAAACGCCGATAGATGGCAGCACCAACCTTTTTTTGGAACTTTCGTCAAAGAAACAATTTGAGGAAACTGATTTCTTCGTAATTTTGAGGATGCAAATTTACTCGATTTGACGAAATGTTTGTTCGGAGCATTTCCCAGGAAACCGTTTCGTCAAAAACGAAGAAAATTTCTTGAAATTTGAGTATTCATTTTTGAGAGTGTATGCAGAAAGAAAAAATAAAAATATCGAAATGCAAACTAGGAATTTTAAAAGAACGCTCCCATAGGTTTAACATTAGCTTGCAAGTGAAGGCTTCTACAATTCGGGCTCACTCACGCCGCCATTTAATTGCCGGTAGGAGAAGAACGATTGGCCACGACACTTCTAGCTGCGCGGGCAACAATCGCTTATTGGTCTAAGTGGGAAACAAAATGCTTGACGAGTTAGCTTGTATTATAGTAGCCTTAGCGAGTGTTTTCGCGTTACTAGCGTAGGATCTAGGGGAAGTTAAACTTCTTCGGGTCGAAAATTTAGATTTTTTTTTTATTTTACATTTTTTTCATGTCTGAAAAGTGCAAAAAAGATTGTTGCCCTAAAACAGTTTCGTAATATTTAAATTCCTTACAGTGCATTTTGCTCATTGAATATAACGCCGCTTGTTGAACGTAACGTTATTGTAAAATTTTAAACTTGTTTTTCTCGAAACCTTGTTTTTCAATCTCGACGACCACTTTTTTCGAGAAATTACTATTATTATTCTACTATTCGTCCGATTTACTTGAGTTTTATTTAAAAGAAAGCTAATCGTTTTTGCTGGAGCTTATACTAACGAAAAGAATAATTTTCAATGATTAATTATTTTTTCGTGCTTGCAAAAGATAAAAAAAATAGGCGAAAAAAATGACACATTTTATGTTCAAATGAATAAATTTATGATTAATCAAAGAAAATCCAGCATCGATAATTGAATAAATTCATAATTAATTATGAATTTATTCAATTATCGATGCTGGATTTTCTTTGATTTCGTGTTTGCCCCAGGGTTGGTGGCTCAAGGAAAATATTCAATCTTGTGCTGCGTTTGTAGCCTTGCCAACATGTTATAGTGAGAAAGTTCCAGGCTGAGTATCGTTCCCAAGTGGTTCAGTTGGTAGAACGTCAATGCGCTATACTGATGACCCGGGTTCGAGTCCCGGCTTGGGTGGCTTTTTCACTACGTTGGCTATACGCCTATTAAGCAATTAAAAAATTTGATTATGAGAAATATGCTTCAAAGTATTTTATCTTACAAAAATATTGGTTATATCACTTCCAGTTTGAGGTTGGCATCCTTAAAAGAAAATTCTTTAAGAGAAATATTGAAAATTCAAAATAATAACATACAACTTTATAAAGGCTCTAAAAATGCAAAATATTGAAAAAATGAGGCATAGAAGTAAAAAAAAAAAAAAAAAGTAATTTCATAAATGAAAAACAAAACTGTCATCAACTCTCATCAAAATATTCAGTCTTGGCGATAGCATATTAATCAACAGAACAAATATAATACGATTTTATCCTATTATGTACGATTTTTTTAATTATCTCGTATTTCATGTTAAAATTGGCAAGGGACATGTGCAACAAGCATAGTTTCTTTCACTATTTTCCACTTAATTTTGTCAAATTTATCAAATAAATTGCGATATGCAACAACATAATAGAACTTAGATCAGAAAATTTTACATACACATTAATAAACAATTTCGTATTTAATGCATCTTCCAATGGCGTGAATTTCAAAACTTGTCACTGCATTCGACGATTAGTTCATTATACATAACGCCACCTTTCACGGTATTGTGAAATCTAATTTATACCCGCCTTTGTAACGCACGTAATGGAACGCAAGTTACCTATTATCTCTTATTACCGATTTAATGTTATGAACAATTTCGTTCGCCCTTTCTACGTGCTGCACCGAAAATTGCGCAATTATACGGCATTAAAAGCTGCGAGTTGCAAAATTGCATTATATTAATGGATTCAAAGGAGATGACATTACAGATCTGGGTAAATGGCATCACCGCAATATTTTTCACTTGAGAGACATTAACAGACTTTTAGAATATCATGCGAAAGTGAATCGTTTGTTTTGGACTTTCCAATTTTATTTAGTTTGGCGATCTTAACAACCCCGAGCTGTTTAATAATTTATCGTCATGATTCATAGTGTAATGTATGATTTAATATAGTAATTTTTTTTAACCCCCCGCCTACCAGACAGGTCCAATGGACCCGACAGGTACATTCAAAATGACTATTCGAACCAGAATTTGTTTCATAAAATAAGTTAAATATAAACTACAGAGAACTAAAGTAAATAAATAAGTTAAATAGTTTTGAATAAAAATTCTAGTGTGAAATTTTTTATAATTTATCGCCAGGATTCATAGTGAAATGTATGATTTAATATAGTAATTTTTTTTAACCACCCCCGTCTACCAGACAGGTCCAATGGACCCGACAGGTGCATTCAAAATGACTATTCGAACCAGAATTTGTTTGATAAAATAAGTTAAATATAAACTACAGAGAACTAAAGTAAATAAATAAGTTAAATAGTTTTGAATAAAAATTCTAGTGTGAAATTTTTTATCAAGGTTGAGTAAAATTTCCGATAGTTCTACGGTTAGTTTTGCAAAAAGTCGCAAACTTGGCGACATTCTTTTTTTTCATTTGGCGCCAAACATGTGCTTTGGCATTGGTAATCTTGAAAGTCGATTTTCCCGCCAAATCACACCAATGTTGCCAACTTTGCGACTTCATTTACTGCCAACTGTTCAACAACTTAATTACTGTTTCAACCTTCATTCCCATTTAAATGCCCGTAGTGACCTCTCACTGCGCTAGGCTACTGAGCAAGAGGTGCCGGATTCAAATATCAATTCAGGAATGAATGTTTTAGTGGGTCGGATTTCACATTATAAAAGGAGGTCCCGGACCGTTTAGCACTCGTGTGCAATCAATAACCGTAGCGCCCGTCATGAACCACCTAATCTTTAAATTTACATCCATTCTATATAATTTAAATAATTATTTTAAAATGCTATGAAGAAGTTTCTTTCTTTTAAAAACTGTAAAATATTGTAAAAAGCAAAACAACATTTATAAATAAAAAAATGTAATCGCAAAAAAGGAAGATCATATCTCTAGAAATATCAAATATTATTTTTTAACCTCGAAGATTTATTACTCATCCTTCATAAAAGAAGAGTACTTTTACACTAGATATTATCCCATATTAATTTACAAACGTATTAGGTAAGTTGTTTTAATTAATATACTAGTTACATAATTCAAAATATAAATTTAATTAATTAAATATTCAAAATAAAACTATACAATAATTTTGAAACCATGAATCTGATCGAGAATTAGCTTCAATTATTTGCTCAAAATTTGAGACATCTTATAAATTTAACCAAGATCAAATAAAACTAGAATCTTGAGATGGAATTTTCCGTCTGAAATTTCATACCGAAACACCTTTCTGTTGGGTTTCGGTCTTAAATATATTTGAGATACACTACCTGCATTTTGGAAACCAGAAACGTTCAAATTGTCTAAGATTTCAGCTCAAGAACTGTGAAGTTTCGAAGTATTGATATTTTTTTCTTCTCCAACAGCTATCTAACCACCGAAACTGACAGAATTTAGTGTCAGTGAAACAAATCCTATAGAATTTCGTGATTTCATTCAAACCACGATCATTCGACTATGTCGACAAAAAAGTTGTTACGGCTTGGTTTTATAAATTGTGATCAATTTAACGAAATGATATTCATATTAAAATATGTGTAACATGGTTCAGTGAAGTCGATAACCTTAGAAATTTTTAAACTACAATGTAAAAAAATAAAATGTTTCTTAATTTAGTAAAATATAATACAACCACGAATGTAAATATAAATAAATCTCTTACGAGTTATCCACGATTTCGAAAAGCGTTCTTTATCGTTAGAAAATTCAGAAACCAATACATTATCGAGATTTAAACAATCATTTATAAAACAATTTTTTTTTTTTTTTTTTTTGCTGCCGCTGATTTTCGGAAACCTTTCCGGGTAGTTTTTATAGCGCAGTAATCAGTTTCCTCAACCCGGATTATATGTTTATCGAATTCTTTAAATTCCCAAGTAAACATTTTCATGATCAAGAAACATATTTACATACAAACATGACAAATTAGCAGCATTCACATTAATATTAAACTTTATATTATTTTGCTACTCTTGTATGTATAAATTCAATTACGAAGCTAAAAACGTTTAATTTATAATTTATAACATCCTAAAAACCGATATCCCGGCTTGAGAAAAACTGATTAATAAACTATAAAAACTACTCGGAAACGTTTCCGAAAATCAGTGGCAACAAAAGAAACTTTGCTTTATAAATTCTTCTTTAAAATCTCTAAAATATATTGGTTTCTAAAAATAAAGAACGCTTTACGGAATCATGGGAACCCGAGAAAAGGTTATTTTCAGTGGAATAAAGAAGTTTCAGTGGGCTAACCACAGTGTAAAGAAAGACAAATATTTCTTAATCTACAAAAATATATAACCACGAACAAAACTTTCAATAACCTCTTCCGAGCTACCCATGATTCCAAAAAATGTTCTTTATTTTTAGAAGCCTCAGAAAGCAACACATTTTCGAGATTTAAAATAGTTTTTATAAAAAGCATTTATTTTGCTGCCACTGATTTTCGGAAATGTTTCCGAGTACTTTTTATAACCTATTACTACGTTTTCTAAAACCGGAATATCGGTTTTTAGGATTCTTTAAATTTTTAATTAAACATTTGCAGCTGCGTAATTGAATTTATACAAGCAAGAGTAACAAAATAATATTAATGTTAATGCTGTTAATTTATCATGTTTGTGTTGAACATGGAAATGTTTACTTTACTGTAAAAATTTTAAAATTGACAGAAAAAAATTAAATTTTGGCGCCAGTGGAAAACCGTTTAATTTACAGAAAATATCTACATATTTTCATTAAAACGATTTTTTTCTGTAAAAATTACAACATATTTTTTTACAGGAGAAAACTGTTTTAAAGAAAAACAGTTTTCTTCTGTCTAAATTACAGATTTTTTTTTTTTTACAGTGTTGAAAATTGACAGCATTCGAAAAACCTATACTCCGGGATGAGAAAACTGTTTAATACACTAGTAACAAAAAGTGATAGGACTCTCTTCACTACGAAAAATTCTTCAATTTTTCAAGTTTTAGTTGATTATGGAAGATTCCTTATTTTTGGCAGAGTAGTGGTTATTACTTTCATTTCTTCAAAAAGCGTTGTTGTATGTAAAGCATTGCATGTATGGTAAACATGTTGTAAAATGCATGCATTGTATGTTGTAAGTAACAAGTAAAAATGGAAGATGTATGTACACAGTAAACAAAAAAAAAAAAAAAAATACATGTTTCCTATTCTACTAAAATATAATATAACCACGTACGAATATATATAATAACCTCTTACGAGTTACCCAGCATGATTTAAAAAACCGTTTTTTATCTTTGAAACCTCAGAACCCAAAATGTTTTCGAGATATAAAGAAGCATTGATAAAAATAAAGTTTATTTTGCAGCCACTACTTTTCGGAAACGTTTCCGAGTAGTGTTTATAGTTAATTAGTTTTCTCAAACCGGAATATCGATTTTTAGCATGCTAGCTATTCATTCTGAATTAAACATTTTTCATCTGAGCAAGCGAATTTATACATGCAACAGTAATAAAATAATATAATTTCAATGTTCCTGATGTTAATTTATGGTATGCAAAACATGTTTCTTGAACATGAAAATGTTTATTTGAGAATGTATAGCATGCGATAAACCTATATTCCGAGTTGAGAAAACCAATTACCACACTAAAAAATGTACTCGGAAACGTTTCCGAAAATCACTGGCAACAAAATAAACTTTTATTTTAGTAAATGCTTCTTTAAATCTCGAAAATATGTTAGTTTCAGAGGTTTATAAAGATAAAGAATGCTTTTCGGAATCGCGGGTAACTAAGAAGAGGTTGTTGTATATTTTCGTTTGTGGCTATATTATACTTTTTAAGAAGACGAAACATTTGTCTTTTTTTACAGCTTAAGGTAAAGATAAAATATGTAAGCAAGAATGTATGCAATGTATTAAGTATGTAGGTACTATATGGAACTTATTTATAAATTAAAGTCATTTATTAACACTAGAACGTCCGTTTGTGTCATTTCGACACCAAACCCAATTTAGTCTTATCTGTCTATGACATTTTTTCACCTATATTCTTCAATTTTATGACTTTTACTCATTTTACGTAATAAGCACACTGTCGAAATTTAATAATACGTTTCGATTTTAAAACAAATTACAGCCAAATTCACCTAAAACGTCCTTCGGTCTTATTTCGAGTTCGACACCAAGCAGAATTTAAAATAAATCATCATTCTTTCGCGAAAATGTAATAATATAAGCTTAATTAAAGTACAATGACGCAATATAGTGTTAAATTAAAATTTATAGCGTCCATTTTATATAATTTAATTAGTGGCGTCGAAATGACACTGGTGGCTGTTTTAGAATGTCGAAGTTTTCGGCCGTTTTGATGTAATATATTTTTATGTAAAATAAAACATCGTTCTTTTGTGAAAAGGTAATAATATAAGCTTAATTAAACTTCAATGACGCTATACAGTGTTAAATTAGAATTCATAGCGTCCAATTTGCATAATTAAATTTAGTGGTGTCGAAATGACACCGGCGGCTGTTTTGGGATGTCGCAATTGTCGGTGGTTGTAGAGTTAATTTCATCCACTTTTGTGCGTAAATAGTCTGCCAATAAGGCTGTCAGGCATTCACTGACAGCTGCGGTTGAGAACTATTGTTATGTGATATTATCTTTTTCTGTGCTTATCTACTGTGTACTGTAAGCTTTAAACTAACGTTCCTTTCCTATCTGGAATCTTAATCCGAGTAGGAGAGTGATCTGAGATGAGTGGAAAGAACGTTTAGTACAGTGGAGGGAGTTTTTCTACTGTCATTCCAAGTTCATAGATAAGGCAGACTTCACCCATTAGCTAAGAAGACAGATACATCATAAGGGGATTAGGTTCTTTCAAGAGGACGAAACCTGTGTGGACAGGGGAACCAGCCCCGTTTACGGAGAGTTGCCTCGTGAGAACAGCAGAGAGAGTTGGGTTAGTTTTAACACGGGGAGGTGGATGTGTAGGTTGTCCAGGGTACACGTGTGGAGGTAGATCTCTTGGAGTGGAGAGATAAGGTGTTTGTGAGATTAATAGTATCTCTGGTAACTCTGAGTTAATTAACGTAGCATGAGAGAGGTATAGAGTAGCTTAGCAGTACACAGAACGTATTTTCTGTATTTTATTTAATGTTGAACCGGATCAGCTATATCCGAGTTTGTAAGTGTAAATATTGTCTTGTAATTTGTAAAGATTGTGTAAATAAATTGCTCGTTTAAGTTTAAGTGAAAGAATTAGTCTTTTTATCAATATACCTCTCATAACGTGACCGATATCACGTAGTCATATCGGTGGTGGCAGCATACTAAAATTACTGGATTATTCTTCAAAGTTGGGTGGACTTAGAAGGAATCCGACAAAGGCAATTTTTAAATATTTTTTATATATAGTATTTTCCTATTGAAACTTGTTTAATAAATGTTCGACATTTGTTACTTTACAATAAAAAATAAATACCTCATATTCATCATATTCATGCTCTCGTCCGCCCCAGGATATGTAACACAATCCATAGATTGGCAGAAGTTTTCCTGGAATGTTGTCGCCCATGTGCTTGGCTCGGGCGACATACACAACATTTCCGGCATCATAGCCGACTTTGACAGCGTTGGGAGGAACCTCACCGTTCTCAGCTTGAACCCACTCGTAAACAATGGCTGAAAAATGAACAAAAATTAACAGTGTTATTTACAATATATACAGGGAGTCCTAAAAAAAGACTGACGCTTTTTAAAGGGGAACAGGCAAGCAAGCGGAAAGAGATATTTAATTTATTATTGCAGAAAATTATTGTGTAAGGTCGGGAATGATTTAGAGCAGTGGTTTCCAAACGGTGGGTCGCAGAACGATCGATGAAGCTTGCAAAAATGAATAATTACGTTTATCTGCTGCAATAATATAATAAAAAGGAAATTTTATAACTTTAATGTAAAATATCGTGAAAATACATAATTAAATAACTTTACTAAAAGACAGTGTTTTATTAAACTTCGTGTAAAGAGCGGTTTGAGGCTAAAATAAAAAAAGTTTCAACCCCGATACATATTCTATTGTTAGTGCAAAACAATGCCAAAAATTCCATCGAATATTAAATTTTATTTTTTCTAATACATTTATTAATAAACGTACTTTTTTCTTTTACTATCCAGTAATTTCGTTTTGATAACCACAACTATTTACATTAGTATTACTTTTTACTGTTCTGGTGTGTATTCTTTATGTCAAAGTAGTTATTTTCCTTAGAATAGATTACACTAAAGGTTCTATATAACTACATATCAGGTGGCTCGCGAAAAAATTTGAAACTTTAAGGTAGGACGCATAACAATAAAGTTTGGGAACCGCTGCTTTAGAGCGTTTCTTATATAAATACCGAATGTCACTAAACGGTTATGCTTCGTTTTCTGAAAATGTCAGTTATCGAAATACATTTAGAAATTACATCAAAATGTTACTGTAAAACTGTAATCTAACTGTAACTAAAATCTGCCAAAACTGTACGTGCGTCGTAAGCGAAGTAAAAATTAGAAGACGCCTTCTAAAGCGTTGCTAGTGGAATCACTTCATATTCATGATCTAACACAAGTGATTTAATACCACAAACGTGGTGGAATTCTATTGGTACACCGCATTCTTAAAGTAAAGGAAATTCAGTATGAATTGAGATACAGATTGATATACAAATCAGGGACTTTGAACTGCGATTTTCAAACTATTTCTCAAGTATTAATAGCTTTAGAAATCGTAGCGCTAGCTATCGGTGAAATTTAGTACTGATAGAAAGAATCACACACAAAAAAAATTCTGATCTTACACAGTAATCTCCTGCAAAAACAACTTTAATATCTGTCAATATTTCAGTGTTATTCAATTTTTAAAATGTCAGTCATTTTCAGGACGATCTGTATATTGAAATGTTTGATTATATTATAATGAAGAATATATAATAAAACATAAAATAACATGTACCGTGGGGCATAAGGCTATCAAAAGAAATATCCGACTAGCAAATGCTGGTCTTCTGTGCGTAAAGCTTCCAAGTATTTGGGCTCTGTGTGTGACTTTGACTTATTGGCCAGTCCAAGTTACACTGTCAGATGCAGGCTTACTTGAAATTCTAATTTGTAGATATTGCCTGCAATACAAAAAAAATAACAAACATAAGCGACTTAAAAAAGTGTAAAATGTTTGGATAGGAACCGGTCTCGCATCTGCTCTAAAGTCGTCCACTACACGAATTTTTATGAGAGGTCAAACCGATCGTGACTAAATTTCATGCCTTACACATTTTGTTTCTTTGAAATCAAGTATTTTACTGAATGACTCAACATAGAAGTACGTTTAAAGAAAAAAATAAGGTAATGTAGACGCTGCTTTTCTTTGTCAGGAAATAAGGACCATATTTTAAGAGTCTAACAAAATTTTCACGATTTAGTCGAGGTCCTACAAAAAAGATATCCTAATATTCCTCGATTAACGTCAGAGTTTCGTACATGGTTAATAACATAGTCATTAACCCTACAGTACATAGTGTAGCCAATTGGCAACACTTTCTATTTAACATTTAATAAATAAATCAAGTTCTTTGCAACCACTATATTTATATAGAAATATTAATCTTGTAAAAATAACATAAATATGCTACTAAATAAAGTTAAAAATCTATCTTAAAACTTCTGGTGTCGATTTCTTAATATAAGTACAAAAAAAACACAATTCTAAAAGGAAAATTCATGCATTGTAGGGTTAATAAGCGAATAATTTGTTCCTATGCACTTGGTAAATGCTGAAAATAAGTTTAAACTTTAAAATTTTGTTTTTATTTTCATCGATCAATGTAAATAGAACTATTATAAAAAAAAAATACAAAAAACATTCGGCAAAAATTATAATCAATATAAATAATATAGGAAAATCATTGAATATAAATATATCTTAATGAATTTTGTATTAATTAGTCATATATTCATTTAAATTAGTTTAATAACAATTATTACTTAAGCTGTCAGAAATTGTTTAACCTTTTATGCTCCGATGATTCTTTTAAGTACCATTTAAGAAAATTTAATATAAAATTTATTTAATAGGTCTATTAATAAAAGTAGATTTTACTTTTCTTACAAAACACTTTACTCTATCACATTTAGAAAGCACATAAAAACAGTCAAAGCTAAATAGATTTTAAAGTGGTTATTTTCTCAACATAGGTGCAGATTTTCTCATATTAAAAAATGTTATATGAAAAATTTGCATCTAAAAGAACCTTATAACAATATATTTATTTACTCTGTTTTTCTAAGAATTACGAAATTTCCATAACAGAATTTTTTGTTAATTAATCTAATCATTCTTGTAACTATTTTACAAAAAGAGCTAATAACTACCGATTTATTAAAAAGGTTATATGAAAAATATGCAACTAAATAAAACCTTATAACAATACATTTATTTCCACTGTTTTCATAAGAATTACGAGATTTCCATAACAGAATTTTTTGTTAATTAATCTAATCATTCTTGTAATTATTTTACAAAAAGAGCTATAACTACCGATTTATTAAATAAATTTTAATGAATAAACTTATATAAATTCCATATTACTGTTATATAAATTTTCTAACATATGTTTAGACATTAAGGAAGATAATTATTAAGGTGGAGAAATTTTTTGATTCCTAATTTGGGGCATAAAGAATTAAAGAACTTGGTAAAGAAGTTTAACTTTTGAGGAAAACATGTCTAAAGCGCACTGCTTATTCCTCCTTTCTCTTCCTAATTTTCTCGATACATTTAAATTTTAGAGCCTTTGAATTTTGATAATCACTCTGATGATATTTAGGTCTATTACGCTCTTTGAGTGGTAAAAATCAAGGCGGTTATCAAGATGGTTCTAAAAAAAAAAAAATTATCACCTTAACAACGGTAAACTTTCTAACACATTCACGGACTCGTTTTTAGACACAAAAACAGAAAACTAGCACGCATGACCATTCAAATGATTTGAATTTGAAGAGTGTTTCAGTTTTCGATAAGAGTCTTTCAGTTTTCGATAAATGTGTTACATCTGTCTCATAAAACAGATTTTTTTTTTGTTAATTAATGTAATTTTTCTTGTAACTATTTTACAAAAAGAGCTATAACTACCGATTTATTAAATAAGTTTTAATGAAAAAACTTATATAAATTACATATTATTGTTATATACATTTTGTAATATATGTTTAGACATTAAGGAAGATACTTATTGAGGTGGAGCAATTTTTTGATTTAAAATTTGGGCATAAAGAATTAAAAGAACTTGGTTAAGGAAGATACTTAAGTCCTTATAAAAGATAAACTTTTTGACACATTCACGGACTCATTTTTAAATACAAAAACAGAAAAAACTAGCAGGAATGACCATTGAAATGATTTTAATTTGAAGAGTGTATCAGTTTTTGATAAATGTGTTACATCTTGAGTTATAAGTGGTTACTGTCTCATCACGATCTTTGTCGGTTTATTGCATCTAGAAATTCCGTTTCTAAAGGCTTTTTAAAGATCTTTTGCCATTATTAAAAAATGGAAAAGGTTATTCGATTTCATAATTTCTGAATAAGAACTCTTGTAAACTTTATGAGTCTAAAGATTAAAATTTAGTTCATGAATGTAACAGAAATTTGCGAATTTGAATTTGAGAAAAGCCTATCATAGTGTGATTAATCTGTACGAAAATGATGTCGAGTGCAGATATAGTAACGTATATTATCGACCGGCACAGATTGCACTGCGACTTCATAGAACATCGAATGTGGGGAATCGCATGCAATACAAGTGCAAAGAGAAAACAAAGGAAACGTTATAAAAGAAAAGCAGAAAAAAAACTGGAAGTTCAAAAGCTTGAACGTAAGTTTGAGCAGTCGTTAAACAGGTAGGTCGCTTAGGGAGTAATATTTGTTAACCATTAATTGCTGTTAAGTGGCTGATTAACTCACGCGCAAACACGCGTTCGCTAATTTTAATCCTATGGGAGAAAAATTTTAAGACATGTCGTTTACATTTAAATATTTTTAATTGGATAGCTGGGATCGATCTCTACAAAGGCCGTTTTTTACGCTTTCAATTTTGTTTCAAAGTTTTTTTTTTTTTTTTTTTAAATGGGGAAACTTTTATTTTCGAAATCATTTCCGAAAATGAAAGTATCCTAATAAAGAAACCTGTAAACAAAATCGACAAAGTAAAAAAATGACCTTCGTAGAGATCGACCCCCAGCTATTCGATGCGAAAAAAAATCATTTAAACATATTGAAATGCAAACGAGATATCTTAAATAATTTCTCCCATTGGCGAGTGGGTGTTTTCGCGTGAGTGAAGTAGCTTCTTAACGGTCTCACAGACCGATGCTTTTTTTCAATTATTACAGTTAAGCGTGCAATTTCCAGCTTAACTATATATACTAGTGAGATTTGTTTTGTTTGGAGTCCTATTACTATCGCTAGAGTCTTGTGATTAAGTGATTTTGAATTATAATAGTCCTGTACAGATGTACATCCTGTACAGAAACAGTATGCTATGAATAAATCGAGCCTTTTACTCATGCTTTGAGCTAGGGACAATTTTTGCACAGCAGTTAAGATTTAATTTCCTTTTTTTACAGTCCCTGGCCAAATTATTAGACGCAGTTTTTTTTATTATAATTTGTTAAATATCTGGAAAGATACAACAGGAATTATTCTGAAACTTCAGGAGTGTAAACAACATGAAAGACGCCATATATTTCCGTGAAGATTTTTTCCCGAAACCCCATAAGGGGCCGTCAACAAATTGAAGAAAAACGAATATATTTTGGATAACCCTGTAAAAACTAATATTGCAAAAGCAATCAAACTGTAGATTATGATTAAGAGGACTATTGTAATAATTTGGGTTCATTTTTATGAAGATAGCATGTATACTCAAAGAGAAATTCAGGTTTTTATGAAAACAGTCCCAAATTTTATCAAGTTTTTTGCTTATAATTTGCAGAGTTTTTAATATAAAAACAAGTTATTTTCAGAAAATATGACACACAAAATTGTACATAACAGCCTGCAATCAGAATTAAAAAATAATAAAAATTGTATGAAAAATGAGCAGGTTCACAAAATATTGTTTCACTGCGCATGTGCGAATTCAATCAAAATATACTGTGCATAATATATTAGCTACATATATAGACCAACTTTTATAAAAGTCTCAAAAACATAGCTTGAAAATTCTGAAAGTAATCGTCGATAGAATGAGCTCGAAATTCGCTGTTCCCAAAAGGAAGCAAAAAGATGAGGGGTTGTATCAAATATAGTATAGAATGAGAGACACTTCATTCTTATTATGTCAACTTTCATAAGCTAGTATATTTGGATACAGCCCCTCATCTTTTCGCTTTCTTTTGGGAACAGCGAAATTCGAGTTTATTCTATCGACGATTACTATCAGAATTTTCAAGCTATGTTTTTGAGACTTTCATAAAAGTTGGTCTATATATTTAGCTAATATATTATGCACAGTATATTTTGATTGAATTCGCGCATGCGCAGTGAAACAATATTTAGTGAATCTGCTCATTTTTCATACAATTTTTATTATTTTTTAATTCTCAGGATGTTGTGTACAATTTTGTTTGTCATATTTTCTGAAAATAACTTGTTTTTATATTAAAAACTCTGCAAATTATAAGCAAAAAACTTGATAAAATTTGGGACTGTTTTTATAAAAACCTGAATTTCAATTTCTCTTCGAGTATACATGCTATCTTCATTAAAATGAACCCAAATTATTACAATAATCCACTTAATCATAATCTACAGTTTGAATGCTTTTGCAATATTAGTTTTTACAGGGTTATCCAAAATATATTCGTTTTTCTTCAATTTGTTGACGGCCCCTTATGGGGTTTCGGGAAAAAATCTTCACGGAAATATATGACGTCTATCTATAAGTGCAGATTCCCAAAATTTGTAAGGTGCCAGTGGCTCCTAAACCCAAAAAATCCAGTGGCCACAATTGTAAAACAAACGCATAAAAACAATAGTGTTTATACGGGGTAAAAAACTTAAAAAAAAAAAAAAAAAAAAAAAAAAAAAAAAACCCTCAAGAATTCAAAGTGTAAAGTAATTTGTATAAACATATGTACAACAAAATTTGAATATTAATTAAATCTTAAATCATGTACATTCAGAAGATAAAGTTGGGAAAGATACGGTTTAAAAAAAATATGTATAAGCTAAGCAATCATGATAGCGGGGAACATCAGAAAAATAATATTTCTTATTTGGATTTTGCCAGACAAAAGTACACATGAAAGAAAATCCGAATTTGTGAGATTATTTTGCAGTATAAAAATCAAAACACACTTCAAACATTTGTTTATATATATATATATATATATATATATATATATATATTTAAATCACAGTCTATGTAAAGTTATCAGATTCAAACTGTTACGAATAACATTGCTATTCGAATATATTTAATAGTTTGCTGTGTTAAACATATTCTGAAATGTTATTAAAAGATAATAATAATGTTTGTTATGTGTTTTGGCCTTAATCTTTCAAAAAAATATCAACATTTCACGATGGGGACTGGGAATACCAGAAATTGATTACTTTTAAATCACATGGCGACTTAAACGACGAAAGTTAGTGGCCACAGTAAAAAAATTAGTCGCCACGTGGCGACTGGCGACCGTGAATCTGCACCTATACGTCTATCATGTTGTTTACACTCCTGAAGTTTCAGGATAATTCCTGATGTATCTTTCCAGATATTTAACAAATTATAATAAAAACAACTGCGTCTAATAATTTGGCCAGGGACTGTAGATATCTTGATTCGAAGGTATATACTGTACGATGATTTTACTTTTAGTTTATAAGTAGTCAAAATCCTACAGAAAGAAGTGAAACATAAATTTTGGAATGCAACGAAATTTCGATCCTTTTACGAGCTGGGAATTTAAAGCTATCGACTTTTTTCTTACTATTGTTTTCAGTATATATTTTTTAAAAATGAATTTTCATTTTATTAACATAGAGAAAATTTTGGTTCAGTAGGGTTGCGAGTTAAATAGGGTCCAAACATTTGTAGGTGCTCAATTTAAAATGCAACTTTACTTCACAGAACTTTCCACTACTTTATGAGCCATTTGTAGAATTAGAAAAAAATATTTTTTACTAAATGTTGTCAAAATGTATATATTTTGTAAATATAAACCATTTTCTGTGAATATCTGAAAATATTAATTTCATGAATGAAAGATAGAAAAAATACAGTGGACAAATATCAACATATTTAAAGCTTTCAAAATATTTATTTTCAGTTCTAAAAAATAAAAATACGAAGGATATTTTAAAAAGGCAGCTATTTCTAACTCTGAATATTTGGTATGATACTGCATATACATTTCTTTACATTTTGCATTTTTGTATTCAACGGTTTTTGGAAAATTTATCAAAAACTTCCCACTATTCAACTCAGAGTATTTGAACTCCGTTATTCAGTAAACATATAACGATATTCGAAGTATTAAAATCCAGCAATCCTATCGAAAAAATCTATACACAGAAAGGAAAAAATGGTACGCTATTTCGAAAAATATGTTCCATGGAACTCGGTCTATTGTGTAAAAAATATTCCATAGAAAAATATTAAAGTTTTTCTTTATACTACCTGTAGATTTGAAGTTCAGGTTTTGCTAAAGTACTCAAATTTTTGAAAATATAATATTGTGTCTGAAATCCATCCGTGCTTTTATAAATAAATTTTGATATGTTTCTTCAGCAAAACTGTTAGATGTTTAAATATAGATGAATAATAGTATTTGAATGCAACTCTTCTAAAATATAGTAATACACCAGTTTATACATTTTTTGAGTGAAACGTATAGTAATAGAAACATTTTTAACTAAAATGTATTTTCAAGACACTGATATATATTGAGTGAGTAAATATATATCTCATAGGGTGGCATTTTCATTAAATTTGGTAGTTTGTAGCCTGCAGTTTGCACAATTTCATTGTTTTGCAGCAAAATATATTAATTTAGTCGCGTTAGTCAATGTTTTAACGTGTTTTACACAAAAATGAAAAAATAAATCTGAAAAATTCTGGAATGATTCCACTTGAATTTCCGAATTCCTTATAAAATTATTGTGCATTTAGATAAGTTTCTGTCAAAATAAAATCAGCTGGATTCTAACCAGGGACCTTCAGTTTTGAAGTTGGAGACGTTGCTTCTGAACCAGTGAATCTTGATCACATTCAGTTATATTTAACACTTATCCTCTAGATCCATGCTGATTTTGCCCATAGAAAAAAGGTTTGAAAATGGTTTAAAATTAGTTTGAATACCAAATCCTTTGGCCATTACGAAAATTAATACAGTTCTTGCGACAGTGGTCTATAAATGAGTCCCAACTCGAGTTCAATCAGAAACACCGTTTGACCGCTATCGTATTCAATCTCATACATTCGTACATGCATCGTGAAAAACACCAAAAACTGTTTCTAGGGATTTGAAAACACAAGGAAACAATAACACAGACATACATACATACATATAGAATCGTTGTAAAAATAGCAAAAGCGGATTCAGGGGACCTCAAAGGTTAGATATATTAAAATTTCATAGTTAGTTTTTTATCATGATTACAATACTTTTCTTAAACTATCTGTTCGAAAAAAAAAAAAAAAAAAAAAAAAAAAAAGCCCGAGAGCACACGCAAATTTTTGCTACATAAAGGAGGAGTTTATCTGAGCATCCAGACGAACAATATTTCCCATAGACCAAAAGGGCCACAATTTACTTATTCAATGAAAAAGATAGATTGTCTCACACCAATCAAAACCATAATTTTCGTTCACAACTTTAACAATTAGAAAAATATTTTTTACTTATCTTGCTTTGTGAAATGCAATGCTAATGCTGGAAGTTCACAGTAATTCAGTCAGTAACATGTGTATTATCAGCTACATTCCGAAAAAATAGAGCGTTTAGCTCTGTGTTTTTTGCTCGCGGAGGGTGGCCACTCCTAGCACTTTTAGTGATGTTATCACATTTCGCAAAAAGCAAATTAAGGTTATTCAAAATTTCGTTATAATATCTCGAATGTTGTTAATGATGTGAAAAAAGTATGAGACACCATGCACAGTAAACTCTGTCTAAGGCGGACTCTGTGTAAGGCAGAAATCTGTCTAACGCGGAAATATTTTATAGTCTCGCAGAATGATTTTCATTGCATTAAACTGTCTATAACGGAATACAGTCTACGACGGAAATTTTTTTTAATGTCGATCGATTCCGCCTTAGACAGAGTTTATTGTATTTCTGACTAAAGTGGATCGTGTTCCTAAGTTGTATGACAAATACCGTTCGTCTTATTGTATTTACCACTAATCCTTTTTTGTTGCAATTGTTAGCACATACTCTATAGCTTAAAAATAAATGGAATTTGAGAAAAAATACACTATATTGCCAAAGGTGATTGGTCACTTGCGATTTTAGACGTTTTGTTAACTATCTAGAAAAATACATGAGGAATAAACCTGAAACTGCAGGTGTGTAAACAGTATAGTATAGCTTATATATTTCCGTGAATATTTTTTCCCGAAACCCCATAGGGGACTGTCAACAAATTGAAAAATAACGAATATCTTTTGGATTACCCTGTAAAAACTAATGTAGCAAAATTGTTCAAACTCGATATTATTAATAAGTGGTTTATTGTAATATACTGTGTTAATTTTTATGCGGATAGCATGAATATTCGAAGAAAAATTAAGGTTTTTATAAAAACAGACTCAAATTTCGCCAAATTTTTTGCTTATAATTTGCAGAGTCCTTAATATAAAAAAAAGTTATTTTGAAAAATATGTCAAACAACATTGTACATAATACTCTGCCATCGGAATTAAAAATTAATAAAAATTGGATGAAAAATAAGCAGCTTTACTAAAAAATGTTTCACTGCGCATGCGCGAATGCAATCAAAATATAATATGCATAATGTATTAGCTAAGTATATAGAGCAACTTTTGTGAAAGTCTCAAAATCATAGCTTGAAAATTCTGAAAATTATCGTCGATAGCAGAAGCTCGAAATCCGTTGTTCCCAAAAGGAAGCAAAAAGATGAGGGGTTGTATCCAAATATAGTAGTACGTGCAATATTGTGTACGCTATCTTGGCACTAATCAACAGATATTTGATACAACCCCTCATATTTTGCTTCTTTTTGCTATCTTCATAAAAATTAACAAAGTATATTACAATAAACCACTTATTAATAATCTCGAGTTTGAACAATTTTGCTACATTAGTTTTTACAGGGTAATCCAAAAGATATTCGTTCTTTTTCAATTTGTTGACAGTCCCCTATGGGGTTTCGGAAAAAAATATTCACGGAAATATATAAGCTGTACTATACAGTTTACACACCTGCAGTTTCAGGTTAATTCCTCATGCATTTTTCTAGATAGTTAACAAAACGTCTAAAATCGCAAGTGACCCACCTTTGGCAATATAGTGTAGAAAAACAGCATTGTAGAAGAATCTAAGAAAAACCAGAATTTTTATCTACAATGAATTTCAAAGTTAAACATTTCCAGGTGGAAAAACGTATTGGAATTCAAAATTTCCTTTTATCTTATAAACGAAACATTTTATTATTAATCCATTTAATCCGCTTGGCAGGATTTCTTGACAAGTTAAATATTCTGATTTCGTACTGTAATTTTCGAATAGTAATACTTGCCTTATTTAATGACAGAAAATTGCGATTGAATTAAGAAAAGATTACTACTATAAAATAGTGGTACTCACAAAATCTAAAAAACAACAAAACCTGCTTTTTTTCACCTATGTCATACTTGGCAAGTTCCAACTATTTTTCCGTAAAATGTGGGTTAGTTGAATTCAGGTTAAATGTGTTTCTAACCAGAAAATTTATTTGATGTATCATTTATTTAATTTGATGTTTATGGTGGAATTTACTTGATTTCATTTCTTTAAAAAAATTTCTGGTTCGAAACATGTTTAACCTGGGTCATATTAAACCACATTTTATGGTAGGATAGTAGGAGGTTGGCAGGTATGCAATATCAGATACATAGAATATAAAAGCAGTAATAATTCAATTAACCACTTATTTGTTGATTTCGTGAATTACTGGAAGTTGTCATCGAATACACGGGAGCATATTTAAACATTTGTTTATTATATGACGGCACAAGACAGACTTAACATAAAAGAAAATGAATTAAAAAAAAAAAAAAAAAAAAAAAAGCAAGATCGCCCAGGAGTGTGAAATCTATGAACCTAACATACTGGGGCTCGATGGCCTTTAGGACACCAATTACATAATATGAAATAAAATGCATACCTCTGGTGGTATTATCACTTGACAATAAAACAGTAGTTACAATAATTAGTATTCCTACATATGGAACAAAAACTTGATTAAACTTAAGATCTACACACTTACACTAACAATGAAATAAAATACTTAGTCTTTTCAGTTCTCAGTCAATAATAACACTAATTTGTGAATTGGTATAGTTATTTCACCATGGACAGTCTTTAACTTTACCACTTGGACCTTTTCGTTGCTACCAGGATAAACTTTCATGATTCTACTCATTTTCCACTTTAGTAGGGGTTGGTTATCATCTTTCACAATAACTAGATCATTAACTTTCATATTCGGAAAGCCACTATTATACTTAGGTTTTATTTAATACTGCATAAAGTATAATTAGTAGATTTGGTGTTATCCCATGGACTTAGAATCTTCATTTGACTGATATATTTCACACTGGCATGATTACGTCAGGGAAGAAACAACCCATATTTCAGCAATAAATGCCGAATATATCCTGAGTCATAATTAATAGATTATAAAGGAAATAGTTTTATGTTTATAGTGCAAAGAAACTAAAGACATAATTCTCAGAAAAAGGGTTAAGGCACTTACGAATGAGTTAGAATTTAAGCTAAAAAAAAGCATAAACATGGAACTTATAAAAGGAGTTCCACTCTATGTTTAATTTCATATGCAAAAGATATCAGTTAACGTTTAAAAAACTATGTAAATTGTACATTCAATGTTAAATTGCAAAGAGAGGATTTTTTATTTACATTGTTAGAGATTTTGATAAATTTTAGCTAAACATACAATGGATAAAATAAAGGCAGCACTAATTAATAAATAAGCAAGGAAGAGAAACTAGAATGAGAAATTGTGATGCAGCGGTATATTTAGAAGATTTAACACATTTTTATTTTTTATACTTCAACATAATCTCTTCAAGAGTATGAAATCACCCAGGTAAAGCTAAAAATAAATAAGAAAAAGTGCTTGCCAATAAAGTACTTCAAAGATAAAACAATGGTTCGAGGATTGAAATGTTTAAATCATAATGCAAGAAACTTACATGAAAAGCTCAACAATGCACTGCAAATAGAGGCGTCTTAAATTTAGACACATATGTGTCTGAAAATGCAATTTAGACACTTAAGTGTCTGAATGTGAAAATTCAGTGCAAATTCAGACATCAGAGATGTCTGAATTTAAGACACATAAGTGTCTTACGTTGACCAGGGTATAAAAAAACTGAGAAAATGTCTGAATAATGATGATATGTCTGAAAATAAGACATATGAAAGTAAGGAAGAATTCAGACACTTAAGTGTCTGAATTCTGAATTTACCACAATTGTGTGATATGCGTGGCGACTGTGATACAATCTTGCCCCTGTATATGCCAGCAATATCAAATAATGTTTCGGAGCAGAAGAATGTTGCTTCAAATACTATTCTTTCCACTAAATTTTGCGTGAGGCCCTGGAAAATCACTTAGCGAGGCCCAAACATCTCTCACTGCAATATTCGACTAATAAAAATCTCTTTACAATTTGTACATATCATAGATAATATAGACATATAATATAGAGGGATGTAATATTAGACAATAAAGTGTATAAAAAAGCGTGTAATTTCTTTCGCATGTAGTGTGTATAACAATTTCTCATTTCTAAAAATAATATATCCTTTAGAATATTTTAAATATTTATTTTTAGCGATTGATTGTAACTGGGACTGATTAGAAAAATTGATAACAGATGGCGACACTATTCAAGGCGATCCCTGTTTTTGTTCACATATCCAGAGAAGATAATTTCTCACAAAATTTTTAATTCATTTCTGTAAAAAAAAAAAAAAAAAAAAAAAAAAAAACAGGAAAAGGGTAGGTTTTTTTGTTCAGAAACTATGTAATCGTATAATGATTTCCATGTTTTGGTAAATACAACAAATCTTTCAGAAAATAGTCAAAGTTGGCGTTTTGAACCGAATTTTCGGAGCGAGAAGTCAGAGTCAGAATCTGCATATAATTCGAAAAGTAATTCATTTATTAAAAAAATGGAACACTGATTACGATCCTAAATCGCTTCAATAGCTAATCTCATGCCTTTGCGTTTAAAAATGAGTCGGAAAATGTGTCAGAAGTGCGTACGCAGAAAAAATACCCCCCCCCCCCCTATTTTTTTAATAATCACATTTAATACTTCTTTTAATTTCTAAAAGTTGTAAAATAAAAATGTTATAAACAGTAAAATAAATTTTATTAGACTGTTGACATGTTTCAGCTCAATCTGAGTCATTATCAAACAAATAAAATTATTCTATAATTGCACGATCTATGGAGTTATTTGTAATGCTACAATTTAATTTTTCACGTACTTTTTATATTATGCACGTTATTTATTTTCTATTTTTTACTTGGATGTTTATTTCCATGTTTGTAACCATAGGATAACTCGAGTCACAATTTTGGTAAGTTAAATGATAACGTTAAAATGATAACATTAAGCGCAAATTTGATAAGTTAAGATGTTGAATTGTTACATATTGTATTTTTATGTTTTACAACTTCTATGGTTTCCCTTATAATAGATTGATAGTTTACATTGCAGGGGAAAAATTATTTTACTTTCATTGAAATTTATTTGGATGCTTTCTTCTTGATATTATCTTGCCAGGGCTGTGGTTTTTCTATTATACTTAATATCAGGTATATTCTCATTTTTTCTGTAAAAACTTATTATAATCTTTTTATTTTACGCCTTTTAGCAATTAAAAGAAGTATATAATTAAAAGGTGCTATAATTTGTTATACTTTTAATCACTTAATTTATAATATTTGAATTGAAAATATGTATAATTCATATATCCTCCCCCCCACATAAATAATAAAATTGTACAATTTTAATCATCATTTCAAATTCCCCAAGCCCCACCAGTGGCTGAGAGGTTGTGCTCTCGAAGCTGGTAGACGGGAGGTGCTGGGTTCGATCCCAATCGCGCCCGTCGGCCTAATCGTTCGGAGTTTTCGTGGTTTTCTTCGAGCCGTGGATTTATCCATGCGTAAATACGGATTAGGTTCCCTTAGAAAGACCCCCACGAAGGGCACTCCCCCCGGGCCTATATCCCTAGTGTAGATAATTGGCCGTCAATAATCAACCCAACTCAAATTCCCCAAATCTTTCCAAAATTTTCCATTTTCTCAGGAACATATGAATCAAGTCTATAAAAATATCAACATGCTACCGACTCATCTCATTACTTTAATTTAAAACGAATGTTTCACATGTCTTGATGGCGTGATTGGTTAAGGCGTTAGTCTCGTAAACAGAAGGACGCGAGATCGAGCAAGGCCATCTTGGTATATTGAGACAGCCCTGGATCGAGCCCAATCGTGGGTAGAATGGGGGTGTCAGATTATCCTCCAGTAATCGAAATTAAAAATAATACAATAGATGGCAGCACTTCACATTTTTGCAATTTTTTTTTTACATTCTGTTTGCCCGGGTAAAAGAAATGGCGCTATTTCAGACACTTCAAATGTCTGAAAATAAGACACTTACAAATGTCTTAAAATTTTAAGACACTTTAAAGTGTCTCTTTTTTTAACCCTCCGTTTTAGACACTTAAATGTCTGATTTTAAGACATTTCAGTTTACAGTGTGATATTCTAAAAATCATCCAGAAATTAGTGCAGAAAGTAAATGAGGAATAAATAGAAAATCAGTTAAATAAAGCTGATAAATCTTACGTGATAATCATTCAAAATGTCGTCGTCGAACTCTTGCATTTACCATATATTGTGACATATAAGGCAATAGTTAAACCATACCCCCTCAAAACAGAAAGTCGAATATCATATACACAAAAGTGACTTTAAAACTAATACTCTCATATACTTTAAATACTATATTTAATTTTATATTATAATTCTACAGCATATTCCAATACTATATCTAAAATATATACGTAAAAATTTAGGCACTGTACATTTTAACATATATTATCACTTCACCTCTCCAGTTTTCTTAAATTCTATTAAAAAAAAACATTTCACATACCGCATCTTTTTTCGGCATCCCTCAAACAATATTTCGCGGACTTAGATGATCCTAATTTTTATATATGTAAACTACTTTTCATGAAATCTAAATTATGTAATTCAGCAACAAATAATAGACCACAATATGCAAAATAAATCCTGAATAAAAACAAGAGTTTTACATACTTCGTATTATGTGTTATTTTTTTCTGGATAGAGCTCACTGATCTGACCATTATCCTAAATGATCGATAATTCGAGGATCATCATATAGGGCTGATATAAGCCAAAACCACAAAACTGAAATTAATATCACGTCTTATCGGAAGGTCATCTTATCTGCGGAGTTATACGGAAATTCCACATCCTATTCAAAGACCAATGTTTCCGTAGGTTGTCAGAGAAGATAAACGTAAGTGAGTTGAAGATATCTATTTCTCAACATTTTTGGGGAAACCGCACAATTTGAATCTAACGAAATATCTATGACACAGAAAAATTCTTAAAATACAAATGATTAAAATACGTGTAGGGTCAATTGGGGGCAAATAGGAGACACCCCCAAAATGGGGCTAATGTGAGACATACAAAAAAAAAAGTACAAAAGTTTCTAGTAATAAAATTTGCTTTACAATTATTTTGTAAGTAATACATCATTTATTTATATCCCATACGAATACACTAAAAATCTAAGGACAAATATCCCCAAAAATATACATTATATAATTTTACTTTTTTGATGAGAAAAACTTTTCTGTTAGAATTCAAAAATTTTGTTGTACAACACTTAGTAAAATCTTAGGTAAAAGATTCTAATTGGCATTTATTCAGTAAGGAATAGCCAGTCTTTTTAGTCTTTAAACTTTGGAATACGCTTAACGTAGTCTGAGTAATAAACCAACAAACCCAGGGGGCTAATGTGAGACATTGTATGGGGCTTGAATGAGACAAGTGTATAGGGCTAATATGAGAGAGTAACCTGTGGCTGTGGCAATATTATTCTATCGTATAACTTGAAACATCCACCACAAACAGAAAGTGTTAATCTTTAATCGTCTTTTTGTTTTAATATGTCAGATATGTCCTTTTTTTCTAAGTTTAATGGTACCGTAATTTCCGGCGTATAATCCGCGGAACAAACAATAATGTTTAGAACTAGAAATTTTATTTAAAAATTGATGTCAAATATTTACAGCGATCTAGTAAGTTACATTTTGTAAAATAAAATTTCTGGGTCGAAACATGATTGTTTGATCCGCGGATTATACGCCAGAAATTACGGTACATATTTTTTGTGTTTGTTACCAATTTTTAATCGACTAATATGAAATGCTAGCATATTGATTTTAACAGCTTAGTTTTACAGAGGGAAGTGCTGTGACCAAACAGACTATTCAAGCAACCATGTATTCATTTTTTTAAATCTCTTATTTATTTTTTATCATAATTATAATGTTGCTATTATAAAAATATATTAGTAACATTTCGATCGTTAACAAAATCTATAAGACTACCGCAACTACTGTCTAAAATAGTCCTGCCGTTTTCTGAAACTACACTCAAAATCAGGAAAATTATTTACACTTTACTGGCTAAGTAAGTATTAATGAACAAAGAATCAACAGAAAAGATCGCAGTCTACTTTTTTTATTTTTCAATAACAAGAGATATACCATTGTAAATTTACAACTAAATTTTTCATAAAATATAGTGTAAGTGTTACTGAGACAACTGAGATAAAGTTCTCACCCCCCCACCTAAATTATCATTTAATAAATTATGGAAGGTGTTTATTGTAATGTGTTGTAATGGGTTCTCATGAGCACTCTTGTGAATGCATGAAAGATTTCCCAAAATTCAATCAAAATGAAAGATTAAAAAAAAAAAAAAAAAAAAAAAAAATCTAAATAATACAGCTAAAACATTAGAACAACATTTAGAAAGTTATGTCATTTCTTTAGTGCTTACAAACACTTAAAAATAACGGTGTTTCACTTCAGTCACATAGCCATCTCATATTACCATTCTGCGGGGCTAATATAAGACAGGGTTATATTTTTTTTTACCTTTATTTTTATGACAAGCAATATTTTTTTTATTCGAAATCAGATAAAGGAAAGAAAAACACTGATTACAGTGTTGTTTATTTACACCTAGAGTCAGCAGATCACAAGTTAATGAGAAAGTTAAGAACTTTGTCTCATATTAGCACCAATTAACCCGATCATTTAATTTGTTATACAAAAATAATAGAAACGAATATAATAAAAATTGATTAGATATAATTGTTATTTTTAACACTATCATACCGACTGTTAAAAAATAATACAGTGTATCTATGTTTCTATCGTTTAATGGACTTCTGTTACATGATGCTTATTCTGTTGCGCTTCTACGCGGTATACCAAATGCTATTGCCAAATGGTTGTCTGAATGTATTGTGTCCGCTGGTTGTCGTTCCAGGTAGCTCAATTGGAAGAGTACTGACAATTTATGCCAAAGGTTTTAGGTTCAATTCTCGGCATAGACATATTTATAGGCATATAAAATACTTCCGAGGTTTCAGAAATTAGAAGCGTTAAATTAAACACGGTTTATGGAACGATATTCTGAAATTCTTATGAACTTTTTATTCATGTAACTTTTTAGATAAAAAAATAAACTTGTATTTAAAAAAAATTCTTCATTTATGCCAATAGAATACAAAAATAATTTATTTTGATAATAAAATTTTGCAGCAAAATAGTGAGAGTTACTTGAATTTTATTATTTTGATATTTTTTGAAATAGGGTTGCTAAACAACTAATAAATTAAAGAGCAAAGTAAAAAGAAATGCATTTTAAAATTTGTCAAAAAATATGAAAATAAAATATTTTATATTTCCCGAACAGATGCAAAAACTTGTCCAATAATTTAAACAATTAATTTCTAAATTCTAATGAATGTATCAGAAATTTTCAAACCTATTGGATATATTTAAAATCTCCATATCGAAAATTTAGCATTAGTAATTTTACGTTTAAATCCATTATTCAAATATGCGATTTTCATTTTAGTTAAAAATGAAATTTGAAAATCGTCTGCATTCCCATAGCGAGGCATTATGACCCAAAAAGAAATGTTCTATATTTTTCGAACGAATGAACCAAATGTAACTAAAAACTATACAGCTCATTCCAGGTACCTCACCAACATACCCACCAAAAATCAACCTAATAGGACGACTTTTATGGCAGTTATCGCGGAACAGACAGCCAAACAAATAGACGGAAACCAAAAACTTTTCGCGTCTCGACAGTGAGCCTCAACTGACGTTTCGGCAATAACTAGTAAATCTACAGATCAGGAGCCTCAACGTCAGCTCTGAAAGTCAATGTTTTTTAAACTCACTTTTCATAATATTTTATTTCTTACAATCCGCAAATTAAATTATTTAAATTACTACATATATATTTATATGCATATAAAATAATTCGAAGGTTTCAGAACTTAAACGTTAAATTAAACACGGTTTATGCAATAATATTCCGACATTCTTATGAATTTCTTATTCTATTTTTTAGATTAAAAAAATACATTTCTTCAGGGGGTGGGGGCTCAGCCCCGCTGAACCCTCCGTAATCTTGTTAAATTTATATTCGTGATTTCCTATTATTTGTGTCAATGATTCTAGTATATCTTCCATTTCGTTCTGCACAGTGGTTTTATTACGATAAGCAAAAATTTTGAAAATAATTTAATGTTATCCTAATACCTAAATAACAATATTTACCAATCACGAAACACTCGTATCTGATTGATACGTTGAATAATATCTCGTGTACAAAAGTAACTTATGGAAATGTAAACTGAATCTACTATATATTTCACTTATCTATTTCAGAAATCTAGTATTATTACAATTTTTGTTTCGGAAAAACAGTTTTGATGGTCATTGTACAATATTTATTTGACCTAAGTACATCCTGATCTAATTCGATGGCAATAGCATACTAAAATCTCCCCAAAATAGGCTTATTTGGAAACTTTTAAACCTATTGTGTAATCATTCATAATCGTGGCCACTGCCAATTCACTAAATAGCAACCTTGATTTGGCGCTATAATGTATTTTTTGTGATAACATTTTATGATCTCAGTTTCCAGTAATTGTGCTATTTCAGGCTGTATGGATGCGTTTTACTACGCTAATTTCTTTAGATTAACTATCTCGTTGTACGAGATATTACATTCTATTTTTAAAATAATACTAATTTTCAACCACGAAAAAGCTACATCTCTTCCAGAAAATTAATAATATCTCATATAAAAATGTTTCGGCTATCATTCTATAGTAGTTAAAAGGTAACTTGTACAAAATAAATTCTCATTTATTTCAATAAAATATTAAAATCCTCCAATAATATTTTATTTTGCGAATAAAATATTGTAGCAAAATTGTCTGAGTTACTTGAATTTTATCATTTTGATATTCTTTGAAATATGGTTGCTAGGTTACGGTTAAATTGAAAAGGAAAATAAAAATGAATGCATTTTAATATTTGCAAAAAATGATAAAATAAATGTATTATATTATTAGAACAGATGTATAAAATTGCACCAAAAATTATACACCTAATTTAAAAAAGTCTGACGAATGTATAAACAAAATTTCAAATTAATTTAAATAATTTAACACCTGACTTGATAAATTTTAGTCTTCATAAGTTACCGTTTAAATACATTAATCAAATGCGACGTTTTATTTTCAACGACTGAAAAATTTCAAAATCGTCTGAATTCCCATAGGAAAGCATTATGATAAAAAAAGAAATGTTCTATATTTTCCGAACGAATGAACCAAATGTAACTAAAAACTATACAGCTAATTCCGGGTATCTCACCAACATACCTACCAAAAATCAAACTAATCGGATCATTTTTACGGCAGTTATCGCGGAACAGACAGACAGACAGACAGACGGACAGACAGACAAACAGACAGACAGACAGAAACCAAAAACTTTTCGGGTCTCCACAGTAAGCCTTCACTGACGTTTCGGCAATAATAATTTAGTGACGCACATTAAGCACACTTCTCGCATGGGTTAGGAAATACTACATAGATTAACGTGTACATTAAGATGACAGTAACTTCACTTAGTCAAAATTAAAATATCCAGATACATTCTAAGACTGGTATGTGTGGTTTAATTCAGTAGTTTTATCGAGTCATTAATTCTTAACACAATTATTAAAGATATTTAAAATTTTATTTTTCATAACTTTTCAAAAAACAGAATTGTAAAGAGGAACTCTCTAACGCATTTAAATTATATTTTCATTTTACATGAATCGCTTTAAAAATTTATGTTCAAACAGCAGTGAATATAAAATGCATATATTTATTAATGCATATATATATTACTAATGCTATCAAAATACCTACACCAATTCCCTGAAACATTTGGTTTCACTATTGCTTGAATGCAGTTAATGCTTTTTTAGATAGAGAAACAATCTATGGAAAAGGAGAAAACACTAGTAATTTCACAAAAGCTCTTCCAGGCTTAAGTGAATTGAAATACGAAAAGACACTTTTGTAGAAAAGACAGCAAATATCAATTCTTTATCCTCAAAGGAATTTTCCGTATGGAAGTACTCGTTTGCAAAGTAAAATACTAGAGTTTTTGGAATGAGGAAAAGATAAATTTAATATTAGGAAATAGAGACTAGGAAAGTGTGAAACTTCAGAAAATGAGATTTGGTAGAGAACAACATAGTTCTTATTAGGTAGGACTGCATAACCGT
The DNA here is from genome assembly GCA_963931845.1 of Maratus michaelseni. Lineage (NCBI taxonomy): Eukaryota > Metazoa > Arthropoda > Arachnida > Araneae > Salticidae > Maratus > Maratus michaelseni. The sequence continues at coordinate 91,648,935 of OZ007586.1, read as the reverse complement.
TTTGCTTAAAACTCATTTGCCACCAGAATTTCGAAAATGGTCTAATGTAACTGCAATGTTTCTGTCATTAAATGGCAAATTATTCGTTACTAAAATAGTGGTAGTTTGTTGGCCCGCGGGTCAGTAGTTGTGCACCCCTATTATAAGGTTAAACATGGTATAATGGGTAAATTTAGACAGAAAAATATTAAGGTTAATTAAAAATTTTGTTTAACTGTTTAAAGGCTTTACTTAATATATATTTTTTATTTTACATTCTAATTATTTAGTTTATCCTTTCAACAGGCGCGTGACGTATTTTTTGAGCACAGTAGTGATGCTGTTAAAAATGTAGGATATTTCATATCAGTAATAAGAGACATGTTAGAAGCGTAATTATACATATCAGTATTAAAAACTGAATTTGAATTCCGATGGAATTTGTCAGAACAAAATTTTGGAAAAATAACATTTCTTGTAAAATTTGCAACAGTGCGCCCACTAGAACATTAAAGTGACTAATCAACAGAATAGAGAGAAATAAATTAAGATTTAATTTTTCGCAATTGGATTACTATACTAAAAATATAAATATTATTATACGCACTAGAACTGCTATAATTGCCGAAACGTCAGTTGAGGCTCACTGTTGAGACCCAAAAAGTTTTTGGTTTCTGTCTGTTTGCGTGTTTGTTTGTCTGTCTGTCTGTTCCGCGATAACTGCCGCAAAAATGATCAGATTTGGTTGATTTTTGGTGGGTATGTTGGTGAGGTACCCGGAATTATCTGTATAGTTTTTAGTTACATTTGGTTCATTTGTTCGAAAAATATAGAACATTTCTTTTTAGGTCATAATGCTTTCCTATGGGAATGCAGACGATTTTCAAATTTCATTTTTAACTGAAATGAAAATCACATAGAATAATGGATTTAAGCATAAAGTTATGGATGATAAATTTTGTATATGGATATATTAAATATATCCAAAAGCTTTGAAAATTTGCCGATACATTTATTAGAATTTAGAAATTAATTGTTTAAATTATTGGAAAATGTTTTGTATCTGTTCGGGAAATATAAAATATTTTACTTTCATATTTTTTTTACAAATTTTAAATTGGATTTCTTTTTACTTTGGTCTTTAATTTATTAGTTGCTTAGCAACCCTATTTTAAAGAATATCAAAATAATAAAATTCAAGTAACTCGCACTAATTTGCTGCAATATATATATATATATATATATATATATATATATATTTAATGTCTTTTTTATTATCTAAAAAATTACAAGAATAAGTTCATGTCAGAATATTAATGCATAAATCGTGTTTAATTTAACGTTTCTAATTTCTGAAACCTTCGAATTATTTTATATGCCTATAAATATATATGTAATTAAAAAAATTAATTTGCGGATTGGAAGATGCTAAATAATATTAAAAGTGAGATTAAAAAACAATGACTTTCAGAGCTGACGTTGAGACTCCTGATCTGAAGATTTACCACTTTATAATTGTTATTACATATAATATTCAAATATTTTTTATTAACTTTGGATCAATACCAATTATTCGAAATAATATGGCTGCATGTTATGTTTTTTTTAGTAAATTTTTCTAAGAAGTGTGAGAACACTAGTAATTGGCCATTTAGTGGAAATTTCTTCAAGTTTTTTTTTTTTTTTTCTGATGCAATTATTGACATATTTTTCTGCACACTTCACTAAATACTAATTAAGGTATGAGGATTCAAAACCTGAAAAGAACTTTCCATTTTCTCTTCTAGAATTTAAATTATTTACAATATTAGTTAAAAAAGAAGGTTGCATCAGTAATTGACGTCTTTTTCTTTGTAAAAATAAATATGATTATTCCTATTAAAGTTGTTGCTAAAAGACGTGTATCGGATCATCCAAAAGTCAGGAAACCTTTTAAAACTAACTAATAAAAATGGAAAAGAGAAAATATTTCTAATTGCTTTACGCTAACATTGAAGCATATCTTTAGTTACATTCAGGGTTGCCAATTTGGCCTCCTTTTCTATTCAGAAATTTCAAAAGAAGCATTTTTACTTTATGTTGAATAAAAAAGCAGGCCAAAGTGGAAACCCTGGTCGCAACTATAATTTGTAAAAAGGCATTTTTTTAGAAGTTAGGTATATTTTCTAAGAGCCAAAGTTATAATATACAACCATTACTTTTTGTTTTCCGCAGTTTTTATATTTCACTGGTCAATTACTGGTGCATTTACACTATGCTCACAATTTTGTGTAACTATCTCATCACTTTTATGTAAATTTTTAAGTTGCGTACAATCAAAAGTAAAAGTTAAAAAGTATGCTTATGAAATTCTGGCTATGCTCATTCTGTGTCCGACACATGATTTCTAGGGGAAAAAATCAATTTAGTCATAATTTGAAAATTAATAATTTTAAATTAACACGAAATAAATTTTGCTTTTAAATGGAAAAAATTGCCTCTAAATGCAAAGGGTGTTGGTTAGCGAGATCGCAAATTCTTATCGCTAATGTTAAACCTATCGGTGTGGAATGCATTCTTATTTTTAAAAATATCTTATCAGGAAGTTAATATTTTTAACTTCCTTTAAGAATAATACACAGAAAAAAACATCTGTCTCTCTCTCTCGCTTTCTTAGTTTAGAAAATATTTCTAAAATATATACTTAATTTTATTTGAAGTGTTTGAAATCTTACTGACAGCTCGACAGCCTTTAACACATAAAATATTAAATTAAGTATATATTTTAGAAATATTTTGTAAACTAATAAAATAGAGACATCCTTTACGAAGAGTAACACAGAAAACAGAATTTAAAAATATTAATTTCCTGAGGAGATATTTTAAAAATAAGAATGCATTCCATCGCCATAGGTTTAACATTAACGAGGTGAACTTGAGATCAAATTGACTAACAGCCTTAAACATGTTGAAACATTGACATTAAATAAAATAATTATTAATTTACTAAAAGATGCATAAAATTTATTTAAAACCATTCCATTACATATAAGTAGGTTTTAAAAACATAAAAAGATGTTTACATACATATTCCAATATTAAAACCGAGATCTTTCAATCACGAACGTGATCATTTTTAAGGGGATATACCTTAAACTAAAATGTCGCTTTTACTGTGGTATTTTATATCAGTTTGGAACAAGGGACAGTCGTTGGGGGTGTATTTAAGTTTGTACGCTCAGATGCTGAAGTTATTATAATACCAAAATATTGAACCATGTCTCAGGTAAGTTGTAAGATAAAACATCATTACATTCCCTTTATTCAAAATTTCTAATGATTCTCTATTTTTTGAAGTTTGATAGTTCGTTGTAGGTATTATGATTTTTGCATTTTCGAAATCTATTTGTATATTTTGCCATTGATGTAATCTTGGTAATGCTGTAGACGGTCAGTTGAATTTGATGTTTGTAATGTGTTCCTCCAATCTTTCTTTAAACTTTCGAGCGTCATGCCTATGCAGGTTAAATCTTTTTTCTTCCCTGTACTAAACTGGGATAAAATAGACTCTGGTGATTTAACAGAAAAACTTAAAAACAGTTAAAGCGGAATGTCACATTGAGTTAATATAGATAAAATAATTATTAATTTACTAAAAAGGTGCATAAAATTTATTTTAAACCGTTCCATTACACATAAGTAGGTTTTAAAAACATGTCTAAAAATATGTTTACATACATATTGCAATATTAACCAGAGATCTTTACGAACGTGATCATTTTTAACGGATACCTTAAACTAAAATTTCACTTTTACTGTGCTATATTATATCTGTTTGGAACAACGACAATTCCTATATTTCGTTGAGGATGTATTAACATTACTGCATTAGTTACGTTATTTTTATACCTAAACGAAGGAGATTTTGTTCTAAATAATTTTCATAAAGTTATATCTCACGATAGGGTTTAAACACAAAATAAGGCATTTTCATTGGCTTTCATCATATTTTATGCGGAAGAAAAAGTGAAGAGAGATGCATGTTCTCTTCTGCATTTTACTAACGTTCCTTTCATTTATCAATTCTTTCTTTTGTAGCTTGTGCGAGCAAGTAAAATACGATGCATTGTTTAAAAGATAATGTTAAAATATGGAGAAAGAAAGCCATAATGCGTGCTAATTTTTAAGTGACCTGTTAAACAGAAGATCCCAACTGTCACGAAGACAAACAAAATTAAGAGAATTGAAAAAATGCACAGAAACTAGAATGTCACAAAGGAAGATTAGATCCAGAAATAATTTATATAATTAATAAAATCAAAATACTTTCCAAAACTATTGAAAAACAGATGTTTATTAGAAATTTTTATCTTTAGAAAATAAAACATTTTATTAAAATTTAGAAAACAAAAATGTCTTCGCCTAAACACACACTCGCATAAAACATGTTATATTTTTTAAAATTTAAGTGCTTCTGAAAAGAAAATGTTTTATTAAAAATTAGAAAAAGTATTCTTTAAACTTCCTCGCAATATTTAACACACAATCTTACACGATTTAAAATAAATAATTTATCGAATTTAAGATTATTATTATTACTAGCTGACCCGCCCGGCATTGCCTGGGTCCGAGATAAAAACCTTAAATAAACCTCAAATTTGTATGAATTTATATTTTTAAATGAAAAATTCGCAATTTTTTTTTATATTAAGTGGTAAAAGTGCTCGTAAGTGGACATTTTCTTTCTTCCCTTTTTTTTTTTTCAAATAAGGTCGCTTTAAGGTTTTGAAAAAAAAAATAGTTCTTGTTGTCCAAAATTTTTCACATTTTTATCGGTTATAAATGTAGCGGTTTTGCAGCCCGTGTAAAAATTTCATGAAAAAATATTGATATCTGGTTCTAAAAGAAAGATGTTTTCTTCTCGCTTTTTGTTTTGTTTTAAAGTAGGATCCTTTAACATAACAAAGAAAACAGTTCTTATCATCATAACTCTCTAAAATTTCAACCGGTTATAAATATAACTGTATCCAAACCCTCTTTAAAATTTCGCGAAAATAGTAGTGAAAACATGGCACAGCGAGCGAAGCCGTGACGACGTTTTAGCGTTTTCATCGAAAAATTTCCAGATTTAATTTTTAAATACTTCTACTTTTCCGAACGTTTCGAAATTTTCATTGATGATGTAAATCCGTCTACCGAGATGTTCTAAAAAGATTACGTTGAAATACCGATGTTTAGTTACTTTTATCGTAGAAAAAAGATCGACTTCGGGAGTTATGAAGTGAATATTTTTAAAGGGTTAAAATTGGTATTTTTGAAAACCGATTGCACCGTCTAAGAGAAGAAGCTCTCAGCTTTAAAAGCGTGCTCTTTTTTTTTCTTTTTTTTATCGGTAACCCTGAAATCGAACTATTGCGGAGCGACGCGGAAAGCGACGAACTTTAAGAATATGTCATCCGTTTTTCCGTATTTTAAATGGTTCGACCTATGCTGCGTTAAAACGAAAAGAAAAAAAAAAAGGTTCATTTGTTTCTTGGTGTTCTTGCTTCTTCGGAAAGCAGGAACTGAGCATGCGCAAGCCGATTTTTGCAAAAAAAATATAGCTTTTTATAAGTTTTTAATTAATATCTTGGCTAATTATCAAAAAATAAAAAAATCGGAGCGTCAGGTGCACCAGCATCTGCCTTGGACTATACTCAAATTTTCAGACTTCTACGTGCGCTAGATTTTCCTGAGCATCACACACAGACACAGAGACAGTGAAACAGCTTTCTTTTATTAGTACAGATTGCTAAAACTTTTTGCATATTTTCAAAAATTCAGGAAAAAAGACCGATGAAAGGCGATATTTTAATTAATTTATAATTTGGGACATAAAAGGTTAAATGAAAGTTTCTGAATATTTATCTTCTACATATTTAGCATGCATGAATAGTTATATAGTAATATTTTATTTCCAAGACTTACCTCGAATGTCACAACAAACACCGCCAAACACGCAAAACAAACACTCAAAATGTTACAGACCAGAAAATCTAAACTAATCTGAAGGTGAAAAAAAACATACTATTCAGAGCTCAATTTTTGCTTTATTTAATGTCAGACATTTTTTTATTACATAAAGTAAAATTTTCACAATTTCCGGTATGAATTTGGAAATTCCAAGAAGGAAAAAGTAAAGGCAACAGTTCTGCTTCGACAAATATTTTTTAACAATACATGAGTTTAAACTATTATGTTGTCAATTTTGATATTATTAAATTAATTTATTAAGTTCATTGATAATGGATACGTAAAGGTTTATTGTATATCTATATGTGTGTATGTCATATTTTATGACATTAGCCATATCAATCTTGTTCAGTTCTTGTGGTTCAGTTTCGTGTTTTTCTTTCCATGGCACTTAATTACCGGATTGTTATTTGTATCACTTGAGTTTGGTGTCTGCATTTCAATTCATATATAGGGTGATCATAAACTGGTTTTACGAAATAAGAAAAGCAATAGTATACGTCAAAATAAACAATTTTTGCATAGGAAAGATAGGGCTCCCACTTCGTCCGTTTTTTTTTAATACTGCTATTTTAAAACAAAAATCTTCTTTTTCGATGTCTCTAGCAAATTTCGTAGTAACCTACCCCGAAAGTTATTTCTTTTGCAAATGTTGTAAAGCAACGAAATTATTCTTCGGAATTACTAGTATTTAAAAAACAAACCAGTGGGAACCCTGAAAACCGCGGACCTAACTCATTTATTCAGTCAAAAATACAACGTAGCTCACTCCAACCTGAACCCAAATTTTCGCACATAACTTTAACAAAATTGAAGATATATTAGCGAAATTTCAGAAAGATTAGGGCCTGATTACCACTAGTGCAAACTTCCACCAGTAAATTTCAATAAAAAATTTCGTCTTTTTCACACGCTATATTTATGCAAAATTTCTGTTACACATAATGTAAAAATTTCTATTCGAATTTACTGGTGGAAGTTTGCCCCGTCGTTATTTCGGCCCTGAAAAAGACTAATTTTGCTTTGAGCCGGGAAGACATGTTATATTCAAATGTTGAAAACTTTGTGAAGCTGTCAAGCTGTGAATAAGATTTTAACACTTAAAATCTGAATATGTTCATATCTTCAAAATAATTTGCCAATCAAAAAACAAAGGAACATCTTTTAAGAAAAGTAAAAAGTAAGTTTCAAAATTTTATTTTCTGTTGATAAATCTGAAAAATATTAATGCAGTCCAAGACTATAGAATAAACATTCGAAGGGGGAATTTCAGATTCGACAGAATATGAATTACATACATAGAGATAACTTCCTGCCAAAATTTGTAGCACTGCGTGCATCAGGCTCTTCAGAACACAGCCGACAGACAGACAGACAAACTTCTATCTCTATTATTACAGAAAAACAAAGTTATAGAGAGCAGTAAAAGCCTCTCACATATTGAGCCCCACCAGTGGCTGAGAGGTTCTGCTCTCGAAGCTGGTAGACGGGAGGTGCTGGGTTCGATCCCAATCGCGCCCGTCGGCCTAATCGTTTGGAGTTTTCGTGGTTTTCTACGAGCCGTGGATTTATCCATGCGTAAATACGGGTTAGGTTCCCTTAGAAAGACCCCCACGAAGGGCACTCCCCCCGGGCCTATATCCCTAGTGTAGATAATTGGCCGTCAATAATCAACCCAACCCTCTCACATATTGCTGAATATAAATTTATTCATTTTCCTAAATCTTTTAATTCAAACTCTGTACTATTAAATTCAAAACAACAAGGTTAATCAATTCAAACTCTGTACTATTACATTCAAAACAACAAGGTTAATCAAAATTTACAAAGCCTGCATTATATCTGGAACATGATTTCCAATGTTTAAAAAGAGTAAGATCATAAAATGCTTCAAAAGATGGAATAAAGTAAAGTTGGTTGAACAAATTCTCGACATGAAAATATTCTGCATTTTCCAATAGTAGTATAATAGTAATAAACATCAAATTGATGAAAAAAGATTAATTTATTTAGAATTAATATAACAAGGACGGTTTGTGGTAACATGATGGCGTACGCCAAAGCCTTTTATCATGCTTAAATATCAACTTTTGATGATATTCGTCTTTCATGCAATATCTAATAATAGCATAAAATTAATAAACTTTAAACTTATATAAAAATGTGAGTTAAGGCTATTCTCAAATCCAAAGGAGATATTTTCAGACACATTTTTAAATTCATTTTTGTTTTGAAAGGCATGAAATGGTCAGGTGTTGTTATTCAGAAACTACGTAATCAAAAGACGTTTTCTATTTTTTGGTAAAGGAAGGAGATCTTTCAGAAAATACTGTCAAAGTTGGCATTTGGAACCAAATTTCCCGACGGGACAGGGAGAGAACTGAGAAAAACCGGTCGTCACTTGACAAGAATCGCTTATAACTCGATAAGTAGTTAAATTATTTTTTTTTAAAATGGAAAACTGGTTTCTATTCCAAACCTCTTCAACAGTCAGTCCTGTCATTTTTACGCCTTTGTGTTTAAAAATGGGTCAGGAAATATATCTGAAAGTTTCGCATTGTTGAGCAGGTCATTTGAGAACCACCTTAATTAAGAAACAAAAAATAATACATTACACAAATACACGGACGCGGACGGAGTATTCGTACGCCAGTGGTGACTTACAAAATAAAAGTAATCAACGAGAGCAGAAAAAATTGCAAACTTCCACTTTAAACATTGGTTGAACACTGAAGGGTTTTTGGGAAGAGGGTAAATGAGACACAGATGTTAATCACGTAATTATTTTGGAATTCGCAGCTATGTTTTCAATAAGTAGCGCACTCAGTACGCCGTATGTGTTTTTAAAAGTTAATATGTGAAAAATAATGTAAAGTATGTATAAACTACGACGGCGTTTTGAGTGCTTCATATCCGGGAAAAAAATCAAATTGATATGATCGAAATACATGAAAATTTGCTAAAAATAAATGTTTTTGATCTTTTATAAAACATTTAAGGGGTTACATACGTTCTCAACTTTAAAAAAATATTTTTTTTTAATTAATTATTATTATTATTTTTTTTTTTGCGAAAATTAAATCCTTATAGTGTGTAGAATTATGGGCAAAGAGATTTAAAGTGATATCTTAATTATTAAGAAAGATGTGAGCAAAATGTGAGAGTTTTATCGATCGCGCACGATCGATAAAACAGACTTCGCCGAAAAGGATTGGGTTGATTATTGACGGCCAATTTTCTACACTTGGGATATAGGACCGGGGGGAGTGCCCTTCGTGGAGGTCTTTCTAAGGGAACCTAACCCGTATTTACGCATGGATAAATCCACGGCTCGAAGAAAACCACGAAAACTCCGAACGATTAGGCCGACAGGCGCGATTGGGATCGAACCCAGCACTTCCCGTCTACCAGCTTCGAGAGCAGAAACTCTCAGCCACTGGTGGGGCCTTCGCCGAAAAAGATTATATTCCTTTTTAAATGAGCAGATTAAGGCACAGGCGGGTCCACAGTATATCGCAGGGATGGCAATTTATGTGTAAGTTGAAAAATATATATCAGTATATTTTAACTTCTAAAACTTTAAACGCGATTTTCTGGAAACTACATTTTTCAACACATGTAACATGATAACTTGAACAATTTTTAACATTTTTGGATAAAATTTTCGTTTATCTACGCATAATTAAATTGTCTATGGGCCATCGAGCCATTTTGTGAAACTTTTATTTTTTATATTTTTCCAGTAAATTTAAAAATCAAAATTTTAGACGATAAATGGAAAAAAAATTAAAATGTGAGCCGATGGCCCTTAGCTACAACCTTATTTTACATGATGAAACTGAGATTTTAATATATTTTTTTGTTTCTACAGGAAGTTAGGATGCTGCCTATTGAGCCTGGATATTTTGGTGCAGGTCAACGCGACTGCAGGTTTCCGATGTAATATGTGACCAAATGTAACAAAACAAATATTTTTAAATACTTGAAGTACTTTTAAAAACAACGTAGAATTATTAGTTTTTTAATAAATTTTACTCACTTCCTAAAAAAAAAATCCAAAATAGTCAATTTTTTGCCGCCGAGAAAGTATGTAATCCCTTAAACAATTTATAAACAAAAATCAGAGAATCAGTAAATATAGATATTGAATTATATTCAGACAATCAAAGCATCTCCGAAATAGATTTTTTTTTCAACCTATCGGAGGAGGGAGTGGGGTGGGGAACAAAAAATCAATGATTATACCCACCTCCTTTATTAAATGTCATCAGTAGAATACAGCCGCACGGATATAGAACAAATATATAGACATGAAATTCGTTATAAAACAACCCGTATAAATAAAACAGACATTTTATACAAACATGTAATTTTAGTATTTGCGATTATAAATCAATATTTTCTTCCTACTCCAGAACAAATTACAAACTTATACATGCAATTTTAATATTTGCGATTATAAATCAATATTTTCCTTCCTACTCCAGAACAAATTACGAACTAGGGCTTTCCCCATGACAAGTCATAAAAATCAAGAACGTCCGGAGAAAATCTAGACGTTTCGAATTTCTACTCCAGACATATATTTCGGTTTGGAACTTGGCCAATAACTTTGCCACGAAAAATATTTTGTTTATTTAAATGAAATTTTTAAAGAGTAAAATTTGTCAGTCTATATAGATGAAAAAAGAAAATAAATAAATGACAACACCGAAACAAACAATATTGACTCAATATCACAACAGAATACATGGGTGCAAGTAGTCTATCCAAGCCAAGACTGAAAACTTTTCTGAGTATTAGGAATAATCAAATAGAAATGGGCTAGAAGATTTCTACGTCTTGCAATATGGCTAAATATTGATCTCTTACAATAAATGATGGTGATTAAAAGTGCTTGATAATAAAATTTCTATTATTTAAGTATTTAAAAGTAGAATTTACTATTAATCAAAAATTTTTCCAGGACTGAAATCAGTCCTGAGTCTGAAGACTTGCACCCATGAGTCAGAATATTACATACTGGATTTACATTGGAATTATTTACAATGCAAAATTAATAATATTGAAATTTTATTTGAAATATTTTCAGTGTCACCTCAATATTTTAACGTTAATAAGATTTCTATAGGAAATATTGTCCGTCATCATGTCAACATAGTGCCAATATTGGGCAAATTCCATTGGGAGTTATTTGTTCAGTATTCTTAGAATATAAGCATCCGAATTGGAAAAAAAGTTGTTTGACATTGTGCCAATACGGATTTGTTACTTGGATATATAGAAATTTTTCACGATAGTGTTTGAGATTTTGCGGAATCTCAAAACTGTTTTAATCATCGGTCGGGAGCAACGTGCCTGACAGGCGCCGGTCGAGGCTTAATGAAGGTTGCCTCGGAAATTGCTCAGTGTTTTGCTTGTTTTGTGGTTAATAAATGAGGTTTTTTTTTATAATTAGATTTCAAAAATTCTCTCTTTGTACTTTCCCATGTAGGTCACTAATCCCTTTAAGAGCGAATTGAGTTAATTAGAACTTAAGAATTGAGTTAATTAGGTGCTAATGACGATTCTAAAACTGGCGCCAGTCACAGGCATTGCACCCGAACCCGGTAATACAGAGGTGCGCCTAGGGTCCTCTCTCCTGATGCGAAAACACACACTGGCTAATGTTAATCCAATGGGACAGTTAATTTCTAATATCTCGTTAGCATTTCAATATTTTTAAACGATTTCTTTGCATTGGATAGCTGAGATCGAGATCTACAGCGCCTCCTTTTTACTTTTCAGTTTTCTTTGCAGATCTTTTTTTTTTTTTTTTTTTGAGTGTATTTTTCTTTTGGAAACCGGTTCCGAAACGGGTTAGTGAAATTTTTGCTTTGCATTCACAAAAATTGAAACTTTTATGTGTAAAGTTTTTCCAGTGTTTCAAGTGACAGTGAACAATTAAATCTTACTTTTTTATTTTCTAATCAGTTAAAGATCTCTACTGCCCTTAGTGACAAGTAAAAACAGTTATAGTTAATCTCTATTGTTACACACACACATATATCTATATAGAGAGAGATCATTCTACGGAAAACGTTACTTTCTGGGCGTAAAAACTGTAATGAAAAATTAAACCAAAGCATTTTATTTTATTATTCATAGATCATTTCGTTTAAGATTTATATAGGTGGAAGTATAATATTCTCATTACTTAGTACTTAATTTATTTTCTAAAGATTTAGGGCATAATTTCCTTAATAATATTATAACGGAGGATTCAAATACACGTTTTATTTTATACTGCCATACTTATTTAGGGTAAAATATGAAACTTTAAGTAAATATCTTTAAAAAAGCATTATGTATATAAATAAAAATGTTATTTTTATTAAATTAATTGTGCTTACGTTTTAAATTAAGAACGAAGGACCCAAAGTTCATAATCAGTTTTAGTTTATTGAGAATATTTCAAAATTAATGACAAACGACAATGTTCACATTCATGGCTAACAACTGAAATTGTTAAGAGATGCCTCCGGCCTCTGAATATTTTTATTGAGGGACGAATGCTATTATATTTTGGAAATTATCGCACAGATTTTTTTTTTTTTTTTTTTTTTTTTTTAACGGAGGATATATGAAAGACTTGTAAGAGTAATTACAACATAATTTTTGAAAATTAAATTATTCTTTCCATAATAAAATTACATTTACATATAAAGGAATTTACAGAGAAAAAAAATCCATTATTGAGTGAATAATATATTTAAAACCTTCACAAAATAAATGAAGATGCTATTAGAAGAGATTATGTATAACGTGTGATGGAGCTATACCTCCGTTCATTAAAATAATAATAAAAAAAAAAAATCCCACAAATCATCAGTTTAATGTGTTATATTATATAAAAGCTCAAAAACATTAAAAAAATATATATTCTTTGATAAAGTTACTACCATGTACCCAAAAAATAACTTTTTTTTGTAGAATGTATATATTATAAAGTGTTTATTTTAGAAAGAAAGAAAAACCAGGGTGCTTGTTACTAAAAAGGGCAATACTGAAGCAGAAAAGGGGCACTATAGTTCAATAGAAAAAAGGATAAAATTGCAAGAGAAAATGTGTTTAGATGACAATTACAAAAGGTGGAAAATTTATTTTCCACATGTTTGATGAATAAAGTAACATTAATTTTGTTTGATCCTATGAATTATATATATAAAAAAAAAAAAAAAAAAAAAAAAAAAAAAATACAATTAAATTACAACATGATTAAATAGTTTCCTGTCTTTTATAGAAAAATGAGGAAGTTTTCTATAATTTTTCAAAATTCTGGGGTACAGGGTTTTATAAGCAATGTGGTATACGAAAATTTTTTATAAGAAATCTCCTGGTACAACTAGGGGTGCTTTTCCCAACTTTTAGGGCAGGGTGAATTTTGACAATTTTAAAAGGGACAGGGTGCTGAGCCCTTAAAAATAGCCTAGAGAGAACACTATAATACAATAAATAAATAAATATGTATGTATATACTTAATTTTATGTGTCACTACATTAATGAAATTGAAGATTCTCCACGCAATTTGAATTAACATTAACTTCACAATATTGACCAACAAGATATTTTTAACATCTAGACTGAAAATTAGTTAACGTCGAAATATTCCTTCATTATAATAATAAGGAAACATTAATCGGAAATAATTTATCCGCCGGAAGATTATTTAATCTCTTTAATCAAAATATCACCTTTCATTTTGTGTAAATTAAGGATAACTTTTAGTTAGATTTAATTTTTTATGCCAAATCACTTCTCTTAAATTAACTTATCTCAACTAAAGCTTAAAAAATGTGGTGTAGAGTATATGATATCTAAATTTGATAAGAATCCGGCATTTAGAATGCTCTAGAAATATTTCAAAACTGAGAAATGTAAGCAATAGCTATAACAGAGAAGTAAGCATAAAAGAAATCTATAGACAACACTATATCTGTATACAGCATTGTATCTAAATCTGCATGTATGTGTGTAAGTAGGCTTATCATTTGCAAAAAAAAAAAAAAAAAAAAAAAAAAAAAAAAAAAAAAATTCAAAATTACATATATATTTATTTCAATTATGCATAATTTTAGGTAAGCAATTTTATATTTCACTAAATGCAACAAGTCGAATTTCTAGATAAACGTTGATATTATGATATCACTCATTATACTTTAAAGTTAAAGATACCATCATTTTAAAAAATCAAATCAATTCAAGCTAACCAAAACAATGACTTTTCACTTTATATTCACATAAATAAATCAGATGAATAAATAATTACCTCATATTTATATATGTCTATTTTACCATTAAAGTATCTAGTTATTAAGCTACCATTACAACCTTTATTTAATTAGCGAGTCTGGAGAAATTCCTCCAATGGGGACATAATTAGAATATTTTCAAAGATAAAAACAAATCTTTTTTGGCTGATCCAAACCGAAATCAATATTTCACTTATTATATTCAGTTAAAGAAATCAGATATATAAATATTTATCTTGCATTTATGTATGTGTATTTTACCATTTAAAATATCCATTTAATTATTAAGTAGAGTCGTGGCAACATTTGTTTTACTATTAATTTTGAGAAATTCCTTCAGATACAACATATTTTAATCAGAATCGCATAGAAAGACATTTATTGGAAATATTGTCCTAATTTAAAATGCCTGCTTTCTTATTTAATCACCTTCTTTAGTATCATACTGACAAATCTAGCTGATTAAACAAACAAACAAACACAGAAATAGCTCTCAGTACGATTTTGTTTTAAAATTTAGATGAGAAATAGAATTTAAAAAAAAAAAAAAAATTCCTCCTTATGGGAAATATTGCATTAAATTATATATATATATATATATAAAAAGATAATTTTGACATAAATATTTAAATTATCAATAGCGAGTTTATTGTTCAGAGTATCATAAAAAATTAAAATTATTTTTGGAAGTTAAACATAAAATAAAACAGAAACTAAACAAATTGATGAAAGATAAACAAATTGGTGAAAGATAAACAGAACAAGTGAAAATTAATTTTTTAATAAAAAAGTACTGTTTATCTTTCATGCACCTTTGTATATTAAGAAATAGTAATAAATAATTAAAAGAGATTATAAATACTTCGTTTGTAGCATAATAAATATAAGATTTTTAATATAAGACACATATTGAACAAAAAGCAAGATTACATTAAATTATAAAAAAAGATAATTTTGACATAAATATTTAAAATATCAATAGCGAGTCTATTTTTCACAGTATTATATAGAATTAAATTAATTTTTGGAAGTTAAGCGTTAAATAAAACTGCAAATAAACAAAAAGATGAAAGTTAAACAAAACAATTGAAAATTCATTTTTAAATAAAAAAGTACTGTTTATCTTTCATGTACCTGTGTATATTAAGAAATAGTAATAAGTAATTAAAAGAGCTTATTATAATTTTTCTATTGTAGCATAATGAAATATAAGATTTTTAATATAAAACATATATTGCACAAAATAAAACACCTTTATAAGTGATCCTATAAGAAACATTTACACAACAAATCTCACGCTTATAATTGACACTTTCAATTTTTTTAAATGGTGTTTAAAGATAATTTATTTCATATAAATACATAACTCATGCATCAATATTTCACGAATTAAATATTTTGCTTAAAAATTTTAATAATTTATAATATAATTTACTTTGAATAAATTAATCTCTTGCATATTAAAATATCTCAAAACTTTTTAAAATGACGTTCAAAAGTAATTTAATTTCATATAAATAGTTTAACTATAACATAATACTTCACAAATCAAACCCTCAAAATATAATAGTTGGGTGGTGAAGGTAAGATTTACCTTGAATAGCACTCAACAATTTCCTTTTAATAAGTCTTAAACCTATAATAACTGAATTGAGTTTTTTAATAAGTTTTAAATATAATTTAATTTCATATTAGAACTTAAATTAAGTAGTATCATTTCACATATCTAATATTTTTCTTGGAAAAAAAATCAGTTTCATTTTTTTAAATCAAACTTATAATTAATCTCTTCCTTTTTATTGACATTAAATTTCATATAAATCTTAAAACAGCTTATTAATCAAACATTTACTTAACACTCAACAATTACAAACAGACATGTTTTAAACTTATATATAACTTCAGGGGTCGATGCAGGGTTTTTTTTTCTTGGTGTCCATTTTGTGAAAAGTAGAGGTTATTTTTGTGAAAAATAACATTTTGTAACGGAAGTTGAAATTCAGTTAATCAAATTCGAACCAAGCATTTATAAACAAAAACTTTTTAAAATCCTTTTGTTCAAGTTTCTTTGGTGAATTTGTTTGTTTACAAATTACACATTTTAAAACATCACAAAACAATAAATAAATAATAAATAACAAGTTTTTATGGAATAGAATTTTGTGAAATGAATTTTTTTATAAAGTTAGTTTATAAAGTTATAGTTTATTTTAGTAAAATGAATTTTGTGAAGGGGTCCATTTTGTCAAATTGATTTTTGTGAAGGGACCCTCAATTTTTGCCTGGGGATCGACCCCTGAACATAATTAAAAAATACCTTTAATTTTTTTTTTTTTTTTTTTTTTTATAAATACTTAAATCATGTAGCAATATTTCACAAATCAAATATTTGCTCTTGAAATATTAATAATTACTAATTAATTCATCTTTCTCTTTTCAATACTTAAACCATTCAAACTCAGAAATTTTTTATTACATTTAAGTGGTGAAAGTAACATTTAACTTGAATAGGACTCAACAGTTTGCTTTTGACAAATCTTAAACCTATAATTATTGAATTGATTTTAAAATAAAATTTAAAAATAATTTAATTGTATATTAGAACTTAAATCAAGTAGTAACATTTCACATATCTAATATTTACCTTGGGAAAAAAAAAAAAAAAAAAAATCAGCTTCGTTTTTTAAATCTTAAACTTATAATTAATCTCTTGCTTTTTATTGACATTAAATTTCATATAAATCTTAAAACATCTTATTAATCAAACATTTACTCAATAGCAGTCAACAATTGCAGACAGACATATCTCAATCTTAGATATATATTAAAAATTACTTTATATTTAAGAAAATTTGCTTTATTTAAATACTTAAACGATTTCACACATCTAATATTTACCCTCGGTGAAAAAAAAAAAAAAAATCAGCTTCGTTTTTTAAATCTTAAACTTATAATTAATCTCTTGCATTTTATTGACATTAAATTTCATATAAATTAAAACATCTTATTAATCAACAATTTACTCAATAGCAGTCAACAATTGCAAACAGACATGTCTTAATCTTAGATATAGTATTTTAAAAATTACTTGTATATTTAAGAAAATTTGCTTTATATAAATACTTAAACCATGTAGCAATATTTCACAAATCAAACATTTGTCTTTAGAATATTAATAATTACATTGTCATTTACAATGAAAAAAATTCACCTTTCTCTTTTTAATACTTAAAGAATTCAAAATCAGAAAATTTGTATTACATTTAAGTAGTGAAAGTATCATTTAACTTGAAAAGCACTTAACAGAGCTTTGACAAATCTTAAACCTATAATTATTGAATTGATTTTAAAATAAATTTCAAAAATAATTTAATTGTATATTAGAACTTAAACCAAGTAATAACATTTCACATATCTAATATTTACTTTGGTAAAAAAATCAGTTTCGTTTTATAAATCTTAAACTTATAATTATTCTCTTGCATTTTAATGACATTAAATTTCATATAAATCTTAAAAATCTTATTAACCAAACATATACTCAATACACAATTATATACTCAACATATACTCAACATACTCAAACATATACTCAATATCACAATTACAAATAGACAGTTCTTATAATACTCATATGTATTTATATGTATATAAATATACATGTGTTATATCTTCTTAAAAACATGTTTAAGTTAATATTATTATATGTTCATATAAATACTTAAATCATGTAGAGATATTTCATATATCAAATATTTGCCCTTAAAATATTAATAATTTTTTGTTGTTTACTTTGAAATAAAATCATCTTTCTCTTTTAAATACTTAAAAAATACAATCTCAAAAATATTTATTACATTAAAGTTGTAAAGGTAACATTTATCTTGACTAGAACTCATCAATGCTCTAAAATCTTAAATTTATACTTATTGTTTTAGTATTTTAATAAAGTTTACAAAATATTTAATTGCATATAAAAACATAAACAATGTATTAATATCTCACAAAGCCAATATAACCAATATTTACACTGAAAGAAGAAGAGGGAACCTTTTATAATACTCAGCAATTTCGTTTTAATATATTAATTTACAATTATTTTTAAAAAAAATTAATTACTTTAAATTTTATTTTAAAACATCTTATTTGTCAAAAATTTACTCAATAGCACTCAACAATTTCGAACGACAAATCACGACAAAACTAATATATATTTTTATTTTTATCACTTTTTGAATTGACAATTAAGATCATTTAAGCATTTAAACACTCAAATCAGATTAAATGTATGGTTACTCTCAATAACAATGTTTAATCCTCTCTGCAATCATCGGCCACTTTTAAGTGGTCACTCGGTAGCTTTTTAAGTGGATCATTTACAATATATGTAAACACTTAATTCTTTGCTAAGCATACAGATTGCGAAATAAGCACTAGAAAGCCATGTCATTTACCTTAAAGTGGCCGTATGTGAAGTGAATCTTCTCTTGGGATTTTGAAGTAAATGATTTCTTGTCCTTAAATCCAGGATTAATCGTATAAGAAATTATACGGGAAATCTTTATATAAAACAGTGTAAAATACAAGGATTAACTAAGCAGCTATTGCTCAAGAGAGCGGTTTGCTATGCGCAGTAAACAAGATAATGCAATATAAGGTTTCTTAGAAAGCCCTGAAAACGTCTGCAATGTGCTGCCATCTAGCGGAATAAAAACAATAAAATGATTTTCACATGAATTTTTACATTTATTTTAAAGGTATTTTGAGTTAAGAGTTATAGAAAACATTTATAGAAAACTACAAATGTTATAAAGATCTCGTTTAAAGCAAAAATAGATTAAAAAGATATTGAGACATATATCTTTAAATTAATTTAATGCAGAACACATTTATTTACAATGAAAAAAATCGTTTACAAGGCATGATTCTGCATGATTAACTCCATAAAAAGTTTAAAACAATTAATAACATGCTCGAAATATTGTACTTAACTGATGATTATAACTTTATTTTATTAAAAGTGTTACTAGCTTTATTGTAATATGGAATAATTACTATAATAATGAGCCAGTTTGTGAAATGTGACATTAATAAAAATGTTTGAAACCAGCAGTTTTCAGAAGAATAAGAATAGCTTAGACTGCTAATTTTTATTAATATTTTACTAAACAAAAGCACTAAATAGCGAAATATGTATTGCAAGAATTCAGAAAGCGAAACTTATTATAAAATGTAAATAGTTATTTTGTATGATAGGTAAAAACATTATACTGAACAAAATTATGAATTACATTCATTGTAGTAAAAATGTTTTTATTGAGTTTTTCTTCTTTTCATAAAAAGTAGATGTTAGAAAAAAAAAAGTTATAGAAAATCTATGCATCTGATCTGAACAAAGGCAATTTTACGACTTTGAAAGTTGCCCACGATCAAATAAATATTTAACCAGTTATATTTTAATATGTAATTATTACTATGATAATATTGCTCTTTATCAAATGTGGTATTAAAAAGATATTTGAAACGTACGGATTTCAGAAGAATAAAAATAGCTCAAATTGATAATTTTCAGAAAGATTTTACTA
This sequence comes from Maratus michaelseni, assembly GCA_963931845.1. Classification (NCBI taxonomy): domain Eukaryota; kingdom Metazoa; phylum Arthropoda; class Arachnida; order Araneae; family Salticidae; genus Maratus; species Maratus michaelseni. Next base: position 91,629,088 of record OZ007586.1, on the reverse strand, counting down.
AATAAAAACTCTTTAAAGCACTGTAATGTATTGCGAGAATTTAGAGATCAAATGTTATTATAAAAATATTATTACATTTCTTTTATGAAAAACCACACTACAGATAATCTGAAATTACAGTCATTGCAGTACACTTTTTTTTTATTGCCTTTTTAAACGCTTTCCAACATAGTTGAAAAGTGTTTATGAATTCGGTTTGTTTGTCTGTCCGTGCTCTAACTCTCGTAAATATACTCGGATTGTCATGAAATTTTTATACATTATTAAAGATTACTATAGAATGTTAACTATTGAAAATGAAATGTGTGGCATTAATAGTTCATTTACAGGGACACACAAAATAATTCCATAACATAGGGTCTATGGGAAAAAATCGTTTGCGACGCATTTTATTCATTTTACGATATTTCAAACATAATGAAGTTAATATGTATTACTGAGGTGGACCACAGCAGGCTTTTACCGGAGTATAAAATTAGTGGCATTTATAGTTCAATTACAGGGACGTACAAATAATTCCTTTGCATTATGATCTATGGGAAAAAATCGATTGCGGTGCATTTTGAACATATTATGATACTTAAACATAATGAAATTTAAAGGGGTCACTAAAGTTCAATACAACTTATTTTCTAAAGATTATGGATTGCGTAGGATTTATCGTTCATGTACAGAGACGCACAAGGGAATTCTGTTAAAGGACTGACTATGATCGGTAATTGGTAGATTTCCGCTGTGATATGCAATTTTATGTAATTTTTGCTGTATTGCGTGTCTGTGGATCTGTGGATCCTATACAGGGCTGCACGAAATACTTCGAATATGGGCAGCCATTGCTGAAAATGGATTGTTACTGAGTTATGTATTTATTAAATTGCTTATTTGCATATCTCATTTCATCGTATATATATATATAAAATCTTAATAATGTTGTTAGTATTGGAAAGTCTTTCATAATCTATGCCGGATGTATGATTTTTCGTTCTTGTTACTTACCCATCATACGTAGTATAGTGTAAATCTTGCAATCGTTTTAAAAATCGATTTTTTTTTTTTTTGACGGATTTACACGATCTCCCGAACAAATTGAGATAGAGACTTGAAATTTGGTATGTACTTAGTATGTAATAATGGGAAGAAGCTTATTGAATTTCAGTAACCTCGGTTATCCGGAACTATTTTTTTCAGACTGTCGAAATATTCGTTCTGATAAAAGGTATATAAAATTTTTTGAAATTGTTTATTTTAAGGAGTGAATATAAAATACAATAAAAAAACATAAATTTTGCATGAAGAATGAAGTCGATGGAATTATTAGTTACCGAGATATTTGGAATCATATTTTCCACACTCTTCGATTTTTCATTCAAATTGCAATTGAAAGATATATTTTAATTGAAAATGAGACGCTTAATCCGACGCAGTAAACCGTTAGTTAATGTGATTATCAGTTTAGGAGTTATAATGATGTTTCTCTTCCGCAATTCAGTAATAGAGCATTTAAAGTTTATGACGTCATCAGGCCATGATTTTATTCCAATTGCAATACATTTTATAAATAGTTTACACATGTTTTAATTTCCTATTTTATATTATGCATATCCATGATGGGTAAGTATTACGGTGGCCCCCAACGACTAGTTTCTAAAGCAAAAAAATAAAAAAAAATAATAAGTTCTATACCTTATTAACATTGGTAGTTATATTGTGATATTTAGGTAAATTTAATAGAACGAAAATGAAAAACAAATAAATAGCAACGTAAAAAGCAAATTTTATTACCATAAAAAATACATTTTTTTTCTGTATAGTCTTATCAATAAAAAAGTCGTAGTTTTTTCTTTTGTATAATAATAAATCCTAAATATTTTGCTTCGCTTAAAAAGCAATTAGAGTAGGTATAGTAACTGTAATCATCATTATTTTCAAATAACAGGGATCATAATTCTTTTATTTGAAAATAATAGCCATAATAAAAATATAATATGTTGAGTTAAGGAGAATAATTAGTAACTATCTGAATTAAAAATACCTTCATCGATCACGGAATTAATGAATGGTAAAGGAAAATTATTTTGTGATTAGTGGAAATGTTTATATTCTACTACTTGTCTAAAATATTATTCAAACATTTATATAAAAATATATATATATATGAGAATAAGAGTAATTAAGTGTAAATAAAATCACTGACAAGCAACTGAAGCATCAAATAAATAAATATTACAGACTAATTAATAATAATACGCAGAAATTTCCCGTCCTTGCAATTAGTTGAAAAAAATTAATATACAGTTTGACGTTTTTAACTCGACACCATTTTTAATATATAAATATCTACTGCACCGATATCCACAGGACTAATTCCATTTAAGAAATTTAATTTTTTAGGTTCATTTGTAACGTTTAATTGCTGTGATGTATAGATAATTACCACTATTTCCGATTAATAACTTCAGCAATTTTTTTTAAAGTTCCAAGCTTTTCGAAGATTCCCAGTCTTTGAACAAGTAGTCCGGTAGTCTTAATTAGCTGTTGGAGAAAAAACAGTGCCATCTTCCTCCCCACTTTCCCCTTCGAGGTTTTTTCTCGAACTATGCCCCGTTTCCATAACTCAGTAACTAACTTTCCAATTTCAACGCAACTGATTCCGAACATTATAATAAACTTAATAATCACCCTCTGTAACATTAAAATGAACTTATGAGTTATATATACCACTGTTTTCGAATAACTTTGGATTTTTTAAATTTCATTTCAGAGTATCTCGGGTTCTACGGGTCCGATTACGACAGGTTTTCGCTCATTCAACTCGATATCGATATCATTAAATATTTTAGTTCCACTTTCTGCCGCTAGGGGCGCTTTACTATCTCGGGTTCTATCGGTCCGATTAAGACGGGGTTTGGCTCATTCGACTTGAATTTCATAGCCTTACAGATTTCAGCCATGTTCGTATAGATCAGATTACGCCCCCTGGCGGCCGAAGGTAGAACTACAGGAGTATTTCGGGTTCTATGAGCAAGATTACGACGGGGTTTGGTTCATTCGACTTGATATCGAAAGCCTTAAATATTTTATTTGCACTTTATACCGCCAGGGGCGCTTTCTGGTGTCGGGTTCTGTGGACCCGATTACGACGGAATTTGCCTCATTCGACTTGATTTCGATAGCCTTACAAATTTCAGTCATATTCGTATAGAACGGATTGTTATTCTCAAGGGCCCGGACAACGCCGGGCGAGTAAGCTAGTTTAGAATAAAATTATTATTTTTTTCCAACTATCTATTTATTTCATCTGCAACACAAATGTGTGCAGATGATATTATGAATGATAAAGCAATATCATCAATAGTGTGATGCATAAGTGCACTGTTAAAAATTTGTAGCAAACTGTCCAGTCATTTGACCGTTTTTACAGAAACGGTCACATAACCGTAATTTAACTCTATTCTGGACATAATATAGGCAATAATATGTTCAGACTACAGTTAAATTAGAGTTATGCAACGGTTTTCTGTAAAAACGGTCAAAGGACTGGACAGTTTGCTGAAAATTTTTAACAGTGTGCTGATTTGTTTACACTGGAAATATTTTATTCATGGTAGAGTGAAAAAAGAAGATTGAAGAGAATTGAGTGAATGAAACACTTTTTTCATATTAGCGTAACATGTAATATTCGCCCAGGAAGTTAATTAAAAGTGAATTTTAAGGCCTTGAATCTGACATCTCATAAAATATGTTAAAGTATTTTAATGCTTCAAAGCATAAAAGTTTTTTTTTCTCCATATTTTATTGTAGAAAGTCCAGAAAACTTTAAAAAAAAATTATATTGTTCAGGTTCAAAAATTATGTACGAACTTTGGAAACTGTTATACATTCCGTTCAATCTTAACTATTTATTTATTAAAATGTTATATTCTTGTTATAGAAGATCACGTGTCTTTTTATTCTAAGTTGTCCTTCGAGAAAAAATAATACTAGAAAGAATACTCGCGTATTTTTTGAATACCCTACTTTTAAACCCGAAGAAATTAAATAAAAAGGGCTCAAAACACATACGCTATATCACAGCATATGATATATCACAGCATAAAAAACAAATATAATTAATTGAAAATCAATAATATTATGTTATTGATATATTCTACAATAATTGTAATTGTACTATTACGAGGAAAAGTATTTGTTTTAAACTGATACATTAAACGAATAAATTATTTAAAGATCTCCATAAGTCCAAGATTTAAGATTTTTCTGAAATAATTAAAAACTGTGCTACACACAATTGCTGTATATTTTAAGAACTTTTCTATACTCACTTAAAATATATATATATATATATATATATATATATTTAAATATGTATATAGGTTATCCGTTATTTATTTTATAAGAATTAACCCTACTGAATAAAACTCTGCGTAAGGGAAGCATATATGAATCAATTAAAATTTGACCTATAATATATTAATTCAGTTCCAGGTTATCACTATATTTAAATAAAAATATTTGCCTTATGTCGTCACAGATGTCTGCTATTAAAAAAAGGGATAGTTTCGCTTTAAAATTTGTGGTATCAAACTGAGTGTATATATATATATATATATATATAAACATTTAAAGATGAAAACACATGTGAAGAACGAAGAAAAATACATTATAAATAGCTATGTAATGAACACTGAAGGAAGCATACCCAAAAGGATGAAAAAGCAAATATTGGAAAAGAAAATTGGAAAACTATGAATATCTTATAGAATCTTCAGAAGGGCTTTATAAGAATATTCATAGTAAATATATGTTATTTCATCAAATATTGTCAGCATTATGCCTAAAATCGACAATATTAAGCCCCTAATAACATATACAAATGAAACCAGAAAATCAAAAACCAACATGAGGTCCAAATAACAAACGAAGTAAATAAATATGCTACTGAAATAGAAATTAGATAAATAAACAATTATGCAACTTAAATAAAAATATGAACATAAAATAATGTTTAAGACTCACCAAAAAAGACAAATTTTAGTGTAGATGTTGATAGATTTAAAATACTTGACAATCAACCAGACATCTACTCAAAAATGGCTGCATATCGTTGCCAAAACATTGCTGAGAAAGATGATATTTTAAAATAAAATTATGTAGTGCTGCCATCTAGACCAGAAAATTTATATATAAGCATACTTTAAAAAGAAAAAATCCAGCAGTGTATAGTTAAAAAAAAACCTTTTGGACTTTATTGTTTTTGAAGTCAATGGGATTTAGTCTCCTTCAAATGATACAAAAAAGTATTAATCATATTTTTACTAGTTTATTGAAAAAATATACATAAATCAGTTACGTCTGCATCTTAACCTTTAAATACACGAGCAAAACTAACCGCGCAGTGTAATTTGTAATCCGCCTATATCTAAATTTGTCTATTTATTTACCATATGAATAAATTTCTAAGAAAATAAATTAATGTTTCATAAGATTAATTTTAAATCAAATACAATTACCTTGTAGTACAATATTATAAAAAAAATCCCTTAATTTTAGCATATCTGACAATATTTTCGAAAATGTAAATTCGCAGCATGCATATTTACATTTTTAACATCCAATGGTATACAAAATAAACCATGTCTATAAGTGCATATGTGCCAAATTTTACGGATTTTGAGTGCCACTATTTCCGAATAGTAATATTTGCCTTATTAAATCACACAATTCTGTAATTAAAAAATGCGAAGATTACCATTAAAAAATAATGATATTCAAAATCTGTAATCCTTAGAACCAATTTATTAAAGCACATATTCATATTCAATATCGTGTTGGATCATGTAATCTTCTTGTTCTGTGTTTTTTAAAGGTATGTACACTATATAGCAAAAAATCAACGAACACTTTCGATTTTAGATATTTTATCGAGTGTCTAGAGAAATACTTCACGAATTCTTTTAGAACTTCTGGAATATAAAGAGGATGTTTGATCTGATTTTTTCAACGAAAATTTGATCACGAGAGCAATTGGGGGACCAACAACAAATTGAAGAAAACATATATTTCGGTATTCATTTACCCTGTAAAATAAAATGCGTAAAATGATCTGTTGCTGTAGCACACGACTATGTGGATATTGTGCAACATTTGTGCCCATTTGTGTAACAATTGCACGTATATTAATGGAGATATAACGATTCCTTCACAAAATTCAAGAAAATGTTGCATGTTTTCTGTTTATTGCAAGCAGGGTTTTCAACCAAATTTAAAGCCTGTTTAAGAAAATTTGACAAAATATAGTAGAAACAAAAGAGAACAGTTAGAATATAACTATATTAAATATTTGATGAAATATGAGAAGTTGTATAAAATAGTTTTTAACTGTTCATGCGCGAACAAAGATTTTTTTTCATGATTTGGAAGTCAACTCTAAAGAGCAACTAATATAGAAAGACCAGTCGAATATTTTGAAAATTCATAACGATATCGACGGTATAGTGTGCTAAATTTCGGTTTCGAAAAGTAGCCAAATAAGGGATTTTCCACAAACTGTCCTTTTTTATTAACTGACTTCCAGCAAAGGAGTTAGTATTTAATGAATGTCAACGTAATATAGCTTTGGAACGGATGCTCCGATTTTTATAATTTTCTTTTTTTTTTTTTTTTTTTTTTTGGGGGGGGCGGAGGGGGGAGGTTCTTTCTGGTGGTTTTGCCGGAAGAAATAAATCATACATAAAAATTTAAAATAAAACAAAATAAGATAAAAATGACAATTGGTGGAAAATCCCTTATCATTCAGCTGATTTTAGAAAGCATCTGAAATTCAAATCACTCTATCGCCAATATCTTTGTGCATTTTCACGATATTCCACTGGTATTTTTATATGAGTTGTTCTGTAAATTTGACTACCAAATCATGAAAGAAAAATTCGTTTGAATTGTTCGCGCATGCGCAGTTAAAAATTATTTCATACAAATGCTAATATTTTATAAAATATTTAATATATTTAAATTCTAATTGCACTCTGTTGTTTCTATTGTAATTTGTCAAGTTTTATGAAAGTGGCGTTAAATTTGGTTGAAAACCTTGCATGCTATAAGCAAAAAAAAAACATGCGGACATTTCTAGAATTTTTTAAAGAAACCTTTATATCTCCATGAATATACATACTATTCTTACACAATTGAGCACAAATGTTGTACAATATCCACATACTCATGTACTGAAGCTACAGATGATTTCGAGCATTTTATTTTACAGGGTGATCCCAAATATTTTTTTCGTCAATTTGTTGTTGGTCCCCTAAAGGTCCTTGTGTTCAAACCTTTGCTGAAAAATATGAAGTCAAACATTTTGTTTTTATTCCCGAAGTTCCAGAAGAATTCGTCCAATATTACTCTAGATTTTTGACAAATCGTGTAAAATCGAAAGAGTCCGGTGATTTTTGGCTATATAGTGTATCTGTGTATTGTCATATTGGCCAATTTTGGTTTTGCAATTAACAGCAATTTTGAAAACAATGGATAAATACACATCTGTAATTTTTATCTGCACATAGCTTGCCCGTTTGCAAAAAGAAAAAAAACTGTATTAAATAAAAGTGGGCTTTTGTAATTTTTGTAGTCACCGATTGAAATAACTGGCAAGAAATATGAAAGATGAGTGTTGAAATTAAAATAATATCATGAGCCATATATCACTAAAATATAGTGTTACCATTAATGTAATTTTTTTCTTAATAGCATAGATAACAACAGAGCCACAACAAGTGGCGATCTACATCAGGCGTAAAATAAAGTTTCTGTGGCGCTGCATAAAGGACAGTTATGAGAGTATGAAATTAAAACAGTAAAAAAAAAATAAGCATAAGATCCAAATAATTCATACAACCTTGGCAATATATAACGTGGCCAGTGTCACTAAGGTTTGTCCACCCCTCAAAAGTAGAATTAATTTAATTTTTAATCACAAAATGGTGCTACTGCATTGTTAATTATGTATCTGCAGTGCGCGTGGCTGAATTTAAAGAGATCACCTTGATCCTCCGACATTTTATGCCTTGATTTCACTTTTGCGGAGTAGTTGTTCTAATTTAAATTCTTAGAACTTTGAGGTATGATATGTTTTCTGAAAACTTATTTCCTTCTATTTAACCACATTTACTTCAACTCTAAGAAATGTATCAGATTAATACTCTTTTACGTCGTGCAAATGGCGACCATACGCACGTTCTCAAGGTGGACACCTTAGAAAACAAATGTGGAAATCAATGTAGTAAGGGTGATTTTCAAAATTTCTACATAAATATCTGAAAAAACTTATTACCATTTATTGTTAACACCAGAGATCACTCAAAATAAGTCATTAACTTTCAGAAGAAAATCTCTGAACTACCGTCCATAAAAAGTGCTTCAAGGTCTTTTCGTGTCACAAGATAAGAAGATTAAGAAGAAACTCGAAATATATCAAAAGAAAGAAATTATCCTCAGAGCAAAATACTTTGCCGAATATTTTTTTCACATTTTAAATTGATTTCAATGTATGGCCCACCTTTGGAACACTATGGCCAAAGGTGGCCCACAAGCTACAATTTTGAAATTGTATTATAAAAGTAATTAAATTTTATTTTACAAAGAAAAGTATACTTGATATGTTTGAGATAAGTGTAAAATTTTACAAACAAAAATTCAGCCACGCATACCCAACCAAGAAAAAAATCCTTAAATCTTAACTATGGTCACCTTTGGGTCGCCTACCTTATATAATTATAACAATATATACCGGGTGCGCCGTAAATTCATTAAAACATTAAAAATTCATTAAACTAGTCGTTGGGGGCCACCGTAATACTTATCCATCATGGATATGCATAATATAAAATATGAAAAGAAAAAAATGTGTAAACTATTTATGAAATGCATTGCAATTCGAATAAAATCGTGGCTTGATGACGCCATAAACTTTAAATGCTCTATTACAGAATAAAGTAAAAGAAACATCCTTATAACTCCAAAATTGATAATCATATTAACTAACGGTTTACTACGTCGAATTAAACGTTTAATATCCAATTAAAATATATCTTTGAATTGAAATTTGAATGAAATACAGGGTCATGAAAAATCGAAGAGTGCAGAAAATATGATTACAAATATCTCGGCAACTAATTATCCGATCGACTTTATTCTTTATGCAAAATTTATGTTTTTTTATTGTCTTTTATATTCACCCCTTAAAGTTTCGAAAATTTTTATATACCTTTTATCAGAATGAATATTTCGAGAGCCCGAAAAATTAGTTCCGGATAATCGACGCTACTGAAATTCAATAAGCTTCTTCCCATTATTACATACTAAGTACACACAAATTTTCAAGTCTCTATCTCAATTTGTTCGGGAGATAGAGCGTTTACAGACACACACACAGACAGATGGACGGCATTTTTTTTTTCTAAAAATATGTTTTTCGGAATCTCCAGTGTCTAAAACGTGTAAATCCGTCAATTTTTTTTTTCGATTTTCAAAACGATTACAAGATTTACCCTATACTACGTATGATGGGTAAGTACAAGGAACAAATGGTGCTAAAAAATGCGGTTTGCACGAGTGGGATTAGAAGGAGATTGGATTTTTCTTAATAGCAAAAAAAGTTTATGTTAAAAAAGCACCAGTAGATAGCGCTGGCATGGGTAATATGAAGCAAATTTATGCAAATCAAGTTATCAATAAAGCTCCTCGATGCATACAGATATTTCATTCGATGCCAGCATTATGCTATCATTACCAGATCAAGCGTTGTTGGTTAAGCATTTTTTCAAGAACAGGGAATCAGCAACTGGGCGCATTGTGAAAATTCTGTATGGTAAATGGACTCAAGAAAAGAGCCCGTTTCATGTGCTGGGATACTGAAGCTTTTTAGACGATTTGAAGAAAAGAGTATTTTACTATAAGCTTAATTCGCATAGATCTGCTTCATATTATGCATGCCAGCGCCATCTATCGGTAATTTTTTAAACCACAACTTTTTTTGTTATTAAGGGAGAGATCACGTTGAAGGGAAAAAAATCGATTTTTCAAAAAAATGAGCATGGATAGCTTGAAATGTTACTAATACACTGCAACAAGAATTTTACAAAAATTCAATTAGAACAGAAGTTATAGCTAAAAATATCTTGTAAAAAGCCATTTCCTGTCATGCTATAAAGTTACCTTTGAAGCCCTTTTACACAAAACTGTATTTTTTGACATTGCGCGCACTCTCATTTGAAAACTAATTATCATAGAACCTTGAAATTTTGCGTATAATTAACTTTCATGTATACTTTTGTGCTGAACCTAAATTTAGTCTGATTTTTGTCATAGAAAATTTTGTATTGAAATATGAAATCTAAAATTTTTGGTAAATTTAGTGAATATCATTATAAAAACCATTAATTATGCTAGTGAATTTGAATATACTTTTAAATTTAGGTTCAGTGTAAAATATAGTAGTATGAGTAAAAATAAATGAAATATTAAGTGTGTGTCTGCAGTAGAATTTTTTTAATCTTGCGCGCAAAATGCATAGTTTAGTATTTATATTTTTAAAAAGCCATTTTTTGTCGTTATCATTTAATTAATTAATATTGCTAAATATATATAATTTGAATGTTTTTTTAAACTACAAGAATGTGTAAAATTATAAAAAAATGTTGTATTTTATTCATTGGTTTTAAAACCCCAGAGTGTTTCGTATTGGTTTAATTATTGTCATTTTCAGGCTGCTCAACGTGATCTCCCCCTTAAACTAAATCCGATCTCCCTGTAATCCTATTCTTGCAAACAGCAATTTTTTAAAAGCATTTGTTTCTTTTTAATGATTTCTTAAAGTTTTCCCGAATTTATGCCGCACTCGGTATATAATATAAAATATTTAATGATTTATTTAATTTTATGTCAAACAAGGCATTACATAAGGAGATCAATATCAGACTATATGTTTTACTACTAATCACAAACTTTTGCATTTAAGTAAATTACATAAATTGAGTAATTACTTTAAATTGATGCAAGATGGTTGTATCACACTAAAAACTGAAATTGGATTTTTATTTTTAGAGCCTCTAACACCATATTACATTCCCAACCTTTATTTCTGACATGTTTCAATCTAATCACATTCTTCAACCACTGTTTTTCTCTTGAAAAGAAATTTTCTTGAAAATAAATATCCTTAAACATAGGTAACAAATGTATTTTGAGATCAAGAAAATTAATGATGAAAAAGTAATCGATATCTTTAGACAAGTTTTTGCCTAATGATTTTCCCGATAGAAAAATTGGACAGCTTACAATAAAAATATATTTTACAGTTGTAAAAATGATATCTTAACAAATATTTTGCAGATAAAAGAAAGATTAATAAAATGCTTATTTCAGTTTTTCTTATATTTTGATTTCTATTTATTTTTCAAAGTAGTAATTTAATTTGATGAAACTAAATTTAAACATTTGAACTTTTCTGGAAGTCTGTAGCAGTACATATATAATGGATGACAATACATTATTAGAGTAATTTCACTGTCATATGTATAAACTAGTAGGATGTGCCAATCCCAAAACTTTCTTCTATCTCACACAGATTTCGCATACACTAAATAAAATCAGCACCAATTTATATCAAGGTCTAACTGAACCTAAAGTTTTATTAAATTCCGTGCATTAGTTCTTGAGATATGACTATTGCTAAAATCGTGTAAATCCGGCAAAATGCAGCATAGCAGGACACCTGTTGGAAGATTTAGACCAAAACATAATCAACACAACTTATGTCAACGTCTAACTGAATCTGAAGTTTGATGAAAATCTGTGCATTAGTTCTTGAGATATAGTAAGCGCCACCTGTTGTGCTATTTACATCAAAACGTAAGAAGCATCTATTTATGCCAAAGCCTAACAGAATTTGAAGTTTGATGAAATTCCGTGCATTAGGTCTTGAGATATAGTTATCGTAAAAATTGAGAAAAAAGTGATATAGCAGCGCCACCTGTTGGAATATCTACACCAAAACATAATCAACATCTATTTATGTCAAGGTCTAACATAATCTAAAGTTTGGTGAAATTCCGTGCATTCGTTCTTGAGATATAGTTATCGTAAAAAGAGAGAAAAAAGTGGTATAGCAGCGCCACCTGTTGGGATATCTACACAAAAACGTAATCAGCATCTATTTATGTCAAGGTCTAACTGAACCTGAAGTTTGATGAAAATTCTTGCATTAGTTCTTGCGATAGAGCTATTGTGGAAATCACAAAAAAGCAGCATAGCAGCGCCACCTGTCGGGCGATTTTCACCAAAAACTAATCAGCACCAATTTATATCAGGGACTAACTGAATATAAAGTTTTATTAAATTTCGTGCTTTAGTTCTTGAGATAGAGCGCCCACAAAATTTATGTCGCATACATACATACATACAGACAGACAGACAGTCTCACAGACTCACAGACAGACATTTTCTGAAAATGGTCAAATCGTGTTCAGGACCTTCTAAAACGTATAAATCCGTCGAAAACCGGAAGTCGAAAATTTTCATGAATCCAATGCTTTCTTCTTGTAAAGATAGAAGAAAGTAAAAATATCAAGAGGTAAATAGAACAAACACAATTTTTAGCAACAGAATTTATATGGTTTTATATTATTTTAAAATATATCGATACAGTTAAGCACAAATTATCCGAACTTTTATCAACCTATATTTATAAATCTTACGACTTACACATATATTATTTTTCTTTATTAAAGAAAGAAAACGAAAGTTAAACCTAAAACTTCCGAAAAATAAAACCACAACTTAAATTGATGATGCCTTTAAACTATTAATCCAAAGTAGGTTTCTAGGTTTTGAGAAATGCCAGTGGGTAGGGGAATGCAAATCCCCAAAGTTGCTACAAATATGGCTTAATTATCTTTGCTAAAAAAAGAGCAAGAACGTTTTCCAATTTCTCCTGAATTGCCCATGAACAGAAGTAATCCTGTACAAATCCCTTTCTTATAATGTAAGGGCTGATAAACAGGAGGGATAACTTTTGCAGGGATAAGATATCCAAAACTACCCTTTTTATAATATGGTTACCGAAAGCTGATAACTGGATTCACGGATATTAGTGTCTGATGATGACACTCAACAGAAAGAAGGCATAATAATGAATATCAAAATAAAGGGAACACTTTTCTTCTAATAGAAAAAACAAAATATTTCTTATCTTATGAAGTACTTATAACCTAAGGAATATTGATAATAGCTGCAGTTGAAATTCCTGTTGTAACTTGAATATTCCACAGCATTTGTGCAATTTTTCTTTAACATTACAGGCAGTCAGCTTTCTTTTTTGGATTTTCATCTATCCAGTTATTTGAATTTTTGTGTATCCGAATTAAGACCAGTCCCCGCCAACTATCTGTAATTTGTAACCCATAATGAGGAAAGGCGTACTTTCCCGCTGTACCTATTGTCAGTACTCTCTCTGCAAATGCTATAATAGTGGACGTTTTGCTGACGAATTATGTTAAAAATCTTACAGGTGCAAAACTGTTTTCACCCTTCATAAATTAATTGCGTGTACTGCTGTTATTACATTTCTATAACAGAAATGTTGAAAAATACATTGTGAAAAATTGAGTAGAGTTTGGATTTATAAGAGGTATCAAATAATATAATGAAGCATTTTTTTGTCCAAGCTTTTGAGAGTTTTTTCGCACGACTTCGAAATTGGTCCAGTAATTTATGGACATGTTATATTTAAATAAAGTTTTGTAGATGGACGAATATACATAACAAATATAAAAAAATTACCGAGAATTTGTTTAAGTATAAAAAGCAATACATTTTTTCATCGTGACTAATATTAAAATAATATATAATGAGGTACTCAGTGGGTTTTCAGTTTATGAAAAATAGTATTTAACAACAGTTCAATGTGGATTTTATACTCATCTAAATCTTTGAAACTTGGCAGTGTTAATTTTTGATGCACAATTTGCACAATTTTAGATGTGTCTCATTTTAGTGACATTATCTTGCATAGAGGGATATTTTTATACCTCTCTGAAAATTTAAAATATTTGATGCTCTTTAAATATTTACACCGAATCCTGCGTATTTAAAGTAATGTTTCGCTTTAGAATTATACACATAAATGGTATTTTTCTGATTTTCATAACTAAAAATTAACCTTTAAAAACTATTAAAATATATAACTTCTGCGCAACACAGTTTTATTTTATAAAATTACGGTTAAACATTTTTATTCCTTATTTTTATGGCAAAGTCATGATGGAAAAGTTTAATGGAAAATCTTTTAATCAGTAGAGTATTAGCTGCATAAACACAAGTTTCATCACAATATTTTACCATAAATATCTTGAAGTAAGCAAAGAGACATTTTGGCTTGCCGAATTTTTTTCAATAATAATAATAATAATAATAATAATAATAAACAAGAACTTTCTTAACTAAAATTCGCCTAAAATGTTTATAAGATTTCTACTTCTCCTTGTTAGTATTCACTGGTAGATTTCTGAACAGTAGAACAACACAGAAAAGAAAACTGGTTTTAGAAACCAATCCTAAGGTAACCTCACGGCAGAATTTTCTTTTGATTCGGGTATTCCAGATTGAACTAAATGTTAATATTTAAAATTGGAGTTTTATTCAAACTTTAGCGCTTAGATTTGTCTTTCAGTCGTCTCTTACATAATGTATACTTCAACAATGTGTTTTAATCATTTAATATACGTATAACCGTTTAGTGTACAAGGTGATAAAAATCCTTGGAATTTTCAAGGAATTTGCCGCGACTATTTGACATTAGAAAAAAATCTATTTAATATTTAAATCGCAGAATTTACAGTCACCAAGTTTAATTGTAGAATTAAATTTTTTTTTTTTCTGTTATTAAATAAGGTGAAAAATTCTGTTAAAAGTTGCGGTAGAACTGTGCACATAGCCTCATTATAAAGGTAATATTTCTTATAAATTCATTTTTTATGCATAATATTTACTTTATATGCAGAAATGATTTCATAATTTTGATTAAATAGTACCTTGTTTAAGGGAAATCAATACATATGAGTAAATACGCAAAAAAAGAAGAAGAAGAAGAAAAAAAAAAGACAAATCAAGAAATTGAAGGTTTTTCATATACCGTCACCAAAGTGTTAAACAGCTAATCTAAAATTGAGCTTCTGTGTACTTTATTTCTTAAACACTACTCACTAATATTATAAAAAAATATTGTACATTTTTGTCTTGTTTTAACTTTTAACTTCAAATTACGCCTTTCATAGGCGGTGAGATATACAGGGTGAGTCTAAAATCATGGGGCAAACTTTGAGGGTTGGTAGAGATCACTATAACAAACAATTATTGTATAGGAATATATGACCGGAAGTGACGCGTTGAGGCACAAACACAAAAAATAACACATGAAATGAAAAACATTGTATTTACAACGTCGTCGCTAAATGCTTTTTTACAGCAATATCTACAATAAATGCTCAATATTGTGGCCACCGACAGTAATGCAAGCTTGGTAGCGTTGATGGAGTGATTGACGAACAGATTCCCATACCCTGGGTATTTCACGTGCGCGTGCAGCCGCACAGGATAGTCGAGCAACGAGTTCTTGAATGGAGTCACCTGGAGTCTCGTAAATGAGGGCTTTCAAATGCCCCAATAGGAAAAAATTGAGACTCGATAACTCTGGCAATGGTGGTGGCCATCGGACTGACCTAACACGCCCAATCCAGCGCACCCCAAAAGTAGCATCCAGGTGATTGCGGACTTCCATACTGAAAAGTGCTGGCACACCATCATGCTGAAACCACATTTGATTGCGAACGTAAGTCGGAACTTCTTGCAGCAATTCTGGTAAAACCTCTTCCAGAAAAATCCGATAACAGCAGCCATTGAGTGGGGTTGGTAGGAGATATGGGCCTATGACGGAATCATTCCCAATACCCTCCCAAACGTTCACAGAGAAGCGTTATTGGAATGCATGTGGGCATGTGGCGTGTGGATTTCCTGTTGCCCACACATGAGAAATGTGTGCATTGAAAACGCCTTCGTGTGTAAAAATCGCCTCATCTGTGAATAGCACATGAGCTGGAAAAGCCGGCAGCAACGCACTCTGCTGCAAGAATCATTGGTAGAAAGCCCCGCGCAGAGGGTAATCATACGTCTGCAAAGCTTGGACTCTCTGTATGTAGAATGGGTGTAAACCTTCTGCGTGTAAAATTCTCCAAACGGTTTTTTGACTGACATGTAGACGACATGCTACAGCCCTTGTACTTGTGCCGGGTGTTTCGTCCACATGGTCCAAGATGGCTTCTTCCATGTGTGGTTGTCGTACAGTTCTTGATCGACCCCTTCCATCAGTACAGGTGTTAAATGAACCATTTTCACAAAGTTGCCGATGTAATCGCTCAAACATTTTGTGGTTCGGAATGCGTCTACTTGGAAATCGTTCTTGATACAGCCGTAGCGCCGTTCTGTCATTACCATTAGCAGCACCATACATCAGATGCATGTCTGACTTTTCGCTATTAGTAAATCACCCATCACGGCCAAAATCTTAAGCGCAAATGCCGTTTTTAACACTTTCCAACCTATTTGAAAAGCGTTTATGACTTTGGTTTGTCTGGTCGTCTGCCGTCTGCCGTATTGCCGTCAGGCCGTCTGTCCGTGCTCTAACTCCCGTAAATATGCTCGATTGCTCTGCAATTTTTATATGTTATTGTTGTTATTTATAGTATGTTCCCTATATCAACGGAAGTGTGTAGCACTTATAGTTTTTTTACAGGGACACTCAAAAGAATTCCGTTACATTGCGGTCTATGGGGAAAAATCATTTGCAGTTTATTTAAATAATGTTTCACTATTTTAAACGCATTGAAATTTATATATATCACTAAGGTGCATTAGAAGAAGCTTAATATGGAATAGGGTGTGCATAGCACTTATAGTTACTTTACAGGGACAGTCAAAAGAATTCCGTTACATTATGTCTATGGAGAAAAATCGTCTGCGGTTTAATTAAATAATGTTTCACTATTTTAAACGCATTGAAATTTATATATATCACTAAGGTGCATTACAAGAGGCTTACTACAGAATAGTGTCTGTATAGCAGTCATCGTTCATTGACAGGGGCACACAAAAGAATTCTCTACTGTCTGTTAACAATAATTCCTGGAAATGCGTTTTCAGTTACTGAACGCGATTTTAATTTTAACTCGCTTTTCGTCTATTACGTGGTGTGTATAAATTCTGTAGATCCTATACAGGGAAGCACAAAAGTTCGCGAACACATTTCCGTTTATTGACAGAAACTCCAGACGGAGAATTTTAAACTGTGCTACGCGTTTCCTAACTGAACTAAAATTTAGCATCCTATGTACTATATATACAAATCTATAGATCATATACAGTGCTGAATAAAAGTATTCGGATATTTTTCCGAATATTGTATACGTTGGAAATTCCTGAAATTATGTTTTTAAATATGTTATGCGTTTTCCAAATTGTTTACTTAGATGTTATCTTTTAGCTTATTAAACGGTATGATTTGTAAAATTATTTTGGAAGCGTTGGAAAGTGTTACATAATCTATGCTTGACGCATGATTTTTCGTTCTTGTTTTCTGATGCAGCAGATCACTGGAGCACCGCTTTACTGCCATCAACTATCGCCAACTATGTCAACCAATCACGCCATAGAGTTTGCCAAGCATGTGTGACTGCTGTTTTAATGCAATTTCCAGCAACAGTTTTAGCATTTTCTGTACGGAATCACTGGTTAAGTTTCCTGCTAATGAACGTTTTATGATTCCGTTAATGTGTTTTTTTTTTGTGTTTGTGCCTGATCGCGTCACTTCCAGTCATATATTTCTATACAATAACTGTTTGTTATAGTGAGCACTACTATCTCTCAACGTTTGTCCCATGATTTTAGACCCACACTGTATTTATTCCACTTAATCCTTCTAGTACCAGATTTAAATTTTTGATAAGCGTTCTTAGTTTTGAATGATTGGATTTTTTTTTTAGTTCGAAAGACGAAAATCTTCAAAACAAATAAAACTAGGTTCAAACAAGATCCCAAGGGTATTAGGAGGGTTAATTTTAATTCCCAAATTGTACCAGAGTTTTTGAAAAACAAAAATGCTTTTATAATGCACATGAAGAAAGCATTTATTTATTTCAAATGAATTTGTTCGTAAATTCTGATGGCCGTCAATCATTTCAACATTTTAGCAACAGAAATATTTTAACCGTTAAAAAGTTAAGATCGGAAATAAAAGAAATGATACAAAAAATTAAAATACACAAAGCTTAAAAAAATTCCATTTTTAAGCTTATTATAATAAAAAGTACTTATATAATAACTTAATATAATAAAATACTTTAAACTTAATATAATAAGAAAATAATTCTGAAATGTTCTACATTTATCGAAGTTATTTCCTAAAACTAAATATCAAACATTTTTATTCTTCTTTAAGAAAATAAATTATTGGTGTAATTATTTATTTTTCCAACCTGAAATAGCACACAGCAATTTGTCACCAAAGATAATTTAAAGAATATGGTAGTCAGCTTCTGTAATAACAGATTACATTACTTCACAGTAATATCTTGCATATTTTCTCTTTTAAGACAAAAGAAGAACAAAATATTTCACATTTTGAAAATAATAATTTTCTTTAACATCTCTCGTTTCAATGAGTGTTCTTAAAACAATATATGAGACTTTGAAAATGATTATATTTTAGCAGTATAAAATATTGCGCCAGATAGATTACCGATATTTTTCAATTCTTTTCTTGTTTTATGTTTTTCATCAGCGAAATCAAAAAGCTTTCAAGAGAAATCCAATTTATAACTGGTAAAAAAAAAAAAAAAAAAAAAAAAAAAAAAACAATTTCTTAAAAAAATAAATTGGAAAAAAGCTTATTCGAATTCGAATTTTATTTCAAATATTTATCAAATGAAGAATCTGTCAACTTAAAATTTCATTTTGTTAATTGGTTTATTGGTTTCTTGAAAAGCGAAAAAGTATTTTTTTTTCCGAATGGAATTTTTATATCGATAAATGAGGAAATGTGTTTGTTTCTATTTATTTAACACAGAAGTTATTTATTTTTTACGACATAAATAATAAAGCATTTTATTAAAAATTAAAGTATTTTCTGAAGAATTTACTAAACGATATTTATATTTTCCCTTTTATTTCATTAACAATGAGAAAATTTTTCGCCGTTTTTTGTTTATTGTTTATTAGACTAATTTACTTTATTTTTGCATCATATTTCGTTTATTTAATATTATTACCAAGGAGAAGGTTTGTGTTTTTAATTTTATAATTTTAATATTTTACTGTTATTTATTTCAGCAGGAGCTCATTAAAAGAAGAATATCGTTACCAACTTTCTTAACCCTTTCAAGGGCGGTGTTTGCATTGCGCGAACACTTAATTTTTATTCCAAACTGCC
Organism: Maratus michaelseni; assembly: GCA_963931845.1. Classification (NCBI taxonomy): domain Eukaryota; kingdom Metazoa; phylum Arthropoda; class Arachnida; order Araneae; family Salticidae; genus Maratus; species Maratus michaelseni. The sequence continues at coordinate 91,609,560 of OZ007586.1, read as the reverse complement.
AAAAATTTTTTAAATAAACTTTTGTTGTCATAACATGCGTGAAGAAAAGCTTCTTATTATTTTCAAATAAATTTGTTTGTAAATTCTAACGTCCTTCAATTATGTCAACATTTTAGTAGCATAAGTACTTTGTCCTTGAAAGGGTTAAAATTTCGTTTGAAATGTCTTCTGATTAACCCTAAAAAATTACTGGTACTAAATGAAAAATCATTCTTGCAAAAAAATCTGTTTGGCGGTGGCGATACAGTTATTAATATAGAAGTAGGATAGTATAACTAGAAGGCAGACAACGCTGTGAACAGCTCTGAAGCACGCTGGGGCTGATGGGATCGACCGATAGATTACCGATTTAGTATCCTGAACTGGCTGTTTAAGACACGCAATAGAAATAGTGGCAAAGACTCCTATGGGTGTGGCTAGTGTATGGTGAGAGATAATAGGGTGTTGGTGGTACTGAAAATGGCACAGCCGATCTTCATAACAGATGACAGTTATAAAGATAGGCCGTGTGAAAATGGTGATTGACGCACCCACAGCATTAAAAAGGGGAACTTGATAGATTAACAAAGTAAAAATCCATTAAACTTTAAAATAGAGAAAATTTAAAAGCCCCACTACCTCCCTCTCCTCAAGGGATTTATGGGTATCAGGGGTCCTGAAAGAAATCCGGTGGCACCCAAGTGAGATTTTGAAAACGCAACTCAGAGGGAGATATAAATGGGGAAAATAGGGAAAAATACTTAAGATACGGTTTTCGGGATTGACTTTTCAAATCATTCGGAAAAATAGAGAGTGAATGAGGAAAAATTGGCGTTCTGATACATAAACCGGCACCGAGTCTCTGCGTACTTCTAGCATAAAACAGCGCTGTCTTCCTTCTAGTATAATCCAACTTCTTTGGTGATTAATTGTTAAAGGACCGGCATCTACGAATATAAATGACCACATATATTTCTACGAACAGCCACAAAATCTAAGTTTGTTTAATTTACAACGATTTGTTAAAAATATATATTGATTATCGTGCTTAATTGCTAATAAAAAATTACAACTTTATTGTGGGTATTCTGTTTGATAACTCTACTCTTATTATTTGCTCAATGTCACAGTTGGGATTTTAGACTACTGCTCAAATAGGACGTCAATGAACTACGAACATGCAATAGATAGAAGAATAATGGATAGCGGTAATCGAACCAATATACCTCTCGACTAGCAGTCAGTGCTACACTCTCAGATAAAACTGTAAATTTATGAGCGTTTGCCCTTCAATTTTCACGGGCAACAGCCTTATTTGATGAAAAATGGTCTGATCCACTAAATAAGCGGCCTTATCCCTTAGATACTTAGAAAATTAAGAGCAATCCCCATATTCTTACAGTTCTAGCCCATATGTCAGCAAAAATACGGTACGACCCCATACATTGTCCTCCGCTAGGCAGTAGCGTAGCCAGGGAGGGAGTCCACACGCTCTGGATACCGGTATAATTGTAAAGTTTTCTTAGCTTTGACTATCGCATAAATTTCTCCGATCGTATAAGGCAAAGAAAACTGTACAAAATTAGTGGTATCAAGTGCATCTGGACCCTTATCCTGGCTACGCCACTGCCGCCAGGGTGTAACTCTTCATTTTACTCCTGTTTTGAAAATTTTAACCCGCCAAAACAGCGATTCTGTGATGATTATCTAACGTGCTATACGTGCTACGGAACAGTAAGTAAAGTGTTATTTTGTTTTAAAGTGCATTATATCCTGTGCATTATAATGCTGTATTACTTTGCCCCGTAAAATTACGGGCTGCACAAAATGATGGGCATGGATTTTTTTTTACGAGGTATGACTGGAATCTCTGCTGCCGGCCTCTGCCCGTAATTTTACTGCAATTTTTTAAACAGTGTACATGATAAGAATGTGGAATAATCTGGTGAAATAAATTTATACATTCAATTATTTCCGTTACGTTATGAAAATTGATTCTTTAAATTGCATTTACATGGATACGTAATGGTGAACCATCGTTTCAATTATGTATATTTGCGTGATGGTTATTTGATTTATAGTAGAAACTGGAAAAAAAGAGACTAAGAGCGTTATACTTTACTTTTGGTTCTGAATTCTTGCTTTGAAATATGCTGGTTTAATTAACTAGTGATTCAAAAAAATTGAGAAACCAACGCTTTTAAAACTCAAATTAACAAAAACTTGCTTTGTTTAGTTTGTGGCTCGTTCGGGTCACTTTTTGCATAGAAGAATTAGCCGGAATTTTTATGACGAAAGAATGCAAAAAAGGATGTTGAATAAATGCAAATGTTTGAGCAAAAATGACTGCTCGAAACCATAATTATTGCCAACATTGGAAGCTGCCATCCATCAATATGTGCCTGACTTATCTCAAGAAATGTTGCTTTCCCCTGACGTGAAGTCACCTGCTCGCTAATGTTAATTAAATGGGACAATTATTTTATTGAGGAAGATCCCTTTATTTTCGGAGTGAATGTATCACCATAAAAAAATCCGCAAAGAAAATCAAAAAAGGAAAAAGAAGGCGCTGTAGAGATCGATCTTAGCTATCCAATGCAAAACAAATCCTTTCAAAATATTGAAATGCAAACATGAAATTGGAAAATAACTGTCCCATAGGACTAACATTAGCGAGCGGGTGTTTTCGCTTGAGGAGGGAGGACCCTGAATGATGTGAAGGGTGTTGTGTCTCGTCTGACAGCTGGGTTTCTGAATGACGGACAGCACGTTGGAAAGTTGTAAGCTTACTTGTTACTTGTAAGCCATCTGTTTGTCAAAAAAAGAACTATTCAAGCATTCGTTTTTGCTTTCGTCATAAAAAATCCGACTTCTTTTTTATCTGTTCAGTGCAAATCGCATCTTTTTATCTTTATTCGTTTTCGAATTACTAAATTTTAAATTTGTTTCTGACTTTTGGATCACCCGGTATTATATAAATATATTGAGGAAAAATATATTATTCATCAAAAAAAAATTTTTTTTTTTACGTTTTATTATAAGTTTGATAAATTTCACGTTAAAGCTTTTAAAACTGTTTCTCCTCTTTCTAGCGGAAAAATAGAGAAGTAATAAAATGAAGAATTTTTGTTTGTTGCTACAGGGTTAAAATCTACGAAATATTTTTCGTTTCAATTCCCTCGTTAGAACAAATCACTTCGGAGTACAATATTTTCTGTATGTACACAAATAAAATGAGTCCCATTTTTTCGATTTCGTATTTGAAAAAACGACATTTTCTACGAAATATTATTGAAACTGAATGAGAGCCTTTAATAATTTATTGAATGCATGCATACATAAAACTTGCGCTAAATTTAGTGCTTTTAAATGAGTATAATGCGGTTCTAATCGATTACGACAGTCGGGAAAATTCAAAAAGAGAAAGAAGGAAAATATTCTCGGAATCGCGTCTGGTATTCTGGTAAATTTTAATTTATTATTCATGTCTCAAAAGCATCTTATGTTAAGAATTACAATTTTCATTTAGTTTTTAAAACTGTTCAATTTTCCGAGATTTTGTTCATAAAAAGAAAAGATTTTTCGAATAACCAATTAGATGTACATAGGATTACTAATATCATTCATCCGCATAAAAAACTATACCTTTTGAACAAAAATACATAGAAAAATGCAATAGAAAAATGCTATATAGAAAAGTAGTGTCGTAGAAACGGTTATCCCAGTTTTGACTCAATTTGAGCAGCCTTCTAGCGGCTAATGATTGAAATACTCAGTTTCAGAGCGGAAGGTGAAACGGCCATTACCACATCTCCATATTGGCATTTGTGTAGTTTCTGTGTTTAAAAATTTATTTTATATATATATTTTTGTTTTAGTTTGTTCTGGTTTTCAAAATTCCTGACTATGAACATGTTTGAGGTTACTGAAAATTTTTATATTATTATGTGTAGCATATTTAATAAGAATTTATGTCCTAGAATGAAACTTTTTCTAGCATTTAAAAGATCATTTTTATGACTTGCTTTCCGATCCATATTCTCTTGGGGTAAAATTGGATATCCTACATGGGCTAAAAAGTGTATTAGAAAATAATAATTGAGGAGCCCACAAACAAAGTTTGAAGAAAAGGTAGTCAAAACTACACGGACAAGTGAAATAACTTTTTTTATAAACTGATATAGAGAAAGACTACTTTTCTGCAATTTCTTGAATTTTTATGAAGGCAATTATTCTTTTGTCTTTAATTATTAAATCATGAGACTTATAATTGAACATATAATTTGTTTATTTCTTTCGTTAAAGTTGTAAAATAAAATATATTGTTCCTTAATATAAGAAATTCTAAACTTTTTCATTTCCAATAAGATTAAGATATGTTTTGGGATATCTCCTATGATAACACCTCCAGGGATCCGGTATTACCTCTGGAGTAAAACTGGATGATTTGATTTTTATTAAACAATCCTTTATTAATAAAAATATGATCAACCAATCATGTATTAGAATAATATTTTGGTACAAGGGTAAGTGCAGTGAATGTACGCAAAGTTACATTAAAATCTGTTGGTAATTCTGTTTTCAAGAGACAACTATAATAAGGTATGCGGTTTTATCCTACTTTCCCTTATATGTTTGAAGGTAAAGTTTTACTGGTAAATGTGACAAATGGGTCATTCTCCAAAAAAGGGTCGATTACAGTCCTGGTATCATTTTAAAAATTTTGCTTTATATATTTGTGATTTTTTTTATTGTTATGAATATGTAAAGAATAGAGTATCTTTTTATACAATTTACTATTGTATAGCTACTTCATTTTATGTTTTAATATTAAGTAACACATGCGAAACCTCACCTCCGTGGTTTGTCCCCATTCACATTTTTTAAAATTCTTCCATTACAAAGTGAAATAAATTAAATGTTAAATAGTTTTTATTGTGAATTCCTTTTTAAATGAATCTTGGCGAATCTAAAAATTGGTTTCAATAAATTAAATAATTTTTGCAAATGCATTTTTAAGTTATCCTTTTGTTTGTCCCAAATGAAATTCTCAACTCCATTACTATCAAGTTTCAGCTTCAAACATTCATTCATAAATGACAGTACTTGTCAATAATTTGTATTAGAACAAAGGAAAAGAAGCCCCTTTGTTAGTTTTGTGGGGAAGAACTGCCATTTGCTCTCATTTTAAGTTTATTTTATACAAATAAATATAATTTCTGTATTTTGTCTTTTGGGATACTCCACTCCATTACTGCCAGTGAAAGGTAAGCAATGCAGTATATTTATTTATTTTACATTTGAATTTAAAAGATATTGCAACACATACAATCTTGTGTAAATGACATTAGTTTAACCCCTTAACTGTGTATCTTGAACTCAGTTCGGGCAAGAAGAGTTTGCTTGTTTTGTTACTAAAAGCTTTTGCACACCAGTAATTTTTTAAAATGCAATCTTCGCTTTATTAATCGGCAGAAATTTTGGATCACATAAAGCAAATATTTTAGTACGGAAAAAGTGGTGTATTGTGCCTATTTTTAGTTTATGGTGTCAAAATACCTCCCACAGTTAAGGGGTTAAATTCAAATATTTACAAACAGTAAACCATTATATGAAATATCCTCACCTCCATTACCATCACCTCCGTTACCTATACTAATCAAGGAGGTGAGAAAGTGAAATGGAGGTGAGATTAACCCTTAATTGCATAGTGATGTAAATTTCCATCACTTTTTATTTAACTTTTAATAAATAAATCAACTTCTTCACCACCACTATATTTATATAGAAATATTAATGGAGTAAATTTCCCGTCAACTATGATGCTGAACAAAGTTAAAAATCTATCTTAAAATTTCTGGTGTCTAATATTTAATATATGTATAAAAAAAACACAATTGTAAAAGAAAAACTCATGCAAAGAAGGGTTAAATTAACCCCTTAACTGTGGGAGGTATTTTGACACCATAAACTAAAAATAGGCACAATACACCACTTTTTCCGTGCTAAAATATTTGCTTTGTGTAATCGAAAATGGTCTGCCGATTAATAAAGCGAAGGTTGCGTTAAATAATTACTGGTGTGCAAAAGCTTTTAGTAACAAAACAAGCAAACTGTTCTTGCCCGAACTGAGTTCGGGCTACACAGTTAAGGGGTTAAATATGAGTACTTAAAAGTAATCAAAATGAAAGTTAATTGTTTACTTATTAATTATTTAAGTAATATTGTATAATAAATATTGATCTAGTTTATTTTTGTTAATGGATTGATCAACTGTAGCCTAGATTTTTATTTTAGTTGCTATCAAACATTTCATGGCTTTCACTAACTATGTTTTAATAATTTACTTCTGTTGATTTAATCCTCAAAATTTCTTTACTCGAAGTAAGCACAAAAAGTGCAAGACGACTATTATAATTCAGAATTTTTAAAATAATTTATCATAATTTTAAGATTAATTAGAATTCATAATTATTGTTGATAATTTTGTTTTTGATCATTTTGAAAATATAAAATTTTGGGGCAGTATATGTATTTGTTTTTATTTCAATGTGTTACATTCCTTTCTATACCCATAAAATTTTATTTAACCCATTCAGGGGAAGTGGTATGTTTATGAAACCACTTAAGTTTAATTTTCAAACGCCACAATGACACCAGAATTTTGCTAAAATATTTCCCATTTTATATGTCTGTGAAATATAGCCTTTTTCTTAGTTCCAAATAAATGTCTTCGTAAATTCCGGTGCCAGTAATTTATTTCAACATTTTAGTACTGAAAGTACTTTGCCCCTGAAAGGGTTAAAATATAATAATGGTGTGTCCAGTATGGAATAATCATCCTCAAGTGTGAAAAAATATATTCATGTAGATTGTTTTAAGACTTTTTTCTTAAGAATTTATTCAGCCCCTTTTATATACTTAAAAATATATATTATTCTTCATCTAATAATTTTGTAAACAACTGTTTTAAAAACGTCATTCAATTGATTTAACAAACTTATTTAGAAAATGTAGCTCAAGTATTAATACTACATAATTTGTCATCATAGGTGATACTAAAAATGACTTTGAATACGCTCCAAGTTGAATTTTATTTTTTGAAAATGTCAGTATCCATTTTGGCCCATTATAAAAAATCCACCCATATATTACTGCTATACTTACTGCAATACAATTTTCTGTGTTAATTTTAGGAATTGTTAGTTACTTTTAATAAATATATACATTTTTAATAATATACATCTCCACTCCGTTATCAAAGTTTCACCTCCGTTACCAGTAAATTTTTTAAATATTTTTTAAATTAAATAAATAAAATGAATTGAACAGGGCCATAGATTTATTAGTGTTCTTCACTTGTTTGTAAAACCAAGGAAAAAGTTAAGTAAAAAAAAAGAGTTTAAAAAAAATATGAAATATGCCCTTTTTTGAAGAATGACCCAAATGCGCAATATGTCTTTCCAGGATGTTCTACATATATCTTTTTCACGATAATCAAGATTGTCCCATATTTGACCGAAAATAAAGTTTGGAGTATTGTTCGATGTGTTTTCAAATTGAAAGTAGCTACTTTGTGACACATTGACGAAAATTTTTTCATTCGTAAATACATAAATTTAGCAAATATTATTATTCGTATTCTTTAGAATAGAAGAACCATTTGTGCTTCTTATAAAAGTAAAGCATTTTTCAGAAAATACCGTCAAATTTGCCTTTATGAATCATCTTCTAAGACAAATCACAGAATGGTGGTCATCAAGTAACAATGAGCTAAATTAAAGTTGTATCATATATTCTAATACGAGCAAATCTTGTGGGTGGTTATATATATATATATATATATATATATATATATATATATATATATATATATATATATATATATATATATGCAAAAATTATCTTAAAAACGGCTCTAACGATTTTGACGAAATTTCGTATCCTACCGTTTTGAGGCACCAGAAAACCATTGGGCTAGATCCCATGCTCGAGAAAATTCGATTAGTGGGTCATTTTGGGTCATGGTCTAGCTAATTGTATCTAAAAAGCGGTTCAAACGATTTTGACGAAATTTTGTATCCGACCATTTTCGGGCATGAGAAGTCAATTGGGCTGGGTCACACGTTCGAGAACTTTCGATTAGTGGGTCATTTTTGGGTCAACGCGGGTCAAATTAATTTTATCTAAAAAACGGCTCTAACGATTTTGATTAAATTTTGTGTCCTACGAGTTTCGAGCACGATAAAAGCATTGGGCTAGGTCGCATGTCCGAGAAAATTCGATTAGTGGGTCATTTCTGGGTCATTGTGGGTCAAGATCTAAAAAGCGGCTCAATTTACACTAAATTTTGCATTCAATGGTTTCCGGGCACGAGAAGACTGTTGGGCTAGGTCACATGTTCGAGAAAATTCAATTAGTGGGTCATTTTGAGTCATTTTGGGTCATGGTCAAGCTAATTGTATCTAAAAAACGGTCCAAACGATTTTGACGAAATTTTGTATCCGACTATTTTCGGGCACGAGAAGACTATTGGGCTGGGTGACATGTTCGAGAACTTTCGATTAGGGGGTCATTTTTGGGTCAAAGCGGGTCAAATTAATTTTATCTAAAAAAACAGCTCTAACGATTTTGATTAAATTTTGTATTTTACGAGTTTCGGGCACGCGAAAATCATTAGACTAGGTCACATGTTCGAGAAAATTCGATTAGTGGGTCATTTCTGGGTCATTGTGGGTCAATATCTAAAAAGCGGCTCAATTTACACTAAATTTTCCATCCTATGGTTTTCCGGCACGAGAAGACTGTTGGGCTAAGTCACATGTTCGAGAAAATTCAATTAGTGGGTCATTTTGGTCATGGGTCATGACATTTGAACTCAAATTGAATTTTGACCGAGCATAGCTCGGTCTTCCCTGCTCGTGGTATTTATAGGATAAATCATTGTTACATTTTCAGCATATTTAAATGAGATATTTCGAAAAGGCAATTAAGAAAACGAGTTTGGAAATGTGCAAAAGATTTTGTGTCGTTGACGAAGGAACATATAAAATATCAGAATATCTTTAACCCCTTAGCTGTGTAGCCCGAACTCAGTTCGGGCAAGAACAGTTTGCTTGTTTTGTTACTAAAAGCTTTTGCACACCAGTAATTATTTAACGCAACCTTCGCTTTATTAATCGGCTGACCATTTTCGATTACACAAAGCAAATATTTTAGTACGGAAAAAGTGGTGTATTGTGCTTATTTTTAGATTATGGTGTCAAAATACCTCCCACAGTTAAGGGGTTAAATGTATTATAAATATTCGTTAATTCAACTCGCCCACAGTTACAAAAGGAAAGTTATTTTTAAACGGAATCTTTATAATTACGGCGCAATAAACCCTATATTGGGCATATGTCATATTGGACAGCATTGACAGCCAAATGTGAGTGTGAAAACGGCATACCGAGCATTTTTAGCTGAAAAAAATTAGATAGTATTGTTTATTATTTTTTTATTATGGTCTATATATTACCGTAATTTTCAAAGTAGTTTTGTTAAATATAGCGCTTTGAAATTCAATGTGACTTTTATTTTTCTTAGACTGTATTTAATACTTTTGGGTATCATATCTAAAAAACTTAAATATCCAGCAATGTATCATGATAATATATCTTAACCTTATCATGATAGATTGTTAGATATTTAAGTAGATTAGAAGACCAATACTAAACGATTTTTAATAATTTTCAGCAAATTTTGGAGTATTTACAAATTAAAAATTTGTAGTCAATATTCTTTGCTAAAATTGAATCAATACTGGTGAAATATCTCGAAAATGTCTGTAAATATTTCATATGAAACAAAACTCTCGAGAATATATTTTCATTAAATTTGATATGATTTAAAATAACTTACAAATCCTTAGGAACACACAAAATATCGTGTTGTCGACGTAAGAAAATATAATGTATTCTTAGGAGTATTATAGTTATTCGTTAATTCAGCTAGCCCATAGTTGTAGAAGGGAAGTTATTTATAAGCAGAAAGTTTAGGAAAATTAGTAATTCTAACTTTTTCCAATGTGATGCAAGTATTCCTTCATTTTAAAAAAAATACATTGTAAATATATTGATTGTCAAACGAATTTATAAATTATTTGACCAGTATTGATGTAAAAACAGTTGCACAGAAATATATTTTTTAATAGTTAAGCATACAGATAAAAGGTAACAGAAAAGAAAAAAAAAAGAATTTAGGTAGATATATCAAATAATTTAATTTTCTTCAAAATTAATTAAAAATTATTTCCGATTTCAGTTTTTTAAAACTCTTTTGACAGGGTAGTGCATACCACGTTACACTAGCAGTGGCTTACTCAAGAGGGAGGTGTTGATAGGAGTCAAATACCTCACCACCACCCCATTTCCTAACATTTCACAGTAGCGAAAAAATTTATTACATCAGGGAAAGTCATGTTTTATTCATTGAAACTAAAGTTTAGAAATAAATCAAAACCTATCAAAACGGAACAAGTCTATAACAGAATCCTTTGTTAAAACGAAAAATTTTATGCTGCCGTCGCACAGTGGGGCGAAATCCCAAAAAGCTGGCCAAAAGTCGAAAAATAAAGTTACTATTTCGGTAATTTTGATTAAACAGTTGCCTAGAATAATGTTTGGAGGGTCAGAATCTGTATTTAGAAAAAGGTTTTCACGTTTCCCTGACAACATGCATCATTTCAAAAGTGACGCTTGGGGAAGTATCATCTGGGGTGAACAAAGAGAGCAAAACAGCGGTTCCTATAAACACGTGCTACATTTTTCCATATCAACCAATTTTAATTCTGTAAAATGGATTCAAACGATGATGGTGTGTAAATTATTAGCATGCATTAGAAAAATTATATTAAGCGCATAAAAATTAATAGTGTCATGATTATTTTTGATTACAATTTTTTTTTAAATATTATTTTTTTTTTTGTTTTCAAACATGAGAAAGTTTATAAGTTCCACAGTGTTCCGCGACGAAATTTCAGGAGATAATGTCCTGAACTATTATCTAATGAATAATAAAAAAACCAGCTGCCAAAAACTGTCATTTTACATTTCGTGCAGGTTTTGGCAACAACAAGTAGAAATGTCACTGTTTACTTTCCCATCATACGTAGTATAGGGTAAGTCTTGTAATACTTTTAAAAATCGAAAAATTTCTTTTTGACGGATTTATACGTTTCAGACAATGGAGATTCCGAAACACATATTTTTAGAAAAAAAAAATGTCGTCCGTCTGTGTGTCTGTAAACGCTGTATCTCCCGAACAAATTGAGATATAAACTTGAAATTTGGTATGTACTTAGTATGTAATAATGGAAAGAAGCTTATGGAATTTCAGTAACCTCGATTATCCGGAACTATTTTTTTCGGAATCTCGAAATATTCGTTCTGATAAAAGGTATATATATTTTTTCGAAATTATTTACTTTAAGAAGAGAATATAAAAGACAATTAAAGAACACAAATTTTGACTAACAATTGAAGCTGATCGGATTAACAGTTGCCGAGATATTTGAAATCCTATTTTCCACACTCTTCGATTTTTCATTACCCTGTATTTCATCCAAATTTCAACTCAAGGATATATTTCAATTGGAAATGAGACGCTTAATCCGACGCAGTAAACTTTTGGTTAATATGATTATCATTTTTAGAGCTATGAGGATGTTTCTTTTACGGAATTCAGTAATAGAGCATTTAAAGTTTATGACGTCATCAAGCCACGATTTTATTCGAATTGCAAAATATTTTATAAGTTGTTTACACATGTTTTATTTTCATATTTTATATTATGCATATCCATGATGGGTAAGTATTACGGTGTCCCCAACGACTAGTTTTTAGTCGGTTCAAAAATTCTGAAATTGTTAAAGAGTAGTGCATGTGTTAAAAGATAATTTTATTGTCAGAGTTGCGGTGGTCTTCTTACAAAGCTGAGTGTCAGCAGTTCTTTGTGCAAAGTTGTTTTTCCGAAAATGGCAACGTTTTTGTTTTATTGACCTGTATAATTATATTCTAAACAAGAGTTTTGTGAAAAAAAAGAGAGGTTTAATTAAAGTGTGATACAATTCTTTTTTTTCTCTTTGTAGGGCTCGGGCTCGGGATCAAAGTAAAAATTTTATTTATTTACAAATTGAAAAAAAAAAAAAAAAAAAAAAAAACTCGCTATTTGAGGTTGTAGTCTAAGCATTCTTAGAATGTTTAGAATGTTAGAATTCTTAAAATGTTTCTTAAAATGTTTTACAACCCTTTGAAAATCATTTTGAAACGGAAATGAGTTGTTATTGATAAGAATATAAAGAGAAATATTCTGTGTGATTTTTAAGCCTTTGCATGATCGAGATTATTAAAATAAAGAAACCGTGGGCTATCCCTTATCTATCCTCGCTTTTTATTTGACGATCTTTTCCAGAATTACCGGGAAAAAGTGTTCATGTCTTTCTGAAACAGTTGTACAATGATATGTTAAATATAATTAAAAAATTTGCCAATTTAAACCGATTTTCAGGGACATGAAAATCCCGAAACGTTGTTATGAGGGAATGTTTACAAGTAATACTATTTCTATATAAGAAGAGATTTTTAAATGAGAAAATTATTCCTGTGAACAATTTAAAAATATTATTAACAATTTTCTACTGCATGCTTTTGGTATCTATACTAATTCGCCCTTTTTGCTTTTAATTTTAACTTTTGAATCGTAATTAGCATTCTTCAAAGCACCTGTACACGAAATTTCATATAAATTGAATAGCTTTCCAAACATTTAAATTTTTAGTCCGCCGTATTGGATCTCCCTTTTTTTTTTTTTTTAACTACGGAATCGTAATCAGCATCCTGAAAAACACCTGAGTACGAAGTTTCGTCCAATTGGAATAACATTTTCATATTTTGGCCAATTTTTCGGGATTTTGCCCCACTGTGGGCCAAGAAGAATACCACCCGATTATACCTGCGAAGACAAACACCTGTTTAAAACGGATTTTTTTCCGGGTTCTAGCGATTCTGTTTTTATTGCTTTTGGAATTTTTTTTGTATACAATAAAGCCTGTGAAAAAGGAATGGTTAGAGACTGGGAGACAATTCCGTTTTAGCAGGTATAAATGTATGGTATTCCTTTTGTTGGACCATAAAATTTTTCCGTTTAGGACAGAATTTTGTTATAGACACGACAGGTTCTGTTTCCATAGGTTTTACTGTATTTGTTTATTTATTTATATTTTTTATTTATATTATTCTGAAAAGTGTTTTTTTTAAATTTATTTGAAAAAGTAATAAGCTCCACAAAATTTGTCATTAAAACTTTTAATGCAAGTCTAAAAACTTAAAACGACAAAAAGAAAAAAAAATCATGTCGCATTTATTTGCAGCACAATGGTTTCATGTGTAATTTTTAACTTCGTTTCGTCAGTCAAAAAATAATGATAAGAATTGTGCAAAGATGTAAATTTTTCTTTCTGCGTTTTCCTTTCTATTATCAGACGGAAAATGCATTACCCTTACTTAAAGCCACCTTTAAGCTCTTAAATAGTTATGTTTTAGAATTCTTTTACGTAGCTCTGTGTTTTTTCTGTATAATTCATGCACACCATGGAGTATGCAAAAATTTAGTTAAACTTAAAAACGCAAAGAAAGTTGAAAACGCAGTTGCAGAAATTATTGCTCATAGACAGTACTATAATCGAATTCTTTTGTGTGTACCTGTAAATAAATGATAAATGCTACTCTATATTCTACCAAAAGGTTGGTGTAATGTACCTCAATAATGTATATAAATTTCATTATTTTTGAAATAATGCAACAGCATTAAAAGACGCTGGAAACAAATTTTCCCCGTATACCATTATGTAATAAAATTATTTTTTGTGACCCTGTAAATGACTGATAAATGCTTTGCACTCCATACTCTACAGAAAGAATGTTTGACTGCATCTCATAAATGCATATCAATTTCATTATTTTTGAAATAGTGTAACATCATTAAAATGCACTGCAAACGATTTTTCTCCATGCACCGCAACGTAACGGAATTTTTTTTAGTGTCTCTGTAAAAGAACTATAAATGTTAAATAATTCGTTTTCAACTGGGAACATTCCACGGTAAATCTCAATAACGTATAAATTGAAGTTTATTTACGAGAGTTAGAGTGCGGACATAAAAATAGATAGACAGACAGACAGACAAACAAAATTCCTAAACACTTTTCAACTGTGTTGGAAAACGTTAAAAAGGTAGAGCTATATTAAATAAACTCTATTATAACATTTTCAATATTTGGGAAGCTAAATTTTTCATTTATATGTGACAATGTGACGTTAATTGCTTAATAACAATGCTTAATCAGTTTTCTGTGGAACACAACTCTGTTATTTGTTCCTTTTTTTCTGTGAAGCATATGTTTATCTAGTATACATTGAAAAAAATGCCGTATAATGAAAATGAAAAAAATACTCTAAAAATTTCAGTTGCTGCCACTCTTTCCAATTTTTGCCGTCCACGTGGCCCATGTCTAAATACGGACTTGGATATACACCAGTACACAAAACATGTACAAATAAACCTGCGAAAACAAACCCTGTATATAAAGAAATCCTGTCTTACACTGACAAATTGCATGATACCGTCGAAAAGATAAATGACATCGCTTACTTGATTTAGAATTTTTGAGGTGTTCCTGAAAAAGATTATACACATTACAACGTTTTTTTTTTTTTTTTAATATAACGTAGTAATGTGTACCTTTATAGCATGTTCAAAACTTCGTGACGATTGGTCATTTTCTACGAAAGTTAAATCATATAACTAAAAAAAAAAAAGAAATGAAAACATACAAACATATCATTTTAGATCCTAATGATATTACAACGAGATCATCTGCAAAATAAATAAATAAATAAATAAAATAAAATAAAATAATAAAAAAGTTTGAAAATCGAACTACCCGTTAAAAAGTTATACGTAGACATACGTAGAAAAGAAAAAAGAAAACGAATTGTATAACCACCTTCGTTGAAAGTCGGATAAAAATTCAATGAATGCTGTTCAATTCATTTCTAGCTGAACAAATTTTACGCTTTTTTCTTATCACTAAGATTATAAGTAAATTTTGCCTTATTTAATTGTCGAAATCTGTCATAAAAAAGGCAAAACATTCTATTAAATTTTCGTGGTATTACTAAAGAGTAAAATTTGGCAGTTGTGATCAAATTATAGCTTCCTGTTTAATAAACATATATACGGTGTGACTTTTAATTAACCTACAACTCTAAACTGAAATAGCTTTTCAGAGTCTCACTAGATGGCGACACGAATGCGCGCAGTGAGGGTGGGCATAAAATGAATTTGTTTAGTGTCAGTTCTACGCAATTTTGAAAATGTTTCCCAACTGTTATATTCAACTGAACATCGTATTTTTTTGTTAAAAATTGGTATTTATGTCGTGAAAATGCAACAGTATTTCTACGGAAGTGGTCTTCAACATTCAGAAACCGATCTAAGCCCCGTTATCGCTTGTCAATACCCAAATCGTTATCCTGGTGCATTGCATTGGCTACCATATTCACCAGATAGATATGAATCCATGTGATTTCTATCTTTGGGTTCATATGAAAGATTTGACTTACAAGAAGCCGACAAACCTTATTAACCTCAAAAGTTCCATAACTGACTCATTTTCAAGCATAAAAAAAGAAACGCTTGATTTTGATACTGACAACTTTATGACTAAGTTGTGCTATTAGTTATTGTATCACTTCTCAAGGTTTTCACTTTGAAAACCTTATCCATTAAATTCTTTTTCCACGTTCTTTTCAATTAAAAAAAAATGTTTTTATTGCTATTTGCAACGGCTCAAGTGTTATTTCAGTTAAAAGTTGTAGGTTAATTAAAAATCACCCTGTATATATTTTTTAATTTTAGATGTCGAAGTTAATTTATTCCTGAAAATGAAGTGTGAACTGTCATTTTAACTTACGTACCTGAGTAATAATCAAATTTGAATATGAATTACAAAACCTAATATGAGCCTAGCCTAGCATATTAATATATTCCTGAAAATGAAGTCTGAACTACACTGTCATTTTAACTTACGTACCTGAGTAATAATCAAATTTAAATATGAATTACAAAACCTAATATGAGCCTAGCCTAGCATATTAATATATTCCTGAAAATGAAGTCTGAACTACATTGTCATTTTAACTTACGTACCTGAGTAATAATCAAATTTGAATATGAATTACAAAACCTAATATGAGCCTAACCTAGCATACTCTTTTCTTTGTCTGCTTCATTTTCTTTTAACTTTTGCCTGTTTAGAGAAAAAATTTCTAAATGTCACAAATATAAATTTTAGTGATATGTCATTCTTTTTTTAAAATTCTTCGATGAAATGTATGACTGGTTTTGAAAAAAGAAGAGAAAATTCAGGGAAAAAAATGAAACTCGGTTAATTATATATAAAACATTAAAAGAAATATCAATAATTTCTTCTATTTGAACCTTGGCAGTGTTACTATTAACATTTTAAAATATTTTTCAAAATGATTTACCCTCTCTTTCTCTTTATTTCTGATGTTACCGTATAGAATAATTAAATTTTATTAAACTTTTTACTATATTTTTTATTATATTTTAATGATTTTTAATTACCAAATATAATTTAATATAGTTTTTAGTTAGTTTATGTTTAACATTGAATTACCTGCACAAAGTTTTAAAGTAAAGCAAAGGCAGTAGAAAATTTTATGCTTAATTAAAATTTTAATAATGGACAAGTTAAAATTTGATAGTTTGATTAAATGGAAAATTCAATTATTTAGTTTTTCTTATTCCAGATAAATTTATCTTAACGAAATGAGTACAATATTAATAAATACAAATTAATATAAGAATGTACAATATAAAAAAGATTATAGTATTGAATTATATATATACTACAGTATTATATTATATATACTATAATATTACCATAGTATTATACAAATAATACTATAATATTACCATAGTATTATACAAATAATATTTAAGGACAATAAGTAAGGATAATAAGTAAGGATAAGTATCACATAAGGCTAGAACCTCATATGAAATTTCATTCCATTCTACGCAGTAGTTTGTGAGTTAGAGCCCTAAAAAATGTATCACATACAGACAGACGTACAGACTCACGGACAGACATTTTCAATAAAAAGAAAACTGCCCAGTTAAACTGACGGCATTGCGCTCACAGGCTATTCACACTAATTGCATATTATACTCTTATTTCAAATAATTTGAAATAAGCCCCTCGAAAAATAAAGAAATCGACAATATATTATGGGAGATCATTCCCTGTTGCTCCCCCCCTTATAGTTAACCAATGAACCCCCAAAACTAATCCGGGAAGCCTCTAATTATAATGAACATATATACAAATTTGGAGCAAATCGGATAATTCTGCATGAAAATCCCATTTATCTAAATTAAGGGGGATTAGCCCCCTCGTATCCCCTTTATACTTAACCAATAGGCCCCCAAAACTAATCGGGGAAGCGTCTTATCACAATGAACCTATATACAAATTTTGAAGAAAATCAGATAATTCTGCATGAAAAACCCATTTATCTTAAAGAAGGAGGTTAGCTCTCCGTTACCCTTTTTATACTTAAGCAATGAACCGCCAAAACTAGACAGGGAAGCGTCTTATCATAATGAACCTATATACAAAAATTGAAGAAAATCGGATAATTCTGCATGAAAAACCCATTTATCCAAAAGAAGAGGGTTAGCCCATTGTTACCCCCTTTATATTTAAGCAATGAACCGCCAAAACCAATCAGGGAAGCACCTTATCACAATGAACCTATAAACAAAATATTTGAAGCAAAACGGTTATTTCAATCAAGAGTTATCGCGTTACGTACATACATACGTACATACAGAACCGGCGGGCACATTAGCTCTCAGGCTTTGATAGCCTGTGAGCTAAATAAAAAACAGTTAAATCGTTTTTAGGACCTTCTACAACGTATAAATCGGTCAAAATTTGGACGTATTCAACTATACATTCCATAGTATTATATTCTTATATATAATATAATAATACAATATTGTATTTCTTTTCATTTTACATTTCTTTGTTTAAAGTTTTTATCAATGATATGCAATATTTCTCCCATTGTTCTGATTTCAGTAAACTTTTCAAAAAACGACTATCAAAGAGAATGAAATATCTAACATCTGTTGCCAATATGTCGGTCTCTATGGGAACGGTAACTTATTTAGTTTAGGAAGTAAGGAGGAAATCTTAGCAAATTGACTAGAAAAATTCTGAATTTTTTTCAATGCTTAAGACTTGATTTTCAGGGGAAGAATTCAGTTTGTGAAAAATATCTCTTTAGCAGCTTAGAAAGTGAATGTAGATTTTAAACACTCAAACAGCAGAAGATTTGACGCTTCCTTTTAAAACTATTTCATTTATTTTCTTCTTTTCTTCCCTAAGGTATAGAAATACTTAAATCGGAATTCAAATAAATCGGACTTGCAGCTTTGCAAGAAATGAGAAAGGAGAGGAAAATAAAATCAAGAGTAAAAGTTGAAGAATTCAAACTATAACATTAAACATAATCACAGCAATGTCTTCTATTTATTTCTTGCCTTTTTAAACATTTTCAAAATGAACAAACCTTACTTTTATAATACATAAATTACATTTTATTTTATGACTGACGCTGATTTAATAGAATAGTTAACTCAATATAGTTTTTAATTTGAATTATGTTCACATATTTTTGAAGTGAAGCAAATATAGAACTAAATTTTGAAGTTTTATAACAATAAAACTAGTATGTTGTGGCCATCGCAAAACTCTCTTCTATGTAAATCAAATCATTTAAATGATTTAAAAAGTACAAGAAATTATATCGAATTAGCAGATAGGTTTTGTTTTCGGCACACCCTCTTACATGTCTGCAACCAAAATTGAACGACAATGTATTCCCATATTCAGGATGCTAAGCATTAAAGTTTCGTTTAATTCTGTGTATTTAAACTGATGATATAAACATCGATATTTCGAACAGAACATCGAATTTCGGCATCCCCTTTTAGATGACCGCAACAAAAATTGAATGACAATCTCTTCCTATTATGAGAATTCTAAATTTGATGATTCGTTGACTTCTGTGCACATAATCTGTATATATAAGCATCTCATAGATATATGTAGATATAAGCATCTGTAGATATAAGCATCACATTTGGGGATGTTGCTCAAAAACGCATCAGCATCAGTTCACATAAGAATAGAACTTCATATAAAATTTTATCCTGTTTTAGGTAGAGCCCCCCCCCCCCAAAAAAAAAAATCGTGAGTTAGAGCCCTCCCCCCCCCCAAAAAAAAAAAAAAATTGCGTCTCATACAAACAGAGACACAGACTCACGGACAGACATTTTCAAAAAACAGTCAAATCGTGTTCAGGACCTTCTGAAACGTATAAAACTGTCGAAAACTAGACGTCGAATTTTTAAAGAATCCAATACCGTCTTCTTATATAGATAGAAGAAATAAAAAATAATCTTTGTAATTTGAGAGTTAAATACATTAAGCTCCATTATACAGGGTGTTTCTAAATGAATATCGGGGTTTTAACGCTTGGTAGTATTTATTACATAAAACTTAAAATTACAATTAATACATAAAATGAAAGAGCAACTCAAACAGTTTCACCTACAAGCTTACAAGTGTCAATGTGAACACTTTTCGTCACACGGTACACATCATGTTGATAGCTCAGTTCTTCCCAAACGTTAATTAGTGTTTGTGGGTAATTGTTGCAACAGCTGCCTCAATTTGGGGGATCACATCTAAACTATATCCGGAACGCACTTTGCACAGTAACTACAGATTCGGTCTTTGAAAACTGCAGAACACAAAATGCTTTCTGTTCACTAGTCGCCATTTTTGCTACTAGCACTTTCTAACACATGACGGAAGAAACAATGCGCATGCACAGGTACCAACAAACTGTTTGAGTTGCTCTTTCATTTTATGTATTAAGTATAATTTTAAGTTTTATAAAACAGATACTACAAAGCGTTAAAACCCCGATATTCATTTAGAAATACCGTGTATTATATTTATATTTATATTTGTATTATATTTGTATTTATATTTGTATTATATTATATTTATATAATAAGTAGAACTTTACAAAATTCCACATTTAAAACCTTCTCACCACCATGAACTGATATATCCGTTCATTACGCTGTAGGTTTCACTGCAATATTAGCATTATTTAAATTAATGTCATTCTACAAATATTATGCAGTTTTAAAACATCGATCATTTTATGTATTAAGTATAATTTTAAGTTTTATAAAACAGATACTACAAAGCGTTAAAACCCCGATATTCATTTAGAAATACCGTGTATTATATTTATATTTATATTTGTATTATATTTGTATTTATATTTGTATTATATTATATTTATATAATAAGTAGAACTTTACAAAATTCCACATTTAAAACCTTCTCACCACCATGAACTGATATATCCGTTCATTACGCTGTAGGTTTCACTGCAATATTAGCATTATTTAAATTAATGTAATTCTACAAATATTATGCAGTTTTAAAACATCGAGTAATGATTAATACTCTCAAGGATTATAGTCATATACGTAACTAAGCTTTTTACACCAAGTTTGAAAATTCATCCTTTTTTTTGCATTTTAAAAAAATTAAAGAGAAAACAACAATACAAATTTGCGTCAGGGAGAAGACGCTTTGTTTAAAATTTCTATCAATGATATGCAATATTTCTCCTACTGTCCTGATTTCAATAAACTTTTTAGAAGAAAGAGTTGAAAGAGACCGGAATATCTAACATCTGTCACCAATATGCTGGTCTCTATGGTAACGGTAACTCATTTAGTTTAGGAAGTAAAGACGAAATCTGAGCAAATTTACTAGAAAAGTTCTGATTTTTTTTTCAATACTTAAAACTTGCTTTTCAGGGGAAAATTAAGTTTGTGAATTCTTTCCTTAGCCGTTTACCAAATACCAAATGATTGGATTTTTCGAACACTCGAACAGCAAAAGGTTTGACGTTGCCTTTTAAAAGCTATATTACTTATTTAATTTTTCTTTCCCCAAGGTATAAAAATACTTGAATTTCAATTCAAATGCTGCTCGTGTTCATAATGGGTTATTTTACTCTAATGTTGTCGAAATACTGAAGGTAGTTGCCGATTTCCTTTTAAAAGAAATTGAGCGAATGAAAAATTAAATTTACGCAGGATAGCAAAATAAATAGAAAGAAAAAATAATAAATATTGAACAATTAAAAATTTTTCTTGTGATATTTGTTACAGTGAATCAGCAGTTATAAAAATGTTCATGTTTTTATCGCTAAAAATATCTATATTTTAAATAATACATTTTTGACGTTAAAAGCTGTGTGTCATTAAAATCTGTAATGAACTAATGGATAGTTTCTTTAATAAACTTAAATATTGTCTTACAGCAAATATAGAGGCTAATTTATTCCGGAAAATGAAGTTATAATTACACTGTCTTTAATATGTCTACATGAATAAAAATTAATTCTAAATCTAAATTTACCCTTTCAGGGGCAAAGAACATTCTATTCGTACAATGTTGAAATGATTGATTGGCACCAGAATTTACAACCAAATTTATTTAAAAGTAAGTAGACGTCTATTTTTTTTCCCCTCCCAAAGTACTTAATAAAAGGAAAATTTTCATTCCAAAATTCTGGTGCCAATGTGGCATTTAGGGATTAAAATTTACTGATCCAAAAATGAACTATTGGGTTGTTCGGAAAGTTCTTTCCGTTTGGAAATGTTGGTTCGTACCGGAAAATTCTATCATTTAATTATTAGACATTAATTCCGATAGATAATGTCTAATAATTGAAGGGCGGAATTTTCCGGTACGAATTGATTTTACCAAACGGAAGGAACTTTCCGAACAACCCGATATATGAGTGGGCCCTTCAAGGGTTTAAACCAAGGCTACACTAGATTTCCGTCCTGCTTATTCATTATCATGACGTCACAAATGGTGGCTGTCCGCGACGAAAGACATACAGCGATGGGCACAAAACGATGGGCGCGTTGCTTTGTACCAATCACTGGTCGCGTCGCGGTCAGCCACTATTTGTGACGTCATAAGAATGAATGAGCAAAAGCAAGCCCGGTATCTAGTGTTGCCTTGGTTTAAACTCCCAATATGAGCCTAGTCTAGTACATTCTTATATGCTCTCAGCAAATTATGCTTCCAGTCTTGCTAAGAAATTTGCTTTTTAAAAAATCTAGAATTACGTTTATGAAAGAACTCAAAAATTAACAATTTTCAGTATCGAGTTTTAAAGATTTACTGTTAACGTACCTACTTATATTAATTATGTATTGGGCAGAAATTAAATACTTTTAATATTTTTTAATGCAACACAGTATTGTAGTTATCTAATATGATTTTAATCATGGGTTAAAAAGTTTGATTGCCAACTACTTTTGTTTTTATATAAAAAAAATCACAAAAACAATTTATTTAAGTTTTATTTCGTCACATATTATAGTTGTGAGGTTTTGGGACATAAAATTGCAGCAAAAAGGTTTCAAATTAATATTTTCTATAACGATACAATCGATTGCATGACATTCTTTCACAAAAACACTTTCATATTTTTGTAGTAGTTTAGCGACTCTTTGTGTATTAGGATTATCTTCTATAAAATTAAGGCCACAAGACGAATAAACCACAAGACGAAACTGACATTCTTCTGCGTAATGAATTTGTCGCTTTGGTTAGTTGCAAAAACGACACTATCTCCATTTATCAGCAACGTTGTGACATACGACTTTTCCCAGGCTTACATAAGAAAATGAGATATATTATAAATAATTTTTATATGTCAATTTTATACGTTATCTTAAAAATCAACAACTATTTTTTTAGTTCTGACGTTCTTCCGTAAATGTATATGTCAAAAAATAACAGAGCTCAACTAGATGTGTTATAACTAAAAACGTAAGATTAATTTAAACTTAACTATTGCACATCATGTGTATTTCCTTTACTTGGATTTCTTTTAAGAATTTTCATTATAAATGATAATTTATAAATTATATAGGAAGTTACTACATTCAAGAATTTTAAAATAACAACATCTCGGATAATTTTGTAAGCTTAAATACAACACATTCCTATAATGTCTACATTTATACTTATTAAAGGGAACCCTAACGGTTTGAAATGATGAAACAATGTATTTATTATTGTTATTATTGTTATTATTATTATTATTATTATAATTTTTGAACCTTTAAGAATGTCGTACAGTTAGTCCGGTAAGAAAATTTCGAACTTTTGAACAAATTAACGGATTTACATATTTTTGTTAAAAAAAAGGAAATTAAATCCTCTGCAAATTATACCAAAGAAACATTTCTTTCAAATTGTAAAAAAAAATTATGATAGACTCTTATGGATTTCGAATTTTTCATTTAACTTTTTTAATTTTTAAAATATTTCTTTTGTTTTAGGTACAACCAAGAAACAACGTAATAATCAGAATAAAGAAGAAATGACGACTCAAAAATATGGAACCTATTGGACCCTATGGACATCAAAATCGTGCAATATTAAAACTTTTGTTATTGTTTTTCATAATTCAACATTTTTTTTCTATTAAACATAAATAAATAAATTCAAAAAGAAGCAATAGTATAAATTAATTACATGCCTCCTTATACACGATCAAGCTTCAGTCAATGTTCATCTTTTCAAACCTCTCTGGTCCCATTAAAGTATTTAAAAATTAATTGTGAGAATTCCAATGCTGTCATTATTCAGCATTCTATGGAATTGCAGTACAAACTGAATTCCCAGTATAAGCCAAGTGTTGGCGTGAATTTCTCTGAGGATAAAGATTAATTATAATTTAATTTATTTTTATTCCTATAAAACATAAAAAAATAACAGTCTAAATTAATTACATACTTCATAATACACAATCAAGATTCAGTCAGTATTCATCTTCTCAAAATTTTCTGGTTCCAGTAAAGTATTTTAACATTTATTTTGAGAATGCCAGTGCTGTCATTATTCAGATCAAGACTCCCTTATCATAGATCAGACTTGACAATCCGGAGAAAGTCTATGGGAGAAAATGTCCGCGGTAATTGCCAACTTATTAATTGACTTTCTCCGGAAAGTATCGCCGCCTGGTGGATACTACCGCACAGTTGCCATGTTTCGGGCTTTTTGAACACCAGTATATTTTTAGAGAAAATGTTGTTCTTTTAAATCCCAGAATTCTCCGATCAAACAAAGCAAAATTGTCTTTACTAAAAAACTGGTATCCAAAAATATAATAGAAAAATCTATAGAAAAATCTAGCTGGTCTGCTACCGCATATCTGCCAACTCTTACGCTTTTTTCTTACCACTAAAATGTAATAGAATTTTTTTCGTCATGTAATCACACGATCTTGTCAATTTAATAAGATAAAATGTACTATAAAATTTTAGTGGTAGGAAAACTACTAGTTCATAAGCAAATGCATAGAACAAATGGAGCTGTGAAAAAATTTCGTGTGATTTCGTGTCGTAAATACTATTACTGACGATTGATGGCGCTAGTAGCAGGACAAGTATAGCGGTCAAAGGCAACTTGCTGATTGAGAGGTCTGATACTATGATAAGGAGGTCTTGATTCAGATATTGTACTATGGAAGTGCAGCACAAATTTAACTCCCAGTATAAGCCAAGGGTTGGCGTGAACTTCTCTCAAGACAAAGATTAATTATAATTTAATTTGTTTTTATTTCTATAAAACATAAAAAAATAAATGCCAAAAGAAATAATTGTCTAAATTAATTACATGCTTCATAATACACGATCAAGATTCGGTCAGTATTCATCTTCTCCAAACTTTCTGGTCCCATTAAAAAATTTTAATATTTATTTTGAGAATGCCAGTGCTGTCATTAATCAGATATTGTTCTATGGAATTGCAATATAAATTTAACTTTCCGTATAATCCAAGGATTGGCGTGAACTTCTCTCAGGAAATGACAGTGTGTGAATTTATTTTATCAGCAAGTGATGTGATGATAAACAAGTCGATACAGGAAATTTATTTAGTAAAATCTATATGCCAGAAAAATATTAGAGATAAATTAGAGTTGTGATCACTAAAATACAAAGATTAATTATAATTTAATTTGTTTTCATTTCTATTTCTATAAAACATAAATAAATAAATGCAAAAAGAAGTAATAGTCTAAATTAATTACATGCTTCCTAATACACGATCAAGCTTCAGTAAATGTTTATCTTTTCAAATATTTCTGGTCCCAGTAAAGTATTTAAAAGTTTATTTTGAGAATTTTAATGCTGTCATCAATCAGATATTGGCTATGGAACTGCAGTACACATTTAACTCCCAGTATAAGCCAAGGGTTGGCGTGAACTTCTCCCAGGAAATGAAAATATGTGAATTTATTTTCTCAGCAAGTCATGATATACCAGTAGATACAGGAAATTAATTTAGTAAAATCTATACGACATAAAAATATCAGAGATAAATTAGAGTTGTGATCACTAAAAGACAAAGTTTAATTAAAATTTAATTTGTTGTTCAATGAGTTTGCCGTCTATGTGTTTTTTCAAGTAACCTAAAACGGTTGTGTTCGCAGTAAAATAATTTTAATATGTTATCATGTTTGAACAGTTAAGCTTTGAAGTAATTTTTAATGTTTCAAATTCAACGAAATTTTCTTATGCAATTTGCATTAAATTTTTAACTTAAAAAAATATTTGTTCGCCTGCCATTCTGTGCTTTCAATTTTGTAAAAAACATTAGGTTATTCACAAAAATTAAATATACTACTACGGCATGTACCTGTTAGGGAAACAACGAAACATTGTACGGCCTCATGACAATCATATGTTTTATTGTTTACAGGTATGTGTTCTTGTTTGTTAGTGTGTTTGGGCCCTCTGTGGCTCAGTGGTTAAGACACCACTCAGCTATTCGCTAAAAAGCGTAGGGGCATGCGGCGGGTTCGACTCCCACTGACTCCGTTGCACACTCTTTGTGGAGTTTTCAGCGATGTCTACTTCCATGTGTCTAGCCCGTCCTTATCAAGAAGATTTAGATAATTGTAGAAGTCCTGTATGTGTTTCTGTGAATAAAAATATGTATGGATCATTCGAGACAACAGCCTTTGTAGCTATAGGTCTCACTCTGTTTGAAATGTTAGGCGTTTTGATGTTGTCTTACATTTTTGAAACTGAATCACATTTTGACTTGTAATTAGAAAAATATTTATGAATTATTATTTAGTTTGTCCGTCTGGTTTTTTCGATGTCATTGTTTTTGTTTTAAATCTTTTATAGTCACGAAATTTAAATATAGACATATATATAGACATAGATAGACATCGTGATACATAGACAATGTCATAAAATGTGCATTTTCTTAAAGCGTCCACCACGAAAGAAAGGAAATAATCGAATACCTTATTTATCATTTTAAAGGCACTTTAATATCATTTTACATAGTAACAGACAATTTACTAGATGTTTTAAATGTTCAAAAACTTTTGATTTAATTAACCCATTTGCATCATTAGCTCATATATGCGTGTATTTCGGGAATTTCTTTTTTATTCAGAAATTCCGAATCCATGCCGGAAATTCCGAAAGAAGAATTTTTACTTTAAGTAATCACGAAACGTCTGTCATTAAACATAGCACAATTTATTACTTAGAATTTCTGGTGTGAATTCGGAATTTGTCTAAAAAAAAATTCTTGAAATGCACGCATATATGCGCTAATGATGCAAATGGATTAGTTTTTTTTCGTTTCTTTTTAGATTTAACCCCTTCAATTTTGTCCGAACGCCTCTCAATAAAGAAGAGTTTGCTTGCTTCGTTAGTGAAAGGTTTTGGATACCACTTAATTTTAACTGTAATCTTCGTTTTATTAATTGACAGAGATTTTTAGATTAGATAAGACAGATATTTTAGCACGGAGAAAGTGGTGTGTAGTCCTTATTACTTACTCATCGTACTTAGTATAGGGTAAGTTTTGTAATCGTTTTAAAAATCGAATTTTTTTTTGACGGATTTATACATTTCAGACACTGAAGATTCCGAAAAACATATTTTTAGAAAAAAAAATTTTGCCATCCGCCAATAATTTACATTAATTAATATCTCCCGAACAAATTGAGATAGAGACTTGAAATTTGGTATGTACATAGTATGTAATAATGGGAAGAAGCTTATTGAATATCAGTAACCTCGATTATCCAGAACTATTTTTTTCGGACTCTCGAAAAATTCGTTCTGATAAATGGTATAAATTTTTTTTTGAAATCGTTTATTTTAAGGAGTGAATATAAAAGACAATAAAAAATAAATTTTGCATAAAAAATGAAGTCATTTGGGTAATTAGTTTTCGAGATATTTGTAATCCTATTTGCCACACTCTTCAATTTTTCATGACCCTGTATTTCACCCAAATTACAATTCAAAGGTATATTTCAATTGGAAATGAGACGCTTAACCCGACGCAGTAAGCTCTTAGTTTATATCATTTTCACTTTTACAAATATGAGGCTATTTCTTTTACGCAATTCAGTAATAGAGCATTTAAAGTTTATGAAGTCATCAAGCCAGGATTTTATTTGAATTGCAGTGCATTTTATAAATAGTTTACACGTGTTTTATTTTAATATTTTATATTATGCGTATCCATGATGGGTAAGTATTACGGTGGTCCCCAATGACTAGTTTTTAAGGTATTGTGTCAAAAATAAACGAAACTCTTAAGGGGTTAGAGAAGTTATGCAAAGAAACAACAGTTCACACAAAACACCCATTAGTTACTTGGTATTTTAAAAGTCAATAACCATTTACTCTTTTATTTTCTCTTATGTTATGGTATGTCTTCAGTTATGTTATTGAAATAGACAATATCAATGTTTTAAATGACTAGTTTAAGTCTAAATTTATTTAATGTTTTCATATAAAGTATATTAATTGACTCAATCTCTTTGAAAAAATTCTGTTTTTAATTCTGATTGTTATAAAGCATTTCAATAAAACGATTTCTTTTAGTATACTACTTGAAATGTGCATATATTTTCTACTTACAGCTATTTAATTCAGAGAAACGAAAAACTTTCTCTTCTTTTTCAACACGAAGTAATTTTGTTTGAAGAAAATTTACATCTGCTTGCTGTATACACTTTCTTCACACCTTTTTAAAAGCGCGAATTAAATATTTACACAGAGAAAAAAAAAACGATAGTTAATATGTAAAAGTATATGCAAACTTTGTAAAAGGGAAAAATATTTTCCCCGCTAAAAAAATTGTCATTTTTCATTTTTTTGCTTTGTGTATTTTAAAATCTTTTGCTTGCTGCAATTGAGTTAAACAAGGAAAAAAAATCTAAAAAAAAAAAAAAAAAAAAAAAAAAAATACCTTTTTTTTAAAAAGAGAAAGGATTTAAAAATAATTAAGTGTATTTGGAGGCACACGTTTAAAATAATCAATAATTTGAACGATTTCTTTTGTGGTAAAGAGAGATTATTTTGTATTCCAGCCATATTGTGTAAGAATGTTTACTCACAAATAAAAGAAAAAAGTAACATTATTTTAAAAGGTAGATGAAATGGCAACAAGCTTTATGAAATTTACAAAGAGATATATTTGAAGGAAAAAAAGGCGCAGGATACGCTAGATTACTTGTGCGTACTACTTTAAACAAGCTATAATGTTAATGTAAATTTAATGCAAATACAGATATGTATAACTACGGTTTCCTTCAGCGAATGAAAAGTTTTGAGTTTATTTTTATTTATTAATGATACATCCTTTCTACATAAAGAAGGAACTGGTAATCTTTAATGATAAAATGGTTCATCTTTGTTAGAAATGACACTTAAATGTTCATTATATGTCGTTTCAGGTAATTAGTTTATTTTCTTCGGTGAATGCATATTTATGTACACTAAAAAAAATGTTTCTTGATCTAGCAAGAAGGTTTACAAATATATAATATACATTTCCTGAGTTACCCACAATTTCGAAAATATAGAGGGTCAATGGGGGCTAATATGAGACACCCCTCCCCCTCCAAAAAAAAATGCGTCTAATGTGAGACAGGAAAAAAAATAAGTACCAAATTTTGCAGTAAACAAATTGGCTTTGTGACTATTTTGTAAACAACACATCATTTTATTTATATACATTAAGAATACATTCAAAATTTGGAAAGAAAAATAAAACAAAATATACATTACATAAGTATTTTTTTAATAAGATAAACCTTTCTGTAAGACTTCAAAACATTTGATTTTGCAGAACTTAAATAAACACCTCAAGTAAATTATTCTGATAGGCTTTTATTCAGTAAGAAATGAAGTCTATTTAACATTTAAAATTTTCAATATGTTTAAAGTAGGCTGAGTTTGAAACAATCAGACCCAGGTAGCTAATGTGAGACAGTGTAAGGGGCTAATATGAGACAGTGATTGGGGCTGTAGTAATAATTATCTATCATACAGCTTGAAACATTCACCCCAAATAAAATCAGAATGTGTTTAGCTTTAATTGACCTTTTTCTAAAATCAGGTGACAGTTATGTTTTCTTTTTTTTCTCCAAGCCTAATAGTATATTCTTCTACGTTAGTTATAGAGTTTTGAATATTGTAAATGGCGCATAATTACAAACCAAAAGGAAGTAAAAGAGTTTATCCACAAATAATTTTAGATGGAGCAGGGATCGTACACTTTTACCTCAAATTTTTAATAGAATTTTTCGCTTTATTTAAATACAGAAAAGTATTAAAAATTCTGCAATTAAATAATACGGCTGCAATTTCTGCTATTCAAATATTAAATAGAAAAATTCTATTAAAAATTGTGGTAAAAACGTAGGAACCCTGTGAAGCCAAAAGATAATATTTAATAATGAATCATTACGTTGTTTGTCTAAAAATCGTAAGATTGATAGATTAGTTTTGTACCATAAAACTATGCCAGTGCAAACCAGTTCACCTTCTGCATCTCCTACTGTAATTAATGCCAGCGAAGATTCATATATTTTTCCACGTTCTTTTGAGATGTTGCTTTTGTAGATAATAAAGAAAAATGCTGCTTAAAAGAAGAAAAGGAAAATAATCGATGGCAGTTTTTAAAAGTGATTACAAGTGAAGAACGGATAGAGCGACAAAATAATTAAGAATAGAAAATGAAAAAAATAAATCAAAATCCAAAGAACTTAAACACTTTAGCAAGAGCAATACAGGAAAGGCAGTCAAAGTAAAGAAGTAAAACCAAAGAAACTCAGAAAAAAATAATCATAATATTATATAAGGATAAGAAGATATAAATGTTGAAAACTGCACAGAAAAAATTTAAGATGCAGAGGATTTAACAAGCACAAAAGTTATTACCCAAAGAGCAGGTGAGATACAGGTAGACAAAGCAGAAAATGAAGGAGTTACAAAAGTACAAAAAACTAATAAAAAAAGAAGAAAATATATTGATAAATTGCTCAAAGGGGGCACAGACAATGAAGAGTTGCTTTCCCTGTGATTTCATTGCAAATGCTACATGAGCAATGTTGGCAGTAGGCTACCTATTTTTTTAATTCAAATTGCTTGATTGCCAACACTTTTTCAAAAATAGTATAATTGGCCTTATTCTCACGGTATTTAATCTGTAATTAAATAAGACGAATATTTTTATTTGAAAAAAGTGGTGGTAATCAAATAATCTGAATTAAAAAATGTAGCCCGTTGGCAACACTGCACATGGGAAGAAATTGATACAGTTGTCGGTGAAGTTTAGTTTGATAGAAGAACTGAAGTCGGTGAATGCACACAAATATTTCAAGAAAATATTAAAACGGAATTTTCTTTTAGCTAACGTTAAAAGAGGTGTTAGTCTGATCACTATAAATACGTTTGTCTTACCAAGTATATGAAGACGAAGGAGGGGTAACATTCCAAGGTTTGAGTTGAACGAAAGATCGATCTAAGGACTGATTTCGTGTATAAAGAAGATGAAATCTTTGTAGTGGGCATTATGGATACTCTTGCTATCTTGCCATTCCTGAAACCACATTAAAGATAAGGAAAAATACTAAATTTCCTGGTTGTATAAATATTGATGAAGAATGGACTAACTCAATCGGTCAAGATCATACACTGTATTTTTGATTTTCTCTTTTTCAATAATGGGTGTTATACCACCGCAAATTTGCATGAAAACATTCAATGTATGCAGATTACTTATGTGGAAATCAATAAGCATCAATAAATAAAACACATGTAACAATGATCTAAATTTTCCATTAGTTAAACAATTTAAATACAAATTAACAAGTAAATAATAAACAAAAAATACATATACTGTTCCTTATAAACATAAAAAAAATTCGATTATACAGTTGTTTATAAAATTGTTATATAGTCCATGAAAAAGTAATGAGAACGAATGGGAAAATAATCTTTCCTCCTTTTGATTGTTTTGGATTATACCATGAAATGAACGCTTTTTTTTTTTATTAATGTACTATATAAAAATGCAATTAATGTTGCATAGCTGATTTATTTTGTTATTAAATTTGATCAATATTACCTTAAAGTATTCTGTAAAATTAATTGTACCAACAAGTAATTACTGTCTTATTTGTAGATTTATTAGATTATGATTAATACGTAATCAATCCTTTTTAATTAAATGATTAATTTTCAGAAGTATTTTTATTGTTAATAAAAATGTGAGAGCGCAATTTTCTTGCACCGTAGCAATAATTTTACAACGTATGCAAATTTAGTAGATTTTAATTCTGCCCATTTCCTCCTTTTTGTCCAATTTCGTCCAGTGTATTTTGTATAAAAAAGTAGACAAAAAGTAGACAACACTATCTCCCTTTACAGAAAACATCTTTAATCTTCGGAATAGAGGAAGAAGTAGAAATTACAAACAGGGATTAAAGATAGAAAAAAAAATATCTTGCTTTAATCCCCTTTTTGAAAGCCGATTTTAAAATATTAATTTCATTTTACAGAGATTTGGTAAACTCGTTGAAAAATAATTTTCTTACTTTAAAACAATTTGAGGGAGAAAAGTGTGGTACATGTGCTAAAACAAGGATTCTGAATGTTTGGTTTGAAACCAATTTAAATATATATTTTTTTGACATTAAAGAAAGTATTTGAGGTTTTATTTACAATTTTTTGTTGGAATTTTATTAGTTAGGTGCTATTTTTATTAAAAGGTTTATAAGTAAATGTAACTCTTTCTTTAAAAGTATGTTTAATTGTATTTAAAATAATCAACCTTTCATAAGTCTAAAATATATATATTTAGAAACTTGTTATTTATAAGTAGAAGTGACTGTACATTAAATTATTTTAGTATTTTACATCTTTAAGTAACAGTATTTTGGAAAAAAAAATATATATTAACACTTGCATTTATTTTGAAAAAGTTTTAAAATTACACTGTAATATTTTTTCACGAAATTTACATAGCGTATTTAAAGACGAAAACATTAGCTATTTACGATACTGTTATATATTTTTCTCAATCAAAATCCGCCTCCAAAGCTTTTTATTTTCTTTTATTTAGGCTCCGAAGCAAAAAGAGCTTTATTTTGTTCTATTCTGCAAGAGGACTTGTTCTAAGAATACGGATGACTGAAATTACCTCACTTTGCCTTAAAAGAAATTGCTTAAAATAGAGGTTATACAACTTAACCGATATATTTCCAGATTCCCTTTTGATCTTTATAAAAACACTCTTCTTTCGGAAAAAGACTGAAGCTTTTATATTTTTGTAATTTCTTTTTTCTTCTTAGAATTTGTGTTAAGAAAAAAAACGAAAATTAGATAATACAGTAAAGAATGAAAGTCAATATTTTTTTGTTTTGGAGTGTAAAATTTCCTCCCCGCTTTAAAATTTTGTATATGATTCCACATTCCAACAATATTTTTCTTTGTAAATAACATTTCTAAGATTTCAAGTATTTTTTATTTAAGTTATACTTACAGTTGGAAATTTTTGAAAACATAAAATTAGCTCATATTGCAAAATGGAGAAATTTTTATTTCGTGTATTAAATAAAAAAAATTATTACTTTATTGTAAGCCGAACGTTCGAATCGCGCATATTGATAGATTAACTTGTGGT
Organism: Maratus michaelseni; assembly: GCA_963931845.1. Classification (NCBI taxonomy): domain Eukaryota; kingdom Metazoa; phylum Arthropoda; class Arachnida; order Araneae; family Salticidae; genus Maratus; species Maratus michaelseni. The sequence goes on along the minus strand of OZ007586.1, from coordinate 91,576,307 downwards.
TCAGAAAATGTTTTATTATTAGAATGCTAAAATTATTGGATTTGTGTTCAAAATTAGATTATTTAGAAATATTAAACTGGGATTCTACTTAGTTGAGAGTTATTAGAGTAGATTGTTTACATATTTTGAAGATTATTTCTGTCTTATGAAGGTTCTTTTTGCTCGTAAGTTAGTATAATACAGTCTGTCGTATACAGTTGTCCTTCGTACACGACAATGTCTTTTTATGAGTGAGTTACTGAATCATCCGTGTTTCACTAAATATAATCAAAATAAATCGAAATGATTGTAAATTTCCATATACTTTTAAAATCTGAAACTTTGCCTAATTCATAAAATGTATTTAAAATAAACAAAGATGATTTTGATAAAAACATCTAAAATTGTTTAAATTTAAGCTTGATTTCTTAAATTTGAGAAAACTTTTTCAAAATTTCTAATCGAAAGAATTCGGATTTTATTCGTTAATTGACGTATTGATGAAATAACATTTTAAATTCCTTACGTGGTATATTGTCTAAATATATTGATTTAGTGATAATATATTTTAAGATATTTAGTAATGAAAATTAGAATAGTGATTTGAAACAAAACTACCAAGTGGTATTATTGAAATTAACGTCTGATGCATAAATTGTTTTTAAATGGATGAAAAATATATTTTGTGTTTTAAATAGATTTAAAATGGATTATTAAGAACAAATATTGTTGTCTTTAAATTTTTTTAAAAGAATTATAATTATTACAAACTTACAAAACTACCCGCAAATGAAATATACAAGCACTGAAAATAATGGCAATTCTTTGTTATATAGGCCTTATCAATATAGAAAAAACAGACATGCTGAATTTGGCGTGAAAAGCAAAAATTTCGAAAGCACGTTCTGGCAACCTTTATTATTTTTATTTTAAAATCTCATCAATTACTAGATTATTATATACAGGTATATGGCAAAATAATAGGAACACCATTTTGAAACGTGTCGTACTTCGACCATCCAATACAACCCGCCACGTGTTTCAAAAGTCTGTCATCTAGTGGCGGAGAAAGGGAAGGTATCAGTCGAGCATTTGACGATGTGACAGTTGCGTGTGAAAATTCTATTCCCGTTTATGTCCGACCTGTCCGACATGCGAAGAAGAAGCATGATCATTGGGGCTCGTCTCGCTGGAGCGTTCGTGTTGAAAATATCCAACCTTTACGGTGTTTCAAAGACCACTGTGTCAAGGGTTATGGCAGCCTACAGAAACCTGGGGAATTTTGCTCTTTGTGCAATAGAACTGTGTGCGAAAGTCGAAGTTTACCGACCAATATAGACGAGTGTTGGGGAGGATAGTCGCTCGAAAACGCAAGACTACACTATCGCAGATAACCGCCGAGATGAACACCCATCTTCCAAACCCCGTACCCAACAAAACTATTCAACGGGAGCTGCATGCTGCGACCATTCATGGAAGAGTGGCTATTCTAAAGCCGTTAGCGTCGCCGCGGAATGCTATGAAGCGACGGCAGTAGTGCCGAGACCACCAAACTGACCACAACAGCAATGGGAACAGGTCATCTTGTTTGACAAATCATCATTTACATTATTTCGGACCACCGGACATGTGTTCGTCCGGTAAACACCGGCAGAAGCATTTCATGTTGACTGCCTTGTTTCTGCTGTGAAGCCTGGAGGGGACACTGTGATGGTGTGGGGCTCGATATCTTGACGTGGCTTGTTGCTACTCGTAGGTCTAAGGGGAATCACAGTCGAAGATTCTCGCAGTATTCTCGCAGATCATTTCCACCTGATGTTTCAGACTCTGTTTCCTGGAGAACGTCCTGTGTTCGAAGATGACAACGCCCCTGTTCACACTGCTCGTTGAATTCAAACATGGCTATATGAGCATGATGATGAAGTAGAACATCCCACGTGGTGTCCTCAGTCCTCTGATCTCAATACCATTGAGCCTTTGTAGTTTTTTAGAGAACAAATTCCATGCTCGGTTTTCTCTTCCACCCACACTACCTGAGATTGAGACCGCTCTGCACTAGGAATGGGTGCGAATTCCCTTGAACTATCGGCACAACCTTTATCTGCCAATTTCACGTCGAATGCAAGCTGTAATGAAGGCCAAGGTTGTCGTAAACCCTACTAATAAAAATTTGCATTTTGTTTTTACAGGTTTTCCTATTATTTTGTCCTATACCCGAATCTTTATGAAATAACTGTCCATATATATCAAACGAACAAGGAATTTGTTCAATATTTACTCTCTTTAATATAAATATTGAGAAGCAGTTTATGCAAAAATAAGCCATATAATAGTGGGAAATACATAGCATATGTCAACATAAATAAGCTATATAAGGTTGGGAATTTTTCATTGGTCGCAGTTTCATTTTTGTGACAGTTTCACGTGAAATTGCGCTTTTGAAAGACTGAATTATGTCAAGCACCCTATAACAAAGGGTACCAAAATTATTATTAATAATTATTAAATAATTTTTTGTGATAATGTAATCCATGTATTAAACAAAGTAGAATTAAAAAAACATCCCTTTTCATCTTATTGTTTAGACCAAGAAGAGAAATTGTTTGAATATTCTCTGATGCAGAACAGAAACAAATTCGTCAAAGCTGGATTTCCCAACTGAATGTTCTAAAAGAAATTTGTTCTGTCATTTATTGCTGTATTTCACAAGCAATCTTGAACTTCATATGAGGTTTATATATAATAAAATAATGAAAATAAAACATATACAATTCTCTGTGCGTTGTTTTACAATATAACCTCTTTTCAAAAAAATGAGGTTACACTGTGAAAACAGACGAATGTTTCTGAATATACGAAAATATATTATAAGCACGAATGAAATACCACCAATAACCTCTTCTGAGATACCCACAATTCCGAAAAAACGTTCTTCATCTTTAGAAGCCTCAAAAACTAATATATTTTCAAGATTTAAAGAAGCATTTATGAAAACACAGTTTCTTTTGCTGCCACTGATTTTCGGAAACGCCTCAGAATAGTTTGTATAGTGTATTAATCAATTATCTCAAATCAGAATATTGGTTTTTATCGATTCTTAAATTTTCAGTTGTGTAACTGAAATTATATATGGAAAAGTAACAAAATAAAATTAATTTTAATGTTAATGTAAATGCTGTTAATTTATCATTTTTGTCTGTAAAACATGTTTCTTGAATACGAAAATGTTTACTTGAGGATTCCCAGCATCTCTAAAACCTATATTCTGGATTTAGAAGAGTGATTAATACACTATAAAAATTACTTAGAAACGTTTCCGAAAATCAGTGGTAGCAAAATTAACTTTGTTTATAGAAATACAGGATGTTTCACAAAGGACCCTTAACTTTAAAAATCAATAACCCGGAAACGATGTTAGATAGAAACATGAAACCAGGGGTATGTTTATTAAAAAATCGTAAGAAACTTATACGTAAATCTCAAAATTTAGTTAAAAATCGCACCGATAGATGGCGCCGAGAGCGTTAAGAATCCTTCTAAAGAGAGTTCAGAAGCATAGAATAACTAGTCGTTGAAGATTTCGCCATTGAAATCTGACCGCTATTTTCGTATAGTGAAAATAATTCGCATCGGCCACGTTGCCTGTCTGCTAAATTTTTTTGAAAAGCTCACGAATTGTTTTCCCATCTGGGCCTTTTGAGACTTGAAATCCTGTTTGGAAATTTTTCCTTGTGGCAGTAGGACTCTGATTTAATCGGTGGTACTCCAACACAATAAACTCACGTTCCCCCACGGTATACACCACTTTCGGAATTATTTTCACTATAAGCTAATAGAGGCCAGATTTCAATGACCAAACTGAACTCTCTTTAGAAGGATTCTTAACGCTCTCAGCGCCATCTATCGGTGCTATTTTTAACTAAATTTTGAGATTTACGTATAAGATTCTTACGACTTTTTTAATAAACATACTACTGGCTTCATGTTTCTATCTATCACCGTTTCCGGGTTATTGATTTTTAAATTTAGGGGTCCTTTGTGAAACACTCTGTACCTCTTTAAATCTTAAAAATACATGATTTTTTGAGGTTTCTGAAAATTAAGAACGCTTTTTGGAATTTGGGGGTAACTCGGAAGAGATTATTCTATATTTTCGTCCGTGATTATATTATATTTTCTTAGATTAAAATGTTTTGTCTTTTTTTTCAGTGTATTATGCATGAGAGGATTAAAGATAAATTTAACATTTCTAAAAAACTTTTAAAATTTCATTGATGAAGTAATTGTATCGTTTACAGTTAATTTAACCTTTTCAGGACGAGGGATTTAAATATCGGATAGAAGGCATATCTTCTTAGAAGGCAGGTACACTCTAAAAAAAAATCCGTGAATTGAACGTTTTTCCGTTGCATTTTCGTTAAAACAGACACGAAAATTTCTACTTTGATTTCCGCATTTCCCCCCTAAAATACAGAAAATTAACCAATCTAAAGTAAAAATTACCTGAATTACTACAGTCTATAAAGCTACCTTTTAGTCAAATCACAGTGTTGCGTTTCACTGTTTCGTTTTAGAAATGAAAATTTAAGTCTTTTCTCCCCAAAAACACGAAAAAGTTGCGAACTGAATCTGAAAATTTTCAGCAATTCTGAAAATTTCCTGTTAAAAGAATGAAATTTCTTTAAATAATAGAAAAATATCTTTGAATCACAAGGGTGTTCCGGGTACTTGCTGCCGGACGGTTTGGCTCCTTTTTACGTTTTTGCCCCACAAGTGGCTGAAAGATTCTGCTCTCAAAGCTGGTAGACGGGAGGTACTGGATTCAAACCCCTGTCGCGCCCGTCGACCTAACCGTCCGGAGTTTTCCGTGGTTTTCTTCGAACCTTGCCGTAAATACGGGTTAGGATCCCTTAGAAAGACCCCCATGGACGGCACTGCCCCCTAGGGCCTATATCCCTCGTGTAGATAATTGGCCGTCATAAAATCAACCTCAACCTTTTTACGTTTTTTGACGAAATTGTTTTGAGAGTGTAATGATGTTAAATTCTACCAAGTGCTTCTTTTCTTCACAGTTATTGTGAACCTGTGCTTTGAGACAGCATGATTAACAGTAACTGTGAAGCAAAGAAGCGATTGATAGATTTTAAAATAGATTTTTGTCATAATGAACAGAGGAAAGTATTTTCAACTAGGAGTGTCCCACAAATAAGATTTTAAAATAGATTTTTATCATAATGAGCAGAGGAAAGTATTTTTAACCAGGAGTGTCCAACAAATAAGAGTGAAATATGCCAGTCAGGATATCGTTGCGATAGCTCAGTAAGACGAGTGTTGGCACGGCAAGTCAAAGTACCCAGGGTCGAGTCCTGGTCCCGGCATTTTTCGCTCTGTTGGAATAAATCTCAACTATGATACTCCACCCATTGAATATAGATTTTTGTCTTTTACGAAGAGATAACTCCTCGCCTATCCTTAAAACACCTTGCCCCAAAATATAAAATTTTCCGACATATTCATACATACTTTTTAGTCCCTATATCCCTTCATTAAAAATCTACAAGATAATTTGCTTATATATTTTTTAATTATTATTCTAAGCAAATGAGTTATAGAGGCTAAAATTCTGTATGCAACACTTATTTTATATATTCATAAATTGGTAATATACATGCTCTTGAAATTTGAACTAATGCCACATTCCTAATTACCACCTAGATCATCAATTATTTAACACAGAATTGAGCATTATGTGCTGAAAAATGTAGCATGTCTAAATTTACAAGGCACTGACGCTAAAGACATATTATGAAGTGGTCATACATGCACTATGCGTGATTTTACGCTATGATACCACTGAAAATTGATATGGGTCATGATCATGCTACATTAAATCAATATTTTGGAACTACCCATTTTACACAGTACTGCGGAAATCATGAATATCTAAATGTATTAGCAAATTTGTAAAAGCTTATTTTACCAGACATCATATGTTAAGATTTATGATTTTGTTATTTGAATCTTATTATCAGCATTATCGACTATTCCTAACCGAAGAGCTTAGTGTAAGAATTTATTATGTTATAACAATTAAATTTCGATAAAACTGAAGTGAAAGCTTTTTGTTGTAAATTTTATTGATTTGTTTTTTTCGCATGGTAGCATGTTTGAAATAGGAACATTTAATTTTTAAATATTTAAAATTATTAATGTTATTAAAAAAATAAAATAATATCAAATATTAAAAAAATATATAAGACAAATTAGAATTTTAGTATTTTAGCTTCCTCAAGTGTTTCGTGGTGGTTTCCTCTGATAATGGGATCCACCGCGTATCGCAGCGACCTATGTTGTCCAGACATGGGTCTAAGGGTTGTGGGGGGGGGGGGGGGTCCGCAGGTGGCTGTCCCCCGACCGTTTGAAGCACATACGGAGAGACAAATCTGGTCGTGCGCATTATAAGTCCCTCAGGACTTGGGTTCGGTGGTCGAAGACGAGCTGGGTGCTTCTCAGGGTCCTGGCGGCACAGCCTAGTTTTACCATATGATATGCAACCTCATAACAACATTATCATAGCTGACAAGTTTGATGCTTTTTTCTTGCAACTAAATTTTAATAGAAAATTTTGCCATATTTAATAGGCGAAATTTGCAATTACATATGTCAAAATTAAAAATATATATATAGTGGTAAGAAGAAAGCGTAAGAGTTGGCAGGTATGCTTTTATCCATATAAAAAAAATATAGAACAGAAATATAACATAACATCTTCGTCCACCAAAATCTTTAATTTACCACACCCAACTAAGAAAATTACGTGATTTTCAATTAGATTTTAATGTTATAAGCTTATTTTACCAGACATCATATGTTAAGATTTATGATTTTGTTATTCTTTTGTTACTCCCCCCCCCAGTAAATGAAATTGAATACAAATTGAGAAATTACTATAATAAAAGATCACATAACGTCCCTTTTTTGAAAACGTGTATGTGGTTTAGAGAAAATTATAACAGAGGAAAAAGGGCAAATAACAAATGGCATTGTTTTTCTGAAAAGTAATTGTAATATTAATTTTTTTATAAAAATTATAAGTTATTTAATCATTAAATGTTAAAAGTTAGATCTTTAGTGCTCGATTATGTACCTTCGAAGTAATCTTATTTAAAAGCATTATTATTTATTCTGGTTTTATGTGTAGTTCCACATGCAGAAATGTCTGTTGAACTTAGTTAATATGTCCCACAGAAGTCATATAATTATAAATAACAGAGAGAGTTAGATATGTGGTACACTCCGATTTTTCATACTTTGGTGGTTCTAAGATCTTAGTTAGGTATAAAAAATCTGGTATGAAATTTGGGCTGATATGAATTTAAAAAAAAGCTGATTATATTTTTGAATATATTAGAGCTTTTAAAAGTTACGCCGTACCTTTTTTCACCAAATTAATCTTTTTGCTTTTCTTATTATGTCTTATATGACATTGTGTTGGTTAAACCTTTATTAAACTTTTTGTTAGTTAATGATATCTGTAAATTCTTTTATACTATAGAAGGTGTTTACTCTTCTTATAGCTGATAGTTCCCCAATATCTAATTTCTAAACTCTTAGCTTTAGATGTGTAGTTCTATTTTTTAGATGTTTTAAATGTTATTCTTCATCATATTAAACGCCATTTAGGTCAAAATAGTTAGCTTTAAAAAAGTTACGAAATAAATATTTGGTCCGTGTCCTATGAATTATATTCAGAGAGACATACTTCTTGCTATCCTGTATCATAACTCAGGAATTTTGGTCACACAAAAAATGTAACTTTTATCGTTTTGCTTGTTAGAGAATGAATACACCCTTTTTAAACCTAACTCATAGTACCCAGGAAAAAAATTTAATTACATATTTTTTACAAAAAACAACTAATTTCATTTCAATTGCTTTAAATGTGACGAAAACAACATTTGAAACATCTTCGAACTTGGAGCTATAACTTAGGAATTAGATATTGGACAACGATAACGATGGAAACCTTGTACAGCTCAAAAGATTTTAGAGACATGATTAATTAAAAACAGGTTTAATGAACCAATGTAAATTCATGTGACATATTTTAACTAAACGAGAAGAGGATCTCAGTGATCAATGGTATGGCGTACGTATAAAAGCCTTAAAATACTGAAAAATTACATTAACTAAACTATTTTTTGTTTATGGAAATCAGCCAAAATTTCATATGGAATTTTTGATACCTACATAGGATCTTCAAAAAGGGTTCCTACAGGTCAGGGAATTTTTCAGAAAAATACCAGTATTTTATTATGGAAAGACTCGCCTCGTGTAATCGCACGAATACATAAGGCGAGTTTTCCTATAAGAAAATACTGGTGCTTCACCTGAAAAATTCCCTAACCTGTAGGAAGCTTGTCAAACTATCAAAATAAGAAAAAAATAAGATTATGATTAGTAATTAAGCTATTGACTTCCAATCTGGAATGAAACTACATTAGGTACATACTTATTTTCTGATTCCTTAAATTCTTCTGTTTAATTCCTATTTTTTTGGCAAGCGTGTCTTATAAGAAAATTTCCCTCCCCCTCCCCAAAATTTCTCTTAACATTAAAAAACAATAATAATACGACTTTTTTTTCGGTGGAAATGAATAGTTTGACATATTTCGATAATTCAAATAAAAATTTTTAAATCCTTGTTTGTTCGTTTGAAAACTACCGTTATCAAGCGGCAGTGTCTAAAACTCACAATTGAGACTACGAATAACTGCTTGTTCTAAGCTGCCTCATGATAAGATTAATTTTATTTCTTGGAATTTGATGTTTAAAGTTTTTCTAATCTAATGCCGATTTTCCCTTGAAAATAAATTATTCATTTTCTTCCTCATACACTGTCTATTTCTGACAGGTCTATATTGTCACCGCTCTCTTAGTTTTAACAATACTATAGTTGTGATCGTCGCAGACGTTTGACATGTAATAAAAAACCTATATTAAAATACTTGACGTGTCTTGTAAAATACTATACACGATACGAGGACTATTTTAAACTTAAAATTTTCCTGGTGTAAACTTAAAACCTTCCTAAAATTTGCTATAAAAAATCCATTCAGTGATTTACGAGGAAATTGCGGAAATGCATATATATACCGGGTGTCCTACACTGTAAAAAAACCCAGAAGCGTTTCGGCACAAGGTGGAAAGGTTTCCGGAAATTATAGTAAACTTTGTGTTCTCCTCAGTTACTTGTTAGTTTGGAATCGTTACACGCATTTTTTGAAAAATATTCAAAGCGGTGAATACTCTGCAGAAGTCAGAAACGTTACATTCCATAGAGGAAATGTTTCCGAATAGGTAGTGTAAAATGTTGGTTACTGAAAAATTCGGAAATGTTACACTCATTCCGTGTAAAGTTTAAAAATAGAATTCGAAATGAAGTAATATTTGCGCATGCTTATCTACTCCGACCTACTGAACATGTCATTATCACGTGATTTGTATTGTTCATGAGAGGAAAGACATAGCTGAAAACAAATGCAACGTATTTGAATGAGCTATAAGTATTCTGTTTTATAATTTCCTTTATTTGAGAGAACAATATGCTTTTTTAAAAGAATTAATATTATCAGATTCTATTTTATTGCATATTAATATTACATTTGCAGTTAATCTTTTGTTGTACATACAAAGTTAAATAACTCGTTCGATAGTTTCTTTATACTCTTGTTCCAAGAATCTATAATAAATATTAGATATTTGATTGATGAATAGAAATGTAGTACCAGTATTAATGAAGTACAGATAGCACCATTTATACGTCTTTATCATCTTTTCGTTTTGAGATTGGTTCCATTTCATAACTTTCTAATGATGAAATGTATCGTTTATATGACAGAAAAAATTCTTATTTTCCCTTATACTATACGTTTTTCCTTCATTTTTTATGAATCAGATATTTATAAATAAATATAATTGAAAATTTGATTTATAAATCTCTAAATAATTCTTTTTTAAAATCCGGTCTCGTGAATTCCATTCTGTAAATAGATACATATACATTATGAAAATGCTTTATTTCTCAAAATAGATGTATTATTTTTAATACCTTTAAATAAATATATTTTTTAATCTTGTAAGTAGAGATATTATGTCAAAAGATTTCGTACCTGTAAATAATTATTTTATTTCATGAACTGTATACTTATAAAATGTTATATATTTTTTTAGGTTATCTCAGCACTTCACAAGTTATATGATTAAAATAATACCTTTAAATGAATATATTTAGAAGCATGATAATTGTAAAACACTATATTAAAAATATTTACAAATAAACAAAACATTTTTAACAATATATCTATTTATAAGTATACAATTCGTGAAAATAAAATAATTACCACTGATATATAATATTTTGGAATAGTATATCTATTTACAAGATAAAAAAAAATGTTGAAAGGAATTACTAAAATCTATCTATTTATAAGTATAGGGAAGTTAAACATTTTCATTATGTATCTATTTAGAGGATGGAACTCATGAGGCTGCATTTTAAAAAATAATTATTTATAGATCTATAAATCAAATTTTCAACATTATTTATATATACGTTATTTATATCAAGATATTACATTACAAATATCTGATTCATAAAAACTGAGGGAAAAACGTATAGTATAAGTGAAATTAGGAATTTGTTCTGTCATATAAAGGATAAATTTCATCATTAGAAAAGTTATAAATCGGAACCAATCTCAAAACGAAAAGATGATAAAGACGTATAAAAGGTGCTATTTGTACTTTATTAATACTAGTATTATACAATATTATTCATCAATCAAATATCTAATATTTATTACAGATTCATGGAACAAGAGTATAGATAAACTACCGAACGAGTTATTTAACTTTGTATGTACAACAAAAGATTAACTGCAAGTTTAATATTAATATGCAATAAAATTGAATCGGATAATATTAACTCTTTTAAAAAAGTGTATCGTTCTCCTAAATAAAAGAAATTATGATACAGAAATACACAGAAACATTTCCGAAAAACACAGAAACATTTCCGATATATACACAAACATTTCCGAAATATACGGAAATGCTACTAAATACTTTTCCAAAATATACGGAAACGTTACTAAATACATTTCCGAAATATACGGAAACGTTACTAAATATTTTCCGAAATATGAGGAAACATAACAGAACCGATGGGCCACATTGCTGCCCCACCAGATAGAGTAACGTTTCCGAGTTTTTTTTTTTTACAGCGTAAAATGAACTGACTGATTTTAAAATTCAATAACTTGCAAACGGTTACAGATATTTAAAAAAAAAATTCTTGCAGGAGGATTATGTATGATGTCAGGAATTTTTTTACTGTGATTCCTGATTTTAGTTCGAATTACCTGTAATAGATTGCGCTGCGAGCAATAGACGTCCAATCAAGGCAAAAGCAGAAATCACCCAGCATTGATGCGAAGGAAGGAAGTTAAATATATAGAGTGAGTCTCATTCATCCATACAATCTTCTTCTTAGAGCCCGATTCTGAACCCACTCCATACTTTTAACTCCTTCTTTTGCATCAATGCTGGGTGATTTCACTTTTAACCACGATTGAGCGCCAATTGCTTCCATCGTCATCTATCGCTGCTATTTGAAACTAAAACCGGGAATCGCCGTAAAAATACTCCTGTCATCACGCATCATACTCCTGCAAGAATTCTTATAATACCTGTAACCGTCTGCAGGTTATTGAATTTTAAAATCAGTCAGTTCATTTTAGGACCTCCGGTATATACATACATAACGACCAAAAACAAAAGCCTTTTCTTTTTGAAGATGCTTATAAATAATTATCACTTTATATAAGTGACATCAACTTTACTTTAAAAATTTATTACCGCTTCATATTACGTTATACACTTATTATCAAACTTAAATTAACCGGCAATTTAATTTCGTAATTAGACGGCACTTTGAACTTTGATATACTACAAAATGTATCGATATGATAGTAATGAAGGGTTAGTGAAGAGATAATGGAAACTATTAAGAATTTCGTTAATAAGGTTAAATGTTTACTGCATAAGCAAAGTTAATGACACGTTTAAATAACTTTACTTTCGTAAAGATTGGTATTTACTTATAATGATATACACAAAATGGTATTTAAATAGAAACCCGGAAGAGATTCCAATTTCTGTGAAAATTAGGTTGTATGGATTAAACGAGTCTGAGAATAGGGATACTCATTAAAACGCTGTCATCTAGGGGTGAAACATTTTAAATAGGATGGATGCATTTAGCCAAAGGATAGATAATGACGGAAGAACATTTTGCACGGTAATGACCGACGTCGTCTGGCGCAACTTTTCACCAAAAATGCAGCTTGAAAAGGCAATACTTGTGTCTTTTGATGGACACTTGGTAGAATATTGAATGGTTATGGGTCCCTAAAAAGTACCAATCAAAAGTATCAGTTTTTGAAAATCGTGAAATTAATTATCTTTAATAGTGATTAGGCTTTCTAGACTTCAGTTTCACTAAACGTTAGCGAGCTATTGGTAGATAAGTAAAAAAAAATAAAAACACGTTTGAAGCTGTATTATGGAATGGAAACTCATTGTTGTATATTTATGGGAAAAACACGTCGTATTAGCTTTTGGAGTCTTATTTTGTTGTGATGAAAAGATGATTACAATGGTGTACTTTCCGAAATGGTGAAAATACAATCATATGTATTATTTTTGATGTCAACATCTCTTTTTCTATGCACATACAAAACGCATAACGATGAATGAGGTATCATATGAAAGGTTTTTGAAAAGTCTTTAGACATAGTACACTCACATTTCGTCATTTCGTTAAAACAGCTTGTTTCCTTAAAATTTGTAGTTAACAAAAAATAATGAAAAAGTGACTTAGCAAATGATTTCAAAGGATCCAGTTCGAGAGCCTGGAACGGGTCAACTGGTATTATATATTTTGTAAATTAGAGTTTTGTGAACGAATTAATGTAAACATTTTTACAAAAAATGTTATCTCAATTTAATATTTATTTAGTTAAAAACATATATCTTTTAGTTAATAACACAAAACTTATCGATATACTATTTATGTATACGTTTGCCACTTTTTTTCTACATAGTAAATATATATATATATATATATATATATATAATAAAACTTTTGTAAATAATAACCATTAAACCACATAAATAATCGACAAAAGATAAACCGATAATTACAATAATATATATATATATATATATAATTTATTTTTATTTTGAAAATTTATTTTTCAATAACCTCGATTTAAATTGTACTCGGATTTCATCTTATAAATTTAAAAATAAATAAGGGTTAATGAGATTCTCTTGAATTTATAAACTGATTAATTTTATAAAATTAAAACAGCGTTGATATTTTACATTTTATAAATATTTTTTTTCTTTAATATAATACTTTTCTATGAAAATTTGAAAAATTATTTAAAATACAGTGTGTGTAATATTTGAGGACACATTTCTCTGGCTGTTGATGTTTTTTACTAATTTCAATTTATCTTTTTGTAGGTACCGTAATAATGACAGATTTTCAGCATATTGAAGAAATCAAAAAGCATGCTGTAATTGTAGCTTTAAGGGGACCAGTAAGGCTTGAAATGATGGGAAAACATATTTATTATTATTATTATTATTATTATGTTTGAACCTTAAGGAATGTCGTACAGATGTTCCGATAGGACAAATTCCTAAAATTTTGGTCTTTAAATGTTGATCCGTACTGACCGGCTATACCTGCGAATTGTGCAAAACTTTAAACTTAGAGTTTTCAGTTATAAAAGGGGGTTTCACTTATGTTCTATAACTCGGGAAGCCCTGATTGGATCCCCTGGTATTTTTAAAACTTGTTTTATACTGAAAAATCCAGGAACACGAATTTTTCAACGTTAATTAGAATTGATTTTGAAAATTTCTCCGAAACTGCCATTAGAACATATTCCTCTAAAAGCAAATGAAACCAGATGCCTATATTAATACACAAGGTGTATAGATATTATCGAAAAATAAATTCATTTTCAAGAAATTAAGATATGCAATTGTTATGATAATTAAAACACCTTAAAAAATTTCATTTTTATATATTAATATTTAATATAAAAAAAATTCGTTAAGACTCTGCCAATGCCACTCCAATCATATCTGCAATCGTTATGATAAATATAAACATTAATGATTAAGCAATAAAAATCTTAAGGCTGAATTAAACAGATATAATTAAAAATAATAAAGATATTTTAGACGTACAAAATTCTAATTTTACATTATGCTAAAACTCAAATGTACTATTAACGCGCCATTAATAAAAATTCATGTGTTTTTTTAAATGGTTAATTATGTTGTAAGTAATCAGTAATAAAGGAATCCCCGTATAATGAGTAATTTTCACTCCCCTTTCAGCTTCGTTATGAAAGAATTCGACCGTTTTCCGTTAGCTCACTAAACACAACACTTAGATAAATTATATAATTAATTGTATAAGTTCTGAAAAGGATATTTAATTTTTAAATTACTGATACATTAATTTTAATCGCAGAAAATACCAACAGATTAACATCAACTAGCTAGTATTTTGAAATTAATCTGTAATCTTATCAAACTGAAAAGAAATAGTCAAATATAAAATTCGTCACTTATTTCGGAATTTTCTGTAATTTAGTAATAATATGTACATATAATGCTTTGTACTTAACATTATTTGGTCACGTACAAATTAATTAGGAATACTTTTCGTTTAAATTCATACACACAAAAGACTTTTTTAAAGAATAAAGGACTTGAAACATATGTTTTTGTGTTTAATTACGATATTTATAAAACAAAAGAATGAAAAATTATGGAATACATATAAAAATTGCTAATTGAATATATATTATTAACATTGCCCCGGTTCCAAGCATGACATCAAGGAAAGTTTCAAAAATAAAAAATAAACTGTTTCTCTTCAATTTTCGGTTTTCCTTTTGACTTTGTCATCTTCTTTCATTCTTCTATCGCAGAATAATGGCAATGAAAAATCATGATATTCTGAATTATTTTAATCGTAAATATTATTTTTTTTTCATCGGATTTATAACACTTCACTTACGAACATATTTCCTTTTATATTCTTGAAAATCGTCTTTAAAGACAGGTTTTACAACATAAAAGTGTTTCCTTTAACCTTTGAAATGTGAGGCTTCCTTTTTCCAATAGAAATTGGATTTTCATCTTTCTTGCTTTAGCCCGAGGCTTGCTTTTTTACAGTAAGGCTTGAGTCGATGAAAAAGCTCTTTTAATAGAATCTTATTT
This sequence comes from Maratus michaelseni, assembly GCA_963931845.1. Classification (NCBI taxonomy): domain Eukaryota; kingdom Metazoa; phylum Arthropoda; class Arachnida; order Araneae; family Salticidae; genus Maratus; species Maratus michaelseni. The sequence goes on along the minus strand of OZ007586.1, from coordinate 91,560,956 downwards.
TTATTACTTTATATTTTGCACTTTCTCTTCTGTATTTGTGCTGAAAGTTTTGAAAAAAGTCAAACGTTTAGAGTTGAGAAAGGTATCAAGTAGTCCACAAACTTTGTTATAATTTGGAATTTTTTTCATCTCTTATAAACTAGCAAATAAAAAACTTCTTAGTAGCTTAACACTTACAATCATCAAAAGACAACTTTTATTTGATAAATAATGTATGTTACTCCAAGGAATACTTCACGAAATTGATATTGCATCTTATAGTAATGATAATATATAAAAAAAAATCTAACAATTTTCTTTTCTACTTTTCTTAATTAAAGGTAAATATTTTTGAAGAAGAACACACCATTGCATTTGTATTTTTAGTTAATTTAATTTACAAAGTAAATAAAATTATTAAAAACATATGATAAGTGGCTTTGTAGTGTAAAAATTTAAAAGAAAATAACGATTTTAACATTAATTATACATATTCATTTTCGCAAATCAGTCAAAAAATATCCATGGTTAAATTAAGCAATCTTTTAGTTACACTGAAAGTGTTTAAAGAATCAACAGGAAAACTATTTATGTATCATAACAAACAAGTTTTACTTAACAGTAACATTACTTCATAAGTACTTATTGTAATTTGATAAGATGTAACCGCCATATTTGAGGCTGTAATACTAATACGATTTCGATACGATTATCTAGTTATAGATAGCATCATTCAATATTATATGGAAACATATATACAGGGTGTTTTATTTAAACTGACACTATTCAGAGCCGTCTGTAGCTCGTTCTAATAACTGGATTGACACAAAATTTTGTGAATGGACTAAGAAAACCATGGGAAAAAAGATTCCAACAAAAAAAAATAGTTCCAATCACCGCCGATAGGGGGAAATGTGGCGCTGTACATTGAAAAAAACCCATCAGAAACAGACAAAATTAATAATTTGGATAAAATGCCACGTTTTATTCATAATTTACACTTTCCCTTTCGTTGATCGCAGTTGAAACATCCATTATCACTTTTTCTGCCACCGGTTTACGTCCTCTGCCTGACCGAACTTCTAGCGAGCCTGTTTCTTCGAATTTCAGAATCATTGCTTTCAATACATTAACGGATAAAGGTCCTTTGCGCAGTTTATGACGTGTTCTAAGTAAACGAAGAGCGGCTGGTGCATTGTACTGGTTACAATATAAGAACTTCACAAGTAACTCGCTCTATGGTAACGTGAGATTCATTTTCAACCTGAGCTGAAATTGTTTCTCGGTGTTTTTCGCATGCATTTATAACTTAAACTATTGGCGCTACTGTCGCTTGCGTAAGTAAAAATTTGCATTTTCCTTTTTTGCCCGTATTTTATGCTAATTCCCAGTTGCATAAATGACCACAGCGCCACATTTCCCCCTATCGGTGGTGATTGGAACTAATTTTTTTTGTTGTTGGAATCTTTTTTTCCCATGGTTTTCTTAGTCCATTCACAAAATTTTGTGTCAATCCAGTTATTAGAACGAGCTACAGACGGCTCTGAACAGTGTCAGTTAAAAAAAAACACCCTGTATTTAACACCACTCAATATTATATGGAAACATATAATATTGAATACCAAGCTATATTCCACTATAAATATATATATACACACGATAAGCAAGCTGCATTTTATTGAACCACTAAAAATTGTTCGACAAGACAACTTCTAGTAGTCGAACTTTATTTAACTTTAAAAGGGATCTTTTCATCTGTGTATTTAACACTACATCAAATATCATTCATTATAGTTGCAGACAACGGTTGTATGGGCAGATATTCGCAGTATGGAAAATTTCGTTGGAATTCCCTCATTTATAGAAGTTACTTTTGTTAATGTATATTTGTAAATTAATGATCATTTCTTCAAGTGATAAAAATTTATTTTTAGGTTGAACCTATTTTTAGTGTTGTAGCTTTAATAATAAGGTGGTGAAAAATGACATTAAATGATCCATGAAATGGTACAATTTGAACCATATTTTTTTTTGTCTGACCCGTTAATTGGTAAAGTATTTAAGAACAAACTGTCAAAGCAGTGAACCATAAATTTGCGACAGTTATTCTATGGAAGCCTGTTTAATGGGAAATCCACCGCACTACGACAGTATTCGTACGGGTGCTTTCTTCTGAATACTCTTATTTCAGAAGGATATTATTCGCCTTATATAGTCTCAGAATTCTGCTATTAAATATGGCGAATAATAATTTTCTTAAATAGTGGTATTCAAAAGTAAGCACCCGTACTAACCCTGTAAGAATAATCAACCCTCAATCGGATTTAAACCTGACACCTCCTGACTTGCAGCCAACGTTCTAACCACTGGACAAGCAGGCAGGCAGTCTCATGCTATAAAACTATATATTAAGCGAGCATAAAACTATTCGATCTGATTGGCTGTTGAATAGCTCAACTTTCGGTAAAAGAGGAAATCATTTTCTAAGTTGAGCTATGAAGAGGATTTTCGAAAGTTAAGAAGAACTGTTTTGTAGTTTATTTAATTTCCTTACATTATTGAATGATTTGAATTAAAATTTTCAAAAGTGTATCGATACTTTAACTCTTTAATGTGTGGTGTAGCTAAACAACTAATGCTCTTTTTTCGCATGTATCAAATGGTGCATATATATTTTTAAATACATGCCTTTCGTTTCCATTTATATCCATTCATATTTCACCACTTAATACTAGAGCAGGGATAGCGAAAACGCATGCCAGCAGGTCAATTGCCACCAGTATTCTGGCAAAATAGTCTTAGACTTCTTTAATGAAAGAAATTCTGAGATTAAATAAGGTGTAGAAAACTAATCATGAAAAGAGGTGGCAACTCACCGTCCCTGTACTAGAGAATATTCACATATATAAAAAGGAACCTGATGTGATTGATTTTTAGTGTAACTGTATTAATGATAAATTGCGTATATTGTGCATATTCAATTTAATAGTGAATTTTAGGTTTAACTTTCGATGAATTTGTATAGGCGAGAAAGTACCCTTTTAGTAAATTATGTAAATGTAAGGCAGTGTGACTAGAAAGCTATGTACCGGAATATCTTGGGAGTTTTGAAAGTGCCTGTTTTGTGTATGTGTAAAGTTTGCGTACTAAATTTAAAGGCCTAAAAATAAAATTTTACGGTCTGCAAGAAAGTGAAAACAATGTTTACAAAAAGACAAAAAGTTTGACAAAAGTTTGCTTTTCTGTAATGGTTAAGAATACTATAGAATATTCAAACTATTTAAATTTGTTTTTAGCCCAGGTTTCCTTTAACAAAATTGTGGGTCTAGCTAAATATGTAATTATCATTTGTATCAAAGAAAAAAACTGTCTGCAGCATCCTGTTTTTGCCAAAAAACATACCTTTAACTGAACAACTATGTGATCATGGCATCCATAGGAATGTGAATGCTATATAGTTTCAAAACACACTGTGCAGGTTAATTAATACTAATACTATAAATGCACGTAATTTCCTATATAACGTTTAATCTGGGAAACAACAGATAATAAAGTGCTACATAGATTGATACATTTTAATTGGTACAATACTAGAGGGTGAATATTATACTGGTTCAAAGTGAACGCAGTTGAACTATCAAACAAATTCAATTAAAGTTTGCAAATCCTTACTAATATTGACCATAGAAATAGAAAGACAATTTCCTTGGTTGATGCCTCGATGAATAGTCCCTAGAAGTTTTATTTCAATCTTGTTCACAAATCATTGTGAAAAATTTTCATTGGGCATCCAACATAAAATTTGTAAAATTTCCCACTACCTATAACCAGAGGTGCCAAGCTCTCACTAATCTTCCGTAATACGTGGGTTAATTTAACCCAGGTTTAATACGTTTCACACCAGAACTTTTTTTAAGAAATGAAATTTAATATATTGAATATAGACATCTTAAATTAACTAAATAAAGATTCGTCAAATAATTTTTCTGGTTCGAAACGTTGTTAAACTCGGTCAAATTAATCCACATACTATTACGGACGATTAGTAAGATCTTGGAACCTCTGCCTATAACTATAGGCAAACATAATAAATTTCTAGCATTTATTTCAATCAAATTTCGAAGTATAATAAAGTCCCTCGAAATCTTTTTGTACAATGTTTTTGAGACTAGCAGTAATGTTTTTTTTTTTTTTTTTTTTTTTTTTTTTTAATTTGCTCAATAGTAATTTCAAAGCTGTTACTAGATGTTTTATATTTCATGTTCAGGCAAAATCTATTATTTTTTTATATCAAATTTTGTTATTTATTTTATATCAACTATTTAATAATATATTATAATAATAACATCAGTTATCTTAAAATGTTTGTACTGATGGAGCAGAATTTTTTTTTATCACAAATAAACATGTTTCATTGAATTAAAGCATTTTTCAAACATAATATACGCTTAGAGTATTTTTTAATATAACTTAAAATTGTAATCTGTCATAATATTGATTCTGAATTTGTTGTAAAAGAGGAAAATAAATAAATTCCATACGTAGAATCCGAAACGAAACTGTTGGAAGAAAATATCAAGAATTCCTCATAGCTGTTTTTTCGAATTGGAAAAATAAATCTAAAATAAATATATTCATTTTTCATATTCTCCTATGTTCTTCTTAGTAAACAGAAAAAAATTATATCCGAAGTTGAAGTACTTGTTCAGTAAGTCAATATGTTTCTGCCTTCTTACTATAAAAAATATATTTATTCCGTAGAGAATATATGCAAGTATTAAGTTTGCTTAGCGTATTTTTAGATAAAAAAAACATATTAATTGTGATTTATGCATTGCTTGATTCTATGAACTATATTTTGGCATAACGTTTTTCATTAAATATATCTTATATTCTTATATGTTTCTTTGTGTTTTATATGCTTGTTGATTGACTTTTATGACATCCAAAGAAGCCAGATAAAACTGTGTCTCTCGTCTGGTTTATGTTATATTTTATAGGAAGGGAAGATGTGGTATTAGAAAAATTAATATACTTGGTTAGAAAAAATATTAGATTATTTGTTATAACTGTTAGGATAAAAATTATCATTTAAATTAATTATCCTTTTAAATTACAATTTTTATTAAAACCTGGATAATTCAGTATAATTTTTTAAAACCCTTTGCGACGAGTGTCCCTTGCAGAATATTTAATAATTTGTCTTTCGTAAATCCAAATACATTTTTTTGTGTGATTTAATCATAGGAATTCTGATAAGGCAAAAGTTCTATTCAAACTTACTGGTAGGAATAACTATGCATCAATTATACCAGACGCTCGCCGCGAAGTGGTTAATCGGAAAGTCTACGAAAGAAAAAATCCTGTCAATTGGTCAAATTTATATTAAAAACCAGGATTCTGCGCATAAAATGTGCATTTTTAGCACTTTCCAAGGTAGATAAAATGTGTTTATGAATTCGGTTTGTCTGTCTGTCCGTCTCTCCGTACTCTAACTCGCGTAAATATACTCTAATTAACATTTAATTTCTGTATGTAAATGAAGTTTATTATAGAACGTTCTCCATTGAAAATGAAAAGGTACTAGTAGCATTTATAGTTCGTTTAACGGGCACATAAAAGTATTCTGCTATATTAGGGTCCATTTGAAAAATCGCTTGCGGTACATTTTGATTAAATTCCTTATTTAGATATCTGATTTCATTGTATGAAAAAATGACCTATGTCTGATACATGATTTTTCGTTCTTGTTTATTTTATGAATAAATTTTATTATGAGTCATTCAGTATTTGTGTATTGTTTTTGAAAAATAAAATTCCCCGGACTTACAAGTATATTACTAAGCTAAGTTTCACCGATTTAATTCTTATGGTGATGACTTTTATTTTTTGAAATTTAGCATATCTTAACCACCTATGTGATTAGCACATCATGTTATTAAGCTCGCAGATTGGTAAACAGTTGTCATCAAACTGATTCGCAGCTTAAACTTTATTTCATGAATAATCTGCAAAACACGGGATACTATAAAGTTTACCACAAAAAATGCGTCTGAATATCTATTATATATATATATGATGACTCGTGTGTGTGTGTGTATGTTATAATAAACTAGTCGTTGGGGTCCACCGTAATAATTACCCATCAGGGATATGCATGATATAAAATGTGAAAATAAAACATATGTAAACTACTTATAAAATGCATTGCAATTCGAATAAAATCGTGGCTTGATGACGTCATAAACTTTAAATGTTCTGTTACTGAATTGCGTAAAAGAAACATCCTTATAACTCCAAAAATGTTAATCAAAATCAGATTCAAAATAAAAGTCGGATTAAGTGTCTCATTTTCAATTAAAATATTTCTTTCAATTGTAATTTGGATGAAATACAGGGTCATGAAAAATCGAAGAGTGTTGAAAATAGGATTACAAATATCTCGGCAGCTAATTATCCGATCGACTTCATTCTTTATGCAAAATTTATGTTTTTTTATTGTCTTTTATATTCACTCCTTAAAATAAACAATTTCGAAAATTTTTATATACCTTTTATCAGAACGAATATTTCGAGAGTCCGAAAAAAAAAGTTCCGGATAATTGAGGTTACTGAAATTCAATAAGCTTTTCCCATTGCTACATACTAAGTACTTACCAAATTTCAAGTCTCTATCTCAATTTGTTCGAAAGATAGAGCGTTTACAGACACACAGACACACACACAGACAGACGGACGGCAAAACTTTTTTCCTAAAAATATGTTTTTCGGAATCTCTAGTGTCTGAAACGTGTAAATCCGTCAAATTTTTTTTTCGATTTTCAAAACGATTACAAGACTTACCCTATACTACGTATGATGGGTAAGTAAAAGTAAATAACAAAGACTGAAACACAAAAAATAACTAAGAAAATACAATGATTATCTTGCGTAAAAACATAAATGTTTAGGAGCAACATAACGATACGAAACAAAACACAAAAAATAAACAACAATAAAAAATATATCTGCTTTTTTCTAAAAAAAATTTAAATATTCAAACCTTCTATTGTCAATTGAAACTCCTTTTTGATAAAAAACTTGTCACGTTGATACCACTACCAAGCAATTTTAATTCATTTATTTAAAAGAAATGCAGATTCTTTAAAAAAAAATATTTGGACTCAATTACCAGTAAAGGAATTATGGAACATCAAGTTATAGAAGTAAAACTATTTCAGTAATAAACAAACGAAATGTAATAGTTTATTAATTAACAGCATGTCAGTTTTATGCATTTTTATAAGTAACAGAAAAATTAAAACCAGTCATTTGTAGCCTATATTGTTATCATAAACATTTATTTATGAGTGAAGGAAAAGAAAAAAATATTTCTTTATTATTTTTCCAACAAAAATAAAAGTTTGTCTGTGCAAAATACCAGGTGATCCAAAAGTCAGGACGAACTTTAAAAATGAATAATTCGAAAACGAATCAAGATACAAAGATACGGTTTGCACCAAACGGATGGAAAAGAAACCGGGTTTTGTGTGTCAACGAAAAATATATTTCTGTTGGCGACCAACGGATGGCGCTATAGTGTTTTATTGCACCAAAAGATGATTTACAAATGAAAAAATGTTCACAACTTGCAAGTCAGCTTAATTACAGTTAATTAGTACTACAGTAAATGTTCAATGTGCTGTCCATCATTCAGAAGTACAGCTGTGAGACGAGGCACCACACCGTTCACAGCATTTAGTAGCATTTCTTGCGTTATGGCAGACACATTTTGGCGGATGGCATCTTTCAGTGCTGCTAGTGATGCCGGTTGGTCGCGGTACACTTTTGACTTCAATAATCCCCACAGCCAAAAGTCACAGGGTGTCAGTTCGGGAGATCTTGGAGGCCATGCGTGATTAAAGTAGCGACTGATAATGCGATCCTCCCCAAATGTTGAGCGTAGCAGGCGTTGCACAGGCAGAGCAATATGAGGTGGTGCTCCATCTTGCATAAAGGTGATTGTTTGGAGTGCCTGTCGCGCTTGCAGTTCAGGAATAATGTTGTTGTTTTGTAACAGTGCTACATATCGCTGACCAGTGACAGAAACTGTTTTGAAACCCGTATGTGTGACTTCCTCGAAAAAAAAAATGAAATCAGCAGTGAAGCCACACCAGACTGCCACTTTAGGCTGTTGCAAGGGTACCTCAGCAAATGCATGGGGATTTTCTGTGGTCCACACTCGACAATTGTGGGTGTTCACAGCGCCAGAGAGTGTGAAATGCGCTTCAACTGTCCAAAGCACAGTGTGAAGCCAGTCGTGCTGCTCTTCCATCTTATTGAATACCAAATTCGCAAAATCTCGGCGAGAGTCAAAGTCAGGAGGCTTCAGTTCTTGGTTATGTTGCAACTTGTAGGGATACCGTTGCAAAGTTATGCACAGTGTTCTACAGACACTTCCGTACGACACTCCTGTCTGCCTCGAAACTTCTCGAGTACTGCACTCCCCATGTGCAGCAACCGCCGACATGGATTGCACCATCTGCTCCACTGTCGTGGCAACAGCAGCGGCTGTTGAGGGACATCCACTTCTTTGACGTGACGCCAAAGAACCTGTAGCTTCAAATTTCTTCATCATTTTGTTCAATGCAGAAGACGTTATTGGTCCTTTGCTATCTCAAATACCCTTCATGTAGCGGTATTCTCGCAATGTCGCAATGGCACTTTCCGAATTCTTATAATACAGTTTAACTAAGAGGTCTTTCTCAACTATGGACAGCATTTCTATACATACAAGCTTCGACCACCATTACCTGCTGCAATTGCTCCTTTTTATATCGTTTGTTGCTTTGCATAATCCTACATCAGAAATCCGACAGCGCAATCTGTTGGTCGCCAACAGAACTAATTTTTATTTCGTTACCACACTAAACGCGGTTTCTTTTCCATCCGTTTGGTGCAAACCGTATCTTTGTATCTTGATTCGTTTTCGAATTATTCATTTTTAAAGTTTGTCCAGACTTTTGGATCACCCGGTATATTACAAAGAAAAACAACCCAAAGCTGAATAATTTCAGTAGAAAATTTAAAAATACAATCAAAACATATCTATTCAGAACATAATATTAAAGTGGTCTGTACACATAAGCCTTTAGGAAACTTATTTTTACTAAATGAACAGTATTCATTACACGACCTTACACTTGAAAAAAGGAAAGTACTTAAAAAAATTGACATACTTATTAGGTATATAATAATTAATAAAATGGTTAGTCTGTTCTCTTATGTTCCATAAATGTTCCCCTGGTAGTATCTGACCATATTTATACACGGAGTTAGCTTTTCAATGCTAAAAAAGTCGAGAAAGACTTCACAACTTATTAATTTAATCCTCTTAGTACCAGATTTAAATTTTTGATGAGAGTTCTTAGTTTTGCATGATTGGAACAAGAAATGTAATTTTATTAAATGTAGCTTCTTCACATGGTATGTCTATTTCATTTAATTTATTAAGTTTAAAGGTATTTTTCCCTTTCTGGTTCGAAAGACGAAAAACTTCAAAACATATATAAATGGAGTCCAAAAAGACCCCAATGGTACTGAAGGGTTAATCATTTGAAGTCATAATGGTGTAAGCCACTAATTATGAATTAACCCTTTAGCGGGCGGTGTCCACAAAAAAGTACACCTAATTTTAATTCCAAAACTGACAAACGGCACCAAGAATATTTAATAAAATTTTCCCTTTTATTAAGTACGGTAATATAAGCAAGATTTTATTAACTAATGAATTCTTTTATAAATTCTGGTGTCAGTCCATTATTTCATCATTTTAAAAACAGATTTACTCCGCGCCGGAAAGGGTTAAGTGCATGGAAGTTATCTGGAGACTATTAATAGGACTTATCTTAAACTATTAATAGGAAGTTTGGTATAAGTGATTCCTCCATGAAACTGCCTGTAGGTAGAACCCAGAAATATTCATTATACCGCGTCCAGAAAACTCATTATGAAGGAAACCAGAGAGATTTGAAATGACGAAAATTGACTGAAGTTGATTACGAAGTCTATAATTTAGACTATTACTTTTTTTATTTCATTTATTTATGCTTTATATAAATAAACAAACATTTGTTAAATTGTAGAAAACAATAACTAAAATATTAATATTCTACGATACAATTAATCTTGCAAAACTAGTTTTGCCATGATTTTGAAGTCCAGGTCCCATATTTTTTTTGGCTTCATTTCTCAGTAATACTTCTTATTACATAATCTTTAGATGGATACCTGAAACAAACAAACAAATAAAAAATGTAAAAAAAAAAATAAAAAAAAATAAAATAAATAAAAATCCATAGTTTTGAGAAAACAGGGAAAAGCCGTGAGAAACAATAAATCAATTAATCGACCAATCTTTCAATGCACAAAAACTTTGAAATTAATTGATCAATTTAGAGGAATCTTAAGGCAATTGAAAGGCCTAAGTTAGATTTATTAATTATAATTTTATCTACAATCTGGAGTTTGTTGCATTTCGATGTCTAAAATAGTTTTTGAGAAAACAGTGAAAAACCAAGAGAATCAATAAATCAATCAACCAGTCTTTCAATACACAACAACTCACAAATTAATTGGTCAATTTAGAGGAATTAGGGCAACTGAAAGTACGATTTATGCATGATAATTATGTCTACAATCTGCAGTTTGTTACATTTCCATGTCTAAATTATTTTTTGAGAAAACAGGGAAAAACCAAGAGAATCAATCAATCAATCAACCAGTCTTTCAATACTCAAAAACTCACAAATTAATTGATCAATTTAGAGGAATCTTAGGGCAATTGAAAGGTCTAAGTAAGATTTATGAATGATAATTCTATCTACAATCTGCAGTTTGTTGCATTTTGATGTCTAAAATAGTTTTTGAAAAAACAGGGAAAACTTACGGAATCAATCACCCAATCTGTCAATGCACAAAAACTTGGAAATTAATTGATCAATTTAAATGAATATTAGGGGAATTGAAAGGTCTAAGTAAAATTTATTAATAATAATTCTGTCTACTACAATCTGTAGTTTGTTGTATTTCGATGTCTAAAATAATTTTTGAGAAAACAGCGAAAAACCAGGAGAATCAATCTATCATTCAGTACTCAAAAACTCCAGAACTAAATGATCAATTTTAAGGAATCTTACGGCGATTGAAAGGTCTAATTATGATCAATAAAGAATAATATTTAAAATTCTAGCTTATGACTTATACATTTTAATTTAAAAATGGATTGGTAGGCCTTTCCCCTCAAATATTCAAAAGATCTTAATAAAATACAAACTTAACACGACGGGTTGCTATTCAGATAATCTATTATAAATAAAAAGAAAAATGGCCAGTTAAACCGAGGGCATTGAGCTCACAGGCTATTCACACTAATTGCATATTATAGTCTTATTTCAAAGAATAATCCCATTTATACTTAACCAATGAACCCCAAAACTAATATGAAAGCCCCTTATCATAATGAACCTATATACAAAATTTGAAGCAAATCGGATAATTCTGCATGAAAAACTCATTTATCAAAATTAAGGGAGGATTATCCCCCGTCCTCCCTTTATACTTAACCAATGAACTCCCAAAACTAATCAGGGAAGCGCCTTATCAAAATGAACCCATATACAAAATTTGAAGCAAATCGAATAATTCTGCATGAAAAACTCATTTATCAAAATTAAGGGGGGAATTAGCCCCCGTTTCCGCTTTATACTTAACCAATGAACCCCCAAAACTAATCAGGGAAGTACCTTATCAGAATGAATCTTTATACAAAATATGAAGCAAATCGGATATTTATATCAAGAGTTATCGCGTTACGTACGTACGTACATACTTACATACAGAACCTGCGGGTACATTAGCTCTCAGGTTTTGATAGCCTGTGAGCTAAAAATAATAAAAGTTGCAACTGTACTTTTAGGTATTCATAGAAGCATGTGTTATTTTTAATTTCAGGGAGTAAAAGACATGGTAATGTTCGTATTATATGAAAATAGATATTTCAGCGAAAAAATGGAAAATATGTTAATTAAACTGTAAAATTTATTATTAATTTTAAAATTTAATATTAAAGCCATGTACAGTACATGAACTTTTATATATCAACAAAAGCTTGTAGTACCGGGTGATTATAATTAAAGTTACGATTTCAAAAATCGATAATTTTAAAACTACTGGTCAGAATGACTTGATATTTTAGTAGAACAATCGTGAGGCAATGGAATTTTGTTTGGCGAAGGAAAAAACTAGTTCCCAAATGTGCCGATAGATGGCGCTGTGAGGGTAATGTCAGGGGGAAGACCAAAAATGTATTTGTTAAACACAGGAATGTTGTTAGCCAAAAGGAAAAAAATAGGGTTCAGGGATTTACTAAAAATTTATTAGCGAAAAGACAAGAATACGTGTTACGCGACAACGGCGATAATGAAAAAAAAAAGAGCTTTATGGAACAAACATCTTACTGATGATTAAGGCATAAGTTGTTTGATATGCCCTCCGCCTTGTTCCGCTACTAATTGGAAGCTCAAAACGTCATGCTCTACAACAGATCGGAGGGTATCTGTGCTGATGCAATGGGTGTGGTGTGTGATGCTTGCCTTCAAGTCGGCTAAATTCTGAATCCGTCCGCTGTAAAGAACATTCTTCAGGTACCCCCCAAAGCCAGAAATCACACGGGTTTAAGTCGGGGGAACGTGGTGGCTTATGATCCTATCATCTCCGAAATTAGCACTCAGTAGCTGCTTCATAGGAGTAGCAATGTGCGGAGGAGCACCATCTTGCATGAATATTGTGCGATCCACACACTGACGCTGCTGCAGTGCCGGAAGGACGTGGTTATGCAAAAGTGCTTCATACCGCTTGCCAATAACGGTGCAGGTAACGGGACCCGCAGGTGTGATCTCCTCACTGCCGTTATTCCGGACCACACAGTGACCACAGACTGAAGAGGTAATGGTTGTAGCTGGGACGGATTCTCGGTCACCCATATCCTGCAATTTTGTGCATTTACAGAACCTTGCAAAAGAAAGTGGGCTTTGTTAGATCACAGAATGTTCCATGACCATCCGTTGTCCACTTCCACCCGGGCAAGAAATTGGAGTGCAAAAGATTGACGTGCTTCCAGTATAGCAGGTAGAAACTCCTGCACATGAGTTATCTTGTACGGATAGCAGCGCAAGATATTCCGTAGGACTTTACGCTCCGTGTTGTTCGGCATATACAGTATTCGACCAATTCCCCTTTCACTGCTGATTCCAGCATCAGTGTTAGTCTGTTCTTGTATTGCTGTAGCCACATCTTCCACTGCCGCATCCAAAACTGATTTCCTTCCTCTATCCCGTTTAACGTCAAAAGAACCGTTTACTTCGAATTTAGCAATCATTTTTCGCAGGCCATTTGTGGTTATTCGACCCCTTTTTATGGATTTTAATGACTGAAACTTCCTAATAGCTGTAAGTGCACAGTCATCGTTCTTATAAAAAAGCTTCAAGAGCAGAGCGCCGCGATTCTTCATAGTCAGAGTCATGATGAAGCATTCAGGCAAAGAGCTGGTGCTCTGCATTTTTATGGCAGCTATGTCTGCGGTGCGCATGTCACGCATTAGTAATTTACATATCTCCAGACAATGTGAACCCTGACAGCGCCATCTATCGGCACATTTTGGAACTATTTTTTTTCCTTCGCCAAACAAAATTCCATTGCCTCACGATTGTTCTGCTAAAATATCAAGTCATTCTGACCAGTAGTTTTAAAATTATCGATTTTTGAAATCGTAACTTTAATTATAATCACCCGGTATTTCCAATTTTAGTGAGTACAAATCACGCGTGTGTACATAGTATAATTAAAGTATGGCTTTAAATGAAAATTCTGTAAATATTCCAGTTACGAAATTGATCATTAGTTATAAAATATTACTTAAAAAATGTACGTATATGCTTTTTCAGAAAGTTGTGATATTTCCGAGTCTTTCATTTAAGAATCCATAACAACAAATCACCTATAAATATTATTTTTTCAACTCTGAAAAATGTTAGACTTAAGATATTTTGCTATTAAGGCAGAATAGAAAATTGATTTTCAATGCCGAATAAATATCAATATACACAAATTAATTAATTTATTTTAAATCATGTTTGGAAAGAGGTTTGATTTAAGAAATCATAGCATGCTTGGAATAGTTCTCTAATATATTAATACGTTATGCAACGTAGATATGATATGAGAAATGAATATTTGCACCGACTTCATTTGTAAATAGTATATATCTATTACTGGGAATGTTTGTACAGTTACACGCAATTTCAAATACACCTTAGCTAAATATCAATTTTTCTCTTCTGAAATAACATAGAATCAAGTCATAAAATGAAATAACTCAAATTGAAATACGGCTTGCTATAAATGTCACAGGAAAAGATTTATTTTTATAAAGTATACCGATATTATCTTGCTCGCACTTGTTGTCCGTTCACAGAGGTTATAAAATAATAATTAATGATATTTTGCTCTGGAATAGTCATTGCATAGGTGTACTTATTTTCAGTAAATTTTAATAAACAGTATGCTGCTATATGGTTTACAAAATATATAACGGTCTGAATGTCAGAGTTCGGTGTTGATACGTAGAAAACGTTCATAAAAAGCATGAAATACATAAGGTTAACAATTGTTGTTTGAATGATTAAAATGATTTCTTAAATATTTATTTGTAAATAATTTTATATTTTATAGGAATAGAATTTGTAACGAATTTATAATTTATAATCTCTGCCATATGTCATCTTGTTATGTAGGATATGCATTTTACACGATAAAGAATATTTGTTATGTAAAATGTGTATTTTACATAAAAAATGACATTCAACGTAACGCGCGATTGATAAATCGTTTAACTTATGAAAGTTTGCGTATTCTCAAAGCTTTTTAAAATATCAAATATAGAGAAAATCACAAGTCTGAACAATTTTTTTTTGCATTTTTAATTTGCTTTATCACACGTAATTTTCAATTTTATATTATTAACTGTTTAAGAATGCATTAGCAAATCCAAAAATTAAGGGGCAGTGACCGGACGCTTCCGATGTTACCATGGTTTGTCTAATATCTACTGAAATTCTGGACGAATTGTCCTTGAACTTCGAGGATGTAAAGAACATTTTTGACAACATATTTTTCAGTGATGATTTAGTCGCGAGAGCAATTAGGGGGCCAATTATAAATTTAATAATAAATAATAAAACAATATTTGCAATCAACCTAGTAACTGAAATGCTTCACAATGGTCTGTAATTTTATCACATGACTATGTGGGTCCTGTTCAGCGTCTGTATGCATTTGTGTAAGCATAGCATGCATATTCTTGAATATGTTAACGTTTATGTGAAAATTTCAAATATTTTTTTGTTTATAGCATACATAGTTTTCAACAGAATTTAACACCAGTTTCCGAAAACTTAACAAAAAGCACAGTAGAAACAATATACTGCAATTAAAAGATAAATATATTGAATATTTGATAAGATATTGGTATTTGTATGAAAATGCTCATAATGGTCTGTCAGTGCAGCAAATGACTATGAGCGTCCTGTTCTACATTTATGTGCATTTATGTGTATGTAAGCATAGCACGCTTATTCGCGAAGTTGTTAACGTTTCTGTGATAAAATTCAAAGGTATTTTGATTATAACACATAAAGTTTTCAACCGAATTTAACACCACTTTCCAAAAGCTTTACAAACCTCAATAGAAATAGTATACTGCAGTTAATAGATGAATATATTGAATATTTGATGAGATACGGGTATTTGTATAAAATAATTTTTAACTGCGCATGCGTGACAAATACCAAAATTTTTATTTCCTAATTTGGTAGTCAACTATTTAGGGCAACTTATGTAAACAGTCCATTAAAATATCGCGAAAATTCAGAAAGATAATAACGATATAGTGAGTTGCTTTCTAAAAGTAGCTGGATGATAAGGGATTTTCCTCCAATTTGTCATTCAGTTCACTGTATTGCCGATATCTTTTTGAGTTTTCACGATATTTGATTAGAATTTTTACATAAGTTGCTCTATAGAACTGACTACTAAATCATGGAAAAAATTCATTTGTGCAGTTCGCGCATGCGCAGTTAAAATATATTTTGTACAAATACCCATATCTTATCAAATTTTCAATATATTCATATTTTAACTGCAGTATACTGTTTCTACTGTGCTTTTTGTTAAGTTTTCTGAAAGTGGTGTTAAATTCGGTTGAAAACTATGTATGCTATAAACAAAAAATACTTGAATTTTTCACAGAAACGTTAACATCTTCACGAATATACCTGCTATGCTTACACAAATGCATACAGACGCTTAACAGTGCCCACATAGTCATGTGCAAAAATAACAGACCATTGTGAGCATTTTCTGTTAATTGGTGATCGCAAACATTATTTTATTATTAAATTTATTTCTGGCCCCCTAATTGCCTTCGCGACTAAACCTTCACTGAAAAATATGCAATCAAACATCTTCTTTACATCCTCAAAGTTCAAGGACAATTCTTCCAGAATTTCCGTAGATATTCGACAAGCCGTGTAAAATCAAAAGCGTCCGGTCACTGCTCTTAATTTTTGGACAGCAGTGTACTTTAAAGAAATAACATGGTAATCGTTCTACTTAGTTTAAACTATTGACATTGGTCAAGAAATCTCACAGCGACCAGTTTTATACATTACTTTATATTTTCTGTAAAATACAAAATTTAAACGTATTTTTTAAAAGTCTAAAAAAAGGGCGAAAAAAAATTTGATCTAAAATATTTCTGATCCAAATTTTCACAGTGTTTAGAATATTATCCATAAATCGAAGAACTCGACCGATGATTTCGTGTTTGATTCTTTAGCAAGATGACTATGTAAAGTTTTAAGAGTTTTGAATGCATAAAACCAAGAATACGAGTCATTTTAATTTCTAAATATAACAGCAATGAAAAAATAACTGTAAGCAATTCTCCATGCCAGTATTGACAAATTTGATCTTTGCCTAAACGCATGCATACTTCACTTTTAACATTTTAGGCAATACTGATTTATGGTAAAGAACAAATATACTTTTTGGTAAATCAAGCAGGGCGGTCGCTCTGCCAAGCAAAGCTTTAAAAAAAACGCCACACAAACAACGCCAAGAACTGGACTTAACACCGCTACTGCTTACTTACAGAAAGCAACTTCGCAATGTTAAATCGACAAAACATGCCAGATTAAAATATCAGATATCAAATAAACCAAGCGTCGCAGAAAAAAAAACGAAAACTAGAAGAATCTAATGAAGAATTTCTTCAATTTAAGACCAAACTCATCTTCATAAGTGATTTATAAACAGAGATATAGATTTTTTAAAAAAACGTCGAGTTGCTTAAAATGATCACTTTTTTCTTCGTCAAACTTTTTTTTTCAAACAACCTAGAGACCTTAATATTGGGCAGAATAAAAAAAGGATTGCATTTTTGGACAAGTAATTACGTAATTTATGTGCTTTTATAAAATCCAGTGTAAAAAAAAAATATTTTCTATCCTTAATTAGCAAAAAACTGTTAATTAACTGGGCGATTAAAAAATTATGCCAAAACAGAGATAAAACCCGACAACGACCATGTACCATCTGTATTATAATAGCACAAACAGTTACAGGTTATAATCACATCAAATTTCATCTGCAAGGTCAGCCATTTTCTTCTGAAGATATTTTAAAAAAAAATAAAACTTCATAATTATAAGAACACACATTTTATCAGACAATTAAATATGATTGCAAACTGCAGATAACTGTTTCCAACATGAATAAGTATGAGAAATTGCCGGTCTGGCATATGGGTCTGCGTGGCTCAGTCGCAGAGCGTCAGCACAGTACGCATAAGGTCCCAGGTTCAAGTCCCGGCCCAGGTCAATTTTTTCCTCATGTTTGTTTAATGTATTTAATTGTCTGATAAAATGCGTGTTCTTATATTATTGTAAAATAAAGTAATCAGACGTAGTGTTTATGCTTTAAAAAATATTTTAAATATATAATTTACGTTTTTAGAAAGATCTTTAAAAATAAATTAGTTTTTGAAGGAAGATGTACCTTCTAAAATGTATACATTAAGAGTTATCGGCATTTAAAATTTCTTTCCAAACGTAAACAAAATTTTTGAAATGAATTAAATGTGATTCATTTATATCTAAAAAAAAAAAAAAAAAAAAAAAAAAAAAAAAAAAACGGTAAAGGACAGGCATTTCGTTCGCAGGAATACCTTTCACGTCATTTTCCTATAAATTAATGAAATCCAGTTGTTAAATTATTTTTGTTTTAGAAGTGAAGTTCAATTTAAATTTATTGTAACAGTACAATGTTTAATTGAATAAAATAATCTAAATCTAAGAAATTGCTATGAAATTCCAAACATGCACAGGGCAACGCAAAAAAAATAAAAAATAAAAATAAATAAAATAAAATAAATAAATAAACAAAAAATAAATAAATAGATAAATCTATACTAATAAAATAAAGTTTCGCTCTGTGTGTGTGTGTCTCTGTGTGTGTGTGTCTGTTGGCGATGGCTAGCAAAATCTAGCCCACCTAGAAGTCTGGAAATTTATGTGTAGATAATCCAAATTCTGACCATGTGCACCTGAGTCTCAGAATTTTTATTTTTTGATAATTACTCTAGATATTAATTAGATTCTCATTAACTATCGCTTCTAAAATGTCATCTTTTAAATCAAAATGACGAAAGAAACGAACCGGCGCATAGGATTTGCAACCGGGAATGAACGAATTCGAAATTATTTTACTAATTAGCGAATTTTAAGAAAACTAATTGAGATATCAATTTGAAAATTTCTGAGCATATGTAAAAAAATATTCTGTATCTGACTATGTGATTTTTGAAAAATTCGGTTGGTAATTTTGTTTAATTTATGCAAAAAACTGATCAAAAATACGCTTTTTTCCTCTTGGGTTGGTTGCATCGATTCTTCACAGAAGTAATTAAATAAACCAGAGTAGCGATGCATAAATAAGGATTTCTAACTAAAAAGTGTCAATATGGATTGAAGTTATCAGCGTAGAGCCATGCGAATGTCGCGACACCTCACATGACAAATTACACATACGTCCCCCTGATTGAAATATTTTCCAGGCATATTTTTCTTCATGACAATTAGTCGGGTTTAAGGTTTTTTTTTTTTTTTTTTTTTTTTTTTTTTTTTTTTTTTACATGACATTTATTATTATAATGGAGATTGTTAGTACAGAAAACTTTATTTAACAGATTCTTTTTTATATTTGCGGGAATGAAGAGGGGCAAGGGTCTAATTACATTTAAGCTTCAAGGTGTATTTCTAGAAAGTAGTTACCAGAATTTCTGAATAATAGTCTAAGCCAAATTTCAAATTAAGTTCCTAGCTTAACCAAATGAATCAATCTTTAAAGATGTATTGCGATCCTCCTAATTAGTTATTTGCTGAAGGCCACTTGAACACACCCCCCCCCCTCCCGGCCCGTCCTTCAAGGTTTTTTCTCTAACTCTGCTCCGTTTCCATATCTCAGTAACTGTCTTTCCGATTTCAACGCAAGTGATTTCAAACATTATAATTAATTTAATAGTCACCCTTTATAACATTAAACTAAATTTATGAGTCGCGGTTACCACTATTTACGAATAACAGTTTAAGCCAAATTTGTAATTAAATTCAAAGCTTAAGGAAACAAACGAATTTTGAAAGATGCATAATGGTCCTCCTAATTAGTCATTTGCTGAAGGGCACTTGAACATACCCTCCCCTCTCCCCCGGGACCTCCTTCAAGGTTTTTCTATAACTATGCTCCGTTCCCATATCTCAGTAACTATTTTTCCGATTTCAACGCAAGTGGTTCCAAACATTATAATTAACTTAATAGTCACTCTTTATAACATTAAACTAAATTTATGGGAAGCGGTTACCACTATTTCCGAATTATAGTTTAAGCCAAATTTATAGTTATGTTCCTAGCTTAAGCAAACGAACGAATTTTGAAAGATGCATAGTGGTCCTTCTAATTAGTCATTTGCCGAAATACACTTGAACAACCCCTCCTCCCCCGGCCCTCCTTCAAGGTTTTTTCTCTAACTATGCTCCGTTTCCATATCTCAGCAACTGTCTTTCCGATTTCAACGCAAGTGATTTCAAACATTATAATTAATTTAATAGTCACCCTTTATAACATTAAACTAAATTTATGAGTAGCGGTTACCACTATTTACGAATAATAGTTTAAGCCAAATTTGTAATTAAGTTCAAAGCTTAAGCAAGTAATTAAGCAAACATTATAATTAATTTAATAGTCACCCTTTATAACATTAAACTAAATTTATGAGTCGCGGTTACCACTATTTACGAATAACAGTTTAAGCCAAATTTGTAATTAAATTCAAAGCTTAAGGAAGCGAACGAATTTTGAAAGATGCATAGTGGTCCTCCTAATTAGTCATTTGCTGAAGGGCACTTGAACACCCCTTCCCCCCCCGGGACCTCCTTCACGGTTTTTTCTCTAACTATGCTCCGTTTCCATATCTCAGCGACTATTTTTCCGATTTCAACGCAAGTGGTTCCAAACATTATAATTAACTTAATAGTCACTCTTTATAACATTAAACTAAATTTATGAGTAACAGTTACCACTATTTCCGAATAATAGTTTAAGCCAAATTTGTAATTAAGTTCCTAGCTTAAGCAAACGAACGAATTTTGAAAGATGCATAGTGGTCCTCCTAATTAGTCATTTGCTGAAGGACACTTGAACAACTCCTCCCCCCGTTCTCCCTTCACGGTTTTTTTCTCTAACTATGCTCAATTTCCATATCGAAATCGGAAATTATAGCTCATTCGACTCGACATGTATAGCCTTAACGATTTCAGTGCCCGAGGTTCATATATAACAGATTGCGCTACCTGGTGGTGGAAAATGGAACTTGAGCGTGCGCAGCACGACTGCTATATGGTGCCGAAGGCAGCGGGGACCCGTGTCGGAGGTTCGTTTGGTTAGAGGTTTATACTATTCGATGTGCAAATTAAGGGATTATCCGGTGCCGAAGGCAGCGGGGAACCAGGTCGGAGGTTCGTTCTGTTCGAGGTTTATCTTATTCAAGGTTATACAAGATTCGAGGCCCCAATTTAAATTAGGGGCCCGCTAGCGGGCGAAGCCAGCTAGTGCTAATAATAAAAGAGCGTGATATCACATTTGATTTCAAATGCAGCGCTGACACGCTATGTACGTATTCCATTTTTATTCATTTCATGGATAAGTCAGTGATATTTTTTTAACGGATGATAACAAGTATTATAACAAGCCACATTTGGTATGTTGTTTTTAAGAGTGTAATTAGTTTAATTGAAAAATCTACTAGTATTTCTAGTTAACCCTTTAAACAATGACTGAAAGTAAAATGTAATTTTAAATTATTTCTCATGTTTAGATTATTTAAATTATGTTTAATCTATTTAAAAAAAAGAAATGATATCTACAAAAACAACTTTTCAAAAGTAAAAAAAAAAAAAAAGTTGTGGCTAAAAGTTGTGGCTAAAGTTAAAATAAAATTTATTCATATATTTTCATTTTTATACAAAAAATCTTTAAAATGTTTCTGAAAAAAATTGGCAAGTTATATTAAAGGCTTCATAAAATACACTATCAAACATCTTTCAATTTCACTGCAGCTTGGTGGAATTAAGATCAACATTTTTTGTAAGTACCTTCGGATACTAATCCATATAATGAAGCATTTTAGTGCAAAAAAGGTTTTATTTTTTCATTCTCTTCTTCGCGCTTCCTTCAAATTTTCTTTACATGCAAAGACTAAATTTGTAATAACATCAGGCACATATAATGGAAACAAAAAGTGTTTTCTTTATATCATTAATTTAAAAACTACACAATGATGCATCAAGTAATACTTTATCTACAAAAACAACTTTTCAAAAGTAAAAAAAAAGAAAAAAAGAAAAAAAGTTGTGGCTAAAAAATGGTGCGATATCAAATTTCCAAGCTATTATATTACTTATTTAACTTTTTCCCATTAAATAAGTTATCATATATATAAGTCGAGTGCCTACGTATATGTTAATAGAAATCGTTTTCTTCTGTACTAAATACATCCTAACGAGTTTCTGAAAATTCAATTTTTGTCAAATTATGCATGATGGGTTTGGCGGCCATCTTTCAATATTTCTAAGCACCCAAATTTCTAAAGTAAAAGCGTATATGTTTGCAATGTAATATGTTTATAACAATTTCGAACTTCAGATTATAACTAAGGACAGATAAATTAGATAAGACTGATATTTTGAGAAATTAATTTTTACTAGTTTGAAATTATTAATTACTCTAAAAAATAAATCATAAGTTGAATCTTTAAGATAAGTCATCATTATCTTAAGACACAATTTTCAGAGCATACAAGTCTATAAATGAAACGCTTAAAATATTTGCTTAGATAACAATTTTGAACTTCGGATTTTAACTACGGATTTGGGTGCTTAGAATTTTGTGAATAATATGCAAAGATGGCCGCCAAGCCCATCATGCATAATTTGAAAAAAATTGAATTTTCAGAAACTCGTTAGGATGTATTTAGTACAGGAGAAAACGATTTCTATTAACATATACGTAGGCACTCGACTTATGTATATGATAACTTATTTAATGGAAAAAAGTTAAATAAGTAATATAATAGCTTGGAAATTTGATATCACACCATTTTTTAGCCACAACTTTTTTTTTTTTTTTTTTTTTTTTTTTTTACTTTTGAAAAGTTGTTTTTGTAGATAAAGTATTACTTGATGCATCATTGTGTAGTTTTTAAATTAATGATATAAAGAAAACTCTTTTTGTTTCCATTATATGTGCCTGATGTTATTACAAATTTAGTCTTTGCTTGTAAAGAAAATTTGAAGGAAGCGCGAAGAAGAGAATGAAAAAAGAAAACCTTTTTGCACTAAAGTGCTTCATTATATGGATTAGTATCCGAAGGTACTTACAAAAAATGTTGATCTTAATTCCACCAAGCTGCAGTGAAATTGAAAGATGTTTGATAGTGTATTTTATGAAGCCTTTAATATAACTTGCCAATTTTTTTCAGAAACATTTTAAAGATTTTTTGTATAAAAATGAAAATATATGAATAAATTTTATTTTAATGTTAGAAATTTTGTTAAAAGTTTATTGTATCAACAGCATAACTTTAAAATAAAATTATACATTTTAGCGTTAGAAATTTTGATTAGAAGTTTGTTTCCCTGTTCATCAATTATTATACCACCTTTTTACAGAAGGAATTATTTTAGATTTATGTTCATGTCTGATAAAGCTCTTACCTTATCCACTGAATGGGCGGACGTCGTACTTTTTACGACATTAAGTGTTTTGTTTTATTACAGTGTTACAAATGCAAGATACTTCATAAAAGCAATAAAAGATGTAGGTTAGAAAAGCATTTATATAATCAATAGATTAATAGAGTTAATAATATTTACAAGCAAAAATACATATCCAGAAATATACGTTTAAAGAAGGTAAGTACTAATCATTAATGAGGAAACACTAAGATTATTTTCTAACCAATATCGAACATTTTTCAATTTAATGAGTCAAATATAAGAATTTGTTTTTTCAGAAAAATGTTATTATTTAAAAAAAAACATGATCCAATTTAATCTTGTATATTTTTCGCAAATTTTGTATTCTAGAAATAACTATCATGATTTACAACTTTTTTGTTTTGGAACTCTTGTTATAGTTTTGAACGCTATTTTGTAGTTTTTTCATTACCAATATAAACATTTTTATCTTCAACTGATTCGTCTGGATTGTCCTCAGATACATATTAAAAACGTTCCAATTTTGCAAATTTTGACGCCATAATTAAAAGATTTCTACAAAACACATTTCATTTCAGTATGTAAAACAAATTCATAACTCAGTGTAACACATATCAATTATGTTATTACTCATCTAATACTTTAAAACGTGAAATAATTAATTAATACATCTATACTTGATACAGTGTCCGTGAGAAGAAAATTTATCATACGCGTAGAAAAGTGTATTGAAAACCATAAAAACCTGTTTTAATCCGAAAGTAAAAATTAAATTGCGGAATAACAATGGTCGTCAGACTGTTTCAGTGCCGTATTTAATACCTGTTTAAGAAATATCACTTTTATCGTAAAATTTGCGCCAGCGCACACGCTGAAATTTTAACACATGTTTGAGAAAATTGCATTTATTTGTCCTCATTTATTTATTTAAAAGACAATTCGTTCAATAATAAGCAAAGAAGTACCATTTCACACAAAAATATGCTCTTCTATTTTATATTCTTTTGAAATAAATTTCACGCGTGCTTTCCCAGTAATTTTATACACTAATATATTATAAATATACATATTAAATGGCAAGTGATTATATCAAGCGCATTTCAGAGTATTCAAAAATTCAATTATGGAAATAACAAATATGATATTTTTGAAGATTATTATTTTAATACATACTTATTTGTGTGTAGAGACGTAGTAAAAAGTCAGGCATTTCTCGGAAATTGCTTGAATTTTAAATTTAATTTATTTGAAATAAAATAGCTTATTTGCTATGTCACTGTAAATTTCAAAAAATAGCATAAAACTATTTGGTGTAAACAAATTAATGCATCTTAAGCTGATTTATTTATTTATTTTTGTCTTCTGTAGTAATGCAACAAATATGTTGTTTTAAATTATGCACTTATTTGGAAATATACTTTTTACAAAGCCTCCCGTTGTTTTCAATGTATCGTTACATATAAACAAATGCCCATATGATTTAGTTTAACGATGATAAAAATTAACGTGTTTTCAAAATTTAAGTCGAAAACAGGATTGTTTACAAAGATATTAGGGCGCTTTTTGTAATTTTCGTATGCTCCAATAACTATTTTAACCCGATATCTCATTAAAAAAAAGTGCACTCTCTTTAAAAGTTTGTTGAATATTTTCCTTTGACTAATTTTTTTCTGGATGAAAATGTTGTGTTCAATTCCGTGAAGTAAGGATGATTAATTTTGCTCATACACATATAACTAATTTTTGTGAAATCTAAATAACAAACCACAATATTTAAAGAATGAAAGCGTTATGATAATATTAAGTAACATTTCTAGCGAAAATCTATATCTGATTTTACAGTTGCCTGCATTACTTAATTAGTCTGCCTCATTCATTGCCTTTTCATCTTAGCGTCTTTTATTGATCTATGTATTATTTGCATTTGTATGCGAAATAATGCGAGTGAATTTTTAATATTTAAAAGAAGTTTGTTTACAAGAATGTATTTTTAATATGTTCAGTTTATGAAAGGAATATTCTAATTGTTTATCTTAAAGTTTACCTATACCTAAATTGATAGAAATACTAAATTAAAAATTTATTTTTTTCTAATCACCATCTCACATTTTTATTTCATGTTACATGAAAAGTAATTACTTATTGACTTAGCATAAAGATAATAAATACTAAATTATTTAACCTTTCCAAAGGAACAACGAATTAAAAAAAAAATATTAGCAGTTATTTTATTATTTTCGTACGCGTTATAGAAATGGGCTCCAAAATCTTTCAGTTTAAGAGCTTATGGCAGTAACGCGAAGATTCTCACATACTAATGTTAAACTAATGAAAGCGTTCTTTTCAAATTTCTCGTTTGCATTTGAATATTTTTAAATGATTTTTTATAGGACATCTGAAAGTCGATGCCTAACACGACCGATTTCAGCACTGGCCGAGGAAGCTCCAGTTTGTTAGGAAGATGGCTTAGGACGGAGTTCATGGCGTCATACTACGTGATCGGAAGATAAAGGATGGGGCAAAAAAGAGTTTTCTCGGCTGATTGGATCCTGCCGAAGATCACACAATCTGACGTCAAGTACTCCATCCTACCATCCTCCGATCTGATGTTTCGCCCTAAGAACGGAAAAACAAACAAGAGGTTTCTCGGCCGATACTGAAGTCGGCCGTATGCCTAACGGTGTACTTTCATACTTTTCGAGTTTAGTTTTAGTTTTCTTTTCTGAGTTAAGAAAGTGTTTTTTTATAGGACATCTGAAGTCTATGCCTAACACGACCGATATCAGCACTGACCGAGGAAGCTCCAGTTTGTTAGGAAGATGGCTTAGGACGATATCATATGTGAAACAAAATCATTAAAAAATATTAAAGTGCGAACGAGAATTTTTTATAAGAACTCTGACGTTACTTAACATTATCTTTGCGTTACTAGCGTGAACTCTTAACACATTGAAATGCGGAGGGATATTTTTATACCACTTAATTTTAATCAATATTTGTACCAGAATTTAACAAAATTTTCCTTTTACAACTTTTGCCGAAAAAGAAAAAAAAAGCTGTGAAATTGTATTTTCAAATAAAATTTTTGAAAATTCTGGTGTTAGTTCATCATTACAGAATCACAATTACTAGCCCCTGAAAGGGTTAAGTGACCTTCTGCTCTGTATGGTTAAATAGACGGAAACTTCAGTTTTTCGTGGTTTAACAACTTTCACCAAAATTAGCAGGGAATCGAGTACCTCAGTACATTTTGAATCGAGAGCGCCACTTCAACTAGTCAAGGAAGTAGATCTTAAATGTAAAGAAATGTTTTGAGTTGTATATGGAAAAAATATGAAAATCGTAGGGAATAGTAACGAATTATTGAAAATTTTTATTCAATTTAAAAAATATAATTGATGTTTTGTTAATATAAAGACAACCGAAAGCAAAATAAATCTCGTATATTATAGTGTTATGTTTATTATTCAGTTGACGATAGGTTTTTTGTTGTTTTTATTTCTGGTTGAGTATAATACGATTCACTTTCGGCTTTGCTTAACCTATCTTAACAATTCCTATTTTGTTTATGCAATACTTGATTATACTAAACTTTCTAAAATGATTTGCTATTATAAAATGAAGAGAGAATTGTTACTAGAATAAAAAAAAACAGACTATATGTACTATATATATAATATATATATATACACCACCTTACAATTTTTTTTACATGTACTAATTATCATTAGTGTTTATTTATGAACTTGTTTCTGGGTTTTTGCATAATTTATATGGTTTTATTTTTAAAAGAATAGTGAAATAATAAATAAAACAACAGGACAGGACTCTTTTCAACACTTACGCTGTACTTTGCATACATGACAACTTTGTCCGAAAATACTGGTAGCATTATCATTCAAAAGTTTGTGTACATACAGTTGCAAGTTTTAAGTAATTTAAACAATTTTAATCACAGTCACCTACTTTGTTACCAGTAAAGCTTCTCTACCAACACATTAATATTTGTGAAACATTTGCTAAAACTCGGAAAATATTGGATACATTTTTGTCAATATTGGGATTATCTTCGTTTAGAAGCCAATCTCGATTCTAAGTTTTTTGAAATTTTCACAAAATAATGAATGTATTTTAGATGAAATACCAGTGTTTGTAAAAAAGTTATTAAATTGGACAAATTTGTAACGAAGTGTTATCTGTACGTTATAAGTACTACATTTGACATTATTTAAATTTAATATCATTATCTGTAAACAGTATTTCTATCGCCAAATTTCGTATGTAAAGCGAACAATCAGAGCATTCGTGTGATATAGGGCCTCTTCCGTAAGTAACATTACTATATGTTTCACAAATTTCATTTACAAAATACATTTACAAATTTCCAACAAATTTTAAGAAATAGTAAGTATAGATCAATAACTCATGTGTACGTGACTATTCCCCATCAACTAGTCTTTGATCATTGTTGCGTGTGAGATGATTATATTTACACTCGGTTTCAATATTTATCCCAATTTCATCAGATATCGTAGACTTTAATTAACTGCACCATAGATCAAAGATATACTGATCATAATGTACAAGTTGAGTTTTGCTTTCGCATTAGCAAATTTATTGACTTTAAAATAGTACAGAACTGAGACTAGACTGTAAATATTTTAATTTGCAGTCTTGACTAACTTATTGTACTAATATTTATTTAATAATGCAATATTAATTAAATATTCTACCATTTTAATTATGTTTTTGAGGTTTTTTTTAAACTTAAATCAAAAATAAAGAAAAATTAAGATCAATTCTGAATTTTTCCATGTTACGCAAACAAATATTTTTAAGTGGTAAAATAGAGACTCTATTCGAAAAAAAAAATTCTGTAAAATGCTACAAATTTTAGCACCCTTACTGCTCCAAGGCTTTCTTGCATTTATGGTGGGTACGTCTTTATTTTAGCTATTTATTAAGATAAAATTCCACTAAAATATTTTTGTCTACAGCCAATTAAGATAAAAATACGGGGCAGCCGCTTCGAATTTTAAAATAAAAAGCTTGCTCTTTCTACACTTTAACACTTTAAAAAATACCTTACACCATTAGCAAGTCGATGGTTCTACAAAACACGCAATTATTAAATGTTAAGATGCACATTTCTGTATGTGCACATTTGCACAATTTGCCTTCTCTAATAATTCTTCTATAAATAAGTGATTGATTAAAACTACTGATACAAATTTATTGAGAAATTTGATTAAAGGGTTATCTTCGCAATAAAATGAAGCAAAAACGTCGATATTTTTTCGAAAATTAACACATAAATTTGGAATGAAACGAAAGTTTAAGACCTTTAATTTATTCTAAATGCATATTTTCACGACGTTATTGCAATTAGTCTCGTTCTAAAGACACAGTTATTTTTTAAAATGAGCTCATTTCAGGAGTTATATTTAAAGTGAAAACTGATACTTAAATATTAGTAATTTATAGAATGATCATAAACATTTAATGCAATGAAAATTATAGCTTATAACACATTGGTGAAAGCTAGTTTTCGTCTTTTAAACAGCATCCGCTCCTTTGGGCATTATACTTGTATGTTACATTATTATTATTATTTCTCTATTCGTGTTTATATTATAAATGAATCTATATAATAATGGTAGTGTTTCTAATTGAAGTATTTATATACATAGCAGTCTCGTTCTAAAAAATAAGAAATTTGTATATATATTTTTAGAGACATAATGCAACACATGAAATGTTAAAGTACCGCCCGTGGGCGGAATAACATACGTTCAAAAGACGGGAGTTCATGTCACCCATCAGCAATGTGTTAAAAGAAAAACAATAAGCATTATATGTACCCATGTATTGTGTTATACTTAATAAAACCTTTTTTAAAGTCATGTTACAATATATGAATAATAAAAAATAAAAGGCAAATTCATCTTTAAATGATTCAATCCTTATCTGTCCCAAATTACAAGCATCGAAAATAGTGTTGCTGGGAGTCCTGATTTACGTATCGAGTGTTAGGGGTTAGAAGATACAACCATTTTTAAATATTTTTAAATCTCATTAACTAATAGGATTCTATTTTAGATATTTTTTTTTACCACGTGGCATAAAATTATTTAATGTTATATCTTAGGGGGTTAATGTTTGAATATTTTAAATTGCAGCCCATCTATCGTAAACACACAATAATTAGAAGATCTTTATGCTATAATGCCTATGTGATTAGCCATACTGTGTATTTAGACGTAGGTTAAAAAAAGTTGTCATAACATTTCAAAAGTATTTATATCGTTTAAAATCCATGTAGGACATTTTTAGTTGCAGAGCAGCTACCACAGTGCAATCTCCTTAAATGTTTTTTGTGTAATGATATTTTGTAAAAACTAATTGGCATACAAATATTTAATTACTCCGAAAAATATTTTTCTTTAACTAACTTTCCTACTTAAGGTGTAGCCCTTAGGAATTGTTTAAATCACATAAATTTAATAGGATGAATGAAAACTCTATATATGTCCCGATTGCGAAGCAATCGTCCCGATGTTTTCATCTCCCTGTCTCGCTTTCTGCCATACTGGACCTGGCACCACTAATCCAGATACATAGCCATCTTCAGATTCAGCATACGGAAAGCAATTTAGTGAAACAACGGGAAAAATCTGTAATGCAATAATGCAGAAATTCCGTATGAGGGTATGGTAGAAGGGTGAGGAAACTGACAAAAAAGTTTCGACTTATGCGGGGACGACGACAATGTGGGCGTATCGAATATATTTTCAAAACAATAATAATTATTATTGGAATAAATTTATTTTAACCTTTGTAACAATAAATATATTGTATTTATTTTTTCCTTTGGAATAACTTTTTATACTAAATAGTTTACTACTTTAGTAACTCGTCATAATAATTTGTAATTTTACACGAGTCACTGATACTCTTTCTTTTCCTCACAACTTATTTCATACTCTTTCTTTGCTTAAATTTTGGTCGGCTATAAATAACGGGTGAATAAAGTTATGACTTTTAATAGCGGTATTCACATTTTATAAAGCTGTTTCAAACGTCTATTATTTTGACAATATTATCATACATTAAAACCAGTGCATAAAATTATCGTACAAATTCCATAACTACCCGTATACCAACTAACAGTCCATTATAAACACGTATACAACGCAGGATACATATAACTACATGTCATTCAGAAATCCATTTCAGTGATAGATGTATCAACGTCCCGTTCGTGCAAGCATACTCTATGTATTAAATTGATAGTCAAAGACTAGTTAGGTAGTTTATGCGCATTCAATAGACAATAAATTCCACAAACCAAACAGTTAGTATGAGAATTCTATAGATTCTAAAAATTACCATTGCGTAAGAAACCTGGGTAAGAATCCTCTTATTAAGTCAAAAACACACAGGGTAACGCACTCTAAGCAAAACCCAGATTTCCATAACTTTAAAAATAACAAATATACTGTAGCAAGCATTTCAACAGACCTTTTTTGCTTTTCCCGAAATGTGCTAAACTTATTATATTTTTATTGTTGATTGCAACCATGATTTAATATAGAATTTTTTTTGTTTATGGCCTATCGCAGTGTGTCACCACATAACTGAGAATACGCTATATTTATGTATATTTCATGAGAATTCAGTAATTCTTTTTAGGTGCAAAGATTATTTTTTACTATAGAGTACATACACACGGATATATAGTAATGGCAAAAAATGTGGACACTTTTTAAAATTTCAGGTTGAGTTAATTTTACATAACACTTTTTTAAAATGAATTATATATGGATTCTGAATTTTCTCTTAATAAATAAAAAATAAATAAATTATGATAAATTCAATTTATACGAAACATTTCATTTTTGATAAACTAACAAATTTCAAAAGCACGGAAATATTAAAAATTGTCCGCATATTTAGCCACCACTGTATATACAGGGTTGTTATAATTAAAGTTCGCCTATTCAGAAGGCTCTAGAGCCGGTTCTATGGCTCCAAACGAAACAAAATTTCACTAGTATGTAGTTGAAAATCGAAAAAAAAATTAGTTACATTCTTCGCCAGTAGGTGGCGCTGCGCCAATATTTAAGGCGATGTTTGCAGATTCATTATATCAATTTCAGTAAATCCAGACGAAGCACACAAACTTAAAATTTTCAACAAACTTCGACGAACTGCGAATAGTTATAATTAAAGTTCACCTAATCAGACAGCTCTAGAGCCTGACCTATGACTCCAAACAATACAGAAAAATGAATATAATTTCATGTGATGTAATCTGCATAAACAAAAATAAAACATGTCACTCGGCAGCGAGGAAATAACGAAGAATAACATTACGCATGCTCAATGAATCCTCCACCATTTTCAATAAGGCATTCCATTCTCAGTATTGTGCTTTCTACAGCATTGCGTAAACTGTCCTGTGAGATTGAGCGAATATGAAGTCTAATACTGTTTTTCAGATCAGAGATTGTCTGACATCTGTGTTTAGATACAGAATCTTTCAAAAATCCCCACAACCAAAAATCGCATGGTGTTAGATCAGGCGATCGTGGTGGCCAGACTGTTTGAAAATAACGACTTATGATGCGGTCTTTTGTAAAATGGCTTGTTAAGAAAGTCCGAACTGCTCTAGAATTGTGCGGGGGTGCACCGTCTTGCATAAACACGATATTTTAAAGGCAGCCTCGCTGTTTGCAGCTCGGGAACCAGAAAATTTGATAACATATTGAGATACCTTCTCCCATTTAAGGAACATGTAATGGGTCCTGTGGATGTTAGTTCATCAAAAAAAATATGGCCCTATCATAAACGTAGCTGTGAAACTGCACCACACCGTCACTTTAGCAGCATGCAATGGAACTTCTTGGACAACATTAGGATTCTCTTTCGCCCAAATTCGACAGTTGTATGTGTTCACTTGTCCGTTTAAATTAAAATACGCTTCATCACTCCATAGAATATTCCAGGGCCAAGAATTGTCCACATTCATTCGTGCAAGAAACTGTAGTGAAAATGATAGCCGACATTCGGTATCACCCTGTATTAGTTGTTGCACCCTCTGAATCTTGTATGAATAGTAGAGCAAAATTTGACGCATCACTTTTCTCACAGTGGAAATCGGCATATCGACTTCATTCGCAATAGCTGGCACACGTGCATTACCAAATGATGACTGGCTGCTAAATCCACGGCAGCAGTAGCAATATCTTCAATGCTAGAAATGTCTATCTTTTTTCGTCCTCTGCCAGGAAGAATGTCGAGTTTTCCCAGGGCTACACTAGATACCGGGCTTGCACATTCATTATCATGACGTCACAAATGGTGGCTGGCCTATGCCAGCGATTGGTACAAAGTGAAACGACAAAATGGAAGACATACAGAGATTGGTACAAAACGTCGGGCTTGTCGCTTTGCACCAATCGCTGGTCGCGGCCAGCCACCTTTTGTGACGTCATGATAATGAATGAGCAAGCCCGGTATCTAGTGTAGCCTTGGTTTTCCTGTTTCCTCGAACTTTTTAATCATTTTGTGAACTCCACGATCCGACATTGGTCCACGTCTAACATCTTTTAGTTTCCGGAATTCTCGAAGAGCTGCAGCTGCGTTGCTGTTACTTTGATAAAATAACTTTACAAGAAGTGCCTTTTCTTTCAAAGTTACCATTCTCCACAAAGCGTAGATTCAAATGATTTTCAGAAACAATCAACTTTTCCATTGTCAAAGAAATCACAGACACTTTATCAGCAAGCTTTAAATCGTCAGGTGGTTAGAAGGGTATTTCAAGTTTTCGAAGTTGCGACGTCCCTTTGACGTCGTTCGTCGAAAATTTGAATAAAATGTGATGTTTTTCAAGCGTTGGGTGAAATTTTGTTATTTTGTGTGTTTCATCTGGATTGACCGAAATTGATATAACGAATCTGAAAAAGTTTACTTTTACCAACTGTGAAATAAAATTTCCTGTATTTTGTTTTTTACAAAATAAAGGAATCTGCAAATATCGGCTTAAATATTGGCGCAGCGCCACCTATTGACAAAAATTTTAACTATCTTATTTTTATTTTCGAAGAGCGCATCTCTTCAACTACGTACTAGTGAAATTTTGTTTCGTTTGGAGCCATAGAACCGGCTCTAGAGCCTTCTGAATAGGCGAACTTTAATTATAACAACCCTGTATAAGATAAAACATACAAAACTCAGAGTTTTTATGTATATTTGCTATTATTTATTATTACTGAAAGTGCATACCATTTCTGTACAAAATGCATTGAGCTGAATTCTTCATATTTTGAAATTTAGCTGAAAGTACAGTGTCAAATATTAGTAATAATACAGTGTGTAATTTAGTACAGTGTCACTTGCCAAATTACCTTGTAGTTCCATCTCGTCTTGCAATCTAATCATATTGCGCTCAAAACAAGGTAGCCCCAGTGAAAATTTCATTTCATTATCTTGATCGGCTAAAGATAGACAAGTTTATGAAAATGTATTTATGTATTTTTGTATCAATAAGTGAATTGCAACCCTTTTTTAATATTGAAAATTATTTGGTCCATGAACTCTGTTAGTGTGTCTTCACATGACCGAATAAACTGTATTTATAAATATTTCATGACAATTCAGTAATTCTTTTTATGCGCGAGAATTTTTTTTTCCACATAGTACATATGTAGAACGACACACGAACACACGAACTTACAATGTTGGCACAAATTGTGGACTCTTTTTCAAATCTCAGATTGAGATAAATTTGAGATAACATAAAAAAAAAATGAATGGTACATGAATTTTGAAGTTTTCTTTTAATAGAAATAAAAAGGAAATGATAAATAGCTGCATTATACGATACATTTTATTTTTAATAAACAAACACATTACAAAAGCACAAAAATATCAAAAAGCGTCCATATTTTTATCAGCCACTGTAGATATATATGATACGAAGTACAAAATACCTTAATATAAATATATTTATGATAAGACTAGCTGGATAGAAACCCGACGTGTTGCATTTAAATTGCATGACATCTTTCGATTTATTTGAGGAAAATAATCTAATTTTCTTCTACATTTAAAAATATTTATGATATTAGTATTATAAATTTCTTATTATAAGAGAGAATTATATTTAATATGTTGTTTAACTAAAATTTACGAAAGTTTGCATTTTGCAAACTATGTGATTTTGGTGCAATTATAGTAGAGTGTCATTGTAAAAGAATGGATGCATATGCGTAAACAGAAAACTAAAACTGGATTGGTGTAGAGGATTTTGGATAAAAACTTAGGGAGTTTTCCATTATATATTCCAATCTGAGTATGCGCCATGTGCATATGTCAACTCTCTCTCTTAATGACATTATTAATTATTGTTAAACATTGCTCAGTGACGTTATTTTCGTTATTTCAATGACGTTATTTTCGAAGATGACAGCTTTTGTTAAAAATTTCGCCCTTTGAAAATTTTCGAAACTTTTGGTATGATAATGACATTATGTTTACGCATACAAAAATAGTTCAGTTTTAAAGACGTAATTAATATTAAATATGATGTCATATTCATCCAATAAAGCATTCCACTTTTAGGATCCTGGAAAATAGTCTTAAAACACATCGATAGGTAGTATGCAAATGATATCCGACAGCGGAATTAGTCTACAGACCCAGCGCGCAACGTGGTATCTTTCTTAAAAATCTCGGCATTACAATCGGGTATCTAATGATTTTATATGCCTTCATTTTTTGTATCACCAGTATCAATATAGCGTATAAAAGAGAGATAACGCTGATCGGAATGAGTGGGCTCGAATGTGTTTCTGTCCGATTGTATGTATTGAACACCACCACGTTCCTCTCTGCCTGCAGTTTAATGTGTTTTATTTAAGGAATATTTATTTAAATTTTTTTCGGTGAAGTTTTTCGTAATTGCGGTACTACTCGGCAGTTATCTGTCTTCGGGGTGCTCGGCGGTGAATGTAGTGTCCTTCTTTTAGACGCTTTAGTGTCAACACTGTAAGCTAAAAAAAATTACAATTTCTTAATGCCTATCGGAGGCCGTTCATCTACATATTCTTTAAATTCGGAAAACGGTATTTCATATAGAAAAATATTATTGAAATCTTTCACCTTTTTGGCAACAATTAAGTATATTTGGGAAATAAGTCACATCGACATACTTTACAATATATTTTTTTGAAGTGAAGGTAAACAATCATTAAATTGATATATACAAACGAAAAAAATTAGGGGGACCACAAAGGTTTGAAATGACGAAAATCAACTGAAGTGTGATTGTGGATTATAAAGGCTGTAATTAATTCAGATTATTACTTCTTTTTGCATTTATTTATTTATGTTTTATAGAAATAAAAAAAATATATTTGTTAAACTGTAAAAACAATTACAAAAATGTAATATTGCACAACAAAATTAATTATGTAAAGGTAGTTTTATCACGATTCTTAAAATCCAGATTCCATTTTTTAAGTCATTTCTTCCTTATGTTACTTATTACGTTATTTCTCGATTATACCTAAAACAAAAAAAGTAACAAATAAAAAAATATAATTCAAAATTCAAAATCCATAAAAATTGGTCGGTTTCCTGTTACAACTTGAAAAAAAAAATGTTTTTGTTTGTTCGTTCTTTAGCTATAGTTTGTAGGGAATTTAATTTACTTAATTTAAACAAAGAAACGTGTAAATCAGTTAACTTGTTCAAAAGTTATCGCCACAAAACCGCTGAAAAACAGTGTTTCAAGATAATTGAGTTAAAATTTTGCCTTCGCAGATATCACCATCTGCCCGGCTCAACGTTTACAACTCATACGACCGTAGTATTATGACTTTTTCCTATTGGGCCAACTGTACGACATTCTTAAAAGTTGAAGCATTGTAAAAGTAATAATAATACAAAATGCATTTTTTTCGTCATGGTATGCCCTTCTGGTCCCCTTAAAGAAATACGTTCACTGTTCAAAAGCAGACGATAATCATAATATAACATTAATTGAAAGGGAAAACTTTTTTCCTCTATAATTTTAAAGATAAACTGGCAACAAAAGATATAATAATTTTTCTGTTTCTTTTCTTCCTTTTTTTCTGTTTTTCTTTTTTTTTTTGTCACTAATGGAATAATTGTTTAGCCAAAATTAGAAAAAAATCTTTAAAAATTATATAAAAAAGAATCATATCTAGGAAAATTAATTGAAAACTTGACATTTCAAGAGTTATTATGACATCCTCGAATCCATGCGAATAACTGATGTTAGTTTCATAGTGCAACGTACCATATTTTAGGAGGAATAGTGGAGAAATACAAACATACCGTCAGATTTTAATACAGGGTGTCCCTAAACTCCCCATACATTTTTGATTAGCAGGTTCTAAACCCAATTTTTTTGCAAGTGATCTGATAGAATACATTACATAGAAAGAATACCTATTGTTTGTGCTTGTCTATGGGGATTAACATGTGAATAGAACGAAGAGAAAATCAACCCTAAATTCGGAAATTCAGTCCCTACCAGAGTAGCTATTAATAAATTGGTAAACAAATTCAAGCGAACAGGTAGCGTTAAAGATGAAGATCGTTGAAGCAGACCTCTGAAAAGAAGCAGATCAGATGTTTGCAAAGAATACAAGGAGTGGTTACGTGTAACCATTAGTCATCAACACAAAGACTCGTCCAGAAAGTTGCTATTCTGAATTCTAATGTTTTGAAAACTTCTCGTTATCAGTTAAACAAACAAGCCTACCACATTCAAACTACCCATAAGCTTGAAGCTGAAGATTGTGTAACTTGGCAAGCCACGTGTTACTATTTTCTGAAAGCTGTGGAGAATGAGAAGTTAATGTGGGTGAATCCCTCTTGAATCGTTCTATACAGTGATGTACACAAGCGCAAACAATGGCTATTATTTCTTCTTTGGAAAGTTTTACCAGATCAACTGAAAAAAATGAGGTATTGTAGGTGATCATTTTCTTCCTTATCATTCACGCTAACTTTGGCTGTAAGCACGATTACGAAATATTATATTTTTTATACATTAATTGAATTTAAAAATTAAATGAGTAAGTTGTAAGCTAAAAATCGGATAGATTTAAAGTTATTATCATTTACAGATCTTTCGAAATCGAATCCACATCCAATTGGCACGGCACATTTTATATAGCACGGTTTGACGCAAAGTTAAATTCATTAATATAACCCGGTTTGTTTTTTATGAAGCAACCATTTACTAGTATCCTAGGGGGTCATTTCTCTACTAAAATATACAAATCTTGCCATTGGACCTAATTGTGGAATAGTAGGTCTTTCTACTTACCAATCCAGATTTAAATTAAAATTTATAAGTTATAGGCTGATAATCGGTCTAAATGAAATTATTATCATTTATAAATATTAAATAGACATTTCAATCGCCGTAAGACTCCTTAAAATTCCTCAATTAGTTCACGATATTTTGAGTATTAAATGATTGGTTGGTTGAAAGATTCTTTAAAAAAATTAGTTTTTCACTTTTTTCTCAAAACTATTTTAGATATCGGAGTGCGATAAACTGCAAATTGTTGCCCGAAACATTTTATATCTGCCCCTGATATGTTTAGTGTCAGTTATGTAACCGTTTCTAAGCCTATTCCGTACACACAGACAGACAGACATTTTTTAACTGTATTTTTGACCATATGTCGTCTAAATAGTCGAATGAACGTAGAAATGGTGTTTTTTTGAAAATAAAAGACAGACCCTCCAATTTTATATACAGGGTGTTTCACTACCAGACCGACAAATTTTGAGGGGTGATAGTAGAAATGAAGAAAAACATTATTAAATAGGAAACCATGGAGCGCAAACGTCTTCCGTAGAAGCTATGGGTCATTAAAGTTTAAGGTCCAAAATCTCAAACGATGATAAAAAACAGAAAAAAGGGTCAATTCGTTTGCGGTTTTCGCTAAAATCATTCTTTATATCCCAAAATTGTCGATAGAGGGTGCTTTAGACTTTATAGTAACGAACAACTACTTTTTACCATTATTTTTTGTATGGGCTTAAAATTATTCTTAAGTTTAGACTTTAACTTAAATTTTAAGCCCAAAATCGGAAACATTGGGATCGGGTAACTACCGAAAATTGAACTGTGAAAATAGGGGGGGGGGGTGATTTTAAACGCTCATAAACATTGAACAAACTAATCGATTTTATTGCGGCTTGCGTGTGGGTCATTTCCTTGGTAATTATTTTATACAAAATGACGTACAGCTCCTCATTTTTTGATAGAGGGCACTTCCGACACATCTCCGACATTTCAATGACATTACTCCTGGGTGTTTTACTATCAGACCAACATACTTCCAGGAAGTGTTAGGGATGCAAAGACGACTCGGAATCACATAGGAATGTAACGTTGGAAATGCTTTTTTTGCGAGTTATGGTCAAAAGAAGCAGAGAAAAAAGCAACAGAAAGGAGCAAAGAAACAGCAACACGTTAATGTGACAGAAAACAGTTTATTTAAAGGTTTTACTACAAAAGGTGTTCGAAATTACGACCAGAGGTAGTCCAACAAGATTGACAACGACGGTAGATGGCGCTGAATGGCAAGGCGCGTGAACAGCGATTACGCTGAAGTGATCATATGCGAACCGGTTCCAAAGGTAGTAGGATAGAGTATTCGAACGATGAACTGGACGACATTTTGCTCGTATATGGAGCTGCGGACTGTAACGGGCACGCCGCTCTGAGGTTGTACAAGGAGCGTTTTCCGCATAGGCGTGCACCCCATCATACGACATTTTCAAGTGTGAATAGAAGGCTTCGTGAGACTGGGTGTTTAACGAAAGGAAAGATGAATCGAGAACGAACGAAAAGGACACCGTACAATGAGGAACAAGTGTTAAGTATCGCAGAAGGCCATCCAAGCACGAGTACTCGTGCGATAAGGGAACAGGTGGGGTTTTCGCACACCACTGTCTGGAGGATACCATCGGAAAGCAAAATGAGCCCATACCATCTGCAAAGCGTGCAAGAATTAAACCCTGAAGATTATCCACATAGGAAGACGTTTGCTGAATGGTATTTGCAACAGATTGCAATAGACAACACATTTGCGGCGTTTGTATTGTTCACGGATGAAGCAACTTTTACAAGAGAGGGAGCCTTCAATAAACATAATGTCCATATTTGAGCCTTGGCGAACCCCCATGGTACGAGACCACGTGCTGCTCAAAGGCATTTTCTATCAATGTTTGGGCCTGCATTCTTAGGGACTACCTTATTGAACCATACATTCTACCCTGCCGTTTGGACGGAAGGACATACTTGATATTCCTAAGTCAACTTCTGTCGGAACTTCTGGAAGAAGCACATGTTCCTCTTTCGTTGCGCCGCTCTATGTGGTTCCAGCACGGTGGGGGCTCCTCCACATTATACCAATGACGTTCGCCGACACCTCAACGTAACATTTGGACAGCGGTGGATGGATCGTGCTGGCCTGGTTCATTGGCCTGCCAGATCGCCGGACCTATCATGTATGGACTTCTTCTGCTGGTGTCAAATGAAAAGTTGGGTGCATGAGACTCCCGTACCTTCAGTTGAAGACATCGTGGCTCGTGTTTCTGTAGCTGCCAGAAAGCTATCAGAGATGCCAGAAATCTTCCAGAGCGTGAGGAATTCCACGCGACTCTGCTGTCAAGCTTGCAGGACTACGTCTGGTCGTAATTTCGAACACCTTTTGTAGTAAAACCTTTAAATAAACTGTTTTCTGTCACATTAACTGTTGCTGTTTCTCTGCTTCTTTCTGTTGCTTTTTTCTCTGCTTCTTTAAACCATAACTCGCAAAAAAGGCAATTCCAACGTTACATTCCTATGTGATTCCGAGTCGTCTTTGCATCCGTAACACTTCCTGGAAGTATGTTGGTCTGGTAGTAAAAGACCCAGGAGTAATGTCATTGAAATGTCGGAGATGTGTCGGAAGTGCCCTCTATAAAAAAATGAGGACACCAAAGCTGTACGTCATTTTGAATAAAATAATTACCAAGGGAATGACCTATACGCAAACCGCAACAAAATCGATTGGTTTGTTCAATGTTTATGAGCGTTTAAAATCCCCCCCCCCCCCCCCCCCCCACTGTTCAATTTTCGCTGTTCACTGTTCACTTTTCAATTTTCGCTAGTTACCCGATACCAATGCTTTCTATTTTGGGCTTAAAATTTAAGTTAAAGTCTAAACTTTAGAATAATTTTAACCCCATACAAAAAATAACGGTAAAAAGTAGTTGTTCGTTACTATAAAGTCTAAAGCACCCTCTATCGACAATTTTTGAACGTAACCTTTACAATTTTTTTGTGAAGAAAATCGTGATATAAGGAATGATTTTAGCGACAACCGCAACCGAATCGACCCTTTTTAGCTCACAGGTTATCAAAGCCTGAGAGCTTATGTGCCCGCCCGTTCTGTATGTATGTATGTATGTATGTATGTACGTATGTACGTACGTAACGCGATAACTCTTGACAGAAATAACCGTTTTGCTTCCAATTTTGTTTATAGGTTCCTTGTGATAAGGCGCTTCCCTGATTAGTTTTGGAGATTGATTGTTTAACTATAAAGGGGGGGCGAACGGGGGGGGCTAACCCCCCTTAATTAAGATAAATGGTTTTTAGCTCACAGGCTATCAAAGCCTGAGAGCTTATGTGCCCGCCGGTTCTGTATGTATGTATGTATGTATGTATGTATGTATGTACGTATGTACGTACGTAACGCGATAACTCTTCATAGAAATATCCGATTTCCTTCAAATTTTGTTTATAGGTTGACTGTGTTAAGGCGCTTCCCTGATTAGTTTTCGGGATTGATTGGTGAAATATAAAGGGGGGAACAGGGGGGCTAATCCCCCCTAATTTATATAAATAGGGTTTTAATACAGAATTATTCCGTTTTCCTTCAAATTTTGTTTATAGGTTGACTGTGTTAAGGCGCTTCCCTGATTAGTTTTCGGGATTGATTGGTTAAATATAAAGGGGGGAACAGGGGGGGCTAATACCCCCTAATTTATATAAATGGGGTTTTAATACAGAATTATTCAATTTTCCTTCAAATTTTGTTTATAGGTTCACTGTGTTAAGGCGCTTCCCTGATTAGTTTTCGGGATTGATTGGTTAAGTATAAAGGGGGGAATAGGGGGGGGGGCTAATCCCCCCCCTTAATTTATATAAATGGGTTTTTCATGCAGAATTATTCCGTTTTCCTTCAAATTTTATTTATAGGTTCACTGCGTTAAGGCGCTTCCCTGATTAGTTTTTGGGATTGATTGGTTAAGTATAAAGGGGGAGGGGAACGGGGGGGCTAGTCCCCCCTTAATTTATATAAATGGGTTTTCCCTACAGAATTATTCCTTTTTCCTTCAAACTTTGTTTATAGGTTCTCTGTGTTAAGGCGCTTCCTTGATTAGTTTTCGGGATTGATTGGTTGAGTATAAAGGGGGGGGGGAAAGGGGGGCTAATCCCCCCCTTAATTTATATAAATGGGTTTTTCATGCAGAATTATCTCATTTGCTTCAAAATTTGTTTATAAGTTCATTGGGTTAAGACGCTTCCCTGATTAGTTTTCGGGATTGACTGATTAAGTATAAAAGGGGGGAACGGGGGGGGGCTAATCCCCCTTAATTTATATAAATGGGTTTTTCAT
The DNA here is from genome assembly GCA_963931845.1 of Maratus michaelseni. Lineage (NCBI taxonomy): Eukaryota > Metazoa > Arthropoda > Arachnida > Araneae > Salticidae > Maratus > Maratus michaelseni. The sequence continues at coordinate 91,518,826 of OZ007586.1, read as the reverse complement.
GCAGAATTATCCCATTTACTTCAAAATTTGTTTATAGGTTCATTGGGTTAAGACGCTTCCTTGATTAGTTTTTGGGATTGACTGATTAAGTATAAAAGGGGGGAACGGGGGGGCTAATCCCCCTTAATTTATATAAATGGGTTTTTCATGCAGAATTATCCCATTTGCTTCAAAATTTGTTTATATGTTCATTGGGTTAAGACGCTTCCCTGATTAGTTTTCGGGATTGATTGGTTAAGTATAAAGGGGGGGACGGGGGGTGCTAAACCCCCCTTAATTTATATAAATGGGTTTTTCATGCAGAATTATCCGATTTGCTTCAAAATTTGTTTATAGGTTCATTGGGTTAAGACGCTTCCCCGATTCGTTTTCGGGATTGATTGGTTAAGTATAAAGGGGGGGGGACGGGGGCCAATCCCCCCTTAATTTATATAAATGGGTTTTTCAAGCAGAAGTATCCGATTTTCTTCAAATTTTGTAGATAGGTTCATTGTGATAATGCGCTTCTCTGAATAGTTTTGGGGTTTATTGGTTAAGTATAAAGGGGGAAGGGGGGGGCTAATCCCCCTTAATTTAGATAAATGGGTTTTTCATGCAGCATTATCCGATTTTCTTCAAATTTTGTATATAGGTTCATTGTGATAATGCGCTTTTCTGAATAGTTTTGGGGTTTATTGGTTAAGTATAAAGGGGGAAGGGGGGGTGCTAATCCCCCTTAATTTAGATAAATGGGTTTTTCAAGCAGAATTATCCGATTTTCTTCAAATTTTTTATATAGGTTCATTGTGATAATGCGCTTCTCTGAATAGTTTTGGGGTTTATTGGTTAAGTATAAAGGGGGAAGGGGGGGGCTAATCCCCCTTAATTTAGATAAATGGGTTTTTCATGCAGCATTATCCGATTTTCTTCAAATTTTGTATATATATATTCATTGTAATAAGAGGCTCTCCTGATTAGTTTAAGGGGTTCATTAGTTAACTATGAGGGGGTAACGGGGGGATAACCCCCCCTTAATATATTGTCGATTTCTTTATTTTTCAAGGGGCTTATTTCAAATTCTTTGAAATACGAGTATAATATAGAATTAGTGTGAATAGCCTGTGAGCTCAATGCCCTCAGTTTAACTGGGCAGTTTTCTTTTTATTTCATGCAGAATTGTCCAATTTTCTGCAAATTTTGTATATAGGTTCATTGTGATAAGGTTCTTTCCTGATTAGTTTTGGGGGTTCATAGGTTAAGTATAAAGGGGCTAACGGGGGGGGAATCCTCCCCCTTAATTTAGATAAATGAATTTTTCATGCAGAGTTATCCGATTTTCTTCCAATTTTGTTTATAGGTTCCTTGTGATAAGGCGCTTCCCTGATTAGTTTTGGGGATTGATTGGTTAACTATAAAGGGGGGGGGGAACGGGGGGCTAACCCCCCTTAATTTGGATAAATGGTTTTTTCATGCAGAATTATCCAATTTTCTTCAAATTTTGTATATAGGTTCATTGTGATAAGGTTCTTTCCTGATTAGTTTTGGGGGTTCATAGGTTAAGCATAAAGGGGGTAACGGGGGGTTAATCCTCCCCCCTTATTTTAGATAAATTATTTTTTTCATGCAGAGTTATCCGATTTTCTTCAAATTTTGTATATAGGTTCATTGTGATAAGGTTCTTTCCTGATTAGTTTTGGGGGTTCATAGGTTAAGTATAAAGGGGGTAATGGGAGGGTTAATCCTCCCCCTTATTTTAGATAAATGATTTTTTTCATGCAGAGTTATCCGATTTTCTTCAAACTTTCTATATGGGCTCATTGTGGTAAGGGGCTTCCCTGATTAGTTTTGGGGGTTCATTGGTGAAGTGTAAAGGAGGGAAACGGGGGCTACCCCCCCCCCCCCTTAATTTTGATAAATGGGTTTTCCATGCAGAATTATCCAATTTACTCCAAATTTTGTATATAGGCGCATTGTGGTAAGGCACTTCCTGATTAGTTTTGGGAGTTCACTGGTAAAATATAAAGGGGGGAACGGGGGGGGGACTAACCCCCCTTAATATAGATAAATGGGTTTTTTAAGCAGAATTATCCGATTTTCTTCAAATTTTATATATATGTTCATTGTGATAAGGCGCTTCTCTGATTAGTTTTGGGGGTTCTTTGGTTAAGTATAAAGGGGGGACGGGGGGCTAACCCCCCCCCTTAATTTAGATAAATGGATTTTTCATGCAGAATTATCCGATTTTTTCAAATTTTGTATATAGGTTCATTGTGGTAAGGCGCTTCTCTGATTAGTTTTATGGGTTCATTGGTTAATTATAAGAAGGAGAAACGAGGGATGGTTCCCCCCTCTTAATATATTGTCGATTTCTTCATTTTTCGAGGGCTTATTTCAAATTCTTTGAAATAAGAATATAATTTACAGTTAGTGTGAATAGCCTGTGAGCTCAATGCCGTCAGTTTAACTGGGCAGTTTTCTTTTATTTTCGTTTTTTATCATCGTTTGAAGTTTTGGGCCTTAAACTTTAATGGCCCTTAGCTTCTACAGAAGACGTTTGTGCCCCATGGTTTCCTATTTAATAATGTTTGTCTTCCTGTATATTATCACCCCTCAAAGTTGGTCGTTCTGGTAGTGAAACATCCTGTATATGTATAGTTATGTATATACGTACTACACTGAATATATCTGATCATTTAAGTTCCTGTATATATGTGTTTTTTCTTCTTAGATTATGGTTAATAGATGCAGAAGTTTAAGCAAGGCACATTTTATGATGGTATTTTTTAGAAAAAAATATTAAACTATTTTTTATAATATAAATATTTTTTGGAAAATTTTTGTAAATTTGCTGAATAAACATATGCGTTTGAATACACATAAGCATTCTTCGAATAAGCATACGGATCGAATAAGCACATAAGCTTTGCTTCGAATAAACACATAAGCATATCTTTACTTTGACTAATATGAGTAGTCTAGAAGTAACATATTATATGAGCCTTATTGTAGAAAAAAGAAGTACTTTTGTAATTTGTCTGATGTAAAAATATAAAATATGCATATATATTTTTATACAATTTTCAATATTCTTCTGTTTAAGCTGAAATCATAGATAAATAACATGAATGTTTATGTTGAATTTCGTATAGTAACTCTATCTTTAGGTTAATATGCTTGAATACTGCGAAATCTTTTAAAGTAGCTTTTATGATTTTTAGATACAAATTAGGTGGATTTTTTTTGCAATTTGGCTGGTCTGGAAGTAAAATGCAAATATTTACTCTTATGGTGGTGCAAATTTGCATAAATAATAAATTTATTGATAGAAATAACTTACGTAATCTTCAGAATATATAAACGAAACTACTCTGAAATATTCATTTATGATAAAACTGATACGGGCAAAATTGGAAAGATGCATGTCGCTAAAAATGATACATAAAAAGAGGAAGAAATTTTGTTAAGCATTAGCGAGTTTTAGCTATTTTTGGGATGCCTTCAGAGAGGACTTTCGAAGAAAGAATGAGTCGAATTATCGTTCTCGTGCAAGGGAAACTTGAAAACCTTACACAAACCCACGAATATTGGCCTAAGCTCTTCATTTTGTGCTGAAGCATTTTGTGCTGAAGCATTTTATGCTGAAGAAAAGGCTGAATGGGCCTTCCGATACACGAAGGTAAAAATTAAAATAAGATAATACAGAAAATCAAATTGATGCATTTGTTAAGTATTAAAATTCCGTAATTATTTTGAAAAAGGGCAGCTAAATCTCTTGAGAATTAACCATCATATCATGTTTGTTCTTTTTATACGTTACATGATCTTAATAAGAAAAAAACTGAATGTTTTTATCAAGAAAAGTTCTTACAAATGTATTGTTCATCCATATGAGATAATAAAGTTATAGCTTACAAATATGAAAAAGACAAATGACACAAGATATCCATATTTCGATAAATAAAAATCTTTGCTTCTGTAAATATCAAATAAAAATAGGTTATTTTTCATAGTTCAGGAATTATATTTCTTTCTCATTAAGGTGAAAAATAAGAAAACATGGGGCTTTTCTGACAGTGAAACGAAGAATAGATACAATGAAGTGTTTAACAAACCATTACTTTTAGCAGTGTATTTGCAATAAAATTTATTTTATTCCAATTCGACCAGGAAGTAAAAATCTAGTTATTATCTAAATTCTAAAATTCTTTAAATATATTGAAGAAGTTTTTCAGTTTTTACGGTTCCCGGTTCCGTACTTAAAAAGTAAAAACGGAGCCATTATAAGATCACTCCTGTGTCTGTCTGTACGTCTGTCAGAGCCCCTTTTCTCGTAAACTATGGGACGTGGAAAGTTCAAACTTGGGAAAGTTATAAAGCCTTTTTACCCACATATTTTCAGATTATTAACTATTCACAAATATGTTTAGGAAAAATTTAGGGGGCTAATTAAGTTACTTGAAAAAACGTTTTTGTATATCATGTGGGGTGTCGTGTGAAAGATCTCGTAATATCGAATTCAAAAATACATTTGTTTTAATTTTAGGTATTATATTTTCAGAGATATCGTCGAAAGTATCCTGGAAAAATATGTCCCCCCTTTCCCTTCGATTTCCGAATCTACCGAAACTTATGAAAAAATTAGGGGTAGTAAGAGCTTATTAATTAATAAATAGTAATTAATAAATTTAAGTTACGGAACCCTTTAAGCGCGAGTTATACTCCTACTTGATCAATTTATTTAATTTTATAAAAACGTGTATTTAAAATTCGTAACATTTTTTATATTGCGAAAATGCATCAACAACAGAAAATAGGCTATACAATATGGTAATTTTCCTATGTCCTTCGCAGTAATTTTTCTTGTTTCCTTTCATTTTCCCTAATATTAAATAATATTTACCATACAAATATGATAAACACACATATATATGAAAAGTGTACTACTCAATTAACACATTAAGACATTTTTATGAAACGAAAAACCGAATGAAATGGTGACATTGATTGCATGTGAATTAAAATTTTCAGCATCTCATATAGTATGAGTAAATTAGAACAATCAAATACAAAGCATAATATAGCATGTGTTCCAAACAATCACATTAACCATAATGAAAAATCTTCATTATTCAATATATTAAGTAGATTCAATCGTGGATATTATGGGACAAAATTCTAAACTTTTCAAAGTCACTTTCCATCTGTTGACTCTGGTCTCAAATGAAAAATGTTGTAATTTGTGTTTTATTCCCTTTATCTGTTTATGGATAACTATTGTATATCATAAAAATAAAGGTAAAAAAAAAAAAACCCTATCACATATTAGCTTCACGTAAGGGGAATAATATGAGATAGCTGTGGTACTAAAGTGAAACATAAATTGTTTAAATGGTAGAAAACACTAAGAAAATTATAGACATCTAACAAAGTTGTTCCGAGTCTAAAGTTTGAGATGGATTATTCAAAATTATCTCTCTCTCATTTTGCGAGAATTTTTAGACTTCCTTCCAGAGTCCACTAGAATACTGATGCAAACACGCTACAAAAAACTCTCTCCGTAATTTATTAAATGATAATTTATGGTAAAAATCTAAGAAGAAAATTATCTGTATTTATAACTTATTTATAGTAAGTATAATTAACTCCACTAGCACCTAAAACAAAATTTCTTTTTTAATATTCTCTTGAAATATTGGTGTGTCGTAAACAATTGGATCAATTTCTTCCCATGAGGCATTTGCAATCAAATCTTTCAATGATTCTTCATCAGTACTACGCATAGAAAGCAATTCTTCACCGGCTGTGTAGTTTCTTTTGAGAAAATTTATCAATAGAATATTCTTTATCTTTTGTGTTTAGGTTTTTATTACTTCTATAACCCCTTCATCTTAAGTTTAGTCTTCTGGTATCTCCCCTTCTTTTATGGTAATAACTTCTGTACTGCGAAATCTTCTGCATCTTAAATTTCTCCTGTATAGTTTACAACAAGTTTATCTTCTTTTACTCTTATAGAAACACGATTTAGCTTGTTTTTACTTTTTTGTTTTTACTACCATTTCTTGCCTCTTTTCCTTTACTGCACTTATTAAGGAATTGGAGTCCATTTGCGTTTGATTTTTCTCCCTCATTTGTCATTCTTAATTTTTCGGTCCACTCTTTACTTATAATATCTTTTGAATTAACAACTAATCTAATCTTTTCTTTTTTTTTTCCCTTTCCATCTGCATTTTTCTTTATTATCTGTAAAAACAACCTCTCAAACAACGTGGAGAAATTGATGAATCTTAGCTCGCAGGAGTTACGACAAAAATATATATAATGTGAACTGATTTGCGTTGGCATAGTTATACGGCAAAAAAACGATCGATCAATCTTACGATATTTAGCTAAGTAACATAGTGATTCACCAATGAATACACTTTATTGGCTTAATCTAAAACAATTTATGGATGAACTCTTTTATTTCCTTTTCTAGCATTTCATGTCTTTCGATTAAAAATGTGTAACAAACAGATGAATATACTATTAGGCTGAGAAAAAAGAGTAAAAAAAAAAAAAAAAAGCTGTCATATGAAAACAAAAATACAAAGTTTAACAAATTCTGCTTTTATTTGTGGCGGATGTTTCAAGCTATACCTTAGAATAGTATTATTTAAGCACCATGCACTGTCTCATGAAAGATCCATACACTGTCTCATATTAGACCTATACACTGCCTCACATGAGCTCTCTGAGTGTAGTCGTTTGTAACTCAGGCTACTTTAAACATATTGCAAATTTTTTAGGCTTAACAGACTTATAATGACTTACTCAATAAAGACCTATTTCAATAATTTACCTACGTTTTATTTAAATATTGCATGTCAAATGTTTTGAAGTCTGACAGAAATGTTTTTCTTATCAATCAAGTAAGGTATATTTTTATTAATGTATATGTTTTGAGATTTTTATTTTTTAATTTTCTGTTTATTCGTAATTGATATATTCCCAAAGTTAATTTTATCACTATGAAAATTTGTACTTTTTGTTTGTTTATCTCACATTAACACCATTTTTAGGCCATATATTAGGCATATATTAGGCCATATTGGTCGTATAGAAAACCATATAGATGCTTCCGTACATCAGAAATTAATTTTTTTATTTAAAAACGTTTAACAATGTGATTTAAAATAACATGATGGATACATAATAAGGCTCACAATATATGTAAAATAGCAACGAAGGAATGATTAAGTAATTCAGTACATTCTATGCCAACAGTTTGAAAAATTCTAATAGACAAAATATTAACGCATTGGTGACTGCTAGTTTTCTTTTTTGAACAGAAAGCCAAGCTTATGGGCGTTATACTTGCATGTTACATTTTTGTATTTTCTTTTTTTTGTTGTTGTTGTTGTTTGGGCCGTTTGCGCGTGCGCCGGCGGTCTCGGCGTCGTGCCTTCCCTTCCGCCGGTGGCTGGAATCACCCACAACGAATCCCCGCGTGCCGGGGAACATCCCGGGGGAGATCTACGGCCTGGCTTTGCTGGGCCGAGTGGCCTCCCTTAGGCATTCAATCGAAGTATTTATATGCAAAGTGCTCTAATTGTAAAAATACGAATTTTGTGTAAATTTTTTCAGAAATAATGTAACACACAAATGAAAAAATACTGCCCGTGGGCGATTCACACATGTCAAAAATACGTGAATTTGCGTTTTCCGTCAGCAATGTGTTAATATAGGCAATTCCTTGCCATAGACAATAGTAAGGGTCAGAAGACCAAAACGAAAAAATTATATTTAAAAGGTATTTGTTATTGTTATGATAGTGACCATTATTTGACGTGTGGGTCATCAAATATAAGGAAATGTTTAACCTTCCTACACTGCTGAAATTTTACTCAACCTTGATAAAAACATTTCACACTAGAATTTTAATTTAAAACTATTTACTATATTTATTATACTTATTTTGTGAAGAAATTTCTGGTTCGAGTCGAATGGAATTATTATAGAAACGGGTCGATTCGACCCATTCAAGGCCGGAAGGTTAAATAGACTGATAGATTATAACCACCACTTAAATGATCTACACAGGTGGTTTGTAACAACTCAACTGTACAGTAATATTCGCCTTATTTAATCTCAGAAACTTAACTCAAATGCTACGACTAAATAAGCTGAAGAATTTTTAAAAAGTTACTGGTATGTCTGCGGCCTGCGGTTAAGTTAATGGAGGCCTTTGATCGACACAATGAATGACTGATTACACGTTTAAGATTTTGCATAATTTATCACCTAGGTAACCGGATTAAAAGGTGGTTGTTGATTGGTTTAGACCACACTTCGATAAACGCATCTATAGACTTGGAAAATATAGGTTTAAGCTACGACGCTTACACAAACAATGAATTGACGTTTCTTAAATTTTACAATTCATTTGAATACATTAGAGTAATTAGAGTTTTAGACATATTCATATGCATACACACAGTTTTCATATGTAAGTATTTATTTGAAGTTATAATATGTAATTCATTTTTAATAAAGAATGCAGTGCATAAGATCATATAGTGAAATGCATATTTCAATTGAATTGATTTGAATAAAAATGTCATAATTAATTGAGATTTGTTACATTATTTAACAAAAAGGTTTTCTCTGTTCGTTTTTACATTATAAATGAATGCATATAATAACAATATTGTTTCTAATCGAAGAGTTTATATGCATGGTACTCTAATTGTAAAAGTAAGAATGTTGCGCATGTTTTCTGAGAAATAAAGCAGCACATAAAAAGCAAAAGTACCTCCCGTGGGCGAAATTCACATGTCTAAAACACAGGAAATTGCATCTACTGTCAACAATGCGTTAAGCAAATTTGCAACACTTTACATGTATCAGATGGCTATATACTGATAAAGGTACAGTACTGGATAGAAAGTGATTACTGTCTACTAATTCGGTGATCTCTTATAAGAATTAATTCTGAAAATCTCGAATTCTTAATATCCCGAATTCCGAACAGTCCGAAATCAATAAATCACGAATTTTTAAAAGATCGAATCCTCAGAAGTCCGAATTAACACGAGCTAGAATTTTTAAAAAGATGAAAGATGGATTTGCAAAGATTTTCTTTATCCAATTCCCCCTTACGTAAATATTAACTTTTTACCTTCATATTTATTTTATTATATTATTATATTTATTTTTTAAAAATAAAACTTCTGTTGTCTAACCAATTTAAGACTTGACAATCATAGTATGTGTGTACTTATTCCCATCTGTGAAAAATAGCGAGAGCGGGATTAAATGGGACACTTTTTAATTTTTACTTACCCATCATACGTAGTATAGGGCAAGTCTTGTAATCGTTTTGAAAATCGAAAAAATTTTATTGACGGATTTACACGTTTCAGACACTGGAAATTCAGAAAAACAAATTTTTAGGAAAAAAAAAATTGCCGTCCGTCTGTCTGTGTGTGTGTGTGTCTGTACGTGTGTCTGTAAACGTTCTATCTCCCGAACAAATTGAGATAGAGACTTGAAATTTAGTATGTACTTAGTATGTAATGATGGGAAGAAGCTTATGGAATTTGAGTAAACTCTATTATCCGGAACTATTTTTTTCGGACTTTGGAAATATTCTGATAAAAGGTTTATACAATTTTTCGAAATTGATTATTTTATGGAGTGAATATAAAAGACAGTAAAAAACATAAATTTTGCATAAAGAATGAAGTCGATCGGATAATGAGTTGCCGAGACATTTGTAATCCTATTCTCCACTCTTTGATTTTTCATGACCCTGTATTTCATTCAAATTTCAATTCAAAGATATATTTTAATTGGAACTGAGACGCTTAATCCGACGCAGTAAACCGTTAGTTAATATGATTATCAATTTTGAGTTATAGAGAATTTAAAGTTTATGACGTCATCAAGCCGCGATTTTATTCGAATTGCAATGCATTTTATAAAAAGTTTGCACATATTTTATTTTCATATTTTATATTATGCATATCCATGATGAATAATTATTACAGTGTCCTCCAACGACTAGTTATTATATGTTATTCAACGAAATTTTTCTTGAAAATTTGTGTGACAAAAGAAATGAAAATGCATTAGGTTTTATAAACATTCTTAGTAAGGCTTTTGAAAAGCACCATTTGTTTTTGTAATTATATAACTGTCACATACGTTCCCACACTCGTTTTCTATTGGGACGGAAGTTGGGTTAATTGGTCACAGAACGTTCTGCAGTAAGTAAAATTAATAAAAAAAGTTATGGGAAGAAATAAGGAAAAATCTAAATAATAACACAAATACATTACATAAATAACTACTGATTGTTGCCGTTATTTAACATTGTACAATGAAAAACGGAGCATGTGTATATATATTCCAACTTAATTATTCACAGAATTTTTATCATCAAAGAAGGTGAAGGTTAATCTTTGGAAAAATCAGTACTCACATGTAAAGACCCACGGGAACTACGCTACACTTGTGGAGTATATTTGTGAAAAAAAAAAACATAAACGAAATATATGAGACATGTAAAGAGAGAGAGAGAGTGAGACAGTAAAAATAATAGCCTTGCATACTATAGCGTTATCAAAGTGATAAAAATATAATACAAAACGAATTGTTATTTAAGTACCGGAAAAATTCCACTTGAAGTTGCAGTTTTAAAACAGCCAAGCATGTACAATAAGAAATGTTGTGCATGTCTTCAATATAAACTAATTTTTTTAGGACTTACAGAGACCAAATGTTACAAAAAATCTCAAATAATAAATACGTGAATTTTTACATTGCTAACTAAGTGTATAACGGACAGACTGAAAAATATCTAAGTCCGGAATCGAACACGGAATCTTGGAATAACGCTACAATGCTCTACCACTCAGCATAGAGAACGATACCCAGCTTGGTACTCTCACTCACATATGTAGGTAAGGCTGCAAATCGCAGCACAAGATGGAAATGTCATCATGAGCACACAACCCTTGCAGCAAACATGGGACGACACAAAGCCTAGCATAGGTCAACACACATATATGTGTGTGTGTATAATTTTAATCATTTTTATTTTTTAAATTAAAAAATAGTAATTCAAATTATACATAACAAAATTTAATTCAACAATCTTAGAAATCGTAAGAAATCGCGACATGTAAAAATGAGTGATTTCTGTTATAAACGCAAAATAATTAAAAAATGTATTATTATTATTATTTTTTTTATGTAACTTGACTAAAGTAATTTAAAAAAATTCTTCGCTACTCAAATTTATTTTAAAGAGTTAACACAAAAAAAATTACTTTTTTTATTCAACAAATGAATTATTATTGTTTATTTGTTCAATCTTTAAATCGTACACAGTAATTTATACCTAAAAATAATTTAAAGAACATGATATTCAGTTTCTGGAATGTCGAATTATATTACTTCATAACATTTCTTAGATATTTTCTTTGTTAAAGAAATAATAAAAAAAAATACTTTAAACGTTTATAAAATTCATGTTTATAATATTCCTTTTTTCAGTGAATATTCCAAACTTTGCAAAATGTTTTTATTTTAATAGAAAAAAAAAATTGTATCAGATAGATTACCGATATTTTTCAGATCTTTTATTATTTTATGCTTTTCATAAGCGAAAACCGAAACCTTTCAAATAACATCCATTTTACAGAAGTAAAAGAATCGATTTTTTTTAAAATCGTAAAATAAAAATGGAAACAGAACTTCAGAAGCTTACTGGTATTCGAATTTTATTTTACATACTTATCCATTGAAAAACTTGTTAAATGAAATTTCATTTTTTAATTAGCGTATTCGTTTCTCGCAAAGCGAAAACATTTTTCCTAAAATATTTTTTCGTTGATGAATGAGAAGATTTATAGTTATATAACAAAAGTTATATAATTTTTACGCCATGAATCATAAGGTGTATGTATATTTTAATATATTTTCTTATAATTAAAACCCGAGATTCATATTTTTTGTTCTATTTCCTAAATAATGCAAAAATGATTGACTTTTCTTTTTGTTTTGACTCACTTATTTAATTTTCTAATTTGTTTCATTTATTTCTCGCTACCAATAATTCAAAAATGTCTTATTTTATACATAGTTAGAGTTAACTGTAATTTATTGCAGTGGCAGTTCGTTACGCAAAAGTGATATTTCTAACTTTCTTTAAATTTGAATAAAGAGTAAAGAGAATGCTGAATCGCCCTAATTCAATGTTATTACAAAATTTCAATTCAATCTTCTATATGGTGACAGTACTGTCATTGGTTGCTAAACGGGTCTCAGACCACGACTAACAATGCACCACGTACATCCAAATATCAAAGGCATAGTTGTTACAAGTTTTGTTAGAAACTCTAAAAAATTATAACTTATTAAGAGCCTACACTAGTCACGGGAAGAAATTCTCAAGCTAAACTAATGGAAGCATATTTTTTTACAAATTTCTCGTTTGCATTTCAATATTTTGTAATAATTGTTTTGTATACGATATCTGAGGGTCTATACGATGTCTATTTTGTATCTTTGTACTTTTTCGATTTTGGTTGCAGTTTAATTCTGAAGATACTCTCAATTTTGGAACAAAACAACACATTAGGTTCCTAAATTAAAAGCGTCCTCAGAATGAAACTACAACCAAAATCGAAAAATTTAAAGATACAGCATTAGAAATAGACCTCAGCTAATCTATGCAAACTATGGAAAAGCGAACTCAAAATTTCTAAAGAACCCTTTCATTGGTTTAACATTGTGGCTAGCGTAGGCTCTTAAGAGTTTAAAGTACTGCGAACATTAATCGAAGAGGGTAATGGGACCAGATGCCTCTCGACTAGTGGTCACCCTTTTAACTTCTTGAAAAGATGGTGAAATAAATCTTCTAAAAGAATTTATATATTCAATCACATTTATCAGATTTTACAGTAAGTATACGGATTTATTTTATAAATTTTATCTACGTGAATAAGTGATAGAAAACCACCTGAATAACATCAGGTTAAATGTTTAAATAAACCACGGACAATGTTGGAATAAAGCCTGGATATTTTATTTATAATAACAATTGAAAAGAAAAGAATCGAAAAGAGCATTATATTTCCGTTTTTTCTCATTGGCTTTCATAAAAGCAGTGGATTTAATTAAACAGGGATTCAAATAAACAGAGACTACTGATTTCAAAATTCTCCAGTTAAGGAAAACTCGTTTCGTTAATTTTATAGAGTCACTTATTGTTTTAGCATATAGGGATTCAACATACCACAGAAAACTGAAAAAGATGTGTATAAATGAAATGTAAGTTTTAAATGTGAGATATAAAATATTCTTGATGTTGTGTTACAGATACGTTGGAGTTGGTTGTAGAAATATCCAAGAAACTGCAGAAGTTATGTGCCTAAATTCGAATAACCAGACAAAATTTGATACTTGTATATGTTTATGTAGAAATCGTGACATTCTAAAGTGACCGTGGTTCTGAATACTGTTTTGGTGAGAACGAAAATGGTGAAAATGGTTAATACATAACAGTGATTGACCACACAATTATATAGTTAATTGTTATGATCCAGTAATAATATATAATATAAATTGTATACTTTTTAGATAGCTGATTATAGCACAAGAGTGATTCAAAACGACAGTTCTTGGAGTTTTCTTTTGTATTGCTCAATCCACGGAGTGTTTGTATAGCACAATGAATTCATATAGGGCTGGACGATATCAGAAATTTAATATCGCACTATATCAGCAAGTTAATATTGATATTGCTGATATATCCCGATACTAATTTAAAAGGAAGGGGCAGTAGGGGCATTTGCTGATATAGTATTAACAATTTGAACTCAAATCTTAATAGAAACCAATGAATAATTTTTTATATATATATTTGCTTATACATCCTAATTTCCATTTTTTAAAACAAAATATAGGAAAAAAGGAACCTATTGTTCAATAACTTTTTCAATTTACACCATCACTTTCATAAAGTTTTTCACAATGAATGGTGAAGATGGCTGCTGCATAGTGATTCCGCATACACAATTACGTAGATAATTATGAATGTACAGTAATAAAGAACACAGAATTAAAAGTGTGATTTATTGAGTATTGTTTTCAACTTTTTAACCAAAAGTAAAAAATTTCTTCTTTTCCTCATTTTTTTTTAATTATTCTACCTACACTGTTAAAAAAGACGAATGTTTTTAATCTATACACAAATTTAATATAATCACAAACGAAAATATACAATAACTTTTTCCGAGTTAATTCCTAAAAGTGTTCTTTATCTTTAGAAACATCAGAGAGCAATATAATTTCGAGATGTAAAGAAGAATTTAGAAAAAGAAATTTACTTTTGCTTCCACTGATTATCGGAAACGTTTTAGAGAAGTATTCATAGCGTGTTAATAAGTTTTATCACACCGGATAGGATGCTATTAATACTCAATTAAATATTTTTAGCTGCGTAAATGAATTTTAACATGAAATAGTAACAAAATAATATTAATATTAATTTTATTGTTATTGCTGTTAATTTATCGTGTTTGTTGAACATGAAAATATTTACTTGAGAATTGATAACATCCACAAAAACCTATATTCCAGGTTGAGAAAACTAATTAAAAAAAAGATTTTCGTTAAAGATAGTACAAGGCATGAAATTTCAGTTAAAAAGGTACTAGCCAGACTAAAATTTTTGCTCGTCACTATTTTACATTAATTCAGACAGTAACGTCGGCCACCACACCTGCCCAGAAAATGAACTATTTATGACAAACTGAATTGAAATTGACCATTAGAAGGAGCTCTCTGTTAAATCCAGAATATTTTACATTCATGAAAAATAGGAACAATTTTTAAATGTTAAAAATTTGGTAGAAAGCGAATAATTTTTACCATGTTTCAAGCAGCTGAGCTTAGGTGGCGAAACCTGATTGACTTCGCGCAGGAGAGAAGAGCGATCAGTTCGGCCTCAGAAACTAAAAAAAAGCAGACGTGGCGCTTGCGCGGTGTGAAAGCGGGGGGAACGAATGCAGACGGGGGAAGCTCGTTCCTCCGTTGGGAAGAAACGGAAGTGGGTGACGCCGCATTTTTTCTTTTTTTGGAAGATAAATGCCGCCGCTTGATTTCAAAACACTTCCGTGTATCGCTAGATTGAGGTACGATATTCTGAGCGTATACAGTTTGATTTGAATCACAACATTTCAAAAGACGAAACTTACTCGCCAACCTTAAATATTTGCTTGCCAGTGGCGAGCTGGCGAGCCGAAATTTCGTCCCCTGAGATAGTATATTCTCTATTCTTCTCATTTTATTGTATTAATGTATTCCGGGTAGGAAGCATAAGATAATGAAAACTTACCATAGAACATGGGGGCGAAAACCAAGTTTAGTGGGAGAAAATCGCAAAAATATTTATGAAAGGTCGAGTGAAACAAAAAGGGACAATAATAAATAGAAAAAACATTTGTTTGACGTAAAGAATGATTGCAATGCATTACAGTTCAAAGTCAGATAAACAAAATTAAAACATTATAAAAACTACTCGGAAACGTTTCCAAAACACAGTGGCAGCAACAAAAACATTGTTTTTATAAGCGCTTCTTTAAATCTTGAAAATATATTTATTTCTGATGTTTCTAAAGGTAGACAATGATTTTCGGAATCGTGGGTAGCTTGGGAGAGGTTATTGTGTATCTTCGTTTGTGGCTATAGCCATAGCTGCCAACTTTTACGCTTTTTTTATACCACTAAAATTTTATAGTAAATTTTGCCTTATTAAATCTCCGAAATCATGTGATCCAATAACACAAAATTTTCTATTAACTTTTAGTGGTAACAAAAAGGCGTAAAAATTGGCAGCTATGCTATAGCACATTTTCCTAGATAAGGAATCTTTTGTGGTGTTGCTGTGACATTCTAAATGTAGCTATATTCATGTAAAATTGCATACATTCATAATGCTTATGTAGTTCATTTTAAACGCAACGTACCATTTACTTTGCTGGAAGAAGGAAAATATAAACTTATTGCTCCTGAAAACAGCACCTTTTAAAAATTTCTAGCATTACTAGAAAATTTATTTACAGCTGTCTTTACATTGAATGTTTTAGCAAAACACAATAAATTATTTGATTTCTGTGATTAAATGTTTGATATTTATTCTGCAAATAACATATTCAAATTTTAACATTGTGTTACAAAAAAAAAAAAAAAAAAGAAGTAATAAATTTCACTTTAAAGCTTTTAAAAGTATTTTCCCCTTTCTAGAGGAAAAAAAAAAGTGAATGAAATGATAAAAAGAAGTATTTCTGCTTGTTGTTACATATTTAAATATGCGAAATACTTTTAGTTTCATTTCAACTCTTTCGAACAAATCACATAGGAATTTAATGTTTTCTGCACGTAGAAAAAAAAGAAAATTATCCTTTTTCGCCGTGTATTCGTAAAGATATACATGTTTCGAAAAAAACTAAATTCTGTTTGAATGCAAAATTTTAATTCCGTTTTAAATGCATGCTTACATTAATATTTCGGTAAATTTAATGGTTTTAAATGACTATAATACGGTTTTAATCGATTAAGAGGTTCAGGAAAAATTGGAAAGAAAAATGAGGGAAACATGATTAGAATTGCGTCTGCCTGGGAAGTTTTTTGGTATAAGTAAAATTTTATTCATTTATTATTTCTTAAAATACACTGCATTGAAGACTGAAGTTTTTATTTTATAGCAATTTAATTTTCAAGAGTTTTTGTCTATAAACCGAAAGTAATTTTGAATATACATGGTGTTCCAAAATTCGACCGACAAATTAAGGGGAGTGATAGAAGGCAGCAAGAGGATGAAAACTTACCAATGAACAAGGGGACGCAAACCATGTTTAGAGGGAGAAAATCGCAAAAATATTTATGAAGGGTGTGACAAACAAAAATGGCCAATAATAAACAGAAAAAACATTTGTTTCACGTAAAGCATGATTACAATGCATTACAGGTCAACGTCAGAAAGGCGACGACGAGACATTTTTATATGAATATATTTTAAGGCGCCCGGCAATCCGTCGTCCGTCGGTGTCGGCTGTCTAGTAACCTTCGTGGCCGGAACTTCGAACAATTTCTATAAAAATGCGTCGTCGTCTGCTATCTAACGTTGAACTGCAATGTATTGTAATCATGCTTGACGTAATATAAATGTTTTTCTACTTATTATTGGCCCTTTTTGTTCCACTCGACGTCACACCCTTCATAACTAGTTTTTGTGATTTTCTTCCACTAAACGTGGTTTGCGACCCCATGTTCTACATTAACTTTTAATCCTCTTGATGCCTTCTATCATCCCTCTTAATTTGTCAGTAGAATTTTGGAACACCCTGTATAATTAGATGTCAAATACAGGGTGTAATAAAATTATTCATCTGTGTTCTGAAAGCAATACCATTTGAAATAATACCATAAAAAATTGATGGGCAGCGCAAATATTTTATCTCTGAATATAAAGTTCCATTGAAGTTGTTCTAAATTCTAATTATAAGTACCTTTTGATATACGAGATTTCCAAAATTAAACTACACAGTTCAATGAAGTGTATAGGAAAAAGAATCGATCAGAATGTCATAAAATTTGGGAACTGTTATAAGAGCATGATGAGATTTTTTTCTAGAGCAAAAAATAATCGTGAAAACTATCAATACAATGTAAAGAAAATCCAGTACAATTGATTTCCGGTATAATATCTGTATTGCTACGGGGATTTTCTCCCCGATAGAACTGATTTCGTGAATGTGTCAAACAGTATTGCTAACAGTGATTTGAATGTATCCTATACAGATAATACCAAATTTTTATTTTGTCTAAAGCCGTAAGATTTTTTTTTATTATTACACTGCAAAAGAAAAAAAATCGGTAAATATACGAAAATTGTACTAGTAAAATACCGAATTTCTTTTTGAAGTGTAAAAATATAAAAAAAGTCCCACAGTCTTAGCGAAAATGACAAATTAACTGGACTTTTTTACATTATTATATGTCAAAGATATTCTTAAATTTATATTAGCTACTTTCTAAGACATTTACGAATTTCATCGGAAAAAAAAAATCTCTAAAAATACGGAAATATTTTTTTTTTTTTTTTTTTTTTTTTTTTACAGTGCATACTTACAGATAGTGTGAATTGGCTAACAATGATGAGTGCAAGAAACTCTTACCTCTACCTATTTCATTCTATTTTTTCAAAAAATGTTGGTTAATTTAAACTAAAACATCAAACGATACATGAAATATTTTTTCACTGTTTTTAAATCACTTTGTACCTTTGCAAGTCTATTTATTAATTTTGAAACATTTTCAAATTAACGTAATTAACGTCATTATAAGTTAATCGTGGTTTTTCATTTTTAAATGTGCCCTGTATACACAAATTAAAATTGATTTATCGGTACGTATAGTTTTAATACGACATTTAACTTAATACCGATTTTAACTTGAATTAAAAGAAAAAATGTTAAACTAAAGCAAGCATTATATTAATATTTGAGGT
This sequence comes from Maratus michaelseni, assembly GCA_963931845.1. Lineage (NCBI taxonomy): Eukaryota > Metazoa > Arthropoda > Arachnida > Araneae > Salticidae > Maratus > Maratus michaelseni. Next base: position 91,500,288 of record OZ007586.1, on the reverse strand, counting down.
TTTATGAAAAAAAATTAATTAGACAGTTTAGTTAAATGGAGTTTCTACTACTTATGTTTCACTATTGAATCATTTATCATAACCAAATCAGTAGAATGTTGCAGAATATCCCTTTTTAAAGATTTTTGTTTAACGTTTTCGTGAATAAAATGTAATGTTTCTTCTACTGTTTTGAATTCAATAAAATAAAAAGGACCTAAAAACTAGAATATTCAACATCTGTCAACAATATGCTCATTTCTATGGAAACGGCAACTCATTTAGTTTCGGAAGTAGGGATGGAAATTGAGCAAATATACTGGAAAATATTTGAAATTTTTTTACTGCCTAAGATTTCGTTTCAGAGGAAGAATTCAGTTTGCAAATTCTCTCTTAAGCAGTGATTGGAATCCTTGAAAATTCTAACAGGAAAAGGTTTGATGCACCCTTTTAAAATATATTTCCCTTTTTCTCCTTTTTTCCATCCCTAAGGTATAGAAATACTTAAGCAGGAATTCAAATACTGCTCGTGTCTATAATAGATTATTTTATTCTAATGCTGTCGAAGTACTGAAGACACTTGCCATTTTCATTTAACAGAGATTGAGCAAATTTAAAATGAAAATTATTTAGAATATCAAAACAAACAGAAAGAAAAGTTAATTAAAAAATTAATAAAAACCATAAAAGTTTTTCCTGTTAAATTTTTGATCAGTTAAATAAACGTAACATATATCGATAAAATGATATTTTAAAAAATAATATATTTTTAACGTATAACGTTTAGTAAAAGAGGATATGGATCGATAATATCTGTGATGCAAATAGAGGATATTTGAAAGGATGTTTTCTTAAATTATATGTGTGTGGGGGGGGGGGGAGGGGGCTAAACTATTGCTGAAAATGGTTAGAACCAAACTGTTCTTTCATTTGCCTGTATGAATAATAACCAACTTTAAATTGGAAATTTATCTCCAAATATGAACCTAGCACAGGCCAGTTTGGCTTTCTTTTATTAAGAAATTTTGAATTCATACCAGAAATTCTAAATAGTAATTTTTGCTTTATTTAATAACAGACAATTTGTGATTACATAAAGTAAAAATTCTTCTTTTGAAATATTCGGTACGAATTCAGAATTTCTGAATAATAATAATAAAAAGGCCAAAATGACAACCCTGATTTTCCATAGCATATTATATTAATTTCACTCAGCGAAGGATGATATACCTGCAAAATCACGAAATTTATTTAGTAAAGGATATATGCTATGGATTTATGAATTTCGTTTGTTGGATGGCATCTTTTTTCATCGGTCTGTCCACCTTAACTCTAGCATCGGGAACATACTTTGATAGTCTCAAAAATTAAAAATATTATTGAAGTAGTATTTTTCTCAATTATTAAAGATCATGAAATTAATTATTTAATTAATTATTTAATAAATAATTTATAAATAATTTAAATTACTTAATACATATGAGTCTTCCAATCCAGTAAAATGTTAAAACATTATGAGAAAATTTCTCCTGACTTTATTTTAAAGTAACTAATTATTTCTAAGACCATACAATTTCTTTATTTTAACATGAACATATTTTATTTTTTTAGATAACTTACAACTGCTTGTTGTATAAATTTTCTTAAAAACTGTTTAAGAATCCAGTTTAAATATTTACAGAGCGGGAAAAAATGATTGTTAAGTTGTAGAATCATGTTCAACTTTTTTTTAAATGGAAAAAACTTCAAATTTTTGAACGAAAACTGTCAATTTTCTTCTTTTTGGTTTGTGTATTTTTTTAAATCTTTTACTTAGTTTCAGTTAATCGAGGAGAGTAAAATTAAGAAATTGAAATCCATTAATTTTTAAACAGATAGAAGATTTTTAAAATGATCAAGAATGCACCTGAAAGTACATCCATTAATTTAGAAAAAAAAACTGCTTTGAATAATTTCTTTTAAAGTAAAGTGACATAGATTAATTTTTATCAAACATGTACTTTTACAGAAAAAAGAGATTTTTGGAAGAGTGGATATTAACAAACCGTTTTATGACATTTATCTAGGGATTGATATCGAGAGAATATGCTAGATTACTTATGAGTGCTTTTGGAAATATATTAGTTTTAACATAAATTCCGTTTAAGTAATATAAGTTTAGCGGAGATTTATTAAATGAAAATATTAATGCATTAAAATAAATACAAAATAATGATATTTTGAAAGTTACATTTATCAAATATTAGTCTTTTAAATTAGATACAATTTCTATGAAACGAATTAAATTTTACATGCAAAAATAAATATATATAGGTGCTATATATTTTGTATTAATTTTTATTTCAAAATCTATGTAATAAAGAAGTCATCAGTCTATCTATGTCAGCAATTATAAAGAGATATATACTAAACACATAATGGTAATACTGTTATTTTTCTGCATTATGGTATTGGCATAAAATGAATGCAAAATTTATGGGCAAAAAAATCGCTCATTAATTTCTATATGTTGCTTTTTGCCTTTATCACCAGTAAAGTGCGCTTCGTCATTTGTACTACTCTTTTTTGCGCCTCATTTAAATATATCATATAATCATAATGGAGTGCCCTTTTCAGCTAGGAAAACACCTATTACCATCAATATCTTTACAGCTCTTTCACGAATAATAATAATCGTATACTTATGATAATTTCCCTACATAAAAAAATTCATTCATTATGCCATTCATTCTCGTCTCATTCATTCTCATCTCATTCATCTCATTCTCTGTTCATTAGGGAATATTCTATTCATGTTTGTTCTGAATATAGCTAATTTTTCTATGTAAACTTTTCTATGTAGTCGAGTAAAAGGCCAGTTACCTTAGTTAGGCCAGAAATTACCGACAACAGACTCGAATTGTTTTTGGTGCAATATTTTCTATGTCAGAGAAAAAATGGCCGCTTGACTGTCTGTATTATATCTGTTTATAACAAAAATTTATGGGGGAGAGTGGGGTAAAACCGGGTAGGAGGGTCAAACTGGGTACCTCGTTTTCTCGCTGTTGAGTGTTGCCCTGTGGACAGCTTGGAATTTTCAGGGAAATTGCCAGTTTTTTCTTGTAGAAAAACTCGCCTTTTATAATCGTTTGATTACATAAGGCGAGTTTTTCTATAAGAAAATACTGGTAATTTCCATGAAAATTCCAGATGCTTGTACGAAACCTGAGCAATGTTCTATCGGCTTTTGAAGCGAGTTAATCTCTGTGCCTGTGCAGTGCTTATTGGAAAGAATTTCACCTAAAAAGTTTAAATTTTTCTCCGTCTTTTCTGCTTTTCAAATAAATCCAGCCAGACGAGCCAAAGTAAACCACTGCTTTCTATAGCTTCCACAGGATATTTTGATCCGAAGTAAAAATGTGTATGTCCAGCTATCCAAAAGAACGACCATTTTGATTTTTGGTCGTTTGTTCTGGTAAAACCAGGTACCCATGGTTTTGGATTGAACTCTGCAATGAATTGTTTCTTCACTCAACATGTGGGGAAGAATGGATGAGTCTGCAAAGAGTGAGCACATGAGGAGTGCAGCGGATACGAGAAGTAAAAGCTGAGAAAGCCATTACATGACAACATTAAAAATTGCTTTAAACCTGAAAAAAAAGTTACTGACTTTAAAAAAATTATATATGTTTTAAAGTTTGATTTAAAATTTATTACAATAAAGCTTTTTGTTACTGCAAGCCTAAAAATACATAATTTCTGATTACTACCCAGTTTTACTCTACCACCGAAATTCGGAGCTGTTTCAGATGGTCCTATAAAACGTCTTTTCACAAGTAGAGAAGAATTTTCCTGTGGCAACAGGTGTGGTTTTTCAATAGCCCAAGTATCCCCAAAGACTTTTGTGGGATGTTCCGATTTTTCCGCACTTCTAGACTTTTGTCAGCAAAGGAAAACCGTTAGATACCCTACATTCCCCTACATTGTTTTTATATAATCTAGTTCAGAAATCTTGCAAGTTTCACGCCCATAACTTTGGAACGCCAACGACTATAGCGGTAAGGTGTTTTGGTACAGTAAAGATACTATGCGCAATTCCACGAAACTGCTTACAGTCGTATAATTGGGTGTTAACTTACCAAACTAAAACTATAGGAGACACATGCAAATTGTCAATTACTAGGGAAAACTGCCCTAAAATTACATACCCTAAGAAAAAAAGTACTTTTATTGATACACATTTTTACTCATGACTTTTACTTTTCACAAACTAACTTTGCGAAACATACAAAATGCAATGGTGTATTTTAGAAAGTAACAAATAAAATCACAACAGATGTGAATTAGCACCCAAAATATTCCCAAGAAATTTTTGACGAAGGTGTAAACAGTTTTTTTGCAAACAATGAAAAATACAAACTTGAAACCTTCCCCTTTAAATGCTTATTGTAGTCGATCGATTCCACAACATAACTGCGTATCGATAAGTGCTTGCCTTTAGCGACAATATCAAGAAACACAAGGTATCTCATTTTCGGACAGTTTCCCCTATGTTGTAGAGAAGCTTCGATATATTACTAAATAGCACTTTTCGAAAGTAAATTCTGACAATAAAAGTTTAGTCGTGACACCCAATATGCTGTACGAAGTGCAGCGGGAAATTAAGACCCCATATGTGTATTTTAGCTGATGGAGTGCTGATTCAACACCGACAATAAACATATCTAGCGACACGTAGTTGTTATTTTCTGTTTGTAATATGTTTAGTGTTTCATTACAGTGTTGAAATTGCGAACAAACAAATGAGCATTTTCCGCGTTCTAGTTTTTGCATTTATGTGCTCAAGGTATCTTTTCATTCTAAATCGATGTTGCTCTGCAACATTGTAATTGATTATTTTCCCTATTTCGTATAGTTTTCAAGATCGGCGTACTAACTCTCAATTTTAACGTAAGCTGTCTCATCAAAGAGTGCAAATTCACTTTACAATACCTAGATGTCGATTTTATCATTATAGCTGTTGGCTTTGAAAAGTTAAGGGTTTGAGAATGGAGTTCGTGTTTCCTGAACTAGAAAAGGAAACTTCAAAATATTAAATCAAGCAGCCATTTTTTTGATAACTTTTTAAAATTCATTTTTTGGAAGATATTGCATCAGAAATCATTCAAACATTTAGTCGGTAATTTTTGCCTGAGATTTTTCACTTTTTGCGTCCAATTGCACTAAATTAATGACTTTGAGAAGGGCATTTATGCAGCTTTAAGTGGAAGACCTGTTTTTGTTGGCTATTTAAAAATGTTTGGGCCATATGTGCTGAAAACCATTAGTCATCTGTGTCATGACAAAATCAACCAATTGGTCATTTGACATCTGGTTTGATAACAGCCCGATAGAATAAACCGCAGGATAAGGAACTCCAATAAAGGATGGATAAGTGATAACATTTATTAATTACTTATCCATAAATGTAAAAACGTGTAATTACGCATCTATAAATACTTGTAAATGTAATTACTTATCAGTCGTTTATTGGAGTTCCTTTACCTGCGGTTTATTTTGTCGAGCTATTTCAAATAACACACCAGATGTCATTACCAAATGGTTGCTTGAGTGAATTGTGTTGGATGGAATGTCATCCAGAGAGCTCAATAGGAAGAACATTGGCAATTAAAGCCAAATGCTCTGTGCTCGAGTCTAGGAATGGGCACATTTTCACTCAGTTGGATAAAATACCACTCGCACCATTTCTTTACCAATTAGTATGACTGTGTTAAAATGATAAAAATGTACAAACTGATTTGTTAGATTTTTTGAGAGATTTATTTTTTAAATTAAATGTTTATATTTTGCGTGAAAATAACTTTCGTAATTGTTTTAAAAAGGCATTTCAAGGATCAAAAGTTTGAATTATATAATGCATGCTTTCATATGGATTTTTCGTTTTATGAGACGTAAGATTTTATATAATTTATTTTGTATAAATTATAATGAATATAATTTATAAAAAAATATTTTAATAATGCTTAATAATTATTTTAATAATATATTAATTTTGTAGTTTATGTTACTTATAAATAAAATTTTAATAATTTAATAAATAATAATATATATATAAATTACAAAAAATATTTTTTATAGTGACATAAAACAACGCTTGTATATTTTAATAATACATCCTTTCTGCTTAAAGGAAGGAAATGATAACTTTTTTCTTACAGACACTTCTTAACAACTGGGGGACTTCGAAACCCGTGAATGCTTAACTAGCTGAAATGAAGGAAATAATTTTCTTATTAAAAATATGATGAAGAAAAGTGGAATACAATTACTGAATGAAATCAAAAGTAGATTTCTGAACGACTGACGAAAATAATTTTAATAATTTTATTAAGCATTTAGAAATTTATTTATTTTTGTCTTTATTTCTTTGAAACATCATTTAGAGTTTCATGACAAAATTTTCATATTTAGATGCTATTATCATGATCATGTATAAGGTAAAGCTAGGATAGTCTGAGCACAATTCAAAAGAATAACAATGAAAAATCTAAATATTAATTTTTTGCTAAACTATCCGTAAATAATTTTCACTTCATTTGTTTTTTATGCATTTCCATTGCTATTTTGTTGTTATGTTGTAATTTAATAGAACAGTTGTAATAAAACCAAGAAAGTTATTTTGCGCAATCTGTCCTTACAGGGTTGATGTGATTGCGCACATGGGTAGCAGAGATTGTTACTAATAATAACTACAATTAAATTGTTAACAATAATAATTACACTTAAATGACATTGTTGTAAGGTTTTTGTGAACAAATATTATTGTATTAGGAGTGAATATTTCACCCTAATGATTAAAGAATCAGAAAAATGAAATAATTTTAAAGGCGATTAAAAAATTTTAATTGAAGGGGAAAAAATTAAAGAATCAGAAAAAGCAAGTCCCGATAAGATTACAAAATAACATTAAGTTACATGAAAACTCGTTTAACTTAAAATTAGCCCATTTTTATTTTTCATTTTTTATGCAAATTTAGCAATAACCTGCGTAATCGCTCCTAGCATAGAAACTAATGGGAACGACGCGCCATCTCTCCTAAGTAGCAGATGCGCAAACTCTCCAATTTCGGTAGGAGAGATTGCGCGGCCTTTTATTTAAACATGGCCGCTACTAAAACGAACCGTTGATGTTCACATTGTTAGTCTAGATTAGTAGCTTATGAGAAATCGTTTAAGTTTAAAATATTTTGTACTACTGACATTGTATAGAAATTTTGATGAATAGCTATGAAAATTCAAGCACTTACTTTGGGAAAACAAAACAAAATAGCAATGCTTTATCTTAGACGCTCAAAACAATCAACGTGCACTTTCAAGTACACACTCCACTATTGCTGTTGTACAACTACCTGGAGTCACTGCGCGCTCACTCTATTCCTTTCCCCCGAACCTCTATGTGCGCAATCCCTCCGACCGCGCCATCTCTCCTGGCTTTACCTTAAAGTACAATGTAGCTGTCTCTGTAAAAAAAAATGCTTATAAGAATTAGTCTATTAAATAATAAAAGAGAGAAGATTATAAGAATAAAAATAACAATTATAAACATAATAATAATAATAATATAATAAAAAGTAATAAAACAATTAAAAAATAATACTTATAAGCGGCAGTTATTTTAGTTGTAATCACTTTAATATTTTGAAATTCTTTAATAAAACTATTTTAAAATATATATATTTTTGTATATCAGCATTTTCTGTTACTTATAAAAACTCTTTTAAAAGATGCTATCATTTTTTGACAAAATGTACATAAATCTTAGTTTATTTCAAAACAAACTTTTTCAATGTAGAATATATAAAGAAGAAATTTCTCCATTACTAACTGTCTGAAAAACCTTTTATTCGCTGACGTTTAGCTTTAAAACAAAAATCTTAAAGAAGAAAATACATTTATTCTTTATACATTTTATCTTCTTTTATGCAAGGAAGATTATTCTAAAGACATGGCGGATTGAACTTATCTCACTTTTTCAAAAATAAAAATATAAATAAAACTTAAAATAGAGGTTATTTAACTTAACTGATGTATTTCTGGATTCAATTTTAATGTTTATAAAATTCCTCTTCTTTTTTAAAAAATATTGAAGGTTATGTGGTTTTGATTTTCCTTATCTTTTCAAAAAATTGAAAGTAAACCGTAACAAAAATGAAATTTCATTCTTTTTTTCTTTCAGCAAATAAAGTTTTGTCTTCGCATGGAAAAAATGTATATTACACTACAAGGCCAACAACATTTTTGCGTCTCGGTAGATATTAATATAATATTAGATTTTAAATATTTTAGGCAAAATGAAAAAGAAAATAAATACATGTAACAGAAATTTTTCTAAAACCATAAAATTAATTCACATTGAAAAAGAGAAATAATTTGTATTTAATTGCTCTTTATGAAAGTAACAAATAGAGAATTGAGAAGATTACAAATTTCAATGATTCTAAAAATAAAATATTATTGATATTTTATGTTTCATAAAGAAAATTCTTTTCACTCATGTTCTCAAAACTATGTTGCTTTTGATTGAAAATTTAAAAATTCATTGAGCTAGAAATAAAAGAGTACTGATGATTACATGATGTTTAATAACTTTTGTTTAAACATTTTTCTAAAGAAAAGTTTAAAATTTTTTGAAAAAAGAATTAACAATTTATTGTAATATTACCTATTATTTAATAACATTGACATTTTTTTCCTGATAATTATTTATAAATATTTTAATCTAATCTTAGCTATTTCGAACTGTATGTATTTTTAATTCTTAGTGAAGCTAAAAATGTTCGTACAGTTTCACACAATTTCAAATATAACATCTTCGCTATATATCAATTTTCCTTTTCTATATTTATTTGGAATGAAATCATAAAATTACATAAATCAAATGGAGATGCTGAAATTTTAAATCTCCCAACAGAATATTTATTTTTATAAACTTTTCTGCTATTGTCATAAGTGTCGTTTTTGTCTATCTATAGAGGTTATAAAATAAATGTTCTACACTGTAAAAAATTTTGGTCAACAATTACGGTACATATACTGGTAACTTTGTGACCAGTATATATACCGTAATTTAACTGGACGGTATATGTACCGTAAAATATTTAAATTATATGTACCGGCTGTACTCCCCCCTCTCCTCCGGCTTGCACGTAACAAGAGAATAAGCATCACTTCAGGTGCTGCCGTACACCGAGGCGGGGCTACCAGCTTTTTCCTTACTGAAAAATAATTATTTTACGGTATAAATAGAAATTTTTTACTGAAAAACAATCGTTTTACGGTATAAATACCGTTTATATTCGCAATAGAACACATACGGTTTTTTACGCTTAATATACCTTAGAAGTACGGTACTCATACCGTAAAGAGTGAAAACGGTACAAGTACCGTTAATTTACGGTACATCTACTGAAATTTTACTAAAATTTTTTTACAGTGTAATGATTTTTAAAACTAAGTCCAAAAATTTAGACCTTTTCAGTAGTCAATAAAAACTGTGTTGCAGACAAATGCGAGATATTTAAGCACATTTCTGTTCTCACTATACTTTTAAAATTTTTAAATATGTTTATTGGTTATCAGTTATTTAATTTTTAGGAATTAAAAATTTAAAATATCTTAAAAAGAGCTTTTGGACTTACATTGTTTTTGTAGTCAATGAGATTTAGCGCCCTAGAAATTATACAATAACATATATTAATCATATTTTTATTTGGAATTTAACAAAATTTTGCATCTGAACCCTTAAATAATCAAGCAAATTCACACTAAAAAAGTATCCTGAGGTATATTTTGTACACCATATATTTCTAAATATCGAATAAAATAAATTAATGTTTTATAAGATTAATTTTAATTGAAATATAATTACATGTAGTAACATATTTTAAATAACATAGGTATATGGGGGAATATTTTTGAACAATACGCATTTGTAGCATGTACACATAAATTTGTAAAATTCAATGGTGTGAAAAATACGCCAGGGCGAGTAATTAAGTGTTAAGGCTTGACGTTAAGACCATTGGTGCCAAATATTACGAATTTTGAATGCTACTTTTCCTAATAGTAATATTCGCCATATTAAATCACAGAATTTTGCGATAATTAATACAAATATTATTATTCCAAAAATAATGTTATTTATAATATGTAATCCTTGGCGCCTATCTATAAATGTTCATAGTCATATTGAAAATCATGTGCGATCACATTTTTTTCTTGTTCTGATCTCGGCCATTGCAATACATCTTGGTATTGTCATTGACTAATGTTGTTTTTTTAATAAACGACAATTTGTGTGGCAGCGGATAAATAAACCTATGTAATTTTTGTTTATACATGTGAATCTACATTCAAGGATCCTTTTGCAACAAAGAAAGGCTTTTAAATAAAAGTCGACTTACGTAATTTTTGAAATCCCCGATTACACTATCAATGCTCTCTTGCGCTACTATCGACATAAATAGAACAATTATTTTTATTATAACAAAGAGTAGATTGTCGTATGTTTTGCGCAATTTCTAAAGAAATAATCCGCTTTCGACGTTTTTATCCAATAATTGTTCATGTAAAGCCTAAAAGCATAAGGTTACCATTTTTTAGTACCGTCAATCGGGATAATTGTCTAATTTTTTACTTCTTGTTCTGTTTATATCCAAAAATTATGGAAATTCTCATTTAAACAATTTCTAATTTTTTGTTCTAGTCACAATATATCAATTTCAAATTTAAAAATTCGCATTCAGTAAAGAATATATATATATTTAATTATATATTTTTTAAAAGTGGAACAAAGTCATCTTGGCTTGGGGTGACTTTGTCTCATAACTATAAAATCATTTAATAAGCCTTAAAAAATTAAGACAATGCAAATTTCACTAATATGATAAATAAAACGTAATTATGAGCAATCGTAGTTTCCTCATTGAAAAACACAAATTTTGTATGAAAATGAACAGAAAACGAAATTTTATAAAAAAATGACCATCATGGAAGACATGTAAAAACCATTAACAATCAAAGCATGATAAGATTAATATTTTTCAAAAAAAAAACAAAAACAAAACAACAACATAATTTTAGTTAAATTTACTTATTTTAGGCACTGGAAAAAAAATATTTTTTTTTGGAAGAAATAGGTCTTGGAAGGCTAATTTTTTTAGGTTATTCTTAAATAGTAGTGACTGCTATCGAATATTTTTCTGCAGCTATTCTTTGGCTTAATTCGTGTTGTAGAACAACATATACCAGCGTTTTATTATTATAATTTTTACAATTACAATTACCTATAGGAAATTTATACGTACTAGGCATTATTACACCAGCACACGTAGAACAAAAATGTATATATACTAGTGCAACGTTTATATTTGCAGGTAAATGTTTGCTTTTGCTTTTATGTTTATATTTTCAGAAACATTAAATACAGGGTGTTCCAAAAGTCTCCGTACAACTTCAAACATTTATTACAAAAAAATAATAGGCCTACAGCAAAAATAATTACAACAGTGCATAGAGTAACTTAAAAAGTTTTTTCTACTGCCTTAGTAAACTTCAACATGAGATCCTTTCGTAGCACGAAGAATATCAAGACGATATTCCAGTTCAATCCACGAACGTTTTTCATGCTAACATCAACAGTAGTTACTGCTGTTTGGATCTTTTGTTTCAATTCCATGAGACTATTAACTTTTGTTCAGATTTCATCAAACAGTTGTAACTGCTGTTGATGTTAGCATGCTGAAACGCACGTGGATGGAATTGGAATATCGACTTGATATTCTTCGTGCAACGAAAGGATATCATGTACAAGTATATTAAGGATTTTGTAAAAATAAGGATTTTGTAAAATAAGTAGAACAAAACTTTTTAAGTTACTCTATGTACTGTTGTAATTATTTTTGCTGTAGGCCTATAATTTTTTTTGTAATAAATTTCTGAAGTTGTACGGATTGTCTATAACAAATAAACAAAATTTGTGGTGACTTTGTCCCGAGACAATGTTGGCCAGTGACCAAATTGGCAATTAAAATGCCGGTTGTGAATAAAGTCAATGTAAAATCTAAAACATCATATTAGTATACATAAAATTTATTGATTGATATGTTTTCTTTATTGATTTATAAAGAAAACATATTAAAAAATTTAAAAAGTGCATTTATCACTTTACAGTATCAAGTATAAATAACTTTTCTCATCAAAAGTTTCCCTCAGTAAAAAATCACGCGCGAAAAGGTAAACAAAACAACAACGGAAGTGATGCCAAAATCAAGTAGTAAAATACTGAATTAAATTAATTTATGTTTAAGGTACTGCTTCAGTCTATCAGAATTCGGTATTACTAATTAGTTTTTTGTAAAAATTTTTATTTATTATATGTTTTGTATTTATCCGCTAGGTTGGGCAAAGTCACCTCGGGGTGGACAGTCACCCCGGTTGACAGTACATTGTAAAAAAAGACAAATGTTTCTTAATCTACGAAAATATAATACAATGACGAACGAAAATATACAATAACCACTTACCACATGGTACCCATTATTCCGAAAAACGTTCAACAACAAAATTTGTTTTGCTGCACTGATTTTCGGAAACTTTTCTGAGTAGTTTTTATAGTGTATTTGTCAGATTTCTGAAACCGGAATAGCGGATTTTAGTATGCTATTAATTCTCAATTAAACATTTTCACTAATAAAATAATTTAATGTTAATGTTGTTAATTTACCATGTTTGTTTGTAAAATATATTTGTTGAATATGAAAATGTCTACTTGAGAATTGATAGCATTCGAAAAACCTATATTCCGGATTGAGGAAACTGATTAATACACTATAAAATTGCCACTGATTTGCGGAAACATTTCCGCAAATTAGATCCTTTGTTGAAAATGTAGTGTTAAAAATGAGGAACTCAATGTTAATTTTCACGAATTTAATTATATGCTGTCTTAACGGATGGGTTATATAAAATGTTTGAGATTTACAATGCAGAAGACGGGAATCCGCGTCATTATGCCCATTTTTGGCTGCTGCCTAAATCCACCCATACCTAATTTTTACATTCAGGCAGATATAGAAGAAGGAAAAAGAATTTGTTTTGGTAAATGAAATATTATATGGTGCATTTTATGTTTAGTTTTTAAATAAATGACATAAATGAAAAGCATTTTTGATCGCGTATTTGTGCAGGGTGATTCTAAATTCATGGAACAAACAAGGGGTAGTACAGCTCACCAAAACAAACATTTGTTGTATCGGAAACCTGGGTTCAAATCCACTTTTTCGGTCATAATTTCAGCGTTCAATACTCCAAGTCGCAATAGTATTTTCGTTCATAATGTTAACGGTAATAAAGATATTTTGGCGATATTTTTAACACATCTACCTTACTTTGTGTGAAATATGGTGGATATCACGGTCAGAGCACTGTATCTAGGTCAGTGAACCTAGGTCTTTTTAGAAATTCTTTGGATGTGATCACATTTCATATAAAGCAAAATGTGTCTGTCGAAAATATTGCAAATTATTTTCAGTATTGTTAAAGTTACGAACGAAAATCTGTGTTCGATTTAGTGTGAGATACTCTTTAATTATGACTGAATAAGTTGATTGCGATTAGTTTTGCCGGGATTCCGATTTACGCGGAAATCTCGATTCGCAGGGCTCCAAGACCTGTCCCGCGTAATCACTGCATGGGAGCCGAAACTCCCGAATTTCAGGATGGACATATTATTTTAAATTGCATTTCGTAGAATACTATTCGTTAGTCTGCATCGAGTTGAATTTAATACAGTAAAACCTGTGAAGACAAAACCTGTATAAAACGGAAAATTTTAAATAGGAAAATTTTTATATTTCCTTCGAAAGGAATACATTACAAATTTTCCTTGCTACACGAAAACCTGTCTAAAACGGAATTTTTTGCGGTTCCTAGCGATTGTATTTTTACGGGTTTTACTGAAGTTTGTTCACCAAACCCTGAGAAAATGAAATCCGTTTATAATGGAATTGTATTTTAAAAGAAAAAATGTCATTGTCGCCACGATTGGAATACTATACAATTATACCTGCTAAATTGAAATTTTGTTTCAGTCCCTAGTGAGTTTTCTCTCACAGGTTTTACTGTATAAGATTGATGTAAACAGGTTTCTGTCTTAGCAGGTATTACTACTATAGGGACAATGAAACTTTTACCTATAAGATAGGATTTCGTTATATGCAGGTTACGTTTTAATAGGGTTTACTGTATAGTTATGTCCCGATTTAGAATCCGTTATCTCTCCTTTTTTGACACCGAACCTGACGACACTAATTGCGACCAACACTGTAAAAAAAAGGCAGATGTTTCTTAATCTAGGCAAACATAATATAACCACAAACGAAAATATACAATAATCTTTTCCCAGTTACCATGATTCCGAAAAGCATTCTTTATCTTTATAAACATCATAAAGTAATATATTTTCGAGATTTAAAAATAATTTATAAAACAGAAGTTTCTGTTGCTGTCACTGCTTTTCAGAAACGTTTCGGAGAAGATTTTTATAATGAATTAATCAATTTTTCAACTCGGAATTTAGGTTTTTCGGATGCTATCAATTCTCAAGTAAACATTTTCATGTTAAACAAACATGTTTCATAGACAAGCATGATAAATTAACAGCATTAATATTAACATTAGAATTAATATTATTGTGTTACTCTTGCATGTATAAATTCAATTACGCAGCTGAAAATGTTTAACTGAGCATTAACAGCATCCAAAAACTGATATTCTGGATTGAGAAAAGTGATTAATACACTTTAAAAACTACTCGGAAACGTTTCCGAAAATCAATGGCAGCAAAATAAACTGTTTTTTAAAAGGATTCTTCAAATGCCGAATCTATATTGAATTCTATGGTTTCTCATAATAAAAAAAAAACTCTTTTCGGAATCGTAGGTAACTCGGAAGAAGTTATTGTATATTTTCTTTCATGGTTATATTATATTTTAGTAGATTGAGAAGCATTCATCTTCTTACATAGTGTAGGTTTCCTATACAGAAGATAGTTTTAGTGAGCTCTACAAAATGCAATGTTTGCACAAGATTTTAGAATCCCCCTGTGTATAATAGGTCTTTGATATTACGTCAAAAATATTTCATTAAGCGCAAGGAGTGAGAATCAAATTAAAATGTTTTTCTTGCACTAGTCATTAGAAATAAATTTCATATGCTCATTTCCGGTAATTTTTAATAATTCTCAAGTGTCTTTCTTAGTATCCAAAATTGTAATTAAAGAAATAACAAATATAATCTTTTTGAAAATTCTTCTCTTAATTAAAAGTTATTTCCGAATAAACATTATTATTAAAAAAAAAAAAAAAACTCTGAAGTTGATAACGCTAATTGCGATCTAAGTTTCCTATACAAAAAAAAAAAAAAAAAATAGTTTTAGTGAGCTGTACCACACCTCAATGTTTGTCCATGATTTTAGAATCACCCTGTATATAATAGGTCTTTGATATTATGTCATATTTATTTTATCAAGTACAAGAAGTGAAAATCAAATTAAAATTATTTTGTTGCACTAGTCATTAGAAATAAATTTCATACGCTCTTTTACGGTAATTGTTAATACCTTAATTATATATATATACTATATATATATTAAACGGTGAAAGACTAAAAATAATCTTAAGTGCCTTTCATAGTTTTCAAAATTGTAATTAAAGAAATAATAAATATGATCTTTTCAAAAATTCTTCTCTTAATTTAAAGTTATTTCTGAATAAACAACATTTTTAAGAAAAAAAAAAAAAAAAAAAAAAAAACAGGACACTGGAACTGACAACACTAATTGCGACCAAGGTTTCTTATAGAAAAAATAGTTTTAGTGAGCTGTACCACACCTCAATGTTTGTCCATGATTTTAGAAACACCCTGTATATAATAGGTATTTGATACTATGTCAAATTTATTTTATCAAGTACAAGGAGTGAGAATCAAATTAAAATGTTTTTGTTGCACTACTCATTCGAAATAAATTCCATTCGCCCATTTCCTTTAATTTTTAATACCTTAATGTTATAAATATATATATATATATCAAACGGCAAAAGACTAAAAATAATCTCAAGTGTCTTTCATAGTTTTCAAAATTGTAATTAAAGAAATAACAAATATGATCTTTTCGAAAATTCTTCTCTTAATTTAAAGTTATTTCTGTATAAACGCTATTATTACGTTAAAAAAAGGCAAGAAATTCCTCGCAAATTGCTCGGATTGTAAATTAAATTTATTTCAAATAAAACAACACTTATTTAGTGTGTCACCATAAATTACAGATAATAGCATAAAACTATTTGGTGAATGCAAATTAAAGCACTTTTTTTTTCTTTCTAGAGTCATTTCTTGTATTTTTTTTTAACTTTCGTAAGAATGCAATAAAATCTTGTTTAAAATTTGGTACTTAACTTGGGAATACTTCATTTTACGGCGACATATTGCCTTTTAATTTTTTGTAACAAAAATGAAAAAGGTTTGTGTTATTTATTATAACAATGATAATAATTAACGTGCTTTTATGTTGAAAGAGGGATTGTTTACAAAGTAATTTTTTTGTAATTTTTGTACACTCTGCTCATTATTAAATGCGCGAAGTTACTTAAAATAATTCTGTTCTTTTTTAATTTTCCAAATAGAATTCCTTTAATGAACATTCTTTAGATGGTTATATTAAATTCTGACTAATTGCAAATGTCTAATTTCATGCATACGCATAAAATCATTCTTTAATAAAATATTGCGATTCAATACATGATAATTAAGAGAAAAAATCTCGATGACAAAGTTAAATCGCAGTTTCAGAGTAAAGTTACTATCAAATTTGTATAATTTTCCAATGGTTTGTCTACATTATGTATTGCTCTGCCCTTTTAATACTTTCCAACATAGTAGAAAAGTGTTTATGATTTCGTTATGTCTGTCCGTCTGTCTGCCAGGTCGTCTGCCTGTCCATGCTGTAACACACGTAAATATACGTGGATAACAATGAAACTGGTATATGTTTTTGAGGTTTACCGTAGTACATTCCAAATTGAAAATTTAATGTGTAGCATTTATAGTTCGTTTACAGGGACATGCAAAATAATTCAATTGCATTATGTGGTTTACGGGGAAAAACGTTTGCAGTGAATTTAAATAAAGTTATACTATATCAAATATATTGAAATTGATATACATTATTGAAGTGCAATACAACATTATTTCTGCAGAATATGGAGTGCATGGCATTGTAAACATTCATTTACAGGGAGACACAAAATAATTCCGTTACATTATTCTGTAGGGAATAAGCATTTGCAGCGTATTTTAAAATGCTGCACTGTTTCAAACATAATGAAATTGATGTGCATTGTTGAGGTGCACTACAAGATGCTTACTGTAAAATATGGAGAGCACATCATTTATTTATTCCTTTACAGGTGCTTAAAAGGTATTCGGTTACATTACTGTCTATGGGCGATAATCGCTGAAAGTACGTTTTCATATGCAGTATTCATTTTAAAGCTTAACCAAATTTTAGTACATTACGTGGTGTGCTTAAATTCTATGGCTTATATACAGGATGCGCAAAAAAAAAAAAAAAAAAAAAAAAAAAAAAAAAAGGCAAGCATTACTGTATATGGGAATGAATTGCTTAGAGGCGTTTTTCAATTGTGTTCTGCATATTCCTGCTTAACTATGTTTAGTTAGTACATACTTAGATATGTTTGTATATAAATAGTAAATTCATATACAGGAATGCACAAAAAACAGAATATGTTACGGTCTATGGAATAAAATTGCTGGAAATTCGATTTTAGTTGTGCGTTTCCAATCGGAATTAAATTTTAGCTTAATATGTGGTGTGTGTAAAAAATTGTAGAACTTATGAAGAGTTTTAAAAAACATTACAAACTACAATATATGCGTGATAAAGGCTGAAAAATGTCTTTAAACGCGTTTTACGTTTTATATCGGAATAAAATTTAGTAAACCATGTGGACTGTGTACAAATCTATAGAAAATATACAACGCTACTCAAAAGATTCAAATATCTTATAGACTGCGGGCGTTAATTGCTGAAATTTGGTGTTCAAATGTGTTATGTGTTTTCTAAATTGTTTATTTAGATATGTTTTCTTACCTTATTAAATACTGAAATTTTGTTACAGAATTCAGGAAGTGTTGGAAAGTTTTTCATAATCTATGTATGACGCATGATTTTTCAATCTCGTTTATAATCTTTTTTCGTGAGCTTATTGATTTTAATCTCACGTGTAAAGGAATACGCACAAATTATATGGAAATGTGACCCCGGTGAAATTGTCTGAAATTTTGATGCTATACTTCATCCGATACTGATGAAATGTCTAAATAGGCAAAATCCTAAATAATGTCTAGTTTTGATGCTATAATCATCGAAAGATCATAATTCACATTACATAGCAGCCAACCTTTTTCAAGCCATATAAACATAATTTGAAACCAGAATATTTGGAAAATATGTTAGAAATTTATTATGTTTCCTAGGAAAAATTTAAGAAATAAATAAGTATAAATCAACATTTCATATATATGAAGCAAATTCCTATCTACTGCAATTTAATCATTGTTGAATGTGTGATGAATATAGTTGCACAAGAATTCACTTTATTACCCCAATTTGATCAGATATGATTGAGCTTGATTAGCGGCAATATAGATCAAAGATATACTGAATATGATGTACAAGTGTTGCTCTTCGCAAATTAATTATCTTTAAATTAGAGACCAGGCTAAGAGAAGGAGTTTTGGTTCACATTTTCTACTCTGATTTATTTATTGATACTATACTAATGTTTTATTATCCATTTTTTTTTAAAAGTTCTGTTTTAGAAGTATTCATTATAAACTAGAAAAATAAAATAAATCGGTCAAGTTCGAATATAACTCGTGCTCAAAGTGTTTCGCACATTAAATTTATTAATTACTATTTATTAATTAAAAAACACTTACTACCCTTTTTTTTTTAATAATTGTTGTTTCAGTATATTCAGAAATAGAAGGGGAGGGATACATTTTTGCACTACACTTTCAACGATATCTCTAAAAATATCATATGAAAATTAAAACAAATACATTTTTGAGTTTGGTGTTACGAGATCTTTCGAATTATAATATACACGATATATATAATTTCAAGTAACTTAATTAATATCTCGGCTAATCACAGGCAATTTGTTTCGAAAACAATTATCAAATACCCTTGGGTGATTCCGCGTCGATAAATACCTCGAGCAGCCGTTAACTCTTTCGCTGACAGCCCAAAAAATAAAATTTGTGTGTAACGGAAAAATGCGTTTTTCTCAAAAACCATGTGACATAGGAAAATCACTATAGCTTTTCTGCAAGGTTTCAATAAACTCCTACTACCCCTAATTTTTTCATAATTTTAGTTTCAGTAGATTTGCAAATAGACGGGGGGGGGAGGGCATATTTTTGTAGTGAATTGTAGACGATATCTCTGAGAATATAATACCTAACATTAGAACAAATGTATTTTTGAGTTCGATATTACGAGATCTTTCACACGATACCGCATACAAAAAGAAAATTTGTTTTTTCAAGTAATTAACCCCACTAATTTTTTTTTTCAAACATACTTATGAATAGTTAATAGTCTGAAAATAGGTGGGTCAATAGATTTATAACTTTCCGAAGTTTGAACTTTCTACGTACCATAGTTTACTAGAAAAAGGGTTCTGACAGACGGACAGACAGACACAGGAGTGATCTTATAGTGGTTCCGTTTTTACTTTTTAATTACGGAACGCTAAAAATAAATCGGTGTAAAGAATTTTCCCCCTTTTCTAAACAGATAATTTTAAGTGATCAAATGGTAGCAAAATTTCGCCGAGAAAATAAAACTATTTGGATTTTGAAATTTTAATACACAAAAGTAATATATGTCTTAATAATATTATATATCTTATAAATTTTAACACGATTTCCAAAGCATTTATTACATTACCGTAAACGCGTTCATAAAACACAGGTTAATTAAATTTAGGTTAGTTGTTTGATGTTAAATACCTTGCGTATTTATTCATATTAAATATTTAATGAAAGCAAATTCTATTAAAATTAATTTTGTCTGCAACAAATTTAAGTTGTATTTAGGGAATAGTAGAAAACGGAACAGCTATTTAGAGAATTAAAATAAAGGAATAATATTTCTATATTTAAAACTCTATATACAATAATATTAAAATATTAAAGAATCGATGAAGCTACAAAACAAATGAATAATACGTAGCATTATACAGGAAAAGTCAATATGTTTGAAAATTTACTCAATAATTTATTAAATTACTTGTAGAGATATAGAAAAACGTCTGTTTCCTGTAATAGCACCGTCATTTCATGTGATGTCCCTATCGTCAACCAAAAGGTGGTATCTTTATTTTGTTGCATTATGAAGTTCATCACACTTTTCGTGATTTCACTATAAAGTGACTCTGAAGTCACAGTGACTGTTTTTTGAATCATTTGCATC
This sequence comes from Maratus michaelseni, assembly GCA_963931845.1. NCBI lineage: Eukaryota > Metazoa > Arthropoda > Arachnida > Araneae > Salticidae > Maratus > Maratus michaelseni. Next base: position 91,479,710 of record OZ007586.1, on the reverse strand, counting down.
TCGTCACAAAATGGAACATATAGACTTTACATCGACACCACAGTTATTCATTTTCCACGTCACGTGACGTCGATGTGGACAGTATGAGTTTTATTTGAGTTATTATGTTATTAGTGTTACTCTAATAATTCTGCTAAAATAATCATAGATCCAAAATAGTATCAATCTTTGAGAAAAGTTTTTGCAGTTTAGAAAGTTGCTTGGAGGGTTATATACTCATTTAAAAGAACAAAAATCTTTGAATTTTTAAATACCTAAATTCAACATGGTTATTTTTTTTTCAGCTTTTAATTTGTGTAAATACCCAATTTTCACGAAGTTCCTACGATTAGTTGTTGATTACTGATAATTTTTAACTTATCTGACTTAAAGGGTTATTTCTAAAGTGAAATTTGTTACTTAATATATGGGATTCTACACAATTATCATAAGCTTTTAGTAGGAATAAAACAAATCTATTAAAAGCTATTATATTATGATATTTAGCAATGTATTATCTTGAATTCAAGATGATATTTTTCATTAAATAAAATTACACCACTCAAAGAACAAAAAAATTTACATGATAGAATGAGCCATTCTTTATCTGTCTCAAACTAGATGTAACGAGAGACACAACACTACGCCAAAGGAAAAAATGTAATGAAAACGGTTGGAAAATCCGTACAGGGAAAACAAATAACTTCACCTCGAGAAAATGCGGGCAAGAATGGCAGTAAAAAAATATTTTTAACTTTGGAAAAGAGGGACGGCTTTGGATTAACTTTTCACACTAAATTGTGTGGTACTGGAGTCACTCAATATCTTATTTTAGTAATTGAACGTAATTTTTTGATACAACTTATTTATTACATAGGTGAGAGTGTGTACTAATGGTAATATAGTTGGCAAATGGAATTTCTCGTAAAATAAATCAGCTAAATGTTCAGACATTTGCATATATATAAAAGGATCAGCATTGCACAAGCACATGCATTATATTTTCATTAGCTGAGGGCAAAGTAAGAAGAAAACCATTTTCAAGCTTAACTGTGGTGATTTTTTTATGTTTAATAAATACTTATTTGAATAAAGTATTGAGTCGGCTTTTAAAAATATTATATATTATTATGAAAATTTTAATCACTGCTATCCATTTGCAATCTTCGTATTGCGTTAGTGATAAATAGTTAATTTACAATGTCTAAATGCTGTTCAAAATGGTAACGCAACTAATGCAACATGTCAGGCTGAGGGACCCCAAAGTGATTAAATACAAACACTGCATCTTAAATATATGTTAAATGTACAAAAAAATGAATGTGCCTTTTTCTTTTACATTTAAAATCAAAACACATAGGGTGAAATGCAAATTTCGCCTTACTTTATTCATAAAATAAGTATATGAGATTCGATAGATTCCACTGCTACTTATCAGGTGACATTTAAAAGACGTAAATAGATGTTAAAAGATGTTTAAAATGTTTACTGTCCATGTACTTTCGGCCGGCTACCGCGACCATCATCAGGGAGCGAAAATCCTTACTGACTGCCGTCATAGGCATCTGAACAGTTTTTAAAAGAAGCTGGAGTGCAGATGCGTAAGACGGCAGCCATTTTGGGTGCAAAATGAAACAATTGATAGAAAAATTTAATTTTAAAACTTAGAAAATATAAGTGAGAAACATAATGAGACATTTCTCTATAAAGCACATACATTTAAAACGGCAAAATAGAAATGAACTTCGTTAATACAAGAAGCAAAGGAATTCAATTAAATCCTCGTATTAACCGTTACTCGTAATGCCTATAAAGATAATATAAATCTTAAAGACATACAGATAAATAAACTAATTACAACAATTAATTGCTCTAATTATATTAATGCTAAAATTAGCATAATATTATAAAGTTTATGGGAAAACCTCAGTTGAGAGCCTACATCAGTCATGCGAAAAAACGCGCAAGCTAATGTTAAGTCTATGGGAAGGTACTTGCGCGATTTCTCGCTCGCATTTTAAAATTTTTAATGATTTTTTTTTTTTTTTTTTTTTGCATAGGATAGCTGACGTCATTCTCTAACGTTATTAGTTTTTTCTTTTTCGATTTTGGTTCCAGTTTTTTTATATGAAGGTACTTTCACTTTCAGAACCGGTTCCCAAATTGAAAATGTCCTCTTATAAAAAAACTGTAACCAAAATCCAAAAAGTAAAAACTAACAACGTTAGAGATCGACCTCAGCTAGCCTATGCAAAAAAAAAAAAAATCATTTAAAAATATTAAAATGCGAGCAAGAAATCGCGCAAGAACCTTCCCATAGACTTAACATTAGCTTGAGCGTTTCTAAGCGTGACTAGCGTAGGCTCTTAACATTGAAATAATCACTGCGACTTTCGAGCTATTGATTTCACATATCTTTTTCATTTTAACGGTGCAATAAGAGACATGAAAAAGCTGTTTAATATAGGATAGAGTCCGTATTTAAAGACATAAACAAATAAAGGTTTACTTCTATGCTCCTTCGTTTCCATGGTTCAGTTGTAAATCTTACAAAGCGGCTGTATATAAAACGTCCTTATTTCTTCCTCCTTCCTTTCATTCTGCCAATATCTCATGGCAATCTTTTGCATTTTCTTTGGTAAATGTCTTCTCGAAATTTGAAATTGTGTCTGGTAAATCTGTTAAATTACTACGTTTTAAAAGGCAGTTGTAATGTAGAAATATTATCGGTAAGACAGAATAGTGGAGAATTTATTTCCTAATTCTACCCTAATATTCGTCTAAAATTCCATATAAATAAACACATACTTTGCTTGCATCTGCCGTGAACATGCTTTGCTTTTGTAGCTCGTAAAAAGCGTGAAAATCTTAACATAATTTAAATGATGAACCATTCATAAAGAGAAAGTTGCTCGTTTTAAATGTGTCCTCGTTTTAGCCGTACTCGTATTAAAAGAGTTTGGCTGTATATAGCTTTTAAATTCGTTGAAAACAAATCCATAAAAATTCTTCCATCGAATTGAAATGCAAACAACAATTTCACATCTTTATCTGACAAATAAATTATTAGTATTATTAGCTGCCAAACCTCAATAATTACACAGAGATTTTCCCCAAAAGATAATTTAAAGAATGTAATAGTGTTCAGTTTTTGTAATGGTGGTTTACATTTCTCCATTACTTTTAGATTTTTATTCTCTGTAAAGGAAAATAAAATATATATTTTTAAAAAGGCTATACATTTCGAAATCTCGAAGCATTACTTTTTTTTAAACTTCTCTCTTTTTCATTGGATTTTCTAAAACTAATATACCTCGTATTTCAAACTGATTATGTTTTAATAGAATAAAATATTGCGTAAGATAGGTTACCAATATTTTTCAACTGTTGTTTTGTTTTATGTTTTTCGTCAGCGAAATCCAAAAGCTTTCAACAGAAATCCAATTTATAACTGTAAGATATCGATTTCTTAAAATAATAAAATAAAAGTTTCGGGAAAAAGTTTACTCAAATTCGAATTTTATTTCATACATTTATCAAGCGAAAAAATTCTGTTAACTTAAAACTTCATTTTGTTAATTGATTTATTGGTTTTTTTGCAAAGCGAAAAAAAATCCTTCGAATAGACATTTTATGTTGATAAACGTGAAAAAGTATTTGTTTATATTTATTTAGTAAAAAAAAGTTGTTTAATTTTTTACGACATAAATCATACAGCTTTTATTAGATAAAAAAATACACTTATAACAATTTAATAGCAGGTATTTTTTCCGTTTGTTTCACACAAAATGAGAATATTTTGACATTTTTGTTATTTATTTCCTTTAATAATCATTTTTAATTTTTTTATCCTGTTTTATTATTACAACTAGCTGATTTACCCTGAGTTGCCCAGGCCAAAGATAATAACCTTAAATATACCGAAAATCAGTGCTAAATATGGACATTTTTCTCCGGTGTGATTCTGTGTTGGGAGCCCTACTGACTTCGGCAGCGTTCACTCTCGAATTTGTACGATATTATATTTTAAACCGAAATTGTATTTAAACGAACCGAGAATTTGGGGCCCCACTGCCTTCGATAGCATACGCTTGGTGGTCATACGTACGTTCCGTTCTGATTTTGCAAACAACCTTTGAATTTGTAAGATTTTATATTTCTAAGCGATAATCTATCCAAATGCAATAAGGAGGCCCCAGTATAGTTTTTGCCGATTTAATTTATGATGTTTAAATATATTACACTTTCAACTTTGGCCAAAAGTTCCCGAGGAAAATCTAAAAAAACAGCGTCATCTAGTAGGGCTGCCACTGGCGACTATTTTTATATTTTATTCGCACCACTATTTTACAAAAAATAAATTTTGTCGTATATTTCTCTTGCACATATTCCCAAAGTACCTGTGAAACATTTATCTTTTGAGAAACTGGTATAAGATAGAATAAAATAATGGTTCCCAGTGGCAACCCTGTATATTTCTCTTCCACATATGGTCAATGCGTATACAAAATATTTTTGTTTTGAGAAAGTGGTGCGAGATAGAATTAAAAAACAGTCACCAGTGGCAGCCCTTCTCTAGTGTTAGTTATTTTCATGTAAAATATCTTGTTATTTTCCTCTCTTTAAATAAAGAGGATTGTTGAAAAAATAACTTCGAAATTGTGGAGTTATTAAATATGATGATTTTAAAACGGCGAAAAGAAAAATTCCGCTGTTCAATCCCTTGCACTCTTTTAAAATGCGAAATAATATCTCAGGAGGATTTCCTGCAGATTCACATTCTGATACTTTAATTTTATTTATGTTCTTACAATCCAATTTCGTTTTTTTGTTCGATTTTTATGCTATTTTAGCATTTTTTGTATACTGCAGAAACTGTACTACAGTGGCCTCTTAGTTCTTTAGTCTACCGAGAAATTTGCTGTTTATGTACTTACCAGTTCGGGTTCCGACATTAAACAAATCAACTCAATATTCACATGTTTATTTGTACATTTAGAAATTCGCCAAGGCCATAAAAGTCGTATTGAATTTTCATACTTCAATCAGCTCACAATGCCATTCTTCAAGTTCTTCAATACCAGAGTTTGCATTTTTAGTAACATAACAGTTTTGCAAGTGATGATCTTTATTAAATGCTGATATTAAATAAAGGGAATTTGACGTTGATGTATAAATTGTTTTAATTTTAAACTTGTTTTTGCTGTATTGTTGATAACGTTTTAAAAACGTTTATCCAATTATCTAAATCATATTTTCGTTGAACAAATAAGATGCCATTTAACAATTTTGTTCTTTGTTATCTTAATAACCAATTTAACTTATGAAATAGTGTACATATTTCTGTAGCTATTTTTTTGATAATTAAAACTGAGATTATATTCCATAAATGAGTGATCACTACAGTAAAGAGCTCTTTCGTGTGTGTACCATTGTATATTACTAAAATTTAGTCTGCGAAAACTTAGGACAGAAGGCAGTGTGAAATTCCTTTTTGTCATATAAAATTTTGGCGGGTTTTCTGAGATCTACGACAGTGGATAAAAAATAAAACTTACATCGCTAAATAAGAAATATGAGTGTATTTTAAATTTTATTTTGAGTAACATTCCTTAAGTATCAAAGCTTCATATATGTCACAAATATTTTCTACGCTGTCTAATATATAATTTTAATTATGCGAAAAAAATGATTTTTCCTCTAATTAATTTCAACACTCTTGAAGTAGAGTGCTAATTACAACAAGTGCAATTTCATTTATGGAAAAAGAAAGCAATCGCAATGACCCAAATTAAAACTCAATGTGAGATGGCTCTGAATATTCCACTTAAAATGTTTTAGAAACTGTTGAGTAGTAGGAAGACCAGTTCGGGTTCCGACATTAAACAAATCAACTCAATATTCACATGTTTTTCTGTACATTTATAAATTCTCCAAGGCCATAAAAGTCGTATTGAATTTTCATACTTCAATCAGCTCACAATGCCATTCTTCAAGTTCTTCAATACCAGAGTTTGCATTTTTAGTAACATAACAGTTTTGCAAGTGATGAGCTTTATTAAATGCTGATATTAAATAAAGGGAATTTGACTAGAGTTTTAGTATATCAGTGTGCTTGTTTAGTGGAAAATTATAAAAAATGTGGTTAAAAAGTTACTGATCAACACTACTTATTAAAACAATTATTTAATCACAAAGTTTTTGTGATTAAATAAAAATAAAAGGCAATGGAATCTAAGCAGATTTCTTTAAATCTAAAGTCGTATTGAATTTTCACACTTAAATCAGCTCACAATTTCATTATTCAAGTTAAGTTAATAGAACGACGTTAAAAAGCTGCTTGAACATGTAGCAACATGTTTTGCATATTTCGGGAAATTAACATTTTCAATCATTCTCGTCTCAGCGGTTAGCTGGCTTGTATTCTGCGACCATGAACATCCAATGTTCCTGGGTTCGATTCTGTGTGGCTCATTTGGATTTACTGAAAATGTCCTCTATGACTTCATTGAAAAAATAAATGAGAATTTTTGTAATGTCCTGTGACAAAGCTTGTTCGCTGAAAATAATCTCTACTTCTATAACTTCTCAGCCAAACAGTGAAATATTCTTTGTTTCTTTATAAAATAGTAATTGTCATTTAAATGAATCACAGCCGTCATATTAAAATTAAGTTCAACAAAGAGACTAAATGTTATTGACGACTAAAATAATAATTTACAAGTTGATGGTGGTATTTTCCTTATTAACATTGACAAATTTGAGAAACCATTTATGTCTAATCAATTTAGACAATATTGCGAATTCAGAAACAGAAAAAGGAACTAGCTTTAAGAAGAATTTCACAGTTTAATTCCTCCGTCAAAACTTGTTGCATTCGGGATATTAGGTTCACAACAGAACACAGAACTTCCAAATCCCAAGTACCTTGAACTAGAGTATCGCAAATATTCTTTTCCTCTTGAACGCAGCAATAAATTTATTGTTTTTTGAAATTAGTCTGTTTTTGAAATAATTACAGAGTTACAAGAATTTTTATTACGTATTATAAATTGTTGGGGGGGGGGGGGGGGAATCCGTGCCTGAAATTCTTTTAGCAAAAAAAAGGCTATTTAATTTTTATAATTATGTCTTATTTATTGAAGATGCTTATTTATATACTTATTTTCTGCCCTTAGTTATAAAATAAAATATTTATACATTTTACAAAGCTTTTAAAACTGTTTCCTATGTTCTAGAGAAAAAAAATGCATGAAACAATAAAACAAAGAATTCCAGTTTGTTGCTATAAGTTTCAATCTACGAAATAATTATAGTTTCAATTCTCCCGTTAGCACAAATCCTCTTTCTATACGAATAAAAATTAAATTAATTCAACCTTTTCCCACCGTTGATGCGTAAAGAAATACATTTTCTAAGAAAACTAAATTTGGACTGAATGAAAATATTTTAATTTGAATGTATGCATACATTGAAATTGTGCTAAATATAAAACTTTTAAATGATTATAATGCAGTTTTAATCTATTAGGGGATTCCGAGAAATTCCGAAAGAGAAATGAGAAAACGGTTCATGGAATTGCGTCTGCACGTGGAGTTTCCGGGTATTAGTAAATGTTATTTTTTTTACTTTAAAGTTTATTGCATTGTGAATTAGAGCTTTCATTTTTTTAAATTGATTCATTTTCCGAAGATTTTTTTTACAAAAATAAAATACCCTTTAAATGTCTGATTAGATGTAAAATACAGAATTAAATGAAATGATTCATTAATTTCATTAAAAATGTATACATTTTGAAGAAAGAGAGACATGGAAGCTTTTGATAGAATAAACGCTATATGTCTAAATATAAAGTTTTATTGAGAGAATTTATAAATTCCGAATATTTTAAATCTGGATACACCGCATAGATTTAGATGACTGAAAAGTTCGCCCCATTCTTGAGCTAGCATATAATTATTAATATTGCCACTGCTCTCAAATCCAAATTCTCTTCTTTGTCACACATTTATGAAATAATTCTTGTTTCAACTCCCTCGTTAGAACAAATCACTTTTCTATACGAATAAAAATAAAATTAATTCCACATTTTCCCAATGTGGATGCATATAGAAATATATTTTCTAAGATAAGTAACTTTGAACTTAATGTAAATCTTTAAATCTGAATGTATGTATTCATTGAAATTGTTTTAAATATAAAACTTTTAAATGATTTTATAATACCGTTTTAATCGATTAGGAGATTCGGAGAAATTTCGAAAGAGAAATGAGAAAACGCTTCATGGAATTGCGTCTGCACTTGAGGTTTCCGGTATTAGTAAATATTATTATTTTTATCATAAACGGATATTGCATTCAGGATTATAGCTTACATTTCTCAGAATTGATTCATTTTCCGAAGATTTTTTTTACAAAAATAAAATACCCTTTAAATGTCTGATTAGATCTAAAATACAGAATTAAATGAAATGATTCATTATTTTCATCAAAAATGTATAAACTTTGAAGAAAGAGAGACTTAGAAGCTTTTGGTAGAATAAACGTTTTATGTGTAAATCCTAAATTCTAGAGAAAGGTGTTTGAAACAATAAAACAAAGAACTGCTGTTTGTTTTTACACGTCTCAATCTATGAAATAATTCCGTTTGAATTCCCTCGTTAGCAAAAAAACAATTTTCTATAAAAATAAAAATAAAATTAATTCCACCTTTTCCTAACGTGGATGCATAAAGAAATACATTTTCTAAGATAACTAAATTTGGAATTAATGAAATCTTTAAATCTGAATGTATGTATTCATTGAAATTGTTTTAAATGTATAACTTTTAAATGATTTTAATACCGTTTTAATCGATTAGGAAATTTGGAGAAATTTCGAAAGAGAAATGAGAAAACGCTTCATGGAATTGCGTCTGCACTTGAGGTTTCCGGTATTAGTAAATATTATTATTTTTATCTTAAAAGGATATTGCATTCAGGATTATAGCTTACATTTCTTAGAATTGATTAATTTTCAGAAGATTTTTTACAAAAATAAAATATCCTTTAACTGTCTGAATATCCTTTAACTGTCTGATTAGATGTAAAATACAGAATGAAATGAAATTATTCGTTATTTTCATCAAAAATGTATAAATTTTAAAGAAAGAGAGAGTTAGAAGCTTTTGGTAGAATAAACGTTTTATGTGTAAATCCTAAATTCTAGAGAAAGGTGTTTGAAACAATAAAACAAAGAACTGCTGTTTGTTTTTACACGTTTCAATCTATGAAATAATTCCTTTTGAATTCCCTCGTTAGCAAAAAAACAATTTTCTATAAAAATAAAAATAAAATGAATTCCACTTTTTCCCAACGTGGATGCATAAAGAAATACATTTTCTAAGATAACTTTGGATTGTTGAAAATCTTTAAATCTGAATGTATGCATTCATTGAAATTGTTCTAAATATATATTTTTTAAATGATTATAATACCGTTTTAGTCGATTAGGAGATTCGGAAAAAATTTGAAAGAGAAATGAGAAAATGGTTCATGGATTTTAGTCTGCACGTGAAGTTCTCTGGTATGAGAAAATATTATTTATGTTTTAACTTAAAAGAATATTGCATTCAGGATTATAGATTTAATTTTTTAGAATTGATTAATTTTGAGAAGATTTTATTTATAGGAATAAAAGATGTTTCGAATGTCTATTTAGATGTAAAATACAGAATTAAATGAAATTATTCATTACTTTCATGAAAAAGTTATACATTTTGAAGAAAGAGAGACATAGAAGATTTTGGGAGAATACACGCTGTATGTCTAAATATAAAGTTTTATTGAGAGAACTTGCAAATGCTGAATATTTTCAATCTGGATACTTCGCGTAGATTTAGGTGACATACAAGTTCGTCCCATTCTTGATATAGCACAAATTAATATTGCGGCTGCTCTGAAACCCAAATTATCTTCTTTGTAACATATTTATGAAATAATTGTATGTCATAAATGCATACGATTTGAAACTATTTTAATTGGTTTTCTGTAGAATCGTACAACGGCTTTTCTTTCTTCTATAAAATTAAAGCATGTTTCAGAAAACACCTTGAAATTTGGTGCTTTGAACCAATTTTCGGGAGATGATCGCGTATGTGTAAATATATGTCTAAATGCATTTATATACGGTAAAAGTTCTATAATCGGGTATGATATTGGGCATTGTAAATATATCCGCCAATATAGGTAAAATAATTGTCATACAAACTTACCACAATTGTAATAAGATGTCAATATTTCCACAGAATCATTTTCATATGTTGATTATTTGAGCTTATGAAAATTACGAAAGTAGAAAGATGCCGTATCATGATATGTTATTAAATATTTATGTGAAGCAAATTAATGTAGTACATAGATTTTAAAATGTATACAATTTGAAACTATTTTAATTGATATTCTATAGAATTTTACAACGACTTCTCTTCTCTCTATAAAAGTTAAAGCATATTTCAGAAAACATCTTGAATTTTGGTGCTTTGAACCAGTTTTTTGGAGATGATCGTGTATGTGTAAATATATGTGTAAATGCACTTACATACCAGAAAAGTTCCATAATCGGGTATGACATTGGGCATTGTAGATATAAACGTCAATATTGGCAAAATGTTTTCCATACAAACTTATCACATTTGTAATAAAATGTCAATATTTCCACAGAATCATTTTCATATAATTATTAGTTCATGGTAATTAGGAATGTAGCAAGAGGCCAAGTCATGATATTTAATGAAAATTCCTATTAAATATTTATGTGAAGTATCAAACTAATATATCACATTGTTTTTACAATTTTAATCCAATATTGGAATGTTTTAGTGAAAATTTGATTAGAAATACACTGGGTGATCGGTTAACGAACTGTTCGGTTTACGAACAGATCGGTTAACGAACACTTTCGAGAGAGATTTTTATGTTCGGTTAACGAACCTCCTCACAAAACAAAGCCAAGAAGAAACAATGCTGTGTTTCAGATTTGCAGCGACTTGCATCGACAATTATCGACTTGGAGAACATTTTAACAGTTCTGCATTTTAACAATAATTAATTCAGGGGCTACCAGGGGTTCGGGCCCTAGGACCCTAGAGGCCCTACATTTTAGGGCTCTCAAATAGAATAAACAGTAGAAAAACATTAATTTTTATATTTTGTGTCCCTTTTTAAAGAAATATTTTTAGTTGGAAGTTAATTATTTTAACTGAAATTTAGTTCCTATATTATTAACAGCCTCTAGTCTCCACTTGAGCTTTACCGGGCTCTGCAGTAAACACGATCTGTTAGAGAACTGGTGGAGTTTTTGAAAGATCCAATTGATAAACTGATATGATTTAATGCTGTTGTCAATGAATGTAATCCTTAAAAGTTTTTACAAAAGACATGCCATTTATTTTTTAAGTACGGCACGACACGGACAAAGCCATGAAACTGCCATATCTCTATATTAAATACGGACGAATGTTAACCCTATTAATATGGGAAGATTGAAAACTCCACAAAGAAAATTTAAGCTTTTGTCAAATATTAAATGCCCCACAAACTGAAAAGAAGCATGACTGAAGGAAGGGCAAGACTGTATGTATGTAATGTATGTTTTATTATTATTACACTTAAATAAATTTCGGGGTAATTTATATTAATTTTTATACATTATTTGGTTTTTAAGAACGAATTAATTGAATTCCCATACAAATCTATATTAAATCTATGATCGGTTAACGAACAATTCGGTTAGCGAACATTATTTTGGAACGGATTAAGTTCGTTAACCGATCACCCACTGTATGTAACTAATATGGTCTACGAATAATACCTGATTTTAATGAAATGTTAGCATGCATCAGTTTAAATATTTTTAATGAAATGCCAATATTGACAAATTTGTGTATGAAACTGGACATGTGTCTGATAAAATGAAATCATTTGCGCGCTATAGCAATAAATTTTAAATATTTACAGTATGATTCAGATTGAATTATCCCTTAATGATATATACACACTCATGTTCAAAAATTAAGGGGCAGTGGCCGAGTTTTTCGATTTTAGACGTTTTGTTGAATATCTACTGATTTTTTTTTAGGAATTGTCATTGAACTTAGAGGACGTCAAGGACATGCTTGACTTCATAATTTTCAGTGAAGATTTTGTTGCGAGGACAAATAGGGGGAGGGCGCAATAATAATTTTAACAATAAACTAATATTTGCGATCACCCAAGTAACAGAAAATGCTCAAAATGGTCTGTCACTGTAGCAAATGGCGATGTAGGTCCTGTCCTGTTCAACATTTGGGCGCGTTTGTGTAAGCATAGCATGTATATTCGTGAAGATGTTAACGTTTCGTGAAAAATTCAAAAGTTTTTTTATTTATAGCATTCAGAGTTTTCAATTTAACACCAGTTTCCGAAAACTTGACAAAGAACAGTAGAAATAGTATACTTCAATTAAAATATTAATGCATTGAATATTTAATGAGAGATGAGTATTTGTATGAAATAAATTTTAATTGCGCATGCGCCTAGAACTACCACAAAGTTTTTTTTTTTTGTCATGATTTGATAGCCAATACTATACAGCAACTCATATAAAAAAAAACAGTCAAATATCGTGAAAACTCAAAAAGACACAGGAATAGAGTGAGATAATTGATAAATTGGGGAGGAAATCCCATATAATCCTAAGGGATTTCCTCCCCAATTTATGGATCAAGGTTTAGAACTAATGGAATTTCCAGCTCAATCTTCGGATACAGCATCTTTGGGACTGTATCGGCAGACAGGTGGCTGCCGTAAGTCTTTCTTTCGAAGTCACTAAATGAGCTGGAACAAGCGTTTCTGCATGTGTGATCTTTGTTTCCCATTTCAGTGTCCAGCAACTTAATTTACAGTTTGGAAAGTCGATGTCACAAATGCATTACAAGTAGTGTCGGATAAATGCTTTATTATAATCCGTTTATTTAATTTTATTCATAAAAAATGCCATTTATTTTTCTTAATCAAATAGTAGACTTTAGCAAAAATTGTAATTTTTTATTTGTAAATTATGCTTGATGTTAAAATTAATAAAATTCAATAAATAACTTTTTAAAGTACAATTCCTCTAAATTTTATCTCTTTTTGTTCATTTGTTTTCAAATTAGACACAAAAGACTGGTTGTACCTTAACCTTTGAAGGCCAGTGTATCATGCCTATCACGCCATATTACAATAAAATACTTTGTAGAATTTATACTGACATTTATATTTGAAAATAAATACCTTAAGAAGTATACTGAAAAAACAACATTCATTTTTCTATAAAGATTTTCTATAAGTATGACATAAAACACAACATTTTAATGAAAAAAGTTATTCACTGATGGCGGTAGATTTACATAAGCTTTTAGTTTGTGACAGGGAATTAATAAAATTCAGTGTGGATTATTACTAAACTATTAACCATGGCTATCATCATTAATATATCTTAATATATTGCATTTTACTACAAATTTAGATGTCCAATTGCTCTAGTACGGCAATGGTAGAGTTATCTAATGGTAAAATGTGAAGTAACCAGAAGAACAATTTCTTGTTTAAGAAATATGCATGTGTTGTTATACAGTAGGAGATTAATTTCTTGGTGACAATCGAGTTAAAACTTAAATTTGTAACTGCCATCGATGAATAATAATCAAATATTAATATAAATTTAATCGCCAGTATCAGTCTAGGCTAGCATATTGTTACTTTATTTCAGAAAATAATGGTTTGCCTGCCAATCCACGAAATTTATTTAATAAATGATATATGTCGCAAAAGTCATCTAAGCACTTCTTAATTTTCTTCTATTTTATTTTAATGTCTGTCTTTTTATACCCAAATGGGATAAATATCACAAATAAAAATATTAATACTATATAATCTTTCCTTCTAGATAAAATGTAAGACTTAGAGCGACACATGACATGGGGGAAAAAGGGGAATCTAAACGCAAGTGAGAAACAGGCTAATGTTTTAGATTGAAACTAAAACATTAAACATAACCAAAACAACTTTTTCTGTTTGTAACCTGATAGAATTACTATTACACTATTTTAAATATCCTCAAAACGATTAAATAACAGTTTTTCTTTTTGAATACCTCAATTAAATTTTAATTTATATGACGGAAGCCGTTTTATTACAGCACTTAATAAACTTTTTAATTTGAATTATGTGCACATATTTCTAAAGTAAAGCAAAAATTGAAATAAAATTTGATTTTTTAAATATCTTAAAAAATTGTCTTTAAAATTTTAATGTTAATCGATTGAATTCTATGATATTTAAGCTTTCTTATTGCACATTCATCTAACATAGCCAAATAAGTAGAATTGTATGAAACTTCACATTTTAAAGCACTTTATTTAAAGTTTATATCGATGGTACGCAATATATTTCCTATTATTCTGATTTCAATAAACTTTTCAAAAGAAAGATCTGAAATACACTGGAATATCTAACATCTGTCGCCAATATGCTGGTTTCCATGGAAACTGTAACTCATTTAGTTTAGGAAGTAGGGATGGAAGCTGAGCAAATTTACTGAGAAAATTCTGATTTTTTTTTTCAATGCTTAAGATTTCCCTTTCATGGGAATAATTCCCTTTTTGAATTTATTCTTTTGTAGCTTACCGAATGATTGGATTCCTTCAAAATTCAAACAGCAAAATTTTTTATGTTTCCGTTTAAAATCTATTTCACTTATTTTCATTTTTTTCTTTGCTAAGATATAGAGACACTTAAATCGGAATTCAAATAGTGTTCGTGTGCATAATAGATTATTTTATTTTAATGCTGTTGAAATGTTGCAAATAGTCGCATTTTTTCCATAGAAAATAAGGAAATATAAAGTAAAAACTCAGAGAAATGTTAATATAAATATTATATAAATTTCTAATAATAGCAGGAACCAAAAGTGTGCGTGTTTGCGTGCAGTCTGTATAAGAAACTGCTGCACGCAGAGTTATAGAATTTGCCAAGAAGGCACCCGTATATGTTAATGGGTCCAAATTGAAACTGGATTTTCAATTTGTAATTGTATATTTTAATTTGATTAATTATGCGAAAGTTGATTTTTTTATTCTGTAAAGTGCGCTTTTCGCTTAAATCCGTCGAAACGTGCTAGCCGGGATCTTCGCATAATGTCATTTAAAAATTGCACTTTTTTCATGGCTAAGCTAAAATAATGGACAGGAATGGATAGCCCTTATTTTGCTACCTCGTAGAGTTTGACTTTAAAAAAAAATAACGATTTTCATTACTTCTTTAACATTTTTTAAAAACTTTTTTTAAGCTTACTTACGGTGCAATTTATTTGAACGAACCTGTATATTTTCATAATTCATATAATTGTTAGTTTTTTTCTATCATTCGAAAGTTCAAAATTTTATCCGTTGAACTATGTAGTTTTTAAAAAATATTTAAGAGTGATTTTTCGATGTATTAAAAAAATAAACGCAGATTGACATAAACACACACACATTCAAAAATAAATTAATTTTTCATTCCAACGACATGAGTGTTTTTTATAACTTGTGAAAACAATAAGCGAGTTTACCCAGACTTACAAAAAAATTCCTCAAAAATAATGAATTGAAAAAATATTTCTTAAATTTCTACCTAAATCTTTATTAATACCGAAATTATTATCGAAATGATACAATTTACAAAATGATACTTTTTTTAACATTTAGCGAATTTTCTCAAAATTTCGAAAAATGCCGATTTTGAAATAATTTTCTATTTTACGCTTAAAAGTTACCACTATACGGAGAAAACTCACAGTACCTGACACAGAGCTCTTCCTTTCATTCCGTGGCACATAAAACCATGCCGAGATCTTCGCCGATTCTCACTTTAAAATTGCCGTGTATTCTTTCTGGAAAGAGTTAGACAAAAATAAGACGGAATTAGATTTTATATTCTTAGGAATTGAATCTCCATTGTTTTGTAGTTATTGCCATGTCAACAATTTAATAACGTTTTATGGGTGCGAAGCGCACAGCATCTTAAATCATCCGGGGTCCGGGATCAAAAACCTCAAAATAATGCATATTCTATTTTTAACACTTTCCAACATAGTTGAAAAGTGTTTATGACTTCGGTTTGTCTGCCGTCTGGCCGTCTGGTCGTCTGGCCGTCTGCCGTCTGTCCGTGTTCTAACTCCTGTAAATATACTCGGATTGCCCTGCAATTTTTATATGTTATTGTCGTTATCTATAGCATGTTCCCTATTTCAACTGAAGTGTGCAGCACTTATAGTTTTTTTAAAGGGACACTCAAAAGAATTCCGTTACATTACGGTCTATGACGAAAAATCATTTGCGGTTTATTCTAATGATGTTACACAATTTCAAACACATTGTAATTGATATATATCACTAAGGTGCATTACAAGAAGCTTAATATGGAATAGGGTGTGCATAGCACTTACAGTTACTTTACAGGGACATTCAAAAGAAATCCTTTACATTACGTATGTGGAGAAAAATCGTTTGGGGATTAATTAAATAATGTTTCACTATTTTAAACGCATTGAAATTTATATATATCACTAAGGTGCGTTACAAGAGGCTTACTACAGAATATTGTGTGTATAGCAGTCATCGATCATTTACAGGAACACACAAAAGAATTCCCTTCTGTCTGTTCACAATAATTCCTGAAAGTGCGTTTTAAGTTACTGAACGCGATTTTAAATTTAACTCACTTTTTGTCTATTACTTGGTGTGTAAAAATTCTGTATTTCATATACAGGGCAGCACAACATTTCGCGAACACATTTCCGTTTATTGAAAAACTCCAGAAGGAGAATTTTAAACTGTGCTACGCGTTTCCTAACTAAACTAAAATTTAGCATCCTATGTAGTATACAGGGTGAATCTAAACTCTTGGGCAAAATTTTAAGGGGTGATAGTACACATCAAGGTAAACAATATTAAATAGGAAACTAAGGGTCCCAAACGTCTTCCGAAGGAAATAAGCGCCATTAAAGTTTAGGGTCCAAAATTTCAAATTATTATAAAAAACGAAAAAATTGGTCGATTCGTTTGCGGTTTTCGCTAAAACTATTCTTTATATCAGCATTTTCTTAAAAATAAATTTTAGTGATAAATTTCAAAAAATGCCGATAGAGAGCGCTTTAGACTTTGGAGTAACGAAAAACTATTTTTTACCGTTATTTTTTGTATCTCATTAAATGCTTTCAAAAGCTTAGACTTAAACTTAAATTTTGAGCTCAAAATCTGAATCGTTGGGAGTGATTAAGTAGCAGAAACTGAACTGCGTTCAGGAGTTGAAATTTGAAACACCTCCCTCTCTCCTGAACACTGTTCAGTTATTCCCGATCTTGGTGTCGTAGACCAGGCAGAAACAATATGAGTTGTAATTTTCCAACTGGTCGAAAAATGTCCGGGCCAGGATTCGTACCTGGGATCTCTTGAAGCTGCCATGCTCTACCAACTGAGCTATCCCGTTTGAATCTGGAGGGCATAATTCATCCATTTCATGCCGGGATAGCTCAGTTGGTAGAGCATGGCAGCTTCAGCCAAGAGATCGCAGGTTTGAATCCTGGCCCGGACATTTTTCGTGCAGTTGGAAAATTACAACTCATATGATTTCTTTACCAATTTGAATAATTGTGTTAAAATTAATACAGGCAGAAACTACTACCCCTACACGTAAAATAAACGATAATGTAATGACAAAATTAAATAGAAAATTTATTCATAACAGACATGAGCAATTTCTCCGCGCAACAAATAAAAGAACAATTTGATGTATGCATTTAGTGCGCAATATGAATGAGGGTTGACACGTAGAAAATGGTACACGCATAATGTTCGTGAGGAATCACAAAAACTGCTCGAAAGAGTGCCCACCAGCAACGATGCAGGCCTCACACCGCCGGCGGAGGGAGTTGTGAATGTTAGTGAATACCCCGGGCATCTCCCGGATATCGCCTGCTACGACGGCAATCCTCGCAACCAGTTCATCGTCGGAGTGGACGGTAAAAAATAGTTGTTCATTACTCCAAAGTCTAAAGCGCCCTCTATTGGCATTTTTAAACTTTATCTTTAAAATTTAATTTTAAAATAAATTTTTAATTTAATTTTGTCATCCCTCTATCGTTTATTTTACCTGTAGGGGGTAGTAGTTTCTGCCTGGTCTACGACACCAAGATCGGGAATAACTGAACTGTGTTCAGGGGGGTTCAAATTTCAACTCCTTAACACAGTTCAGTTTGCGCTACTTAACCACTCCAAACGATTCAGGTTTTGAGTTCAAAATTTAAGTCTAAGCTTTTAAAAGCATTTAATCGGATACAAAAAATACGGTAAAAAATAGTTGTTCGTTACTCCAAAGTCTAAAGCGCCCTCTATCGACATTTTTTAAACTTTTTCTTTAAAATTTATTTTTAAGAAGATACTGACATAAAGAATAGTTTTAGCGAAAACCGCAAATGAATCAACCAATGTTTCCGTTTTTTATAATCATTTGAAATTTTGGACCCTAAACTTTAATGGCGCCTATCTCCTTCGGAAAACGTTTGGGACCCTTAGTTTCCTATTTAATAATGTCTGTCTTGATGTGTACTATCACCCCTTAAAACTTTGCCCAAGAGTTTAGATTCACCCTGCATATACAAATCTACAGATCATATACAGGACTAAATAAAAGTATTCGGATATTTTTCCGAATATTGTATATGTTGGAAATTCCTGAAATTACGTTTTTAAATATGTTATGCGTTTTCCAAATTGTTTACTTTGATGTTATCTTTCAGCTTATTAAACGGTAATGATTTGTAAAATTATTTTGGAAGCGTTGGAGAAAGTGTTACATAATCTATGCTCGACTCATGATTTTTCGTTCTTTTTTTTTTTTTTTTTTTTTTTTTTTTGGCTAATGAAATGCTACAATGTTAGATAAATAAAGCAAACCGTGCATTTCTACGATGATTATATCAGCAGCTATAATAATTCTTGTGTCTTACTACCATTACTACACTGTAAAAAAAATGGGTCGATCTACTAAAAAAAGTTTAGTTTTTCTAACTGATCTTTAGAAATTACTAAAATTTTTTTAGTATATTTGTATTCCACAGATTTTTTTTAGTAACCGGTACTAAAAATCGGAATCATTGCTAGCTGTTTTCTAGTAATGTTGCTAGCTGTTTTCTAGTAATTCTTACAGATTTTATAGTTACTAAGTAAGAATACAAAATTTTTTTTAGTCTTTTTGTACCGATTTTTAGTACCGGTTACTAAAAAAATCTGTGGAATACAAATATACTAAAAAATGTTTAGTAACCTGCGATTTTTTTTTTACAGTGTACCCTGCCCGTAACCAAAACTTAGTCCATTAAACTCTTTTTTTATATAATTTGGGGGGGGATTTAAATTTATAATTTATTTATTTAATTTTTTCATAATTTGGGAGGATTTTAAAAGGATATATCTAAACTTCCTTGCAAGATATGTGTATCAAATTTTGAACAGAGTTTTTGTATTATGTTTTTAATAAATTGCGTTCAGGAGTTTTATTTTCATGTGAAAATTTTGAAAATACAATATCTCGAAGTAAAAATCACTCTCAAAAATCATTTAAATAACTTTTTCATTTATTATAAATTTTGTAAGTAATATTTTTATATATGCTGAAGACAAATTAACAGGAAACATTTTCTGCACTTAACTGTGAAAAAAGGAATGAGGTTTTTGAGTTATATAAAAATTAAATTAATTTTTAATTCTTAATTATTAAAAAACAAAGTTTCCAAAAACATTTTTTCTGAAAATTGATCTCTAAAGAAAGTCACATTTCAGGAAAACAATTTAGTAAAAAATACCTATAAATAAAAAAATATAAAAAATTCTGAAGACGGACGAAACCCGTGTCTATTCTTCCGAAGGCAGAGGGACCAGCCCCCTCCCCACTACTACATTAGTTTGGATAAGATACGCAGCGATAGCTGAAATACAATTTTTTAATGTTCCTCATGGCATTTTTAAGATTAATTTGCAGTAATTTTCTTCTTTTAGGTTGGTTAAACTTGATTTTAAACAAACCCAATTTGGATCTTGGTTCAAATCGGAATCACGCGTTAGTAACATTGTTTGATTTGGTGTGAATTTGAATGTACTTAATTTACAATGAGAAAAATTCCGAAAAAAAAAAAAAATTCACTTCCGACTTGGACTTTTTTTTTTATATTTCAGATTTGTCAATCTGTATACGCGTCTGTTGGCTCTTTCTTATGACTCATAACCGTAAAAATACTTTAATAAACGTAGATTTTATATGTGCTTCTGAAGTATTTGTCAGTACGTTCAGAATTGAAAATGTTCAATGGTCATAACATAAATTAAATTTTTTTAAAGTCCAAGAAATAAAAATTGCAATTTATTATTGTACATTACGAGCTTTTTAAAATACATATTTCTCATTTCTCATGTTACACTATTTCAGATTTAAAAATTTTCTTTGCTAAGACACATAATCATAGGGAAAATTTGTAAAAAGGAAAAAAAAAACTTTACCTTATTGAACAAGAACAACAACAACAAAAAAAAATGTTAGTTTAATTTTTTTCTTATTTTTTGTGTTTTAAAATCCTTTTTAAAAAACATTCATAAATCACACCGAAGAAAATCAAGAAATTTAACAGTATTAGTTTTTTAAAGAGATAAAAACTTTAGAACGATTAAAAAAATGCCCCACCAGTGGCTGAGAGGTTGTGCTCTCGAAGCTGGTAGACGGGAGGTGCTGGGTTCGATCCCAATCGCGCCCGTCGGCCTAATCGTTCGGAGTTTTCGTGGTTTTCTTCGAACCGTGGATTTCTCCATGCGTAAATACGGGTTAGGTTCCCTTAGAAAGACCCCCACGAAGGGCACTCCCCCCGGGCCTATATCCCTAGCGTAGATAATTGGCCGTCAACAATCAACCCAACCCAACGATTAAAAAAATATACGGCAGTAAACAAATTACCTTAATAGTCAACATTTTGAAGGATTGATTTTAGCTCACAGGCTATCAAAGCCTGAGAGCTAATGTGCCCGTCGTTTCTGTATGTACACATGTATGTATGTACGTAACGCGATAACTCTTGACAGAAAAAACCGTTTTGCTTCAAATTTTCTTTATAGGTTCATTGTGATAAGACGCTTC
This sequence comes from Maratus michaelseni, assembly GCA_963931845.1. NCBI lineage: Eukaryota > Metazoa > Arthropoda > Arachnida > Araneae > Salticidae > Maratus > Maratus michaelseni. The sequence continues at coordinate 91,458,508 of OZ007586.1, read as the reverse complement.
CCTGATTAGTTTTGGGGGTTCATTCGTTAAGTATAAAGGGGGTAACGGGGGGCTAACCCCCCTTAATTTAGATAAATGGGTTTTTCATGCAGAATTGTCAGATTTTCATCAAATTTTATATATAGGTTCATTGTGATAAGGTGCTTCGTGATTAGTTTTGAAGGTTAATTGATTAAGTATAAAGAGGGATACAGGGGGCTAGTCCCTCCTTAATTTAGATAAATGGGTTTTTCATGTAGAATTATCCGATTTTCTTCGATCTTCTTTGATTATTTTTTTCTAATTAACCGAGCGGGGGATGAGCCCCCCTTAATACACTATATTTCCAATGATGACCGGTCACTTGCGATTTCAGACGTTTTGTTAAATATCTGGAAAGATACATGAGGAATTATCCTGAAACTTCAGAAGTGTAAACAACATGATAGACGTCATATATTTCCGTAAAGATTTTTTCCCGAAACCCCATAAGGGGCCGTCAACAAATTGAAGAAGAACGAATATCTTTTGGATAACCCTGCAAAAACTGATATTGCAAAAGCATTCAAACTGTAGATTATGATTAAGTGGCTTATTGTAATAAGTTGGGTTCATTTGTATGAAGATAACATGTATACTCGAAGAGAAATTCATGTTTTTATAAAAACAGTCCCAAATTTTACTAAGTTTTTTGCTTATAATTTGCAGAGTTTTTAATATAAAAACAAGTAATTTTCAGAAAATATGACAAACAAAATTGTACACAATACCCTGCAATCAGAATTAAAAAATAATAAAAATTGTATGAAAAATGAGCAGGTTTACTAAATATTGTTTCACTGTGTATGCGCGAATTCAATCAAAATATACTGTGCATAATATATTAGCTAAATGTATAGACCAACTTTTATGAAAGTCTCAAAAACATAGCTTGAAAATTCTGATAGTAATCGTCGATAGAATAAGCTCGAAATTTCGCTGTTGCCAAAAGGAAGCAAAAAGATGAGGGGTTGTATCCAAATATACTAGCTTATGAAAGTTGACATAGTAAGAATGAAGTGTCTCTCATTCTATATATGATACAACCCCTCATCTTTTTGCTTCCTTTTGGGAACAGCGAATTTCGAGCTTATTCTATCGACGATTACTATCAGACTTTTCAAGCTATGTTTTTGAGACTTTCATAAAAGTTGGTCTATACATTTAGTTAATATATTATGCACAGTATATTTTGATTGAATTCGCGCTTGCGCAGTGAAACAATATTTAGTGAACCTGCTCATTTTTCATACAATTATTATTATTTTTTAATTCTGATTCCAGGGTATTGTGTACAATCTTGTTTGTCATATTTTCTAAAAATACCTTGTTTTTATATTAAAAACTCTGCAAATTATAAGCAAAAATAATGATAAAATTTGGGACTGTTTTTATAAAAACATGAATTTCTCTTCGAGTATACATGCTATCTTCATAAAAATGAACTCAAATTATTACAATAAGCCACTTAATCATAATCTACAGTTTGAATGCTTTTGCAATATTAGTTTTTACAGGGTTATCCAAAAGATATTCGTTCTTCTTCAATTTGTTGACGCCCCCTTATGGGGTTTCTGGAAAAAATCGTAGCGGAAATATATGACGTCTATCATGTTGTTTACACGCCTGAAGTTTTAGGATAATTCCTCATGTATCTTTCGAGATATTTAACAAAACGTCTGAAATCGCAAGTGACCGGTCATCATTGGAAATATAGTGTATATTGTCGATTTGTTTATTTTTCGAAGGGCTTATTTCAAATTCTTTGAAATAGTATAATATACAATTAGTGTGAATAGCCTGTGAGCTCAATGCCATCTGTTTAACTGGGCACTTTTTTTTATTTATAATATACTCTGTGCGTAGCAACCCGTTGTGTTGTCTTTGTATTTTATAAGGTATTTTGAATTTTTGAGGGGAAATGCCTACCAATCAACTTTTAAGTTAAAATATATAAGTCATAAGCTAAAATTTTAAGTATTATCATTTATTAATGTTAATTAGACCTTTCAGTTTTCTTTTTATTTAGCTCACATACTATCAAAACCTGAGAGCTAATGTGCCCGTCTATTTTGTATGAATGTATGTACATATGTATGTATGTACTTATCTACAGTCGTGGAAAAAATCTGAACACACCCCACTAACTCTGCAACAAAATATAGTAGAAAGAAGTTACTGGTACCAAACAATTGGAAACAAAGTCTACTTTTAAATGATGTATATAACATTTGCTTAGGGTTTGCCCCAGGGTTGGCGGCTCACGGAAAATATTTCATCTTGTGCTGCGTTTGTAGCCTTGCCAACATGTTATGGTGAAAGATTTCCAGGATGAGTATCGTTCCCAAGTGGTTCAGTTGGTAGAACGTCAGTGCGCTAATCTGATGACCCGGGTTCGAGTCCCGGCTTGGGTACTTTTTCACTATGTTGGCTCTACGCCTATTAGGCAATTAAAATTTGAATAATTATGAATGCAAGGCGTGAGAAATTTTCTCTGGAAAAATTTCCAAGTATTAAATATGAATTTATTTCAATTGTCGATGCTGGATTTCCTTTGATTTCGTGTTTACCCCAGGGTTGGCAGCTCACGGAAAATATTCCATCTTGTGCTGCGTTTGTAGCCTTGCCAACATGTTATGGTGAAAGAGTTCCAGGCTGAGTATCGTTCCCAAGTGGTTCAGTTGGTTGAACGTCAGTACGCTAATCTGATGACCCGGGTTCGAGTCCCGGCTTGGGTACTTTTTCACTATGTTGGCTATACGCCTATTAAGCAATTAAAATTTGAATAATTATTAATATTAATAACTAAAATATATTAAAAATTATTTATTATTTTATAGTTTTGTGCGTTTTAGATTATATTTTTTTACTGGTTTATTTTCCCTAAACATTCCTCCTCCCCCCCCCCCCCCCCGCCCTTCAATATTCAAATCCGAATTACAACTGCTTGCTCTAGAATGTTTCTTGATATTTTCATTAAATGGATTAGGAAAATATTTTAAAAAGCAACATTCTGTATATACGATACCAAACCATTACATTAATTTCGGTTTTAAACAGTTATTTTTAATCGCTATAAATAATCTTTTTTTTTTTTTCAGGTGTTTAGATGTAAATCCTTTAACTTGTCAGCTTTGACATAAATATCATATCGACAGCGCTAAAACACGCCTGTCCTCCATTTATACAGAACTGAACGAAAATTTTCAAAAGAAATTCAGTAATGAAATTAATTTTCTTTTGTTTCACGTTCAAAGATTTTAGCAGATGAATCGGTGTGAAAACAAAATGCATGTAATTTAATTGTATTTAAAAAAAAAATAACTGTTATTATTTTTTTAAATAGTTGAGACAAAAGCTGTAATTTTCTTTTATTAATTCTCTTAGATTAGAAATTTTAAAACAACATATTTCCTTGTTCTGTATATTTTCAGAACTCTTGCTATTGTCAGGTTGTAAACTTTCATTTATAATATTTTTTTATTATAAATAAAAATAAACCATTTAAAGTTTGTTCATCTTTTGATTAATAAAAAAAAACATTTCGCAAAATTTACGCTAAAATATTTGCGAATATATTTAGATATTGATTTCATTAAAATATTTGTTGCAAATATAAATTTTAATGTTATATAAATCATTATTTACTAAGTACTAGCAAGCTACGCCCGCTACGCTGGTCAATTTCTAATAACGGACTTTTAATCCAACAAAATATTGACATTTCATAATTCACTTTTATATTTTAACAGAATAATACGGCTACTATAATTTGTGACTCGTGCTATATACACGCCAGGACACGTCGCCCTTATCATTATCTTTTTACGCATGGTTTCGCTATGGTACTCCATTGTGAAATTTGGTAATTTTTCAAATTCAATATTTGAAAAATGGCATAATCATTAGATTTGAAATTTATATCAAGAAAAATACAATTTTTTAACTTTCAAACGGAGTTTGCCTAACAATTTTCTGACAAATACTTTTCGAGCTACTATTTTTTTTCAGTAACTTCAAATGTTTCATTTTCCAAAATTAATCTGTGGCAAAGATTAGCGAAAAACCCAGTCGTCAGAAACGCATAGTTTTTTATTAAAGAGGCTGTTGGAGCAGGGATTGTCACCACCAATTTGCCACCATCACTTTTGAAATCGGTTCGGTAGTTCTAGAGATTCTATAGAAATTGTAATTTAAAATGTTTTTAGAACGCTTTTCGCTCATTTCACCCTTTTAAATTTCGATTTTTTAAATTTTGTTTTTAGAGAGCATTTACATCTTATAAGTAACTACAATGTCAAATTTCAAATTTCTAGCTCCTTCAGTATAAAAAAAATCGCAATTTTAGAACGTTTTTCGATCCTGTACCCCCCCCCCCCCTGGGATTAGTGGCACCCACAAAAAATATAGCCTACGTTGAAGCAGGGGTTGTCACCATCAATTTGCTACCATCACTTTTGAAATCGGTTCGGTAGTTCCAGAGATTCCATAGAAATTGTAATTTAGAATGTTTTTAGAACGCTTTTCGCTCATTTCACCCTTTTAAATTTCGATTTTTTTTAAATTTTATTCTTAGAGAGCATTTACATCTTATAAGTAACTACAATGCCAAATTTCAAATTTCTAGCTCCTCCAGTATAAACAAAATCGCAATTTTAGAACGTTTTTCGTTCTTGCACCCCCCTGGAGATAGAGGCACCCACAAAAAATATATCCTATGTTGAAGCTGGGGTTGTCACCATCCATTTGCCACCATCACTTTTGAAATCGGTTCGGTAGTTCCAGAGATTCCATAGAAATTGTAATTTAGAATGTTTTTAGAACGCTTTTCGCTCATTTCACCCTTTTAAATTTCGAAATTTTTTTATTTTGTTCTTAAAGAGCATTTACATGTTATAAGTAACTACAACGCCACATTTCAAATTTCTAGCTCCTTCAGTATACAAAAGATCTCAATTTTAGAAAGTTTTTCGCTCCTGCACCCCCCTAGGGTTAGTGACACCGACATAAAATGTAGCCTATGTTGGAGCAGGGGTTGTCACCATCAATTTGCCACCATAACTTTTGAAATCGGCTCGGTAGTTCTAGAGATTCCATAGAAATTGTAATTTAGAATGTTTTTAGAACGCTTTTCGCTCATTTTACCCTTTTAAATTTCGAATTTTTTTTTTTTTTTGTTCTTAGAGAGCATTTACATCTTATAAGTAACTACAACGCCAAATTTCAAATCGGTTCGGTAGTTCTAGAGATTCCATACAAATTGTAATTTAGAATGTTTTTAGAACGCTTTTCGCCATTTCCCCCTTTTAAATTTCGAATTTTTTTTATTTTGTTCTTAGAGAGCATTTACATCTTATAAGTAACTACAACGCCAAATTTCAAATTTCTAGCCGCTTCAGTATAGAAAAGATCGCAATTTTAGAATGTTTTTCGTTCCTGCACCCCCCTGGGGTAGTGACACCGACATAAAATATACCCTATGTTGGATCAGGGGTTGTCACCATCAATTTGCCACCATCACTTTTGAAATCGGTTCGGTAGTTCCAGAAATTACCCCCTACAAACAAACAAACAAACAATCTTTACTCCTTTATAATATTAGTATAGATACTTCATGATCCATAATTTTGTTTGGAATTTGCAGGATAATAGTCCTATCAACAGAAGTGGTGTTAAAACTTGGTGTGAAGAGAACTGCATAATAAATTTAGAATGACCAAGCAATGCCGCCGTCTTAAACCCAATGGAAAATATTTGGGCTCTGTGGAAGCATGAAGTTCGCCAGGAAGGAATTAGAACGGCTCATGAGCTATGGAGAGCTGCTTCTGATGCTGGACAAACTATTAAATAATATTTTAATATTGTTAACAGCCTCATTGAATCAATGCCACGCAGATTGCAAGACGTTCTTGATAAAAATGGTTGCTTTACATTGTACTACGCAAATCTACCCTCACCCTCAAATTAAAAAAAAAGAATTAAGGCTAATTAGTGGGGGGTGGGGATTTTGTCTTTTAATTTTTGTATACTAACCAGTTCATAATGTCTTTGTACACTTTTTTTAAAATTCCATCATTTTCTTACTTGACGTAATCATATTTTTTTATTTAGATAAATTTCAGTTCTTTAAACTTTTGGTAGCAATTTGCTTTTACTGCAGATTTTTGGTTTTTTAATGTGGACCAGATTGTCCTTGTATATCATGTTTGCGTTTGGCAGCGTGGTGCAAAATTTTAATTAGATTAACTATTGAAAACTAACGATTAAAAGTTTAATCATGACTAAAGATTGACGATAATAGTTCAATCGTCAATCTTTAGTCATGATTAAGCTTTTAATCGTTAGTTTTCAATAGTTAATCTAATTAAAATTTTGCACCACCCTGGCGTTTGGAAAGAAAGAAAGAAAACATAGTAATTTAATAAACTTAGGTGAAAAATACAATATGATTACAAATCATTGTACTTGCTTTATATCTTTAATTTTGAAACACGGATTTAGAACATTTCAAATCTATCAAATTATATAGTAGTTCATATTAATATTGAAAGAACAAATCAGAAACTGTGAATATCAGATCAACATAAAAATTTCAGAGAGCAAAGTTAATTTCGTTGTGTATGCACGAAATTGTTCATTTCAACGTATTCCATAAAATAGGACACGTGAAATGTTTTTTGTTCTTTTTAAATGGATTCCGGTGATGCATTTACGACAAAAATTTAATATATTTCTTACATTCGATATCTTCAAAACTTTGGACTAAAAGAATTTACATCATTTAAACCTTAGTTATATCTACAATATAATTATTAATTCAATTATTCTTAATTCAATAATTATTAATTCTTATTAATTCATTCTACACAAATTTTGTTAAATTGCTTGCAATATTACACTAAATAGTTGTTAGATAAAATATTCTCACGAAAGTGTTGGGTTGTTATTTAAAAATGCTAATTTAATCTTTTATTAACTTTTGTATATCAATCAAAAATTGTAATATTTACAAATAAATATCGATATTCAGTTTTTAATCCATTAATAACGAGTTTTAAATAATTAAACTGTTTCTTCTATAACTCTCGTATTTAGATATATTCGAATACACAGGCTAATTAAAAAAAAAAAAAAAAAAAAAAACATAAGTTATTTTTATGATTTTCTGCTAGGCAAGTTTCCTTGCCGATCGCTAGCAGTGTGCAAAACATCTAAAATATTAAAAAAATAAAAATTGCGAATGGCAAGTTTTCTTGCCAATCGGCATTAATGAGTTAATTGTAAAATTTCAAATAAACTAGCAGAAGAGGTTTAATCATATAATTATTAACCGTATTTCAAAGAAGAATACCGAATATAAAGTTATTCAGATGTTTTTAAACATAGATTTAGTTTTAGTTCTTCAAATAAATCGGAATATAAATCATGCAAACATGTCTCAAAAAAAAGACACCCCCTCAATAAAAAAAAAAGCAATATCGGAAAAATGTTTTAAAAATATGCTATTAGCAATCGAATTGGGATTTATTTTCAGACTAAAAAGCAATTTGTCAGAGTTTATTCTACATTGTTTCTTTACACTGCTGTTATATACTATTTTTTATTCTAAATTTTGTATTTGACAATATTATTCACCTTCTGCCAATAAATTTAAAAAGAGCAAGTTAAATATATTCAAAATATGAGAAAAATCATTATAAAAACACATGTAAAATTCCAATCACATTTACATATTCTAAAACTATTTTAATTACAGATAATCTTACATATTTTTAATCGGATATTTCAACACTTGTAAACATTATTTTACAGCATATAACAGTAACCGAAACTTATTAAGTGAGTAAAATGGTCAAATTGGCAAGAAATAATACATTAAAAGAAGTAACTCCGTCATTCTGCAGTATCTCAACATACCGAACTTCAATTTGGATACAGCCCCTAAAATATGCTCAATATAAAATAATTAATTTCTCTAAAACTAATCGTAAGTATTTCATGAAATTTGGTACCTACGCATAATTTGAACTGCAGATTTAAAATATCTTTTCAAATTTGGGTCTTGCTATTGAAAAAAAAACAAAGTTTGGGTGTAGATGACCACGTAAGAAAATGTTATATACATAACTTAAAAGTAGACTTTATTTACAATCATTTGGTACCAGTAACTTTCTTCTACATTAATTTGTTGCAGAGTTAGTAGAGGGTGTTCAGTTTCTTTCCTCCACGACTGTACGTAACGCGATAACTTTTGATAAGAGATATCCGTTTTGCTTCAAATTTTGTATATAGGTACATTGCGATATGGTGTTTCCTTGGTTAGTTTTAGGGATTCATTAGTTAAATATAAAATAGGAAAAACGGAGGGTAATTCCCCCTTAATTTAGATAAATGGGTTTTTCATGCAGAATTATCTGATTTGCTTTAAATTTTGTATATAGGTTCATTGTGATAAGGCGCTTCCCTGATTAGTTTGGGGAGTTCATTAGTTAATTATAAAGTGGGGATAGGGGGGTAATTCTCCCAATGTCGATTTCTTTATTTTTCGAGGGGTATTATTCTTTGAAATAAGAGTATAATATACAAATAGTGTGAATAGCCTGTGAGCTCAATGCCATCAGTTTAACTGGGCACTTTTCTTTTTTTATATTTCTCATGTTACGCTATTTCAGATTTCAAACTTTTTTTCCAAACTTAATAAATTCCATGTTTGATATATTATATAAGATATGTTTTCAAGTCCGTGCTTTTTTTTTTTTTTTTTTTTTTTTTTTTTTTGTTCTTTGCAGTTGTGACATTATTATTTTTTTTTTTATGTCGAAATATAAATATGTTATTAAAAAACACCACAACATACATTGCTTTGAAATAGGTAATTTAATGCGTATTAAAATTTTAGTTTTGTATCAAGGATTGCAATAGCGGTACCATCTATCGGCGCTTTTTATTCCCATTGCTTATTAAAATTATTAAATATCTTCAATTTAATAAAATCTTGGCATGTTATTTGGAAAGCGCTAATGACTTTATTTTTAAATCAGCAGCTATGTAGTTCAAGGAAATGAAAAAATACATATTTTAACATGAATTAATTTACGCTTGCAGAAAATTTATAACTTTTTGCCTTATTCATTTTATTCAAACTTGTTTAAAGTCAAGATTAAATATTTAGAGAGATGATTTTTTTTTTGCTAAGACATAGAATGATATGGAAAATTTGTAAAAGGGGAAAAACTTTACCTTGCTGATCAACAACAATAACAAAATTATCAGATTAATTTTTTTTTTTATTTGTGTAGTTCATTTCAGTAAAACATACAGAAGAAAATTAAGAAATTTAATAGCATTAGTTTTGAAAGAGATAAAAAATTAAAATGATTAAAAGAATATCCGGAAGAACACAAGTTACATTAATAGAATCAACATTTTGAAGGATTTATTTTTGGGAAAAGTAGAGATTAATTTCAATGAGCCATGTTATTTTTCCATATTAAAAAGGGGGATTTTCTTTAAATGTAGAGTAAACTTGAACAAATAATTGTTTACGTTCAAAGAAATAAGATCTTGAAAGTTTTTAAAAATGTTTCCGGAAGTACACAAGTAACGTTTACAGCATCATTAGTTTGAATCTTTTTTTTTTTTTTAACGGGAAAGTGATATTAATTTCAGTCAGTCATGTTATTTTTCGACAGTAAAAATATTCTTAGATATGGAGCGAACGTCAAGAATTAATTCTATGAAACTTACTGACAGAGTGTGTTTAAACAATACTAGTGAGAACTTGTAAAAACAAGCCATAAATTTAAATAAAATTTAGTATAAATAAGATAACGAATAATTAGGATTTTTATTCAATAAAAGAAAAGTTATTCAAATAAATGTGAAAGAAATATATTTAGCTAATATATATTTCTAAAAAAAATGTTAATACATTCAAAAAAATTCCTATTAAACACAAAATTTCTATTACTCTCCTCCCAAAACACTAGATAAGCACACGACTTTAATAAAATTATGCTAATAATTCTACTAACAACTGAAGTAAATGGATACAGCAATAGTAAACTACACTGTAAAAAATTTTGGTAAAAAATTACGGTACATATATTTGGCAACTTTGGGACCAGTATATATACCGTAATTTAACGGGACGGTATATGTACCGTAAAATATTTTAAGTGTATGTACCGGCTGCAGTCCCCCCCACTCCTCAAGCCTGCACGCTTTACGTAACAAGAGCAAGAGCATCACTTCATAGGGGTTTCCGTACAACGAGGCGGGGCTACTAGCTTTTTCCTTACTGAAAAATTATTATTTTACGGTATAAATAGCGATTTTTTACTGAAAAACAATCATTTTACGGTATAAATACCGTTTATAATCGAAATGGCGCATATACGATTTTTTTTACGCTTAATATACCTTAGAAGTACGGTACTCATACCGTAAAGAGGGAAACCGTTAATTTACGGTACATCTACTGAAATTTTACAAAATTTTTTTACAGTGTATTGCTGTATCCATTTACGTGGGTTATGGATAGTGCAAGAAAAAACCAGAAGACGAAAACTTTATATGCAAATTAACTTTGTGATGCCAGATACCAGAGGAGGAATTAAAGTGCTGAAATAGTGATTTCATAAATGCTTATTATTTTCAGTGTCTCATTCGTAAAACGCAACTGTGTCCATTTCCTTTATTTGAACAAAAATGTTCCTTTTGGCAACAAAATTTAGAGTGCGAAGCCAAACTTTCTAAAATATGCTTCTAAAGGAAGGTTTCTATGCACGCAGAATTTTGATCGCATTACACCGTGCGGTCTGATGATGATAGACTGCTGAACTTCAAGATTGGATAAAACGTGAGTGGAAGAGGTGCTTTTCAATGATGAATCCCAATTCTGTCCACAGTGCGACAACAGGTGTGCTCTGATATGAAAGAAAAATGACACTCAAAATAACCTCGTGTTCATAGAGGAAAGATCAAAGTAGATTCGAGGTCGGAGCCAAAGAAAGAGACAAGTCGCGATACGTGAGTGTCACATGTCACATGAACAAGATAGGATGGATTTCATCAATTATCGAATTAGCATGTGATCAATCATGCAGGCTGAAAATAAGTCAAAATCGGTAGGGTTCTGCTGCGTGTCTCTTTCGTTCGCTGCGACGGAGTGAATTGACGATGTGGGCTGGAATCCAGATATGTGGATGTACGAATCTGAAACGACAACAGTTTCATATTATGTAGAATGTTCAAATTTAATAATATTGGAACAGTTATATAGAGCCCAAATATATGCAGATGAGATATTCAAATCTCATGTCGTACCTTACACTTCAGTTAATTTACACATGCTTTTAATGCCAGACCAAAAAGAGGCTAACAGGCAAAGAACCTGCCTGAAATGCACACGCAACAGAAAATATTGAGTGGCCGGCAAGATCTTCTAACTTAAATCCTACTAAACATGTTGGGAAAATTCTCAGACGACGCAATTTAATTAGACCACTGCGTTCACTGTCTAGCCTGGACTTGGAGATTGTATTTCTTGAAAAGTGTACGAGAACTTCTCATCGCACCAATGCAAAATATATGTTCAATAGCGTAAGTTATTCGGGAAGACCCCACACAATATTAAAAAATACTTTATCATCTTCAAATAACCCACATTTTGTCAAATGCAGGTAATTTAATTGGTATCTTGGAGCTTCTCTTCAAGTTTTAGACGTTATTTCAAAGCATTAAAATTACCCTACATGATCTTTTGTGCATTTTTTTTATTATCCTTTATTGAAACACTGCTGCGTATATTAATATATATACAGCACTGTCATTGTGTTATACCTAGACACCATTTTTATGCCTATAGCTGTTCTGAAGTTAATGTGAGTGGAGAGGACTTTAGTGGGCACCCTGTAGATACAGCTATTTCATTGATGATAAGTTATTTCACATAAAAAAATGCACTTTTCATTTTTCTGTATTCTATCCGTGTATGAGGCAAATGCAGCAATTATTTTATCTATTCTTGTTTATTGAGAAATATATTTATATAGCTACTAATGCAACAACTTTTTTTTTATTTATGATAAACTATTTGCGCAAGATGCATCCAAACCCTACTCTATAAACCTTTTATCAGTTTTATATTGTTTTAACTATGAATCGTTTATGAAGAAATTTTGTTTAAAGAAAATAGTTTTATTTTTTACAGAAAAAAAATATCAATAAACCTTAATGCGTTTTTTTTTGCATCAAAAGATTTCAGTTTTTTTTAAATATCTAAAGATTAGAAGAGAAGAAACAATGATTTAAAGGCTATTACGATTTTTTCTTGTTTGACGAAAAAAAATTTAAGGCGAAAATTTTTTCTGACTGTCCTTCAAACCGTTATACAAAATAAGGTTTTTTCTCCTATATTATTTTTATCAACACATTTCTCCTGATTAAAAGAAAAAAAGTAGGAGCCTTTAATCGTAGAAGCGTTAAATTAAAGATAATCGTTAAAATGTCGCTTAAGTAGTAATTATGTATGCGATTTCAGGCGTTAAATATACAGTAGACTCTGCATTGTCCGCCATTCATTGAACTCAGATTTTCATGAAATACTGATGCGGTCGGATGAATATCAGGACATATTAGAAGCATTGTATAATGCCACTTTTAATAAGTCTTGACATTTATTCTACCTTATGAATTATTCGTCATAGTTTCAGTTCCATCAGTGTCTTATAATCACGCGCCTACCGTAGTTCTTTAATTGAATGCACTGTTATTTAGGGATTTAAATAAGAATGATTATGTAAAAAATAAATTATAAAAATGATTACAATTTATCTCATTTAACATTGATAGTAACACAAAAAATGTAATTCCCTCAGTTTAAATTAATGAAAAATTTAAATAGTACTTCCAAAATATTTAATAATTATCTAAACACAAGATAAAATTGCAAAAGGAAGGATAAAAGAATATATTTCATGATATCGTGTTAGGGATCTTGAAGTGATGTCTACATTATTTAATATTATTTCAACTGTTTTACATTATAATAAATGTTCTTCAAATTATTTGAAGAAAAATGGATAATTTCTAAAGATATATATATATAATACATTTAAAGTTATTTACTAAAACTAATAAATAGATGATTCATAGAATAACATACAACTTGACGTATTTCACGATTTATAGTGAAAAAGTGATTTAGTGTTAAGACATTTTTTAAGTAATTTACAAATAGAAAATACCTTATTTTCTGATAATAATATTGAGCATCCAGAATAATCATATATTTCTTGACACAATTTCTCTGTAAAATATTTTTGTATTAGAATATGTTCAAAGCACTTAAATAAATCATGACATGGACACAAATTAATCATTTTTAACACTTTCCAACATTGTAGAAAAGTGTGTATGAATTCTGTCTGTGTGTCCGTGCTCTAACGCGGGTAAATATATTCGGATTAACATGCAATTCGCATATGTTATTGATGTTTACTATGGCATGGTCGGTATTGCAAATGAAGTGTCTAGCATTTATAGTTCCTTTACAGGACACTCAAAAGAATTCCGTGTCATTGAACAAAAATCGTTTGCGATTAATTTTAATAAAGTTTCACTATTTCAAACATATTGAAATTGATATATATCCCTGAGGTTCATTACAATAACCTTACTATAGAATGTTGTGTGTATAGCATTTATCGATCATTTACAGGAACACACAAAATAATTCGGTAAATGTACTGTCTATTACTAATAATTTCTGGAAGTGCGTTTTCAGTTGCGGAACGCGTTTTAAATTTAACTATATTTTACCTATGGTAGAAATTGACATGAAAGGAATTTTAAACTATTATCTAAAACATGATCCCTTCAAAGCTGTTAATTTTACATATGTACTCATAACTTGACAATCATAATCAGAATACATAAATTATTCCCGATTATGTAGGCATTATAATGCCTACATAATCGATGTTACTCTTTAAAAGTAGAATTTTAAACTGTGCCATGCGTTTCGTAAGTGAACTAAAATTAAGCATTCTATGATAAATTCTATAAAATTTATTATCATTTAATATTTATTATCATAAATATTTTATCATCAATAAAAATTGATGGGAACATATAAAAGTCGGACCCAATTTTATAAAGTTCAACTATAGCACCATAATTTGATTACTTATTTATTGTTGCTTATATTCTTGATGCAAAAAAACGCAGATATTGAAATTTCACAAATTTTTAATCATTGTTGCTGAGATATGAATTACTGAAATATAAATCCATCAACGTTAAAGAGTAACATCGATTATGTAGGCATTACTCAGGGAATAATTTATGTATTCTGATTATGATTGTCAAGTTATGAGTACATATGTAAAATTAACAGCTTTAAAGGGATGATATTTTAGATAACAGTTGAAAATTCCTTTCATGCCACTTCATGTATTCTATATATTAACAAGTCAACGATATATTTATACATTTCTGAATGAGTATCAGTAAGTGTTCTCGATAACAAATAATTGTTATACCATTATACGCAATATCACCAAACTTTAAAAATGCATTTATGAATAATATACACACATTTTATCTCATATTTAACGTAAGTTTCAAGATATAGCAATAAAATTTGTATAATGTAAATGTGGCATGACAAATCGAATGGAAGAAAATATATGGGATCTAGTTTTCAAATTTTCGTTAAAAGAATAAACATGCATGCATACGATTCCTCAAGAATAGTTAATTGTTACAGTAGTATACTATAAAACCATTAAAAAAGTATACTGATCAAATAATGCAATCCTGAGAGTTTTTTAAAGGAAGTTAAGATTATAGAGTATTGACTTTTTTTTTTACATTTTTACCTACTCTACATTTTCTAACAAGGGTGATTACGTTTTCTTTCATCTTCATATTTAATGCAGTTAGATTCAATTACATTTATTGCAAGATATTTTTATTTGTTTGAAAAAATAATTCATTTTATACTTAATGATATAACGGTTGATAAAAATAATTAGTGCTATGTCATGCGTTGTCTAGCAAAATCAGCTTTTGGAAATTTGCAAACTTAAATTGGATATTGAATTGTATACTGCGGGGAAAATTGATCAATTGAAATATTTTTTTTAGTGTAATCCGAATCCACATCAATTCTCACCGATGCCACAGTGTTAAATAAAAAAAATGCACGTATGACCGCTTTTCACCATGTCTTTACAGCAGAATCTTGTAATTTTAGATATCCCATATTTCAGCGTATGATGCTCAATTCTGTATAATGTAATTGATACTATTAGTGGTAATTAGGAAACTGGCATTAATACAATCTTGAAGTACATGTGCGTTGCCATTTTTTGAAGAGGTATATGAAATGTAGCATATTGAAATTTACCGTGAATACCGCATTTTCTAAAATACCAATTTAAATCGATACAAATTATCTTTCAAATATGTAACTGAAGAAATATATTGTCATTAAAATTTTTGTAAAAAAATGCAAAATAATTGCAAACTATTAGAAGAGGAATTTAGTTCAGATTTCTTGAAATGTTAAATTAAGTGTTCAGTTAAATGGATGTTACAAGTTGTAAATTTCCAACTGGACGGAAAATGTCCGGGCCAAGATTCGAACCTGGGATCGCTTGGCTGAAGCCGCCACGCTCTACCACTGAGCTATCCCGGTCGAATCTGGAGGGCATAATTCATCCAGTTAACCTCATTGATCAAAGCATCTGGTCTGATATTTTAATCAGCTCAACAGAAAAGATCGCAGGTAATGGAACTCCAGTAAACGCTGGATACGTGAATACACTGGATTATTTTTTAACACAATTATTAAATTGGTAAAGTAATCATACAAGTTGTAAATTTCCAACTGGACGAAAAATGTCCGGGCCAGGATTCGAACCTGGGATCGCTTGGCTGAAGCCGCCACGCTCTACCACTGAGCTATCCCGGTCGAATCTGGAGGGCATAATTCATCCAGTTAACCTTATTGATCAAAGCATCTGGTCTGATATTTCTGGTCTGATATTCAGCCAAGCGATCCCAGGTTCGAATCCTGGCCCGGACATTTTTCGTCCAGTTGGAAATTTACAACTTGTATGATTACTTTACCAATTTAATAATTGTGTTAAAAAATAATCCAGTAAATGGATGTTACCTGATTTACAATCACTATAATCATTTTAATTTTTAACACTTTCCAACCTAGTTGAAAAGTGTTTATGACTTCGGTTTGTCTGGCCGTCTGGCCGTCTGACGCCTGTCCGTGCTCTAACTCCCGTA
This sequence comes from Maratus michaelseni, assembly GCA_963931845.1. Classification (NCBI taxonomy): domain Eukaryota; kingdom Metazoa; phylum Arthropoda; class Arachnida; order Araneae; family Salticidae; genus Maratus; species Maratus michaelseni. Next base: position 91,442,179 of record OZ007586.1, on the reverse strand, counting down.
AATATGCTCAGATTGCCCTGCAAATTTTATATGTTATGGTCGTTATCTATAGCATGTTCCCTATTTCCACTGAAGTGTGTAGAACTTATAGTTTTTTTACAGGGACACTCAAAAGAATTCCGTTACATTACGGTCTATGGGGAAAAATCATTTTCGGTTTATTTTAATGATGTTACACAATTTCAAACACATTGTAATTGATATATATCACTAAGGTGCATTACAAGAAGCTTAATATGGAATATGCTGTGCATCGCACTTATAGTTACTTTACAGGGACAGTCAAAAGAAATCCGTTACATTACGTCTATGGAGAAAAATCGTTTGCGGTTTAATTAAATAATGTTTCACTATTTTAAACGCATTGAAATTTATATATATCACTAAGGTGCATTACAAGAGGCTTACTACAGAATATTGTGTGTATAGCAGTCATCGTTCAGTTACAGGGACACACATAAGAATTCTCTACTGTCTGTTAACAATCATTCCTGGAAGTGCGCTTTAAGTTGCTGAACGCGATTTTAAATTTAACTCACTTTTTGTCTATTACTTGGTGTGTATAAATTCTGTAGATCATATACAGGGCAGCACAAAAGTTCGCGAGCTAAGCGTTTCCTAACTAAACTGAAATTTAGCATCCTATGTAGTATATATACAAATCTATAGATCATATACAGGGGTGAATAAAAGTATTCGGATATTTTTCCGAATATTGTATATGTTGGAACTTCCTGGAATTACGTTTTTAAATGTGTTATGCGTTTCCAAATTGTTTACTTAGATGTTATCTTTCAGCTTATTAAACGGTAATGATTTGTAAAATTATTTTGGAAGCGTTGGAAAGTGTTACATAAACTATGCTTGACGCATGATTTTTCGTTGTTGTTGAGTCTTTAAAAATATTATCATAAAATCAGTATATTTAGACAATAATGTAAGATGTATTACTCTATTATTTACATTACACTTATTTGATAATATACACGATGAATTATTATTTGATGTTCAAAAACAAATCACAAAGATAAAACTCGATTTCTGCAAAATTTCTAAAATAATAATTTAAATCGATACAAACAAATTATCTTTCAAATATGTAAGTTTGACCGCTTTTCACTATGCTTTTACAGCAGAATCTTGTAATTTTATATTCCCCATACATTTAGATACACTTATACAACACTAAAATAATCCGAAATTGTGACGGCAGAGGTGTCGTGAGATTCCATTAATGAACGCTCAAGTTTTGAAAATCCTTAACCAATATTTTTTTAAACAAAAACAAGAAGTTGCAGTGAACGACGTGACTTTAAATTAGTGCTCCCGATGCGATACGTATTTCAGTTATACGTTTAACCGATATACGTATATACGTATAATATGTATTTAAGAAATAATTTTGTACGTAATAATTTTGTAAGGTATACGTATTTAAGAAATACGTATACCTTAAAATATACGTTGAAACGTATCCAGATACGTATAAGAGTATATCGGTTAAACGTATAATTCAAGTATACGTTTAATTCAAGTATACGTATATTTCAACTATCGTATTTACTTTTAATGCTAATGGATCTCATCAGTGTTACGTCACTGAAAGGAGAAGAAGTTGGAAATAGGTGGCGTTGCTTTAGTAATCTGTATAATATATTTCATACATAGAATCTTGTTATTTTTCCCTATAAACTATTATCTATATATATAAAAGCCGTTCTTGGTATGTATGTTCCTTATGCAAATCTACAGTTTTTGTCCGATTTGAACGAAACTTCATATACATACGTTTCAGATCACGAGTAAAATCACTGTCAACTTTAAAAATTTCTCAGACGAATCATTACCACTTTTTTCAAACATCTCCCATAGTTTATCATTACAGAAATCTTATTTTTTTTCTCAATTTCTAATGCAATTTCTTTCCCGTTGCCATTCAAAGGAACTGCGTATGGACAATATTTTTATAAACCAATTGCAGAATTACTCGCTATAATTTGAAATCCGAAACTGACGTCAATTTTGGCAGATGTGATTTTTTTCGCATAGTACAAAGATTACTATAAGTGCTTTAAACGACATAGTACATATACTTAAATGTGTTTGGTGAAAAATAAAGGAACAGATGTGTTACACTCACGCTAAAATGTAAACAAAAGATTGGCGACTGTTTGGTTGGCGCGATTTCCAAGACTGCGCCAAACGAATAACTTAATACAATGGCTAGGTTGCCATTAAAGGAAAAAATCCCCTAAATTTGGCGAGTTTTTTCTTTTTTTTAACCGATTAATTTTTTTTTTTTTTTTAGCGTGAGTGTAAAGCATCTAAGCCAAAATAAATAACTTAGCTCCTAATTTTACAAAGGCAAATTGTTTCCACTGGTTTGTTAATATTAAAGTAAATTTGCTAAGAAATAAAAAGATATTTTTGCGCATTCAAACTTCACGATTCATTTTATTCTACATAATCAAAAATCGTCTGTCAAATATTGACATTTTGCAATCATTACAGCGTAACTTATTTCAGCTTGAGCCTCAACCAAGGCGGCATATTTAAATTCCTCGGATGCAGGTGGACAGTAGATGCCCTATTAATAAAAACTGGATTTAAAAAAACAATGCAATATTTTCCAATATTTTTTCTTCAAAAATGGGTGTTAAAAAAAATGGGATTAAAAGTTAAATGGTTTATCGGGAAAAACAATTAAATGCATTTTTTTAATATAAAACATTAATTTTAATTTTAAAAAATAATATATTTTTCATAAGTTCGACAACGTGGCGACATTTTCATTTCACCAGCTTCGAAATTATTATTCAATTCTTGAAAGAACACTATATTTTTGAAAAATAATGTTTTGCATCAAAAATCACATAATTTCAAAACGCAATTTTAGCAAATTCTGTTTAAATTACATTGTAAATATAATTTCAGAGTTAAATTTAGTATTTAATAATATTGTTTAAAATTTTTCTATGAGTACAGTAGTAATGGATTTCTTTAATCGCTTTCATGTTTTAAATACAAATGTGCATGTGACATCACGCAGTCAAGTAAAGTCGTTTTTCTCAATTAACTGCAGGCGAAAAGTAACAATTCTGGCGGAGTTAGTAATTTAAAATGTAATATTTCCTACACATAATATAATGTATTTTAACTATTTGAAAATTATGAAAAACATGGCGAAACTTGAAGCAATTTAGCTCAACGTTTGACTAACATGCATATTATCTATAAATATAAATACATATCTGTGCATGATTCATGAAGTAAAATAATTTGTTTTAACTAGACACGTATCGGTTCAGAGGAAAATCTACCCCGGTGAAAGTGTTGTCATATTTTAAATCATGTGCCTCCTTTCACTCACAAAATATTAGTATTTTATAGAAATTACACAAAGTAGCATAATTTGCATAGAATGTATTGGTCGCCAAAGTTGTTTAACATTCTTTTTCCGTACAATTTTCAAGAATATTAAATTACTTTAAAATTACTTTAAAATCCATAAAACATCAGTAAATTGAGATACGCTTTTCAAACGAATAACATTGAGAGTACATGTATTTTATTCGACTGCATAAAAATTTAATGTGCTATGTTTAGAAATAAATGTCTTTACTTTATAAAAATCAAATAAGTTAATCTATCGTAATTGGATTAGACACAGATTTAAAAATATACATGCTTTAAAATTACTTTAAATTCCATAAAAAATCAGTAAATTGAGATGAACTTTCAAACTACATTTGAAAGTGTATTTTCTTTCTAATTGATAGTTTAAAAAATGAAATTATGCGGTATTTAGTAGTTACAAATATGCAGTACAAGCCAAATTTAATGGGTAGGTCGTTGCTACCGACAATATGATGTCGACATTACTCACGGATATTTTTTTGTTTTATAAAATAGATAGATGCCATATGAAAGCGAATTTCACAAAATGTTACGACAGTTGGTATTTTTTTTTTCATTTTCAAGAAAATCGTATATTTTTCATTCTCATTTATAAAGCTGAAAAATTTTACTATGGTTGAGTTAAAGTAACGCTTTTTTTTCTAATTGTCTTTTTTATCGATTTATGGTTGAGTATTCACAAACCATATTGTCGTCATTGTTCTTGTCGTATTATTGTATTTTAATTTATGTTAACCCGGGCAAAGCCGGGTGGTTCTGCTAGTTGTAAATATATAACGAAAGTAAAAAGACTTTTTGAGCAAATAAGGAGAATATACACGTTTCAGATTTATTGTAAACATTATTAAGTATATTCTTTCTGTTTTGATTAAATATATATGTATATATATATATATATATATATATATATATATATATATATATATATATATATATATTTGGTGCGCATACTCAAATTGCGGCCGGGGTTTCAAATGTTGTTCTTTCGGTGCTAATGTTTTCTACTCTGTGTTAATGTATAACGCAATTTCATTTTTTTAACCATGACACTCGTGGTATTTTTATACAAAGTGTACGTGCATTACAAGATATTACGCTTTAAGAATTGTTTTTAATCTTGACAAATTTCATTTTTGTGTTAGTACCTATAAATTTCGATTACTTATAGCCTGACAAATAATCGTCACTGCAGGTTTCAGAACGCAATCACACAAGCTTAAAATGACTTGCCTTTTCTTTTCTTTTTTGCAGTGAAACGTATTTTCAAAATATTTTTAATATTGAAAAAAGTATTCTTAAATAAAATAAAAGTATGTTTAGATAGTTATTTGCTACGGCCGATTATCGTCACTAGGGATATAGGCCGGTGGGGGGAGTGTCCTCTGTGGGGTTCTTTAAAATAAAAATAAGATTATGTAACTTCCCAGGAGTTGGGTTAATCATTGTCAGTATAAAATATGAAGTCAATGTAAGTTTATGTTCTGCAATACTAACGTTTCGGGCGAAATGTCCACTCCATAAATCAAAAGAAGCTATGTGCGTGTGTTACAGATATGCGAAAGGTAAATCATTTCATAGTAAATCATTTCATAGTAAATCATTTCATAATTAATAGTTTAGATTTGAGGGTGAAAAAAACAAAATCTAAACTGAGAAAAAATTATTCCGATTTTTTTTCAAGTACCGACTGCACAGGACACAGCGGGCGTTTATCAAAGTCTCTGATCCACAGACCAGCAGGAGAAAGGCATAGTTTTTAAGCAATGAACAAAAACCGTTTAAATGTTGATACGTTTAACCGCTGATGTAAGATCCGTATATACGATGTACCGTATATGCTGTTTCGTATAATACGTATAACCGTTTTGGTCGTATCATACGTATCCAAAATCTGTACCCCGTATAATACGTATTATACGTATACTCGTACAAACGTTTAATATGGAGCACTACTTTAAATTAAATTCTGAATTGTAATTCAAATAATTAAGTTTAGGAGAAAGGACTTATACAAAAAACTTTCAAATGACCTATACAATAAACAAAGTCGACCTCAGTACAATAGGGTTGGATAAAACTTTAAGTATCTATAAATATATTTTTAAAAACAAAGTTTAAAACTACTGAAGTCCCGTAGACGTCCATTGCAGGTTTATTAGAGTAAAACAATGCATTGAAAGCTTACCATAGGAGACACTCCATTTGCTTCATTTAACGTCGTTCCAAGCATGTGTATAATTGCTTTTTCCACTGCAGGCTGCAGGGTAGAAGTTGTACAGCTTTCACGTGCCTAGATCACGGAAAATAACTTCAAATGATGCCACTTAATTACCAAAACAATCCGCGAAAGTCCGTGTTCAAAACTCGTTATACAAAGCGAAAACTTCATGTTTTATATCAATAAGCCACGTGTAGAACTAATTAATATGAACTCGTAATTTACAAAACAACACTCCAATTCTACCGAGACCTTAGATACTTTGAGAAATTTAAATGGAGAAAGGATAGAATCGACGTGTACGCACATGAATTAGTTCACAAGACAACACGTCCACATGTCAAAACCGAGTCGCGTACTAGAATACCTTTATGGTCAGAGTAGACGACTCACCATGAAATGTCTACTGAAACTCTGCTCTAAAAACTATCATATAAGTAGAACTCCAGTTTCATAATCGTATATTCTCGAAGTTAAAATCTAAATTCTAAACTGTAATAATAAAGCTTCACTTAATTAATTCACTTAATACTTTTTTCACTAAATAAACTCTAATAATAAAGCTTTACTTGGCTTCTTATGAAATCTACGATGATTATATATATTTCCGGTATTCGGCTTAATATAAAATAAAAAAATAATTTAATACAATAAAAAATATTAAATCTTTTTCGAAATTACGTTAAAATTGCAGGATTTTTATATTTGTATCTAGTACTTTTGTTTCTCAAAAACTATTCAAGAACTCGATATGTTATTTACCGAGAAAAAAAAATTCTGTTGGCATACAGGATCATATACAAATCTCGTAAGCCAGAGCAATTCTTTTTACTAGAAAACAAAATGCAACCAGCTTTCTTTATTTCTATATTATATTCTTCACGATTTACTAAAAAAAAAAAAAAGTCTAAGGAGAATGAAAGGAAATTTGGAAAACATATAAGCCTAAATCTTTTTAGAAAGAAAAAAGATATATTTAAGGATCAAAAGGGAATCCAGAAATCCATATGTTAAGTTGAATAACATTCATTTTGCGCAATTTATTTTATGGCAAGGTGAGATAATTTCAATCATGCGCGTTCTTAGAATAAGCTTTTTTTGCAGAAAGGAAGAAAGTAAAGCAATTTTTGTATTTCAACTGAAGGTACGAGAGTTAGTTAAAATGATCAATTTTTGTAATAAAATTTAATTTCCTAAATAAAATACTCCTGAATTGTTCTAAATCAGGTAAAAACTATTAAACTGCTTACAACAGAATAGATAAAAATCATAAAGTCCTAAATTTAAAAACCTTCACCGGAAAGAATATGATGTATTATGCTGTAAAAAAAAGAAAAATCAAACATTTATAACTTTGGTTACTTTTACGGTGACGTAGACTTAAAACAGCGAGTGACCGCCCATCTGGGCGGTAACTTCTCGCAGAAAGTAATAGATCAATGAGATCAAGTACGAAGTAAATTTAATCAAAATCAAAGCTGTATATCTATCAAAGCGCCTACACTCCTGTGTTAGAAAATGCCGTAAAGTAGTACCAGTGAGATACAGTGGTTGTGATGGAAACTAAATTGCTCGTTAGCGCCACGCAGCGGTGATCCTACTGAACTCATATCCTAGATATTTATTTTATTTTATTTCATGTAAGTAAATAGAATACTTGCTATAAATCCATGAACAAAAAATTGTCAATTTTTTTTTTCAAATTTTTTTCAATTAAATCGAATAAATTAAATTTTTTTCATGTTATTTAATGTTTAATTATTAATAAATTAAAAAGTTCAAACTTCCATTCTACACAGTTTTGTAAATATCATCTGCACCAGTTTGTAACAAAACTTTAGACGGCTAGAAAAGAATAAGAAGAATTATACGATATGCTAATGGAATTTTCAGTTTTAGATATTTTGAATAGATAGCCTTTATTTAGCTTTACAAAACAGTTTTAATTTTGTATCTACGTCAATTATATGTTAGATATTAAAGAATTTGTAAATCTTCACAAACAGGAAGTGATCAACAAAATATCTAGAAATAATCCTCTAGAACTGTCAAACGAAATTGAAATCCCATATATTTTTGCAATTATATTTTTTAAGCCTTTTGTATTAATATTTAAAATAATTTACTTTTTATGAAAGAAGAATTTAATTTAAATCTGTCAACACTTGTTTTGTCGTGTTAATCAAAAATGCAATTTTCTCATAATCACCTTTTTCATATTATCTCGTATTTTTTCGAACATGATAACTCAAAATGTTAGCATTCAAATTATTTTAACTTTATACGTTTTATTTTATACTGTTTCCTTGGACATGAACTAAATGAATGTTCACAATACGAATATATTTCAAATTATGGTTTGATATTTGAAGAACGATGCTGCAAAATATGCCAAGTCTCTATTATTAATTCCTCGCAAGAATTTATTATTTATTATGATAATAAAGTATTTATTATAAATTATTTATGACAAAATAAAACACATGCACTTATAAAGGACTTTACTTAAATTTAAACAATACTTTTCTATTTTTTGAAATAATTAGAACTGAAGTTTTAGACATCATTTGGATTTTTATTACTCACCGTACATAAGATATAGCAAAATACCTAAGATATTAAAAAAAAATGTTTATTTGTTTTAATGCAAAGTAATCGTACCTTCTGTACATAAAGTACAGAAAACTAACTAAAATATAGAAGAGAAGCATTCTACTTCTGAAAAAAGTACAATTTCCAAATTTCCTTTAAAACATGTTCATTATTGAACTAGACCTGAAAAATTTGAACCACTATTTTCTGTAGGTAATGCGCGTAATAAATAATGTGAACCGTGTTTATCTGTTTCCTTTCAAAGTAATAGTGCCTACTGTATATAACGTATAGACAAAATACCTAACAATTTGAAAAAAAGAACATTGTACTTCTGAAAAATAAGGACATTTATCCAATTTCCTATCAAACGTATTAATTATTCATCTATCTCTAAAATTTTGAAACAAGCTTTTAAAACTGTTTTTACTTACAATAATACGTAACATATAATATCAAAAGTGAATTTTTGTTAAATTTCAAAGTCATCGTACCTACTGTATATACTGTAATATCCGGTGTATAGTATGCCTCAAAAGTTTAAGCACTCTGCAAATCTGGTTAAATTTTTTTGAAGAAGAAACTATGTGAAGCCTATTTGATATAAATACTCGACATTTAATCAAAATCAAATCAAATAAGCAATTTATATTGGTTAAAATAAAAAATTTCATTAATTTTTATTTATTTTCTCTTTTTCTTGAAGAATCACCGTCTCAAAAGTTTAAGAACTTTATGCAAATATTTTTTTAAACATGAAATTGGACGGCTGTAATGACGTTGTATGGCGTCGTATTCCATTTTATAAAAGTATAAAAGTATGACTCTCTTGAAGAACGCCAATTAATAAAGCATGGTACACTTTGTCACCAGAAACCCTACAAAAACTAATACTTTCGACATACTCACGCTTATTTGAACCAATCCTAAATCGCGGAAAAATAATTTATATGTAAAAGATTTGGAAAAATGATAAATGTAGTTGTTTTTGCCAGTGTGCATAAACTTTTGAGACAGTTTTGTTTCAACACATTTTTAATTATATTTTTTACAATTATGTAATTTATTTTTTTCTACTTTCAATGTCATTTATGTAAATGAATTTGCGAAATACCCAAATTAAAGAAATATTATTTATTCCAACTTTTTATTCTTTAAAAATCGACATTTTATGCTTGTGCTTAAACTTTTGAGACATACCTCAATAAATCTCAATAAATCTGTTTCCGACCAGAAAGTTTATTTAATAAAATTTAACCTATTTGAACATGGAACTTATTTGGCCTTTTTAATAAAAAAAAAATTGGTTCGTAACAGATTTTTTTTAGCTAAAGCTTACACTTCGGAAATTACGGTAATATAACGAACAAAAACTTTAAACATACTTCACAACCTCACGCTTTTTTTTTATAAAAAAAAATCATGTTTTGAACCAGAAAAGTTATTTAATTCAACGTGTCTTGCTATTTATATTTGGTAGTCGTTTGAAATCTACTTGATTTCATTTTTCAAAAATATTCTGGCTCAAAGTATATTTTTTATAATTTCAAAAAATTGGAAGGTTGGTATTGGTAAGTATGTTTAGGTATTTCTTCGGTATATTATATACAGGCTAATTCCATGCGTGAATGTAGTGTAAGTCACATAGCCAGAAATGTTTACCGTTCTTTAGCACCGGTATTTTTTTTTAAAACTTCATAACTGTATTTAATTGTAGATCTATGGGATTGAATAAGTCAAATTGTCCTTTACTATAATACTGGTAGTCAAACACCGCAGCCATTTTCATCTCTGTGACTGACACTACATCTACGCATGGAACTAGCGATACAGTAAGTACGATTGCAATAAAAATGACTAGCTTACTTCTGAAAAAGGCGCAATTCTCTAATTTCATATAAAACGCATTCACTATTCGTCTAACATTCAGTTTTTGATATCAGGAGTTTGAAACTGTTTTTTCTTACGATAATATGTAACAGATGACGTCACGAGTGCTTCTTTATCGTGTTCAAGTGTAGTTTTGTATACAGAAGTTTCAGTTAAATTTGCTGCTTACTTAAACGAGTATATACCACCATAATATTTTTGAAGGGGGGTGGCATTCGCTTAAAAAATATTCTAAACCATCATAAAACGTTGCATACTTAAAACTTGAAAATTTACTCAAACAGATTTCTAAAAAGTAAGTTTAATTCTTATCAGTCAATATTGGGCCAATGTTAAAATAAAAACAAGATATATTATGCGTATTAGATTGGATTCTAGATAGCTGTGTTTTTCTTCTTTTTAAGCTATTAAAATATTTACGTAAGAAAATTATTTTTATTCCAAAAGGTCGCCACAAAACAGTTATCACTATGTTGTTTTAAAAAGAGTATCATGCTTTAAATACATATTCACCTTTATTATGTTTCTTGTAATCTAATATATTATTATATGCGGATAAATATATGTTTTATTACAAATTCGATATTAAAAAAAATCTTTAATTCAAAAATCTATATTAATAAAAGAAAGTTTTTATCTGTGTGTCTGTCTGTCTGTCTGTCTGTCTGTTTGTTTGTTTCATGGCGATGGCTAGAGAAATCTATCGCACGTAGTGGTCTGCAAATTTGGTTCCAAATATTAGAAGACCGTCGAATGAGCCTGACGCTCAAGTTTTGGATTTTTTATTTTTATTTGAATGAAAAATTCGTGAATTTCCCCATTTTTCTAAGTATGCTGGTGATTTTGAACCGCTTATAAATGCAAACAAAATTCAATCTTTTTACTTGATATAGTAAATTTTGTCAATGTTTTAATAAATCGGAATTTGTACAGAATTTCAATGGGAATTTTAATCGGAATTTGTACAGAATTTTAGTGGTAATTTTAATCGTAATTTGTACGGAGAGTTAAAAAATATTCTATTTCACCGAAGATGATAAATTTGTTTTTTATTAACCAATTTTTCTTTGATACCTTATCCATCCAATCTTATATTTTATACCCCTGTATAGACTATAGAGTAGATTTTCAAGAATCGATTTTTTTTTTTAAATATGAGAAATAGTTGTTTTTAATTAAATGTAAAAAAGATAAGGATATCGATTTTCTCTCTGAAACGCAAAAAAGAGAGCGAGTAAAAAAATCCACTGTGAATTTGCAAAGAAAGATCTTTACCGTCTAAATTCATTCCCATGACGATGCAGCTGACCACGCGGTTGTGGATCTCTTTTCGACGCGTAAAGTTTCTTTAGGAAAAGTTGTCTGTGGGAGATTTTCCCTTCCGGAGCATCAAAATGTCCCCTTCGTCAGATGCGAGATTCTATGATTATTAAAGACACCCCACCCCCCTCCCTTGGAGCTGCAAAATTCCCTTCCGGAGGAAAATACTATAACACTGATTTTAGATATATTTAATGTTAGTATCCTGAGCTCGGGCATCGCCGGGAGGGTATGCTATTTATGTAAATATAACAGCTGACATTGAAAAAATGATTTTGTTGTTTTCATAAAGCTGACTAAAATGTGCATGAGCTTAAATGTGTAAAATCGGCTTGCTAATATATTTTCACACATTTTAATTAGTTTAGTGAAAGGAACTATTAAATTACAGGATCCGTTCCAAAAATAATCAGTATATTTTTTTTTGCCACGTACCTGGCGCCAAGATAGATAACCGCAACGTTTGAGAAATGGTCGTGGTAGAAATCAGATTTGAGGGCCAATGGTAGTCATTCTGTTTTGAGTCATTGGAGTCTTCGCAGCGGTGAAATATTGATGCTCTTTGTGTGAGTATCTTCACGGCCAATAATGCTTCGAACGATAGAACAGGACTATTCGACAAAGTTCTGTGTGAAGTTGAACAAATTGATCGATAATACCATGAATAAGTTGAATCAAGTTTTTGGAGTTGAATGTTTCTCACAAGCACACCCCGAGTTCACCCAGTAAGAAGGATCACGTAATCAAATCGCGAATCAAATCAAGCTGATTGTGCACTTTGACGCAAAAGGAGTAATTCATAAGGATTTAGTACGTGGAATTACTGGAACGATTGAATAAAATAGTCATAAGAATCTAGCTTGCATGTCGCAGCATTAACATCCTTCACAATGACAGAACAAGAGTTTACGCGGCTTTTCTGGTAATAATCTCGCTCAAAGAATATCGCGGTGCTTTCCCAACTGCCGTTCGGGACTGACATGGCCCCTTGTGAAGTTTGTCTGTTCCCAAAATCAAGAAAATTCTTAAGGAAAATCATTTTGTCACCATAGGAAACAACCATGAAGCTGAGACCAGAGGTTTTCACAGCAAACAATGAAAGAATGAAACAATTTGCTGTATCGATGACAAAGTATCTTATTTCGAGAAATATTACAGGTATTTGTATTTTCTTTGCTCTGTTGTTTTACGAATTTGTTCTCATTACTTTTGACATGGACCATGTATAATATTTAAAATTTGCAATTAATATAAATAAATTCTTCAATTTCTTATTAAAATGTAACTTGATGTTTTGAATGCATTTTCCTTAAATTCATTCGCACACACACACACACAAAAAAAAAAAAAACACTGTTTTAAGAATTAAAAAATACACTTGAAAATGTATGGTTGCGTGTTTCATGAGGATACTTAAAAAATAATGGAAAATTATCAAAAGCAATGCATAATTGCAGACAGAAATAAGTAAAACAAACTTGATCCCGTTTCTACGCCACCATGTCTATAGAAAGTGTCGGAGACATATTTTGTAATTCCTCTTTTTTTAACCTTTAGGCTGGCTCTATTTCATATCAATAGTATAGTATAATGGAAATAAAAAATATTATTATTTTGAATTAAACTAATCTTGCCTCTTTTAAATTTTCATTTCATTGCATTCACAACACGCCAGTTTTAAACATCTTCCATTTATTTTCTTAGAAATATATTTTAAAGACCGTTTTTGCAACATAATAATGTTTCCTTAAATCTTTGAAGTGTGAGACTTACCTTTTCCGATAGAAATTGGATTTTCATCTTTTTTTGCCTTAGCCTGAGGCTCGTTTATTTACAGTGTGTCTTGAGTCGATGAAAGAGTTCTTTCAAAAGAGTACTATTTTTATTACGTTCTATTTTGCAACATTTTTGCCTTTAATGTTTGTGCTAAAAGTTTCGGAAAAAGTCAAATAGTTTTGTGGAATGTATAGTCTTTTATCTGATTGTTCGAATCTGGATTTTTTTTTTCAAAATTAAAGTTGCATTTGAAAATTTATTATTCATTTTATTACTGGGGGTCATTAAATGGCACATTTTATTTAATAAATGATATATTTCAATTTAAGGAATTATTTACGATTGTGATAATGTAATTACTGTACACCAATATACCGGGTGTCCCCAAAATGACTGATGGATTTTAAAATTCAATAACTTGCAAACGGTGACAGATATTTAAAAAGAATCTTGCAGGAGGGTTATGTATGACGTCGCCTAGTTTTTCTGAGATCAAATAAGTCAAAGAAAACTTTTAGATATTATGGGTGTTGAAGTTAGAGGCACCGTACAAACGCTGAAAAAAAGAAATGCGTCTGCGACAGCCACCATTTTTGTCAGCACGCAGGCCTAGTATTCAGGGGCAGTGCATCAATGATGAGTGGCGTTAGTTTCGGCCTCGACTGAGCAACAATCGCTCTCAGCGCCATCTATTGTTTGAAATTCGAATTAAAATCAAGAATCACAGTAAGAAAATTCCTGACATCATACATAACCATCCTGCCAGATTTTTTAAAATATCTGTCACCGTTTGCAAGTTATTGAATTTTAAAATCCGTCAGTCATTTTTGGGACATACGGTAGCAGTTATAAAAACTTCCCATTAAACTTTAGTTGAAGATATATATTGGGTCTTTCGAAAATTTCTACGGTATTCTTCTGTTGAGATAACGTTGAAATGGTTGAAAGTCACCAGAATTTACAAACGACTTTATTTCAAAATAAGTAAGTTTTAAGCGATAATAGGTTTAAGCAATAATAGGTTTAACTTATTTATTAAAAATAGCATTATAAATAACTCAGCTTATAATGACAGTATAAAACATACTCTAATTTCAAGTATAAACTTAATTACTAACAGCAATGTTTTCTTATTTAACGGATGTTATTATAAACAATCTGAGGGAGCCCCTATGGGTTCACCTATCTCTGGATTACTGGCAGAATTAAAATTACGACCTCTGGAAAAACGTATCATTTCTACATCCCCCTTTAAACCTGAATTATGGGTTAGATATGTCGATGACATACTGCTCATATGGAATCACGGTATCTCTGCATTAAATGATTTTCTGGCGCATGCCAACAGTGTAGATAGAAATATACAATTTACTTGTGAAATTGAAGAAAATAGTTCATTACCATTTTTAGATATAGAACTTATTAAAAATATTTCAACACGTAGCATTGATAGGAAAGTTTATAGAAAACCTTGCAGATCCAATAACACAATATCATACAATAGTAATGTTCCGTTTAATTACAAAGCAGCAGCATATCGGTTTTATATCAAAAGGGCGTTTGAGGTTAGTTCAGAATGTTATTTAAATGAGGAGTTGAACAAAATTAAAGGGATTGCATATGAAAATGGTTTTTCAAACAAGTTTATTAATAAGTTAATTTATGAGTACAGAAATAAACAAGCTACAATAGTTAAAAAAGATATGCAATCTTCAAAATTCTATAGTATTGATTATATCCCGCATCTTTTTAAGCGGATAAAATACGCATTAAAGAAATAGAATGTAACTCTTATCGCTAAACCCCCAACCAAGCTTAAATATTTGGTACATAGAATGATTGACCCAATTGATAACCGAGATAAATCTGGTATTTATATTATTCCTTTTAAAGTTAATGGCAATTCTAAAATATATTCATATATAGGCATGACAACTCGCAAATTAAAGGAAAGGATTAAGGAACATATAGCTGACATGAAAAAAGGTAAATTATCCACTGCTTTATCCAGATTAAATCAGGCCAAAGATATTGATGTATTTTTCAGTAAAGCTAAAATAATTTCACGAGGTTCACAGTATAATAGTTGCATAATCAGAGAGTCCCTGGAGATTTTGAAAAGAGGTGATAATACATGTAATGATGTATTATCTTATCAGATCCCTCGTTTATGGTACAATGTATTGGGTATCACTGGGGTTTTCGGTTTCTCCTGACCCCCCCCCCCCCTCCCAGCTTGTAATGGTATCATCCGGACTTCCGTCACTCCCTTCATTTCATGGCTGTTTGGTTTCGCCCATTCCCAGCCTCTCTAAAGCGCGCCATTTCGGAGCTGCTTCTTCTCAACTGCTTGTTGTTCATCTGAGGAAGGCTAATGTTTAGCCGAAAGCTCATGATTTTGATATCTTATAGTTTTAATGTTTTTAAAACTGTGTTTTGATTTATTGCACCTCGATAGTAACGTAACTTATCAATGTGTTTACATTGTGCTTCATGTGATTTATTTATCAATTCGAATCATTCTATTAAAATTAATCTAGTGTAAATGCTTTTAAATGTATTTCCGACAACTAATCATTTTTCCTATATAATATAAAATAGAATTATTTAAATTAAAATAATAATCTATCCTATTATAATTCATACAGGAAGAGAAGAAAAATATTCTTCCAATATCATATTCAGTGTCCAAAACAACTTTGAAATAGAAAATTTAAAAAATCTATGTAAATGTTTTATCGATTGGAAAAAGTAACACTAAAATAAATACATTAATTTTTGATATTATTTCATGTTTTTCTTATTAATCAGAAACAAAATGATACCTGAAGTTGAAAAAAAGCTTCAAATATTTTTCCACCTTCTTACTATAATAAACATGCTGGAGCCTGATCTTCATCATATCTTTTGAAAAGATATATACAAATAAGTATTATGTTTGCTTAGCGTATATTTGCAAGTAAAAAGAAACGGAACACACATGACTGTGTTGAAATAGATTTTTGGATATGATAAAGCATATTGTCGCATGAAACAAAATTTTTTTATTAGATGTATTTTTATATATGTTTCATTATGATTTTTCGATGTCTGTAGATTGGTTTTTATAAGATATAAAAGAGGTCAGAGAAAAGTTACATCGTTCGTCTAGTTTATTTTAGATCTTACAGAAAGAATAAATGTAATTTCAGAGAATGTAATACCCTTGATTAAAGAAATATTGTGTAATTTGTTATCATTTTTACTCCTTTTTAAGTTGTCACTTTAAATAATCTTGGCGTTTTCGAGAAATTTTGAAAATGAAGAATCTACGAAAGAAATGTATTTTTCATTTAGTAGAATTAGTAGAGTACATAATATTAAAATAATATATGTGAATTAAAATAATATATGTGTATATAAAATTTTAATTTTAATGGATCAGTGTTCATGTGTTGTATTTGATTAACAAAACAAAAAAGGCAACATTTCATCGTATAATCTCGATTTTCATAATACTTTTATGAATAACTTTATCAAATGCAGTAATTTTGTATTGAATATATAATGTAAAATGATAGTAATTTTTCATATTGTTCCAAATCCTAATTATTTTAATGTCTAAACTTTTGTATATGTGTCATTCTGAAAAGAAAGTTCAAAGCAGAAATTAATTATGTCTTGATTTTTTTAATTACTTACACTAGCATCTAGTGTTATGAAAACTGAAAGTTTTTTACATTTTTTTTTTTTTCATTTATAGAAAAAATTGTCAATTCTTGTCAAACACACGAGCAAAATTTCCACTATGTTCCCACATTATTACATTTCTTGACATAAAATTATTTTTAACTCTTCAAATTTATAATATATTTTGTGAAAAGGGGACAAATATTACAGAAAACAAATATTTGTTCAAATATATTACCAATTTAGATAGAAATCAAATATATAGCCACTCTGTTACTGTAGTTGAAAAATTTAAACACGTCGATTCCTCTAAAAGATTCTTTACAATAATTTGAATGATTGCTCCTATATTTAATTCACGTTGTTAAAATCTTTTAGAAATATACCATAATATAATTTGAAATAATATATGTGTTGTGATTTATACGAAAATTACTCTAGTTACAGTGTGGACACGCAACAGAGTATACAAATGCAAGACTTCCATTTTTTTTTATAAATTATTCAACACATTATTTAGGCTTAAGTAGCATTGTATAATATTCAAATTAAATACGTACATAAACTTACTATTAATTATCTTTTCCAGTCTTAACAGTTATTTATATTATCTATAGCAGGGTAACATAGTGGATAGCAAAAAATGTACTTACCTAATTTTTTGTTACAAAAATCTGTAATAAAATATTCAACCACTTTATGACCGCAAATTCCATGTAGACTAAATCTTCATATATGTACACAATCTTGAGACATACGCTGTCATCTACTGTGTAAGAGGATCATTTGAAAATCTTGGTAACAGAGTGGACATAGGAAAACTTACATTCTTTTGGACATACTATTTCAAGCTATATTATATTTTTATAATTAAATTGTTTTCTCAGTCTATATATTAATTGAGAGATAAGGTATACAATTTTGTAATGATGTATAATCTAAATACATTTCCATTCTGTATCCTGTATTTTCAAGGTTTTCTTTTTGAAGTTTCACATTGGGGACAGTCAATTTTTCAAAAATTGAGCATTATAAACTCAAAATCAGGGATGAGATTTTTCTGCTTTTTTGCATTCCAGTATAATCTTACAGAAAATGTTTCATTATTTAATTGGAACATTCTGCGATTTAAGAAAACAACGTTTTCTCTAAGATTATACTGGTTTGCAAAAAAGCGGAGAAATCTCATCCCTGCTCAAAATACTGAAATGTGTTAAGAAGCCATTATTGAACTGATATTATAAAATCTTCAAAAAGTTGCATATATTTGTATAAAATAAGAATAATATCTCTTTTTTAACTGGAAATTTAATTATATTGCTGGACACTGTTATGTAACATTATTTGAGAGTGACCCATATCTTTATCTTTTGTGATGAGCGCGTTCGATAACGTTTCGAGCAAAATATTTTTTCTGTTAGGATGCAGGCGACATCATTTAAAGCTAAAGTATCATGAATATACTATATTAAAATTAGACTATATGTTTGTATTTTATTACTTCTCCTCCTCCTCCGCGTTGCAAGATGAAATTAACACCAGTTATCCGCATGAATTCGAAGAAGACATAAGCTCTGAGAACTTTAAAATTTAACATAGTTTACAATATATTAAATTTTTTTAATATTTAACGAAGTTTCTCTAAGGATATAAACTAATTAACTCCGTTTTTGTAAAAAAATAAATAAAATTAAAGTAACAAAAAAATTAAATAATGTCATATCGTGTGCTATCCGTCTCTATCGTCTGTTCATATGACTTACTTCCACATTTACTAAAGTTATTATAAAAAAAAACCCGAAAGATTTTAATATTTTTTAAACGTATGAAATATTATTTTTCAAATTTATTTAAAATGTAAATGAATGGGCTGTGACAGAACATGGAGTTTTTAGCATTGAGTCTGTACATACTTACAGGGCATATCCCCAGATTTAAAGATTTCGTCCCAACCATAACCACACTGCAAAATTTGATGATACTTTATTGGACAAATTTGATTAGACAAATTAGACAAATAAACAAAAAATAACTTGGAAATAATGGACAGCCCTCCAAATTCTTACACAAAATCTTCTAGACCAATGGGATTTTACTAGCGATATGTCCCCACTTTCTTATAAAGGTATTCTACTATAGTTGCATGAAAATCACGTAACTTGAAAAATGTGAATTTCGTAATTCCCAGTTCATTTACATCCTAAACATGATTGCTTGCTTATAATAAGAAAGTTAATGCTGTAACCCATTTCTGAATTTAGAAATAAATTAGATATACTTTTCCCTTAAAAGTCAAAACATCCCATACAATGCAAATGCAACACATCGGTTTGCTACGCCAGCTAGTAATATATATACAAATTACCGCAATTAATTTCAAAAGAGTACAAAATTTTCCTCGGTTCTATGAATAGTTATGCTGTCTGCCGTTTAAAGTATCTCAAAGTCTGAAAGTTGATAACATGTAGTTAGTCTTTCAGTGATAAAATGATTAGTAATTTGTTTGTAAGAATATAAAATTTATTATTATATACGAATATGAGTTATATTTCGCCATCTGTTTATAAGCATTCGAATAAGATCTAGACACACGGCAGTGTGCCTGCCAAGTTCGTCTGACATACAAGTGTGTTATATTACATGAACCATTTCGAGCAGTTTTCCCCAAATTTCGACACTCTACTACTGAAAATCTATTTTACCTACGTACTTGTAACTTTAGATATGTTGTAAGACCCGCGTAATTATCCAGAATCCAGAATTTTATAAATAACGCATAATTAGTTTCCGAGATAATGATATTTGAAAATGTCTGATAATCGATAATTTTATCATTGACTCACTCACTCATCAAAAAGTTCTCATGTGTCTACTGCACCTACAGGCTTCAAATTTGGTACGAAGTTCGTTTACACTATAAGGAATCGAAACAAACATCAGAAAATTTATTAATTACCCACTTGGGGGTGTCTATTTTTACTTTAAAGTTACGTCTATTAAGTGAAATTTTAATTTGGCTAAAAAAGCGCCAAATGTTGAATCCAGGCTGACCTTGCAGCAAAATCTCCTGATTATCAGCCATTTTTGGCCTATTTCAGAGAATTAGATTTTGAGTAATGGTGCATAAAATTTATCTTTTTAGACACATTATGAAATACAAAAACATCTTGAGAGACTACATATATCTAAATACGCATATATTTCGAGACATCCGCAGTTGAAATTCGTCTAATCCCAGAATTACAAATGTAAACAAAAGAGAGTCATTCCTATGATTCAAATAAATATTGATCATGGATGTGTGGCTACCATGGGTCTGGGCAGTGTAGCTGTGGACAACCTTGAGGTGTCTCGGACTCTAACGCCAGTGCTACGGGTACTCTATCGATTTCCGCTGCGGATAAAAGTACTCTACCGATTGCCGTTGAGTATAAATGTACTCTACCGATTGCCGCTGAGTATATAGGTAATGCTTGCAGGGGGTTCAAGCATCATTTCGATGTCGTTCGATAGCGACACGAACTTTCAACCTGTTGGATACGGAGGGTTTTGAAGATGCAAATTCTTGCTATGCTGTAGTTTCGGTGGACGAATTCGAATTTGAATAATTACTGTCTGTTTGCTTTCAAGTTTGTATGTTGTGTGTCAAATAAATGTTATGATTAAGCAAAGGTGCATTAGCATTTTGTTTTTAAGTATAGTTTAAGCCAATACTTTCTTTCACCAGACTAAAAACCTACATTGGTAAGGGCTAAAAGTCAGTCGGATTTTCTTGTTAGTGCTTGTTTAAATTTTATGCTATTTGTTTGATATTATTTGGATAGCTTCGTCATTTTATTTGTAAATATGAATCGGACTGTTGATTTATATGTTAATGAGTCTGTAATGGTAAAACATAAAATTATGTCAATATGATTATTTTTATTTCAGAAATAATAAAAATTTTGAATCATTACATTTCGTTTCAAAACAAACATTAAATACAGCAGTATTAAAATATAGATTTCTGTCGCAAATTGACATCCAAATATTTTGTTGTAGCAAATTAAAATTCAATTAAATATTGCCTGGTGAATAAAATAGTCACTTGTAAACACATTAAAAACCATTAACTAAAGTGTCTAAGTATATTGTAACTGTACAAAAAGTAATGATATCTAGCAAAAACATAACTGTGAAAAAAGGGGGCCAAGTTCTGTAGAAAAAAAAGCCAATAAAAGAAGTGATATGTAAATGGGTGCCAATTTCAAATAAAATTCACTCAAACTTACCTACAGAATTATTATAGCATTGTTTAAATTGTTTAAAAATAAAAATTATTCATAGCACATTAATAATAAATCTAGAACTTGGCAAGTTTTTGATAAATATTATGCCTATCATTTTTATGTCTTAATAAAATGATGATGATAATATTAATAACGCTGTCATTATAATTATTATTTTATTATTATTATTACTATAAACAAATGAATCGTGTTAAAGATTTGATAAACAAATAAACATACAGATACCTTCCGCTCGTCTTTGGTTATCACTCTAGTGACCCCCTCCACCGGAAACCTCAATACAAACAGGCTAAGGCTTGACAAAGAGACAGATACACTTAATCTTGTCCTTGGTCATCATTCTAGGGACTCCCCCCCCCCTTTCAGGAGCCTGAATACTCTCAAATTGAGGCACATGAAATAACAAGTTTTGATATAATAATGTCATTAATAAAGATAAATGACTCTTAGATAAAAACTTGACAAGTTCTAAATTTATTATTAATATGCTATCAATAATTTTTATTTTTAAACAATTTAAACAATGCTATAATACTTCAGTAAATAAGTTTGAGTGAATTTTATTTGAACTTGGCACCCATTTATTTATCACTTCTTTACTTGTTTTTTTTTTTCTACAGAACTTGTCTCCTTTTTTCATAGATATGTTTTTGTTAGATTGTAATGTACAGGATGGGCAAAAGTGATTGGCACATTTTACAGTTCAATAAAAAAAAATCACGTAATCGGCATAGGAGAGTGAGATTTGGACGAAAAGGATTTCTGATGATATGAAGATTTTTTAAGCAAATTAAAAAAAATAGTTTAAAAATAAAGACCCCCAAGATAAGAAGATACGCATCATTTATTTTGTATAATCTACTAATACATTTCAACGTGTGGAATGAGATTGAGTTCCGACTGGATGTAGTTTTAACGATAAAGGTAGCTAATGTTGAAATATAGGACTAGATTTTTTAAACTAGATGATCTGTCCTTGCCTATCTTGACAAAACTTTCGATCATGAGAGGCATTTTATTCTAAAACGTACATTTATACGTAAATTACTTGACTTTTTATTGAATTTTGAAAAGTGTCAAGGACTTTCGGCCCACTGTGTATTTTAGTTTATTTGCACATTCTAGTACATACTTACTCTACTCACGAAACCTTTGGTATAAACATGAATTTAAATAACTAGTTTATCATAAATTATTAAAAATATATGCAATCTTACCTCTGTTTTAAAATACGAGGTGTGACTTTTAAATAACCGGACTGGTGTCGCCAACCGGTAAACAGTGAGTGCGGTGCAGGGAACTTCCCTTGACGCTGTTACATGGTATCTATTCCCTGCTCGATCCTCAAGGTCACGCGTTGTTCAGTTTGGCTGTAGTATTTACTGGGAGTGAACCGTGCGCCAGTGACTCGCGCACGAAAAAACGACGACACAACCACAATCAATTTTACTACATGGAGTTTCGAACTGAACTTCGTGAACGGGTAAGAAAACGAAGAATGAATATGTTGAAGAATTGTTCCTTGATCCCTCACTAGGACAATGTTCCAGCTCATTCAGCATTGTCTCTGAAGGTGTTCTTGGCAAAGCACAGTATTAACGTGTTGGATCATCCACCGTACTCTCCCGACGTACCCTCATGTGACTTCTATTTATTTTCAAAGGACAAATAGGAGCTGAAGGAGACAAAATTTGAGAGCGTAGAATCGGTCAAAGCAAAAGAGGTGGAGTCTCTCAACAAGTTGACAGAAGTGGACCCCGAGCACAGCTTTGCACAGTAAAAAATTCGGGAGGGAGCGGTATTGCCAAGGAGAGTATGTGAAGTGCGATAAAGTTTCTGATGTAATTGGTGTCGAATAAAAAGTTTTATGACATCAGTCGGGTTATTTAATAGCGTTAAACCATGAATATGTAGATATTGTGTGAAAATGTATGTAGTGGAGAAAAACAGAGAAAAATTACAAAATTTATTTTTAATTATGAAATTTAATATAAAATATGTGTATGGGCTCATTACATTTTTAGAAAAGTTTATGATATTTTCATTTAAATGGAAAAATATACAATAGAGTTCCTTTTAGAGAAATCATAAAAAAATCCACCATAAATAAAACAAAAAATATTTATCGGCAAAAGTTATCTCTAAAATTAAAACCTTGACCGCTGTATTACAAAACCATGTATGTGAGCAAATATAGTGTGAATATCTCTTGATTCACATGACGGTCAATGTGTTACTATCATTTTTCTTCATATACAAGAAAATGGGCGCAATTTTTTGCTGCCTATCGAGAAGCAGAAGGAAATAATGCTTTTTCAAAGACTTAATAAATTTTAATCCTTAGCTAACGAATGGCATCATATTAGTGACAAACAAGTTTTATTGTCCAAATGTATGGTTTCCATTTATTATTCTTTGGACACCACTTTTTCTGACAAAATTGTTTTTATTTAAGTGCTGAAATTTTGAAATTAGGTAAGGCAAAAATTTCTGTGCAAAAATACTGGTGTTCAATTGGAAACAACGAAAACAATAAAAATTGCCAATTGGGATTCTTTAGCTAAGGTTTAATATGTGGAGAGTAAATCCATGGACTTTAAACTATGATAAAAAATGTTTTATTTAATCCCTAATAATATATTTAAGATGGTTCTCAAACATAATATATTATTCAGCGTAGAAAGAGAAAAACAACTATTTGCTTTGCATTTATTTTTAACTACATGTCTATGCTCTTATTTAAACTAAAAACTTCATACAGCAAATTTGAAATATAAATATAAATATTTGACTTCAAATCTTAAATATGACTTGAAATATATATCCTTATCTAAATATCAATTTTTCATTTCTGAGATAATTTGGAATCTAGACATAAAACAAAATAAATCAAATGGAAATGCGACGCGCTATAAATGTCAGAAGAAGTTATTTATTTTTATACAGTCTTTTTAAATTGTCTTAGACGCAGTTTTTGTGTGTTTATGGAGGTTATAAAACAATAATTAATGTTTTTTCACACGACAATAGCCATAGTATAGGTGCAGCTATTTTTCATTGTTATCAACAGTATTTTGACTTACGGATTGGAAAATGCATAACATTTAAATATCATATTTCAAAGTTTGTATATGAATAGATTGTTTATGGAAAGCTGCTTTATGTCAGTTATTTTTCGATGGAATAAATGATTTTTGAAACATTTACACTAGGCAATATATACTTTGTTTGAAATTGATCTTTTGACAACTTATAAATTATGACTTAGACGTACATTATTTTGTAACAAAAATTATATATATTACATTGTGTTAACATTTTTATACTTTTAGTTGCTTCAATGTATCTGAATATTTTCAAGAATATATTTTATGCGAACATATATGAAGCGTTCAGAGCTAAAGTTGATCAAGTCCAAAAGTATAAAAAAAAATTGTTTGTTGCGGATTAATACTTGTCAATGGTGTATATTTTCAGAGCCATAGTGAACCAAGTTGCATTTTTACTAAGTCGTATTCATTTGATCGACCTTATGTTAAAAACATTTCAGGTCCAAACTGGATCAAGTTCAGTAAATACTGATTTAAGATTTAATTGCCACCTTAATTATTGTTTTTAAATATTCAAATTATGACCCATATTTAAGTCTTCATACTACAACAATAATAAGAAAATTATCCTTTAAATCACTTTAGGGTTCACCTATTGTTAACAATCTTTAACGTTGATTATATCAAAACTATAACTTATGGACATGATCCAATTTAGCTCTGAGCACCTCATATATGCATATTTATGCTTTACATGCAGACTTTCAATCTTCAAAGAGGTAAATAGCGCGAGAAAAAATCAGTGATAATACCTAGAAGAATAAATAACTTTAGAATAATTATAGTGTTTGAATTTAAAGAATTTTACTAATCACTTAGTATTTAGTGCTATTTTTATTCAATGTACTTCGAAGTTGGAGTTACTTTAGTATAAATAATGCAGTGGTCCCAACTAGTCTATATTTTGGATACTAGTTTTCAGTTTAGCTTTATTTAATCGCATAAATTCTGCTATTAAATAATGTGAAGAATACAATTCGGAAATAAGTCGTAGCCAAAATATAGACTAGTTGGGACTCCTTATAATGTAAAGAATAGAATGATCAAAACATGGAATCCTCTAAAAAATCTTTAAAATGAATTTTCAGAAGAAAAATGACTATTGGAGTACCAGACTAAGAATCACATGACAGTGAATAGGGGTGGAAACATCGCGGCTTATCTCTTTCCTTGGCTGTGGATAAAATCACATACTACATAGCTGCCAACTTTTACGCATTTATCCTACCACTAAAATTTTATAATAAATTTTACCTTATTAAACCGCCGAAATCATGTGATTCAATAAGGCAACATTTTTTTATTAATTTATAGCGGTAGCAAAAAAGCGTAAAAGTTGGCAGCTATGCATACTATTTGCCCACGCATATTAAAAGAGTACAATCTTCTGAATTCATTATCGTTAATTTCATCATTTTTATTATTTTAGAATGTATTTCTAAGCTTTATAGCTGTTACCATAATTCATGAACAGTGGCATATGTATGTAGAAAAACATTGGTTTGTTCTATGTAATTTTTAAACAAGAATGAATAATCATGCATCAAGCATAAATAAACACTTTCCAACACTAACAAAATATTAAGAAATATAAATTTTTCATTCACTGAAATGAGATATATAACCCTCTAAGCGTGTGGAACGTAATATTTCGTTCACTAAGCTCCATGTTTCACTGCAATATATGCAATGTTTAAGATAATATAATTCTATAGATATAATGAATTTTCAAAACATTGAAGAATGATTAATACTCTCAAGGGTTACATTCATATTTGTAATTAAGTTTTATTTATAATGCTGAAAGAATCATATTTTTTTAGCATTTACAACAAAATGGGAAAAACAACATTACAATTTTACCCTTTTCAAAACGCTCAGAGGGATAAATAAGCAATTTAAATAAAATGCATCACAAACGATTTCCCTATATTGCATAATGTATCGGAATTCCTTTGTGTGTCCCTGTAAACGAACTGTAAATGCTACCCACTTCATTTTCAATAGAGAATATTCTATAGTAAACCTCATTAACATACGAAAAATGCATGTCAATCCGAATCCATTTATTCGACTAAGGATAGACCGATAAACCGAATTCATATACACTTTTCAACTATGTTGGAAAGTGTTAAAAATATTTATTTAAAACGTTAACCAGACAAAGAAACAAAAATAATCATATCATACAGGAAGATACTTACCTTGAAATAAATATCACATATACTTTTAGAATAATTTTTAATAACCCTAAATCAAAATATATAAATGTTAAATTTCAAATGAGTAAAAGCTATCTGAAGTGCTTAATTTTAGCATATTCAAAATTGCTTCTTTTTGAGGCTTAGTTTATTCTCTTGATATAGTTGTTTTTGTATAAAAAACCATTATTAAGTTTTTAGAAAAGCAGGAATGTTTTCGCTAATTGCTTGGAATGTAATTTAATTTCTTTAAAAAAAAATAACACTTATTTACTTTGTTGTCGTAAATTTCGAAAATAGTATAAAAATATTGGATGTGTGCAAATTAAATCACGTTATTTTTTAGCTATGTGGGTTTTTTCTAATTGGCCATGTGGATGTAATAAAAGTGTTCGTAAACATTTGTACCAAATTGTGGATATTTCTTTTCACGGCGACATTTTGCCTTTTAACTTCTTGTTACAAAAAAGGAAATGTCTAAATGATTTGGTATTTTAATGATACAAAAGTTACCAGTTTTATTATATTTATATCGAAACTGGGTTGTTTATAAAGGTAATAGCAAAGACTTTTGTATTCTTTGTCCATTTTACTAATTATTAAATGCGTGAAGTTTATTGAAACAATTGCAATCTTTCCATTTTTTCTAAATACAATTACATGATTGAACTATTTTTGAATAATTTCGTTAATTTCAGACAATTTTTTAGGATGATTAACTTCGCACATACACATAAAAATTTTTATGGTAAAATTCTAAATTTCAAAACATGATATACAAGTGATAAAATCGCTATGATCGCAATAAAAGCACTTTCAGTGAAATGTTATTATCATATACACCCTAAACTAAAACCTGTAGATGTAACGGAAAAAATCTGTCAACTATGCTCCAGATTACCCCTGTAGTTTGGACAGAGTGAATCTGTTAAATTCTAGTCTAGAGTACAGATTCAAAGATCGTAGACGAATAACCTCATCGGCAATACACGTTAAAAGTGAAGAATTGTATGACTATAAAACTTACCGCCAGAGAGTGAAAACGATATCTGCGCTGGGTAACAGAGAAAATTTGTACTTTACATAAAATGGAGATATTCTCTTAAAAGTACTGTTGAAAATCTGTTAAAACAACAGATTTTTTTTAGATTGTATATTTAAAGTTCTACCTGTATTACGAACCCTTAACGAACGAATACCACCATACTTGCTACAACCAATTTTTATTGTCTAAATGTGCTCGCCAGTATTTTTGCACAGAAAAATTCGCCTTATCTAATGTTAAAAGTTAGGCAATTAAATAATGCAAAAACGTTAGGCAGGTTCTATCGAAAATCAGAATGAAAAACTATTTTTTATGATGGAATCAAAACTGGATCTAAATCTAAATTATTTTTTCAGTTCCGGAAATAAACCGACATTATTTTTGTATGTTTCGAAACTGAACAGAATAAACATTTTTATTTAAAAAAATTCAATTTATAAAATTTCAGTTATTTAAGAAAATTGCAAACCATGCCAAAAAAAAAAAAAAAAAAAAAAAAAAAAAAAAAAAAAAAGTGTTGATTTTACAGTAATAAACAGTAATACGCTACCGCGCATGCGCGGCAGTCTTTTGTCTTAAATATCCCATGTTTAATAAAACTGATATCAAAAACATTTTGAAAAAGATGTGTCACCAAAGATATACAAGAAAGAAAGAAAGAAAGAAAAAAAAGATAAGATAGAAAATCAAATTGGTGCATTTATTATGTAACAGAATTTTATCATTATTTTGAAAAAGTGCGGCCGAATCTCTCGAGTGTTGTCCTTCATCATATTTGTACGTTTTTCTGCGCTACATGATCTCAATAAGAAAAAAAATGCTTTCTTTTATCAAGAATAGGTCTTACATATATATTGTTCATCCATCTGAGATAATAAAGATATAGAAGAGATATGAAAGGGACAAATGACACAAAATATTCATACTTCGGTAAATAAAAATGTTTGCGTCTGCAAATGTCAAACAAAGACAAGTTATTTTTTCTATTTAAAGAATCACATTTCCTTCTTATTATGGTGCAGTCTAAATAAAGAATTATGGAGTTGTTCTGATAAACAAACGAAGAATGTTATAAGTATACTATTAATTAAAATTGGAGTGTCTGTCTTTAATTTTTTGGAAAAAACACTTATTTAGAAGTTCATTCGAATATTTAAAAGTTAAAAAGTAATGTTAATATTTTTCTTCTGTCTGTCTGTTCGTCCGGAGCAGTGTCAGAAAATTTTGCGTAACAAACACTAAACTTATAAGGAACAGATAGAGAATGTTTCTGGCTACAATCCGCAGTTTGTTGCATTCCGATATCTCAAATAGTTCTTGAGAAAACAGGGGAAAACCGAAATAATCAGTCAATCAACAAATCTTTCAATACTCAAAAACTCGGGCACTAATTGATCAATTTTAAGTATTCTTACGGCAGTTGAAAAAGGTATAACTATGAGTTTATAAATAATAATTCTGGCTACAATCTGCAGTTTGTCGCATCTTTGTCTTCGTATCCTTGTCGCATTCCGATAAATAGTTTTTGAGAAAAGAGTAAAAAACCGAAATAATATGAATCAATCATCCAATCTTTCAATATTTCAAAACTCGTGCTCTGGCGTCATTATTTGTTTGCAAATTAAAAGCTGTTTTAGGTTTTTAAATAACAAAACTAGATAATAACAAAGCGTAATTAAATAACAAAGAGTAATTTAATCTATTAAATACTAGCGTTTGTTTTTTTAGTAACATAATAGTTTTGTAAGGGAGAAGATTTATTAAATACCGATGTTAAAGTGAATTTGCTGGGATTTTAGTATGTCAGTTTAGTTGAAAATCTGTGATAATGTAGTGCAGAAATTACTGATCAACACTACTTATTAAACCTCACAAAGTATTTGTGATTAAAGAAAAATAAAAATCAATGAAATCTAAGCAGATTTCTATAAATCTAAAGTCGTAATGAATTTTCACACTTCAATCATCTTACAATTTCTTTCTTCAAGTTAAGTTAATCGAACGACGGTAAGAAGCTTCTTGAACATAAAGCAACATATTTTGCACATTTGGGAAATTTAAAATTTTCAGTCATACTCGTGTCAGCGTTTAGCTGGCTTGTGTTCTGCGACCATGAACATCCAAAGTTCTTGGGTTCGATTCTGTGTGGCTCATATATATTTACTGAAAATTACCTCTATGACTTCATTGAAAAAACAAATGAGATTTTTTGTAATGTGCCAGGACAAAGATTGTTGGCTGAAAATGATCTCTACTTTAAAAACTTCTCAGCCAAACACTGAAATATTTTTTAAAAACTTTTTAAAGCAGTAATTGTCATTTAAATGAATCACATCCGTCATATTAAAATTAGATTCAACAAAGAAACTAAATGTTATTGACGGCTAAAATAATAATTGCCAAGTTGATGGAAGTATTTTCCTTATTAACATTGGCAAATTTGAGAAACCATTGATGTCTATTTAATTTAGATAATCTTGCAAATTCAGAACCAGATAAAGGAACTAGCTTTAAGAAGAAGAATTTCACTGTTTGCTTCCTCCGTCAAAACTTGTTGCATTCTGGATATTAAGTTCACAACAGAGCACAGGTCTTCTAAATACCAAATGCCTTGAACTAGAGTGTCGCAAACATGCTTTTCCCCCTGAACGCAGTAATAAATTTATTGTTTTTAGAATTTAGTCCTTTTTTGAAATATTTACAGAGTTACAAGAATTTTTTATTAAGTATTATAAATTTTTGGGGAGGGGGGAATTTTGGAGGTCTGTGCCTCTAATTATTTTAGCAAAAAAAAGGTTATTTAATTTTTATAATTAAATATTTCTTATTAATTGAAGATCTAACTTATTTATTTTTTTGTCCTCTGTTATAAAATAAATTATTTATAAATTTTACTTAGTTTTTAAAACTGTTTCCTAAACTCTAGTTAAAAACAAAGTGTATGAAACAATAAAACAAAGAATTCCTGTTTGTTGTTACAAGTTTCGATCTACGAAATAATTCTTGTTTCAATTCCCTCGTTAGCACAAATCACCTTTCTATACGAATAATAATAAAAAAAAAATATTGCCACGTTTTCCCACCGTGGAAGCGTAAAGAAATAAATTTTCTAAGATAACTAAATTTGGACTTATTGAAATCTTTAAATCTGCATACATTGAAATTGTGCTAAATGTATAACTTTTAAAATTATAATACCATTTTAACCGATTAGAAGATTCGGAGATATTTTGAAAAAGAAATGAGACACCGATTTATGTAATTGCGTTTGCACGTGAAGTTTCATGGTATTAATATATATATATATATATATCTGTGTGTGTGTGTGTGTGTGTGTGTGTGTGTGTGTGTTAGCTTAAAGGAATATTGCATTCAGAATTATAGCTTACATTTCTTAGAATTGATTAATTTTCCGAAGAATTTATTTATAAAAATAAAAGATCCTTCGAATGTCTGATTAGATGTAAAATGAAAGAATTAGATGTTAAATGAAATTATGCATTATTTTCTTCAAAAATGTATACATTTTGAAGAAAGAGAGACATGGAAGCCGTAGAATAAACTTTTTATGTCTACATATAAAGTTTTATTTAGAGAATTTACAAATGCCGAATATTTTAAATCTAGATACACCACACAGAGACAGACAAGTTCGTCCCATTCTTCAGCTAGCACAGATTTATTAACATTGAGACTGCTCTCAAATTCAAATTCTCTTCTTTGTAACACATTTCTGAGATGAACGTATGAAACAATAAAATAAAGAATTCCTGTTTGTTGCTACATGTTTTGATCTACGAAGTAATCCTCGTTTCAATTCCCTCGTTAGCACAAATCACTTTTCTATACGAATAAAAATAAAAATTAATTAAACCTTTTCCCACCGTGAATGCGTAAAGAAATACATTTACTAAGATACCTAAATTTGGACTTATTGAAAATCTTTAAATCGGAATGTATGCATACATTGAAATTGTGCTAAATATATTACTTTTAAATGTTTATAATGCAGTTTTAATCGATTAGGAGATTTGGAGAAATTTCGAAAGATAAATACGAAAATTGTTCATGGAATTGCGTCTGCACGTGAAGTTACCTGATATTAGTAAATATTATTTTTTTTAACTTAAAAGAATATTGCATTCAGGACTATACTTTTCATTTCTTTAGAATTGAATAATATTTCAAATATTTTATTTATAGAAATAAAAGATGTTTCGAATGTCCAGTTAGATGTAAAATACAGAATGAAACGAAATTTTTCATTATTTTCATCAAAAAATTATACTTGAAGAAAGAGGGACATAGAAGCTTTTGGTAGAATGAACGCTTTTTGTCTAAATATAAAGTTTTATTGAGAGATTTTATAAAAAAAAATTTTTTCAATCTAGATACACCGCGTCGAATTAGATGACAGACAATTTCATCCCATTCTTCAGCTAGTAGAAATTATTAATATTACAGCTGTTCTGAAACCCAAATTTTCTTCTTTGTAACATATTTATGAAATAATTATAAGTCATAAATGCATACGATTTGAAACTATTTTAATTGATATTCTATAGAATCGCGCGACTTCTATTTTTTCTATTAAGTTAAAGCATATTTCAGAAAACCCCCTTGAAATTTGGTGCGCTTAAATCAATTTTCAGGAGATGATCGTGTATGTGTAAATATATATCTAAATGCACTTATATATGGTAAAAGTTCCAGGTCTGACATTGGGCATTGTAAATATAAACGTCAATGTAGGCCAAATTTTTGCCATACAAACTTACCACATTTGTAATAAAATGTCATTATTTCCACGGAATCATTTTCATGTATCTATTATTTGAGTTTATAGAAAATAGGAATGTAGGAAGAGGCCGTATCAAGATATTTTATTAAATAGTTATGTGAAGTAGCAAACTAATATAGCACATAGTTTGTACAATTTTATGCCAATTCTGGAATGTTTCAGTAAATATTTGATTGGAAATATGTAATCAATATGGTCTACGAATAATACCTGACTATTCGTAAGAAATATTAACATGCGTCATTGTTAATATTTTTAATGAAATGCCAGTATTGACAAAATATGTGTATGAAAATCGACAAGTTTTTGATAAAATGTATCATGTACGCGCTATAGCAATATATTTTAAATGTGATTTAGATTTTATTGAATTTTCCCTTTATGATATATATATATCCGCGATAAATGTTACGATATATATATGTATACATATTACAAAAAATCACTTTATTTATACATTTTGTGTAAAATCAATAAATACAAAATTGGGCCTTGGTATTAAGGAATAATTTACATATGGAAAATAGTGAACGTAGAATAAAAATCCTTGATAAAAACGAATCAATTCTTCAATATGTAATACATAGAAAATTATGTATGTATATATCTTGGTGAATTTAAAATTTGGTGTATATATTTTAAATGAATAGACGCATCAAAACCTTTAAAGATGTGTTTCTTAATTATTACACATAAAAGTAGGATAATAAATATAGATTTCGGACGTATATTACAAAATTCAACCAGAATAAATTCATCTAAAATCTTTCACCAAGAAATAGTACAATTAGATAAATACACTGGCCTCCAAAATTAAGGTACAACCAATTTTTTGGCGCTCACTATTAAAAGAATAAAAATAAAGGTAAAAAATATGGTTAATATGAATGATCATAAGTAACTGCAATAAAAACTTATGAAACAGTTATGTCCATTATTTTAAAGAATCGAAAATTTATATGGCAGTCGAGGTAAATTGAGAATATCCCACTGTAAATTTGTGTGAAATTGTTTTTATGGTTGTTTATCTTGAATTGTTTGTACTACAATAGTGTTTTCCATGTCTAGGAGATGTCGTTTACTTGATTCGTTAAGATGGCGGGAAAGCGGATGGATGGAAATGAAGTTATCACAAGCTGGTGCTGCTGGACGTCTTAATGTGTCTCGTAGTGTGGTTCAAAGGGTCTGAGATCAATTTGAATCAAAAATTCAATATCAAGAAACTTTTTTCAGACCGCTCAGGGATTACAACCCCTGTACAAGATCGCTTTCTAGCTCCTTTTTTCTGAAGGAGGAGCATCAGTACTGTGGCTCAGCTCATTTCAGATCATTGTAAAGCAACAGGGATATACCTGCGATTACGATACATAGACGTCTTCACAATTAAGGATTCTTTGCAAGACAAGCAGTTGTGTGTGGCTCTATTAATCGAGTGCCCGTTTATGTTGGCCAAGAGAGCACGTTACCTGACAACAGTTGGCTTACGTATTGCTCACAGACGAATCCTGGTTTGCTTTGGACAGCAATTCAGTTCGTGTGCTGATCTAAAGAGAGCAAGGCATCAGATTCTACCTATGTAACATTGTTGAAAGACACGGGTATAGAGGAAGTCGAGTCATGGTTTTGTCTGGAATCTCTACGGTGGCCACAGTAGCCTCCATATATGCCATGGAAGAGCTCTGACTGCTGTGAAATATAGGGACGAAATCCTTGCTCCATTTGTCACACCGTATGCTAGTGCTATTGGTGATGAATTAATGTTAATGGATGGTAATGCCTGACTGTATTGCGCTAGAGTTGTTGATGAATATATTGAGGATAAAGGTTTGGAGCTAATGGAATTTCCAGCTCAATATTCAGGGCTTAATCCGATAGAGCATCTTTGGGACTATCTCGGCAGACAGGTGGCTGTCGTAAGTCCTCCTCCGAAGTGGTTAAATGAGCTAGAACAAGCGTTTCTCCATGTATTTTCTTTGTTTCAAATTCTAGTGTCCGACAACTTAATTGATAGTATGGAGAGTCGATGCCAAAAATGCATTACAAGTAGGGCCGGACACGTGCTTTATTATAATCCGTTTATATAATTTTATTCACAAAAAACTGTCATTTTTTTTTTTTATCAAATGGTAGACTTTTGCAAGAATTGTAATTTTTTATTTGTAAATCATGCTTGATGTTAAAATTAAATAAAATTCGATAAATAACTGTTTAAAGCACATTTCCTCTGAATTTTATGTCTTTTTGTTCATTTGTTTTCAAATTAGACACAAAAGACTGGTTGTAACTTAACCTTTGGAAGCCAGTGTATCAAGACTATTACGCCATATTACAATAAAATACTTTGTAGAATTTATACTGACATTTATATTTAAAAATGAACACCTGACGAACTATAGTGAAAAAACTGCATTTATTGTTCTATAAGGGTTTTCTATAAGTGTGACATGAAACACAATCTCTTAATGAAAAAAATGTATTCACTGATGGCGCTAGATTTGCATAAGATTTTAGTTTGCTACAGGGAATTAATAAAATTTGGTGTAGATTATTACTGAAATATTAACCATGTCTATCACCAATAAGATATCTTAATAGATTGCTTTTTACTAAAAATTTTGATGTCCAGTTGCTTAAGTACGGCTATCGTAGAGTTAACTACCGCTAAAATGAGAAGTAACCAGAAGAACAGTTTCTCGTTTAACAAATATGCAGTTGTTGTTATACAGTAAGAGATTAATTTCTTGGTGCCAATCGAGTTAAAACTTCAATTTGTAGCTGCCATCGACGAATAATAATCAAATATTAATATAATTTAATCGCAAGTATCAGTCTGGGATAGCATATTATTAATCCTTTGTATCCACGCGTTTAATATCTGAAACATACCCAAAAGTCAATGTTATTTATACAGTGGGCGTTATAAGATGATTTTATTTCCTGTTGTTTTCTTCCGACAAAACAGTTAATATAAATTGTTCATAGAATTTTTAACAGACGGCTATACTGGATTAATTTTTTCTGCCAAAGTTTTGTTTATTATTTGAGCAGTTTCACATCATTATTGCAAAAATGAACTTCGTAAATTTGTCAAATTATTAATGCTGGATACTTCCAGAATTAGATGTTTTACAAAGATAAGTTCATATACTTTACAATTTTGCAGTAGAAAATTTATGAGAAGTGTGTAATTTTCAGTTTATTGGAGATGTGAGAAAAGTACGTTTTAGTCAATAATTTTTTATTTTCATGTTCTAAATATTTTTAATTATTTTTTATATGATTAAACTGATGTATTCTAACATCTGAGTAAATATTTTTCAAATCAGAGGTGCTGAGACAAAAAAAGGGTTAATTTATTTAAAAAAATAATGGTTTGGAAATCCAGGAAATTTATTTAATAAATAAGATATGTCACAAAACTTATCTAAGTAATTCTTAATTTTCTTCCATTTTATTTTAATGTCTGTCTGTTTATACACAAATTAGACAAATATCACAAATAAAAATATTAATACTATGTAATCTTTTCATCTAGATAAAATGTAAGACTTAACGTTGGACATGAGATGGAGAATAAAGAGGAATCTAAAATCAAGTGAAAAAAGTCTAATGTTTTGGATTCAAACTGGAACATTAAACATAACCACAACAATTTCTTCTATTTGTACCTTGATAGAATTAGCATTACCCATTTTTAAACATTCTCAATATGACTACATTTCCACTTTTCTTTTTGAATACATAAATGAAATTTTAATTTATATGATTTAAGCTGTTTTACTACAACACTTAACTTAATCAACTTTTTAATTTGAATTATGTGCACATATTTCTGAAGTAAAGCAAAAATAGAAATAAAATTTGATTTTTTTAAAAAATATAAAAAAATAGTGTTTAAAATTTTATTGTTAATCGATTAAATTCTATGATATTTAAGCTCTCCTATTGTACATTCATCTAACATAGCCAAATAAGTAGAATTGTATGAAACTTCACATTTTAAAGCACTTTATTTAAAGTTTATATCGATGATACGCAATGTATTTCCTAATATTCTGATTTCAATAAACTTTTCAGAAGAAAGATCTGAAATAGACTGGAATATCTAACATCTGTCGCCAGTATGCTGGTTTCCATGGAAACTGTAACTCATTTAGTTTAGGAAGTAAGGGATGGATGCTGAACAAATTTGCTGGGAAAATTCTGATTTTTTTTTCAATGCTCTTTCATGGTAAGAATTCACTTTTTGAATTTTTTCTTTTGTAGCTTACCGAAAGATTGGATTCCTTGAAAATTCAAACAGCAAAATTTTTTATGCTTTTTAAAATCTATTTCACTTATTTTCATTTTTTTCTTCCCTATGGTATAGAGACACTTAAATCGGAATTCAAATACTGCTCGTGTGCATAATAGATTATTTTATTTTAATGCTATTGAAATGATGTAGATAGGTGCATATTTTTTTCAGTAGAAAATAAGCAAATATAAAATGAAATCTCCGAAGGATACAAAAATATAACAGAGAAATGTTAATATAAAGATTATATAAATCTCTAATAAGTTAGAGAACTAAATGTTTGCGTGCAGTCTGTATAAGAAACTGCTGCACGCAGAGTTACAGAGTTTGCGCAAGAAGGTATCCGTATCTGAATGAGTCCTATTTGAAACCGCAATTTCAATCATTAATTCGATATTTTCATTTAATTAATTATGCGAAATTTTTTTTTTTTTTTATTCTGTAAAGTGCGATTTTTTCAGAAATCTGTCGAAAATCTTTTGCCGGGATCTTCGCCAAATGTCATTTAAAAATTGCTCTTTTTAACACTTTTCAACCTAGTTGAAAAGTGTGTATGACATCGGTTTGTCTGCCGTCTGTGCGTGCTCTAACTCTCGTAAATATACTCAGATTGCCCTGAAGGATTTGTATGTTATTGACGTTTACTGTTGCATGTTAACTATTGAAAATGAAATGTGTAACATTTATAATTTATTTACAGGAACAGTCAAATGCATTCCGTTACAGTCAATGGGAAAAATCGTTTGAAACGCATTTTGAGGATGTTACGCCATTTGAAACATGATGAAATTGATATACAATCATGAAGCACACTAACACATGTTTTCTGTAAAATACGGGGTGAAGAGCATTATTCATTTACAGGGTCACACAAAATAATTCTGTTACAAAATCTTCTACGTGGAAAATCTTTTGCTGTGTAATTTAAAGATGTTTCACAATTTCAAACATAATAAATTTATATACAATACCAAGGTGTACTATAAATTTCTCACTGAAAAGTATGGTGTACATTGCGTTTATTGTTAATTTCCAGGGACACACAAAGAAATCGGTTACAGTGTTAGTGTGATAATTACAGTATGTGTGTGATAAGTGCGATTTCATCTTTGGTTCGCGTTTTAAAGTTTAACTGAAATTTTTGCATAGTACGTGGTGTGTATAAATTCTGTTCATCATATACAGGGCTACATAATGGATTTCGTAAGTATTACTCACTGTGAGAGAGAATTGCGTAAAGTTATTTTTTAATTGTGTTAAGCATTTTCCTGCTGAACTATATTTAGTAGACTAATAGAAGTTTGTGGAATAGAAATAAATTCATATACAGGGCTATGCAAAGAACAAGATACATTTTCGTTTATGTTCGGTAAATGCTGGAGGTGAGTTATAAGTTGTATAATGCGTTTTTTACCCGAATTTAATTTAATCTTAATATGTGGTGTGTACAAAAGTCTTTAGATAATATGCAGGGTTGCACAAAATATTTCGCGTGCATTTCCATCGATTGGCGAAAATTGCTAAATGTGAAATTTCTAACTGAATTAAATTTTATCATGCTATGTAGTACATATCCAAATCTACAGATCATATACAGAGCTTCAAAAAAGAATTCGACTACTTTTTGTCTATGGGAGGTAATTGTTAAAACTGGATTTTTAAATGTGTTATATGCTTCTTAAACTATTTACGATGTACATTCTTTCACCTTATTTAACGGTGAAGTTTCGTTACAGTTTTCTGGATATGCTGGAAAGTGTTTTATAAGCTATGCTTGATGCATGATTTGTCGTTCTTGTTTCATTCTAGAAAGAGTTAGGCTAAAATAATAGATGGAAAGTTATAGTCCATATTTTGCTACCTCGTATAGTCTGACTTAAAAACTAATAATGTTTTTTATTATTGTTTAAGATTTTTCTCCAAAAAATTGATTTTGAAGCGTATTTACGGTGCAATTTATTTGAACGAACTTGTATCTCTTAATAATTCATATAATTGGTAGTTTTTTCCTTTCTTCGAATGTTCAAAATTTTATCCCATGAACTAAGTTGTTTTAAAAAATTTTTAGAAGTGATTTTTCAACGTATTTTAAAAAACGCACATTGACGTAAATATTCTAAAATTAAGTAATTTTTCACCCGAACGACATGCGTTTTTATCCAAAACTGTGCAAACAGTAAACGAGTTTACACCAAACTTACAAAAAAATTCCTCAAAAGTAATGAATTAAAAATATTTTTCAAATTTTGGCTTAAACCTTTGTTAACACCGCAGTTACTATCCCAAAGACACTTTTTTTAAAACACATGTGTACATATTCAGCGAAAATTCTCAAAATCACATGATATATTCGATATCTTAGGATTTGAAATATTATCTGTTTTACGCTTAAAAGTTACCGCAATACGGAGCCACTGAGTTCAATATATAAAAAGAAATCTGTCTTCGTATTTTCCAACAAGATTTCTATTGGTCAGCAGGGAAGGATGCCGTGACGATAATTTTAGTTCGCATTCATCACAAAACATGCTGTTTATCGCATTGCTATTAGAGAATCCTTTATTAATTAGATAAGTATGCTTAGTTAGAGAGTTGTCCCGAGTTGAAAATGGTCAATGGTCATAGTATAAATTAAAACTTTTTAAAGACCAAGAAATAAAAATAGTTATACATTATTATATAATACGAGCTTTTTAAAATACATATTTCTCATTACACATGTTACGCTATTTTAGATTTCCAACATTTGCTAAGACATAGAATCATATGGAAAATTTCTAAAAGGAAAAACGCTTTACCTAGTTGAACAACAACAAAAAATGTTAGTTTTAAATTTTTCTTTTTCTTGTGTAGTTTTAAAATCCCATTTAAGAAATTATTCAATAAAACACACCGAAGAAAATGCAGAAATTTAATAGTATTAGTTTTTTAAAGAGATTAAACAATTACAATGATTAAATAAATATCCGGCAGTAAACAAGTAACCTTAAAAGAATCAACATTTTGAAATATTTATTTTATATATATTTCTCATGCTACGTTATTTCATATTTCAAACATTTTTTCCAAACCCTATAAATTCCACGTCAGACATATTATAGAAGATATGTTTCTCAGTCCGTCTTTCTGTCCATTCTTTGCACCATTAAAATTGTTTTGTTTATGGCAAAATATGAATATGTTATTAAAATACACCAACAACATACTTTTTTATAAAATTGGTAATTGAATGCGTGTTGAACATTTTTGTTTCGAATGAAGGATCTCAATTGCTTTACCATCTACGGCTTCTTTGTATTCTCAGCACTTAATAAAAATATTACATATTTTCAATTTAATAAAATCTTAGCATGTTATTTGAAAAGCGCTAATGATTTTATTTTTAAATCAGCTACTATTTAGTTCAAGGTAATGAAAAAAATACATTTTTAACATGAATTAATAAGCTTGCAGAAAATTTAGACATTTTTGTTGTATTATTTTTACTTAAACTTGTTTAAAGTCAAGATTAAATATTTACAGAGATGATTTTTATGCTAAGATATAGACTGATATTGAAAATTTGAAAAATATGAAAAGCTTTCCCCTGCTGAACAACAACAACAACAACAAAAAATGTTAATTTTAAAATTTAATGTTTTTGTGTAGTTTTAAAATTAGTTTGTAAAAAATAATTCAATAAAACATACAGAAGAAAATCAAGAAATTTAATAGCATTAGTTTTTGAAAAAGATAAAAAATAAAAATGATTAAAAGAATATCCGGAAGTACACATGTTACATTAATAGAATCAACATTTTGAAGGATTAATTTTTGGTAAAGTACAGATTAATTTCAATGAGCCATGTTATCTTTCCCCATTTAAAAGGGGGATTTTCTTAAAATGTAGAGTAAACTTCAACAAATAATTCTTGACGTTGAAAGAAATAAGATCTTCAAAGTTCTTAAAAATGTTTCCGGAAGTACACAAGTAACGTTTAGAGAATCAATAAATTGAACCATTTTTTTATGGGAAAGTTTTATTAATTTCAGTCAGTCATGTTATTTTTCGCCAGTAAAAATATTCTTAGCTATGGAGTGAAAGTCAAGAAATAATTTTATGAAACTTACTGACAGAGTGTGTTCAAACTAAACACGCAAAATGCACTAAATTACTTGTGAGAACTTGTAAAAAGAAGACATAAATTTTAAAGAAATTTAGTATAAATAAGGATACGATTAATTATGATTTTTATTCTATAAAAGAAAAATTGTTCACATAAATGTGAAAAAAATATATTTAGCTAAGATATATTTCTAAAAAACATGTTAATACATTCGTCAATTTTTTTATTAAACTCAAATCTTCTATTACTTTCCTCCCAAAACACTAGGTTAGCGCACTATTTAAAAAAAAAAAAATATGTAAATAATTCTACTAATAACTGACGTAAATACGTAAATGGATACAGCAATAGTAAACTATTGCTGTATACATTTACCTCGGTTATAATTAATGCAAGAAAAAACCAGAATAAAAAAAAATTATAGACAAAGTAACCTTGTGATGTCGGTTACCAGAGTAGGAATATAAGTGCTGAAATATTGATTTCATAGATGCTTATTACTTTCATTGTCTCATTCATAAAACGCAATTGTTCATTTTCATTATTTTAAAAAAGCGTTCCTTTTGGCAACGCAATTTAGAGTGCGAAGCTAAACTTTCCAAAATAGGGAACAATACAAGATGGTTTCTATGCACGCAGGCATTCGATTGCATTACACCGTGAGGTCCGATGATGATGGACTGCTGAACTTCGGGATTGGATACAACGTGAGTGGAAGAAGTGCTTTCTATTGACGAGTCCCAATTCTGTCGATAGTGTGACAACAGATGTGCTCTAGTATGGAAGGAAAATGACATTCAAAATAACCTCTATCGAATTGGAATGTGATCAAAGCTGGCTGAAAATAAGTCGCAATTAGTGGGGTTCTGCTGCGTGTCTTTTTAGGTCGCTGCCACGGAGTGAATTGATGATGTGGGCTAGAATTCGCATATGTGGGCTAGAATTCGCATATGTGGATGTAGGAATCTGAAACGACAGCAGTTTCAGATTGTGTTGAATGTTCAGATTGTTCATATTTAATAACTTTGAAACAGTTTTATGGGGCCCAAAGATATGCAGATGAGATATTCAGATCTCATGTTGTCCCTCTACTCTGCAACTAATTTACACATGATTTTAATGTCAGACCAAAAATAGCTAACAGGTAAAGAACCTGCCTAAAATGCACGCAGCAGAATGTATTGAGTGTCCGGCAAGCTATTCTAACTTAAATCCTACTAAACATTTCTGGAACATTCTAAGATGACCAACGCTCAAAGAAAACCACGAAAACTCCGAAAGATTAGGCCGACGGGCGCGATTGGGATCGAACCCAGCACCTCCCGTCTACCAGCTTCGAGAGCAGAACCTCTCAGCCACTGGCATTTTGTTAGGATTTATATAACTTACACAAGCTCAAAGTTCGTATTATTCGTAATTTTTGATGAAAAATACGCAATTTCTCCTAATTTTACCTGAACTTTTAATATATTTTTTAATATTTTACTATGAGCGCAGCTCTGCAACACTTTTTTTTACATATATTGTATATTTTGATGTATTCTATAATATATGTAAAGAAGAAAGTGTTGCACGATTGCGCTCATATAAATAATTGAGGTAAAATTGGGAGAAATTGCGTATTTTTCATCAAAAACTACGAATATTACGAACTTTGAGCTTGTGTATGTCATATAAATCCGAACAAAATGCAAAAACTATTGTTGAAATCGTACAGGATAAACCTTCTAATATAAAATCGTGAAATAATTAAGTCAGTATAACAAAATCGAGTTTTAGTCTTATTTCATGGGCCAAAAACACGGCTTATGGACCGTGATCCTTTAATGAAAACTTCAAACAAGCAACATGCAAATCTAATCATCCAATTCATATAAATTTAGTATCAAAATAATCCTCACACACTTAATCTCGAGAATGAAATAAAACTTTTTGGCTACTTCTTTAAATAAACATTTTGGACTTTAGATCTAGAAAAAAAAAATAATAGAGATTTGGCATTTTTTACAACATCGTTATTCAAACATCAAACCATAATTTGAAATATATTCGTATTGTGAAAATTTTGTTAATCTAGGAAACAGTATAAAGATAAAACGCATCAGGTTTGAAAAAATTGAATGCTAAAATTTTGAGTTATCGTGTTCGAAAAAAAAAACAAAAAACGAGATAATATTAAAAAAATTATTTTAAGAAAATTGCATTTTTGATTAACACGACAAAACAAGTGTTGCCAAATTAAAATTGAATTCTTCGTTTCAAGATACTTTCATAAAAAGTGAATTATTTCAAATAATAATAAAAAAAAGTCTTGAAAAATATAATTGCAAAAAAAAAAAAAAAAAAAAAAAAAAACGTAATTTAAATTTTATTTGACAGTTTTAGAGGGATTTTTTCCGGCTGTATTATTGATCACTTCCGGTTTGTGAAGCTTTACAAATTCTTTAATATCTAGCGTCTAATTGACGTAGATACAAAATTAAAACTGTTTTGTAAAGCTAAATAAATGTTCTATTTAAAATATCTAAAACTGATTATGCCATTAAGATATGGTATAATACTTAGTATTTTTTTCTAGTAGTCTAAAGTTTTGTTACAAACTTGTGTAGATGATATTTACAAAAGTGTGTAGAATGGAAATTTGAATTTTTAAATTTATTAATAATTAAACATTAAATAACATGAAGGAAATTTAATTTATTCGATTTAATTAAAAAAAACAATTCTGAAAAAAAAAAAAAGATATTTTTTGGTTCATGGATTTATAGCAAGTATTCTATTTACTACATAAAATAAAATAAAAAATCAAACTGTAGGATTTGAGTTCCGACGGAACCCCGCTGCGTGGCGTTAATGAAGAATTTAGTTTCCGTGGCGATCACTGCATCTCAGTGGCGCTACTTTACAACATTTTTTAACACCGGAGTGTCGGCGATTTATTATATATACAGCTTTGATTTTGGTTGAATTTACTTCGTAGATTTATTTATTTCCTACTTGCTGCGAGAAGAATTTACTGCCTAGATGAGCACTCACTCGCTGTTTTCTAAGTTTAACCC
The DNA here is from genome assembly GCA_963931845.1 of Maratus michaelseni. Classification (NCBI taxonomy): domain Eukaryota; kingdom Metazoa; phylum Arthropoda; class Arachnida; order Araneae; family Salticidae; genus Maratus; species Maratus michaelseni. Next base: position 91,398,389 of record OZ007586.1, on the reverse strand, counting down.
TTTCAGGTGCGGATTACTTCTGTTCTTGAAATGGTGAAATGATTGATTGACACCAGAATTTACGAAATAATTTTTTTAAAACTAAATACTTGCTTTTCTTCAAGTTCATTATGAAAGAAAAATTTCATTAAAATATTCTGGGTGTCGTTTGACAGTTTGCAATTAAAATTAAGTGGTCCCATTTGTGACCACCGCCCGTGAAAGGGTTAAACAAAGAGGAGTCTATGGTAACGATTTTTATTTTCATTTATTTATTTATTTTTTTGTTTTATTTACATAATAATTTTTCACATTCTTTCCGGTGTGAGTTTTTAAATTTAGATGTTTTATCTATTATAATAAACAGTTTAATAGTTTTTTTTCTGATTTGGGACAATGCATTAGTATTTTATTTAAGAATTTAAATTATATTGCGACACTTGACCATTTCAACTCATTCTTATACCAAAAAAAAAAAAAAAAAAAAGGCTTTACTTTCTTCTCTTCTGCAAAAGAGCTTATTCTGAAAATCGCCTGATTGAATTTATCTCACCTTGCCATAAAAGAAATTGCTCAAATTAAATGTTATTCAACTTAACATATATATTTCGGGATTCACTTTTGATCCTTAAAAAAATCTTTATTCTTTCCTAAAAAGATTTAGGCTTATTTGTTTTCCAAATTTCCTTTCATTCTCCTTAGAGTTTTTTTTTTTTTTGGTGAAACGTGAAGTATGTAATATAGAAATAAAGAAAGCTGGTAGCATTTTGTTCTCTAGTAAAAAGAACAGCTCTGACTTACGAGTTTTGTATATGAACCTGCATGCCAAAATAATTTTTTTCTCGGTAAATAACATATCGAATTATTCTGGAATAGTTTTCAAAAACAAAATTGCTAGATACAAATGTAAAATTTTTGCAATTATAACATAATATCGAAAAAGAGATTGTTTTGATTGTATTAAATTAATTTTCTTTTTTTTTTTACTTTTTATTAAGCCGATTAGTGGAAATATGTACATTTATTGTAGATTTCACAAGAGGCCAAATGCAGCTTTATTATTCGAGTTTATTTAGTAAAGAATATATTAAGTGAAGCTTTATTATTAGAGTATAGAATCAGATGTTATTATATTACATATAAAGGGGAAAGTCTTAAAACACGGCCATTAAAATTGATATTAAAAATATACTTCTAAAGATATACTAAAACACTTTAATTTCTTAAAAGACGTCAAAATATCATTAAAAACATTAAAAATATTAAAATTGACATGTTTTGATTGATTCACTCAATCATCATCACAATACGCAAAACAAAACAAATATAATTTTTTTGTTTTGTATATTCTTATGATGATTGAGTGACTCAATCGAAAGATGTCAATTTTAATATTTTTAATGTTTTATTGATATTTTGACGTCTTTTAAGCAATTAGAGTGTTTTAGTATATATTTTGAAGTATTTTTTGAGATATATTTTTAGTATTAGAGTTTAGAAGTTTAGAGTATAGAGTATAGATTTTTTCTTTGAATATTTACGAGTATGGAACTGGAGTTCTAGTTACATGATAGTTTTTAGAGTCAAATTGTATTAGATATTTATGATGAGTCGTCTACTCTGGCCGTATAGGTACTCTAGTGGACGACTCGGTTTTGGGATGCGGACGTGTTGTCTTGTGAAATAACTCATGTTCGTGTATGTCGATCCTGTTCTTTCTTCATTTAAATTTCACAAACTATAAAAGGACTCGTTGGAATTCGAGAGTTGCTTTATACTTTACGAGTTCATTTTAATTATTTCTACACGGGATTGTTTGGTATAAATTCAAGGGTGATTGTGTTCCGGTATTTTATACACCTCTAAATTTATATAGCAATCTTTTTCTTCATTAGGCGATGAAATCTGCGGTGACATAATAAGAATATATTAAGATAATTTTAGTGGTATTCAAAACACCGCAACACAATCACTCCTAGTATAAAATATGAAGCTTTCGCTTGGAATAGCAGGTTTAGAGCACGGACTTACCCGTATGGTTTCGGTAATTAAGTGGTATCATTTTAAGTTATTTTCCGTAAGCAATTCTACAAAAGTGAAAACTGCGTAACTTCTACACTGCAGATGAGCAAGCAATTATAAGACATGCTTGAACCACAGGCAACTGCACCACGACCGTCTAACAGTAGCATCAGCGTCTGGTCAGAGATTTCAGAATCGGTGCGCTTGTGCTGTCATTTGTACTTTAAAATTGGTTTTAAAAAACGTTTTTATATGAAAATATGCACATTATCAAATATTTAAAAAAAATTCTACAAACAAAATAAAGTCAAAATACGTTTTTAGAACGCAATGAATAATCTGTTGAACGTGGCATCTTTGGGACACGGACCTTCGCTTGACGGGGTTTGCACGCTCCGCTTGAGCTCAATATTATCACTATTCTTGTGCAGGGGCTTGTAATTTTTGTAAATTAGTATTTTTAAAATTTTCAGAATCATCACTAAATTGTGAAATTACTGTCATAAATACGGTTTTCTCATTCATGTCCAATCTCACGCAATTGTATATATAAACAAATATTAAATAAACTTAGTTATACATAATACAACGTGTAAAAAAAAATTAAAGTTAAGATTGTTTTAAATTATATTTTTTAACTTTATATTGAAAAAAAATCTTTTAATTTTTCAAGATTTCCACTGCGTGGATACTAACCCAAGTTTGAAGTACGGGAAGCAAACGTCACACCGTTGAGCCCCCTTGCACTCAACCGAGAAAGCTTAGAACTAGTATATTAGGTAGCTTTCAATACAAAAAAGTATAAAACTACCTATTGCAGCCGTTCGGAGGAAAGCAGTTCCGGAAAATTTCGATATATTTTCACCGATCATGACCCTCAGACCCCAAAACCACCCTCCGTTCAAATGTTCATTTATATATATATATATATATATATATATATATATATATCTGACATATGTCATACGATAACGCTCGTACTTATAAATCAATTTTGATGAAACTAATTGTGTGTATTAAGCTTACCAATGTCTCGACCGAGTTAGTTGGCCAGCTTGGTCCGCCATTTTGTTTCAAGATGGCGGCCACTTAAAAATTTAAAACTAAAATAAATATACAAAAAAGTTAAAAATTCAAATTTAATTTCTAATTAAGTGTTAGGCCTTGATACGAGGATTCCAGAGCATTTTTTGGCTTACCTCTATCTTAAAAAATGGCTGAGATAGAGCAGTTTGAAATTCTAGGGTGGCTGACATTTTGAAACAAAACAGCACATTAACGCGATTACTCGTAAATTATTTTCTTTCATTGTTGTAATAATTTTCCCAATCATACGCATAAAACTATATATTCATATCCGTTAGCTCCAAATTCTCGCCCAAATTGGCGACGTTTGGCGAAATATCGCCAATTTTGGCGACCAAAATAAGTCTTCATAAATGAAGCCAATTTGGCTATTGCTCAATAATTTGGCGAATTTCTTATTCAAATTCCGTATTAACGAATCTTTTGTAAAAGTTTCTTTGCATTTTAACTTGCTGTTTTCGTGTAACATTAGCTAAAATTTGAAAACGAAGTTATAGGAAAGCTATCTTTTCCTCCCGGTACAGGCCGGAAGGACTTTTTTTAATTTGTAGACGCTAATTATGATGCAGAAGTTAGACGGTCGGTGTGTAGACGCTACCCAGATCGAAATTGATGCTAGTATCAGCAACAAAATATAGGCTAATTATTGCTATGTATTGGTTTGTATGCTAGATTTTCATATGCTTTCACTTTGTTATGCTATTATATGCTTTATAATGCTAGCCAGCATCAAGTGGGTTAATACACACCATGACTTGCTGTGTAATTCTGGTGGAACCAGAAAATGTTTATGCTAATACCAGCAACAAAAATAAGCTAGTTATTGCTGTTATATGCTTTATAATGCTAGCCAGCATCAAGTGGGTCAATACATACCATGACTTGCTGGTAATTCTGGTGGAACCAGCAAATGTTTATAGTAGTTTATGCTATTTTATTGCTGGGATACAGCATTCAATGCTAGTCTAGCAAACAAATATGTGCTGTCCTCTAAAAATAACCCACACTGAAATGTTTCCTAAAAAAAAAACCACCCTAGTACTGCACCAAATATTTTACTAAAGTCAATTTTTTTGTTTTGTTCTGTTTTTACGCACCATTTAGAATAATAAAAATAGTAAAAAATACCTAAGGAGCGCTTATTTAGTTTTAAAATAATTTAAATTAACAGTTGCAGAATTCTGGCAAAACACGAGCCTCATTTTTACATATTTTATTTTTATAATATAATTTAAGAATTATCTACATAAATTTTCATTACTTTTATGTTAAACCATTAACCCCTTAATCGTCGTGCCCGAGACATTCACGGGCAGCGTAGGTTACGCCTGTTTTATTCAGATTGTTTGATTCCCACCATTTTTTTTAAATTGTATTATTGGCTTTATTCTTGGATTATTTTATCTGTCTATTAAATAAGACGAACATTTCTACTTAAAAAAATTGGTGGTAATCAAGCAATCTGAATTTTTAAAAAGTAGCCTACACTTAAAGGGCGCGACGATTAAGGGGTTAATATGTAATTAAATGCTTCATTTTCAGCTGATTATGTCAGGTGTGGGTTGTATTCAAACAACATGGGTCATTTTTTAGAAAAGTGGGTTTTTTTTTTCAAATACTCGCTTAATTGGCTGCCATTTTGTAATAAAGTGTTAAAATGAAAAATGCTCAACATAAAAATCTTAGTCAGAACAAGCTGTAATTATTTAGCCATGTTCAGTTTTTATAAATTCTTTATTAGACTTTATATGGAGAAAATTTCAAAAAATGGGTTTTTTAGAGGACAGCACAATACCAGCATGAATTTTGACTTTGGTAATGCTTGGCACGACATTGAATGAAACACATGGAGTGTCTCCTTTGGTAAGCTTTGAAACTTTACTCTAATAAACTTGTAGTGGACGTCTACGGAACTTCAGAAGTTTTAAAAATTGTTTTTAAAAATAGATTTATAGACGCTTAAAGTTTTATCCAACCCTGCTGTACTTAGGTCGACGTTGTTTATTGTATAAGTCATTTGAAAGTTTATTGCTTAAGTCATATCTTCCAAACTTAATTATTTGAATTGCAACTCAGAATTTAGTTTAAAGTCACATTGCATAATGCAATTCCTTGTTTTTCTTTAAAAAAAATTATTTGTTAAGGGGTTTTGAAACTTGAGTGTTCATTAATGGAATCTCACGACACCTCTGCCCTCACAATTTGAGATTAGTGTTCATTTTAATCATAAAGTTTGTATGACACGTATTGTAATTTATAACTGTTCTTTGTATTTGACAATATATTTTTTAAAAGTGAGTAACTGAATCATGTGAGTCATCACTAATAATAAGAAAAATTATCTGAATTACTGAAAATTTTCTTATTTGTTTAAAAGTTCAAATCTAGCGTTCTTTCTTAAAAATCGTATAAAAGATGTTTATGACAATATAATATTTAAAATTTTCCGCCATTTCTCTATTTTAAGAAAAAAAATTAAATTTCAATATAGAAAATTCGAATATTATGCTTTAAATGGTGCATTGATAAAATAATATTTGAAAATTCTTACGCAGTACCAATATGTGTGATGTATTTTATTACATAGAATAATTTTAAAACGGTTTCATTGAAATCAACTTTTATCGTTGTGATTTGTTTTTGAACATCAAATAATAATTCATCGTATATAATATCAAATAAGTGTAATGTAAACAATCGAGTAAATCATCTTACATTATTGCCTAAATATATTGATTTTATGATAATCTTTTTAAAGATTCAAAAATTAAAATTAATATAGTGATTGTAAATATTTTGTTAGGTACATTTATTTAAATGAACTATTAATTGAATATTTCAAGCCATATATTTTTTCATTTAAATATTTCAATATAGTTCCTTCTGTTTTATGTAAAATACTAGTATTTTCTTACAGAAAAACTGGAGTTATGTAATCGCGCAATTACTCCAGGCGAGTTTTTCTCTAAGTAAATACTGGTGTATATCTGACCTAAAGTCAGGGAAATTCATGTAGGAACCGTGTTCAAAGATAATTTGCTTGTATCGGTTTAAATTACTATTTTAGCAAATGCAGTATTGAAGGTAAATTTCAATATGCTGCATTTGTTATGTCTATTCCTAAACCGTCAAAACATATACTTGGAAATTGCATTAATGTCAGTTTCTTAATTACCAATAAGATCATCAATTGCATAATACACAATTGAACATCATATGCTGAAAAGTGGGATATCTCAAATTACAAGATTATGCTGTAATGACATATTGAAAAGCGGTGATACATGCATTATTCATTATTCAACACTGCGGTATCATTGAGAATTGATAAGTGTTAGGATTGCCCCTCTTTAAAATAACATTTTTGAATTAATCAATTTTCCTGGCAGTATACAATTCAATATCCAATTAAGTTTGCAAATTTTCAAAAGTTGATTTTACTACACTCCGCATGACATGATTTTTTATTTGAATTTTAAGGATCAGCTCCAATTTTTTTGTTAATTGTTAGTATAGATGTGCCAGTAACGGACACCCTTCCAGTAATGGACCACCTTCAAAGTTTTTAATTTATAAAACTATAACTTTAAAAATTTAGCTTTTTTATTTTCTTTTGGTAACTCCCCTTTGCACGTTTTGTAATCTGGGTTATTATATTGACATACTTAATCAAACCAATTAGGAAACAGAAAATAATGTTTCACAGTTCCACTGTTTTCTGTGAAAATCTTAATGAACATGCTTCACTTAATTAATTTATATCCTTTTTATGTTCTTGAAAAAATTGCATGTTTTTGTTGTAATAGATACAAAGCAGACTTGCCAAGTCTCCGGCTTTTTTCACACCAGTATTATAATAGAGATAATGTTGTTCTTTTAAATCGCAGAATGTTCCGATTACATAAAACAACATTTTCTGTACTAAAATACTGGTGTCCAAAAAGCCAGAGACTTGGCAACTCTGTACAAAGTCATATATAAGTATATACTAACGTACATTACAAAATTTCATTTATTTTTCCGGTTTTAGGACCATGGTTCATTATTAGAATACTTAATTAATCCATTTCCAGTAATAGACACAATTTCAGTAATGTTCATAGTGCATAAAATATTTTGATTTAACTGGAAAACTAAGTAATCAAATTAAATTTTTAAATTGCATTTACCAGAATGTAATATATATTTTTTAATAAATAGCTGCTTTTATTAATTTCACGTAATTAATAAAATTTTTAAGATTGTAATAAAATTATTTTTTTAAACCGTACCTTACATATTTTATAATGGGGCAATCAACACCCAATCAGGAAGCAGAGAATAATGTTTAACGGCATAGGAAAATGACGGGTTCATGGAACTCAAGCTCTCCCCATTTAAATAAAAACAATTTTTTTAAGTCACACAAGTTGTAAAAAATCTATTATTTTCTGTTTTAAATATTTGATTATTCATTTCTGAAAAAACAATTCTGTACATAAAAATACTATAATATAAATTAAGTTTATAGTAGTAATGAAACTAGATAATCTGCAGATCAGGGGGCTCAAATGTCAGTTCTGCAAATTTATTTTGAAATAATTTGATTTGGTATTTAAAACATTCAACCCACACTTTCATTTATTTGATAATTTTTATACAAATTACTAAAAGTAGTATATTAAGCCGTTTTAGGTTGGGTTGGGTTGAGTTGATTATTGACGGCCAATTATCTACACTAGGGATATAGGCCCGGGGGGAGTGCCCTTCGTGGGGGTCTTTCTAAGGGAACCTAATCCGTATTTACGCATGGATAAATCCACGGCTCGAAGAAAACCACGAAAACTCCGAACGATTAGGCCGACGGGCGCGATTGGGATCGAACCCAGCACCTCCCGTCTACCAGTTTCGAGAGAACAACCTCTCAGCCACTGGTGGGGCTAAGCCGTTTTAGGAAGTTTAACTATTAAGAATAATAGGAAATACCATTCCATGCACTAGTACTTTAAGATATATTTTTTAACTTACCCTTCTAAACCCCCAATGTCTCAATAATTTGATAAATGTAATTCTTTGAAATTTAGTATTTTAAAACTTCTATCTAAAAAAAAATAAAATATTGATCTTGTAATAATGACAAAGATCAATTTAAACAGTGAATTATTCTCATAAATATTTTATTTATTATTGATATCCTAATTAATTTTTTTAAACGACTATTTTATTTTATAAGTATGCTTTTATTAAATTCTGTTTTTAAATTCATAATAACAATTATCTATTACTTTTTGTTGGGTGTCCACTACTGGAACAGATGGTGTCCATTATTGGAATTTAGAGTGTTTTGAATTATTTCTGTTATTTACAATTAAATTTTGATTCAAATTGGGAAATGTGACTCTCAGCATGATTAAATATTGTTGATAGATTAATATGATATTAAAAAAAAAGTGGAATATAATAATTATAACTATTAATTAAAAAATAAATTTTAACGAAATTCCTTAAGGGTGCCCATTACTGGCACATCTACCCTATATCATTTTAAGTAGATAAAAAATAAAGAAAAATATCTTGCAATAAATATAATTGAATCTTTCTGCATTAAATATGAAGATGAAAGACAACGTAATCAACCGTGTTAGAAAATGTAGAGTAGTAAAAAAATGTAAATAAAAATACACACGCTAATCAGCCTTTTTGAAAACACCCAGAATTGAATTCTTTGATCAGTATTCCTTGTTATTGGGTTTATATACTACTGTAATAATTAAATATTCTTGAGGAATCGTCTGCATGTTTATTTATTAACGAATTTCGAAAATTTCAAAACTAAACTCCAATTTTTTTTCCATTCGATTTGCCATTACACATTTACATTATGTACATTTTTTATTGATCTATTTTGAAAATTACGTTAAATATAAGTATAATTGTGTTAAATATGTGTATAATTACAAGATTTTGCTGTAAAAACATATTGAAGAGCGGTCATAGATGTACTATTCATTATTTAACGCTATTGTATCGTTGAGAATTGATATGGATTAGAATCACCCCTCTCTAAAAAATTTTTTTTTAATTTTTGAAAATATAATAAATCGTGTGTATATTATTCTTAATCTATTAATGTTAACTTCCTTTTAAATACTCTCAGGATTGCATTATTTGATCAGTATTCTTTCTTAATGTTTTTATAGTATACTACTGTAACAATTAAATATTCTTCAGACGTATGCATGTTTATTTTTTAACGAAAATTTCAAAACTAGACCCCATATTTTTTTCTTCCATTCGATTTGTCATGCCACATTTCCATTATACACAAATTTTATTGCTATATCTTGAAACTTACGTTAAATATGAGATAAAATGTGTGTATATTATTCCTAAATGCATTTTTAAAGTTTGGTGATATTGCGTCTAATGGTATAACAATTATTTGTTAAAGAGAACACTTACTGATACTCATTCAGAAATGTATAAATATATCGTTGACTTGTTAATATATAGAATGCATGAAATGACATGAAAGGAATTTTCAACAGTTATCTAAAATATTATCCCTTAAAGCTGTTTACTCATAACTTGACAATCATAATCAGAATACATAAATTACTCACTGAGTTATGCCTGCATAATCGATGCTACTCTTTAACGTTGATGGGTGTAAATTTCAATAATTCATATCTCAGAAACAATCATTAAAAATTGGTGAAATTTCAAAATCTGCGTTTTTTCGTATCATGAATTTAAATAAGCAATCAAATTATTGTGTTATAATTGAACTTTATAAAATTGGGTTGATTTTTATATGTTCCCATCAACTTTTATAAAATAATTTATAATAAAATCAAACACATATATTTATAAAGGACTTTATTCAAACTAAAACAATACGTGAAGAATCTCTTTTGTGGATTCGAAACAGTTGTTTACTGATTTTTTGTGTATTATTTGTGCATTTTAATGTTGGATTTCTGCCTTTTAATATTCTTGCACAAAGGTTTTATTTGCTATTTTTATATTTATTTTATATAATTATTTATTATATATTTTATTTGCTATTTTTGTATTTATTTTATATAATTATTTATTATATATTTTATTTGCTATTTTTATATTTATTTTATATAATTATTTATTATATATTTTATTTGCTATTTTTATATTTATATTATACATTAAAATAATTAGAACTGAAGTTTTAGACATCATTCGGATTTTTATTACTCACCGTACATAAGATATAGAAAAAATACCTAAGATATAAAAAAAAATTCCTCTTTTGTTTGAATACAATGTAAACAAAAGCCGAGCCGGAGGCCTGCCCAGCGAACAATGAAAGAATGAAACAATTCGCTGTATCGAAGTGTCCTATTTCGAGATATATTACAGGTATTTGTATTTCGCTTTGCTTTTTTTTTTTTTTTTTTTTTTACGAATTTGTTCTCATTACTTTTGATACGGACCATGCATAACATTTAAAATTTGCAAATAAGTTAAAGAAATTCTTCAATTTCTTATTAACATGTAATTTCATGTAATGAATGCTTTTCCCTTCAATTCATTCGCACAAAAAGACTTTAGAAGACTTAGACTTATTTAAGAAAGACTTTAGAGTTATTTAAGAATTAAAAAATACAGTTGAAAATTTAGATCATGAGGATACTTAGAAATATTAATGGAGAATTTTCAAAGGAATTTGATAATTCCGAACAGAAATAAGCAAAAAAAAAAAAAAAAAAAACATGATCCCCCATGAGTATCGAAAGTGTCGGGGACATATTTTGTATTTTGTATTTCGTTTTTTTTTTTTTTTTTTTTTTTTTTTTTAACTTTTGGCTGGCCATACAGTCGTCCCCACTTAATCGGGTAACGGATAATCGAATACCCCGCTTATACGAATAAAATTCGCTAGAACCAAAATCAGTCATATAGGAATAATGTTAAATTTCCCCACTTTATCAAATATTTTTTACTTGCTGACCCCGGTTATTCGAATAAAGTCTGAACAATCTTTCTTACTGAAAATGCGTACTTTACCGAAAAATACTAGATTTCCCTTTCTAAAAATAAAATTATTGTTTTCCTACAAAAATACGTGTTCATTTTTCCCTCTTCAGCATACTTTGGATAAAGGTACGGTGGTCCCCCTTTCCTTTCCTGGAACTGGAAATGGTCAGTTCTCTTCTGACACTAAGCTGTTGCAATATATTTCTGAGAACTGATTAGAAAAGAGGTGGCTTACCCGAACAGGTTTAGTTCGAACTTCATGTCTGTGAATGGTTCTGTGAACATATGCTTACATTTTGGGACGTATTCTTTCTCTAATAATTGACTAGTAAATACGATGAATACAAAACGAAATGATTTGAGTTTATGCGATAAAATAAAAGTATTAGATTCACTAAAAAATAAAAAAACACAAATTGAAATTGCAAAAGAATTTCAAATTTCTCAAACGCAAGTTTCTAATATTAAAAGAAATGCTGAAAAGATTGAAGAAGAGTGGAGGTGAAATGGAAATTTAAACAGAAAGAGAAAACGTAAATCAAATTTTGACAGTGTTGATCAGGCTGTACTGGAGTAGTTTTCCATTAAAAGAGCAAAAGGTGCAATGATCAATGGGCCTATGATCATGGAAAAAGCTGAGTCAATAGCGAAGACTGTTGAAAACGGTGAAAATTTCTGTGCATCCAAAGGTTGGCTTTATAGGTGGCTACAAAGGAATAATTTAACTTTTAAACTGGACGTGGTGAAGCAGGATCATTTGATGCTTCATGCATTGACACCTGGTGTAAAGGAACTCTGGAGCCTATCCTTGAAAAATACAGTCCAGATGACATCTTTAATTGCGACGAGACTGCACTCTTTTATCGAGCTTTACCGACAGGCACTTTAGCTGAGAAAAAAGAAAAGGTTGCTGGATTAAAAAAGAACAAAGATCGGGCCACTTTATTATTGTGCGTAAATCAAACCGGAACAGAAAAACTTCAGCCTGATGATAGGGAAAAGTAAAGGTCCAAGGTGTCTAAAGAACGTCAAAAATTATCCCGTGAACTATACTCATTCTCGAAACGCATGGATGACAGGACAAATTTTAAAAAACTGGCTGATGAAACTAGATATGGATTTCAAAAAACGAAACAGAAAAATTGTGTTATTTTTGGATAATGTAAGCAGTCATAAAATCGATGACAGTTCTGCACGCCTCACTAATATTAAACTACAACTTCTGCCTCCCAATACAACATGCAAAATTCAGCCCTTAGATCAAGGCATAATTAGATCATTCAAAGCCCTTTACCGAAGACAAATAATCAAAGATCTTTTGTATCATTTGGATGATATCGAATCCTTTGATGGCATTCATAAGAAAATAAACCTTTTAACAGCCATGCACTTTTCTAAAAAAGCATGGGACAGTGTGCCTGTAAAAGTCATTGAAAATTGCTTCAGAAAAGCGAAATTTGTAAAATTGGAAAATTTCGAAAGTGAAAAACAAGATGATGAAACCATAATTTATGATTTTGAGGACAGTAGAATTCAGGATTTCGAGACAGGAGATTTCGGACAGCTAAAATTTACTCAGACGGAGCTGGTGCAATTTATTGAATTGGATAAAAATGAGACGACAGAAGACGATGAAGAAATGACCATATCTTCCTCGCAAGAAGAAGATAATGAGAGTGATGATGAGACAATAGAGCCACCACCTTCTCTGAAAGAAGTAAATACATCTTATGCTGTAATTCGCCGACACTTTGAGGCTTGTGGAGGCGACTATAATATACTTTATAAATAGAAAAAGAAATACAGAAATGTTCGACTTTCACGAAAAAGCAGTCAACTATCACAGCTTTCATTCAGCCAAAGTAATATCTACATAAATTTAATTTTTTTTTTAAATATTAAAAATCCATAGGTATGTAATAACATTTGTCTTTTATGCTATCTATTTTTGTCTTTTTTTATTTTTAATGTTATTTCCTTCTTAGTTTGTTACATATGTGTTATTCTACCATAGCGCAATAGATTAATGCGATATATAAGTTTCCCCGGATATTCGAATATCCCGCTTAATCGAATACAACTTGTCGGAACCGTCAATATTCGTTTAAGAGGGGACGACTGTATTTCATGCCACTAGCATAGTATATTGGAAATATAAAATATATTATTTTGAATTAAACTAAATTTGTATCTTTTTAAATTTTTATTTCATTGGATTCACACCTCAGTTTTAAACACCTTCCATTTACATTTTTAGAAATATATTTTAAAGACCTTTTTTGTAACATAATAATGTTTCCTTAAATCCTTGAAGTGTGAGACTTACCTTTTCCGATAGAAATTGGATTTTCATCTTTTTTGTCATAGCCTGAGGCTTGTTTATTTACACTAAGGCTTGAGTCGATGAAAGAGCTCTTTCAAAAGAGTACTATTTTTATTACGTTCTATTTTGCAACACTTTTACCTTTAATGTTTGTCCTAAAAGTTTTGTTAAAAGTCAAACAGTTAGAGTAGTGGAATGTATGAAGTAGTCTTTTACCTGATTGTTAGAATGTGGACTTTTTTTTTTTGAAAATTAAAGTTGCATTTGAAAATTTATTATTTATTTTAATACTGGGGATCATTAAAAGGCACATTTTATTTGTTAAATGATATATTTCAATTTAAATAATTATTTAGGAGGCTGATATTGTACTTACTATATATCAAAATAGCAGTTATAAGAATTTCCCATTGAACTTTAATTGAATATACACATTGGGTCATCCGGAAAGTTTTCCGGTATACTTCTGTTGAGATAATATTTAACTGATTGAATGTCACCAAAACTAAAAACAAATTTAAATCAAAATAAGTAAAAGCAGTTTCTTCACGTATATTATAAATGCAAAGTTTTATTCCAAAATTCTGGTCCGAATGGGGCATTTATGGATTTAAATATACATATATATATATATATATATATATATAACGCAGAACTTTCCGGGTGACCTAATATTTTTTAAATTTGTAAATGTGATATCAATTCAGGTTTCTGCAGTCCATTTAATTTATACATATAAAACACGTAAACGTTGCTGAAAATTTTTTAAAACCTAAAACAAACCCTTTGAAGGACACTGGTATATTATTTATAACACTTAATTTTTATTCTAAAATGCTAAATGACATCCATAATTTTTTAATAAAATTTAGATTTTATAATATACGCAAAGGAAAGAATACACGAATTTTTAAATCAGTTTGTTTATATATTTTGTTAGCAGTCAAGCATTTCAACATTTTAGCAACCGAATCAAGTTAAGCTAAATTAATGCTAAATTAAAGATTAATTGATGGGATAATAATGAATTTTTAAGTAAATAATCACGATAACAAAAATAATATTAAAACGTTAGTTAGCAAAAGGAAGAACACAATTACTTCTTTTGATGTCAATTTCCATTATACACTTTAAATAATTTATTTTATTACACATTATAATAATAATGGAAAGTACCTTAAAATGTGAAAGAGATGCAAATGCTTATATGAGTTTAAATTTTCCAAATGGGCAAAAAAAATGTCCGTGCCAGGATTCGAACCAGGGAGCTCTTGGCTGAAGCTGCCGATGCTTTGCCAACTGAACCATCCAGGGCGAATTTCGAGGACCTAATTCCCCCCAGCTAACCTTATAGATCATAGCATGGTTCGAATCCCGGACCAAGCATTTTTAGGCCAGTTTGAAAATTTGAACTCATGTGATTTATTTACCAATTAGAATAATTGTGTTAAAATTAATCTAGTGTAAATGCTTATGTTAAGGAAGTAAAATGTGTCTACCACAGTTAAATGTATTTCCGATAACTAATCATTTTTCCTATGTAATATAAAATAAATTTATTTAAGTTAAAGTAATAAACTGTCCTATTATAATTCAAATTTTACAGGAAGAAAAATTTTCTTCCAATATCATATGCAGAATCCAAAACAACTTTGAAATAGAAAATTTTAAAAAATCTATATAGATGTTTTGCCGATTGGAAAAAATAAAACTAAAAGAAATACATTCATTTTTCATATTCTTTCATGTTTTTATTATTAATCAGAAAAAAATGACACTAGAAAAAAAATTACAAATATTTTTCTACCTTCTTACTATAATACACATGCTGGAGCCTGATCTTCATCATAGCTTTGGAAAAAAATATATACAAATAAGTATTAAGTTTGCTTAGTGCATATTTGCAAGTACAAAAAAAAAAAAAAAAAAAAAAAAAAAAAAAAAAAAAACAGACATGACTGTGTTGAAATAGATTTTTGGATATGATGAAACATATTGTCGTATGGAACATTTTTTTTATTAGATATATTTTTATATATGTTTCATCAGGATTTTTCGATGTCTGGAGATTGGTTTTTATAATATATAAAATAAATCAGAAAAAAGTTTCGTCGTTCGTTTAGTTTATTTTATATCTTACAGAATGTAATAACAGAGAATGTAATACCCTAGATTAAAAAAAAATATTGTGTAATTTGTTATCATTTTTACTGCTTTTTAAGTTGTCATTTTAAACAATCTTGGTATTTTCCAGTAATTTTTAAAATGAAGAATCTACGAAACAAATGTATTTTTCATTTTGTAAAATTAGTAAACTACATAAAATTACCCACGTGAATTATATATATATATATATATATATATATATATATATAATTTTTAAGCTTAATGGATCAGGGTTTATGCATTGTTTTTGATTAACAAAACAGAAAAGGCAAAAATTCATCGTACAATCTGGATTTTCATAATACTTTTATTAATAACTTTATCAAATGCAGCACTTTTGCATTGAATATCTAATGTAAAATGAAAATAGGTTTTCATATTGTTTCAAATCGTAATTATTTTAATTTTTAAACTTTTGGAAATGGGTTATTCTCAAAAAAAGTTACAATTTAAAAATTAATTATGTCTCGGAATATTTTTTGATTATATTTTTTATTTTAATTACTTACATTTGTATCTCGTGTTATGAAAACTGAAAGTTTTGCACACTTTTCTTTTTATTTATAGAAAAAATTGTCAATTCTTGTCAAACACATGAGCGAAATTTCCACTATGTTACTACATTATTACATTTCTTGACAGAAAAATTATTTTTATCTCTTCAAATTTATTATATATTTTTTGAAGAGGTTACAAATACTATAGAACACAAATATTTGTTTAAATATATTATCAATTTAGATAGAAAGCAAATATATCTCCACTGCGTTACTATACTGTAAAAAATTAGACATATCGATTTCTCTAAAAGATTCTTTATAATAATTTGAATGATTGCACTAATATTTAATTCACCTAGTTAAAATCTTTTAGAAATACCATACTGTAATTTGAAATAATATATGAGTTGTGATTTAATAGAAAAACTACTCTAGTAACAGAATGTACGAATACAAGATTTCAATTTTTTTTTAATTATTCAAGACATTATTTAGGCTTAAGTAGCATTGTATAATATTCAAATTACATACATACACATGCTTACTAATAATTATCTTCACTAATCTTAACAGTTATTTATATTATCTATAGCAAGGTAACATAGTGGACAAACCAAAATGGGCTTACTTAATTTTTTGTTACAAAAACTGTGAAAAAATATTCTCCCTCTTTATAAATGCAAATTCTACGTGGACTAAATCATCATATATGTACAGAGTATTGAGACATATGCTGCCATCTACTGCGCAATAGGTTCATTCGAAAATCTTGTTAACAGAGTGGACATGGGAACACTTACATTCTTTGAGAACATATTATTTCAAGCTATATTATATTTTTTAATTAAAATGTTTTCCCAGTTTATGTTTTAATTGAAAGATAAGGTATCATTTTGAAATGATGTATATTTTAAATACATTTCCATTCAGTATCTTAAATTTTCAAGGCTTTCTCTTTGAAGTTTCTCATTGGGGACAGTCAATTTTTCAAAAATTGAGCATTATAAGCTGAAAATACTTAAATGTTTTAAGAAACCATTATTGAGAAGATATTGTATTATCATCAAAAGTTGCCTATATTTGTATAAAATAATAATATTTTTAACTGGAAATTTATTATATTGCTGGACACTGTTTTGGAACTTTATTTAAGAATGACCCATATCTCTATCTTTTTTGGTGAACGCGTCACTTAAAGGTCCGACAATGTTTCGGGCAAAGTATTATTTCTACTAGGACGCAGGTGATATCATTCAAATCTAAAGTATCATAAATCTATTATATTAAAATTAGTCTATATGTTTGTATTTAACCCTTTCAGGCACAGTGGTCCCACTCCGGGCCCACCTAATTTTAATTCCAAACTTGCATTCGACACCAAGAATATTTAAGAAAATTTTGTTTCTAAAATGAAAGCTTAAAATAAAGAGTTCTTATTTTCTAAGAAAGTTTTTTATAAATTCCGGTATCAGTCAGTAATTTCTCATTTTACGAACAGTTTTTGTCTGTGCCGGAAAGGGTTAACTTCTCCTCCTCCTTCTATAATATGAAATCTAGCAACATGAAATTAACACCAGTTATCCGCATAGTTTCCAGGATGTCATATAAGCTCTCAGAACTTTATAATATAAATTGGTTTCCGCGATATATATTTTTTTGTAACATTTAACGAAATTTCTCTAATGATAGCAACTAAATAACTCCTTAAAAAAAAAGTAAATGAAGTAAATAACTTCATATCGTCTGTTACCTGAAATGTTAAACAAATATATATATATATTTTAATAAGTCAATATCATGATTTTTAGTTTACATTCTCTTTTTAAAAATATAATGTAATTTATATTCATATGACTTACTTCAACATTTACTAAAGTTATTATAAAAATTACTGAACGATTTTAATATTATATATACGTATGAAATATTAATTTTCGAATTTATTTAAAATGTAAATGATTGGTTTGTGATAGAACATGGGGTTTTTATCATTGATTCTGTACAGGGCATATTCTCAGATTAAAAGATTTTGTCCCAACCATAGTAACCCGCACTACAGAATTTGACGATACCCGCATGGACGAATTTACTTGGTAAAATTAGACAAGTAATTAAAAGTTAGCTTGGCAATTATGGCAAGCCCACCAAATTTTTATACAAAATCTCCTAGAGTAGACCAATGGGATTCACCGATATGTCGCCATTTACTATACTTGAATCAAAATCACGTAACTTACAAAACGTAAATTTCGTAATTCCCAGTTCATTTACATCCTAAACATGATCGCTTGCTAATAATAAGAAAGTTAATGTTATAACTCTTTTCTAAATGTAGAAATAAATTAGATTTATTTTTTCTCTTAAAAATCCAAACATTTCATGCAATGCAAATGCAACACATCGGTTTAATACACCAGCGAGTAATCTATATACAAAATACCTCAACTAATTTTAAAAGAGTACAAAATTTTTGTTCCAAATCATATTGAAAAGTACATTAAGATAAAAATAAATAAGAAACACCTTATGAAAAAGTAATTAAAGAAAAGAAATTTAATATAAAATGTATGTATGGGCTCATTACATCATTAGAAAAGTTTGTGATATTTCATTTAAATGAAAAAAAATTGCAACAGACCTTTTAGAAAAATCATCAAAAAATCCACCATAAATAAAACAAAAAATATTTAGCGGCAAAAGTTATCTCTAAACTGAAAAAATTTGACCGCTGTATTACATTATAACATTCGTATGCATTAAACCATGTATACGAACAAATAAGGAGTTCGGGGCAAGAGAGTGCCAAGCCACATTTTTGAACTTTTGAGATATTTCAATTTGAAAATTTGATCCAATACTCAAATCAAAATATATAACCTAAAGTTTTTTTGCCAATGTCTTAGTAACATCTGAGATATTCTGAGCAACAATATGGCATTACTTTAATGATATTACTATTATATTTTTTGTAAATTAGCTATCTTCAATGGGGACATAAACATCTGGGGCATAAACGAAACCTGTCACTCATGCTACCATCAAGTGACATTAGAAACAAATTATATGTTGGATATTATAAGTTACAATATTAAGCAACAGATTACAGTGTTAGATTTATTTCACCAAAAATGTGGCTTGGCACTTTCTTGCCCCGACCTCCTCAAATATAGTATGAATATTACCTGAATCATATGGAGGTAAATGTGTTAATATCACCTTTCTCCATATAAAAAAAAATATTCGCCAACTTTTGCTAGCTGATGAGAAGCAGATGGAAATATTGATTTTTCAAAGACTTAATAAATCTGAACCCTTAGCTAACAAATGCCGTCATATTCGCGACAACCAATTTTATTGTCCAAATGTATGGTTTCCAATTGTTATTCTTTGGGCACAAGTATATCTGACAAAATTGTTTTGCATTATTTAAGTGCTGAAATTTTGATATTATTTAAAGCAAAATTTTCTGTGCAAAAATACTGGTATCCAATTGGAAACAACACATTTGAACAATAAAAATTGCCAATCAGCATTCGTTTGCTAAGAGGTTTAATATATAAAGAGTAAGTGCGGTGGCTTTAATCCGTGATGAAAAAACGTTTTATTTAATCCATAATAATATGTTGAGGACGGTTTTCAAACATAATATGTTATCCAGCGTAGATGTAAAATGCTCAAACACTTTTAGCATCGAATTTATTTTTAATTACATATCTAAGCTTTTATTTAAACTAAAAAAATTCGCACAGTTAATTTGGAATATAAATATTTGCCTTAAAATCATAAATATGACTTGAAATATATATCCTTATCTAAATATCAATTTTTCCTTTCTGATATAATTTCGAATCGAGCCATAAAACAAAATAAATCAAATTGAAATTCGACGGGCTATAAATGTCACAAGAAGTTATTTATTTTTATACAGTCTTTCGAAATTGTCTTAGACGCAGTTTTTGTGTGTTTATGGAGGTTATAAAACAATAATTAATGTTGTTTCATGCGACAATATCCATAGTATAGGTGCAGTTATTTTTCATTGTTATCACCAATACTTTGACATACGGATTGCAAAATGCATAAACATTTAAATATGATATTTCAAAGTTTGTATTCGGATACATTGTTTATCGAAAGCTGTTTTATGTCAGCTATTTTTCGTTGGAATGAATAAAACGATTTTAAAACATTTACAGTAGGAAATATTATACATTGTTTGAAAATGGTCTTTCGACAACTTATAAATTATGATTTGAACGTATATGATTTTGTAAGGAAAATTTTATACATTACATTGCTTGAACAATTTTAGAGCTTTCAGTTGCTTCAATGTGTCTGAATATTTTGAAAAATATATATCATGCGATATATATATGCATATTTATTTTCTGCATGCAGACTTTCAATCTTAAAAGAGGTAAATAACAAAAGAAAAAATCCTGGATAATACCTAGCAGAACTTGTTACTTTAGAATAATTGTAGTGGTTGAATTCAAAGAATTTTACTAAATATTTAGCGTTTAGTGCTGTCGTTATTTAATGTACTTGGAAGTTGGATTTCTTTAGTATAAATAATGCAGTAGTTCCAACTAGTCTATATTTTGGATACCAGTTTTCAGTTGATTTTTATTTAATCGCATAAATACTGATAATAGATAATGTGAACAATACAACTCGGAAATAAGCGGCAGTCAAAATATAGACTAGTTGGGACTCCACTCCATGTAATGAAAAAACAGAATGATCTAAATATGGAATCCATTAAAAAATATTCAAACTGAATTTTCCGGAAAAAAAGAGGATTATTGGAGTACCTGCTAAGAATTACAAAAGCAGTCAAAATTTTATGGACGTAAAATTTATTTTACTTAGGCATGGAAATTCAAGCTCTAAATTTAAGTACGTCTGGCAGCCTTTAGGGTAAATGTGTATTAATACGTGTTTCCAAAAACGAGAAAATTATGGGGCATGAGTGAAAAGGTAAGATTTTAAATACTATTGAATTTTTTTGTCTCATTTTTACTTTCTTCTATCTGTAATAGAAGAAAGTGTAGTAATAGAAAAATTTGTTTTACTTCCGGTTTTCGACGGATTTATACGTTTAAGGGGTCAGACA
The DNA here is from genome assembly GCA_963931845.1 of Maratus michaelseni. Taxonomy (NCBI): domain Eukaryota; kingdom Metazoa; phylum Arthropoda; class Arachnida; order Araneae; family Salticidae; genus Maratus; species Maratus michaelseni. Next base: position 91,377,202 of record OZ007586.1, on the reverse strand, counting down.
TCCCGAAAGGCGTGTTTATACAAACTGTCTGTCTCTTTGTCTATCTGTGTGTCTGTCTGTCCGTCATTGTATCATTTAAAGCATAGAATTGAACTAAATTTCATTGATAGATTTTTGACTATGGCCAGCAGGTCCCCCTTGAATTTTGAGATATTCCGCCGGAAGGGGACGCTGTGATAGCGATGTTTGTGCCATTTTTATTTTTTACCATCGAATAGTGTATGAAGTTATGCATATAATTGAACCAAATTTCATTTATCTGTTTTTACAGTGGCCAGCAGGTCCCACTTGAATTTGGGGCTATTCCGCAGGAAGTGGGCGCTGTAATAATAGTGATTTTTTTGCGATTTCTCGATTTTTCGTAGTTCAGTTGTACATCGACTGCTCGTGCAGCGAACGGTTCTTCACATCCAGATAACCCGGCGCTTCTCAAGAAGCTGACATACAACAGAATAGCGAATATATTGATTTTACTGGCACCGTGATTGCGAATTTTGAAGTATTAACATCTATGAGATGAAGGAAAGCAGATCGGACTAGTTTCTGTTGTCTATAGCAAGTGAATAGAATTTGGAATTATCTGTTGGGAATCTGAAAAACTTTGTGCTATTTATTTATTTGAATCCACTGGATTTCATATCCAAATATATAGAATACAAATTATGGAATGATTGGCACCAGAATCAAATCAGAATTTTTTGTAATTATAGTTGGAATTCTAGACATTCTATGACATTTTATAAATCTTTACAATTTTTTAAAGTCAATTATTCACAGAATTTTTTAAATGTTTTTAAAATACCGAAAATTGTAAGTCTAAATTATTAAGTTTTATGTTACTAAAATGTTGCACTTAGCATTTGTTTTATTGTTTAACGTTAATTACAAATTAAGAATGTTTTATAGACATATTTTGTGGATGAATATGATAATTGTGGGGTTTAGTATACATATTTTCATTGAGACAGGATTATTACATGTGCCTACTTTCAATATAAGTTTCTATTTTTGTGAAATACAAAATTGTAAACGCAGAATGTTTTAGAGACGCGAAGCAGAGTAAAATTTCAGTAGTCCCATTATAACTAATTATAATTTTTTTTTAAAGTGTCACTTTGTCCTATGAATAGCAAGCTAGTCCAAACTAGGAAGAGTTCTTTGCCGAAGCACCGTTGCCAGTTCGCCCCTTTTTTTAAATTCCGCTTTCTTGAATACCACCAGTTTTTTGAAATAGTAAAATTCGCCTTATTTAATGACATATTGAATAAGGTGAAAACAATACGAATTATCCAATTTAAAAAACATGGTGTAAATCAAGCAATATGAATTTTAAAAAAGTAACCGGCTGGCAACACTGTGCCGAAGTTCGCTAGTTTAAACCTACGCAAACTTTGTAAGGCTATGGAAAGTTTTCTGGATTTTCAGTGAGTGAAAACAATATTTTGTGTTATTTAGCTTTCGAAATCTCTTCACTGAAAGCATACTTATCCCATTCCAGTGCGGCCAAATGGGGCCGTTACAGAAAAACATACACTGAAAAAAATGACACTTTCAAATCTGAGGAAATCGATGTTTTAATTTTGTTATGAAATTTTTTTTTCAAATATGACGACCCAATGCTCTCAATTCTGAAATATCAGAAATACTCAGAATACTGAAACACGGACATACTCAAAACTGCGCACATAGAGGTCAGTTCATACTCAATTTTGAAACATGGACATACTCAAAAATGAGCACAAATAAGTCAGTTAATACTCATTTTTGAAACATGCACATACTCAAATATGAGCACATGACGTTTTATTCTTGACTGTGTGCATGTTTTCAGAAATGAGTATATACATGTTTCAAACTGGAGTAATTTTGATTCGGAGTCATTTTGACTATGCGACATGAGTACTTTTTGCTCCATTTTGAAAATGTCTTTTTGGAGTGTATATGACTACTTTCTACATTGAGATTTTAAGGAAAATATATCACTTTTTAATGAATTATATATTATTAGCTAAATTTTGTCTTTATATTTGTAAATAAAAGATCTGAGCAAAAACACAGCATATATCACATCTGATCATATATCACAGCACCTATAGATAATAGGCCTTAGTTATTTAAATTTAATTCTTTAAAATTTAGAGAAACCGCAAGAAATGAGAATCGAATAACAAAAATTTTCTTTCCTAAAATACTTTATTACTTTGGTTAATATTCAAAGGTTGGCAAGTTTTTAAAATACGTTTGAAACCTTTAACAAAATAATAAAAAAATATGAAAGATCGTTACGTTAATTTCAGAAAATTTGTTAAATATTCGAAATATCAATATATAACTTTAAGAAATATTTGCAAAATAAAATCGCATTCAACGAAGAGACAAGCTACGATACTCCACCCACTTGGCTGATTTTCAGCCTACATCATGTCTATACATGTCATAGAATTAGTCTACATCATAGTCTACATCATGTCATAGAATTTCAGCTACATCAGCCTACAAATGTAGGCTGATTTTCAGCCTACATTTTAATCACGTGACAGTCAAGAGGGGTGGAAATATAGAGGCCTATCTCTTTCGTTGGCTGTGGATAAAATCACAGACTAATTACCGACACAGATTAGAAGAATACAATCTTCTGAATTCATTATCGATAATTTCATCATTTTTATTATTTTAGAATGTATTTCTAGGCTTTGTAGCTGTTACTTTAATTCATAAACAGTGGCATATGTTTTTAGAAAAAAAAAAATTGGTTTGTTCTATGTAGTTTTTAAACAAGAACAAATAATCATGCATCAAACATAAATAAGCACTTTCCAACACTAACAAATTATTATTAAGAAATAAAAATTTGTCATACACTGAAATGAGATATCTAAATAAGCAATTTAAAAGAAATGCACCACAAACGATTTCCCTATACTGCATAACGTAACGGAATTCTTTTGTGTGTCCCTGTAAACGAAATATAAATGCCACCCACTCCATTTTCAATAGTGAACATTCTATAGTAAACCTCATTAACATATGAAAATTACATGTCAATCCGAGTGTATTTACACGGCAAAGGATAGAAAGATAAACCAAATTCATAAACACTTTTCAACTATGTTGGACAGTGTTAAAAATATATTTACTTAAAACGTTAAACAAACAAAGAAACAAAAATAATCATACCATACAAGAAGATACTTTCCTTGAAATAATTATCACATGCGCTTTCGGAATATTTTTTTAATAACCATAAATCAAAATATATAAATGTTAAATTTCAAATGAGTAAAAGTTATCTGCAATGCATAATTTTAGCTTATTCAAAATTGCTTCTTTTTGAGGATTTGTTTATTCTCTTGATTCATAGTTTTTTTTGTATAAAAACAATTATTAAGTTTTTAAAAAGCGGGAATTTCCTTGCTAATTGCTTGGAATGTAAATTTAATTTATTTCAAATAAAATAATACTTATTTACTTTGACGCCATAAATTTCAGAAAATAGTATGCAAAAATTTGGAATATACAAATTAAATCACGTTATATTTTTTAAAACTATGTGGGTTTTATTTTTAATTCACCGTAAGGATGTAATAAATGTTTTCGTAAAAGTTTGTACTAAATTGGGGATATTTCTTTTCACGGCGTCATTTAGCCAGGAAATGTCTGAATGATTTGGTATTTTAATGATAAAAATTACCAGTTTTACTATATTTATATCAAAACAGGGTTGTTTACAAAGGTAATAGCAAATACTTTTGCATTCTTTCTACATTGTATTAATTATCATAAGCGCAAATTTTAATGAAACAATTGCAACAACTTTCCATTAATGAAACAACTTTCCATTTTTTGTCTAAATACAATTACTTGAATGAACTATTTTTGAATAATTTCCTTAAATTCCGATAATTTTTAGGATGATTAACTTAGCACGTATACATAAAAATTTTCATGGTAAAATTCTGAATTTCAAAACATGATATACAACAGGGTTCGTACGCTTTTACCACAGTTTTGAATATAATTTTTCTATTTAATATTTAGTTAGCAGAAATTGTAGACTCCTCGTTTAATTTCAGGATTTGTAATGATTTTCCGCATTTAAATAAGGCGAAAAATTCTATTAAAAATTGTGGTAAAAGCGTACGAACCCTGTACAAGTGATAAAAGCGCGATGATTGCGATAAAAACACTTTCATTGAAATGTTATTATGATATTTATATATTTTTACAGTTGTCTGCTTGTATTACTTAACTCGTAACGAACGAACGCCACCATGTTCGCGACAACCAATTTTTATTGTCCAAATGTGCTGTTTCCGATTGAATGTCAGTATTTTTGCAGAGAAAAATTCGCTTTATATAATCTTAAAAGTTAGGCAATTAAATAATGCAAAAATGTTTGTCAAAAAAGTGGTGCCAGTACAATAATATTAGGAAACAACACATTTAGACATTAAAAATTCGTTGATGCGAATATGGCGGCATTCGTTCGTTAAGGGTTTACTGACCTGTCTTTGCGATCGCATTTTCATCGTTAGGCATTTTATTAAACATCTGAGAATTTGTTTCATTTGTGTGTATAGTACAGTACGCGTGATCATTTATTTTTTTGTTGCTGAAATACCCCATTCTCTCAAAAGAGGTATTATATAAAATAAAATTTTATAAAAAATATTTTTGCCTATAACAAATTTAAAGCATGTTCAAGAAATTGAAAAATAGAGGAGCTTCTTGGAAAAAAAAAAATCTTTCTCCATATTTAATAAGGTATTTTGTTGATACTTCAAAATGAATGAATTATGCAACATAGGACGGAATTTTAATGATTTTTAGGAATTGATTCAAAATTTATAATTCCCGAAATCACTTGTACAGTTGTGAAAAAAGAAAGTTCTAGCCGTAACTAAATTGAAAAGCCGAAAATTGGATCTGAATCTAATTTATATTTCAGTTCGAGAAATGTACCGACATTACTTTTATGTATGTTTCAGAAGTGAACAGAATAAACATTTTTATTTTAAGAAATTCAATTTATAAAAGTTCAATTATTTAAAAAAAATTCAAACCATGTCAATTACATAGCTGACAATTTTACGGTTTCATTTAAACGAAATAAACATATTTTTAATTAGATAATTTATTTTAACAATGTATCCTATCACTATATTTTACATATTTAATTTTATTTATTAAGTAATTTTCTGGTACAATGATGTTAATTTGATTTTAAATATGTAAAATACAATTCATGAAAACTTCTGGTCTTTAACGTTTTGGTATAAATTATGTCATAAGCTAAATCGGAATTTTTGCATACTAAAATTAATTATACGACCAAAAATTCAAAAAATATATTAAACTAGGATATAGGTATGAGCATCATTGCCTTTTTTAACATACTTGTGCCGAATGTTCTAACCGAATTAAAGAACCCATTTTGACAAAAATTTCGTGCCTCTAATTTTAAAAGCAGACATGTTTTTAAGACGCATCTAGGATTGCCATTATTAAGATGGTAATTAGCTGAATATGAATATTTAACTTTCTATAATAAATCAAAATGTTTGTAAAGTTATGAAAAGCCTAGGTCGAAGATTTGTTTAAAATGTATATAATTTGGTATGATGATATTTTTCATTACATTAAGTGCAGAATTTTTGGCGATTTGCCGAAATTAGGGCTCCGAATAAGAACGAAACCGAAAACCAGGTGCAGTCGTTATTTCTTCTTGAATGGAGATTAGAACTGTGTGGAATACGTTTTTATTAAGGGAATGAAAACGGGAACAGAACCGAAATACTTTATTTAATATTAGTACAACAAAACCTGGTGAAAAAAATATTCCGGTTCAAAGCACAGGAAGAAGTGAACAGACCAATTAAATTTGCTTTAAATAAACGTTGATGAAATTTACTGGCATCAATCGGTTGAGAAAGATATCTGCTAGTAACTGACAGGTAAAACCTTTTTTAAAAGGCTATTCTCGCATTGAAATGAAGCAAAAACTTCAATTTCCATGTAGTAACATAATTGGTATGATGAAATAAAATTTATATCTTTTAATTTGCCTAAATACATATTTTCACGATGTTTTTACGATTAGTTTCCTAATTAGTTTTATGTGATTTCTTTTCGAGGATTAATCTTGAAACGGAATAAGATAATAAGATACTTAAAGTTTGTCATTTCATAGAACAAACATAAACGTCTAACAGAATAAGAAACAATGGCTATTAAAAGAAAACCGATTATATTTACTATTATGTTACCTTTCACGCAATAAAAACTATTCTTTAAGACAAACTACACTATTTTAATGATAAGAAATAGTAGATATTATAATAGATATTTGTCTCTATCCATATATGTCTGTAACAAAGAGGAGATATAGTCATCAACATAATCAGATTACGTCAAAACAATGCCGTTAAATCAACCAAAAATCTACTCAGAGAAAATGATTAATTTAAATACAATGAAATGTAGTAAGGGATAGGGGGAGGAAATATCTTCGCCATAAAGAGAGGGAAAAAAAACCATGACAGACTAAACGGGAAAGATAATACAATAAATTGTTTTCGTATGAATGCATTAAACTGTCCTATTAATGCAATTATTATCGTAAGTGTAGCAGCAATGCATTATAGACATTTACATTATGCATTAGAACAGTGTATCACATATGTGTGCTTGTTATTGAGGCAGCCATTTCAGTGATGGATGTAGGATAACGTATGAATATATCAACATAGTGTCTGTACAAGCATGCTCCATGTATTATAGTGATTGAACACATACTCTTGGTAAATTATACATTTAATATACTGTAAAATGTTCAATCCTAACAGTTAGAAAAGAGAATACTAGAGTTTCGAAGTATGAGCAACTGTTTACGGCCGCATATGATTTGGACAGGAATTTGCATATTTGAATTTGAATATATTATAAAGATCAACGATAGTGACCAAAGATTTAGCCTTTTTTTAAAATTTCGTATTGAGATCAGTTTAAGGATATATTTTTCGTTTTGAATATAATTAAATCTTGCATCTATTTGAATTCAGCTTTAAATGTTTCGTCAAAAGATAAATTTGCATTTTATAAAACATTATATTTCGAATAAGCAACTAAATTTAAAAAAAAATAACAGAGAAATTTGAAACAGTGTTCACGATTTTGGCTACCGCTGTATACAGCATATAACAGAAAAGATGCTAACAAATTTAAGGGGGGGATACCATACTTACTAGCATAATTTGTGTCCCAGCGTATTTTACACACTCCATACTTTAGAAAGAAAATTTGGGTAAAAAAAAAATCGCATAACTTTCTTATCAATATTATAAGATAATTTGAGATAATAAAATCGCATGTACTCTCATATTTTTCATTTTTTAATATTTAAGTTTGGATTTTTAAGAAAAATTTTTCCCATGGCCTCTATCCTTCAGCTGCACTGCATCATAATTGTGTGCAGATGGTGTTATAACTGATAAAGCTATATCATCAATACTGGGATACATTAGTGATTTTTTTATACTGAACGTTTTGTGTTCATGGTAGAGTGTTTTGTTGAATAAATTACACGAGGCTAACGAAAAAGACAGGCTACCGCGGTGCATTCCACTTATCTTTTTTTAGAGACTGCCAGAGTGGCGTGATGCTCTTTTCGTACACCTGCATTGGTGCATTCAAGCATCACGTGACTCCCACGGTCTGTAAAAAAAGATACGATTAAATCACCGTGGTAGCCTTTCATTTTCGTTAGCCTCGTAAATTACAGTAAAAGGACAGATGGAAGAGAATTCGAAACGAATTAAATACTTATATGATATTAGTGAGTGAAAACAAGATTTTGTGTTATTTAGCTTTCGAAATCTCTTCACTGAAAGCATACTTATCCCATTCCAGTGCGGCCAAATGGGGCCGTTACAGAAAAACATACACTGAAAAAAATGACACTTTCAAATCTGAGGAAATCGATGTTTTAATTTTGTTATGAAATTTTTTTTCAAATATGACGACCCAATGCTCTCAATTCTGAAATATCAGAAATACTCAGAATACTGAAACACGGACATACTTAAAACTGCGCACATAGAGGTAAACCGTAATATCCGCTAACAAAATTAATTAAAAGTGAATTTTGTGACCACGAATCTTTCAAACACATCTCGTAGAAGATGCTAAGTCGTTTGCATGTTTAAAAGTTTTTTTTTCCATATTTTAGTGTAGAATGTTCCAGAAAACTAAAGAAATGTTTTATTTTACCAGTATAAACAATTTTTGTGAACATTTGAAACTGTTATGCATTTTGTAATATCTTAATTATTCATTTATTAAAATGTTATATTCTTCTTATTTAGAAAGTTATTTCTTTTTTTATTCTAAGTTGCTCTTCGAAATAAATTAACAATAAAAAAACAAAACTTGCGGTTTTTTTGGGAGGGGGAGGGGGGATGGGGGCACCTTTATTTAGATCCAAAGGAATGGTGAAAAAATTGTAAAAATACGTCAAGACAAACAGTTTTTTATAAGAAATCTGGATCGCAATCCCATTATTCAGTCAGAAATATAAAGTGTGTTACTCCAAACCAAATCTAGATATCTAGATTTCAATTCATAACTTTAAAAAAGATATTGTATCGGAAGTTTCATCACACATTAATAAATGTGATGATATCAAGAAAAGCTTTGGAGAAGGCGAGAATCAGCATTGAAACAACATTATGATTCAGAACGTAGCAAGTAATGTATACGGTGTCACTGACAGAATTACAGTGCATTTCTAAAATTTAACGTGATGTCAGCACATTTTAAACAAAACAAATTAGTTTGTTAAAAAAGCATGCTATGATCTGTGGAAGCTTGCATCACACTTCGCAGTGAAGATACCCGCACTGAAATGTCTCTCAGAAATGCACGAGTTCATTAATTTGATTTAATTTTAAAATTTTCTCACCAGAATAACACGTGTTTTACCCACCTACAGTCTATTTGAACTGTTTATGTACTTAGATATACAATAAATTTTCGTTCATACAAAATTAGACATTCTGGAAACACCATTTTTATCCCCGCTGTACAAGAAAGCATATTTGATTTGTATTTGATACACCTGTTTTAAAACCTATTTTAGGTTTTGTTATCTAGTGTATTTATATGAATGCAAACGTAGAGAATAGACAATCTACTAAATATTTAAAAATTCTTAATGAAAAATTTACAAAATCCCCCCAAAATTTTGGTAAGATAACGTAAGTATTTGAGTGAGTACCTAAAGTGAGATCTAAAGTGAGCTTTAAAAGGCGATGTTATCGATTTCTGCTATCTTCCAAAACTGCAGTTAATATAAATTGTTCGTAGACTCTCCAGCAAATGGGGATACTGGGTTAATTTTTTATACGAAAGTTTAATTTAACATTTGAGCTGTTTCACGCGGTTATTGCTAAAATAAACTTTACGAATTTAGTGAAATAAAATTAAGAAGGCTGTACACATCCAAAAATAGATTTTTCATAAAGGCAAGGTTATATACTTTACAATTTTTAAGGCTGCTCGTCAGTAAACGTCCCGATTCCCCCTCGCTAATGTTACTCCTATGGGCTTAGGATGCATTCGTATTTTTAGCTCACAGGCTATCAAAGCCTGAGAGCTTATGACCCCCAGGGGAATACCTTTTTTAGGTATTTACGGGTTTCGCGACCCCGGATTCCTGAGCGATCTTTCTCCTTTCATGCCTTCTTCTCTTTTTAGCTGTCTATCATTTTTTCTTTGTTTCACACTTTTTAATCTTCTCTTTTCAGTTTGTTATACCTCTTTGTTCTTGTTCATGTTTGATTGTTTTACTAACTCTTTTGATCATATTGTTCTTTGTTCTGCTAACGTTGTTTTCGTTCTTTTGTTAAAAAAAAAAGAAAAAAAAATTAAAAAAGATTGAAAAAGACAAAAAATACACCTTGTTTCCAAGTTTTCTCTCACATTACTCCTTTTTTATACAATAGAGGATTTTTTTATTTTCACGTGAGACACTCTGGGTGCTGAGGTTTTTTAATCTCTTCGACTCGGTTCTACCTTTTTAGGCTGATCTTGAGTCCCAGAGTGCTGGGCATTAACCGAATTTCGGTTCCGTGATCGGAGGACGCCATACATTGTATGGTGGCTGTTAGGACCAACACCGGGAGACTGGTGCCTTTCGGTGAAAGGGGTTGTAGGTTGGACAGAGCTGTAAAGGCTTACCTACTGACTACCTGATTCCAAAGTGAAAGAACTAGATATTAGGAAGTGCTATCGAGTTTAATCCAATGTTCGAAAAACGTGGAGGTTTGTTGATAGTTTTCACCCTTTTGAAACCTGCGCCCAGAAGTAAGGTTAAGAAGAAGGGTCGGTGACCAGGCCCGACGCCTGGCGTTCAAAAAAAATAATCTAAACTATGGATACAACTAAAGGAAATAAGACATGCGATGTGGAGGCCCCACAACCAAATACATCCTGGGCTAATTTAGTCGAGGAAAATATTTCTTCCAACTTGGAAAATGAAGGTGCATCCTCTGATGCAAGGAAAGCTTGTAGCCACTTAGATTTGTCATATAGAAATGCACGTTTCTTTATCGTAAAATGTGTTGAAGGTAATTTTGCACTCAAATCACCTTTCCTAATACAAAAAGCTATACAAGGTCTTGTTGGTGAACCAAACACCATTAAAAAACTAAGATCTGGTGACTTATTCATTGAAGTTAAAAATTCAAGTCAAGCTGAAAATATAATGAAATGTAAATTCTTTGGAAATATACCAGTTACTGTATCTGCTCATAATTACTTAAATAGCTCACGTGGTGTCATCTCAGAACAAGACCTCACATTTGTCTCAGAATCAGAAATACTTGAAAATCTTAAAGAACAGCATGTTACAGGAGTTCGAAGAATAACAATTAAGAGAGATAATAAAATCATCCCAACAAAACATATAATACTTACATTTGATATACCTAACCTACCCACACACATAAAAGCTGGATACTTAAGTTGCCCAATCAGACCATATATACCAAACCCTTTGCGATGTTTCAAATGTCAAAAATTTGGTCACTCCAAAAATAGTTGCCGTGGAACCCTAGCATGTGCTCGGTGTGGAGAAAAAGGACATGAAAGTGAAAGCTGCACAGCTAATGCCCATTGTGTAAATTGTGAAAAAGATCATCCGTCTTATTATAAATCATGTGAAATCTGGAAAATTGAGAAAGAAATCCAAACAGTGCGCATAAAACAGAATATTTCATATCCAGAAGCAAGGAAAATAGTTAAATCTCGCACACCAAATACAGGTATAAGTTACTCTGCAGCATTAATTGGAAATAAAAAATATAAAACAATTGCCACTCAAACAGAAACAACAAAAGAAAACCTGTCTACTTTTTCTGCTACTACAACTAAATCAACACAATCTGTGTCTTCTCAATCAGTAAATGCTTTTCCTCCTAAATCAACACAAAATAACTCTTCAAAGTCATCACAATCCATGTTTCCTAAAATTCCAATCCATGAAAAATCCTCTCAAAATACCAACAAAACTACACCTATAAAACAAAGTCGCAGATCGGATACAGAAAAACATGGCCTACCACAAATAAAATCCACTGTATCATCTGAAAACCCAGCTAATAAGAAAATAAAAATTAAACCACTCAAAACAGAAACTCGTCCAAAACATAATAATAAAAAAAAAGAGATGCATATGCAGGATGAAGACGCTGTAGCGCTTCATCCAGAATCGGATGATGAATTGAACGATGGAGGAGATGATATGTCTACCTCCTCCGAACAAAATGACGTAGAATCATTTATCTAAAAAAAAAAAACAATCATGACTAATATTATCTCGTGGAACTGCCGTGGTTATCATAATAAACATGCTGAAATCCATAATATTCTCTCTGACCATCAACCATTATGTCTAGCTCTACAAGAAACCCATCTGAAGCCCAATGACAAATGCAAACTACGTAACTATGCTACATACAGAAAAGATTTTTCAGTTAATGGAAGGGCCACTGGTGGAGTGGCTCTTATCATCTCCAATAATTTACCCATTCTTATCTCTCTTTAAATACAAACTTACAAGTAGTTGCAGTCCGTGTACATATTAAACAACTCATAACAATATGTACAAATTATTTACCTCCGAACCAAACTATCCAATCAGCACATCTCGATAATCTCCTTCTACAACTTCCGACTCCATACATCCTTGTTGGAGATTTTAATGCACACAGCGAACTCTGGGGCAACCGTGACTCTAACCAACGTGGTGATATTATTGAAAAATTTATTTCTGACAACGGCTTATGCCTGCTCAATAATGGTGATCACAGTTATTTTCATGAGCCAACCCGTACTTTCCATGCAATACACCTTACAATTTGCTCCCCAATACTCTATCCATTCTGGAATTTCTGGGTCTCTAATGACCTGCACGGCATTGACCACTTTCCGACTTTTATTACCCTGACTACTCCTGATAGGGATTCTTATAATTCTACCAATCGTTATATTTATGACAGAGCCGACTGGCCAACATTTACTGCACTTGCAAACATCACAGCTCACATGATACAGGGGGATATTGACAATGCACTTGACAATATAACTCAATGTATTATCAATGCTGCAGATTCTAGCATTCCAAAAACAGCATCCATACGTAAGCACAGAAAGCCATGGTGAAATAGTGATTGCCAAAATGCCAAGAAAAAACAACAGAAGGCTTGGGGAATATTTCGGAGGTACCCAACTAATACTAACTATACGGCATATAAAAAAGCAAAGGCTGAAGCTAGAAGAATACGACGCAAAAGCCAGCGTGAATCCTGGATCAACTACATCTCAAGCATTAATTCCAATACATCAAGTAAAGAACTATGGAATAAAGTAAAAAAATGTATGGGCCTATTCTCTGATAATCATATTTCTATTTTAAAGCATAACGGTCACACTTTCGTCACCTAAAAACATTGCTGAGACAATAGGTAGTACCCTAGCATCTATCTCATGCTCTGACTCATACCCAGAACCTTTTTTAACATACAAAAGACAAACTGAAAGAACCAGGATTAATTTTAACTCTCATCACTCATATGCATATAATGAGCCATTTCTTAAATCAGAGATTATAAAATGCTTGAGAGACAGCCATTTATCTGCCCCAGGTCACGATGGGATTACATACATTATGCTCAAGCACCTTTCTGCTCTGTCCTTGAATAATCTTCTCTCCTTCTTTAATAGGATATGGATGGAGCAGACATTTCCTAATGCTTGGTGCAGAGCTATAATAATACCATTTCCTAAACCAGGAAAAGATGCTACCAATCCCAATAATTACAGGCCAATTGCACTCTCTAGCTGCCTTTGCAAACTCCTTGAAAAAATGGTAAATTGCCGCCTCATCCATATTTTAGAAACTACCAATTGCCTTGCTGCATTTCAAATTGGATTTTGACGTGGTAGGTCAACTATCGATAATTTAATCCATTTGGAACATCATATACGGACAGCCTTTCTAAAACGCAGCCATTTGGTCTCAGTATTTTTTGACATGGCGAAAGCTTATGACAGAACATGGCGTTATGGGATTCTTCGTGATCTTTTTAACCTGGACTTTCGTGGGAACCTTCCAATTTTTATTAAAAACTTTCTTGCCATTCGACGATTTCAAGTTCGAATTGGGGGAATACTTTCTAGTTTTTATGTACAAGAAGAGGGTGTACCTCAGGGCAGTGTCTTGAGTGTCACCCTCTTTGCTATCAAAATAAATGACATCATCAAACAACTTCCTCCTTCTGTGAAGGGGGATCTCTATGTTGATGATTTCCACATTATGTGTATGGGACAAGATATTCGTTTTATTGAAAGACAACTGCAAATAGCAATCAAAAGTATTCTTAGCTGGACTAACAAAAACGGTTTCTTAATATCTCATGACAAAACATCTTGTGTGCATTTCTGTAGACGTAGGGGTCTGCATCCAGATCCTGAAATTTTAATTGGTTCATCTCAAATTCCTGTTGTGTTATGAACACATGACAATGTTCGATATCTTGGCCTACATTTTGACAAGAAACTTACATTTTTACCACATATTTTACACTTAAGGACAAAATGTGAAAGATCGCTTAATTTATTGAGGGTACTGTCAAATACTTCATGGGGAGCAGACCGTACCTCTCTCTTAAAAATTTATCGAGCTGTGGCACGATCTAAAATGGACTATGCCTGCCAGGTCTATGGTTCAGCAAGAAAATCTGTTTTAAAAAAACTAGACACTGTGCATCATAGTGCACTCCGTGTGTGCTCTGGTGCATTTCGTACATCCCCGGTTTTGAGTTTATATGTTGACTGCAATGAGCCAGCATTACACCATACTCGTGAAAAACTTTCATTGGAATTGTATTACCGTATCCTTTCTCATCCTGGTCATCCTCTTCACACCTATCTTTTAAATACTGACAATGATATCCTTTATCAGCATCGACCATCTTTCATCCTATCTTTTGGAGTCAGAATCAGAAATATTATCAATAATGGCCCGTTTAATAATATCGAGGTGAGTCCATGTCCTCTGCATGTGCTCCCTCCTTGGAATCCTCCTAAAATTACCTCTCTCCATCCTTTTAAAGGTTATAACAAAAACAACTTGGCTTCTACTGTTTTCCAACAATTATTTTCTGCACATCGTGCAAAATATAATAGCTATACTGGTATTTATACAGATGGTTCCAAAAGTGGGAATATTGTTGGTTGTGGGGTTTTTATTGACAACACTAAATTCAGTTATCGGCTTCACAGTTCAATTTCTGTCTTTACGGCAGAGTTGATTGCTATAGAGAGAGCAATGTTACATATATCTCATCATCATAAAACATCCTTCATCATATATACTGACTCAAATAGTTCTATTGACGCTATCAAATCTTTTAAAAGGCATCCTTATGTCTCAGCCATCCTGGATTTTTATTATAAATTGACTAGACGGGGTTATAATATTTTATTTTGCTGGGTACCTGGACACATGGGTATTCCTGGCAATGAAAAAGCAGATGAGGCGGCAAAACTTGCTCTTAATCCATTACACCATAAAATTCCATTCTCAGACGTTAAACTATTTATAAAACACTCTATTCATAATAATTGGCAAGAAAGTTGGAATTTAGAATTCAATAATAAACTTCATCATATAAAACCTACAATCATGACATGGCCTCAGAGTTATCCAAGGAAAACAGATGTTCTTTTGACTCGTCTGAGAATTGGACATGCAAGGATGACTCATAAACATCTCTTACTTCGGGAGGATGATCCCATGTGTCCACACTGTCATTTTGATACCTTGACTATTTATCATATTTTAACTGACTGTCCGGGTCTCCGGCACTTGTACAGAATTTATTTTAATTCATCATCACCAATCTTGACAAACCTCATTGGGGAAACACCTCATGGGGCACTCTTTCATTTTTTAAAACAAACTGGCTTTTATTTTGAGATATAGTTTTTATATACCCGTCATGGTTTATATATAACAATATTATTTTATACTTTTCTAACTTGACATCTGGATGGGGTACCCCATCCAGATAATATTTTTTAATGTAGTATTTTTATACCTTATTTTTTGTTTAAAGAATTCTTTATATTTGTTTTATACACTGTATGACTATATCTGGATGGGGCTGCCCATCCAGATAATTTTTCATTAAACTTTGTTCCTTTTTTAGTTTTTTTTACCGTTACTTTTGTAGTTTTTTTAATTCGTTCTTTTTTTGGCGCAGCTTGTCCCTAACGGGACCTTGTGCCATAAAATCCTATACAACCAACCAACCAACCAACCTGAAAGCTTATGTGCCCGCCGGTTCTGTACGTACGTATGTATGTATGTACGTAACGCGATAACTCTTGATAGAACTAACCGTTTTACTTTAAATTTTGTTTATAGGTTCCTTGTGATAAGGCGCTTCCCTGATTAGTTTTGGAGGTTCATTGGTTAAGCATAAAGGGGGGAAACGGGGGGCTAACCCCAAATAATTTAGATAAATGGGTTTTTCATGCAGAATTATCTCATATTCTTCAAATTTTGTATATAGGTTCATTTTGATAATGCGCTTCTGTCAATAGTTTTGGGGGTTCATTGGTTAAGTATAAAGGGGGAAAGGGGGGAATAACCCCCCCTAATTTAGATAAATGAGTTTTTCATGCAGAATTATCCGATTTTCTTCAAATTTTGTATATAGGTTCATTTTGATAATGCGCTTCTGTCAATAGTTTTGGGGGTTCATTGGTTAAGTATAAAGGGGGAAAGGGGGGGATAAACCCCCTAATTTAGATAAATGAGTTTTTCATGCAGAATTATCCGATTTTCTTCAAATTTTGTATATAGGTTCATTTTGATAATACGCTTCTGTCAATAGTTTTGGGGGTTCATTGGTTAAGTATAAAGGGGGAAAGGGGGGAGGATACCCCCCCTAATTTAGATAAATGAGTTTTTCATGCAGAATTATCCGATTTTCTTCAAATTTTGTATATAGGTTTATTTTGATAATGTGCTTCTGTCAATAGTTTTGGGGGTTCATTGGTTAAGTATAAAGGGGGGATACAACCCCTAATTTAGATAAATGAGTTTTTCATGCAGAATTATCAGATTTTCTTCAAATTTTGTATATAGGTTCATTGTGATAATGCGCTTCTCTGAATAGTTTTGGGGGGTCATTAGTTAAGTATAAAGGTGGAAAGGGGGGCTAATCCCCCCTCCCTTAATTTAGCTAAATGGGTTTTTCATGCAGAATTATCCCATTTCCTTCAAATTTTGTATATAGGTTCATTTTGATAATGCGCTTCTGTCAATAGTTTTGGGGGTTCATTGGTTAAGTATAAAGAGGGAAAGGGGGGATAACCCCCCCTAATTTAGATAAATGTGTTTTTCGTGCAGAATTATCCGATTTTCTTCAAATTTTGTATATAGGTTCATTGTAATAATGCGCTTCTCTGAACAGTTTTGGGGGGTCATTGGTTAAGTATAAAGGGGGAAAGGGGGCTAATCCCCCTTTAATTTACATAAATGGGTTTTTCATTCAGAATTATCCGATTTTCTTCAAATTTTGTATATATATTTATTGTAATTAGAGACTTCCCTGATTAGTTTAAGGGGTTCATTAGTTAACTATGGGGGGGGGGGTAACGGGGGGATGACCCCCCTTAATATATTGTTGATTTCTTTATTTTTCGAGGGGCATATTTCAAATTCTTTGAAATAAGAGTATAATATACAATTAGTGTGAATAGCCTGTGAGCTCAATGCCCTCAGTTTAACTGGGCAGTTTTCTTTTTTTATTAAAATATCTCCCCAGGAAATTAATATTTTTAACCTCTGTTTTCTGTGTACTGTTTTTAAAGAATGTCTCTTTTTTTCTTAGTTATCAAAATATTTCTAAACTATGTGCTTAATTTATATTTTTATGTGTTAAAATCTTAGCGAAACTGAATAAGATTTAACATTTCATATAAAATTCAGTATTCATTTTAGAAAAAAAATGACAACTAAGAAAAAAACAGACATTCTTTAAGAACAGTACAAAGAAAACAGAAGTTAAAAATATGAATTTTCTGAGGAGATATTTTAAAAATACGAATGCATCCTACGCCCATAGGAATAACATTAGCGCGGGGAATCGGGAAGTTTACTGACGAGGAGCCTTAATTAGAAAATTTACAATATTTATAAGAAATATGTAATTGGTTTTTGTTGCAGATATGAAACAAGCACATTTTTCTCAATAAATTTTTATTTTTATGTTACATAATTTTTTTTGTATTATTTAGATGCTTGAAATTATGTATTCTAACATCTAAGTAAATATTTTTCAAATAGGAGTTGTCGCGGTACAAAAGATTAATAATGTTCCGCTACTGGCCTATAATACGATGCAAATATTTAATATCATAGTTTTCGTTTTTTTCTAAATCATACATCTATCGAGATAAATATCTGAAGTAGTCTCTAGTCTTAAATATCCCATGTTTAATAAAACTGATTCCAAAAACATTTAGAATGATATATGCCACCAAAGACGATGCACGAAAGAAAAAATTAAAATAAGATAAGAAAGAAAATCAAATTGGTGCATTTATTATGTAACAAAATTCCATCATTATTTTGAAAAAAGTGCGGCCGAATCTCTTGAGTGTTATCCTTCATCATATTTGTACGTTTTTCTGCGCTACGTGATCTCAGTAAGAAAAAAAAATGTATTATTTTATCAAGAAGAGGTCTTACATATATATTGTTCATCCATCTGACATAATAAAGATACAGAAGAGATATGAAAGGGACAAATGACACAAAATATTCATATTTCGATAAATAAAAATGTTTGCGTCTGCAAATGTCAAATAAAGACAAGTTATTTTTCATATTTAAAGAATCGTATTTCCTTCTTATTATGGAGCAGTCTAAATAAAGAATTATGGAGTTGTTCTGACAAAGAAACGAAAAATGTTATAAATATACTAATAAATAAAATTGGAATGTCTGTCTGTTATTTTCGGAAAAAACACTTATTTCGAAGTTCACTCGACTATTCAGAAGTGAAAAATAACGTTACATTTTTGTTTTCTGTCTGTCTATTTTTCCGGAATAGTCTAAAAATGGATGTATAACAAACACTAAACTTATGAGGGACTGATAGAGTATGTTTCTGGCTGCAATCAGCAGTTAGTCGTATTCCAATAACTAAAATAGTTTTTGAGTAAACAGGGAAAACCGAAATAAAAAATCAATCAACCAATCATTTATACTCATAAACTTTGGCACTAATTGATATATTTTAACGAATCTTACGTGGATTGAAAGATCTAATTAGGATTTATAAATAATAATTCTGACTACATTCTGTAGTTTGTCGCATTCCGGTATTTAAAATAATTTTTGAGAAATCAGGAAAAAAACTGGAAAAATCCATCAAACTTTCAAAATTTCAAAACTCGGGAACTAATTGGTCGATTTTAAGAATTATTACGGCAATTGAAAGTTATAATTAGGATTTATAAATGATAATAATTGCATTTTTAGCTTATGAATTATACATTTTTATTTAAAAAATTGAATTGGTAAGTAATTTTCCCCAGCATCTCGAAAGATTTTTTAAAATACAAATGCAACATGATACTCAGCTAACTGATAATAAAATGTAGATATATATATCTTTCTGTTAAAAATATTTACATTAAAATTTATTTTAATCTAATTTTGTCACGAGATAAAAATTTATTAACTAAGAACAAAATTTCTTTATAAAGATAGAAGATATTTTGAATTTTTTCATTTAAAAATATTCATTTAGAATGTTCAATGGTTTTTTATGCTGAAAATATGTATGAACTAAATAATGGATCATTACTTTTAAATTCATATTCTTAATTTTAACATTGGACTTTTTTAGTATTAAAATTTAACAAAAAAATTATGCATATCAGTAATTTTTTTTTTAAATATTTTGAAAGAGATTCGGTGCACTGGCGTCATTATTTATTTGTGAATTAAAACTGTTTTAGCTTTTAAATAACAAAACCGAAACAGTAATTTAATCTATTAAGTACTAGAGTTTGTAGTTTAAGTAACATAACAGTTTTGTAAGAAAGAATCTTTATTAAATATGTTAATTAAAGTGAATTTGCTGGCGTTTTAGTATGTCAGTATGCTTGTTTAGTTGAAAATCTCTGATAATGTGGTGCAAAAATTACGAATCAACACTACTTATTACACGTCACAATGTATTCGTGATTAAATAAAAATAAAAGTCAATGAAATCTAAGCAGATTTTTTAAAATCCAATTCTTAATTTCTATCAATAATTGTTCATTTATTTTTTTTTATGTTTGGACCGTTATTAAACACTGTAAGAACAGACAAATGTTGCCTAATCTAGGAAAATATTATATAACCCCGAACGAAAAAATGTACAATAGCTTCCTCCGACTTTCTCACGATTCCGAAAAGCTTTCTTTATGTTTAGATTCACCAGAAACTAATATATTTGTTAGATTTAAAGAGGCATTTTCAAAAACAAATTTCTTTTTCTGCCACTAAATTTTCAAAAACGTTTCAGAATAATTTTTATAGTGTATTAATCAGTTTTTTCGAACAGGAATACAGATTTTTCGGATGCTGTCGATTCTAAAGAAAACATTTACATGTTTTACAGACAAACATGATAAATTAACTGCATTAACATTAACATTAAAATTAATATTTTTTTCTTACTCTTGCATGTATAAATTCAATTACGCAAATTAAAATGTGTATTTGAGAATTGATAACATCTTACAAACCGGTAAGCCGGTATGAAAAAAAATGATTAATACACTATATATAAAGCTACTCGGAAGCGTTTCCGAAAATCAGGTGCAGCAAAAGAAACTTTGTTTTTATAAATGCTTCTTTAAATTTCAGAAATATATTGGTTTCTGAAGTTTCTAATGATAAATAATTCTTTTCGGAATCGTGGATATTTCGGAAGAGGTTATTGTATATTTAAGTGCATGGATATATTATATTTTCGTAGATTAAGAAACATTTGTTTGTACAGCGAGGCAACGTTCAGTTACTATTTTAAGCACATTCAAGACCTTTAATTATTATTATTATTATTATTATTATTATTATTATTATTATTATTATATATTTCAAGCCAGAGTTCTGTAAGTGGACGTTCGCGAAATACAGAATTTTCGTATAATAATATCCACCTTATTTAATTAAGTAAATTTAGAAATTACTGGCTAAGGTTACTGTATGAAAATACTGCCATTGCACGGGAGTCAAGTTGGAAAGCCCCGTTTTAAACTAGAGGAATTCAGTCCACGTCGCCACACAAACGCATACAGAAATTAAACAAGAACGAAAAATCAAGCGTCAAGCATAGATTATGTAACACTTTCCAACGCTTCCAAAATAATTTTACAAATCATTACCGTTTAATAAGCTGAAAGATAACATCTAAGTAAACAATTTGGAAAACGCATAACATATTTAAAAAGGTAATTTCAGGAATTTCCAACATATATTTCCAACATATACAATATTCAGAAAATATCCGAATACTTTTATTCAGCCCTGTATATGATCTATAGATTTGTATATATATACTACATAGGATGCTAAATTTTAGTTCAGTTAGGGAACGCGTAGCACAGTTTAAAATTCTCCTTCTGGAGTTTCTGTCAATAAACGGAAATGTGTTCGCGAACTTTTGTGCTTCCCTGTATAGGATCTACAGAATTTATACACACCACGTAATAGATAAAAAGTGAGTTAAATTTAAAATCGCGTTCAGTAACTTAAAACACACTTCCAGGAATTATTGTTAACAGACAGTAGATAATTCTTTTGTGTGTCCCTGTAAATGAACGATGACTGCTATACACACAATATTCTGTACTATGCCTCTTGTAATGCACCTTAGTGATATATATAAATTTCAATGCGTTTAAAATAGTGAAACATTATTTAAATAAATCGCAGACGATTTTTCTCGATAGACGTAATGTAACGGAATTCTTTTTACTCTCCCTGTAAAGTAACTATAAGTGCTATGCACACCCTATTCCATATTAAGCTTCTTGTAATGCACCTTAGTGATATATATATCAATTACAATGTGCTTGAAATTATGTAACATCATTAAAATAAACCGCAAATGATTTTTCCCCATTGGCCGTAATGTAACGGAATTCTTTTGAGTGTCCCTGTAAAAAAACGATAAGAGCTACACACTTCCGTTGAAATAGGGAACATGCTATAGATAACGACAATAACATATAAAAATTGCAGAGCAATCCGGATAATTCTGCTTGAAAAACCCATTTATCTATATTAAGGGGAGTTAGTCCCCCCGTTCCCCCTCCCGTTTATACTTAACCAATGAACACCCAAAACTAATCGGGGAAGTGCCTTACCACAATGAGCCTATATACAAAATTTGAAGTAAATCGGATAATTCTGCATGAAAAAGCCATTTATCTAAATTAACGGGGGGTTAGACCCCGTTCCCCTCCTTTACACTTCACCAATGAACCCCCAAAACTAATCAGGGAAGCCCCTTACCTCAATGAGCCCATTTATAAAATTTGAAGAAAATCGGATAACTCTGCATTAAAAATTCATTAATTCATTTATCTAAATTAAGGGGGGAGGATTAGCCCCCCCCCCCGTTACCCCCTTTATACATAACCTACGAACCCCCAAAACTAATCAGGAAAGAACCTTATCACAATGAACCTATATACAAAATCTGAAGAAAATGGGATAATTCTGCATGAAAAAACCATTTATCTAAATTAAGGGGGTTAGCCCCCCGTTCCCCCCCCTTTATAGTTAATCAATCAACCCCCAAAACTAATCAGGGAAGCACCTTATCACAAGGAACCTATAATTAAAATTTTAAACAAAACGGTTATTTCTGTCAAGAGTTATCGCGTTACGTACATACGTACATACATACAGAACGGGCGGGCACATTAGCTCTCAGGCTTTAATAGCCTGTGAGCTAAAAATACATGTAATTAACATATGTATATATTATAATACGTATTTATTCTTATTGTTATTATTAGAAAAATGGAACTTTGGAAATGGAGTTTTGCGATCCACGTTATGACAGAGGCGCGTAGTGAAATAAAAAAGTTATAAATTGAGAGACATAATACGAATATAAATTTTCCCAACTGAATGAAAGAAATGACCAAACCGAGAGTCAAACCCATGACCTTTGGCTGAAATTGTCAGCACACACTACTATTGAGATACTTGGACCGGCAACAAGCCGACACATCTTACTTAAACATATTGGCAATAGCATCTGGCCAGCCATGTATGCAGCTCAACAGACCGTTGGCAATTTAAGTCAGAGATCTTGGGTTCGACACCCAACCTGGACACTTTTTCACTCGGTTGAAAAGAATCAGTTTGTGAATATATATATTAATCAGTATGATGGAGTTAAAAATAATAAAGTTGAGAGACACAATTCATTGAAAAAGTAAGGTTTGTGATTTCTCTATTTCTGAAGAAATTTTAAAGAATTACACACTCAGACATCTGAGTTTTTTTCTTGTAATCTTTTAGGTAGCTTTCAATACAAAAAAAGTATAAAGCTACCTATTGCAGCCGTTCGGAGGAAAGCTGTTCCGGAAATTTTCGATATATTTTCACCGATCATGACCCCCAGACCCCAAAACCACCCTCCGTTCAAATGTTGATTTATATATATATATATCTTGACCTATGTCATACGATAACGCTCGTATTTATAAATCAATTTTGATGAAACTAATTGTGTGTATTAAGCTAACCAATGTCTCGACCGAGTTCGTTGGCCAGCTTGGTCCGCCATTTTGTTTCAAGATGGCGGCTATTTAAAAATTTAAAACTAAAATAAATATACAAAAAATTAAAAATTCAAATTTATTTTTTAATTACGTTTTAGGCCTTGATACAAGGATTCCAGAGCATTTTTTGGTTTACCTCTATCTTAAAAAATGGCTGAGATAGAGCAGTTTGAAATTCTAGGGTGGCTGACATTTTGAAACAAAACTGCACATTAACGCGATTACTCGCAAATTATTTTCTTTCATTGTTGTAATAATTTTCCCAATCATGCGCATAAAACTATGTATTCATATCCGTTAGCGCCAAAATTGGCGACATTGGCGCCAAAATTGGCAAAATTGGCAAAATTGGCGACATTTGATGACATTTGGCGAAATTTCGGTAAATTTCGCGACCAAAATAAGTCTTCATAAATGAAGCCAATTTGGCTATTGCTCAATAATTTGGCGAATTTCTTATTCAAATTCAGTATTAACGAATCTTTTGTAAACGTTTCTTTGCATTTTAACTTGCTGTTTTCGTGTAACATTAGCTAAAATTTTAAAACGAAGATATAGGAAAGCTACCTTTTCCTCCCGGTACAGGCCGGAAGGACTTTTTGAATTAAAATAAAAAGTCTCTTTGGTTGTATTATATGTACAAGTCTCTTTCGTCGTATAATTTTTGAAATTTATTTCTTCAAATCAGACCGATTTAAGCATTTTCAAAATATATTAAATTCATTTTATCTCTGAAAGAGTGTACACCTTAATCCAGCTACCTGTAAACTTAACTAGCTTACTACCTTACTAGCTTACTAACTGAAACTTACAACCTGTAAACTTAAATATGCAAGTCACCGATGCAATGGTTTGATATTGTTTGTTAAACGTACATTCTCCGCATGATTTTCGCTGAAATGTCTCTATTGAAGAGATTGTATTTTGCTATTAAAATACGATTTAATTACAAGGTGTTGTTTATTTATGCTTAGAAACTAACTATTACCTGGAAATTTTAATTAACTGATTATTTATCATTTTATAATTAATACTGTTTCTCAGGTAATGTTTTCAGCACAATTGAAATAGAATTTTGCACCATCTGAAAGTGGTGCAAAATCACTGTGGAAAAGAAGCTAAACCTTCATCTTAGCTTAGTTTTCAAAAATGCCCTGAAAATCAATAACAGCTTCATGCAAAATAAAGCCAAATATTACTAAAGTCTTTATAAATTTCTTTCATGTTTGTTGCTGTGTTTACATATTAAATACGATGAATGGCAATGTTTTGAATTTTGATTATTTTTCGCTTTAATACCTAAATTAGTCGCACTGTAAAAAAAAATCCGTCAAATTTACGGCAAAAACTGCTGGCAGCAATGTTGCCAGCAATTTTTACGTAAAACTCACAGTAAAATTCGATGTAAATTTTATCGCATATATTCCGTCATTTCAACGGTTATAACTGTAGTAAATTTCACAGACATTTTTCCGTACAAATTACCACAAAAAGTTCTGTAATTTTAACAGTCATATTTCCGTACAAATGATCACAATAACTGCTGAAATTTTAAAAGCCATATTTTTTTTAAATCATTGAATTTAATCAGCTTTTATTTTTAGATGATTATTAGAATAATCATAAAGTTCGTCGTTTGTTTGACAAACAACATTAGAACTCATTATTTTATGTATAGAATTTCAATCCAATATTTAAACATTTCTTTATTGCTGTGTATATGATATATATAAGAATTCAGAATTTATTAATAGAATTTTTTTTAATGTGGCAAAACTGAGACATCAAATATTCATTATAATACTTACTATGTATAAATACATATATAGAAAGAGAATATATTTGTAGTACTAAAAATAGAAGCATTTCAATTCTGAAAGGCGAGAAGAATTTAGATAATATATGTATATATATATGTTTAGATAATTGGACTAGAATTGCAAACTTACTTTAGAAATACGTTTATCTAATACAAATATAAAAACTATTTGTAATTAAACGCTGATATATTAACAATGCAGGCACGTAAGCACGTAGCGTTAACACACCATTTGCTCGCTTTCGCTGTCGCGGGAGAAAAATCTCGTAGACGGAAGTAGAACTTCTTTGCGCAGATCATGCTAGTAATATGTCTTTGCTTGCGCAGACGCCGGTTACGATGTGATCTGATTGGTTGTTCTCATGAAAGGATGTTGAAATCTTAAACACTGGTTAAATCTACTGTTATATTTGCGGTAATTTTACCTACGGAAATATTACGTTGCGATATACTGCAATAAATGCAGTGAATTTGACAATCATTTTTTACAGTGCGGATGTGCCAATCCCCAAACTTTCTTCAATCTTATACATGTTAATACTTCAAAAAGCTTCATTTGTTTTACTACACTTCAAGTTTTTTGTCAATAAATATTTCAATCCCATTGGGGAGGGTTGGGGGGGGGGGGGGGGAGGAAATAACTTCCACGTGAACACGCAGTACCAGTTATCAAAAGCAACGAACTCCAAAGACTAGTTTAGTCTGACCCTCGTGAAACTGTAAGGTATACGGCAGAACAATTAGGTGTACACGATTTGGTAGTTTCCTTAACTTTGTAAAGTCAAAAAGCTGAATAAGTGAGCTCACTGTAAACCTGAAATGTCACCTGGAATATTCCACTTATCTGCCCTTCCGCAGTCGAAACGCTCCGTTTTTGAGCAGAGTAGTGACATGAAATGAAAGGTGGTCACTTTACAATAATCGTCGCTGATATTCAGAATGGCTAGATAATGATAAAAGCCTCAAAACACATGTCAAATCAATCCTTCATCCGAAGAATATAATGGTGAGGGTTTTGTGGCGTATACACAGTTCGATTTTGAAAAATGGTGAAATTATTAATGCAGAAAAAAACTGCACTAATCTAGTTACAATGCATCAAAAATTGCGAGTTATGCGGCCTAGAGTTTTCATCAGAAATGGAGATTTACTGCATTTATGACAATCCGAAACCACACGTTTCAAAATAAACATTCAAAACATTCTGCAGCTTGCACTGTAAAGCTTTTCTTCACCATCCATACAGACCAGACTTTTCACCAAACGACTATCAAAATTTTCAACATTTGGAGCATTTTTAGACAATGAAAAGTTCACCAATGAAACAGCCGCCAAAAAGGAATTTGAGGAATAACATCGACGCGCTAAACTAAAAACGCACTTCCAACATTTACCATCCACATACAGCAATGTATCCTTTCTTTGCATATCCCTGTATATAAATTTATTTATATTCTATAAACATCTCTTAGTATACTAAATATAGTTTTGCATGACATAATTAAAACCACTCTTAAGTCATTCGTGCCTATAAACAGTAATACTTGCGTATTCTTTTGTCCCTATATAGTATGATTTACAAAATTTGTATGCAAAAATGTACTTAAACTTAAAAACTCATACCACAACTGTAAACGCACTTATCTCTCATAGATAGTAATCTAACGGGATTATTTTGTGCATTTCTTTAAATTAACCATAAATGCTATGCTTACTATATTTTGCAGTATACATCTTGTAGTGCATTTCAGCGTTGTGTGTAATGTATATCAATTTCGTTATGTTTAAAATAGTGGAACATTATTAAAATGCGCTCCAAACAATTTTTTTATGCTGGAGAGTGTTAAAAAGGAATAGCATATTCAATAGAATTTTGCATATTGTAAGAAATTTTTTCTCGTATTTTATAATAATAAATTAATAACTTTATTCACAATACAAAGCCCCTTTCTCTTCAATGTAAACGCCGAATTATATTAATTTAAATAAATAAAAATCTTCAATTTATTATCTTCCTGTTATAACTAAAAAATAATGTAATATGTGCATTTTAAAATGAATTAATATGTGCAACTTGAATGCATAATTTAATTTTTGAATACCATAGATATCGAAAAGCTTTCATGAAATTAATTTATAGATTTTAATTAGATTTTGGCAAGCATAAAGAATGGTGTATTCAAATATCTAATATGTTTTTCACTTCAAATTGGGATAGAATTGGGATTTTAAAAAGTAGTATGATATTATACTTATTAATAAAACTCTTGTTAATAAAACTGTTATTTTGTTTTATGTGTATATTTTATTACAATTCTTTTATAAATGAGCATCTATTTGTACATGTCGTATATTTTTGCATTAATCTGTTGAATATATTAGATAAATGGCAGATCACAGAACTATGTAATTTCGATTGAAATTAAGACTATGACCTCTAATAGATATATCTCTAACCTTTATTCAATTAATAAGAATAATAATGTATTCAGAAATAAACTACAGCTTATGTAGTTATTTATTATTATTATTATTATTATTATTATTATTATACACGGTTACAAAATGAGCTGACCAACAATACCCCCTTCCTTTTCCTCACGTCCACGATCAAGGCAGTTTTGATGTTTTATTTGAACTATATAATTAACTGCCATGTAACCAAATATCAATGAATTTACTTTTAGTTTATCTTTTTATTGTTTTTTCAGGTTTTTCGTGGAGTTATTAACCATATATATACGCTAACTCCACGCAATAAATTAGCATAAATATATTAGCATAAATGGAAGATATTAGCTAACTGTATAGACCAACTTTTATGAAAGTCTCAAAAACATAGCTTGAAAATTATGATAGTAATCGTCGATAGAATAAGCGCGAAATTCGCTGTTCCCAAAAGGAAGCAAAAAGATGAAGGTTGTATCCAAATATACTAGTTTATGAAAGTTGACATAATAAGAATGAAGTGTCTCTCATTCTATATTTGATACAACCCCTCATCTTTTTACTTCCTTCTGGGAACAACGAATTTCGAGCTTATTCTATCGACGATTACTATCAGAATTTTCAAGCTATGTTTTTGAGACTTTCATAAAAGTTGGTCTATACATTTAGCTAATATATTATGCACAGTATATTTTGATTGACTTCGCGCATGCACAATGAAACAATATTTAGTAAACCTGCTCATTTCTCATACAATTTTTATTATTTTTAATTCCGATTGCAGGATATTGTGTATAATTTTGTTTGTCATATTTTCTGAAAATAACTTGTTTTTATATTAAAAACTCTGCAAATTATAAGCAAAAAACTTGGTAAAATTTGGGACTGTTTTTATAAAAGCCTGAATTTCTCTTCGAGTATACATGCTATCTTCATCTTAATGAACCCGAATTATTACAATAAGCCACTTAATCATAATCTACAGTTTGAATGCTTTTGCCGTATTAGTTTTTACAGGGTTATCCAAAAGATATTCGTTTTTCTTCAATTTGTTGACGGCCCCTTATGGGGTTTCGGGAAAAAATCTTCACGGAAATATATGACGTTTATCATGTTATTTACACTACTGAAGGTTCAGGATAATTCCTCATGTATCTTTCCAGATATTTAACAAAACGTCTAAAATCGTAAGTGACCGGTCATCATTGGAAATATAGTGCATTAGTAAAAGACATTTATCAGGGATGAGATTTCTCCGCCTTTTTGCATACCAGTATAATCTTACAGAAAATGTTTTTTTTTATTTGATCGGAACATTCTGCGATTTACTAGAACACCGTTTTCTCTAAGATTATACTGGTATGCAAAAATGCGGAGAAATCGAATCTCTGATTTATGTAATATGAGTTGCAATAAACATTTGTAATATTGCAATTAAATTATTTTTAGGATATCCTTTACATACAAGTTATAAATGATTCTGCAATAATTTTAACTGTTTTCATTATCGCTTGCCAAGTAGTACTTGAGTGTTATAGTATCACAATACTGTATAGGTGTAGCATGAATTTGTTTTTAAGTCCAAAAGCTTAAAAGCCGATTTATATAAAACAGAGAGTAAGAATTGGTTGTAGCAACTCGGAACTGCGGCGAGTTAAGAAAAGTAGACTAATAAAATTGCACTTGTTTTATCCCTTCTTTTGTGCATTCACAATGTAATTGTTTCCAATGTAATTGTTGCATATTGTATAAAGAATATAGGGCAGGAAAAATACTTTAACATATCCTTAGTAGGGAGTCAAGGGAAACCGCTAACGTTATAGCAAAGAATAATATGAAAATAAATAATGCATATGCACATACTGAAATATATCTCAGTTTTCAAGCTTAGCTAAATGTGTTTCGATATGTGTACTATTAGTCGCTCGACAGGCGTTAAAACCAAGACGGTAATCATTCTGTATCATCTATTTATTTACCGTGCTCATTAAATTTCGAACGTTTTCAAATACCTTAGGAGGTAAATATCAGTCTCTTAACTATACTATGTCATTTGTTATTATTATTAGTGGGAATGCCATTGTAAAAATTTAAAAAGTAAAAAACAAAACAAAAATTGCCTAAAAATTTCTACGTTTCTTTCCCCTTCCAATTCCGTGATGCTCACCGCTCAGTTAAATAAAACCTTACTAATAGTTCTAAATCTCTTCCAAAACGTTTAAATACGTTTTCTTCAAAGTGGTGTTTTTTGAACTAGTGGGCGTTGTAGAAAATTTAGCAATTAAGTTATCGTCTTTTACTTTGGAGTAAAGTTATATGAAATATATATTTATCTCTTAATCTTTTGAAATTTTCTTTAAAAATGGTATTTTTGGAAAAAAGTGGCTTCTAAGAAAGTCTCTTTTTTTGTTTCAAAAATCCACTTTAAAATAAAATTATAACAATAATATATTTCTTGGAAAATTTCTGAATTCAATTTGAAATCGTTAAACGGTTGCTTGTTTTCTTCAAAACTACCGTTAACAAGACATGCGTCAAGCATAGATTAAAAAACACTTTCCAACATATTCAGAATACTATAACAAAACTTCCCAATTTAATAAGGTAAAATGTGATACATTAAAAAAAAAAAAAAAAAAAAAAAAAAAAAAAAAAAAAAAAAAAAAAAAAACTAGTCGGACGTGCCAATTCCAAAACCTTCTTCTATCTCACACAGGTTTCGCATACACTAAAAATAATCAGCACCAATTTATATCAAGGTCTAATTGAATCTAAAATTTTAATAAATTCCGCGCATTAGTTCTTGAGATATGACAATTGCTAAAATCGTGTAAATCCTGCAAAATGTAGCGTAGCAGCGCCACTTGTTGGAAGATTTAGACCAAAACCTAATCAACAACAACTTATGTCAACGTATAACTGAATCCGAAGTTTGATGAAAATCTGTTAATTAGTTCTTGAGATATAGTTATCGTGAAAATCATGAAAAAAGTAACATAGCAGCGCCACCTGTTGGGATATCCCAATACGTAATCAGCGTCTATTTCTGGCAAGGTCTAACTGAATCTGACGTTTGATGAAAATAAGTGCATAAGTTCTTGAGATAGAGCTATTGCGCAAATCGCGGAAAATGCAGCATAGCAGCGTCACCTATTGGGCGATTTTCACCAAAAACTAATCAGCAGCAATTTATATCAGGGACTAACTGGATATAAAGTTTTATTAAATTTCGTGCATTAGTTCTTGACATAGAGCGCCCACAAAATTTTTGTCACATACAGACAGAGTTACAGACTTACAGACAGACATTTTCTGAAAACAGTCAAATCGTGTTCAGGACCTTCTAAAACGTTTAAATTTGTCAAAAACCGGAAGTCGAAAATTTTCATGAATCCAATACTTTCTTCTTGTAAAGATAGAAGAAAGTAAAAATTGGAAAACCTATGAAACCTATAACACAACTAAAACCCATTTCCAGCAAATACCGTCCATAGTCGGAAAATTATTGAAATTATTTTGTGAAGCCCTGTACATGGTCTATAATTTTTTATATCTACTGCATACACTCTAAAAACGACATTTTCAAAACTGAGCAAAAAATACTCCAATTTGAGTACGTCCATAGTCAAAATCGCTCGGAATCAAAATTACTCAAGTTTGAATCATGTATATACTTGTTTCTGAAAACATACACTACACACACTCAAGAATAAAACATCATATCCTCATATTTGAGTATGTCCATGTTTCAAAAATGAGTATGAACTGATTCTAATTATTTTTGAGTATGTCCATGTTTCAAAAATGAGTATGAACTGATTCTAATTATTTTTGAGTATATCCATGTTTCAAAAATGAGCATGAACTGACCTCTATGTGCTCAGTTTTGAGTATGTCCGTGTTTCAATATTCTGCGTATTTCTGGTATTTCAGAATTGAAAGCATTGGATCGTCCTATTTGAAACAAAAAGTTTCATAACAAAATGAAAACATCGATTCACTCAGATTTGAAAGCGTCATTTTTCTCAGTGTAGTACGTTAAAATTTGGTTCACGTATAATACAGCTGAAAATACTCTTTCAGGAATTTCCGTCAAGAAACGGATATGTACTGGAATTCTTTTGTTTCAGCCCTCTATATGATCTATGGAATTTAAACACTCTAAGTAATATACAACAAATTAGTTGGATTTAAATACACATACTACAACAGAAAACGCACTTCGAGCAATTATCGGACCGAAACAATAATGTAACCGAATTATTTTGTCTTCCTTTATAGGAATGATAAAATGATACGCACACCCTGTTCTACAATAGATTTTTGTAGTGCATCTCCATGATGTATATCAGTTTCAATGCTTTTGAAAGTGACTAAAATCATTAAAATACATTGCAAACGATTTTCCTCCATAGACTATGATGTAACGTAATTCTTTTGAGTGTCCCTGTAAACGAACTATAAATGCTACACATTTCATTTTCAATACTGGACATGCCATGGTAAATATCAATAACATATATTAATTGCATGGTAATCTGAGTATATTTAACGCGAGTTAGAGCTCGGACAGACAGACGGCCAGAAAATTGAATTCATAAGCGCTTTTCAACTATATTGTAAAGTCTTAAAAAGCAACAGTGTATACCAATCAAAAGGAAACTACTAACCATCGTCTTGTTATGAGATGACTGATGATCTGATTAATATTTATTTTTAGGGAATTTCTTGTTGAACGTTTGTCTAATGAAATGGTGATTTCTGTTTAAAAATCACGCACCTACCTGTCTAGTGGTTAGGGTACTGACTACGGGACAAGAGTTGCAGGTTTCGAATCCTAATCAGGCATGGATGTGTGTAGTGGGTCGTATTCATAGACCTTCTGAGGTCGTATTCCACTTACCATTGTCACGGAGTTCCAGATTTGTTTAGCCCTCATGTGCAAATGATGACCGTAGTCTCCCTGACCACCCAACCGTTTGAAAATGAATTCTTATTGCTTTCTTCAAAATTTTAGAAAAAATATCTTTACATAATGGCAATTACACCGGCATCGCGCCCCTTGACACTAGGATTTTCTTTTATGGTTTTGATTAGTAATTTTGAACTACTACCAACAATTATTCTATCCTTATTTCAAGTTGTTTAATCATTATAAAAAGCTAAAAAACAAACATTCAATCTGAGCACAAGAAATAACATCATGCGTCTATCATAGGTTATGAAACACGTTCCAACACATTCAGAATAATGTAATAAAACTTCACTGCGTAATAAGGTGAAATATGATGTCTAATTGAACCATTTGGAAAACGCATAACACAATTGAAAACCCAGTTTCAGCAATTAATATCTACAGTCTGAAAATTATCCGAGTTGTTTTGTGTAGCCCTGTATATTACATATACATTGTATGTATTACATATACATTGTATTACATATACACATGTATTGTGATGTAAAAATTCCCCTTCAGCAATTTCCGTCAATAACAAGAAATGTTCTCGAATTATTTTGCCCAACTGTGTATATTATCTATAGAATTTATACACATCGAGTAATATGCAAAAATTAGTTTCATTTAAAAACGCATACAAAAAAAAACAAGAAAAAAAACACTTCTAGCAATTATTTCTTAAATTCAGTACTGTAACCGAAATATT
Organism: Maratus michaelseni; assembly: GCA_963931845.1. Lineage (NCBI taxonomy): Eukaryota > Metazoa > Arthropoda > Arachnida > Araneae > Salticidae > Maratus > Maratus michaelseni. The sequence continues at coordinate 91,343,839 of OZ007586.1, read as the reverse complement.
TTGTATTTCTCTGTAAATGAAGAATAAATCACATATTCTAATGACATATCTTATATTAAAACGACGTATTCTACAGTAATCATCTTGTAGTGAACTGCAACAATGTATATCAATTTCATTATATTCCAAATAGTGCAACATCATTAAAACATACTGCAAACGATATTTCCCCATTGACCATAGTGTAACGAAATATTTTGAGTGCCCTCTAAACGCATGTGCATGCGTTCCATGCATGATTTTATACAAGGACCGCTAATTGTTATTCCTTATCTTAATGTTTTCTTTAAAAAGCTCTAGATATATTAAGATCAAGATATTTGTTGACTAACTTCAGAACAAATTATACTTCATTTTCATATTCAAATATATATATATTTTTTTGAATTTAGAAATGAATAATAAGAATACTGAGAAACCACACGATAAAATCACAAATCTCGGCATACGGTATTAGGCTCAATCAGCTTTTAGAATTTACAAGCTCAGTTAGAAATTTATGCAGGGAAAGCAGAATAATTCGAAAATATTGATTTAAGGAAGGTCGACATAACCCATATCAATTCTCAGTGATTTCACAGTGTTAAATCATGAATAATGTATGTATGATCGCTTCGCAATATGTCTTCAGCGGCAGCGCCTTGTAATTCCTGGCATGCCATTGTTCAGCGCATAATGCTCGTTTATGTGTCCGATAATTGATGGTCTTAATGGTAACTAGGATATAGGCATTAGCGTTATTTTCAAATGCTTGTATGTTCCTAGTTTACAAATATATATAACCATTATATAACAGGATGTTGAACTTTAGCCTCTGTGCTACATGTGATTTTGTAACAATAAAAAAATCAATTGTGTTTTGAAATACCATATTAACGAATTAAATAAATAAATAAATATATATATATATATAAATTATGAATGAATATGTATGGATCATTCTCACGAAAAGGTTCTTTGTACGGTCACAAATTGATACAGTATATTATTACAGAAACTTTATAAAGTATGTTTCTAGTTTACACATATATATACAGGGTGGCTATAATTAAAGTGAGAGTAGTCAGCGTGCTCTGTATCGCGATCTAATTGCGAGAATAGAGTCAAATTTTCTATTATGATTAAACAAGACGGAAAACGAAGAATTCCGCGAAAAAATTAGTTCCAAAAGTTACCGCTAAATGGAAATGTGGGGCTGTGTAATAGAAAATAGAGGTTTAAAAATTCAGAATCAATACTGAAATAAAATTAACTTTTATTTAGCACTTTTCATGGCAACAGTAGCTCAATATGGCTATTACACAGCGCACAATATCTACCTAGCGGTGACTTTTGGAACTACATTTTTTTGCGGAATCCTTCGTTCCCCGTCTTGTTTAATCATAATACAAAATTTGGCTCCATTCTCGCAATTAGATCGCACTACAGAGAACTCTGAGTACTATCACTTTAATTATGGTCACTCTCTATATATAACCATTGTATAACAGCATTTTGAACTTTACATTTGATTTTATAACAATAAAAAAATCAATTGTGTTTTGAAATACCGTGTTAAGGAAATAAAAAGCAAACAAATATTTATATAAGAGTATGTATGAATATATAACAAAATTTAAAATTTGTTCCGCCAAGGTTTAGATTATTCTATATAAAATTTGCTTTTAATAATATTCCATCTATTATACCGGCTTCTTAAATTAAAATCCCATCTTAAATTAAACTATCAATCTATATATGTAAAGGTATAAGATCTTAATCCACTTAATAATATTTATTCCAAATTGCTTAAATACAAAATGGCGTTAACTATTTATATTTCTCAAATAAAACCACTTTTATTATTCAAATCTATTATTATCTTATTATTCTATTAAATTTCACTGTTATTTCCCGTATTATCAAATCCCTCTAAATTCTTTACTTAGTTTGCTAAAATGTCATAATCTTAAATTATCTCGTTCTAAAAAACTTATTTATTTAAATTCATTTTTTTAATAAAATATCAAAATGTATCTTACAATATTTCAATGTTTTAATATTCTAATTTTTATTTCGCATCAATAAATTCATTTCTTTTTCTTTCTGTATTGCGTAAAAACATCGTCTGAAATCTTATTTTTAGCAACATTCTCGAAATCAGATCTTAAATTTTGTTTACATGAAGTATACCTGTTTCGATGTTTTGGAAGGTTCTAGAATATTTCTTTCCCGCGCGGAAGTCAATTTGCTTCAAGATTGATGCACCGGAACTTTTAAGTGATGCCCTCTTAAATCGTTTATTATTAGTGTAGGTGAACCACGTGACCTTTTTTGTCACTTTGCGCCTGATAAAAATAAATACTCAGTACAGCATAATCGAACGGGTCTTTGGGCTTTTTTTAGACGATGGACGGTAGAGTGAGACGAGAACGAAAGATGTTCTTTTCGGAGATTTAAAATTATTATTCGAAGCTTTCTTAAAACATCATAATGCACAGAGTTAGTGAAACCCCGACTGTAAATTAACGATGAAGGAATAATCAGTTAAATCAACATGCTACAGCATTTCTCCTGAGTGATTTCTGAGTATGTAAATAAATTATTTTTCAACGTCCGACTGCTTAATTTAGGAAGTCAATACAGTTTCATCGTAACTACTGAGCCATACAACCATCCGGCCTATGTTTGTGTTTAGAATATGGAAACCCAATTCAATTAGATTTTTGCCAACAACCTTTTCTCAGTTCCAATTTGTCACTTCACCACATATATATAAGAATTCCAAAAACAATAAATGGTTTTCTTACAAGCGTACTTGCGAACCTCACGTAAAACTGTCCAATTTGACACAACTAAAATAAATCCGTTTCCAACCAGAAAGTTTAGTTAATAAAATGTTTGTTGTACCTACGGGGTATTTATTTGAATATATGTTTTTACTAGAATTTCTGGTTTGAAATATGTTTACTTGACATAGATCTAATTGGACAGTTTACAGAGGCTGGCGAGTATGCATAAGTCCGTTTACATATCAAACATTTGTACAAAAAAAAATATCAAATTGCAGTGTAAAAATGTGGTTTGCAGCAGAAGACTTTTCAAAGAGTCTGCTTTTTTTTCCGCAGTAGAAAAATCCCAGTAGAAAAATCCCATAAGGAAGTTCACACTTAAAAACAAATAAGAATTTAACACATTGGAGTGCAGTTCGCACCAAGGTTTCTAAAAATATTAACGTTTGTAGATAAGTTTAATTATCATCTTCTTCTATTTTTGTTTAATCACTGTAAAATTTAAGCTGTAAAATATTTAAACTAGTCGTTGGGGATCACCGTAATAGTTGCCCCCCATGGATATGCATAATATAAAATATGAAAATAAAACATGTGTAAACTATTTATAAAATGCATTGCAATTCGAATAAAATTGTGCTTGATGATGTCATAAACTTTAAATGCTGTATTACTGAATTGCGTAAAAGAAACATCCTTATAACTCTAAAATTGATAATCCTATTAACTAATGGTTTACTGCGTCGGATTAAGCGTCTCATTTTAAATTAATATATAATTTTGAATTAAAATTTGAATGAAATACAGGGTCATGAAAAATTGAAAAGTGTGGAAAATAGGATTACAAATATCTCGGCAACTAATTATCCGATCGATTTCATTATTTATGCAATTTTTTTTTTATTGTTTTTAATATTCACTCCTTAAAATAAACAATTTCGAAAATTTTTATATACCTTTTATCAGAGCGAATATTTCGAGAGTCCGAAAAAAATAATTCTGGATAATCGAGGTTACTGAAATTCAATAAGCATCTTCCCATTATTACATACTAAGTACATACCAAATTTCAAGTCTGTATCTCAATTTGTTCAGGAGACAGAGCGTTTACAGACACATAGACACATAGATACACAGACACACACACACACAGACGGACGGCAAATTTTTTTTCTAAAAATATGTTTTTCGGAATTTCCAGTGCCTGAAACGTGTAAATCCGTCAAATTTTTTCTTTCGATTTTCAAAACGATTACAAGACTTACGCTACACTACGTATGATGTGTAAGTAAAAAAATTACCATTTAATGCATATACTAAAGCAAGGCTGTGTCACACATTTTAAATGATTGTATGCGTTGCACCTTAAATACTGTTTTTAAATATATGAAAATGCTTTCCCCGAAACAATAAAACATTCATTTTTTTAACACTTTCCAACCTAGTTGAAAAGTGTTTATGACTTCTTCGGTTTGTTTGCCGTATGGCCGTCTGCCGTCTGCCGTCTGGCCGTCTGCCGTCTGCCGTCTGGCCGTCTGTCCGTACTCTAACTCCCGTAAATATGCTCGGATTGCCCTGCAATTTTTATAGGTTATTGTCGTTATCTATAGCATGTTCCCTATTTCAACTGAAGTGTGTAGCACTTATAGTTTTTTTACAGGGACACTCAAAAGAATTCCGTTACATTACGGTCTATGGGGAAAAATCATTTGCGGTTTATTTTAAGGATGTTACGCAGTTTCAAATACATTGTAAATGATATATATCACTAAGGTGCATTACAAAAAGCTTAATATGGAATATGCTGTGCATAGCACTTATAGTTACTTTACAGGGACAGTCAAAAGAAATCTGTTACATTACGTCTATGGAGAAAAATCGTTTGCGGTTTAATTAAATAATGTTTCCCTATTTTAAACGCATTGAAATTTATATATATCACTAAGGAGCATTACAAGAGGCTTACTACAGAATAGTGTGTGTATAGCAGTCATCGTTCTTTTACCGGGACACACAAAATAATTCTCTACTGTCTGTTAACAATAATTCCTGGAAATGAGTTTTAAGTTGCTGAACGCGATTTTAAATTTAACTCACTCTTTGTCTATTACTTGGTGTGTATAAATTCTGTAGATCCTATACAGGGCAGCACAAAAGTTCGCGAACACATTTCCCTTTATTGTCAGAAACTCCAGAAGGAGAATTTTAAACTGTGCTATGCGTTTCCTAACTAAACTAAAATTTAGCATCTTATGTAGTATATATACAAATCTATAGATACAGGGCTGAATAAAAGTATTCGGATATTTTTCCGGATATTGTATATGTTGGAAATATATGTTGGAAATATATGTTGGAAATTCCTGAAATTACGTTTTTAAATATGTTATGCGTTTTCCAAATTGTTTACTTAGATGTTATCTTTCAGCTTTGTAGTATGAAGTTCTTGGTCGTGGTAAAGTGGATTTGATACGATGAATATCTCGATGACTAAAATCATTACTTTCCAAGAAATCTATAAATTCATGAGAAATGAGAATAGGCACTTTTGGAAGAACAAACAGACATGAGTAGATGAAGGTATTTTAATAATCCCAGGTTCTATAGATAATGCACATGTACAGGAAAACGTTGGCTGCCCACGGCAGCGCAGGGCACCCGGGCCCGCAACACAATTCGTGAAAAAAGTTACATGTTGAAAGCAAGATGATTAGCGATAGAAGTGATTGTTTCTTGTATCATGACATGAAGTCGAATGAAAATTACATTTCGCCAAAAGGTTACAATATGGCGATCATTTCTCCAAACAGAGCATAAAGACAATTAAAAATTTAGGGAACAGAGCCATTTTTGGCATAAATCATCCTAACGACTATTCCGGCGGTAGCCAACATGTGTGGGAATGCAAAACCACACAAATGGGGCTCGAAAGAGTTTTCGCATTCTTGAACCCGCGAACCTTAGAATTTGTTATGACTTCGACATGTACGTTGGATATTTTTGGACCAGAGTTATTCAGATGCGCTTGGGAATCATTGTAATTAAAAAGGATGTGTATGAAGAAATCAGTTAGCAACAGAACTTTGTGACCAAATAAGGAGATAGCAGATGGGCATATTTTTGCTGGCTATTTGAAAGTGTAGATGTAATGGTTTTCATTTACTTTATCAGCACAGTATAGAAATATTTTTAGTGTAACTGAATTAAAAGGATATTAGAATAAACGGAATTAAATTTGTTGCACTGAATTTAACAAAAGGGTGGGAAAGGAAAATGAAAAAGTATTTTTGTAGAACAGTGAGCGTTAAAATAATGAAAAAGGGGAACAAATTTGGAAAAGGGAATTAATTGAGAGGGGAATAATTACTAAAATTGCAAAAATTGAATAATATATGATGCGACATCATAAGCTTATTAAACGATAATGATTTGTAAAATTATTTTGAAGCGTTGGAAAGTGTTAGATAATCTATGCTTGACGCATGATTTTTCGTTCTTGTTTTAATTTAAGGTTGTATTTTATCAAATATTTTTAACATAATAAGATGCGCTGTATTGCATCAGTAGAATGCTGAAAAGAATTTTTTCATACAATATTTAACTCATAATATCAGAATAGTATCGAAAAAGTGTTAAAATATACTACACTTAAAATATATTTCAAAAAAATTAAATTATAGTTTAACTGATTTATTAGGATTGTCTGTATCAGGAACTAACATATTTTCCTTCTTTTATTTTTATGAAATTTTAGCTAAAATCTCCAAACTTGAGATTTTTAATGAATGAGGAAATTCACTGTGCAGTAAAATGAGAAAATTAAGCTTTTTTATGAACCACAATGTCAACCAGATGGGTAATATTTATGTCTTCACGAAACTCGTCAAAGAGATATGCCAAGAAAATATATCAAACCTAGAGGACATTTTGATACAAATATAAAAAATAAATTGTTATATATATAAAAGAAAGAACTGAAACAAAACACCATAAGAATGAGAAATGCGCAATGCGTTTCAAAAGAACGTCCTGCTCCTGCTTTGAAAGTGGTAGCACGTTTCATAGCGTCCGATGAAGAAACACTACGTTCTTTCGAAAAGGGTTATGTATTTTCAGAGTGTGTATAGGTGCTTAGTTTTGAGTACCACTGTTTTCGAATAGTATTTTTTTCCTCTATTCTGAGAATTTTGCGATTAAATAGGGCGCGAAGATTAGTATTCAGAAAAAGGATTCAATGCACCGTGAATTCTCATTTTTACGATATTTCTAAAATATTTTTCTTTATATTGATACAAAAATGTAATTATTTTTATTATATTATCTGTTAAGAAAATACAAGAAATGGTAATTATTCATAAGAACGTTGATAATAAAACTAAATCTAATAATTTTAAAAACTATAAGAATAAAGTCCACTTTAAGACCTCTATGAACAATATAATATATATAAAAAAAACTCCATTTTTAAAACTGTAACTTCAAGATCGTATATAAATATGACAATGTTGTGCTTAAAGTAAAAAATAATAATAATAATTTTTAGTTTACTATATGAAAAAATACATTCTTCTATTCTAACACGAAATTAAATATTATGTTTGTCGAAAATTTACATTTTCTCCCACTATATTTTTCTCAAAAGTTCTTAAAAGCCCGCATTAAACATTTACTGAGCAAAAAACGATTGTTAACATGCAGAATTCTATGCTAATTCTGTAAACGAGAGCGAAGTTTTACAAAACAAGAAGTTAGAAATTTATTTTTTGTTGTTTTGAACATTCTTTTTAAGTTTTACTTACAAATATACTAAGAAAAAAATGCAAATACTTATTCTTTTTAACTTTTACTTGCATACTTCTAAAAAAGAAAAAAAATGGTTTTAAAAGCCTTAATTTTTTCAGAAAATAAAGTGATTTTTAAATAGATCAAGTGTGATTCGAGAAAAAAATGACTTGTGTTCAATAAACTCTTTTTCAGTCCATCTTTTTTTATGGCAAACTAAGATAATTTCCCAGTTATATTCTGAAAAAAAAAAGTGTCTGGATTAAACAGGAAAATTAAAGCTTTTTTGTTTCATGTATTTAACATAAAAAAGTAAACTTTTTTGTAATGTACCGACAGTTTAAATTGAAAAAGGCATATACGAAGTATATTAAATTATTGTGACCTATGCCTTGAAATAAAAATATAATAACGAAAACCTATTTAAAATATAGTTGCATTATTTATCAATGTTTTATGAAATAGAAGAAAATATTGATTAATAAAAATGTAATGGGAAGGTATTTATTTAATTAATTTTTATCACGAAATGTACTACACTCAATATAATGAATCCATGTAGCAGAAATTGTTGGCCTATCGTTATCAGTTTCTGGAAACTATTGGGAAATGGAATGTAGCGTGGGTGTTAAGAGCCTACACTAGTCACGCGAAGATATGCTCACGCTAATGTTAAGTCTATGGGGAGGTTATCCCGCGATTTCTCGCTCGCATTTTAATATTATTAAATGATTTTTTTGCATAGGATAACTGACGTCGATATCTATCGTTGTTAGTTTTTACTTTTTTGATTTTGGCTCCAGTTTTTTTATATAAGGGTACTTTCATTTTCAGAACCGGTTCCAACCGGTTCCAAAATTTAAAATGTCCGCTTATAAAAAAAGTTTAACCAAAATAAAAAAAGTAAAAACTAACAACGTTGAAGATCGACCTCAGCTATCCTACGCAAAAAAAAATCATTTAAAAATATTATAATGCGAGCGAGAAATCGCGGGATAACCTTCCCATAGACTTAACATTAGCGTGAGCGTTTCTTCGCGTGACTAGTGTAGGCTCTTTATGGGAAGGTTCTTGGCAGCTTTCTCGCTCGCATATTAATATTTTTAAATGATTTTTCTTCATAGGATAACTGAGACCGATCCCTAATGTTGTTAGTCTTTACTTTTTTGATTTTAGTTACAGTTTTTTTTATAAACGGACATTTTCAATTTCAGAACCGGTTGGAACCGGTTCTGAAAGGGAAAGTACCCTTATATAAAAAGACTGGAACCAAAATCGAAAAAAGTAAAAACTAACAACGTTAGGGATCGGCTTCAGCTATCCTATGCATTAAAAAAATTTTAAATTAAAAATATTAAAATGCGAGCGAGAAATCTGTCAAGAACCTTCCCATAGACTTAACATTAGCGTTCGAGTTTCTGCGGATGACTAGCGTAGGCTCTTAAGGCCATTCCCGGCAAGCTCAGTCATTATTCAAATTTGTGATTTAAAATACAACATTTAAACTATGCGGGCAAGAGAAATGACATTGTCACTTTGGCATGTTTTAGCCTAAATTAAGCAGATTCCACAGAATTCAATCATTACTTAAACTTCACTAGAAATTACTTGATGCTCGGCTAAAATAACAAGGCTCACTTACGTGAGGAACACTGGCAGTACAATTCGCTACTAACTCCAGTGGTTAATCAATGCTTTAAGGTGAAATAGAAGAAGCACTCGCGAAATTGTTACTTCAAACTACACTCTAAAAAATTGCAGCTAACTGTCCAGTCATTCGACCGTTTTTTATAGAAAACGGTTACATAACCGTTATTTAACTCTATTCTGACAATATTATTGCCCATATAAATAGTGAGAATAGGGTTAAATTATGGTTATGTAACCGTTTTCTATAAAAACGGACAAATGACTGGACAGTTTGCTGCAAATGTTTAACAGTGTAACTTTTAATACACTAGCAACCCGTGGCTGCCGAATAACTTTTATTCAAACTATAACTCAAAAGCTCTTAACAAACGGCTAACTTTAACTCAGCTGAACTTCTATTTAGCTGACATGCGTTGGAAGCACAGCTCTTATTTCCTCAGCGCAGACCTGGTTCACCACAGAGAGAAAGACTGGACACAAATCGGCCGATGGTTGGAAATGGTCCATTGGCCAGTGGTACGGCAAGGCGGACATTTCTTATCTTTGGTCACCCTTGGCACCCTACAATTAGCCACAATAAGCCAATTTTGTGCTATTTGGGAAAATAATCGAAATCTTATGTTTCTCAATTAAGTAGCGATGTTTTTAATACACTTTTTTTAAGTTAACGAAAACAATCTAAAAACTGAAAAAATAACTATTTTCGCCCTAAATTTTATATTTTTATTTCAATATAATTCTCAGTGTCATATTATTCAATAGCTATTCTAAACATTAATCATTTTTAATGAATTTATTTAAAATATATCAAAATGAAATGCTAAGCTCTTATTTAATATTCTTTTCCGAAAGGAATGCATTAATAAAAATTGAAATTATTTATATATAAAGAAACTGAACAAAGAATCAATTCGGGCAACGCTTTCCAAAATGTAATGTCTAATGATTTGAAGAGCAAATTGCAAGAAATACTCGGAATGTTTACCGATATTTTTAGAAATAGCCAATAATCTTAAGTACTTCTTTTATGATCATCATTTTATTTGAAGAGCATATTCGAAGATTTTGAATATATTTATACGTTTTCATTAGTTTGAAATCGAAGTAAAAGTGATTAAAAGTTTCCGTTACAAACTTTTGTTATATCGAAGTTTTCATTAGTTTGAAATCGATTCTTTGTACACCCATAGATGTAAATTAATCAAATTATTCGATTTTCAGGTGGTATACAGTCTGTATATATTGGTATAAAAATATGAATAGGTTCCTCTCTTTGAGATTAAATGTAATATAAAATATTTTGTACTAAATATAGCTTAATTCTTTTTTCTTTTAATTCACCATCAAATTTTCTTTTAAATGGCACATATTTCCATGCATGAAATATTATTTTTTATTTAGAACCATGTAAACTCTAAGGAAACACCCATGAACATTCTTTAAAAATGTCCACTATTTTAGCCATTAATCTGTATTTTATCTGTATTTTATTTTTTTTTTGTTATTTAAAGGTTTAAGTACTAAAATCTTCAACAAATTCAATTTTTTTGAGAAATATATATATGAAAAAGCATTATTTTCTAACCGCTCTGAAACAAACGGCACAAAAAATCCTATAATTACGCGAGTTATTAGCAAAAATGTGTCACGTTTTCTCAATGTAAACAATCATTGAAATAATACTTTAAAGCGATTTATCTCACTATGTTAAAAACGTATTTTTTGTAATTGCAAGCAAGATATCAGTTGAACTACTTAACACTTTTAAATGCAATCTTCACCATTCTATAGATTATATCTATATCTAAAAACGACCTATAAATTCTTAATGAATCCGCCCCCCCCCCCCCCGAAAATGTATGAAAAGAGAAATTGCATAGAAAAATATTCACTAATTTCAACTTCATTTTAAAAATATAAATTTTGCTAAAATATACATATGTTAAGTTCCACTATTAAGGTACACATCCGTGAAGATTGCATGTAAAAATATCAATATTGCACTGAGAAAAATGACACTTTCAAATCTGAAAAAAATGATGTTTTCATTTTGTTATGAAACTTTTTGTTTCATATAGAACGACCCAATGCTTCCAATTCTGAAATAGCAGAAAAACTCAGAATATTGAAACATAGACATACTCAAAACTGAGCACATAGAGGTTAGTTCATAGTCATTTTCGAAATATGGGCATAATAAAAAATAATTAGAATCGGTTCAAACTTATTTTTAAAACATGGAAATACTAAAAAATGAGCACATAAAAGTCAGTTCATACTCATTTTTGAAACATGGACATACTCAAATAGGACCACATGATGTTTTATTTTTGAGTGTGTGCATGTTTTCAGAAATGAGTATATACATGTTTCAAACTTGAATAATTTTGATTCGGAGCCATTTTGTCAATGGCGACATACTCAGATTTCACTATTTTTTTGCTCAGTTTTGAAAATGTCATTTTTAGAGTGTTGCGTGCAATTTTAAAAATGCCCGTTTTAACATTTTGTGATAAACCACTGTAAAGTATTCCTTTAATCATAGATTACCTTCAGAGTATCCGATACATTTTTAGTCATAACTAACATATTCATAGGAATTTGTTTGTGCGGTTTGATTTAAAATTACCAGAAAATATTTCTTTTTCATATATATATTTTCAGAAAATTGAAATTTTTGAAGATTTAACAGCAGTATATGTCTTCTAAAGTAGTATTTTAATAAATGTACATTCAAACAAAACATATCTTAGTATTTTGAAAAAGCATACAACATCCATTCTAAATTAACTAACATTTTACAATCTGGATGATGCAAGTAATGAAATTTCTTCAAAATCCGGGCATAAAGCATTCATAAAAAATTTAACAATGTTTGTAACATTTCAAATTAGAAAAATATTCTTTTCTTTAATAACTATGTTCGTTTTTCTCGTTCGAAGAAGATCATCGCTGAAGAAACATTATTTAATACACAATTTATAAGACTATATTTTTCTATAAATAGAAAATCCTACTGTAATAAATGTAAAACTCCAATTATGAGACTCCTATTTTGGATTTTTCGAGCAGAGATTAAAGCAAAGAAAAAAATATTTATCCATTATAATAAAAACATATTTCTCTTTATTCATACTGAACTAAATTTCTGTTTTCAATTTTTATTTTATTCTACGTAAAAAAATTACTTAAAAAATAATTAAATGCCGGATGAAATATTTACTTAGGAAAAATGTTTTTAACATCGAAAATAACATAACTTTTTATGTGCGTGTGTACTTTTCTAGTAAAAACTAAAAAAATATGTATTTAGTATTTCGGTGTATAATTGTTGTTTTAATGCTAACATTCTCACTCAAGAAGTAAAATAAATACAGAACTTAAAAGGCAAAAATACGTTTGAGGTGAACAACAGGACAAACTTTTCTTGTAGTACTTTTTTGTCTTAACAATTTTTTTTGTTAAAATCTGCATGTAGTAATGGTGGTATAATCAATATAAATGGTGGTATGTATCTCTATACATTTATTATTACGGTTCCATTTATGTTACAGTATATAGTAATAGTAATAATAATAATAATAGTTTGCTAATTTCTCTGTACACAGTTGGCAATTTTTATATTTAAATACAGCGTGTCCGAGAAAGGTTTTTATCATTCTAAACATTATTAACAGAAATATTAACGGGTGAAATGAAATACAGTTTTCTGCAAAAGAATAAAGAAGTCTGAGAAGGTTTTTTTTTTTTTTTTTTTTTTTTTTTTCAAAGACCTGTTTCTGATATATCCGTTTTAATTCAAAGGATACAATTAGTAATCCTCAGTGTTACACCACAAATGTTTAAAAACAATTGGAGGGAAATCGAGTACAGGCTTTTGACATGCTTCGTGCTACTAACGGAGCTCATGTATAGCTAAGGTACTGTAAAAAAAAACTCTTAGATTTCTACCTCCTTTTGCAGCAAACTGCATTTCATTTCACCTGTTAGTATTTTGGTTATTAATGTTTAGAATAATAAAAATATTTCTCGGACACGCTGTATATGTGTTTCACTCTTTAAATTTAAAATATGGGCTCCTATTCCAAGCGAATAATTTGTGATAAAACATAAAAAAAATACTAGAAAGTTGTTATGCCTGACTAATCCTGTTGTAATACGTCATTTCCCATACATGATCAAAAATTCTTCCTTAGCCTATTGTCATATGAATAGTACGCAAAAGATCTGTATTCATTAAATTTCATTAATTGCAATATTCGTTAAATTTCAGTAAACCTTAACTTTTAATATTATTTACGTAAAAGTATTTTTCCCCAAAAATTAAGAACAAATTCGGACCCGAAAGGCAGTGTTGAATTCAGATACTTTTCTCCGGGAGGGATTTCTGTGGCTCGGGGACATTATTGAGTTCAGGGGAGAAATTGCACTTTTTCATTATTAAAAGCATAAAATCTTTAATCTTCCGGGGGGCCATTTCAACCCCGGGGGCAATGTCCCCCCCCCCCGGGCGACCCCTTGAATTCAACACTGCCGAAAGGGTTAAAACCTAATTTAAAATGATTTGATAAGCTGAAAGAAAATGTTTTGATTTATTGAATGTTATGAACTGGTGTTGAAATATTCGTTAAATTTTAATAATCTTTTGTAGCTTTTGTGAGTTGGATAGCTACTTTTAATATTATTAATATAAAAGTAATTTTTTTCCCCAATTTGAAAATAAACATCGGCCCCCGAAAATGTTAAGGAATTTTCTTATGATAATCTAGGATAGTTTTATTCAGTCTCTATAAGAACGTCTCTGAAAAAAATGAAGACACTTTTTATATATGTTTAATGTCAGCAATATTTTAATAAAACTTATTGATAGATTGTTCAAGAAAAGAACACATAAAATGTTCAAATTTTGTAATTCATTCATATAGAAAATAAACAGTAGCCTCTTAACAGTGCAGTAAGATTTTTCTCATTTGAAGAATAAAAATAATAGTAAGAAAACAGTGAATTATATATTCGAAAGGAAAACGAACTCAACTCGGGTTTCACGTAAAAGTATCAAATAGTGTACAAATCAAATTGCATTTCAATAATCACAAATATTGCTCATTTTAGAAACATGGTGTTAACCGAGCTGAGTTCGTGAGAAACTAGTGAGGGGTTAAAAATTTGTCACACTTTACATTTAAATTTTATTTTTAAATTTTGTGACTCTTTTCTACATAATACAAAAGAAACCTAATTATGAGGATAAAGTTTGCTTTTTTATAAAATGCAACAAACTAGTTTATATATACAAGTTTCTGAGAAAAGATTTTTTTCTTGAACACGTTCATATTTCTTAAAATTTAATTTATTCTTTCCACAGAGACTGGCATATTGGTAACAGGTGTTCGATATTTCTATTCTGCGAAGTTCATTCAAATGAAAACTACAGGAGAGGTATTGGATATCATTGATTGAATTTCAAGAACTTTTAAAAGTGAAGCTTCGTAGTATTCTATACTATTAGTTTAAATGATAAATGAACGTACTGTCAGAAATCCTAAATATTGAATATCAATGAACTGAAATGTTGAATTTTAATTTTAATTTTTATAAATTATGTTAAAATGACTAATTAGAACTATGTTTCTCTTTATTACAATTCCATACGCAGAATTTAGTACTATGGACTGGATTACACTTATTTTTTTCAACATTAAACCAATCAATGGTGTAAAGTAATTAAATGAAAAATAATACTGTTCTTTTTAACTTTAAAAAAATATTCTTCGTGGTTCAACCTCGAAAAGGATTTTTACTTACACAAAAAATTTAGTTATTTAAGATACAATTTCTATGAACATTCAATATGCTGCGTTAGAGCACAAGGGCATCCGTCTGATTTTCTAGTGGTTAGAACAGTGGTTACAAGTCGAGAGGTTTCTGGTTCGAAACCAGACTTGTGTGTTTTTAGTGTGTCAGACTTCCATTAAACAGAAGCAGTCTTATTAGTCCGTCTTTTTAAAAGATACCTGTATTCGTTTCATGGCTCAAAAATTTACCAGTTCATGGCATAACCTACGTACGTTAATGGTTCAATATTATGCAATTTCATGTAAAGTACCAAATCACTGTCAAATATTTCACCATCCTATGGTTGCAGCACTAGTGTCTCGCGACTGACATCACGTGACCATACTTAGATTCCTGCCTTCAGATCACAGATTTGCCTACTTATTTTAATGTTTTGTTAATGAACGGCTATGTGCTTAGTGATTGAATGGTTAGACCGATGCCCTCGAGTCTAGATAGCATGTGTTCGAATCCCACGTCTCCTCTTTTATTCTACACTCAGAAAAAGAAACTGATTAAAACTACAAAACATATTTTTGGAGTACATTTTGTTGTTTTAGCAAAATTGGAGTAAAATTGAACCAATTTACTTCAATTAACTTTGCTGACGATACAAATATATTTTTTTTGGAATTGCAAAAAAAAGTTTTTTTTGTTGATTCAAACAAAATTTTTATTGACCCATATTTAAACAAAAATTTTGTTTAAATATGGGTCAATGGAAATTTTGTTTGAATCAACAAACAATTTTTTTTTTTGTTAAAAACCACTTTTTTTTGCAATTCCAAAAAAAAAAAAAAAATTGTATCGTCAGCAAAAATGTTTTGTTAATTGAAGTAAAATGGTTCAATTTTACTCCAATTTTGCTAAAACAACCAAAATGTACTCAACAAAAATGTTTTGTAGTTTTAATCAATTCCTTTTTCTGAGTGTAGATTTAAAAATGTTTTATCGGTTAAAATATTCTACTTCAGTTTTTTTTTTAAACTTTTATATTTATAAATGTTTTATACTTCTTTTTAATTGCTTAAATAAGCAATTTTTAATAGAACTTTTAGCAATTAAAAAGAAGTATATAATTACAAGGTGTTATATATTTTTATTATTGGTGAAATCTTCTATTTCAGTTCTTTTTTTAACTTTTTTATGTAAAAATATTTTATAGGTTACTGTATACTTTTCATGATAAATGGAATATATTTAATAAGAGTAAATTTTTGTGTAAATAACAATGAAAGATTTATTTTTATTTTTAAAATAAAATACTTACTTAAATATTCTATTTCAGATTTTTTTATTTAAAAAAAGTTTTTTGTGGAATATTTTAATAAAAGTTAATTTTGATATTAATAATAATTATATTTATTATTAATATTAAAATAAAATACTTATTTAAATATGATAAAATGTGCTTAAAATTTTAGATTAAAGCGCCTTTTAATATTTAAAGTTTCATTTCAGTAAAATATTATCAAATACTTTTTTTTTAAAATAAGCAAAGCATATTTAAAGACATAAAAGGGCAGCAATCTAAGTATCGTTACATGTCTCCCGCGAGACGCTTGTGGGTGCAGCTACTAGAATACCAATCTTTAGTTCAGCCAAGCACAACGGTTTAACAGTGTGAACTTTGTTTGCAAAAATCAAAATTTAAATATTGAAAAATATTAGATTATTTTTTTAGTAATTTACTCAGATCAGTTTTTTATTTCTTAGGATGAATTTAGTTACAGTTAAGGTAATTAATGTACTCTGTCCATTGAAATCAGCCTATTATAGATGGTAGACATTTCTGTCTCTGTTTAGATGGTTTCTTTAACAGTTTATTGAACTAAGAAAAGAGACCACTGTATATTTTTCATAAATACCTAAATAAAAACTTTTAAACTCTGAGGGTCCGCAATATTCTTCAGACTAAGTTTATGGAATAAGTAAAAGAAGAATGAGAAAGCATAATTAACAAAATTTTAAACCCAACTGTATGATTTTTTTATTTAAAGGGACCAGAAAGATTTGAAATTATGAAAACTGACTGAAGTTTGATCGTGAATTAGAAAGTTAGTAATTAATTTATACTATTAATATTTTTGCATTTATTTATTTATGTACTATAGAAAAAAATATATTTGTTAACTTGTAGTAAACAATAATAAAAGTTTTAAAATACATGCAACAACAACAGCAACAACAACAACAACAAAAATAATAAAGTAAATAGAGTAATGGCTCTCTTTGGGATTCTTTTCTTTTTGATTTGTGCGGGTTACGTGCCTTCTATGCAAAACACTTAGGATAATCTAAAGACAATAAACATTTATACTACTAGCTCTTAATTCTGTCACGATAGACATGCAACGTAAGGCAATGACAAGATTCTACTTCCGACTTGCAGAGTGCCGTAATAATTGTGAATGTTTCTTTGACATTATTGAAATTATTTTCCGTTCTACATTAAATTGGTATTGTTTATTTTAATGTTTATAAAACAATTAAAAATTGGGAAATTACTTTAGATGACCCGCCTTAATGAAACACATTAATAAATTTAAACTTGGAACAAAAATCTCATTTTTTTTTTCAAAACTGTCACAAACTGGAAAATATATAAGGATCTACAGTGACAGACTGAACTTATGAACGTACACAGAATTATTCCCTTAGTTTCTGGGAGAAAAAAAAATGAATACATCATATTTCTCAAAAATATATAAAAATCCTAATTCAATCTTCAAGTAAATCTTGTTAGATCAGGAAGAAAAAAGCATAGCTACAAAACCTTCCAATTTTTTATTACAACTATTTACAAATAGTAAGTCCTTCATCATATTTAATCTCAAATTTCCATGTTAAATAAAGGGAATCTTTCTATTCGGAAATAGTGATGCTCAAACATTGAAAGGTTTGACAGCTATGATATATCCTGATAAAATGCTTTCATGCTATTTTTTTACTCAATAATTCTATAGTTTAAACATTCATAAAAAAAGAAACGATTCGAAATTTAGCAGGGATCACTGATGTAACGAAACAAACTGTAAAATACGAAAATCCATTATTGTATTCATGCAAAATAGAAATGGAAAGTTTGTAATAAAATGAAGACTTAATTTATATTTATTAATTTACATGTATATTTTTATATTAGAAAAAAATACATTTCTTTAACACCTAAAGTGCTCATTTTTATAAATTATTTTGGAATTTTTGTCTTTTTAGAAGGAATATTATATTTATTAGTAATTATTTATGTTGAGGGGTAAACACTTCAATAATTTATTTTTTATTATGAAAAACATTAACATAGTTTAACATACGAGATGTAATTTTCCAACTGGACAAAAAATGTCCGGGCCAGAATTCGAACCTGGGATCTCTTGGCTGAAGCTGCCACGCTCTACCTACTGAGCTATCCCGGTCGAATCTGGAGGGCATAATTCATCCAGTTAACCTTATTGATCATAGCATCTGGTCTGATATTTTAATCAGCTCAACAGAATAGATCGCAGGTAAAAGAACTCCAGTAAACGCTTTTTCGTCCAGTTGGAAAATTACATCTCGTATGATTTCTTTACCAATTTGAATAATTGTGTTAAAATTAATCCAGTATAGTTTAACATAGTTTAAAAAAAATATATATATATATTCCTTAATAGTGGTTAAAGTTGAACCTTTCGAACAGTACATAAGGTTTGATAAACACGTGGATGTAATAAATATTTAATGGAAATTTTACTTGCTTTGAAATAAATTGAAATTACGTATATATCAATTCATATTAAATTTTTAAATATATAATTATTTTCATACGAAACATTAATCGGGACTTTCTTATAAAAAATTTAGTATATCAAGTAAGTACAATCACAATTCTCTGGTCAAGTAGGGTTGTTAATCCCGTTAAAATGGCATTATAGTCCATCCCCGATGACTTGGCCGTTGAGTAACATAATTTTAGTTGAATGTAATTAACACTTCACAAACCGGAAATTTTAAACAATTTTTATAAAGTGATTTCCCACCAGAATGTTTATTAAAAACTATTTAACTACTTTATTTAACTTCTTTCTGTGTAATTTATATTTTATTTACTTTATGAAGAAAAATCTGGCTCGAATGGAAATATTTTCATTTGATATTGGTCAAATGACCAGTTGTTGGTATATTTAGTGTTATGTTGGTATACTAAGGTCATAATTGCACCAAATTTCTTGCAGAATCCAGTTTTACGTTAAATTGTTAAATTATGTGTTTCTGGCTGTGATGTCTTACACTCACGCATCCTTTTATTTATTTTTTAAACGGTTATAAAAAGGAAAAATGTTGCCAAATTTTTGGAATTTTTTCCTTTAATGGTAACTTAGCTATTGTATTAAATTATTGGTTTGGTGCGGATTTGGAAATCACGCCAATCAAAATGTCACCAAACATCGGTGCGTGAGTGTAACACATCTGTGCCGTGCTTCTTTCCTCATTTAAAGTCAGTCAGTTGCTTTCCTTTCCCTTAGCATCGCGAACTCCCTCAAGATCATCGGCCAGTTTATTGTGGCCGGCGTATAATCGATACGATGCTGTGCAGAGTAATCGGCTAAGACGGAATCACAAAGACACCGGAAAAAATCGTTTTACACAATCGTTTTACAACTTATTAGAAGAAACATTGACTGTTGTAATTGTACCGTATTGCTTTCTCCGGTAAATCGTAATTTTCCGTTTAATATAGAATTGAGTATCCATTATACATAAGTTTTATTGTACAGTCAGTATAAAAATATATATATATATATATATATATATATATACAACAGCCTTTATTCGCAGGCCGTTTACGATACAATAACATCAAATGTGTCATTTTAATTGGAATATTCACTTTTTTCAGAATATAAATAAAATGTTTTAAATATCTACATACTAAAAATTGCTCCAAGTACGATTTTTCAAGTACTAACATCCACTTTTCACACTTTATTTGTGTTCCTTAGACCAAACCAGCCTGGAAAAGTACATAGTTCATGAATTTTTGTTAATTCTTTATGGCGTTAGATGAGGTGAAAGTTTGAGGTTGCTAATGTTAGATTCACGTGACAAAGCGTAATTTATATCTTCCCCAAAATTATCCGATATAATTTTTTTTTTGTTTACTATGAGATACATTGATTGGACCAAAACATAATCTAGGCTTTTTATATAAAAAAGTTATAAAAACTATTAATAAATTCAGATGAAAAGAATATGAATTTTGATCAACGTCAAAAACATGGGTGTATACGTTTACATTTCTTTCTAATAATTATATTTCGAGATAATACAATATTTTACTTTTCAAAGGGTTAAAGATCACATATCAGAAATCTTTTGTGAAAAATTCTCTTACATAAATTTAGGACATTTATGTTTCTTTTTTTTCTTATTTTATACATTGCTTGCCTCTACAATTTTTCTGGTGCCAATCTGTAAGTCTTCTTTTGAGATCCAAATTTAATTTTTCTTACCTTAATTTCCAGCGTATAATCCGCGGATCAAACAATTATTTTTGGACCCCAGAAATTTTATTTTATAAAATGCAACTTACTAGATCGCTGTAAATATTTGACTTCAACAATCAAATAAAAATTCTGGGTCTAAACATGATTGTTTGATCCGCGGATTATACGCCGGGAATTACGGTAATTTGTGGATTTAAATTTTCTTTTGTAACTCTTTGAAAATTTAATAAAAAAGTACATAAACTATACCTTTTCCGGGCTGACTTTTGCAAGGAGCTCAAATATGGTGATAAAAGGGGGTATTACCATTTGTAAAATTGATGGTGGTGCAATTTTTAGATAGACGATTTATATTTCAAAAATTGTATTCATATTAAGAAATACAATATTCCGAGTCTAATGACACTTTCGGTGTGATTTTATGTTAAACGATCGGCGAATAAAGGCAAGTGTATAGTTTCTCTTAGTACTGACTGTACAAATCTGACCTTCAATATACAAACAGGTTGTGATTTTATGCAGAGCATAAATATTTTGAAAAAGTGATTCAAAACTTTTGCACCAATCTATAAATTATATATTGCGAGAACTGAAGAATTACACCAAATGTTTTCCACACTTATGAAGAAATAACCACTGACGCAAATAAAAACATTTCAACGAAGATCTGAAACAGCAAAGATAAAAAACTTCTAGAAAAGACGAACAATTTGGGGGGGAAGGGGGGAAGCTCATAGATTATTCTTACTTTCTACAACCCCCCTTCCCCCCGGTCATGTAAATTCTGCTGATGCTACTTACGTCATTATGCGACTCCATTCAACAGAGGACCGGTCTTGCAAAGAAATTTCTTCGCGAGGTTAAGAAGGCGTTCACACTTGGAATAACCATGAAAAAAATACAAGCATGTGTTTGTTAATAAACGCATGGACATCTCGTAGCTAGTTTAGAATTTGATTAGCCAGAGTGCGCGTTAAGTTTTGCGGTGTCAGTTAAGGTTTCCTATATTATAGAAATTGTTCAGAAGGGATTGATCGCTCGTAACAGGTAAACTTCTTTATTATGTTTCTGAATAATTAAATTTTCTGAAACATGAATTATTTTTAAATGGATGAAAAACGTATTTTGCACCTAAAATTCAGTAAACTTTGTCTAAGGCGAAATCGGCCGGGACCAAGAATAGTTTCCGTCCTAGACAGTATTCTGCATTATACGAAGTTTACAGAACTCGAAATCGTTCTGCGGGGCATTCACTCTACACTGTAAGAATTTTTCTTTTGGAAGAATTATTTTTATACTCATATATAGTGTTTGTTACCAGGAATTTTAATGAGAAATTCTGCGCATTATTTAATAGTCTAGTTCTGTGATGACATAAAATATAACTGCTAATTTTTACGCTTTTTTAATACCCCTAAACCTTAATAGTAAATTGTGCCTTATTTAATCGTTTAAATCTGCGATTAAACAAGTTAAAAAAATCTAATAAACTTTAGTGATAACAAGAAAGAGTAAAAGTCGGCAGCTATGGATAAGATGAATATTTATGTTATGTATAATGGTTGTTTTGAACTGAATTTATTCATTAAAGGTTCAATTTTAATTGATTCATATATGTTTCACTGCGCGGTGTAAAGATAAAATCCTTCCCCGTCAGAGATATTTCCGTCTTCCACAGAGTTCGTCTTAGACAAAGTTTACTGTAGATTTAATATGGATTATAAAACAAGGGTGATTTTTTAAAAATCTTACACTTATTACATAATTACAAAACGACACTGATATAACGTTTACACGTATTGAAAATTATTATTAAGAGTTATTAATATTTTTTGTGATATTTTTAAATTTGAGAATATTTGTTGAATTTTTAAAAATCTTACACTTGTAACAAAATTACAAAACGATAGTGCGATAATGTTTACAAGTATTAAACAATTATTAATAAGAGTTATTAATATTTTTTATATTTTAAACTTTAGAAGTCTTACCACAAATTAAATAGTGAAAAAATTAAAAATAAAAGGTTATGTTTTTGTTTAATTTTGTGAGCAGAAATTTTGCCAGAAAATCTCTCGTGTTGAATATTTTTTTTTTTTTCAAAAGCGGATTTTCCAAATGAATATTCGAAAAAGAAATGGCTCTGCTATCTATTGCTGTATCTTTCAAGCATTATAGAACTTTATATTAGGTTTATATGTGATAAAAGAAATAAAAATAACATATGCAAGTTTTGCTGGGGGTCGACTTTCAATACAACCTCATAGGAGGTTACCATGCATGAGAGCGTTATGGTTGTCAGAGACAGAAGTATACATGAAAACATCACATTTTTACTTCTTTAATTAAAAGAAAAATCCTCTAGAAATTCTAGAATAAAATAACGCAGAACGCATGTAAATACGAATATTTATGTCAAAAGATATAACGCTTTTTATGTTTCACTGTCTGTGGTTGTCTAAAGAGTACTTTAACTTATAATCGATGTATCTCTGAATTTATATTTTTAATAATTTGCTGTATCTAAATTTCCATAAAAGACAAAGTCATGAGACTTCCTACTATTGTGATCAAGAATTTTGGGAGAAATTTTTGAAGGGGTGAATTCAAGTTAAATTTTTTTAAATAATTTTTCTTGTAAATCCTAAACGCAAATAAATATTTTTTCTACACTCAAAAATGATAAATAAGAATACAAAAAAATTAATATTTTTCTATTTTTAAAAATTATTTTTCTAATTTATATTGAATGTATATTTGTAAAGGCATAAAGGTCTCGGATGCAAAAAAAGGGTAATTTACAAAATGTAGGTTTGGAGATATTCAATATTTAAGTTTTCTAAGAAGTCTGTTAACCCAAAACCATTATGAGTGCTTTCTCAATAATAGCTGCTTTGTTAACACTGAACTTTCTGTTAAATGAGTGCAATATTTTTTGTCTAGTAGATTTTAGTTTATTTGGTGGTGGTGATATTGTTATAGACGATTATATGCCCGAGTTATATAGGACGAAAGGGAATCTAACCCTTAACCTATAGGTCTTTCTAAGGGAATCTAACCCGTATTTATGGCAAGGTTTGAAGAAAACGATGGAAAAATCCTAATGATTAGGCCGACGAGCACGACATGAGCTTGAACGCAGCACCTCTGCTCTTACCGGCTTTGAGAGCAGAACCTATCATCCACTGGTGGGGCTTTATTTTTTTTTTAGGTTTATTGAATTTTGATAACAAATGCGTTTCACTTATCTTTGATTGAGATGAATAGTAAATAAATCTTGTACTTTGAAAAATATGTCAGGATGCAACTGAATTGATTTATATGAAAAAATAATACCAAATGGTAGCCCCTCATATAGAAATATACAGTCTTCAAAAATAAATAAATAAATAAATAAATAATAAAAAATCAAATCAAATCAAATCAAAAAAAAAAAAACAAAAAAAAAAACAAAAAAAAAAAAACATGCAATCTTCACATTGTCACAGAAGAAAACGAAAATAGTTATTCGAATAGAAATTATGTCTTTTTTCAATCTATGTTGAAAAATGAAGATGTATTTCGAAAACAAAAATGTTTTTTTAATGAATAATAATAAAAAAAAATTGAATTGTAACTTGTTGTTTGGTACAATTTTTTTTACCTTATTTTTTTTAATATCATAAATTGAAACAAAACATCACGTCCAGTCGAATAGTTAGTTCCGTTTTATTCTGTGACAATTTGGAATTAAAAATGTATTTGATAATTTTTTTTTAGCTCGACTGTATATTAAAAAAAAAGAAAAAGAAAAAAAAGCCGTAAAAAATATTTATAAATTAAAAAGATAAAATTTTGCTTCCTGAATTGCCTTAAAAAGTCTATGCTTTAAGGTGACCCGTAAGAAAAAAATGAAAACCTCGAAATATTCACTTTTTTTTTTTTTTTTTAAATCTTCAACAATATTGTAGTGTTTTTAGAATAAAATAACGAAAACCACAACTAAATACGATAATTACATAAAAATATAAGCTACTTTTACTTTTGACTGTCTATAATAGTCCAGTTTTTCATGATTAAAGTCTATTTACCTAAGACGATTATTTTTTAATATTTGGCTTGTTTAAATTGATATAGCAAATTTCTATGAAAGATAAAGCTATGAACCGTTTTACAGTGATTTTCAGTAATATATTCTTAAATTCACTTCGGAATTTTTTGTTTTGAGCGAAAAATTTGAAAATATGATTCTTGTAGTAAAAAATTTTATTGAAAAAAAAAAAAAAAAAAAAAAAAAAAACATTAAAAAGTATTTATTTTTTCAAAACAATTATTTTTGTTCCTAATGAAGGCAAATTAATATTATTATTTTCTGTACTCAGAAGTGAAAAAGTAAGCAAAAGTAGTTATTTTTTCATATATTTGTCATATTCAAATTAGTATAGCAAATTTCTATGAAATAAAGCTATGAACCGTTTTTCAGTGAATTTCAGTAATATGTTTTTTAATTGACTTCGGAATTTTGTGTTTTGAACGAAAATTTTGAAAGTATGATTCTCGTATTAAAAAATTCTATTGAAAAAAAAAAAAAAACCTTTAAAAAATATAGATTTAAAAAAAATAATTATTTTTGTTAATCCTGAAGGCAAATTAATATTTATTCTTTTCTGTACTCAGAAGTGAAAAAGTAAGCAAAAGTAGTTAGTTATTCTTTTATATATTTGTCATATTTAAATTAATATAGCAAATTTCTATGAAAGATAAAGCTATGAACGATTTTACATTGATTTTCAGTAAAATATTCTTTAATTGACTTCGGAAATTTTTGTTTTAAGCGAAAAATTTAAAAATATGATTCTCGTAGTAAACAATTCTATTGAAAAAAAAACTTACAAAAATATTGATTTTTTAAAAATAATTATTTTTGTTAATCCTGAAGGCAAATTAATATTTATTATTTTCTGTACTCAGAAGTGAAAAAGTAAGCAAAGGTAGTTATTCTTTTATATATTTGTCATATTTAATATAGCAAATTTCTATGAAAGATAAAACTATGAGCTTTTTTACAGTCTTTTTCATTAATATATTTTTGAATTGACAAAGGAATTTTTTGTTTTATGCTTACTTTTTATTCTAAAGATTTAGGGTGTAATTTATTTAATAATATTGTAACGGAGGATACAAATACATAATGTTTTATAATTCCATGCTTATTCAGGGTAAGAATAAGAAACTTGAAGTAAATATAAGGGGATTTTTTGTTTTGATGCTTACTTTATACTCTAAAGATTTAGGGGGCAATTTATTTAATAATATTGTAATGGAAGATACAAATACATATTTTTTTTATAATGCCATGCTTATTTAGGATAAGAATATGAAATTTGAAGTAAATATATCAAAATAGTCTTTATGTTTATGTATTGAAAACTTAACTTTATTAAATAAATTTATCACGCTTACGTTTTAAATGTAGAACTCAGGATACAGAAAGTTAATGACCATTTCTAGTTCAGTGAGAATACTTCAAAATTTGTGACAAACAATTTGTGCACATTCACGGCTAACAGACGAAATTAAAAAAGTGATGTCCCGTTCCTCCGAATATTTAGGTGCGTTCGTAATTATATAAATACGTAGCACCTATTGTCGTCGCTTGGTCAGTCCGTCTGTCCGTCCGTCCGTCTGTCCGTCTGTCTGTCCGTCCGTCCGTCCGCATATAACAACGCAAAAACTACCCAACCGAATGGTTTGCAATTTAATATATATTATCTTTGCAGAATTTTGTCGAGACATTTCAAATTTTATTAAAATCGAATCAAAACTTTAGGAGATATTAATAAAAATATTTATTAAGAAATTTGATTTTTTTTTAAATCGGTGCTTTTTTGTTATAGGAGCTTCCGAAGTTGAATCGTCAAGCGACCGAGATACTTACTTTATTGCAGAAATTAATCTGCAGACGATATAATTAATTTCACAGAATTAAAAATCAGAAAAGATCTGAATATTTATATAACTAGCTATAGTACGAACGCACCTCATTTGTCACGTTTGACGTACAATTTCCAACTTGTTTTATTAGGGAAAGAACATTACCATATTTTGAAAATCACTGCACTGAGTTTTCTTGTAACGCAGGGTACAAGAGAGGTTTGTAATAGTAATTCAAACATATATATATATTTAAAGTTTTTCACGTTAAAGTTTTATTTACATGTAAAGGAATTTTCAGAGGAGAAAAATGCATTATTGAATGAATAACATATTTATCACATTCCCAAAATAATTGTAGATCTTAATAGATTAAATTAGGTGTATCATATATGACCGAGGTATTACATGTATATCTCCATTACATGTCACACCTAATTTTCTACTAAATTTTACACCGCTCATTAAAATAAATAAATTAAAAGCAAATAAAAAAAATTACGAATCTTCAACTCTCATCGAATGTATATTTTGAACGTGTTCTATTATTTAAAACTTCCAAAGCATTTAAAAAATATATATTCTGTGAAAAAAATATATTTATCATAAAAAATATATATACCATGTACCGAAAGAAGTTACGCTTTTTGTATAATGACCCATATTCGTCTTCAAGTGTATGTCATTTTGTATCTGAAACAAACAAAAAAAAAAATAACTTTCTTTTTTAGAAAAATAGTGTATATATCCATACCTGCTTTCCAACATCAATTTATTACAATTTAGTCACCACGACCCGCAAAGTAACTAGAATCAAATCCCCCCCCCCCCCCCCACACACACACGCACAAAAAAAAAAAATCGATCAGTGTAGGTCAGGTGTTTTCTAAACTGGGTTACCCGACACAATGCATAACTCATGTTCGATTAAGAATAATTCTGATTCTTAGGCTATATGACAGCGTACATCATTTTCGTCTCCTCTTTCATTTTCTCTTCCGCCTCCCGCTATTAGATTACTTTCAATCTAAAAATAAAAGGCCGCCTCAGGCAAGGAACTCCCGCCGATCTGTGAAAAAATGCCAGTTTGTTTATTTACATTTTCGGAAGCCAGCATCAGTGAGTGTTTAAATGCCGTCCTTTCAAAGACTTTGCGACTTTATTTTTCAAGATGAAGACCCATCTTGTAAGTAACGAAATTATTATATTCCAAAATATATTTCATGTCGTAAACTGTTTTATTTCTTTTAAAATAGTCTTAAAAGTAAAAAAAAAATATATATATATATATTTCGAAATGAAGAACACTCATCCTGTAAGTAACGAGATTATTATAATCTAAAAGATATTTCATGTCGTAAACTGTTTTATTGCTTTTAAAATATTTTTAAAAAGATAAAAAAAATATTTTTCGAAATGAAGAAGATTCATCCTGTAAGTAACGAAATTATTATAATTCAAAATATATTTCATGTCGTAAACTGTTTTATTTCACTTAAAATATTCTTGGATATAAAAACATTAATATGAGTAAAATTTGGCCAATTACCATTGAAGCACAAGATATGGTAATATTATGTTTGCACATGTTAATTATTAGCTATGCGGTATTCTGTATACACAATATCATTAATTATCTCTTTGGAGATTTAAGTAGAAGGATAATAGAACTTGATATGTTTTTTGAAATTCATAGATATTATAATTATATATATATATATATATATATATATATATATATATATATATATTTCGAAATGAAGAAGATTTATCCTGTAAGTAACGAAATTATTATAATCCAAAATATATTTCATCTCATAAATTCTTTTATTTCTTTTAAAATAGTCTTGGACATAAAAACATAATTAAATTCATATTTTTACTTTATTTATTTATTATTTTTTTTTTAACTGTAAAAATACCAAGTTAGGTTTCCCGAATTACAGAACATATGTAACACTGTTTTTTTTTTTTTTTTTTTTTTTTAACTCTAATAGATGTTTTATGTTTAATATATTTTTAGATTGCCACTAACACAACAACCAAAAAAAAATAATAATTATGCATTCAAATAAAGTTTTGAAATGTATTAAAACCGATACTTTCATATTAGCCGCAAGCCATGTGCTAATAGCCGAAGGAATTGATAATGATTTCGCTACTTATAGCAGTCTTATTTATTCTAATTATTTCGATGTTTAAACGCATAGTTCGATTACATATCTGTTTAATTTGGGTTTTATTCATATTATTTTATTATTCTATTTATTTATTGATGATATTATAATTCGTTTTTAAATATCAGCAGGAAACTAATACTGAGCTATGTATATTGTTTTAGGTGCAAACAGGTTAATCGAGTTGCACGCGATAGAGATATATTTAAAACAAATTATGCTTGAAAATAATTTTAAAACAACAAAACATCGTAAATTGAGATATCGTTTTTCCACAAATTGCATTTGAAAGAACGTTCTTTTTTTTTTTTTTTTTTAACTATTCGATTGTAAAAAAATTGAAATTATGAGACTTTTAGAAGTAAAACAAATTGCAGTAAAACGGATATTTAGTGAGTTCGTTGCCACCGTCAATATCACATAAGCGTTACTCACGGATATGTGTTAGTTTTATAACATAGATTCTGTAGTGTTTAAAATAAAATGACACAAAACATATGTAAATACAATATTTAGATAAAATTTTGAATACTTTTTTACTTTGTCCTGTCTGTGGAAATCACACCATCTTATATTTATCATAAAGTGTTTTACTCAAGATTTGCCATTTTAAATTCATTTTTATAAATTTTCATATATAATAAAGCTACAAAACTTTGTACAGTGCTTTTCGGAAATGTATTCTTTGAATTGTCTTCGAATTTTTTTTATTCGAATAAAAAAAAAATGAAATTAAGATTCTCGAAGGAAAAACTGCAATTTCTTTCATTTAAAAATTGTTAACAGTTTTTAAATAAGTAGTTTTGTTAATCTTGAAGATTTTTAAGAAAATTTTTCTTCTATACTAGAGTAAATAATGTTATATGCAAAAAGTGTGTTGTTTAAAAATATATGTAAACAATTTAAACATGGATAATATTTTCAAATTAATTTATATTTTTTTTATGAATGATTTCACACAGGAAAAAGAATGTATATATAAAAAATATTTTAAAATGTTTAAAAAATATTTAAAATTAAATAAGTATAATTTTTTGTCCTGGAACATCTCGGTGCCCATCTATTTTTTATTTGAGTATTTTATACTTTTTTTGACACATATTAAAATGCTTTTATGAAGGAATCCTTTTATGAATGCATTTAATTAGAAAAAATCCATTTTTATTATAAAATTTGAAAAAATTATAATATTTTAAAAATTTACTTCTCCTTCAATTTTGAACTTTTTTAAACACATTTTTTGCATACTTTTCTTCGAATATGCTTTTCAATGGTAGGTATCAGATTTCCAAAAAGTTAATTAGTTTAACCAAATATATGTGATATTATGAGATATGTAAAAATACAGTAAAAAGGACTATTTACTTACCATTTTTATTTTTAAACAAGTAATTAAAAAGAAAAAAAACTTCAACTTTGAGGAATTGTTTCTTAGCTTCGTGTTTTGTGGAAATTCTGTATTATTATCACACTATAGTCCTCCAGTTGTAGAGTTCAACCGGTCTAAACCTTTAAATTATAATTGAAGTGCACCGGAAGCTCGACCCAAACACGGCGCACTTCAATCTCATAATTTATTTAATTAATCTACATTTTAAAGTTATTATGAAAAAAAATTACTCTATTATCAATTTTATCTTTTATATAGAAAATTAAATATATATATACTCATATATATTCAAATATTAAATATATAGTTTTATCACGTTAAACAAAATTGTGTCCATTCTTTTCGAAAAACGGGTTACTAAACCCATGCAAAAGTCAAAACCCATCCCGAAACCGATCCTAACACGAAACAATTAAAGTTAATCCGACTTGCAAAGAAAAATTTATATAAACGACAGGAGAATTATTTAAAAAACGTAAAGTAGTGCTTCGTACCTTAACACCATATTAAATATTTGTGATGATGGGTTAATTCTTACTAAAGGTAAAGGCGATAATGTAAAAAAAATAAAATAAACATATAATCCATAGATAGACATACAAACATATAATTTTTAAATCCTGATGATATTGAAATTGAACAATCTGTAGACTGAAGTTTTTCCAAGAAAAATAGTATGAAAATAGGATTATGCGTTCAAAATTTTTTGTGGATATACAACGAAAAATATAAGATACATACGAATTGCATAACTTTCTTCAATGAAAGTCGGTTAAATAAACTATTTATATTACTTAAAATCCGATCCCTAATTTTATCAAAATCACCTTCCGAATCAAGGACAAAAAAAAAATGGCAAGTCAATGGAAAAGTATTATATGTTACGAAAATTAAGTTTTAACATTTTGATCATACCGATATATTGAAGAAACAAAAACTGAGAAAAAGTATTTTAAAGATTGAAACTATGAATACATTAAATGATGCAGTATAAAGCCATTTTCAAATATTTATAATCATTGAATCTTTACGTAATTACGCCTGGATATACTAGGGATGTCTAAAAACATTTTAATCTAAAAATTGGAAAATGGATATTGTCGTCAATTTTTGTCAAATTAAAAGTAAGGAGCGTTTATATGAGTATACAGGTTATATAAATGTACATTTTCTTAAATGTATGTTTGCTCACAAAATTCAAATGGATAATCAAATTTTGATTGTATTTTTTTATTTAAAGGATTTGTTTCTGTGGTGGTACCATATAAATTTTATTAGAATTGAAGAATGGTATGTCGGACTCGGAGTGTTTCTAAATTTTCCTACCATTGCTACCACTATTTTAAAATTATAATTTTCGTGTTATAGTCCTTAAACATCTGCAATATAAATATGCATATTTTAGGAACTCTGCAAGCGCTGGGTATATGTGCACGTTTCTTTAGTTAAAATAGGTAAAAAACAGTAATAGTTGGATTGTTTATACAATTTGTATTTATTTTTATATGGAGACATAATGAAAATTTTAATATGTTATCATCAATCTGCCTCCGTAAAAATATCTGAAATTGTCATGCAGCTAGAAATAGTGTATGATTTAGTAAGTGGAAAATGTTATAGCTTTTTTAAATGTTTTTCTGTATTATATATTTTTTAAATTTGTTTTTACTGTGATTTAATTAGAAAAAATCTTTACTTGAATTTACTTGACAACATACCTGCCAACATCGCACTAAACTTTCGTACAATGTAGGTTAATTTAAACGAGGTTAAACACATTTCAAACCAGATTTTTTTTTTTAAACGGCATTCAAATAGGTTCCACTTAAGAACATGAAAATAAATATACATTATTTTTTCAGATAGTTTTTTTGGTTAGAAACGTCTTTAACATAGATCAAATTAACTCCCATCGTACGGAAGTTTAGTTGAAAGTTGGCAGGTATGACTTGATCAACACTAGTACTTATTCTAATATGATGGATATCTCTTGTCATAGTTAACTAATAATTAATTCCTAATCCGTTACTTTTAAAGGTATAGTTTCAATTACAAAAATATTTTAATTGTTCTTCTTTATCATAATAAAATCCCTTTACATCAAACATGTTAATTTAAAAAGTTACAAACTTTAAATTTTATACGGTTCCTGATTCCACTAAGTCATATTTAGAAACCTTTCTCCATGCTGTAACAGGTAACACAGTAAAGTTAATCTTTTCAACGACCAAAAACTTACTGAGTTATGATACTTTGAATTTTATTAGTTTTCAGTGATTTTTGGAGCCAAAAACGAGTTTTTTCCGTTTTTTGTGTAATTTTATGAAACTCATTGCAAACCTCAAGCCATTTTGTTTATTTATTAAGAGAAAAAAAATAATAAAACAGCAGTTTTTTTCCTCAAAATAACAAAATCTAGCAATTAAAATTGGTCAAGCTGTAACGATAATAATATAAATTATTTCCGTCATTTAATAAATCGACTAAATTCGGTTCTATATTATTCGGTACTAATATTTTTCCTAAAGTTATTTAAGGAAATATGAAATTGCTCATTCTGTGGAGCCTTTTATAAAAAATTCGTAAATGCTTATGATCAAAACCTACTGATTCATTTTTCTGTAAAAGACATATTTCACAGTCCATCATAATACACTATCACCAGAAAAGATCAGTGGTACAGCCAGAAAAGATTAGTGTATCGTTTTGAAGAATAAAGATGATTTATTTTCAAAATATTTAACATCGAGAGGCTATATTCTAAAAAAAGGTATAATTAATGTCTGTACTTTGCGCAATAAAGTTAAGCTGGATAGTATTTTAAAGATATTGGTATTCAATTATGCCAAGTTGTTCGTAGACACCGGCTAACTTTTTCTTCCGGGTTTTGAGCA
Source organism: Maratus michaelseni (assembly GCA_963931845.1). Taxonomy (NCBI): domain Eukaryota; kingdom Metazoa; phylum Arthropoda; class Arachnida; order Araneae; family Salticidae; genus Maratus; species Maratus michaelseni. The sequence continues at coordinate 91,310,941 of OZ007586.1, read as the reverse complement.
ACATTTTGTGGAATTTTCCAAGTGTGATCAAAATATTTAACATCGCGAAGATATATTATAAAAAAAAAACTGTAATGTCTGTACTTTACGCAATAAAGGTAAGCTAAATAGTATTTTAAGGACATTGATATTCATTTATGCCAAATTATTCGTACCAATAATGTAACATTTGTTTCTGGGTTTTAGGCAACATTTTGTGGAATTTCGTAAGAATGTGACGCCTGAGATATCATCAAGGACGAAAAGAAGCTTATCAAAACGAATCGTGAGCTAATAATATAAAGGATACATTTTCTCGAACCTCCATTTTATTCTTTCTTATTGCATAAAAGAAAAAAAAATCCAAAATGAATATAAATTAACGTAATTAAATATTCAGTTATTAATCAGTCTGCCCTTTAGAATTCTTCATGTTTGTCTTAGAATGCTTAGCATGTTCCCGCGCCTCATGAAAAGTGATGGAGTATTATGTATGAAGGCTCTTAGGCAATTCATGTCTTGGGGCCCTTTTTTCTCTCAATTAACGATTTAATTGACGGAGAAAGTATTTTACTAAAGCACGTTTATTTATTTATTATTATCTTTTTTTTTTTAGTTTTGAATTTATTTAGAAATTTGAGTGTGAATTTTCGCAAAATAAATGCATTTCACTCACCATTAAAGAAATGTGTTGGAAACGTCTAAATAACCAAATATACAATCTTTCACAGAAAAAAAAATATTTGAAAGGCGTGTGTGTAGTAATTAGTAGCTATTGGAGGAATATGAAAACGTAAAACGTTTGTAACTTGGATTTCAATTTGTATTTTTAATGACACACACAAACAAATATGTTTTTATGAATTTTCATGCAAAAAAATAAATAATAAATAAATAAATAAATAAATAAATAAATAATTTGATCAAGTCTAGAAACAGAAATAATTTTCTCTGATTATGCTTTGTAATTTGTTGATGTAACACGTTGACCGCCACATATTGTGACAAAGTGGATTATTTGGCAGACATTTATAAAGCGGTTTTCATTGTTTATCTAGTCGATTTACAATTCCTAATCGCAGCAATATTTGTTACGTTTATACAAAAAGTTAATTTTATACATTAATTTCATACATTCTGAATTTTACGCAATACAGGTGTAAGCTAAATAAAGGACATTGATATTCATTTATGCCAAGTTATTCGTAGAAAGAATGTAATCTTTGCTACCGAGTTTTGGGAAACATTTTATGGAATAGCGCAACTGTGTGATGCATGAAATTCCATCAAGGACGAAAAGAAGAGTGTGAAAACTAATCGCGAGCTAATAATATAGTTTGTTCTTAAAATGATACATTTTCTCAAAAGTTCATTTTATTCTCCCTTATTGCATAAAAGAGAAACACCGAAAATGAATATAGAGGAATGTAATTGAAAATGTTTAGTTATTAATCAATTTAAATTTAGAGTGTCTAGCATGTTCCATGTCCCGTGCACAGTGATGGATTATTCGGTTTGGCAATTCAAGTTTCGAGGCATTTCTCTCAATTAATCATTTAATTGGCGAAAAAATTTTTAAAGAAGATTTTTTTCTTGCAGGTTTGAATTTATTTAGAGATTTCAGTGCGAATTTTTACAAAATAAATGCATTTCTTCCACCAATAAACAAATGGAAAAATATAGAGCTAATATTTTTTAGAAAGGTCTAAAACACAAAATATGCAAATTTTCACAAGAAACATATTTGAAAGGTGTCTGTGTAGTAATTAGTAGATATTGAATGAATAAGAAAACGCAAATCGTTTCTAACTTGGATTTCAATTTTGTGTTTAACCTTCCTACCCTGAATGGGTCTAATCGACCCATTTCTATTTTTTATTTCATGATAGCTCCCTCGGGTTTTAAATAAATACTCTTATATTTTAAGTATTCCTCAAACAGATAAATATCTTCGGTTTATAATTTTTTCAGACTTCAGGAATTATTTTTTTTAGCCAAAATAAAAAAAGTCACATATTACCTGAATGGGTCTAATCGACCCATACCACTAATCGCGTATAAATGCATGGAAAACAATAAAATAGTATGTATTTCGAATAATGATCGATAGATGGCGCTACCATACTGATATACTCAAGTAATGTTTTTCTTGTTTTGGAGTATTTAGCCATTTTGTATGCAATATGGCACGTAATAAGCGCGGTCTTACTGATGATGAAATCAGAAAGCTTTGGCAAGAGCTCCCTAGTGATGAATTTGATAAAGGGAGTGATAATGATTTGATTGAAACAGATGAATCTGATCATTTATCCATCGAAGAGGTTGATGAAAAAACAGATGTTTCCGATACAGAAGGTGAAACGGCGGAGTCTCCATCCTCCTTTATTAGTCGCAACAAAACTGAATGGTGTAGATCCCCTCCACCTACATAAAAAAAACGGTATGTACTAGTACATAATTTATATTTATTATATTCGATATTTATTTTATATAAATTGTTCATATTCAGGGGTTTTGCAAGCTTTGGAACCCTTCCCCCCCCTCCCCTTCCACCATCATGGAAAAAAAAATTATCTTCGAGGAAATTTATAAAGATTTGTTCGGAATTTATATGCTAGGAAAAGAAATAAATGCCCTTTAGAGGAATCGTAGTCCCCCCCCCCTTCCCCCTGTCATGCAGACATGTACAGGGGGATCAGGCATTACTCCTGTACAGGGGGATCAGGAATGTCAGGCATTACTCCTGTTCATATATATTTTACATTCATTTGTATTTTCTGACTTCTATTATTATTTTACAGACAACATAACATTATGAATTTAACCCCTGGTCCTACACGTTTTGCAATTCAGAGGATAACTGAACACTCTGTGTCAGCAATGAAGCTTTTCTTTACAGATGACATGTTCAAATTAATTCTAGAAGAAACTAACAGAGAAATGAAGAGAGTATGCTCAGAAAAGAATAAAAAATACACATTGGTTTCTGTTGAGGAATTTGAAGCTTACATTGGTAAAAAAAATTAAACTGCTATTACAATAATTTATAGATAAATTGAAAAAAATGCAAATGATTCCGCGGTTTGAAATTTAACCATTTTTTTTTCATTTTGAAGTAATTTTTATAATATTATTTTTACAGGTTTGCTAATTTTAGCTGGTCTATATAAATCAGCAGGAGAGTCTCTCAAAGAGTTATGGAGTGAAGAAGATGGCCGCGACATTTTTCGTGCAACTATGTCTTTGCAACGTTTTGAAATTATTAGAGAGTTTCTTAGGTTTGACAACAAAGAAAGTAGAGCAAATCGGCGTCGTTTAGATAAGCTAGCTGCAATAAGATCATTATTTGATATGTTTGTTACTCAGTTGCCAAAGATGTTCATTCCTTACGAAAATGTTACAATTGATGAACAGCTTGTGCCTTTCCGTGGTAAATGCCCATTTAGGCAATATATACCGTCAAAGAAAAGAGGGAAATATGGAATTAAAATGTGGTTGATGTCTGATGTCAAAACATCTTATGTTTGCGCTGCTGAGATCTATACTGGAAAGCCTTCAGATGGTGAGCGAGAAAAATATCAAGGTAGAAATGTTGTGTTGCGCCTGGTAAATTCGATTGAGGGTACCGCTCGAAATATTACGGTTGATAATTTTTTCACGGATTATATTCTTGCTAAAGAATTATTGAAGAAAAAATTAACTATTATTGGTACTCTCAGGAAAAATAAGCCATTTATTCCTTCTGAATTTCAGTCATCACGTGAGCGAGAAACATTTTCCTCATTATTCGGTTTTCAACCAGATATGACACTTGTTTCATATGTGCCGAAAAAAAACAAATCGGTAATCCTCCTTTCAACTATGCATCACGAGGCCAAAGTTTCAGTTGAGAAAGAAAAGAAACCAGATATAATTTTATGTTATAATGAAACTAAAGGTGGAGTAGATACTACTGATAAGTTAGCTGCTGCGTATACATGCAAAAGGGGCACTAGGCGATGGCCTGTGTGTTTATTCTACAATTTAATTGACCTAGCTTCAATAAATGCATATGTTGTTTTTATGCATGTAAATCCTTCTTACAATAAAAACAAACTATACAAAAGGCGCCTTTTTCTAAAGGAACTTGGCAAACAGCTGACCGAACCTCACAGAAATATTAGGATGAAACAAAATATCCGAGTAACCATAAAGAATAAATTGGCTAAGTCAGCAGGTGAAAAAAAAGAAAGTATTAGTTCAAATAAACGTGGAAGGTGCAAAGAATGTTGTCCAAAGAGAGATCGAAAAACGCAGACGAGATGTACTTTATGCTTATCATTTCTTTGACAGGAGCATCTAAATGTGTACTGTAAATCTTGTTTATCATAAAAATGTTTCAAGAACAATGGAAATAAAACAAATTTGCACTATTTTTTTATTATTATTTTCCAAGTTATTGCTTATACAAACAAGCCATTGGAAGTAAGAGGGGAAGGGGGGCGGAGTAAAAAAAAGGGGGGGGGGTGAGAATTATAAATTTTGTTGTCTCTAATAGTGAATACAAAAATAATATATGAAATAAAGCTAGATAAAAATACTTGTTTTGAGCTAGAATAAATATACACTAAACTGGGTCTAATCGACCCATTCAGGTAAAACGTAACTTTTTTTCAACAGGGTAGGAAGGTTAACCACACACACACATAAAAATTTTTTTATAAATCTTCATACAAAAAAAAAAAAAAAAAAAAAAAAAAAAAATTAAACTTTATAAAGTCTGTAAAGATAAATAATTTTCTCTGATTATTCTTGGTAGTTTGATGATTTAACACGTTGACCGCCACAAACAAAGTAGCTTTTTTAGCAGACAAACAAAGCATTTTCAGTGTTTATTGAGTCGGTTTACAATTCCCATTCGCAGCAAATGTTTGTTAATTTTCTACATTTTTAATTCAAAAATAAAATATTTTAGCTATTTTCGCAGGTTTGACGCCAGACTGAAATCTCCAAACATGCCTAAAAGGCCACGGGGTTTCTTTTGTTTAAAAATGCAGGGTTAATAAATAATCAATTGTTCCCGTTTCATAGAAATAAATTGTATTCAGTGAAAATATTCAAGTTACACATATTCGTGTGATATGACGCCCCGGGAAATATTGCTAGCACACATATTTATGTGGTATGGCGCCACGGGAAATATTGCTGGCACACAGATATGTGTGCCATGACAGTCAATGTTTTAAGAAGAAAAGGATATCTGTTCGGCAACATCAATTAATCTAACAAAACCTTATCTTTTTAATTGCTAATATGATTCATATGGTATAAATCAGCAAAACGTAAAGTAATTATGCCAATAAATATGTAAATATATAAACAAATATATATATAATACACATAAAAATAATAAAATTCAAATTATTTTTTTAGTTATAAGCTTTTCTATTTCTTCTGTTATGTGTAATTGTTTCTTTGAATAACTTAAATATTCTACTATTAATAACAGAATAGTTATTCAATTATTATCAAAACGGCGAAATAAGCTGTTTTTTCTTTTTTGTTATAACATAGCTGCAAATTTCCGATTTCTTACTAAGTCAAATAAATATCTTTTGAACCAGAAAATTTACCACACATTTTTTTCAATCTTGTTTAGAAGAAATACGAATTTTCAAAATGCCTCGTATCAATAATAAACGAAATAACTTTTTTTTTCGTATGTTTGAAACAATCTTTCAAACCCTAAATCTACCGTTATTTTTTTTATAATACTTTCATTACATGGCTTGTGATACTTTCGACTTTTTTTCAATAACTCGAATTTTCGACTTTTTTTTAATTAGCATTGGTAAGCATTCTTTAAATCGCCGTCATGCTTTACGGGCTTCCACTTAATGAATAAGAAATATATGTAATGCCTGGCATGGCGTTGAACGCCTGGCAAGCCTTATTTTTCAAACTCGTTTTCAAATAATAATAATAATAATAATGATAATAATAATAAAACACAAATTTAAAAATGTCTTGTATCAAACGAAAAAAAAAAACATATTTTGCTATCTTCGTAACAAATTTATGAATCATAATAAAGTGTGTTTTTTTTTACATATTTATTAAATGGCATATGATACATTCAACATCTTTTCCTGTAAAGAAAAAGTGAAGTTTTTATTTTATTTCCTTATTTAACATTTATAGTCGTCAAGTACTTTTATATTCGTCATAGTTACTGCTTCTCACCTAATGAATAATTAATGTGCAAAACGCCGGACGTATGTTTACCTAATTTATTACTTTAAATCTTGTTTTGGAAAAAAAATAAAGTTTGGAAGTGTCTTGTATGTCAATCGTGCAACAACGCAGGAAAATGACAGAAAAAAAATAATTGCAAGGAAACGTTAGAGATTACAAATTGTCAAGTGATCAAATCAGGCAAAACTTAAATATGATAATCGCTAAGTTGTATAATGAGCTTCATTAATATCATCATAATTTATTTTCTGTTTCTTTCTGTTCTCGACGTTTCTCGACAATTTTCCGTCATGATGCACACTGACGAAATTTCCAAAGTACTGTCCAATATCTGAAAACAAAAGTGACGCACTCTTTCTACGCACTGCTATGCATAATTGTACATCGATGTGTTTAAAGTACATTTTAGCTAACCATTATTGCGGAAAATAAAAGCTTTATAGTTTATTTTAGCTCATACCATCGTGATAAATATTTTGAAAATTAATGATCAATATTGTTCAAAACGATACACTGAAAATTAATCTTTTTTGGTGATAATTTTTAGTGTTTTATGATGGGCTGTGTTAAAAAAATGTATTAGTAGGTTTTGATTGTAAGCTTTGTTAGATGCTTGCGCGGGTCGTGTTGCACCTAACCCGAAAATGAAATTTTTGCCCAAAGTCAAACCGAACCGGACAACAACCCAACAACAACAACAAAAAATTCCTGTAAACCCGAACACCGACTCGAACTAGATACACTTGAACCCGAACCTGAACTGAACTCAAAATGAAAGAAAATTAATCCATATTTTAAAACATTTATGGATAAATGGTCTACAATTACACCTTTAATATCAATTTAATATCTTTTGTATAAATATTCAAATATGTAATTTTTTCATGTAAAAATGTTCAGGACTTTCTTTTGAAAAATCGGGTAAATTCGATCCAAAAGAGTAAAAAATTACCCCGAAACCGACCCGAATTTGAAACATTTAATGTAAACCCGACTCCCAATGGAAACAAGTTAGCTTCAATCCGACCCGACTCACGGGTCGGATTGAAGCTAATTTTGTTCGGTTAAAATTGGGTTACCCAACTCGATGCAGGACTCTAAAGCATTTAGCAATTATTGAAAAGCGACCACCAAGATTTTTATACTTCCTTACATACTTTTTAGAAAATATTTTGACTTTATTAAATATAATAATGGCCTAAAATAAAGCCAGACCACCAAGATATTTATACCTCCTTACATAGCTTTTAGAAAATATTTTGATATTCAACCGAATCCAATCGAATTAATAAATCAGAGAAACAATTTCTAATCTTATCGTTACAACATGTTTAATTGCTACTTTTTTATAACTTGAGAAAAAACTGCTGTTTTATTATTTAATTATTTCACTTAATAAATCAAAGAAATGGCTTTAATTTTACACTGAATTTTACAAAATCACCCTATAGAGTATTTGTGAACTCTACGTTTCATAAATTACAGGCAAGCAATTATATAGTAATCCAATTCACTCTACTGACGATTAACTTGACCTCAAAGAAAACTCAGAAAAACAGAAAACGTTTCGAGTTATGGCCAAGATTTCAAGAAAACACGTCCCTGTGGGACGTATGCCTTCATTTCAAACAAAAAATTAAGAAAGTTGCAGAAATGAAGAAATACATTCAAAATTTTCAATACGGTCTTATAAAATAATTTTTTGGGGGCGGAGAATAGACTGTAATTTGAGAAACACACTGTAAAAGAATACAAATGTGTCTTAATCTACGAAAATATAACTCCGTACGGAAGTATGCAATTACCTCTTCCGAGTGTCACAGGATTCCAGAAAGCGTTCTTTAACTTTAGAAATCACAGAAACCAATATATTTTCGAGATTTAAAGAAGCATTAATAAAAGAAGTTTATTTTGCTGCCACTGATTTTTAGAAGTCTTTCCGAGTAGTTTTATTGTGTATTAATAATTTTTCTCAAACCGGAATGTCATTTTTAGGATACTATCACTTTTCAATTAAGCATTCTCTGCTGCCTAAATCAATTTATACATGCAAGAGTAACAAAATAATATTAATTTTAAGGTTAATATTAATGCTGTTAATCTATACTATTAAAAACCGTTCGCGTATCTATCTATGTAACCTCAAAAACTCGAAAACCGCAGGGCGCAGGGCTAAGAAATTTTGCACACGGGTAGCTGGTAGGGCGGTCATGAACGATCGGAACAAAAAATTCGAAATTTTTAAATAGATTTTTGATAGATTAAATATTAATTAAAATCCATCCACAAAGAGATTTCATCAAAAATCCGCTTTTTTTCATTGGTTGGTTGGTTGTATGATATCTCCACAGAAGTCATTAAATAAATCAAGGTAGCATTTGCAAGTGCGATTCGAGTGTTTAAATTCAATTGATCAGAGATTATATGATATGTAGACAATCAACTTAATTATTAACCGTTGCCAAATGCTAAAAACTTAACTTTAAAGGATTTTATCGACTTAATGAATGATAATTAGCTGGGTTAAGGGTTTTTTTTTTTTTGCATGACGTATATTAGTATGATAGAGATTATTAATACAGAAAACTTTATTTAACAGATTATTTGTTAAATTTGCGGGGATGGGAAGGGGGGTGTAAGCGACTTTTATTAAATATAAAATTTATTTTACTTGACCGCGCGCCACCTGGAGGCGGCTTTTTCATTAATTGACCCTCCTTATTAATAAATCCAAATCTACTGCTCTGATTTCAACAGAACTAATTACATTTAACAAATTTAACTTTTTTAGCTGAACTCGTAACGTTTAATCGCTGTTTTATATAGATAATACCACTATTTTAGAATAACAGTTTTTATAAAAATTAAATTTATGTTCCTAATAAAAGTACAGAGCCCGTATTCAGTTGATGCATACCAACACTCAAAATTAGTGATTTGTTGTTGAGCACTTGACCGCGCGCCTTCTCGCGGACCCTCCCTCAAGGTTTTTTCTCTAACTGTGCTTTATTTTCAGAACTCAGATAATTATGTTCCTAACTTCTCCAAACCAGTTCCATTTTGCTAAATTATCATAAAAATCAGCATTCATAGCTTCAGCGTGTATTTCTAGAAAACAGCTACCAGTATTTCCGAATAATAGTCTAAGCAAAATTTCAAATTTACTTCCTAGCTTAACCAAATGAATCAATCTTTAAAGATGCATATAGAGGTTCTCCTAATTTATCATTTGCGGAAAGGCACTTAAACATCCGTTCCCGCTCCGGCCCCTCCCTCAAGGTTTTTTGTCTAACTTTACACTGTTTCCATATCTCAGCAACTAATTTTTCGATTTCAGTCAACTGATTCCAAACATCATATTTAACTTAATAATCAACGTCTATATCATTAAAATAAATTTATGAGCAGCGGGTACCCCTATTTCCGAATAACAGTCTAAGACAAATTTCTAATAAAGTTCCTAGCTTAACCAAAAGAACGAATCTTTAAAGATGCATAGTGGTCCTCCTAATTGGTTATTTACTGAAGTGAACTTGAACACCCACTCCTCCCCGGCACATCCTTCAAGGTTTTTCTCTAACTATGTCCCGTTTCCATAACTCAGCAACAATCATTCCGATTTCAACGCAAGTGTTTCCAAACATTGTAATTAACCTAATAGTGACCCTCTATAACATTAAAGTAAATTTATGAGTAGCAGTTACCACTTTTTCCGAATAATAGTTTAAGCCAAATGCGCAATTAAGTTCCTAGCTTAACCAAACGAACGAATTTTTTAAGATGTATAGTGGTCCTCTTAATTAGTCATTTTCTGAAGGACATTTGAACATCCCCTCCTCCCTGACCACCTCTTTCAAGATTCTTTTCTCTAACTATGCCCCGTTTCCACAACTCAGCAACTATCTGTCCGATTTCAACGCAACTGATTACAAACATTATAATTAACTTAATAGTTACCCTCTATAACATCATTTTAATCTATAACATTAAAGTAAATTTATGAGTAGAGTTACCACTATTTCTGAATAATAGTTTAAGCCAAATTTGCAATTAAGTTCCTAGCTTAACCAAACGAACAAATTTTTAAGGATGCACAGTGGTCCTCCTAATTAGTCATTTTCCGAAAAGGACACTTAAACATCCCTTCCCCCCGACACCCCAGCAAGGTTATTTTCTCTAACTGTGCTTATTTCATTAACTCGGCTAATAATGTTCCCATCTTCTCCAAACCAGCTCACTTTTGTAGCACGTCTACTATACGGTGTCGTATAGGCAGCGGAAACCTGTGTCAGAATTTCGTTCGGAAAGAGGTTTGTTTAGAAAAGAATGCTCCCCTGGCGGTGGAAGGTGGAAATAAAAGATTTTCCTGAGCGTACGAGTATGTCCGTTATACGGTGCCGAAGACATCGGAGACCCGAGCCAGAGTTTCGTTTTTAAAGAGATTTACGTTTATTACACGGACCCGGGCAACGCCGGGCGGATCAGCTAGAATAATCTACTGCGCGTATATAAATCTATGTAACCTCAAAAACTCGAGGGCTCAGGGCTACGAAATTTGGCACACGGGTTGCTGGTACGGGGCCCATGAACGATTGGGTAAAAAAAAAAAAATGAAAATTTTAAATAGATTTTTTTTTTATATTATCTGTTTGACGAATTTTTGTCATTTTTTTTATGTTTAACCCGTAATCACGCGATTTCTAACCAGTTCTAAATGTTTACTGCAATGTGAGATATGCATATTATGGGCGCCAAATGCAGTACTAAGAAACTGTAGCGGGTATTATACACTGTAAAAAATGACCAATGTTTCTTATTTTATGAAAATATGCTATAACCACGAACGAAAATATAATATAATCTTTTGAGTTATACGAAATTTCAAATAACATGTTACATTGTCTTTTGAATCCCCAGAAACGAATACATTTTCAAAATTTAAAGAATAATTTATAAAAACAAATTATTTTTAGCTGCCCGAATTTTTCAGAAACTTTTCTGAAGGGTTTTTAAAGTGTATATTAATTAGTGTCCTCAGGCTGGAATACCTGTATTTCGAATGTTATCCATTCTCATGTACACGTTTTTAGCCGCATAAGTTAATTTATTCATGAAAGAATAAATAACTTTATGTATTTTAATGTTATTGTTAACGCTGTTAATTTTGCATGTTTGTCTGTTAAACATTTTTTTTTTTGAGCATGAAAATGTTTACTTCAGAATTGATAGCATTCGAAAAACAGGTATTCCGGGCTGAGGACACTAATTAATACACTATACAATCCCTTCGGAAACGTTTCTGAAAAATTCGGGCAGCTAAAAATAATTTGTTTTTATAAATTATTCTTTAAATTTTGAAAATGTATTCGTTTCTGGGGATTCAAAATACAATGTAGCATGCTATTTGAAATTTCGGATAACTCAGAAGATTATATTATATTTTCGTTCGTGGTTATAGCATATTTTCATAAAATAAGAAACATTGGTCATTTTTTACAGTGTACGATAATTCTTTTACCTCGCATGGAAATAATTAGAGATTATTTAATTGCGCTTAACTATTACCTCTTTTTAAAAATAAAGAAAAACATTTCATTACAAACATCAACAAAACTTTTTATTATTATTTATTCTCTTATTTCAAAGATATCGTTTTATCGTCTGCTGCCATAGCAACATGATAAATTAAGTTTCATTTAAAAAAATGCACAGTAGTAGAACAATATTTTTCTAAATCGTATATTTATTGAACAACTCAACACTTTAACAGGGGGATTAAGTTCATTTTATTCACATATTAGAATTAAGTTCATGAACTCCCGTGCGTAGAACGGGTTAAACAGCTAGTTTACCATTATTGTGTGTTAAGCATATTTGTTGAATAAGAAAATGTTTACTTGAGAATAGATAGCATCCGAAGAACCTATATTCCCGATTGAGAAAACGGATTAATACACAATAAAAACTACTGGGAAACGTTTTCGAAAATCGGTAGCAGCAAAAGAAACTTTGTTTTTATAAATGCTTCTTTAAATCTCAAAAATATATTTGTTTCTGAGGTTTCTAAAGATAAAAAATGCTTTTCGGAATTATGTGTAACTCGATTGATTTTATGACGGCCAACTATCTACACGAGGGACATAGGCCCTAGGGGGAGTGCACTAGGGAGTCTTTCTAAGGGATCCTAACCCATATTTACGGCAAAGTTTGAAGAAAACTACGGAAAACTCCGAACGGTTAGGTCGACGAGCGCGACAGGGGTTTGAACACAGCACCTCCCATCTACCAGCATTGAGAGCAGAACCCCTCAGCCACTGGTGGGGCTATGTGTAACTCTGAAAAAGTAATTTTATATTTTCTTTTGTGTTTGCATTACATTTTCCTATAACAGCTGTCTTTTTTTTATAGTACATGCAGTAATTCAGTTCAAAATCACATCCAAATTTCATTAATATTAGAACATTTTTTAAAAAGTTAAAACACATTAGATGAACAGATAGATACAAAGACAAACCTAAGTCATAATATCATAAGTTAAATTTTCATATTAATAGTGTTAAAAACAGTTTAAAAAAATCGAATATGCAATGTTTCGATCCGAAATACGTATTTGGTTTGAGGGAAATTATAGCAGAGACTGTTGTGTTTAAATCCGCGGACAAAATGTATAATTAAAATTTTGTCAGATCTTGTGAAGATATTTACTGTACTCTAAAATTTCCATTCAACTCTTCAAGGCCTTGAAATGAATGATATAGTTTTCTCGTGTGCATTAAAAAAAAAATTAATAGAGAAAAAAATACACAAAATACAGTTTGGAACAATAATCTTATGCGCATGCGGACACAAAACAATATATTTAAGGACATTTTATGATTCAGAAACTTCAGTAAAATAAAACACAAGTATTATTTAATTATTTTTATCATTTTGAAATGTAAGAATAATTATTCAAAATAGTGAATTAGTTCCGTAAAAAATATTAAATTGAATTTGGTAACAAAATAAACCTTGATTTTATTGTAGAAACGTACTTGAGAACTGGAAGTTGAAATTATTATTCTTGCATAGTTGCATAATTATTCATTGCTTCATTAAATCATATCTGACCTAAGTTAAATTCTCTAAAATAAACAGAAAGTGTAATCATATGAATTTCACGCTTTGCACCAGCTGATTTATGAATTTTGCAAGATAAAGCTTATTTATTTATTTATTGAATGTATTTAAAATATTATTTTAATCAAAAGCTGTAATATTTGCAACTAAAATTGCTATAGCAATAGTTAAATATACGAGTAAACGTAAGGTGAATGTGTAGTATCGTGTAAAAATGGGAATTTCGCGCAAATTAGCGAGTTAACTCATTTTAATATGCACAAATATGTATGGAAGTAAATGTATATCTAGACACAAATAAATATTATTCTAATTAAATATATACCTTAAAAACATCCTGTTTTCACCCACATATTAAATTTTAGCGTTGATTTGTCTTCGTAAAATCACGCCTGGAATGTAACTTCCCGCATTGGATGTAGAATGAATTATATGTTATTATTTGAGTCTTAAATTTAAATAATCATCGAAAAACTGACGACTCTTTCATTGTTGTAGTTTCGGTAGGTATATTTGGAGATATACAGAGTCCGCCGAAATGTCCGGGTCCGGAAGAGGGCGAGTACATGTTCTTCAACTATGCGGAGTTAAACAAGGCGCTTGTCGACTACGCCCGGATGCGCAAATTGGCGAGTTAGCTCATTTTAATTTCCAGAAATATGTATGGGTGTAAATGTATATCTAGACACAAATAAATATTATTCTAATTAAATATATACCTTAAAAAATCCTGTTTTCACCCACATATTTAATTTTAGTAGTGATTTGCCATCGTAAAATCCCGCCTGGAACGTACTTTCCCGTATTGGATGTAGAATGGATTACATATTATTATTGGAGTCTTAAATGTAAATAATCATCGGAAAACTAACGCATCTTTTATTGTTGTACTTTCGGCAGGTATGTTTGGGGATATACAGAGTCCGCCAAAAAGTCCGGGTCCGGAAGAGGACGAGTTCATGTCTTTCAGTTGTATGGAGTTGAACAAGGCGCTTGTCGACTACGCTCGGACACACCTAAACGAAACGGAAGAAAGCAGGAAAAAGGGGCTCGAAGAAATGAAAGAATTCGTCAAAAGTAAGTTGCACTTGGAACTTAAAAAATAATGCATTGACTTTTCCATTATACCACCCTGACGGGCTCACACAGGCCTGCGAAGAATTTTTTTCTTCAAAATGAAAGGTGTTCTTTATGTATTTTTTACGTTGATTTCAAGAGAAATACTAAAAATATTCTATCACGTACTGTTTTAATGTATAATTACTGGTAGGTTGTAAATTTGCTCAAGAGAACTTCTTCCAATTTCTAAAACATAAATTTACTCATACAGACATCAATAAACTGGTAGCAGATTACTGCTGACCTCAGCAGCGCACGTGAAAAAAAGTCATAAGAGGGGAAAAAGAATAAAAAACACCTTTTTTCCATGGGAAGAAAAGGCATTACAATTTTTTTTGACTTTGTGGAAGCTTTCACAAACGCGAAAAATGTTTAGAAATGTATAAGATGCTGTTTATGTTGAAGTGTTTTTACAGACTTTGAAAGCTCTGTTTGATTTTCATGAGTTTCCATATTTACTTTGTGTAAAACTTTTAATTTGGAGAAAATAGATTTCCATATCGAAAAAAACTTTAGAAACACCTAGAAATGTGTAGAAAAATAATAAAAATAACTATTTCGCGGCCTTATGTTTATTAATATCACGCATTACTCAAAACGTCGCATAAGAAGGAGACTTATTGCTCTAAAATTTTATACACATGCATTACACGGCACATAATGAACATAAAGTTTTAAGTAATAACAAATATAATGTATCTGGCGGCGATTCTGTTTAAATATGCGATTAAATTTACTGGTGTAGGAAAAGCCTTATCTCCAGGATATTATTGATATCTGAACACATTTTGTAACTGGAAGTATGTTTCTATGATGACGTGGTTTACGAAATAATTGTTTTTACCTCTTTTCTGAATAACTCAGTATATGTTATCATACAAGTTTATTTTAATTTACAAATATATAATTTTTTTTGTAGCACAATTTAGAATTTTTCCTTATCTGTCCGAGTTGTTATGGAAGGTTCTTGAACATTAAAGAGTCTTTTGCAGCCGATTAAGTATCGAGTCCTTGAATTTTAATCACTTTTGCTTTCCTGATACTCGAATTACTAAAAATATATATGAGAGAATAATTTTGCGACGCAGTTTGTCATTTTTTCCCTTATCTAATTTCAGTGAAAGTAATATTCTACATTAGTGAAATTCTTCGCACTTTATTTTTGAACATTGTTGTAATTCTCTGGGTAAAGAAAGTAAATGATAAACTGTTGCATTCATTTTCAAATTCGGCGGACTGTTTTTAATTCAAACTCCAAAAGAACATGTAAAATATTCCAACTATCTAAAATGCGAATGAACTAAAATTTACGTATGAAAACGAAGTATAAACAACATAACAGAAAAGGAATAATAATTTTATCTTAAAGAATGACTGGTTTGTGTTTAAAAAAGAAAAAACGAAAAAATCATTTCGTAAAACAAAGCTACACAGTTATGGAAATACTCATTTTCTTTGATTGATTAAAAGTGTTTTTGGTGTTATATTAGGTTTAACTGCTTAAGCAACCAATTGAGAAAAATTTAATAAAATTCAGGTTTCGCACGGTTCCTTCATTTGAGTATTATCATGTCAGAATTGCAATCTTCGCATTATTTAATGAGAGAAATTCTGTGATTAAATAAGTGTTTACTTAAAGGGTAATTATTTTGTGTTCAAAAAAGAAGAAAGAAAAAACCGTTTCGTAAAACAAAGCTACATACCTACAATAGTTCCTTTCAGAAACCCCTTAACTTAACACAATTAGTTTGTTTTATATATTTAAGAATATACTCATTGTCTTTGATTGATTAAAGATGTCTTTGATGTTATTAGGTTTAACTACCTGAGCAACCATTTGATAAATATTAAATAAATTCAGGGTTCGTACTTTTCTTACATTTGAGTACTATCATTTCAGAATTGCAATCTTCGCCATATTTTATGAGAAAAATTCTGCGATGAAATAAGGGGTACTTAAAGGTAATAATTTTGTGCTCAAAAAATAAAAAATAAAACAACATTTCGTTAAACAAAGCTACATACCTACAATAGTTCCTTTCAAAATCCCATTAACTTAACACAATTAGTTTGATTTACATATTTAAGAATATACTAATTTTCTTTGATTGATTAAAATGTGTCTTTGATGTTATTAGGTTTAACTACCTGAGCAACCAATTGAGAAATATTAAATAAAATTCAGGGTTCGCATGGTTTCAACATTTGAGTAACATCATTTCCCAAATGTAATATTCGCCTTACTTAAGAACTGAAATTCTGCAATTAAATAAAAGGGAAATTGCTATTCGGAAGTAATGGTAGTTAAAATAAAAAATGCAACAAATCGTCCTGTCATTCGGCCGTTTTTATAGATAACAGTTACTTAACCGTAACTTTAATCGATCCTGACCAGCACTGTTAAAAATCTACAGCAAATTTTCCAGTCATTTAGCCATTTTTATAGAAAACGGTTAAATAACGTAATTTATCTCTATTCTTAACCAATGAGAATGCTTCATAATATACTGAAGTAACCATTATCTGTATAAAAGGGTTGAATGACTGGACAGTTTGCTGCAGATTTTTAAAAGCGAATGAAAACGCTTCATATTGTGGTCAAGTAATCGTTATTTATAAAAACGGTTGAATGCCTGAGGAGAATTTGCTGCAGTTTATTAGCAGTGTAGACTCTGGGTAAACCCGTTCTGTCCAAGGTTATATAAGGAGATGAATATTTAAATACCCATTAGCAACAGTGGTTTTTTTCCTTACGTAAAAGAAACCATAGTGATTTAATTAATTTTAGGGATAACAACAAAAACAACAACAAAAAAGATTTTTTCTGGTTAACCCTATATTAGGCGTAATGAGTCGATCTGTTTTGAAATTTCGCAATCTACGATGGGGTATTTCACTCCATATGAAGGGTTCATATCCAAATGAAAATAATTAGGAACAATTTTTCTGTTTATTTTTATTATTACGTGAAATCTTGAATCCCAGTACAGCATTTAATACAGTAGATTACCGATTAACTGAACTGAAGTGGACCGGAATAATCTCAAATTAAGTGGGAAGGAACTATTTACTTTTAGCAAGCACTGAGCAAAAATAAAACAAATTTAGACTTATAGCAAAGAAGAATTTCTGAGGAATATGACCCCTCTATTCTAAATTGGCTGGATTCGAACGTTGATCTCCTATTTTCAAACTAGAGACGTTACATTTTCACAAATAATGCTTGATTAGATCACCACAATATTCATCACTTATATTCTGTCACATTTCCTTCGTGACTTTCCGCATAGAATTAGTCGCAAAATGTTTGAAAATGGTTTAAAAGTGGATTAAATACCTAATACGCACTGTAAAAAAAATGGGTCTATCTACTAAAAAAAGGTTTAGTTTTTCTCATTGATTTTTGCAATTACTAAAAAATATTTTTGTATTGTTACTCAGTTACAAGAAAATCTGTAAGAATTACTAGAAAACACCTAGCAACATTACTCGAAAACATCTAGCAACGATTCTGGTTTTTAGTACTGGTTACTAAAAAAATCTGTGGAATACAAATATACTAAAAAAATTTTAGTAACCTCTGAATTTTTTTTTACAGTGCGTCGGCCGATTTTTTACGAAAACCTATAGAGTTTTTCGACAGTAGTCTATAACATATTAGCAAAATGAGACTCAATCAGAAGCATCGTTTGAGAGTTACCGCATTCACTCATTCACACACACACAAATCATGATTAGACAATACTTTCCTTACACTATCATTTCGAAAAGTATAAAAAATACCAACACCGCCGCTGTTATCCGTATTAAATCTAATGTGTCTTTTCTCTGATTATCCGCAAAAAATATTACATAAAAAAAAACATAACAAGTTGGAAGTTGTACGTCAAACGTGACAAATGAGGTGCGTTCGCACTATAGCTAGTTATATAAATATTCAGATCTTGGTGATTTTTAATTCTGTGAAATGAATTATATCGTCTGCAGATTAATTTCCGTAATAAAATAAATATCTCGGTCGCTTGACAATTAAACATTGGAAGCTCCTATAACAAGAAAGCACGGATTTAAAAAAAAAATTAAATTTCTTAATAAATGTTTTTATTAATATTTTCTAAAGTTTTGATTCGATTTTTATAAAATTTGAAATGTTTCGACAAAATTCTGCAAAGATAATATATCTTAAATTTCAAACCATTCGGTTGGGTAGTTTTTGCGTTGTTATATGCGGACGGACGGACCAGACGACGACAATAGGTGCTACGTATTTATATAATTACGAACGCACCTAAAAACGGGTTCGTTTATAGAGGAATATGTGATAAACACGCTGAAGCTGACAATTTTTAACTAGAAGAATTATTTTTAGCGCTATTTAATGTTGAAATCGGTTAAAATAGTTCAAGGACATAAGTTTTATAGGATAAAACTATGCATAGCAATTTAATTCTCTCTTCAGGCATGTATTTGACTAGATTGTGGTGTGCATTGTCCAATAATTTTCATAATTTGAATATTTTGCGAGTTTATTTTTTAATTTTTTATTAAAATTTCATTATCAGAATAGAGTTAATCAATCTTTTGAAATAGCCATTTTTATAATTCGTTACCGCAATTTAACAAGTTGGAAATTGTATGTCAAACGAGACAAATGAGGTGCGTTCCTACTATAACTAGTTTTATAAATATTCTGATCTTGGTGTAATAGCTGTTGCACTCTTATGCAAAAATACATGAATACAAAATTTATTTTATGTGCAGATTTTCATATTATAGATATTAATTTTATTTTATAAAATTCAGTTTTAATACCCTTTTACAAACAATTAATTACATTTCTGTTACATTAAAATTATACTATGTGCAAAGATTCAATACAAGACAATGTAAAAAAGAAATCATCATTATTATTCCAGAGAAATGAATTATATCGTCTGTTATTATGATATGATTAATTTCCGTAATAATATAAGTACATTTTAAGTTGACAACATTTTATCTTTTGTTGACATTTACTGAAAAATTCCAATGGAAAACTTAAGCCGAGCTTTTAAAATTTCAGAACTAGAAATCCATGTTTAGTCTCTTTTTCCATTTAATATCTATTTCTCCGGAAACATCTATAAAAAATATATATATATATACTGTCGGTAGAATATATGATTTGTATAATTAAACAATTTTAGAATACAAATTTGATTTTTTAATTCAGTAATACTGAAATAATATGACTCCATCTTAAATAAGACGTAATCACCATGGCATCCTAGAATTATTACCTATCATGGGATATCACTGAATTAATGACGTATGATAAGATTTAATAGAATGAAGAAAACTTTTATTAAATATCTTTTCAAGTTTCAATTCGATTTTCACAAAATTTGAAATCACTCGACAAAACTCTGCAACGATTATATATATGAAATTTTAAACCATTCGGTTGGGTAGTTTTTGTGCTGTTATATGCGGACAGACGGACGGACCAGACTACGAATTGTGCTACGCATTTATATAATTACGAACGCACCTAAAAAGCATGAATAATAATATTTCCAATCGAGGTATTTTAATTGAAATATATATTTGAATGTTGATTACACGTGAATATTAAAAATGACAGAAAACTTAAATCATTACATGCGACTAGCATTTATTTGTGAAAATTACATCCTATTTAAAACGATATGTGCATTTTCATTCATAGAATTATTTTGCCGCATTTTTACAAGAAACTGTTTAAGAGTAAATATATTTTGATAAAAAATACATTATTTTTTAGGATTAATTATAGGGCTTTTACGCGTGAACATCACGCCATATTCAGCAGATGACGAACATTTGCATTTATAAATGATAAATTAAAACTTCTGTTGGTGTTGTCATATTTAAAATGAAATATCAAGAAAAAGTGAATATTTCCAGATACATAAATATTTTATTACGATTGCACAAAATGTAAATTCCAAAAACATTTCCATCCATGGCTCACTTTTCCCAGATCTTTTTTCCTTTTATTATTCAGGAAATGGGGAAGGACAATGATATTTTATTAAATTAACAGCGCTTTTAATGCGTATTTCACTCACTGAGTGCATTTCTAAAAATAAAAATAATATTTATCTTCCAATGGCTACTGACTTTCTACATTTGCAGCTATTTTTTCTCTTCTTTTAAAACAAAGCAAATTATGACATTTGTTTTACAAGGGACAGTATACATATTAAATTTCGATATTTAATTTTTATACAGCTTCCTTTTACTATGACTTATGTCGAGAAAAGATTGCCCCTGTGTCTAAGAAGGTAAACAAAATTACACTCTTTTACTATCAAAACTTCCTGGATTATGACACTTTAGATTTTATGATTGTTCAGTATTTACGAAAAGTCGCATTTTTATTGCTGGATAAGAATCCCGAAATCACTCGAACACGGCCAAATAAATATATTTTTGAAATTTTGAAATAGATTTGGATACCCTGTTAACTTTGAAATAAATTGCAGTTCTTTGTAAATCTCGAATTCAAATAACCTAATCTTAGATCTAATAAAACAGCCAATTATAAAACTTTGAATAACGCAAAATCTATTAACATTTTCCTAAGGGAAATGTTATATAAATGTATTTTGGAAACGAAAATAAAACAATCACGCAGATCTAATATAGTATCTTGGTCAATCCGAAGCTGAAAAAAAAATCTATAAACATACATCCCGACCCAATACTTAAGTACTTTAATCTGAAACCGACCTGAAACCGAAATAAAAGAAAATGAATATTATACTTAAAAAGAAAAAATTACATTCCTCATGTTATTCGTATCAGTATGAAGTAAAATGTGTTTATATACTCATTCATATTTACATATATAATAATTTTAATCTGAAACTACATTAGAATTAGTATTTATAACGCATTATGTAAAAAAAAATAGAGTTGACCGGACTCGAACCCAAGCCGAAGCAAAAAGGTTAGAGTCGGGTTGTATTTAGGAAGAATCGAGGTACTCGATATAAAGCAAGACTAATTTACATATTTAAATTTGACGTCACAAAGCGTCCACCCTTGACATCCGAAAACGTATATTTATTATTATCCATGTAGTTTTGCTTTATTTCGATGCAATGAAACCGTTGGATTGTCTGTCAGAGTGACAAAGTGTGTGTGTAAGAGGAGGTCAAGGTTCTCAATTCTTAAACCGCATAATAACATGTATGAAGAGAAAGGCAGTTAAAAACCCGCTTCAAAAGGTATCTCTGACATTCGTTTCATTTTCTAAAAGTGAATCTGAACGTCATCATTTTTGACACGTGTCAGAAACTTTCAAAACCGTCGCATAATTTCACGTGGTATTTTTCTCGGACAACACGCATAGGAAAAAGAAAACAGAGGGTAAACTCTCTGCGCAGAGGGCATAAGCTAGACAGTATATATTATAGCTTTACTTCAGAAACAGGGGGTATACGGAGGGTCTGCACGGTCTAGGCCCGGCCCGCTGGCTAGACTCACGCCAATTGTCTTTCATGAGACTCGATTGAACGGGTTTAAATAGTGAATAGAGTAATCGAGTAATAATGAATAGTTTCTCATTCCTAGCCTTGTCTTCATTTTTTCCATTACACACCCAGACCTTACCTTTTTCTGCATACTCGGGCCAAGCTGGGCTGTGACTACTTTCTTTCCCCTAACCCATGTCGAACTCACATTTTACTTACTTATTTATTTATTTATTTTTGAAAAATAAAGTAATGTTGTATATTTGTTTAACGAAATCTTTAGAAATTTAATTTGGTTTAATAAATTATTGAGAAATAGTTTTTAAAAAATCTACCTTTTTCTTGAGGGTACCTTTTTTTTCTTTTACCATCTTTTTTTTTTCATTCAATTACATTGATTTGTTTACTGAATTATCATTTGAATGTCATCGTGTAAGTCAATTTTAAAATGAGTGTTTATGTACATAATTGTCTAAGTGGTCATTAATATTATTGTCATTTCGTATTCCATAAATTGTGGACATATAATTTGAAAATAAAATCTATGCATAAGTGAGTGTGCTTTTTGAATAATTTTAATTGTAGGATAATGTTGCTTCAGAAATACCAACAAGTTTTGTAAAATTTAAGTAGTTCCAATCCGAAACTTTAGATTTCGAAATGGGCAGGGCTCACATGAAAATTTGAGCTTTTATACCGGCTGTGCCATGCTGATAACGCTTTTGTACGGGCCACTAACCCGGGGACAGATTTTTAGATTTCATAACGGGCACAGCCAATAAAGCTTCTGTTTGAACCAGGGTGATCTGGCCCTGAAAATTTCAGCCCGTGCAGACCTCTATCGGAGTCTCTATAAACAATTTAGAAAGTATGAGGAACATACCACCATATACCCTCCATTACACCCCTGGTCTCGTACAAACGAACGAGGAACAAAAATGAAAATACTTTTGAATAAAAGGACTAGGGTCGAGAAGGCTTTAAAAATTGTACTTGCAATATTCATGTAAATTAAAATATATCATAGATCAATTATAAACTAAGACTATGCAGTGAATCAATAGTAAATAAAACACTGTATAAAAATATTATAAGATATGGTATTAGCTAAATAAATGTAAATAAAATAATATGTAATATTAACTAAAAAAGTAAATAAAATACTATAGGATAGTTGTTAAATATGACAACATAAATTGACACTACTGTAATATAATTTATTTCTTGATACTACATAATATGTGCATTGGTATTACAAAATATAACTTTATACAAATATTTAATAATATATAAAATAAGTGTATAAAAATATAATATATTTATAATATTATTTATTTTGTAAACATTATTTTTTTTCAAGTATTAGTGAATCGAGATACTAATCTTATTTTAATATTTTATAAATCTTTATATAAACCCCTAACAAAAAATGCATCAAAATCAGTATGGTCCTTTCGTTTGCTGTGTGTGTAATAAATATTTAAAATGTGAAAAAAATAGACAAAATTCATTTGCGTAATGTTTTTCTAAATATGAGTGAAATTTTATATAGTACCAATTTTATTCTAGTGTTTTATAAATCCTCATTTCCTTAAATTGAATATATATATCAAAATCAAAACTGTTCCTTTGTGCAATTTATGTGGAATAAATTATATTAAATGTGAAAATAATAGCAAGAATGTAAGAAAGGCCAAGTTTGATCTCCAAAAAGAACCTTTTAACAACTGTACCGAACCTAAACGTTATATAATATTGAATAGACATAATAAAGAATAAAACACGTCTAGAAGCAACTCCTATGTTTACCATTGATAGAGACGGCTTTCGTAGTCTCACCCTCGTTCTTTGTAGGTATATTTATGACGTGTTTTGACAAGGCCGAGCCATGGAGATGATATCTCCAGGACCACGCCTTTGAGGGGACTAGTAAAAAAATGTAAAAAGTATTGAAAGACTACGCATAAGACTCTCTCCTCGTTTGTATTATATAAATTATATTAAAACAGTTTTAAAAAAATTAAGACTTACAAATGATTAAATTTACAGACTTTACCTTAAATCCTGCTTTAAGTTTAAACAAAAACGAAAAATCATGCGTCAAGCATAGATTATGTAACACTTTCCAACGCTTCCAAAATAATTTTACAAATCATACCGTTTAATAAGCTAAAAGATAACATCTAAGTAATCCGAATGCTTTTATTCAGCCCTGTATAGGATCTATAGATTTGTATATATACTACATAGGATGTTAAATTTTAGTTCAGTTAGGAAACGCGTAGCACAGTTTAAAATTCTCCGTCTGGAGTTAAATAATACGGTAATGTGTTCGCGAACTTTTGTGCTTCCCTGTATAGGATATACAGAATTTATACACACCACATAATAAACAAAAAGCGAGTTAAAATTAAAATCGCGATCAGTAACTTAAAACGCACTTCCAGGAATTATTGTTAACTTACAGTAGAGAATTCTTTTGTGTGTCCCTGTAAATGAACGATGACTGCTGTACACACACTATTCTGTAGTAAGCCTCTTGAAATACACCTTAGTGATATATATAAATTTCAATGCGTTTAAAATAGGGAAACATTATTTAAATAAACCGCAGACGATTTTTCTCCATAGACGTAATGTAACAGAATTCTTTTGACTGTCCCTGTAAAGTAACTATAAGTGCTATGCACACCCTATTCCATATTAAGCTTCTTCTAATGCACCTTAGTGATATATATAAATTTCAATGCGTTTAAAATAGTGAAACATTATTTAAATAAACCGTGAAGGATTTTTCCCCATAGACCGCAATGTAACGGAATTCTTTTGAGTGTCCCTGTAAAAAAACTATAAGTGCTACACACTTCCGTTGAAATAGGGAACATGCTATAGATAACGACTATAACATATAAAAATTGCAGAGCAATCCGAGCATATTTACGGGAGTTAGAGCACGGACAGACGGACAGACGGCAGACGGCCAGACGGCAGACGGCAGACGGCCAGACGGCAGACGGCAGACGGCAGACGGCCAGACGGCAGACGGCCAGACGGCAGACGGCCATACGGCCAGACAAACCGAAGTCATAAACACTTTTCAACTAGGTTGGAAAGTGTTAAAAAGTGTCTGTAAACCTCGATTAAGCTTAATGCTTGCGCTATAAAAAAATAAATATGCTTCTTAATCTACGAAATTATAATATAACCTCATCCGAGTTACATACTAT
Organism: Maratus michaelseni; assembly: GCA_963931845.1. NCBI lineage: Eukaryota > Metazoa > Arthropoda > Arachnida > Araneae > Salticidae > Maratus > Maratus michaelseni. The sequence goes on along the minus strand of OZ007586.1, from coordinate 91,285,764 downwards.
TCTGAAAAAACATTCTTTTATCGTTAAAGACCACAGAAACTAATACATTTTCGAGATTTATAAAAGCAAAGTTCCCTTTTCTGCTCGTAATTATCGGAAACGTTCCACAACTGAATTTGTACTTGCAAGTGTAACAAAATTATATTAATTTTAATGTTAATATTAATGTTGTTAATTTAGCACATTTTGTATGTTAAACATATTTCTTTAACGTAAAAATGATTATTTGTGAGTGAATAGCATCCGTAAAACGTAAATTCTGGGTTGAGAAAACTGATTAATACGCAGTAAAAATTATTCGAAAACCATTCCGAAAATTACAGGCAGCAAAAGAACTTTGTTTTAATGACAGATTCTTTAAATCAAAAAAATCTATTGGTTTCTGAAGTTTCTAAAGATAAAAGAACGCTTTTCGGAATCGTGGGTAATTGTATATTTTCGTATGTGGTTATATTACATTTTCGTAGATAAAAATCGTTTGTCTTTTTTTTCAGTGAATGGATTTTAGTGCGGGAGTGTGTTTACTCCTTTGTTGTACTACTCTCTTTTTGTGTTTAATTTGATACGGAAGTGTGTTTAATCAAAAAATTGATTTATTTTTGTGTATAATTCTAGTTTTTGAAAATTAAAAATAAGCGAATTTTTGGCCATTTTCAACAGATTCGCCTGCTGAAGGGATAATATGTTTAACATCTGCGTACTCGCAAAATTTTTAAAATGCTGGTCAAATCCCGAAAGTAAAATTTGCATTAACAGTGAGAGGGTTTTCCATGCACAGTTTCATAATTGCAGATTGATGTATTTAGAATATGTTTGCTGATTCTTATGGTATTAGTAAAATGCACAACAGTTTTCTCTGTAAATCATACTTTCATGACGTTGAATATTTCTATAACTATCTTCACATTTTTAAAACCATACGCTAAAGATACATATTTTTAAAGATTTTTTCTTTCGTGTTTCAAGATGGACTGTGTTTTAGGAAGGCTGTATCAGTCTGTTTTCATTGTACTTATATAAAAATTCTAAGAACATCAGTCATGAATGAGAAAGTTCACAGTTAAAAACATATTTCTTTCAAAATGTTTGAAATTCTCTTGTATTCCGTAGAACTAATGAAAGTGGCAAAAGATTTGTAATATCATCTATACATTATAAATAATTTTATCATTCTTTTTGTGCTTTTTGAAAATAATGCAGTTTTTTTACTCAGGTATTTCATTCAATAAAGGCACATAACTACTAGATATTTATACTGACGAGGAATGTCTTTTTAAAGCACATACATAAAAAATATGAAGAAATATTAAACAATATATGTAATGGGTTGTCTGGAAAATTCTTGCACTTCGGGAAAATTAATTCGTACCAGAAAATTCTGCCCATTAATTAATAGACATTAACTATCGGAATAATAATTAAATCGGTCTAACAATTAAATGATAGAATTTTCCGGTACGAGTTATTTTTCCCAAACGGCATGAAATTTTCGGACGACCCAATATATACCGAATAAAAGATCAATCAAATTTAGCGGCGGAATCTCGACAGATTTCTTAGAATAAAATTTGAAACTCTTAATTTTATCGCCAAAACCAATGCTCCGGACAGTTTCGCGAGCATTATATTGGCGCAATTTACAAGCCCATATTTATGAAACTCTTGTGAATGTAATAATTTCGACACTGCTTTTTAAACAAGCAACTCTCGCAGTATCTTTAAATTAAAATGGAACTAATAGCACAGTTTATGTAGGATTAAATAATAAAAACAAGAACAAGTTAAGATGGCCTTCAAACGCTTAACCTTCGACTTCAATTAATAAGATGTTATGTTATTTTTCTTCTCACGAAGGATCATAGCTGTGCATATAGTAATAAACATATTTTGCAATATTCGTCTGTGTATTATATAAGAAAATATAGGAAAAAATGAAACAGGTGTATTTACAGAAGAACAAATCGAATTATTTCCATATTATTAACAATTAAAACATCATGAATATTAATGGAATCTGAGTAAGCTCTTGAATGGTTGGTTGGTGAAAATAATCCAAAGAATTCGATGGTTTCTTAGAGAACCTAATTTGTGTTATAAATTATTTCATTCGTATACGAACACACTTATGAAATAATTTATAATGTGTGTGTGTGTGTGTGAATAAGAATTGTTACAGAAATAATTTTTCCTATTCGAAATCTCTCTTTTTTTGTTTATGTTTTAAAATTTGCATTTTTTATGGTTTTAAGCTGAAAAAAATAAATATGGTTAAATAAAACATGTTTCTTTAGTACGTTTTTTTATGTTACGTTTCTGACTAATAACATGGAAAAAATTCTTTATTTTGAAAATTCATTTAGTCGTATTGTTGCGTCGCTAACACAGATATATTTCACCAAATAAAGAAATTTTCATCATTTTATAACTAAGGCGATAATGAGTTTCCGCCCCATCTTTTTAAAAATTGTGTATATCCACATGAAGAGCATCATTGCTTATGAAGACTAATCTTGTTAGATTCTTAAAATTTAACCCTCATGTACCTAGTGAGATTTATGTTTGATCCATAACAATTTAGTTACACAATTCGTCAATCGAACTATTCGCGTATATTGCTGAAAAACTCAGAAAGACCGAAGGCGATTGTAATTTTGGCATGCTTTTGGGTAAAATTGTCATTTTAATCCGGTACTTACTGTCTATAAAGCATCCATTTCCTGTAATCCTGCCCCACTTATTAATCCAGTGTGTTAGACACTTGGGAAGCTGTTGTCTATTTTCCTTTTATGTTTATGCGTCATTAATTTACCTGTTCCTTACATATCTTACCTACAGTTACAGATTACAGTCAAGCTCCATTAAAGAGAAATACAATAGAATGAAAATTTCATTACAATGAAATATTTAGCAATTCCATCATAATCTCACTTGAAGATATATATAAAAGAGAAAATGTGCTGTGTAAGAGTGGGCTAAACTTAATTAAAAAGGACAAGTTGTAGATCTAAAAATTGGTTTTTATTTTATATTTCAATTTAGGTGCAAATTGAAGGCAGCTAATTTTTGTAAAATTAAACAAAATGTGCCAAATTGAATTTTTTACAACGAAATTTTATTGTAGTAAGAAAATATTTACAGCCACTAGACGTTAATTTTAAATGAACTCGATAGTATGTAAAAGGTTGACGTGCATATTGAGAAATACCTCTGGGCCACTGGTCTACACAAAGTTAAAAGATACATTTTGATAATTGGAATTCTGTTTCTCGAAAATTTGAACAAAAGGTCTAAGGAAATGTAGATAAATTTGGGAATGAAAAAAATATCTAGTGAAAGCCCTTTTAAAAAAAGAGCGCTAAAAAAAGAGCGAAGGACTTAGGCTATAGTTTAACCAGTTAGCGCTCTTTGTCACCACCAGGTGACACATCTTTGAAAAAAACTGTAAGTTTAGATTTTAAGTGAATATGTACCGTGGCGGCTTCTTTTTGAGATCTAGAAGTGTTTATCTAATCATAGAAAAGAGTTTCATATCTCTCGGATTTTCTGATATGGTACTTTAACCTTCCAAACTTTTATATCACCTCCAAGCAAGCAAGGACTTGAATTGTTCTTCTTTTTTGTGATAAAATTGTCAAAAAGCAGTAAGTATAATATTATTTTTTGTCTCATATTATTTTAATCTTAAAGTTAACTAAATGTTGAAATGCGATCACGAATTTGACGATAATCACTCACTTGATAAGATATATTTTTCTTTTAATAAAAGTTGTTTTTTATTATTTTTTTGGCGAAATATATACAACACAACATATAAATTAGAAAAAAAACATGTATTTATGGACGTTGAAGGGTTAAGAATCAAATAACCAGAGGCCAGAGGCTATGTTAGAGTAAGAGAGATGCTGTATATTGCAGAACAGGTCAAATAATTAAATATTCTGCATAAGTTGACTTTAACACACTTGTGGTGCATGGCGTTCTGCTCCCCCTGATGAGGGAAGCCACTGAATATTATTTCTCGAAACAGTAGTCGTTGTCCCTCTTAATTTCTTAAACATCAAGAAGAATTTTTACTCGATTAATTATAAGTAGTTATGGTAGGTAAATGAGTTTTATGAACGTATATCTCAGTAACGAAAAAAATAAAATGATTTTTTTTTAAAACTTGCTTTTATTAGTGAACCGAAACGTATTTTTTTATATCAACTATCTGGATGTCAAAACAGAAATCTTAAAAGCCTGAGGCGATGAAAAGAAAATGATAAGGTTATTAAACTACTTAGAAAATTAAAAAAATCATGAAATATTACATTATGAATGGGATTAAACTGCCAATTTACTTATAGTACATATTTATATCAGGTCCTCACGCTTTTATGATTTTTATTTTGACCAGATATTTTATACAAAAATTATTCTCTACTCCTAAGTACGCTAATAAAATCATGTTTCTTTTCAAAAATACTTTTACTTTTATTTTATGTTATATTTTGTAATATTTAGTATATTTCATAATTCATTATTATAATTACTATAAAATTTAAATAATGCCTCAGATTAATCTTGACATGTATATTTTACTACTGTATCTCATACTAATCTGCATCCATATTCATTAAGTATGTTAATATTAACCATTGGACTATCATTTTATTTTTTTAGGAAATTGAAGATGATATAATAATAATAAATATATATAATAATAAATATAGTAATATAAATAGTGTTTTTTCCTACATGACTTTATTTGATATTGAACTAAAGTAAAAACATATTGCCAATACAAGCGGGGCACCATAGAACCCACTGACGGTGACTCAATTAAGGCCATACAGAGAAAAACAATGTCATTAGTCGATATATTTAGTTATCGAGTTCTGATTTTGTTCACTAATAAAAAAATAAACAACTGCTAACATAAAACAAATATAAATCTACACCAAGAGGCAAAAAAGCACAACCGCACCCAATTAGTAAGTTATAAGCAGGTGTTTCCCCCTCACACACAAATCAGCGGAAACCCTGTAATCTACAAAGGGTGTTTGGAACTCAAATACGCGTAGTTACTACGGTACCATTAGGTCAGGAGTTTGTGAATTCAATGATATATATTTAATCATGGGCTCCTATATTCACCTACAGTGGGACACTAGTATCCCGTTGGTAGCCTAATTGTTAAATTGTCCGATAAGTGTAAATATTGCAGCCTATTGCTAAAATAAGCAAGTGAAATGCATACTACTCTGATGAACATCTTTTCTGTTCTGTTTTGAATTTGCAGAAGAGTTGGAGGGACTTGATATACCAGAGATCTTCTATCTTTGCTATTTGAGGTCAAGAAAATTTGATGTGAAGCGGGCTTGCAACCTGTTGAAGAAAGGCGCAGATTTCATCGACGCCCACGCACATATATTCAATAGGGTCGACTCCGATGCTGTTCGTCGAACCGTCCAGTCCAAAGTGATCGGCTTTCTGCCTTACCGGGATGCTAAAGGACGGGCCCTTCTCTACATTCGATCAGGTGAATATTACTTAACTCGTTCTTTACGCAGCAGTTTAAATATAGAAGATGTCCCAAAATGATTGAAACGCGCTTAAATTGTTTACCAGTTGGAGATACGTACGCATACTGAATTTCAAAGTATTGAAAATAAAGTAGGAATTAAAAATTATATTGATGAAATAGTCCTCCTATTAATTTTCAAAAAGTTACACTTTTTAAATATTTATACAGTCTCTGGGTCCAACAGAGGCGTAGCGTCAAGGGGGGCACGTACCACTCTACTACCAGTATTTTTATATACTATATTTGACCTTATTTAATTCATACCGTCAAAAGATTAAATAAGGCTAAATGTAGTATATAATTTTACTGGTAGTAAAATGATCGTGCCCCCCCCCTGACGCTACGCCACTGGGGTCCAATAAGTTATATTAAGAAAAACATTGTCCATTCTCCAGCAAGAACAACAGTGAAATTTCCGTTCTTCTATGACAGAAATCCAAAAGCTTTGAATTTTATTTAATTTAGGAGCTTTTCGGCACTCAAAAATCTTCTGTTAATTTTTATTGCTGGAAAGTTCCGAAATTTCATAAAATTTAAAATATCATAACTTGGTGAGTTTTGCTCGTAGAAGAACTGAATTTTTACTATTGTATCTAGAAGTATTTTCTAAACATAACTTATAGGACTTGAAGACCATATAAAATTTTAAAAGGTGTAACTTTTTGGAAATTAATGGCAAGACTATTTCATCAATATAAGCTTAATTCCTAATTTATTTTGATTACTTTTGAAATTTCAGTTGCCTACGTATCAACAAAAAGTAAAAAATTAAAGCGCTTTTCAGTGTTTTTGAGTCACCCTGTATTTTTACTGTACAGAAACGCATATCTAAAAATGGAAAGTTATGCTCAATTGCTAAAGTTTCTATTTTCCATTTAAAATGTTCGATATTTCATATTAATTTTGATAATAATGGAAACATTTCAAAGGTTCATCTTTCTCCCCTATTTATCTTCTCGATATAGCTAATTAATCTAAATAAATTATTTTGTTAGTTAAAAATAAAATGTTTTATGTCTTTATCACATGCTTAAAATTTGTTTCGAATAATAAACAAAAATATCCTATAATTTTTGTGGCAGATTGGATTCAATGTATTATTGTGATACATGTTCATGTGTATACATGTTGCAATATAAAATATTATACAAATTATTTAAACGATCATACACATAAATAATGGATGGAATAGATGAAAACTTTCATTAGTTCATAATAAAAGAAGTAACAAAAACTATATATAGGATAAGATGATTACCTTCAGATAGTAAATCATCGTACTCTGTACCTTAGCAATCTGTGCAAATGTCCTGTCGATTGGTCTATTTTTATAAATGTCACAGCCCGCCATATGCAAACAGACAAACATACATTTCTTTAATTCCAATAAATTGGCACGGACAACCCCGAAAATACCGCTCCCCTAAAAAAAAATATCAAAACCGGAACAATCCGTCCGACAGTTATCCATTACATACATAAAAATATAGAGGAACTAAGTAATCTACTTTTTAAAATTTGTTTAAAATTATTTAAAAGTAAGTTACTCAAAGGCTGTGTTGTCAGTTATTATAGTAGACTATTAATACGTATTATCTTTAACTAAAACTGCTTCAGTGAAAACTTTCTCTTCTGCCTCCTTCAGTTTTATATTAATTCTTCTTTATGCGTCATTTTAGATAATAAAAAAAAAATAAAAGAATTAAAATTAAAACGTTTTCGACAGCTGTCATTTGTAATAGACGTATTGACCTAAAGGTTGAAACAGGCGCGTGTCAAGAAACTCACCAATACAGATTAAGCAATACTGTTTCTAAAAGACTCAACTCATTTGCACCCTATTCAGAAAAGATGTCAATCAAATTTAAGGTCAAACTCAAAGGACTCTATTCTACTTACATGAGCAACGCTAATAGAGCAGCCAACCTATTAACGCAAGCACGTTAACCCTTTCAGGGGCAAAGTATTTCTGTTGCGAAAATGTTGAAATAATTGACTGACAACAGATTTTACGCTCAGATTTAATATTATAGGTTGTTTGAAAATAAGTAAAAGATTTCCTTGACGTGCATTATAAAAGCAACATCTTACTCCAAAATTCCGGTGCAATTGGAGTATTTAGAGGTTAAAATTAAGTGGTATAAATCACGGTAAATATAGGGTTAGTACGGATCAAGGAATTTTCCAGGAATTTCACCAGTATTTTCTTTATAGAAATGGAAATCTAGGTTAAACTCGCGAAGCTTCGCCTTCTTTTAACCCATTCGCTGACAATCACGCGCCTGTGCGTAGTTGGCAGCTAATCTCTAAATTTAAAATTATAAATTCGTACTAGAAATTACGAAAGAAGAATTTTTATTCCATGTAATTGCAAAATGCCTGTAATTAAATAAAGTAAATATTGCTGTTAGTATTTTCTGGTGTGAATTTGAATTTTCTAAATAAAATACAATTCGGTAATTTTAACTCGGCAGCGAATGTGTTAACGAGAGACTTTCTGTAAAAAAAAATACTGGTACCGAAGAATTTCCTGGTCGCAAAATTCCAGGAGCCGCACGAACCCTGTAAATATCCCACAGCCCTGCAAACGGTTACAAACGTGGCCCCGGACATATTGTTTGTGTTCGACTAAGCCTTTTTACACATGCTCAATTCAGTTCTTCGAATACGGACATAATACAGTCTGAGAAAACACGTTTACACTGGTGACTTGGGTCACAGTCATGGCAAACATCAGGAAGTATAGTTATATACAATGGATTCCAAAATTGACTATACATCACTCACTGCCTTCTTTGAAGTTCGAAAATGTAATAATAGTTTCTAATGAGATCATATTTCCAAAAAAAAAGAAAAATTACATTTTAAGAAATGTACTATGCTAAAAATAAAAGTCAGGATCCAATAATATTTCAGTTAAAATAAATTTTATGTGAAAGTTACACATTTCAGGGACACAAAATCTTAATTTTGTGTAACTTTTGTGTAATTTTGTGTATTTTAAACGTAATAAAAATTGTGATTCCTCAGATTGTAGATTCCTATTCTATATAATAAAAACTGCACGAACACTCAATTAAAAAATATAACACCCACTTTTGGTTTTTTATTTCCGTTTCTTGGATCATAGATTCTCCGGAAAACTATATAGTTTATGCATGTTTTCCCAAGTCTTGAAGAAATCAAAATTTGAGGTCGCTAATGTTAAATTTACATGACGAACTATAATTATATCATCCCAAAAGATCATCTCATTGAAATATTTATTTTTCAGTGAGATACAATGAATAGACTTTCATATAATCTGAACATTTTTGTTTTAAACGTATTTTAATTATGAAATTTATTAATGAACTCATATTAAAAAATATGAATTATGACATACTTTATAATCTACATATTCTTAAAATTAGAAAGAGTCGTACACAGGGTTCGCACGGCTCCTGGAATTTTGCGACCAGAAAATTCTTCGTTACCAGTATTTTCTTGCAGAAAATCGCTCCTTAAGAGCCTACGCCAGTCACACGAAGAAACGCTCAAGCTAATGCTAAGTCTATGGGAAGGTTCTTGCGCGATTTCTCGCTCGCATTTTAATTTTTTTTAAATGATTTTTTTGCATAGGATAGCTGAGGCCAATCTCTAACGTTGTTAGTTTTTACTTTTTTTTTTTAAATTTTAGTTTCAGTTTTTTTATAAGCGGACATTTTCAATTTTGGAACGGGTTGAAACCGGTTCTGGAAGTGAAAGTACCCTTATATAAAAAAAAACTGAAACCAAAATCGAAAAAGTAAAAACTAACAACGTTAGAGATCGACGTCAGCTATCCTATTAAAAAAAATCATTTAAAAATATTAAAATGCGAGCGAGAAATCACGCAAGAACCTTCCCATAGACTTAGCATTAGCTTGCGTGTTTTTTTCGTGACTGATGTAGGCTCTTAAAAGAAGGCGAAGTTTCGCGAGTTTAACCTTGATTTCTTTTTCTGTCAAGAAAATACTGGTTAAAATCCTGAAATATTCCCAGATGCGTACGAACCGTGCGCATAGCTCATTGCAATCATTATAGTTTTGGAAATACGCAAATTTAATTTTCGACGACCAAAGGTCTCCTGCTTGTTGTTTGAATCAACAAAAATTAAAAAGTTAAAAAAACTGAAAAATTGTGTTTTTTCTTCGCCCAATCCATAGGTAGGGTTCAAGCCATGTTATAAACAGAGATGTTAATTATTAACGATGTATATGTATACTGCATAGGGAAATTTCCTGTGAGAAATGCTTTAAATATAATATAATTATTATTATAAGAAATATTGGGGGGGGGAGTTTAATTATTAACTATGTACACTGCATAGGGGAATTTTCTTATAAGAAATGCTTTAAATGCAGCAACATGTTCCGGGTTTTGTTACTGAAATACTGATGTTTAATTTATGTCATATTTATAGCAATTTTTGTCTTAGAATTTTAGGAACAAGAACTTTGTCTCATTTATGGGTATCATATTTAGGCACATTGCATTAATATAATTTTTTTTATAGTTAATGTAATTTTATTATTAAACCACTAATACAATTTTAATAGTGCTTATATTAAATACGAGCAGGGAAGACCGAGCTATGCTCGGTCAAAATTAAATTTGAGTTCAAATATCATGACCCATGACCAAAATGACCCACTAATTAAATTTTCTCGAACATGTGACTTAGCCCAACAGTCTTCTCGTGCCCGAAAACCATAGGATGCAAAATTTAGTGTAAATAGTCTGAGCCGTAATTAAGATAAAATAGCTTGACCCATAATGACCCATGACCAAAATGACCCACTAATCGAAATTTCTCGAACATGTGACCTAGCCTAATAGTCTTCTTGTTCCCTAAACCTGTAGGGTGCTAAATTTATTTCAAATCCTCTGAACCGTTTTTAAGATAAAATAGCTTGACCTATAATGACACATGACTAAAATGACCCACTAATTGAATTTTCTCGAACATGTGACCTAGCCCAACAGTCTTCTCGTGCTCGAAAACCATTGGATGCAAAATTTAGTGTAAATTGAGCTGCTTTTTAGATCTTGACCCACAATGACCCAGAAATGACCCACTAATAGAATTTTCTCGAACATGTGACCTAGCCCAATGATTTTCGCTTGCCCGGAACTCGTAGGATACAAAATTTAATCAAAATTGTTAGAGCCGTTTTTTAGATAAAATTAATTTGACCCGCTTTGACCCAAAAATGACCCACTAATCGAAAGTTCTCGAACATGTGACCCAGCCCAATAGTCTTCCCGTGCCCGAAAATGGTCGGATACAAAATTTCGTCAAAATCGTTTGAACCGTTTTTTAGATACAATTAGCTTCACCATGACCCAAAATGACCCACTAATTGAATTTTCTCGAACATGTGACCTAGCCCAACAGTCTTCTCGTGCCCGAAAACCATTGGATGCAAAATTTAGTGTAAATTGAGCCGCTTTTTAGATCTTGACCCACAATGACCCAGAAATGACCCACTAATCGAATTTTCTCGGACATTTGACTTAGACGAATGATTTTATCGTGCTCGAAACTCGTAGGACACAAAATTTAATCAAAATCGTTAGAGCCGTTTTTTAGATAAAATTAATTTGACCCGCGTTGACCCAAAAATGACCCACTAATCGAAAGTTCTGGGACATGTGACCCAGCCCAATAGTCTTCTCGTGCCCGAAAATGGTCGGATACAAAATTTCGTCAAAATCGTTTGAACCGTTTTTAGATACAATTAGCTAGACCATGACCCAAAATGGCCCAAAATGACCCACTAATCGAATTTTCTCGAACACGTGACCTAGCCCAATGGTTTTCTGGTGCCCTAAAACGGTAGGACACCAAATTTTGTCAAAATCGTTAGAGCCGTTTTTAAGATAAATTTTGCATATATATATGTATATATATATATATAACCACACACAAGATTTGCTCGTATTAGAATGTATGATTTAACTTATTTCTGTGTGGTATATATTTTATTTATTTTTTAAAAAAATTCTGGTACGAATCAAAAAATATTTATTTGGTATTTAAATGACCGCTATGGCCATTGTAGAGTTAAGTCAAAACAAATTTATTTAAAAAAAATTACTTATCTGTATTATAAAGGACAAACATGTCCGTGCGTAACTCTGACGTCATTTCGGTTTTGCGATATTTGCCACTGCATTTTTTAAAAATTTCTAAACATCGGACATTTTTAATTTTTACCGTCATACAGGGAAAAAAATCTAGTTTCAAATGCAATTTTTTTGAAAACTGCATCTTTATTGACTGATTGTTTATGTTTTTTAAAATAATTTTCAGGCATAAGTCTTTAGATTGGCAATACCTGGCGATTAAATATTGGTTTTGAAATTTTCGCTACTGCAATTTTTTAAACTCCAAAACATGGCACATTTTAAATTTTTACAGCGTAGTATAGATAATAAAAAAATGTACTTTCAAATGCTATTTGTTTGAAAATTGTATCGCAATTTAATCATTTATTGCGGTTATTAAAATAATTTTCAAGCATGATTTTTTCATATCTATCCCCATCGCGTGCAGGTTTCATTACGGAAAAATAATAACCCATTTGCATTTACATAAATATAAATAGTTCAGCCTTGGTCGCCGTCTAATTTTTCACAATGAAGTAAAAATTTCATTATTGAATAAATAAATAAAATAAAATAAAACACAAATTTTTCATATATGTAATCGAACAATTAAAGTTTTGACATCGCCAAATAGGGGGAAAAATGTACTTTCAAACATAATTTATTAGAAAACTGTATATTAGTTTACTGATTGTTTATGATTTAAAAAATAACTTTCAAGCATAAATTACTTTTAAATATTTTCTCTATTATGTGCAGCCCGATTACAAAAGAGTAATCCATTTCCTCTTAAAACAATATAAATAGTTCCGTATTTGTTTCCAACTACATTCCAGAACGAAATGAACACTTCATCGATAAATAAATAAATAAAAATTAATGCAATATAAATGAAACACAAATTTAACAGACATGTAATCGAAATATGAACTGAAACAGTTGAAAATATTAAAATCAGAAGCGCTCCAGTAAATATCAAAACCTTTGGCTATTTCTTCGCCTTTCGATACATTATGATATTTGTAATATATAAACGCTTTTTGGTGTTGTTAATGATCAATCTAAAAAAATATATTAAATACCAAAAAAAAAAAAATCTATAGTAGAGTTAGAGAAAAATGATTTTCACCTGTGCTCTGTCACCCCAGAAGCCCGGGTTCGATTCCTTAGTGATCTGTAATGGAAAAAATATATCATTGTCACATTTAGGTCATTTTTGTCACATTTACAGTAGTTCCAAAGTACCTAAATGCGGCAATGAAATTTATGCATATCAGTTCATTTTAATTTTATTAATTTATTTCATATCAGTTATTTAAATACCTAATACTGCATTACAATTAAATAATGAATCATTTATCATTCATACATTAAAAACTTTTACCTTTGACAATTAATAAACATGAATCAACAAATGAATGACCAATACAACATTAATTTTACTAAAACAATGTTTATTACTGTAAGTTAAACATAACAATATCACAAACTAATTTTTTTATACTTAGGAATTCCTGGACCGCTCTATTTGTTCTTTGAAGTTAACATTTGTGGTGATGCATAGCTACCAACCTTCCTTTTTTTTTCAAGTCAATAAATATACTGTAACCAGTAAATTGCCGTAATTTCTGGCGTATAATCCGCAGCTCAAAGATTCGTTTTCGACCCAGAAATATTATTTTATAAAATGTAACTTAAAAGATCGCTGTAAATATTTAACTACAATAATTGAATAAATTTTCTGGGTCGAAAAACGATTCTTTGAGCTGCGGATTATACGCCGGAAATTACGGTACTTAATGATAGGACCAGAAAATTACGTATTTTTTCCTATGATGTTATATAATAACTTCTTTTGTTTTATTAAATTTCTGGTTTTAGTTGATTAAAAAAACAGTAAGATTGTCAGGTATGTCTTATATTTTATTTAATTTATAAAATGTTTTATCACATCATTCTGGATATTCTGACCTTGTAGAAATTCTCATTACCATTGTGCTTGCTTCAGCTGCTTTTGTTACTTTCTTGGTATAATTTCTGGAATAAATTATCATCATAATCAACAAGTGCATAGCTTCTAAACTTAATAGCATCATTAGACTGTTCAATTAGCATTGTATCAGATAAGCTAGAGTGACTTTCATTTTATTTAATTTATGAAATGTTTTATCACACCATTCTGGCTACTTCCAACTTTTGGAAACGCTCATTACCATTGTGCTTATTTCAGCGGCTTTTGTTACTTTCTTAGTATAATTTTCTGGAAAAATTAACGTCATAATCAACAAGTGCATAGCTTCTAAATTTAATAGTATCATTAGAATCTTCAATTAAAATTATATCCGGTAAGCAGAGTGACTGCCCGTAAAAATTCATAATTTTTCTTCTACATGAATTCTGGAATATTTTATTTCTCGTGGGGCCTGGTATGATGTCAGTCGATCAGCTTTAACATCCTAGACAGCTTGTTTCACTTCTAAGACTTTTTATAATCTGTCTCAAAAGTTTAAGCACTCTGCAAATCTGGTTTAAAATAATTGAAGAAGAAAATATTGTATGCTAATTTACAATAAATACTTGACATTTAATCAAAATAAAATAAAATAAGCCATTTTGGGTGGTTAAAATAAAAAATATATTTATTTTTATTTAATTTTTTTTTCTTGAAGAAACGCTGTCTCAAAAGTTTAAGCACTTTATGCAATTTTTTTTTAGAAACACGGGATTGGCCATGTGTAATGACGTTGTATGACATCATATAGCACTTTTATAAAAGTATAAAAGGTGGAGAAATTATTTCCTCTCATTTTAAAAATGCCGAAGGGTAAAGAATTCACAAAATGTGAGATTTTGAAAGTTTTTAAATTGATATCGCAAAATAAAACTGTTTCTGAAATTGCAAAAGTTTTAAATCGATCAAGGCGAGGTATATATCAAGTACTCTCTAGAAATGATAATTTTAAGCGGAAACCAAGATGTGGACGACCACGTATGACGACTGTTCAGACTGATCGGAGAATACGGAGATTGGTATCTAGACAAAATATGTCCATTCGGCAAATTAAAAATAATCTCAGTGTACAGGTGTCCAAAGACACTGTACATAGACGTATTAAAGAGTGTGATTATATCATACTAAAGAAAATGGCTCACAAACCGTCTCTCAAATTACATCACAAACAGCCAAGAATGAACTGGGATAAAAACACATGTCCTAAGGGGACAAATGGCTTACTGTTTTATTCAGCGATGAGAAAAAGTGGAACTCAGATGGCCCTGATGGTTGGAACGCGTATTGACATGATTTACGAAAGGAACCAAGGACATCTTTTAGCAGGCAGCAAGGCGGTAAATATGTTATGGTTTGGGGGGGCATTTGGATTCAATGGCCAGACCTCTCTGGCTTTTCTAAAAAGAAGACAAGATTCAAAAATGTATCAAGAGACGCTAAACCAACATTTTCTTCCATGCGGTGATATTTTGGGGGTCCTGAATGGACTTTTCAACAAGACAATGCCTCAATCCACATATCACATTCTACAAAACTTTGGCTTTCTCAGAAAAAGTTTAAAGTTCTTGACTGGCCAGCTTTAAGTCCAGACTTAAACCCGATTGAGAATGTATGGGGTATTTTAACCCTCCAGGTTTACAGCAATGGAAAGCAGTATGACTCTATTGAAGATCTCCAAGAGGCTATTGAGAAAGCATGGTACTTTTAGCCAACAGAAACCCTAGAAAAACTAATAATTTCGATGGACGCACGTTTATTTGAACTAATCCGAAATCACGGAAAAATAATTTGTAAGTAAAAGTTCTGTAAAAATTATAAATCTGGTTGTTCTTGACATTGTGCATGAACTTTTGAGACAGTTTTTTTTAAACATTTTTTAAATTATATTTTATACAATTATGTAATTTATTTTTTTCTACTTTTGATATCATTAATTTAAATAATGTTGCGAAATCTGCAAATAAAAAAAATGTTATTTATTCTAACTTTTTATAATTCTTTGAAAATCGACATTTTATGCTTGTGCTTAAACTTTTGAGACAGACTTTAAAAGCATTTTGTTAGCTAAAAAATACACCTGGAAGCAAAAGTGAAAATAATAATGGAAATATAGGAAATAATTAATGTTTATTACATAATAAATATATCTTTTAAACAAGTAAACGAAATATAAGTAAATAAAATAATTCCGACTATTTACTTTGAGCCTCATGTTTCTAGGATAATTGGAAAAGTGGATATTTTCGTTGCCCCTATGACTTCGATGTAAGCTTGATCTATTGGTCGTACTTCTTTCTTCGATTGGTCTTACTTCTTTAGTTTTATTTAAATTTCTATAAAAATATGCATTTTCTAATATTGATCAATTGAAGTATGTAAGTAAGTACTTAGTCAAAAAAAAAAAAAAAAAAAAAAAAAAAAAAAACACTAATATGTGGAAATTTCTAATTACAATTTCACAAAACTAAATTATTTACAATATTAAATATAATTTTAATTTAATATATTAAAATACCATTTAAACGAACCTTTGTAAATATGCTGAAAGCCACTGCGCATTTAAAGGATCCAATTCGTTGCTAATACGTGTATCAAAAAACCAGACACCAAACTGTGTTGAAAATTTTAGAACAATTCTAGTTCAAAAGACGTCGCCTTTCCCGCTTTTACTCCCGGTAGATAAAACAGACCTTCAATGCCTTGACGTCGATAAGGTTATTTGACATTCACATTTAAAAATAAAAATAAAATGGTAATCTCACTTTCGGGATAATTCCCCGCATTTAGGGAATAATAGAGGGATTTTAATTATTAACAACGTATACTGCATAGGGAAAGTTTACTAAAAGAAATGCTTTAAATGCAATAACATGTTTGGGGTTTTGTTACTGAAATACGGATGTATGATTACGTCACATTTATAACAAGTTTTATTTTAGAATTTTAGGAACAAGAACTTTGCCGCATTTATGGGTCATCATACTCAGGCACATTGCATAAATATGATTTAAGAGCTTCTAAAACTTCCAACCTCTGAATCTTAAAACTACTAAATATGTCCTTGTAAATCAAAATTTGAATAATGTTTCGTCAATCAGTCGTTCATAAAAGTGAGTGAACACTCAGAAATTCTACAATTATCGTATAATTAAATGCACTAAAAGAATTTATAATGATTTCTGCTGTTATAATAGTCTGTTTATATATTCGTCTTTATATGCTATGTAATTTTTCTGAAATATAAAGGATGTCATTTTAAAATTACCAATTTTTTGAAAATTATCTCACAAAAGTTAGTGGACACTTTTGAGTTTTTAAGAAAAAACGCCTATTACAAACATAAAAATGAAATGTATTATATCATCGGTATCAAGTAAAAGGAAAGATCTTTGATAGTTGTCTGTTAATGTTAATGAATTTGTTTTTTTAAATATAGAATATTTTATATTGTGTTGTTATGGATTCTTCTAGAAAATGCATTTGTTTGGACATCACGAGAACATTGCATCTAGATAAACCAAAATCTAACATGAAGGTTGTTTAAATGTTAAATTTAAAGGAAATTACAATCTTTGATATGGTTAAATGACATTCAATATACCACAGAGTTCAAAATAATGGAATATTAGCACTTTGTTGACAGGCGATTTTGTATGAAATCTTGATTTTAAAACAGTAGAAACTCCGTCCTCTTCTGAAAGTCTTTCATTAAATGGTTTACTAGATAGGTTTTTAAAACTTATGCATCAGTAAATATCATTCAATATGTATGGATTCAATATAAAACTTCTTACAATAAAAAAAAACCCATACAGACAATATAATATAAATGCATTTACAGTAAGGTAAAAGCCATGCCCTTAGTCAATGATGCTTGGTAAAACAAACTCAAGTTAACTCGTGATCGGTCAACAATGGGTTAAGCAGACCAATATATATGACTCCTAGGTTAAACTGCATTTTTATTAGAAATATTACTTAAAATGCAAGACTAAATGCCTCTCAATTTTCAACATAGCTTAATCAACTATGATTAATAAATTATCATCGAAAGAATAATGTGAAAAATGTGTAATGGATAAGGTATCTTGAGAAAATGAGAAAACAAAGAAAAGTTGCATTTTTCATAAAACAGTAAATTTCTAAAAAGGAAACTTTTGTTTGTTTCATTGTAAATACAGGGTGATCCCGAATTCATGGTACAGACTTTAAGGGTTGGTACAGACGCTGTAGCAATCATTTATTGTATGAAAACCAGGGTCATAAATCCATTTATTTAGTCAAAATTTCAGGCCGGCTCACGCCAATTCGAAGTCGCTTTTTCGTTCATAAGTTCATAGTAGTAAAGATACTTTAATGAAATCCTTACAGTATCCTTACACTGCATACAAAGATGAATCTGTTGCGAATTTTGTTAAAAAATCTTCACTACTGTCAAAGTTGCGAAAATGCGACTTTAGATTGGAGTGAGACGCCCTGTAATTTTGACTAAATAAATAGATTTATGACCCTGGATTCCTATACAATATATGATTGCTACAGTGTCCTGTACCAACCCTTAAAGTTTGTACCAAGAATTTGGGATCAACCTGTATACTCTTTTAAAGCGATATTTATCAATTTTGATGTACTACATATGATGATAAAAATGGGGCTAAGGCCAAAATAATGTCTCTGAAAACACAGCTTAATTTCAATAGAGGATTATTGACGTGGCGACGTTATAGTAGGAGGCGAAATGTCCCCATACAATTCTACAGATTGCATCATTCTTTTAATATTTTTGGGATGAATATTTATTCCATATAGTGTCTAAGATGTTTCATAAGATTAAATTTAGATTTAATTATATTTAAAAATATTCCTCATAAATGTTCATTTTAATTTAGGAGTCATTTATAATCGTATGCCTGATAGTCTTTGATTTTAAATTTCATGATGTTCTGGATTACATTTAACTATGTCAAAGATTTCCAGTTCTGCTAAATGCAGAATTTTTACAACTTTTGTTGTATATGCTGTATGTATAGTACCTTAAAGTCTATCTATACTAATAAAAGAAAGTTTCGCTGTGTGTGTGTGTATGTGTGTGTTTGTCTGCGATGGCTAGCAAAATCTAGCCCACCAAGAAGCCTGAAAATTGAGATTTAGGTAGTCCAAACCCTCTCCTGGTGCACGTGAACCTCAGACTTTAATTATTTTAATTACTTACTGAAATAATAATTAAAATGCACAATCATCAAAAATACGATTTTTTTTCTTCGGTTGGTTGGTTGCATAGAATATTCTCAGAAAACATTAAATAAACCAGAATAACGATGCATACATAAGGACTTATAACGAAATAGTTTCAATTCCAGTTACCGGCGTACAGCCAAGCCTAATGTAGTGCCACATATTCACGACAAATTACACAGACGCCATTTGTTTGAAACATTTTCCTGGCACGTTTCTCTTCATGATAATTAGCTGGGTTTAAGGATTTTTTAAAAAACAGGACATATATTATTATGATAGAGACTATTAATACAGAAAACTTTATTTAACATATTATTTGTTATATTTGCGTTGATGGAGACGGGTAAGGGGCTAATTACATTTATTTGTTATATTTGCGTTAATGGAGAGGGGTAAGGGTTTAATTATATTTAACAATTTTAACATTTTTAGCTTCAACCGCAGCGTTTGATTGATGTTTTATATACGGAATACCGCTATTTTAAATCTCAGCTAATAATGTTCGGAACTTCTCCATTTAGCTCCATTTTTACTCATTTATCGTAAAAATCAGCATTCATAGCTTTAAGGTGTATTTCTAGAAAGCAGTTACCAGTACTTCCGAATAATAGTCTAAGCCAAATTTCGAATTAAGTTCCTAGCTTAACCAAATGAATCAATCTTTAAAATGTATAGTGGTCCTCCTAATTAGTTATTTGTTGAAGGGCTCTTGAACATCCGCTCCCCTTCCCCCCCCCCCCCCCGGCCCTCCTTCAAGCTTTTTATCTAGAATTAAGCCCCGTTTCTATATCTCAGCAACGATCTTTCCGATTTCAACGCAAGTGATTCCACACATTATAATTAACTTAATAGTCACCCTTTATAACATTAAACTAAATTTTTGAGTAGAGGTTACCATTTTTTTCGAATAAAAGTCTAAGCCAAATTTGTAATTAAGTTCCTAGCTTAACCAAATAAACGATTTTTTAAAGATGCATAGTGGTTGTCCTAATTAGTCATTTGCTGAAGGGCACTTGAACATCCCTTCCCCCCCCCCGGACTCTCCTTTAAGTTTTTTTATCTAACTAAGCCCCGTTTCCATATCTCAGCAACTATCTTTCCGATTTCAACGCAAGTGATTCCAAACATTATAATTAACTTAATAGTCGACCTCTATAACATTAAAGTATATTTATGAGTAGCGGTTACCACTATT
Source organism: Maratus michaelseni (assembly GCA_963931845.1). Lineage (NCBI taxonomy): Eukaryota > Metazoa > Arthropoda > Arachnida > Araneae > Salticidae > Maratus > Maratus michaelseni. The sequence goes on along the minus strand of OZ007586.1, from coordinate 91,265,622 downwards.
TCCGAATAATAGTTTAAGCCAAATTTGAAATTCAGTTCCTACCTTAACCAAACGAACGAATTTTTAAAGATGCATACTGGTCCTCCTAATTAGTCATTTGCTGAAGGACATTTGAACATCCCCTCCCCCTGGCCCCTCCTTCAAAGATTTTTTCTCTAACTATGCCCCGTTTCAATTTCTCCTCAAGTATCTTTCCGATTTCAACGCAAATAATTTCAAACATTATAATTACCTTAATAGTCACCCTCTATAACACTAAAGTATATTTATGAGTAGCGGTTACCACTATTTCCGAATAATAGTTTACGCCAAATTTCTAATTAAGTTCCTAGCTGAACCGAACGAACGAATTTTTAAAGATACATAGTGGTGGTCCTAATTAGTCATTTGCAGAAGGGCACGTGAACATCCCCTCCCCCCTGGCCCCTCCTTCAAAGATTTTTTCTCTAACTATGCCCGGTTTCAATTTCTCCTCAAGTATCTTTCCGATTTCAACGCAAATAATTTCAAACGTTATAATTACCTTAATAGTCACCCTCTATAACACTAAAGTATATTTATGAGTAGCGGTTACCACTATTTCCGAATAATAGTTTACGCCAAATTTCTAATTAAGTTCCTAGCTGAACCGAACGAACGAATTTTTAAAGATACATAGTGTTGGTCCTAATTAGTCATTTGCAGAAGGGCACGTGAACATCCCCTCCCCCACGGCTCCTCCTTCAAAGATTTTTTCTCTAACTATGCCCCGTTTCAATTTCTCCTCAAGTATCTTTCCGATTTTAACGCAAGTGTTTCCAAATATTATTATTAACTTAATAGTCACCCTTTATAATATTAAACTAAATTTATGAGTAGCGGTTACCACAATTTCCGAATAATAGTTTAATCCAAATTTGTAATTAAGTTCCTAGATTAACTTAACGAACAAATTTTTAAAGATGCATAATGGTCCTCCTAATTAATCATTTGCTGAAGGGCACTTGAACATCTCCTCCCCTCGGCCACTCCTTCAATGTTTTTTCTCTAACTATGCCCCGTTTCCATATCTCCGCAACTATCTTTCCGATTTTAACGCAAGTGATTCCAAACATTATTATTAACTTAATAGTCACCTTCTATAATATTAAACTAAATTTATGTTTAGCGGTTACCACTATTTCCGAATAATTGTTTAAGCCAAATTTGTAATTATGTTCCTAGCTTAAGCTAACGAACGAATTTTTAAAGATGCATCGTGGTCCTCCTAATTAGTCATTTTCTGAAGGACACTTGAACATCCCCCCCCCCGGCATTCAAGGTTATTTTCTCTAACTGTGTCTTATTTCAATAACTCGGCTTATAATGTTCCCATCTTCTCGAAACAATTTTGTAGCAGGCCTACTATACAGTACCGTAGGCAAGGGGGACCATTCGCAGAGGTTCTTTCCGAAAGAGGTTTGTTTAGAACTGAATGCTCCCCTGGAGGTGGAAGGGGGGAATAAAGATTTTCCGGAACATACGAGCATGCTCGGCATGCAGTGTGGAAGCCATCGGAGACCGTGACCAGACATTCGTTCTTTAAGAGATTTAAGTTTATTACACGGGCTCAAGCAACGCCGGGCGAGTCAGCTAGTGCGGAATAAAACAGAGTTGGATACTGCAGGCCAAGATCCCTAGGGATTGCAGCGCCACAGAGTTTAATTTTACGTTAGGAGCATTCATAAATCAAAATATAAAATACCCATATTTCAGAATTTTTTTTTGTCAATAACATAATCAGGCGATTGACAAAAGCGTGGTGTTTTACTTTTGAAATCAAACGATATAATGCATTTAATTTTTATGTGCATATTAGATGATTTCTCTTGAAAATCATAGGTGTTCACTGACTTTTGTGACATAATTTTCTGTCTTTGAGACAAATTGGTAATTTTAAGAATAATTTTTTTTTTCCAGAAAAATACATCACATATAAAGACCAAAGGAATAAGTAAGTTATTATATATGTAGAAATAATTCTAAATTCTTTTAGAGCATATTAATTATACGATAATTCTGGAATTTCTAAGTATCTGCCAACTTTTGTGAACGATTGTAGGATGTTTCCTTAAGTGTGTTAAGTCAAATAACTTTAAAACGGAGTTATAGTCAGCCATGAATGTTGTACTTAGGTATAGTATGCACTACCCAATGAGGTATTTGGCTACGCTCCTTAGCGGTAAATTTCGGTGTTAGAGATCGTCTCTAAAACACTATAACAGATATCAATAAAGGTTCAATGATAAAGTTGCAGAGCATCATCAATTAAAAAAAAACATATTCAACATACGACTACGATAAATAATTGCCTGAAGAGACCAAAATATCTTATATTAAGGCTCGTACGGGTGCTTAATTTTGGTTACCAGTATTTCTGAAAAAAGGAATTCCCCTTATTGAATTACAAGATTCTACAATTACTTAAGGTAAAGTTTTCTTTTAGAAATTAGTGGTATCTAAAAGTAAACACCCTGGATATATTGATGCGAGATGTTTTGTTTATGAAAAAACACGACTTCTTCGAAAAGCGAAATGAGAATTTGTTTAAAGATATGGAAATGCAATTTCATCAAATAAGAATACGACAACGCAAATATAAAGCAAAAACTGTTACGTAGTTCGAAGCAAGAAAAGAAACGCAACCATCTGTTATTGTTGATATTTAACAAAGGTTATTATTTAGAGCTCAGGCTTTTTTATTTGCAAACGCGAGAGTTTAAATATATAGCCGGCCATTATTTATTTATCTGAAACAAAATATTCCTCTTTAGTTTTATATATTTTCGTTTTGACAGGCAAATAAATATCTTATCCATGGGTTTAGTATGTCTTTTGTTAATAAATAGATAATGCTCTATAATTTTATCATTGATCTTTTGGTCATATCTCCTATTGCCTTTTGAGATACGATCTCGAATTCCGGAATTTGCCGCTAATGGACTCTGACAAGTTCGTCATAGTGAAGCGCCTATATCCATTTTAAAATGTTTAGGCATAATACTAAAACTTTTACATAAAGCAACGGCTGCAAAGTTGGGCATGTAATCGTTTTTAATAGAAGAGAAATAGGCCACGCTAAGAACCATTCCTAGGCACGATTACGGATAGTGGCAAGTAGTCAATCTTCGAGTTGAAATATAGTGTATAAAAGTAAATTTTCTTATTATTTCTATCGGAGTCAAACGACATTTTTTAACATTTTTATTTATAGTTATTATACTTATATATTTTTTAAGTTGATGAGCATAGAAGTAAAAATTGAGTGTATTAAAAATGATATGGGATTGTTTTAGTTAAAAAAAAATTATATTATTTTATTCTTTATCAAATACTTTATAAATTACTGAAATATTACATTTATACATTTTAAAACAAATGAATTTGGAAATAAGCATTCAGTGTATAAAAAATATTTACGTCTGTTTTAATTGAAAAATTAGAAATAAAATAACTACGAATGAAAATGGTAAAATGTGTCAATTGGCACTCGTGCTAAAATATTACAGAGAAGAGCATATGTGATTTATATATATATATATGTATATATATATTAAGTAATATAACGTTTTGTTTCAGAGTGTTGGAATACGAACGAAATGAAAGCAGACGACGTGATCTTCGGTTCCATCGTCTCCCTGCACGTGGCCGCCGAGAATCCCGTAAACCAGGTTGCCGGATTCGTGTTAATCCTCGACTTCAAAAACCTTACTATTCAGCAAATCGTAGGAATGAGTAACTGGCTCCTATTCGGGCTGCAAGCTCTGCAGGTATGTTTTGAACTGTGCCCCATCATTTTAATATTTCGTTTACACTGTTACGGGGGCCTCCGTGGCCGAGTGGTTAAAATACCATTCCGCTAATCGCTTGAGAGCGTAGGAGTCAGGTCGGCGGGTTCTACTCCCGCCAGCTCCATTGCACACACTTTGTGGAGCTCTCGGATGTAACTCTCTGGTGTTGTAAATTTCCTTGTGGCTATTTCGTCCCTGTATATTGACGATGACTTATAAGCGGGCACTTGATGTCAAGCACACAAGTCAGATGTATGCTCTCAATAAACAAACACTGTTACGATGGTGAAAAAAGTTCAAACAACAAAAGCAAATCTCTTTCAAGAGGCAAAATTGTATTTATAAATTACTTAAGATATATCCTAACATGGACTACAATTTAAGTTATAATTGCTGCAAAAACAAAAAAATTTGACACGCAAAAATTATTTTAGACATTTGTTTGATTTATTTTGTCTCAGAAGCAAACTAGAAATTGAAATTGGACTAAATTTTTAAAAGTGCAATGGCAGCACAAAAATGTTATTGCATATTTAAGTTCAGCATGAAAATAATGTAGAAATACAAATTTTTAGACATTTTGAATCAGCAATTAGTGACATTTTACTGTTGAAATAGACTTGGATTAATGTTAAATAGAAACGTCGTTTTTTGGCATAGTCACGTGATAGAAGGTTTTGATTAGAGACTCACTGTTCAGATATAATTGCTTTATTTCAAGAACATCATGTACTCACACTAGTTAAAGACAAAATCACTTAAATTTGTATTACAGATAGGTTTTTTTTCTTCAGAGACACTCGCTTCTCAAAACTGATTCATCATGTTTTCATTTTTGGTACACCCTCTTCTCAAAAATAATTCAATATGTTCACAGATTTGATAAACACGCGATATCTATTTCTATAATACGTTTACCAGCGATGACTCAACTCTTGAGTCACTATCGGCTCCTAATTTATTTTTCAGCAGCGAACGTGTTAATGTTGATGTATTTGTTGTTGCAATTATGCAATCATTCTTTAGCAGTTGTGTAACTGTGCTAGGCCAGAAGTGGATTCTTACTATTTAGATATTTTTTTTTTTTTTTCAAGCACATCATGTAATAAGAATAGCTCCGAGACAAAGTTACTTGAATTTGAAATACACATTCTCTTATTCTTCTCAAAAGTGATTCAACATATGCATATTTTTGGTACACGTTCTTCTCAAAATTGATTCAGTATGTTCACAGATTTGATAAACACCTCATAAGTAGATTCGTAACATGTTTACTACCCGTGCTCAACTCATGAGTTATTTTTCAGCAGCTTCAATGTTCAGCAGTTCACCATGTTTTCATACTTTTGGGTGAAGGAAAACACAATGGTAAATCTACGAGTCAACCGCTAAAATCGGGTTTTAAGGTGTTTTCCACCACGATATGACTTGGCAGACTGATTGCGTTTAATATGCGAATCGAGTTTTAACTAATTCTGGAATTTCAGCCGTGAAATCGATGACGTGATTGTCTGTGCTGCCGCCTCCCGGTCTATTATAAAGAGAGAGGTAAGAAAGCAATTTTACCTCTACTCCAAAAAATTGAGTAGATACATGATAAAAAGAAAGATGTTCTCTAGAAAGAAATAGTTGATTGAATGAACCATTCAGTAAAATTTATTTCTAATTTTTATTATAAACTAATCACAAATTCATTTTAATATATGGAATGATTGATCTGTGATTATTTTAATTTGAAATTACAAATAAAATAACAATAAATCAAAATCATAAAAGGTCTTGTTTGGCACCGGTAGAAATAATCTTAAAAGTATTGTCGTTACACAGTGTAAAATAATTATAAAATCTTAATTATCGACAGAAGCGCAGACAATACAATTGTACCGGGTACTTATTGGAAAGGGGTTCCAATAGGGATCAATTTGATATGATGTAGATGAGTATGAATGAAATATGTAAGATGCTAATAAGCATTTCGTGGCTGCCAAACTCAAAAAGACTTTTGGTGATTCTCCGATTTCCCAATGAAAATTTTACATTTTTGAAGATTGAAATTTTCCCTATTTGAAAATCAAACAAAAACAGGTATTTGTAAGGAAATTTATCACGGGCACGAGTTTTTATGCCTTCTTCCGGATTCGATCCTGAGTACTCTGGAACTGCAGACTCGAACTCCATTACGTGCGCTAGTAATACCCTTGGCGGGGTTATAATGTTTTTACTTATTTCCTTTTTCTTCTCGTACATGATTTCAGCTTATTCATTTTGATGTTTTATAGCAGGAGTTCTCTTTTTTTTTAAATTACTAATCGGACGTGGGTGCATAGAAATTTATTTAGAGGTATAATCAATAATATTTTGAATTCATAACTACAACTGAATAAAAGTAAAAATTTTTTTTTTAAGGACACGCTATTATTTGTGTACTTAAATGCAGAAAATAATTTTTTATCAACAATTTGAATGTGAAAGCAAAAATAGCATGAGTCCATAATAGAAATTTTCTAAGTAAAGTGGAATTTTAACTACCTTCTTAATACATTTTAATTTTTAAGAATATTTAGGAATTTCCTTTCATAAAGTCTTAGATATTTCTAAGAACGAGATTATAAAAAAAAATATGAAATTCAATTAAAAGAAATTCAAATATGATTATAAAAATAATAATAAAAAACAAAGTAGATATTTTAAAAATATAACAATATGCTTTAACTAAGATATAATTAGAATGATATGATAGCTTTATATCAAAGTTATGCTGTTATAAAAGTTTTAAATAAAAAAATGATAATTAAAATTAATCTTTTTCTGCTCTCCATAAAGAAATTGGAAGTTTTGATTGCATCAGTATGACTCAAATTATTTTATCACATTTTCTTTCCTGAACTTATAAAACTTTTAATTACAAAGTTAAGCAAAAGTTTTAACATCTTAAAAATACGAATTCTATTTACATTAATATAATTATTATATGAAGTACATGGCGTTACATATTCTTTATATTTTACTCAAACATGACTCATTTTATTCACAATGCCAGCAAAACTTCAAAATGTAAGTGTATATAAGTTAAGGTCTTGAAAGTTGATAAAACTATCACAAATTCCCACTATTCAAATTATCGCAATTTAAATTTTTCATTTTAATAAAAATATTTTTGAATGAAATAATAACAGTTTTCATTCTATGTAAATGTATAAAAATTTTTAATTTATATTTACATGCCTTATTTATCTTTTTTCAAAGCTAATATACATAAATAAAGTTAAGATTTATGATATTTGCCTTCTACATCAGCCGACTGATGCCACCAAATGAATGTTCTTAAAAAAAAGCATAATCAAGGAGCAAGTTCCTCGAAATTTTCAATTATGTTTCATTTCAACTATCTAGAGTAGAACGTTTCCGTTTCTAACATTCAACGTGTAAGAGTAAAAAAGGAATTTTCCATTTATCCATGGGAAAAAAACGTTTTTAATCAACATAGAAAGTTTCCGTTAAAAGACATAAATTTCATATAAAAACACCCGTATATATAAAGATATTTTTTACAGTGTAAAATGGTGAGATTCTTGGGGCACACAAGGAACTTGTAATTCATGAGAAAGAAAAGGGAATAATTCTGAAAAATCGTAATAATTTGCATCTCTGCTGAGCACACTATTTCTATCAGCATATGGTTTGTCCAAATGAAATAGAGACTACGTTTCTGTCTAAATAATATTTTAATTATAGAAAATTTATCTATAGAATCTATCAATTAAAATTAATGTGTAACAAGACGCTTACGCATAATTGCCAATGATATTGACGCAATAATCCCAGGTCATAGAAAAGCAATGGATGGCTTCAGTGCAGAACTCCTGGCACGCTAACAGATTTATTTTTCAAAGGTGCTTTGAACTGCCTTGTCGTATGTGAACCGTTGGCATATCACACTTGAACCGTTGATTATGATACAGGAGTCACATTGGGAGATTTTTGAAGCATGAGATTTTAAAAATGTTTCACGACTTCCCATTGAAATGCGTTCAGCAAGAGATTGCGTGGCCACATGTGGCTGAGCGTTGTCTTGGAACAGCACTATACCATTCAAAAGCTTCCTTCTGCGCTTGTTTCTGATGCATTGTTTAGCTGCAGCAAGGTGTTTCATTACCGCAAAGAAATTGGATAATAGCTCTTTGCATTGATCTGGAAGAATCGAGCATGCACTTGCCCAAACAAACCAACTCACCATAACTCAGGAAAATAAATCAAAACTGCTCGCCACTATTGCAAACTGGGAAAATCAGCACGCCACCTTTGCAAACTGGAAAACGTAGCACGCCACTATTGCAAACTGAAAAAAGCAACACGTCACCTATCTACAAATATATATATCCACTTCCATTAGATACAATGGCGCTACAGTAAGTGTCATGCTTTTAATCTTTTTTATTTAAGAGAACCATACACTTTTAATTGTTCCGTAACGTAGAACCATCGATATTACAATCAATAATGTTTAGTAATCGTTTCTATCGTCAGCGAAATATACAAGCAGTCATCCCAAATGGTTATATTATTATGGATTTTGAAAATCCTTTCAAAACATGCACTTTCAAACGTTTCATTTATAAAAATTACTAAATTTACATGGAAGCAGATTTGTTTATGAAATTGTTTAAAAACGACAACATTTTGTTTGTTTAACACGAACATTTTTATTTTCAGAGGTGCTGTCCTTGTCTAGTCAAAGAAGTCCACATCGTGCACTCACCGGCCATAATGAAGGCGACTTGGAAAATGATCAAACCGTTACTCACCGAGAAAATCAGAAAAAGGGTGAGAATTTTTTTCGTGTAACTGTATCTATTCAAACAGTTTTCATTCAAATTAATTAAAACAGCTGTAATTGACGCGCCCTCGCATCCAAATGGAAAAGAATAAATAATCTACCTCGAATTGTAGTTGATAAGTAGTGTATTCCATGTAATAATTTGTACGGGATATTACGCAATTGTGCTTTTCTATTTTGCGATCCACTTAAAGAGGTGTACATTATACACTCAGAGCCCGGTACTATTCTCCTATTTGACTTACCTTGAGCACGCTTCTGTCAACATTACAAATTTTGTAATTATTTTGCATTGTGGGACGGCAATACCTTTACTAATGTCAATTGCTTTTATTCAACTAATTAATTAAACGGTTAGAGTAAGTCCGGGATGGTTGCCGTAATTACGCCCCCCTTCATTTTTCTGTTTTATAGCAACGATTTTTGTAGAACACATGTAAACTATCCACTCCAAATTTTATGAAAATATTACTTTAATATAAATACCATATAAAATATTGTTTTTATCAAAAAAATTAATGAATGATTTTGGTCATATATCCCGAACTTCAGGTTCAGACACCCCACTTGATCGGGTTAAATGCCTCATACGTAAAAGAATATGAAGCATAGGTAATTAAAATTTTTATTTTAAAATATGGATTTGAATTTGACTTAATATCTTATTTACATCAAATTTATGATTTCTTTTTCAAAATAATTTGAGCTTATAGGCTCTGTATACTAATCTTGCATTACACTCCTACATCAAAGGATATTTGCTATTCCTAATTCTTCGAATAAATGAGTATACAAAATTTGAAGACAATCCGATAATTTCAACGAAGGCTAAACTTGTTTAGTCTAAAGTAAGAGGGATTACCCTCCCCCCTACTTATATTGTATATACAAACTCTGAAAACTAATTCAGGAAGTAAATTTAAAATTCTCAAATTAACTGCGTTAGATTTTTATGTTTCATCGTGAATGAGTTCAAAATATATTACATATTCTACGGAGGGTTAAATATATGTAATTTAAATTAAAGGAGGTGATTAGAAAAATTTCCAGCAATAAAAGGACTATTATTTAAACAAATAAAGAAGCATAAAGAGGTATTATACCTATAATATGGTACCCTGGTATAGTCTTTCCGAATTTTCTGTGATAACTACATACTTAAGGGATTTTAGATTTCTATTTTGTATTTAGATTTCCATGTAGTGATTCTGAAAATATTCGGATATAAAGAGAGAAAAAGTTCGGAATGTGTGAATTAATCTGTTATGATCAAAGATATAAATATCACACAAAATTTTTTTTACTTAGACTGTAAGGGAATTGAAATCTTCTGAACAAATTTTCTGAAATGAAACAAAGGATTTTTTTAATCATTCCTTAAATGGAGCATTTATCACTTCTAACTCTGTCCCCTGACTTGTTATATAATGACCCCCCGGAAGGGTATGGTCAAGCAACAGAAGAAACAGAATTTTTTCTTACAATCCTGAAGATTTAAAATATATATTCTCTTCCAAAAAAGTTATTTGATATTTACAAATGGAGCGTCTTATTTCGCATCCCAAGTGAGGCATATATCCCGGATGCAGGTGGGGCAAGTATCATTTTAATCCGGGATTGATGCTTCAGCCAGTAGCTATGGAAGTAGGATAAAAGTGGCAGCGACCTATAATTAACACAGTACTCAATACCTATTTCAACGACATTCACTAAATATTTCATGAAAAATCTCCAGCAAGTACATTATTTCATCTTCTACTTGTCGCTATCTGACAAGAACATAAACCAAAAGCCAAACTCACTTTCTTTGATGAATATAACTTTTATTTTGAGAGCTAAATCGCAGTAACTTCGTCGACTACGTTTTTTTTTATAAGAATTGAATATTAATAAATTTAAATAACAATTGATAATAGAACTTCACTAGCTCTGCCATACATCCAATAGATGAAATACAGTAACTAGGACAACTAACGCGATGGGGCATCTAACATGGATTTACCCTATTTATTGCTACATGAAAATGGAAACTATTACTATATACAGGGTGTCCAAAAAGTACCTTTTTATCACATTCTATCCTAGTTGAAAAGTGTTTATGACTTCGGTTTATCTGCCGTCTGGGTGTCTTGCCATCTGTCCGTGCTCTAACTGGCGTAAAAATACTCGGATCGCCCTGAAATTTGTCAATGTTATTGTCGTTTACTATAGGATGTTCACTATTTCAAATGAATTGTGTAGCACTTATAGTTTTTTACAGGGATAGTCAAAAGTATTCCGGTACATTACTGTGAATGGGAAATAATCTTTTCAAATGCATTTTGAAGATGCTACGTTATTTAAAAACATGATGAAATTGATATATAATTATCAAGCGCATTAAAACATGCTTTTTGTAGAATATGGGGTGGAGAGAATTAATTATTCATTTACAGGGTCAAACAAAAGAATTCTGTTACATATTGTTCTATGGGGAAAAATCGCAGTGTAATTTAGTGATATTTCAATATTTCAAACATAATAAAAATTATATGCATTACTGAGGTTCACTATAAATTGCTCTCTTGAAAGTGTGGTGTGCATTGCGTTTATTTACAGGGATACACAAAAGATATCGGTTACAGTACATGTGCGATATTTACAGTCTATGTGTGATAAGGGCGTTTTCAACTTTGGCTTCCGTTTTTAAGTTTAACTAAAATTTTTCATGGTACGTGTGTGTTTATAAACTCGGTTGTTCATGTACAGGGCTAGACAACGGAATCCGGAAGTATTACAGACTATGGCAGTAAATTGCTTAAGGGTAGTTTTTAATTGTGTTACGCATTTTCTTGCTGAACTACACTATACTGCCAAAGGTGACCGGTCACTTGCGATTTTAGACGTTTTGTTAACTATCTAGAAAAATACATGAGGAATTAACCTGAAACTGCAGGTGTGTAAACAGTATAGTATAGATTGTATATGTCCGGGAAGATTTTTTCACGAGACCCCATAGGGGACTATCAACAAATTGAAAAAAACGAATATCTTTTGGATTACCCTGTAAAAACTAATGTAGCAAAAACGTTCAAACTCGAGATTATTAATAAGTGGTTTATTGTAATATACAGTGTTCCTTTTTATGAGGATAGCATGTATACTCGTAGAGAAATTAAGGTTTTTATAAAAACAGTTCCGAATTTCGCCTAGTTTTTTGATTATAATTTGCAGAGTTCTTAATAACAAAAAAAGTTATTTTCAGAAAACATGACAAACAACATTATACATAATACTCTTCAATCAGAATTAAAAAATAATAAAAATTGGAAGAAAAATGAGCAGGTTTACTAAAAAATACTTCACTGCGCATGCGCGAATGCAATCAAAATATAATATGCATAATGTATTAGCTAAGTATATAGAACAACTTTTGTGAAAGTCTCAAAATCATAGCTTGAAAATTCTGAAAATTATCGTCGATAGAATAAGCTCGAAATCCGTTGTTCGCAAAAAGAAGCAAAAAGATGAGGGGTTGTATCAAATATCTGTTGATTAGTGCCAAGATAGCGTACACAATATTTCACTATATTTGGATACAACCCCTCATATTTTTGTTTCCTTTTGGGAACAACGGATTTCGAGCTTTCTATCGACGATAATTTTCAGAGTTGTCAAGCTATGATTTTGAGACTTTCAGAAAAGTTGCTCCATATACTTAGCTAATACTTTATGCATATTATATTCTGATTGCATTCGCGCATGCGCAGTGAAACATGTTTTAGTAAACCTGCTCATTTGTCATCCAATTTTTATTATTTTTTAATTCTAATTGCAGAGTATTATGTACAATGTCGTTTGTCATATTTTCTGAAAAGAACTTTTTTTTATATTAAGAACTCTGCAAATTCTAAGCAAAAACTAGGCGAAATTTGGGACTGTTTTTATAAAAATCTTAATTTCTCCACGAGTATACATGCTATCCTCATAAAAATGAACAAAGTATATTAAAATAAGCCACTTATTAATAATCTCGAGTTTGAACGCCTTTGCTACATTAGTTTTTACAGGGTTATCCAAAAGATATTTGTTCTTTTTCAATTTGTTGACAGTTCCCTTTGGGGTTTCGTGAAAAAATCTTCGTGGCAATATATAACCTATACTATACTGTTTACACACCTGCAGTTTCAGGTTAATTCCTCATGTATTTCTCTAGATAGTTAACAAAACGTCTAAAATCGCAAGTGACCGGTCACCTTTGGCAATATAGTGTATAATATATTTAGTATACTAATATAAGTTTGTGGAATATAAATAAATTCATATACAGGGCTACGCAAAGAAAAAGATACATTGTCGTTTACGGTTGGTAATTGCTGCGAGTGAGTTTTAAGTTGCCTTTTAGCTTAATATGTGGTGTGTACAAAAGACTTCAGATAATATACGGGCTGTACAAAGGATTTCGAGTGCATTTACATCGATTGGAGAAAATTTCTAAATGTGAAGTTTCTAACTGAACTAAATTTTATCATGCTATAAATCCACATCCATTGATCATATACAGCGCGGCACAGAATAATTCGACTACTTTTTTGACACTGGAAGGTAATTTCGAAAACTGTATTTTTCAATGTGTTACATGTTTTGTAAATTGTTCACTTACATACCGTCTTTCAACTTATTTAACGGTGAAGTTTCGTTATAGTTTTCTATCTTTGTTGGAATGTGTTTCATAATCAATGCTTGGAGCATGGTTTTTCGTTCTTGTTCTGTTTGGAGGCGTTTTTAGCTAAAATTAATGAACAGAATGAGACTGCGTTTTCAATTTCGACACTTGAAGGTATGTGGAGATGAACTCTGTCATAAAAAAAGAACATAACACCAATATCAAAATTTTATGTAATTTCGTACAGCAATTCATACTGTGGTGAATTCGTCTATCATTTAAATGAATCATTTGCCTAATGGTACTCATTATGTTTTAAGGAAAATTAGCGGCTCTACTGTTGGATACTCATAAAATAATTTGTATAATCCATTTAACAAGAGATCAGTGCAAATACCTAACTTTTTCGACTCCGACATTGCCAAAATTTTCTTTATCAGCAACTATTGTACTAAATCATGCCAATTTGTTTTCAAAATTCTCTTTGCATATCTTCTAATATCTAAACGCATTTCTTTTTATTTCCATCATTAGTTTTACCTATGAATGCATTCAAACAAGGAAAGTTAATTGACGTCTATCCTGCATATTTTCAACAGTCAGTTGAAGACTTTTTGTTTTGATACTTCATGCAGGGAGATTCAAAGGGAAAAAAATTGTCCATATTTTTACGAGTTTCTGATCACGTTACATATAGAAGATATTCTATATGCACTATAAAGTATGTGAATTAAAAGTCATGATCATGACAACAGTGATATCCAAACAGAATTTCCAGTTTGAATGTCCCTCCCGCGAATGTTGTATTTACTCGATTAAAAAATAATGTCCGAGAACTTTGTCTATGAAAGTTGGTCAGATGCAAATGAGAATTCAAAAGCAGTACGATTCCAGCTCATTTGTTCGATCAAGGATTAACCGGTAATTTAAATTCACACAAAGTAAAGAAAGATTTAACACATTTCGTTATAAGTAATAGGATTATCATTTAACAACAACATTTTTTGTTGCTTATGATTATACAATTTTTAAATAATTTTTTATTACATTATTAATATTGGTTTCAGTCATAATAGTATTGGTTGCTAGCTGTGCAATAAATAGTAGCAAAGTCGGATTGACATGTACTAAATTTCATGAAATTAAACTGTGTGCATGACATTTTTACATATTTTCCACCAGTTTATCTGACTGAATTTGGTTCTGCAAACCTGACATGGGCCAGTAAATGCTTTAAATTTAACAACTCTAACAGCTCTAACAACTCCAATCAACTTGCCATTTTGTGCTTCAAGGATTGCAAGTGTTCATATTTCTAAAAGTGAAACATATTTTTCCATATTTCGTTTTTTTTTTCTATGGACCGAAATTTAGAAAAATAGAAGACAAAACTCCATCCTTAAAATTAACATGTAAAACATCAGTTTTTTTATATAAATAGTTATATAAGTTAAAAATTATCTAAAAGAAGCTTGAAAAAGTTACTATTCCGACATTCTCTTTTCTTTTCAGATCATTTTCTACAAGTCTGCTCACTGGGACAGTCTGCATCGCAGAATCAACCCCCGCATACTGCCCGAAGAACTCGGCGGTCAGCTGGGACCCCAGTCCCAGGAGCATTGGACCAGCAGCCTCGCAGAAATCGAAAAGAGGTACTATCACAGGGTCGCCATGTTTCTAAATAGGCAGAAAGTGGACTGATATTGTGCTGCGTTTAGTATATTTTCTTTTTTTTTTACTAAATCTCTTAAGACTTGTATAAATAGTGCCATTTGGGGAAGACAACAGGGTAGTTTGCCCTCCCCCCGAAGGAATTGGATATTTCAGAATGTATCAGAAATTATATGCCAGACTCAAAGAAAAATCAGAAATTTCACAAAAGCGAAAATAACATGTCAGAGTTGAGTTAATTACAAACATTATTATTAAAAAACAAACTCTTTAAGTGCTGAAATTAGTAATTATAAAAAAATATTTGCTAAAGCCTTGCTATTGCTATATTTTCAAAATGAGACACATGTATCATTAATGAGTACATTAAATAAGATTAAAAATATATGTGATAATAAAACTGTATCAATTGATTTTCACATGTGCACAACAAGAACAAAATAAATTTTGCCTCCCTCCCCATAAGGAAGTTCAGAAATGACACCCCTGAGTGTGAAATATTCTCAAACGTTTTATTTTCCTAACAATATTGTTACTAAGAAAAATAATTTTATAGAGATAATAAGAACTTAATAACAACTGAACAATAATAATTTTATGAGAAGTTAATAATTTATTATAGTAAAAGTTGTAAGCGGGATCGAACGTCGCATTGCTGTTGTGACATCATGATCATGATGTTATACCATAGCTGATATTATACATATGGCAAGAGCCATGAAAGTTGGTCAAATATAGTGTTATTCCACAACAGTACATGCTATTCAACCCCGGTTCGTTGGCTTGTGATATACGTAATATTAGATAGTAACATAGACGAATCTATTCATTGATAAAGGTTATATCACAACAAAAAAACTATTAAAACATTCGTTTTCTTTAATATAACGAGTTTCCTCCATCGTCTATATGATGTTATCTACATTATTTCCATAGCATACGGAATATTTTCAACGCCAAAAGCCATCTTATCGTGGCCAAACCGTACTTATGTACAGTAATTTTTGCATACAGATATATACTTCAAGTACATTCAAGTACGGTTCAAGTACAGTTCAAGTACAGTTCAAGTACGTGTGGAACCAGGAATACACAGTCCATGTCGAGGCTCATTTTCTTAAAACAAATATGTGTTATAAAATTCATATACTATAAACAACTTCACATAAAATAGCTTTATAAACATTTTAAAATTTAAAGTATATTTTAATATTTTTTTAATAAATTTCCAGACACATGTAACTTGCAATGACATTTAGTACACAGTGAATGTTAACTATTTACAAATTATAATCCTTTTTCAGTTATTCCAAAATGCATGAGAATTTTAATTAAGTAATTACTTAATTTTTTTTTTGTGGAAATGATATGTTAAAATATTTTAAACACTCTTGTTAAAAGTGAACAAAATATTTCTTCATGTTTACTCTATGGGAAAAATCACAGAATTAAAGATACAACTTTTAAGAAAACTATTATGGTTAGCTAAAGTTTTCTACACTACATTTTCCTTGATGATAATTAGAGTGATTAATACTCTAAGTGATTGGTTGAAGCATGTTTGATGCAATATCTGGTTTTCTTTTCAGAATTTAGAAGTTTACGTTAAAATTAATTTTCGTTAGTGACGAAAACTGAGATATTTTAGTGTAGGCGAATACAAAAATTCATTTTTACTACGAAATTTCTAATTTGTAATTTAAGAGAGTACATAAAATTGAGTTTGGGGCCACCTGTAACTGGAATTCCTACATGCCCTTACAATAATTAGAGCCTGCACGTAAATCGTTACCGTTAACATCATTAAAATAGGATTAACAAATATTTAACATTTTAAACATCATTAAATAGGATTGGAAATTTACTTAATACTCTTATTTACGTTCTTTATCCTTTTTTAATAAAAAATAATAGGAAAAAAGTAATAATTATAAAAAAGGAGGTAATCTTCTAACCTAGTGGAAAGCTTTCCTTTGGAAATGTAATTTAAACGTAAAATAGTTTTAATTTATAATTTAAAAGAGTACCTAACATACAGTTTCGGTCTACATGAAATTTGAAGTCCCACGTGCCTATAATTAGGCCCTGCACGTAAATCGATAATATCTTTAAATAGGACTACAAAATATTTAACATTTTAAACATGGTTAACACCATTAAGTAGGATTGGAAAATACGTAGTATTATTATTTATGTTTTTAGACATTTCATAATCTAAAAAAACAGAAACAATTGATAATTAAAAACACAGATAATACTCTAATCTATTGAAAAGTGTTCCTTTGGAAATATAATTTAAACAAAAAAATGCTCGTAATTTCAGAGAGTACATAAAAAGCAGTTTTGTGCCACCTGCAACTGGAGGTCCCACATGCCCTGCAATAATTATTCCCAGCACGTAAATCGTTAACATCATTAAATGCGATATAAAAATATTCAACATTTTAAACATCATTAATATCATCAAATAGGATTAAAACTTTACCAAATATTTTTATTTATGTGTTTCATCATTTCATAACTCTTTGATTACGGGCCAGATCTGGCGACTTTTTTTATATTCGATCACAAGAATTTACAAACATTTTTCCTTTGCGGGATATTTCTCGTGAAAATAAAAATGTCCTAGTATATATGTGTATGACAGAGATTATTTTTCAAAAAGTGGTACGAATAGAACAAAAAAATAGTCCACTGGTACATATATGTCCAACTCGTAGTAAAAGGATTGAGATAACAGAAAAAAGTATTTTTTAAAAAGCAGATAATCCTCCAGAATATTGCAAAGTTTTCCTTTGCTGTCATTTTCATTTATCTGGCACGATACACAAGCACCATCTCTTCAATTTATGAATAATTGACATATTATATTTTCCGGATTGGTTTTCTTTGGTCTGGTCATTATTTATTAAGGAATAATGTTTGATAATTTACTATGTCATTTAAAAAAGTGCCTTATTGGAAATCCAAGGTCTTAAGAGTTAATATTTTTATATATATTTATTTTGTACATATTTTCTATTTTTATCGATGTACAATGTCTGTGTATGATCAGCGCTCATTTTATGTAAACCTGTTGTCCAAATAAACGTTCATGTTTTTAGTGTGTTTTTTTGTGTGTAGAAAGTTTGTGTTTTTCGAGCGTTATAAGGTAATATATATATATATATATATATATATATATATATATTAAGAGATAACTTATTATACGATATAAGAGATTATATTATAAGAGATAATTTATATATCTTCTAATTAATGAAAATTTGAAATTTTGACATCTATAGTAATTTTGAAATGCATATGCAATGTCATTTCTTATGTTTGCATGCTGAAATGATCCCTAGAGCTCTGATGGGATAAAAGTTTTCTTAACACCACAACTAGAGGGGATTTCAAAAAAATTTTTGAACTATGCAGTCCAATTTCATACTGTCCCCTAATCACATTTCTAGTGTTTTCTTTAGCATATTTTCCAAATTTTATTTCTCCGGTGTTTTTTAATAATATTTGGAGTTTTTACTTGAGCAAAATTTCCAGAATGTAATCTTTGAAATAATACCTAAAATTTAAGGAGATATTTTTCGAAATTATGACACATCGATATCAGATGTTCACTGTTTACTTGTTGGTGGTAAAAACGGAATTTAAAATATTAGATGATGAATGATCCTGTTTCTAAATAATCTACCTTATTAGATGGGACTTTCCTATCTGTTTAGACCACTGAAGTTTCTTAATATTTAAAGCCCAAAATATGAAAGATTTTTCCCTGAACATATCAGATTGATCTAGATTTTCTCTGCATATATCAGGTTCATCCTCTTGTTGATATATGATGTTAATATATTTTTACTCCCAACCAAAGGAAATATTTAAAAACTGAATTATTCGTAACATAATAAGATTTTCAATATTTGGTTTTCACTGTGAGAACGCGGACCCTGCTTAATGATGTGCTGCGTTTTTGAAAATTATTTTCCTAAATGTTAAGTATTTTTAAAAATAAAATTGAAATTTTAATGAAATTTGAAATTTTTAATTGAGAAAAATTTCCGGAATGTAATCTTTTAAATAATACCTAAAATTTCAGGAGACATTTTTCGAAAATGTAATATGTCGATATCAGATGTTCACTGTTTACTTTCTGGTGGTAAAACGGAATCTTTAATATTAGATGATGAATGATCCTGTTATTAAATGATCTCCCAGATGGGATTTTACTATCGGCGGAGACCGCTGAAGTGTCTTAATATTTATAGCTCAAAAAATAAATGATTTTTCTCTGAACACGCCAGGTTGAAATTTCCTGTTATTATGTGATGATAATAGATTTTTACCCACATATTTCAAACTCTTTTAAACCTAAAATATTAGCGGAATGGCAACACGATGTGTTGCTTTTCCATTTCATAAAATCATCCTATTTTTAGGGAATTGTATTCTAAAGTTAGAAAAGCCAAAACTTTAAACAGTAAATGGTATAACTTGCGAAAGTAGAATTATTAGTTACATTAAATGTCTGCATTCCCACATTATAAAATAAACACACATTTAATATATTTAATCTAAAGAGAAGTCAAAATTTAAATAAATATTCAAACAAATAACAAAATCCAGAAATCGAGAGGTATTTTAACCAAGAAAGCTAAAGATCTCACTGCGCATTCAGTTCCGTAGGGGTAAAGTAACACAAAATAAAAGAGAAAAACAATATCTTAATATATGTTTCGACATTAAAAGCAAAGCGAGTAGATCAAAAGTCAATTCTAAGAAACCAGAGTTGAGCTGCAAATCGCTGTTTATCGCAGACAACTCTTAAATCAACTGAACAAAATGTTTCGAAAAGTGTTTCACAAATAAAATTTATAAATTCAAATGACTGTACTTAGACAAAAATAGTATTAATTTTATTACATTTTTCATCATAAGAAGTAAATTATTTTACAACTCCGTTTAAATGAAAATTGCAAAAAATACATTTTGAAAATTATATGATTTCGATGAAATTAAAGTAAAACATTTCTTTTTATCTCATTGAAAATGAACGATTTCAATAACATCATTGTTTAAAAACCATTCAGGATTTATGATCCGATTTTGGATGCTATTCTTATACATTTCAATATAGGAGTCATTGTGTCTATGGCAACAATACTTTTCTTTATTGTTGTCTCCGACACCAACTATAAAGTAATCGCACTGACAGCGCTTAGAATCAGGCCCTAAGCCTGTAATTTTTGAATTTCTGTAATGAAAAAAATAATTTAATTTTCACCCGTTAAAGCATGCCACTTTTAGGACATTGTGAAAAGTATTAAACGCTATCTATTTTTTTTATATTAAAAGATTTTTTTAAAATCTTCAAGAAAATGGGCATCAAACAACATCTGATAATTAATCTGATGTTTCCATTTTCTGCCTTTTTACCACAATGATGGAATAGCAGAGTTGCCACAATTCAAGATCAAAATTTAAATAAATTAATATTTCGGAAATCAATTGAAATTTCCAAAATTTCAAGAGTTATTGTGATATCCTTGGATCCATGAAAATAACTGATGTTAGTTTCATCGCAAAGTTTGCAGTATTCTTGAAGTAGTAGCTGTTAAAATCATACACACAATCAGATTTTAATATAATTAGATGCTGCAATTTAGAAAATTGCTTTTAAAACACTTTATACGGGATTATTTTTTTTTCTTCTTTTCTTTAATCTTTTAAATGTCTTTTTTTTTAAATTGTTCTTTTAGAAATTGTCTGCAACTTTTCTAAGTACAAAATCCTTCTGAACTTAATCGTTATAATTAAAAAAAATGCAAATCACAATTTTTTTTTCTCTCGGTTTTTTTCTCCTCTTGCTTTAAACAGGAAAAATATATGAAAACTTAGACAAAAACTTAAAAGGATAAAAAAGGGGATGTTTTAAATGAAAGTTTAAGAAGTTTTAACGTTCTCTAGGTTTAACTGCTTTCTTATATGAAATAAAACCTAGCTGGGGCCGCTTAATACGAGGGACGTTCCAAAAGCAAGTTTCGTCATTATTTTTCACACGGAAATTTTATTTCCCATATAAAATACACCATGTCATCATGAACTATACACATTGCACTATTTTTCGACATAGTCGCCACCGACAATGAAACATTTGTCGTAGCGTGCAATCCGTTTGAAGAAACCACTCTGGTAAAACTCGTTGCCCTGAGATGCAAGGAACTGTCGCACAGCCTGCTCCACCTCAGCATTGTGTTGGTAGTGACGTCCCGAGAGTGCGGCTTTGAATGAAGGGAACAGTTGAAAGTCCGATGGGGCAAGATCGGGGCTGTAGGCCGGGTGATCCAATTTATGCGACGAATCGGATTTTGTGTGAGCCTTGCTGTGTGTGGTTTCGCGTTGTCGTCCAAGAGCACAGCACCTTCACTTCAGTCAATAGCCCTGGTCTCTTTCGTCGAATGGCGGACCTGAGTTTGGTGAGGGTGTCGCAGTAATAATCTCGGTCTGCTGCTACCCTCTCTTCTTCAGCATATAAAAGCATGCTGCATTCTGCGAATGAAAGCAATCTGTGCATGCGCTGACGTTCCTTGCGTCGTTGAACCAGCAACGGGTGTGCATTCTTATGGCGATCGTTTTTTTCACCTGGTGTACCATCTTCTCTTTAAAAAAATGACGAAATTTATTTTAGGAACGTCCCTCGTATTGGACGCTTGCAGAAAAATTTGTATTGAAGGATAAGTGCTTCTCAGACTTTTGCTTGGAGTGCCATAATATGACCAGCGTTTCACTTATTACTGTGCATTTTTTTGTTTATTTATACTTACTAATAGGATATAATTTTGATATAATTTTTTGAACTTGTTATAATAAAAACCTTCTAATAAGGTATTTAATTTTGTTTTTGGTTACTACATTAGGCACACCTGCCAACTGTTCTTTGTGACCACAATTCACGAATAACAAACTTTGCGTTATTTAATTGCAGAATTCTGCAATTAAGTAATTCGAAATTGTTTGGAAATTATTCTGACAAAAAAGTGAAGCAGTTGACAGCTATGTATGTAAAAAATAAATCCCTTTTCGATTGAAACCGTAAAACATATTCATCAAGTAAACTGGTTTAATGCGTAAAAATGGAAATTTTTAATTTTAATTTTATTTTAATTTAAAAAGTTTAAATATTTTTTATAAGGTTATCAAAGTGACGTCATTTTCATTTTACCTGCTCCGACATTAGAAACCAATTCTTAAAAGAACAATATACTTTTGACAAATACATTTTTGTATAAAAAATCACGTAATGTACAAAATGTAATTTTTACAATTTCTGTTTAACCTACATTGTAAATATGTCTTACTTGAAACTTAGTATTTAATAAAATGAAAAATACAATAAAATTAAATTAAATATACAATGTTTTTCTAAATGGCTTATTGGCTTTCTTTTTCCCTCAAGAAATCAGAAGAACTCATTTAATGTAAATGCACCACATCGGGTTACCAACAAATATTATATATTCAATGACTAGTAAGTACAAATAATACACCTTCATAATTAATTGCTTTTTTTGCGTATTGTTTTAAAATAATCAATATAAAAGTGTTTAAAACATTCTCTTATTTTTAATGACTAGGAGATATACTTTCGTTTTTTTCTGTGAAATTAGCCTGAAAAAACCTTTTATGCGCAATAAGAAGTCATATGCACTTTGAAGAATGGCGGTTTGAATTTCATTACAAAGCGTTTCTAAGAAAAATGTTTTTTTAATGTACTTTTTTATGTTGATTCAAAAATATGATTTATTTTTTTATTCGTTGCAAATCGTTAAAATATTAATGGAGGAAAGAGGAAAGAGTTTTTTTTTTTGGTAAAATCGTAATGTTGATAGAGATATTTAATTTCTTATCTCTGCTTTTTTCAAAATATTAAAGAGATCCAAATTTTCACAAACATTTAACAAAAGTTGTAATATTGTACGACAAAATTGATTTTGTAAAACTAGTTTTGCCACCATTTTGAAGTCCAGATTTCATATTTTTGAGTCGTCATTTCTTCATTACTGCTTATTACATTGTCTCTCGATTATACCTAAACTATTTAATAATAAAAAAATGCTATTGTTTTATCTCATTTATGAAGCTATAAAAAGTTCCAACGGGTCCTTGAATTTAGGACCACCTTTTCCTTACAGTAATATTGCCTTATTTAATGACAAATTCTGCGATTAAATAACTTGAAGATTGCTATACGGAAATAGACTGAACTTGTTGAAAACAAGTATACAGCAGTTCTCTGAGAAAACTGGAAAATCACATTTTGAAAATCAACAATTATTAATATCATGCAATATAATCAAACCATTTATTTAAATTTTACATAATTTGTGGTGCTTGCTAAGAAAACAAGATGTTTAAACAATGCATAGAAAAATCTACGTATTTCCTTAATGATTAGGCAATGTTTTATGCAATGGATTATTATTTTGGCTACCATTATTTAAAAACAATAATTTTGATACCTACTAAGTTTCAAGGTAGATACTTTTTGTTTCAAAATAATGGTAGAAAAATTATAGTCGCCAGTGTCAGCTAACTATAAGCTTTTCTGATTGTACGAACTTCCAAGAATAGACTTCAGATTCGGTATGTGCCAAAAGTTTGGATGTTTCTTCACTGGAACTGGAATTTTACTGACACTTGCCGAAAACAAAAACGAATATTTAATCAAACACAGTCTTCTTTTCCATTGAAAGTCTCATTTTCATAGATAAAGGACAGAAATTTAATCCGTTAATTTGAAGTTGTTATGATATAAAGAACGTATTTTTTCATAATCTTCTGACAGTAGTTTATGCATTTCTACGATAGTGAACCTTACAAACAACTATGTGTAATTTTATGTAATGAAAGTATGAACACACAAACTTTTAAATAGGAAAAATAACATATTCTAAGAATATATTCTACTTTCACTTTATTCTAAGAAGTTATTCTTATCTAATCATAACTTTATTATTTATAAGAGCATGCTTTACATAGTTTCGCTATTATTTACTGCCTTGTATTATAAATTCTGAAGTAATTCCCTAGACAAGTACAATAAACACAACCTGTTTAAATCTGAACTTTCCTTTCTCACATTTTAATCTCTCCAGCTGCAATATATCTCACAACTTTCAGATTTGTTGCTAAGTAACAGCAGGGTACATTCCTTCAATAATTACTACACTGAGTAATTGAGTTTATGGATCTGTGAATCACCTTGTCTAATAAAGTATATGCGATGGAAAGCTATACAAGCATAAGATATTGACTTTTGCATTCCCAGTTGTGTAGATTGTATTTATGTATATATTAGGAAATGTGAAAATAAACTAGCTGTGTAATATTTCCCAGAGATATTTTATCCTAACAATTGTTTCTCGTGTTAAGGGAAGCAGGAATGTTTGAAATTACGAAAATTGATTGAAGTTTGAGCGTGGATTATGATCCCTGTGACTAATTTAGATTGCGACTTCTTTTTGCATTAATTAATGTTTTATAAAAAATATATATTTGTTAAATTGAATCGTTTTTTTAGAAAGGGCACAAGTCACATTTTTCAAATTTTACACCAGAGATAAAAAACTATTTATATGGCAGGATATTTTGTTTTTTGTAATTATTTTGATTGCATGTTAGCCCCAAAGCAGAATATGCTTAAAAATGCGACGTACGTCGCAGAACAATGAACTTCTCTGCAGAACATTTTAAATTCTCATTTTCAACAAAATTCACCATTCATTCACAAGAAAAAACGCTAAATTTGTCTGTCAATCATCGGAAAAACTTCTTCAATCGTTCACTGAAAAAGATTGTGAAATTCATCAATTGGTCGCAGGAAAACGCACGCAATTTGTCAATCGATGACGGGGAGAAATTGCGAAAATTTTC
The DNA here is from genome assembly GCA_963931845.1 of Maratus michaelseni. NCBI lineage: Eukaryota > Metazoa > Arthropoda > Arachnida > Araneae > Salticidae > Maratus > Maratus michaelseni. Next base: position 91,240,733 of record OZ007586.1, on the reverse strand, counting down.
AGCTTGTTGTGAAAAAACATACAAAATTTGTAGAACAGTTGCGGAAAAAAATCCATGATTTTCGCCAATCGCCAAAAGAAAAAGCTGCAAAATTTTCCAGTCTGTAGAAGGAAAATATCGCGAAATTCGCCAATCGGTCACGGTTAAAAAAACACTAAATTCGTCAGTGGATCGTCGGAAAAAAAAATCTGAAATTCGCTGGTCAGTCGCATAAAAACTCCGCAACTTTTGTCAATTGGTCATTAAAAAGTGACAAAATTTGTCATTCTGTAGAAAGAAAATATTGCAAAATTCACCTATCAGTTGCGGCTAAAAACCATGAAATCGTTGAGAAAAATGTGAAATTCGTCGATCAATAGCGAAAAAAAAACCAATTTTCTCCATTCGGTCGCAAAAAAAACTTGCAAAATTTGCCAATTGGCAGAAAGAAAATATCGTGAAATTTGGCTATCTGTCGCGGCTAAAAAACGCTAAATTAATCGATCAGTTGTGGGAAATCCTTCGATTTTTGTCAATCGGTTGCACGATAAAGTGACAAAATTTTGTAGTTGGTAGAAAGAAAATAACGTGAATTTTTCCAAGAAGTCGTAGGTTAAAAATTAAATTCATCAGTGAATCATCAGGAAAAAATGACGAAATTCGTCAATCAGTCGCGGAAAAACTCACAATTTTTTCCAATGTGTCGTAAGAAAATCCGCAACATTTATCGATCAATAAGGAAAATATCGTAAAATTTAACAATCGGTTGTGGGTAATAAAAAAACCCCCGAGAAATTTGAGGATCAGTCGTTTGAAAAAAAAAAGCGATTTTTGCCTATCGGTCCTAAGAAAACTGAAAAATTTGCCAGTCGGTCAAAAGAAAATATCGAAAACATTTGAAATTTGCCAATCGGTCACGGGTAAAAAAAATGCGAAATTCATCAGTGAAGCATTGGAAAATATCTTGCAATTCTTCAATCAGTTGTGGGAAAAAAATTGCGGAGTTCGATGATCAGTTCCGAGAAAAAAATCTTGAAATTCGCCAGTTACCCGAGAGAAAAATCTCAAAAATATTGCAAAAATCATCAATCGATTACGAAAAAACGCGAAATTTGTCATTCGATTGGAGTAAAATCGTGAAATTCGTCATTTCTTTGGTTTGTGCGTGTGTTAGCGTTTTACAAAATGTCTTTAGCATTTCTATACAAGATGAAATTGCACTCCTACATAAACAAGAAAATCTCCTATGTTCTACTTCTTTTTTCCCGCAGAACATTTTTGATCAGATGAAAGTTCGTTGCAGAACATTGCAAAATATTCTGCTTTGGGGCATGTTAGGAAAGATAATAAAATACACTTTGCACACCCTTTTCAGATTATTTGACTGAAAAGGGGGATTTCTGAGATTTTTATTTAGTCTTGGACATGCGCCTTTTCTAAATCAAACAGTGAACGTATAAAAAATCAGTGTTTTATTAAACAATAAGTGCATAAAATAGTGAAAAACATTAACATATGACTCTTTTGTAACTTTTGCCAATGAAATGTGTCGTAGTCGGCCAATTTACAATGCTGTCATAGAAGAACTTTGTCTCTTCACTTATATATTTCAGAATTTTTTTTTTTATATTTTCAGTTTTTTTTGGCTAATAGGGATTTTGTTTTCAAAGGCTCGTTTATTGGGAAAAGCGATACAAAAATTGGTTGGAATACCACACATATACAGATTATGTGCTCTCTCTTAAATAAACTTGTTTTTCTAACGTCCATAACAATGAATGTAGTCGAGTTAGAAATGTGCCTTTTTAAAACATAATGCGGCTATCCCAGTAGAATATATTTTTAAGAAAACATCGGTTTGCAAAAAAATGTGACTTGCGCTCTTTCTAAAATAAAGGATCCAAATGTAAAAAACAATACCAAAAGTTGTAATATTGTACGACAAAATAAATCTTGTAAAAATAGTTTTGTCACGATTTTGAATTCCAGATTCCATATTTTTGAGTCGCCATTTCTTCTTTATACTGCTTATTATATCGTCTCTCGATTATACCTAAAAATTTTTAAAAATAAAAAATATATATTAAAATACAGTCAAAATCTATAAAAATTTATCATATTTTTTATTTTTATTTAACTTGAAACATTTTTTTGTTTGTTTTTCAGGTAGGGTTAGTAGAGAATTTTATTACTTTATTAAAAAAAAGTTATTGTTGCAAAATTTCTGAAAAGTGTGTTCCAGATAATTGAGTTTAAAGTTTTGTCCTTTAGAAATATCACAGATTAGCGGCAGAACATTTACTACTTGTACGACCGCAATTGTAGGAATTATCCTATGGGATCAACTGCACGACATTCTTAAATGATATATAAAATAAACAATAAAAAATACATTTTTTCCTCATTTCTAATCTTTTTAGTCACCTTATTGTATTTGCCTTTTTGTTAATAAGACTTATTTCAGTAAAAATAGATATAGGGTGTCCGAAAAAACTTTCCCTTATTCAGGGAAAGACTTTCCGGACACCTTCAATATAGATGATATGTTTATTGGTCCGGTAGTTGCCACTGCCAATATGACATCAGGGACATTATAATATAGATGCTGTAAAAAAATAAATTCATTAGTCGGGTCGTTGTAATCGTCAATATGACGTCAGTGTTATTCGCGAAAAATCTTTCCCTGAATCAGGGAAAAAAATTTCGGACACCCTGTATTGAAATAATATGTATTATTTAAATTACTTCAATTGTATTCAGTATGCAAAACAGCATTAAGGGTTGGTGTAAATTGTATCTGCACCTTAAATAGTCACATGTTTTACTTAAAGACAATTAAGAAAGAAACAATTCATATACATGATAAATTGTTGATTTAAATTAATACGTAATAATTCCGGTACATCTGTTATTTATATTATTATATAATTACTCACTTATAACAAAAAAGTTAATGTTATCATTAAATTAAAAACATTTTAATAGATCTTATTTTTTAATGGATCATAAGTTTTATTATTATGTTAAACAGTTTATTATTATGTTAAACTGTTGCAGAAAAAAATTATGAGCAAATATTTAAGTGAAACCCCACATTTTATCATTACATCACTACATAAATTTATCAAATTTATTATTAACTCTTTCCGGCACAGACGAATTCTGTTCGTAAAATGCGAAATTACTGACTGACACCGGAATTTACAAACGACATTTTTAGAAAATAACAAATCCTTCTTTTAAGCTTTCATTCTAGAAGAGAAATTTTATTAAAATATTCTTGGTGCCGAATGCAAGTTTGGAATTAAAATTAGGTGTTCCCGGAGTAGGACCACTGTGCCGGAAAGGGTTAAAAACAAAAATTATGATTTTATTAAATTATGTAAATACATAAAATGTGCATTTAAAGAGTGATTGAAAGGAATGTAATGTAATTATATTTTGTATGTAATTCGATTAAATTCGATTAAATTCGATTCTTCTATGTAATTAGATTTTGTTTTAATAGACTCTTTTTTTTTTTTTTTTTTTTTAAAGAAAATTTAATAAGATTGCTTTAAAACGAATTCTTACTTTGTATTACAGCGCCGAGTGTTTCATATCTGTTTTATTGTCGTGCTAAAAAATAAATTTGACAGAACTGAAAAAAAGGAGGATGTGACATAAAAGTCACATTCACAAACATCAAAATCATTGTATTTTAGCCTTGCATATTTTCTTTTAATTTTTATTATTATAAAGATTAAACATTGTTACTAAGCATTTAATTGCCATCCATAATATTTGAAGCGTCAAAACTGATAGAAGGCTTAAACAAGAAAGAAAATCTATGCGTGTAGCTTGGATTATGAAACACTTTCCCACACATTCAAAATACCGTAATAAAAATTCACCGTTTATTAAAGTGAAATATGACGTCTAAGTAAGCAGTTTGGAAAATTCATAATACAGTTGAAAACCCAATTTCAGCAATTAACATCTGTAGTCGGAAAAATATCCGAATTATTTTGTGCCTGTATATGATAAATGGATTAGTATATATACTACATAGTATGCTAGCATTTAGTTTAATTAGGGAAACTATAATACAATTGAAAATTCACCTTAAGCAATTTTCTCCAATAAGCTGAAATGTACTAGAATTATTTCATGCCGCCCTGTATATAATCTATAGAATTTATACACACCAAGTAATATACAAAAAATTAGTTACATTTAAAAACGCATATCACAACTGAAAACTCATCAATTGTTTCTCTTGGACAGTAGTGCAACCGAATTATTTTGTGTGGCCCTGTAAGTAAGCGATAAATGGTATACAAATCACATTGTATGACAATCAGTGATACGTATTAATTACAATATGCTTGAAATGCTATAACATCATTGAAATACACTGGAAACAATTTTTCTCCATAGACTATATTGTAACGAAATTCTTTTGAGTACCTCTGTAAACGAAATATAAATGCTATGAAATTCATTTTCAATACCGAACATGCCATGAAAACCACCAATAACATATATTAATTACATGGAAATCCTAGTATATTTACGCGAGTTAGATCAACCGAATTCATAAACACTTTTCAACTATGTTGGAAAAGTTAAAAAGCAGTATTGTACAACAGTGAGAAGGGAAGCCACTAACCATCTTCTTGTTGTCACTTTGGCTGGGTTGCCACTGACTATTATTTTTTTTATTATTATTGTATCTACAACATTAAAACACAATAATTTTTGTGGTAGAATCTATTAATAGTTGAATTAATTTTTTTTGTTTAAAAATTGTGGTAAAAGTATAAAAAAAATGTCGCCAGTGACAGCAGTATTGTTTTTTTATGGTACGAGTATGCGACAATAGACAACATATTCGGTATGTGCTGAAGACTACTTTTTGGCTGGAACCAAATTTGTACTGAATTATTCCATAATCAAAAACGAACGTTCGATCAGGCACTTGCTTCTTTGCATTGAAGGTGTCATTTTCACAGATTATTTATAGAAGTAACTTCTCTTAACTTTTGAAACTGTTGTGATCCAATAGAAATGTTCTTTCAGAATTTTCTATCAGTAGTTTTTACATTTGTACGTTAGTGTACTTTACAACTATGTGTAATTTTATAAAATAAATGTGTGAAAACACAAACTGTTTAGATAGAAAAAGTATATTTAAAAAAAAAATCCTTTCACTCACTGAGTTTGATAAATGGTGAATATATTTTTTAAAAAAATGTTTTTCTTCCATTAATGAATATTCTGTTATTTTGATACCTGGAAACTTCAAAATCATTTTTGCATTCATTAAATTTAGTTTATTTTGATTCCTGGAAATTTAAATGCAATAAGTGACTTTAAAACTTTTATGAAATTTGTATAAAATGACGGGATGTACAAGTACATTTCTGGCATTTAGGTGATATTTAATATATAAGCAGGGCACCCAAATGGCCCACGTTTTGAATACCAATATATTCTAAGAAAATGTTTCGTGGTAGGTATTTACATCATTTTCACCTTTACAGCATAATAACCTTCAGGGTAATTCTACGAAATTTGCAAGAAAAGTCTAAAAAGAAAATTTTTATCTGAAAATACTGGTATCCAAAGAGCTGACCATTTGGGAGTTCTGTATAAGCGGTCGTTAATAAAAGGAAGCATTGTTCAAACATGTTACGATATTATCTATTTTAATACATTATTTTCTTAACTTTTTTTCTTACTTTAGTCATAATAAATTATCAAATGATTTATAAAATGGACTTAATTTTAAAGATGAATTCAATGATTCTTATCAAGAAGCAGTTTTCTCTGATATATTCATTTTTTATTTGACTTTTCAAGTATTTATAAACAAATAAATTAATTTTTAAACACACTCTCCAAAAAAAAAAAAATAAATAAATAAACAATGATGCATTTGCGAAGATTTTTTGCAAATTCAGTGGTGCTCCTTATTTTAGAAATAAAGAATTCCGGAAGCACTCAGCATATACGGTGAATGCAGACATTTATTCATTTTGTACACTATAATCACAAAAGCATTCTGACTTTGAGTATCACATGAAATTGCTAATGCATCTTTTATTTATAAAAATGTCTTTTAAACAAAGAGAAGTGTAGTCAAAAACAAACTTCCTTTATTATTATTATTCCCTTCATAAAGCTATAGAAAAGATTATCGAATTCTTCCCTTAGTTCAAAGTAAATGCACTTGTTATACAGCTGCAAATTAATTTATCCGCATTAATTTCTTATTCTAATATCCCAAAGTCTTCTCTTTTTATAACTGAACCCCTCAAGGCATATTATAAGCTGATTTTGAAAGAAACAATAATGGGATGTTTGGAGAATTTCATTAAGATCTCAGGAAAGTAGTTAAACGAAATTACTTGTTTTATATTCTGATAAAAGAAAATGTTTTAATGTTAAAAATACGAACATTGCAGCAAGAAGTTTTTCAGAATGTTCAAATATTGATTTAGATTAAGGGAATTTTATGCGTCGTAAATGATACACGACACAGCAATTTGCTGTTTCCATTAGTTTCCTTTAGAAATCGAGTTAAGGATTAAACGACATTTACTTAAACTGAACAAAAGTAAATAGCTCTTAGGGAACAAAAAATACATACGTTGAAAGCGACACATTTATTGTAACATACAATAACAAAGTTTTCTATCGATAATGGGTATTTAAATATTAAAACGCCACAAAGAAATAGATGAAAACATGTGTTTTTTGTTGCTTATATTTGGTTTTTACGCAACCTATTGATTTTGAAACATGTTTTAGCTTTTCTTTATTATTAAATTGTTAATTTATTCGTTTATCTATTTATGAGCAAGATGAGGAATATACATTATGTATTTTCGTAAAAACTAGAATTGTGGAATAAACACGTAAATAATGAAATATAAAGAATAAACAAGTTATTTTATTTCTGTTTGATTTTTTTCTAAATTTTATTTATTTGATTATAGTTTCCTTATAGAACTATCTCTGGGTTTCCATTTTGCATAAAAAGTAATTATGTTGCAAATAATGCTTTTATATGAATATAGAGTATTCATTTGTCTGTTGTTAGCTATTGTATTTTTTATGTCCGTAAACATAGCTGGCAACATTTACGCTTTTTTCTTACCGCTAAAATTTTATAGCAAATTTTGCCTATTTAATATCAAAATCTGCTATTAAATGAGGCGAAAGTTCCTGTTAAATTTTAATGGTAACAAAAAAGCATAAAAGTTGTCAGCTATGCCGTAAAAGAAAAATTCTGCGATATATTCTTTGTATGTTTGCTTGGAAAAAGTTTGTTAAACTTTTTTCTTACACTTTTCTAACTTAATAATAGCAGAATGTTTACATGATTCTTAATATATATAAATATATATGCATGATTGTGTATAGTTAATGTAAAACGTTAAATCCTTTTACGATTTAATTAAACAAAAATAAATAAATAAATAAATAAATAGTTCTTTAATATAACCGAACCTCTTTGAAAGAAATATTTGTTTAGCTATTCACACATTTTCTCTTAGATATTAAGATTTTGCTCATTGAAAAGATTTATCGTTTATAAAGATAGTTTGAGACGCGTCTCTTAAAGTTACATTGCAAGAAGTGGTAAAACATGTTCTTATATTTTTTAACTTAAACTTATTACATAAGTAGGCAAAGAAGGTGAAGAAAATTAAACTATTGCTACAAACTTTTAACTGAAGTTGTGTAAAAATGACACATTCTTTAACTTTAGCGAAAATGATTCAAATTCTAGTCGTACAATTCTATATTGAATATTAAAAAATTATCATCGTAAATAAAAAGACCTTTTTTGTTTCCTCTGTTTTATGCATATATTTCGAAATAATAAATGATTCGTGTAATACAACAGATGTTAAGAGAATTCGTGTTATTCTAACTCCAAGAATATAAACTTTTATTTGGAAAAGAAAACACAAATTTAATAAAATTTTAAGTATACAACATCTTAATTAAACACTCTAATGGAAAGGTTTCACGGAATATTTATTTAAGCTCTTTAATTATAATGTATTTTGTAAAACTGTTTAATTAAGGTTAAGTAATGGGGGGTAATTAATGGGTAAAGAACAAAATTAATGCTTTAATTTCTTTGAAACTAAGTTATTCATCATTGGAATATATAATATAATAATAATTTTATTTTTTTAAGTTTTATGTCCCTCCGATTATTTAAACACAAACTTTACGAAATTTCAGCTGCAATTGTAACATTTGAATTTATAATGTTTAAAATAAACCTAAGATAATTTTAAAAGTTCAGTTAAATTAAGAGAATGCTTCAGAGGCACATATTTATATTTCAGAATATATTTATCTTATTTTAATTTTAAATTGTTATTAAAATCAAATGTCTGTATTTTTACTTATTAAACTAAAAATTTTAAAGCCCGATTACAATATGTACTAGAAAGCATATATTTATATTTGTGAATTTACTTATATTTATATTTTAATTTTAATTTTTGGCAAGGAAGAAGAAGGGGTATCTACAGAATTTTTGTTTTCAACTTTGAAATATCGAAATATTTATTTCTGTTGTTTTTAAATTTCTTTACAATTGAAATAACATTCATGTAAGATTTTATGAACAGAAAAAGATGACTTAATCATACACAGTCAATAATGATAAGAGTATATGTATGTGGAATAGCACAGAGTAAATAGAAACGAAAATAATAATAACTAACATGGTAAATTATAGTAACTAACCAAATAATAAATCAATTATAACTAATATGTTAGTAGTGCAGTGAATAACACTGCTTCCGGTTAGTAATTGTTGCCTCATTATTCGCCAATAAAATAAAACAAATATTAACATTCGTAGAGATTATAGTATATTCGAAATCCAAATTTAAACCTGCATAAATCCCAAAGTATTTAACCGAATGATTTCCCTTTTGGTATTGAAAAGATAAATTTAACGAAGAATTGAAATGTAATCTGAAACTTAGATGTTAATATTAAAAAAAAATCAAGTTAGTTACTTATGTAGACGATCTCTTAAGCAAAATTTAAGGATATAAATAAATAGTAGACGTTCTTACTAATTGGTTGATGTCACAGTCATATTTTTATATGATTACTAGCTGATCCGTCCGGCGTTGTCCGAAAATCAGTAACTTTCTTTTGCGGTTTCCATAAAAATAGTAATTTTCGGCGCGCATTCTGTTCTAAACATAACTCTTTCTAAACAAACCTCTTTCCGCACTCGTCCCCGCTGCCTGTGGCATTGTATAGCATGCGTACAACGCACGCGCTGCAATATTGTTTAGTTTCAAGTACCACTACTAGGGAGCGCAAAATCATTTTACTTAGTTATCTATATCTTAATTAGTTCCTATAAAGTTGAATGAACCAATTACCGTTGAAAAAGATTCCAAAAAAATTTTAGAAAATTTGGTACAAATACGAAAATGCCCTAGGTTACCCACTTTCAACCACCCTATTTCACACACCCCCACAGCTACCGACATGCAACCACCATATTGCACGATGGGAGATTTGATGCTACTACTACACACAAACACCAGTGGTCTGTGCTGGGTAGTTGTGGCTGCAAAGTGAAATATGGGGACAAATCTATAAATCTATCTATCTCTCTCTCTCTCTCTCTCTCTATATATATATATATATATATATATTTATTTATGGCAGAGTTAATAGTGGGTAGTCATTTTTTCCCAGGACTAAACCTAAATTGAATATTAAGAAGTTAGAAAATAGAACAGTTGTATAATATTTCTTAAAAATATTTTATTCGTAATATTCGAATATGTTTCGCATATTCAAAAAGAGTGGTAGGAAACGGCTTGCTTTTTGAACATATCTGTGACTTACATTTTTATAAAAGTAAAAACAACCAATTTAATTGAAATCACATTGAATACAACGAAGCGAGCATAATAAAATTTAAAATTAGTTTAGTTGTATTTTCTCTTACTTCTTAGTACGAAATAGTGAAATCTATTTTGAAATTTGAATTTATTTTACAATTTTAAGTGATATCCGTAACCTATTAAACATGATAGCGTGTTTAAAGATCGAAACTTGAAATTCAGAAATAGCGCTATTTTTGCTACAACTAAATAAATGATTATCATATTATTATAAGCTATACATTTAATCTCCGTGAAATTTCTTTCATTTGGTCTTTTGTGATAATTATGCCATTAAACATGCATGGTAACATATTTTCTAATAAACTCGCGAGTAATTCGTTTAAATAATACAAGATTTATTGTCTGATGTTTCGTATTTACTTATCACAGTGGAACAAATTGAAGGTTACATATGTTTATGGTTATAAACTTTTTATCTTCTCATTTCTGGAAGATTATAGAGATTTGTTGACTTTCGGTAATGAAATATTTTCCAAGTGATTTGAGTTTTTATCTCGAATGGGTATTTTTTAACAGGTTCTTTGAACCAAATCTAATTTGATTTAGATTACGTTTCCATGATTTCGTGTAAAACAGGTTTATAAATTGCAAAGGAAAATTTTCCGTTTAAAGCAGGATAATCTTTTTTGTGATTTTACTGTAATACAAATGAAACTTTCTGCGTGTGAAACGTCAACATATTTAACAAAATTAAATTAAATATCATTGTGATTGAATATGAAATAAATGTAAAAATCAATTTATTTTATTTGGGTTTATCTCCTTTTCATCTATCTGTTGTTTTGATACATATCTTTAATTACGTTTATTTATTTAATGGCTGACAAGAATAAATCACATATCTTCATAAATCGTTACCAGTTTTACTGTTTTGTTGACAATAATCAGTGTAAAATGTGTTATGATTTTTTTTTTATCATAGCAACTTTCTTTTACCTCTAACGGATAAGATATGTATTTTACATATTCTCTGAAACTAGTGTAAAAAAAGGGAAGGAAAAAATAAAAGTAAAATCTTATGCAGTAAGAAAAATGAGTGCTTGGCTTTCGAGGATTATAAAGCGCTTCTGAGAAAAACAATTTTTTGTGTGAATTTTCAACTTTGTTTACAATAATATTACAATAAAATAGGCGTTGCAAATTGCTAATATATTAATGGAAGAAAGAGAAAGGAATGAAAATATTTGCATCCTAATATCTACATATACTAAAGTGGTTTCTATTATTCAGCTTTATTTTTATCGAAGTATACGGCAGTTTTGCAAGATACATTTTTAAAACCATTAACTATTAATTAAAAATATGATCCACAATAGTTAGATAATGCGTACAACTTTGCATATATCTATGATGTACGTAGAAATAAGATTTTTAAACTACACATTAAAAACAATATTTTCTATTTAAGTAATAATGAGGACAATATTTAATACAATGCAATAGTGGATCACTAAAAACAAATTATTATTCATATTTATCTTTTCTAAGTTCCTGTTTTACATAGTTTTGCTAATATTTACTGCAGGAATGAAAATTCTCCAGTTACATCCCCTAGTCAAGTACAATAAACACAACCTCTCTAAATCTGAACTTTCCTTTTTGACACTTTAATCTTCCCAGCTGCAGTATATATCACAAATTTTAGATTTGTTGCTAAGTAACATCAGGGTTCATTCCTTCAGTAATTACTGCACTGAGTAATTGAGTTTCTGGATCTGTGAATAACCTTGTCTAATAAAGTGTATAAGATATGGAAATCTATACAATGCGTAAAATATTAAACATTTGCATTCCCAGTAATAGTTTATATGCAGTCCTGGGAAAATGTTACCCAACCGCCACCTACAAACTCGGCTGCAAATGGTTGTATAAAAATGCGACTGACACCAATCGATTAGTAATAACAACTTCTAATTAATGCTATACTTACATTCTGCTTAGGGGGTCGTTTATATATAGATATTGTACCAAAATTAAAATGTCAGTACTAACACCCAATTTTAATATCATATTTGGATTTTTCGGTAAATGTTACTTTTGGATACCAAGCAAGTAGTCATTCCGTCAAGTAGTCTAAGAATTATGCAAGTTAAGACATTAGAACTACTAATTTTAAATTCAATTTTAATACACTCATGTCCAAAATTAAGGTCATAAACATATAATCTGTGAAAACTGATGGACTATTCACTGTGTTGCCACGAAACTTGGCACAGATGTATATAACAATGAGAGAAAGAATATAGCAACATAAGAATATGAAAAATATTTTAATTGTGAATTAAGATACAGGGTATATTAAAAAGTGTTAAATCATGAATCAGAGATAAAGTATTTATCTCGGGAAAAGTATGTCTAAATATGGAGTGTGACCACTGTGCACAGCTATACAAGCCTCATAACGAGCTCTCATACTGTTTATGAGGGTGTCAATAAATGTTTGTGGCAACAAAGGTCATTCTTCCAAAAGCGCGGCTTTTAACTCATGGCGGGTCATGGCAGGGGGTTACGCTGTGCAATGGCACTTCATAGAGCATCCCAATGTCACCAGGAAGGCCGGCTAAGACCACCACAGAGCAACGACACCTGCACAGAATAACTACCTGGCATTAAGCGCACGACGACAAAGGCCGGAAACAACTCCCAAGCTTCCTCGTGACCTTACTGCTGCGTCTAGAATAAGAATTTCCACACAAATAGTATATAGATGTCTAGCAGAGGGGGCCCTTTACGCCCGGCGTCCAATCGTGTGTGTCCCTTTTACAGCATCGAACAGGAGAGACCAGTCGTTGTGAAGCCGAAGACATCAGTCTTGAACACAACAAGAATAGGGGTGTGTTCTTTTCAGTGATGAGTCCGGATTAACCACGCAAAGTGATTATCGCCTAATCTTCATCTGGAGAGAACGCGGAGCTCGCTATCATCTCTCCTACGTAAAAGAAATCGACGGATTTGGTGGCAAAGGAATCCTTGTCTGGGGCGACACAATGTTGGGCAGCCGTACTCTACTGCACATCTTCGATGTGGCTACTGTCAACGGACATCGCTATAGGGATGAGGTCCTTGAAGCCTATGTGAGGTTGGTCCGGGGTGCTGTAGAGCCAGATTTCATTTTTATGGACGATAATGTGAGGCCACACAGAGCTCACATTGTTGATGATTTTCTTGAAGAAGAGGTTATTCGCCGTATGGATTGGCCCGCGAGGTCTCTGGACCTCAATCCTATTGAACATGTTTGGAATGGTCTAGGAAGAGCTATTGCACAGCGTAACTCCACTCCCAGGACCCAACATGAGTTAAAAGCCGCGCTTTTGGAAGAATGGCTCTGTTGCCACAAACATTTATTGATGCCCTCATAAACAGTATGAGAGCTCGTTGTGAGGCTTGTACAGCAGTGCACGGTGGTCACACTCCATATTAGGCATACTTTTCCCGAGATAAATGCTTTATCTCTGATTCATGATTTAACATTTTTTGATGTGCCCTGTATCTTATGTCACAATTAAAATCTTTTCCATATTGTTATGTTGCTATTTTTTTCCCATTGTAATATACCACTGTGCCGAATTTCGTGGCAACACAATTCATCAGTTTTCACAGATTTCATGTTTATTACCTTAATTTTGGACATGAGTGTAGTTTTAAAACAGATTCTAAATGAGGGTAGTTTCGTTATCATAACTGAAAAACTAAGGTATCTGCTGTAATATGGCCAATGCAATTAATGTAGCCAACCCGTAATAATAGCATTAGTTTGAGTGGAATCCAGAAAAGGGCGTTTGAATCCAGTTGCGAAAAATCAGACTAGGTGGATTAGTCCCGATTTGGATGCATTCCCGGAGCACGTGCATGAGAAAGCAGCCATTGTTGTTTTGTTGCATTGGCATGTTCTTAATTTGTCTATGGTAAGTTTGTTATTTATCTTATTTTAAAATATTTTCATAATTATCTTTATACATGATATTTTAGCTTGTTTAATTATCTTTTTAACTGTATCAACGAATTTCAACATCGGAGTGCTCACACAGAATTACTAAAAATTTATAAAACTCATTTTGTTGGCAACATGTTCGGGCGGATGGAAAAAACTGTCGGTATGAGATTGTGTGTTATTTGTCGTAATCATGTGCACGAGGAATGTGTCGGACTTACCAATAAAGATACAAAAAATTGTATTTGCCCTATATGTGAAGTTAAAAAATATATAAACATTTTTTAACGTAAAATTTGCTAAATTGTTTAAAAAAATTTATAAATCTTCTTCATAGTTAGTTTTTATTATTTTTATAAATTTTCAGAAATTAAATTTGTTTTTGTATTAATGGTTGTTTTTTGTACATTAAATATTAACATTTTCATTTTATTTCATCTATAGCCATATTACCTTCACCAACTCGCAATTTTTTTAATCAACTTGCTACAGGTACAAATTTTGATTAATTTAAATTAAAAAAATTCCAGTGCTAACAACTGCTTCGTTATTCACTTTTCAGTTTTTTTTAAAAAATCAGTTACTACCATTTAAAAATGTCTAATCTTAGGAAAGCCGTATTACCTGCAGATACCTTATTTGGTGGGATGAGTTGTAATTTTGAATTTCTATGTTTGAAGCTTCTACAAATTGATTTCTATTGAGAAATTCATTATAGGTTGTTACACTTCATACTTTTCTCAAAAAATAATTTCGGAAATATATATGTTTAAAATTAATTTTCGAAAAAAAAATCTCAATTGTAATCTATAAACTTCTTTAAAACATGAGTCGATTTGTAGGAGCTTTAAATATGCGAATACATAATAACAGCTCATTCCGCCAAGTAGTTTTTGAGTTATGCTTTAAAAATAACCATTGAATGTAACACCGTAAAATTTTTATTATGGAAAAATCATGTTCTTAATATTTTTTAGTCCAGTCTCTATCGTCGTTCTCGATTTCCTTGATGACGAATTTCCAGGAAGATGGATCGGGCGGGATGGATTTTTTGCTTTTGGGGATACATAAAGGAAAGAGTATTTGGAACACCAGTAAAAAATAATGAAACACTCAAGGTCAGGGTCACAGATGCTGTGTCTGGTGTAAGAGACCAAATGTTGATAAATGGAATACTGCTATAACATTCTTCGAAATACCAAGGGTGCTCACATAGAAATGTACTGACATATGTACTTGTATTAAAAACTTCATA
Organism: Maratus michaelseni; assembly: GCA_963931845.1. Classification (NCBI taxonomy): domain Eukaryota; kingdom Metazoa; phylum Arthropoda; class Arachnida; order Araneae; family Salticidae; genus Maratus; species Maratus michaelseni. Next base: position 91,225,618 of record OZ007586.1, on the reverse strand, counting down.
AATGTCTTTACAATATATTGAAACAAGCATATGCCTAATTATATTAGTTTTTTTGCAATAAATTTTTGTAATCAGGGAAAGACTTTATCAAAACCCTGTATAATGCCAAAACTTAGGTGTTAATATTGATAATTTTCAAGTTAACTATGAAGACTACCTACAAAGCAAAATTTAAGTATATAGCACTAATTAACAGATATTCCTACTAATCGATTAGTACCAGTTACACTTTTATACAATGATTTGCGGGCAGAGTTAGTAGGGGGTGCTGCGTTTTTTTTTTCAGGATTGCACATAAATATAATATTAAGGAGCGAATCATAGAATAGAGTTATTATTTTAATATTTAATATTTCTTATAAATATTGTATATTAATATTTGCTAATTACGTTAAAGAATATCTGTTTTTATTAATAAGAATTATTTCACCGAGATAATGTATTTAAATGACAGTTCATTATTCCAATTCCTTTTAATTGCACTGAATCCGATCTTACAAGATTTTGTATTAAACCTATAGTTTAAATAACCACTTAAAAACTTACAGGTTATTAAGTAACTTACTATTTCCTTACATACACACCTCATAAATTTTCGATATAAAACAATATTTAAAATTACTTGGGGGCAGTTCTTTGTGCTTTTAAATAATAACTTTCTAAAAAGTAAATAAACGATGTTGTTGAGAAAGGATCATGATATAAATTATAAAGAAATTTTTTTATCATATATTTATTCATAAATTATAAAGAGATACATCAATAATTGTCAACATATTAAATCAAAACAATTTTTTCTGTTTTATAAAAGAAAATTACTGTCAGGATATTCCAGAAGAAAATTATGAATACATAATTGTATTTAGTGTGGTTTTATTTGCGGAATATGTTACTTTACTTTTAGTTATAATAGAATAGTTATTTGACTCTACATTTGAATTCTTATTATGGCTGACACGCAATAGCACAGTACAAAGGGTTTGGATAAAATAGCTAAATCACTACCAGTGGTTTGTCTTTGTCAACAGCTTAATAGAAAGAACAGCTTATTAGTTTAGACGGTCCTCAAAATAAGTTGCTAAAAGAGCCATTCACTTCCTGCCTAATGAACGATAAAAGAAGAAAAAAACATTTGGCATTTCTTGTTTGTTCACAATAAGAATTTATCGCAATGTATTCTTCTTTGAGACTTTTTTTTTATCAAAGACATCGCAATAGCAGTATAATAAATTTCTTATCTAAAACTCGTGACATATTTTTAATTTCGTTTTTTTTTCTTTTTGGTACATGCCGACACTCTTTGACGGTCGATGTATTACATAAATAATTTTCCAAAAAGATTGAAACGCACTTTAATGTTTTAACTGTTAGAGATACGTAGACAATGTAAATTGCAAAAGTGTTCAAAATAAAGTAGGAATTATTAGTATGCTGATGAAATAGCCCTACCATTATTTTTTGAGAAGTAACACATTTGAATTTTTTATACGGCCCCTGTGTCCTCTAAGTTACAGTTAGGAAAATATGTCTCCATGCTATGACAAGAACAGCAGTAAAAATTTAATTCTTTTACGATCAAAATTCACCGAGTTATGATATAGGGGAGAGGGGGGCACAGTGGGACAATTTTCACTTGTTTTATGATAATTTCTTTCCTTTTAATTAAAAAACTAAAACAAATCCAGAACAATATTTTGTCAACTTTTAGCTTTCATTGTAATTTTTTTCATAATTTATATTTATTTTATTCTTTAAAAAAAGTTAATTTTCAAAAGATACTCAAGATGTCCCATTGTGCCCCCTGGTGGGGCACAGTGGGACAGGGAATGGGATACAGTGGGACGGTGAGTAATACACATACAAAATTAGTTATATTATCACAACACTCATTAAATACAGGTTTAGATATTGAACACAGAGGATATGAAAGCCATTCTCAAATGATAAGACTTAAAAATAGTTATAATAATGAAACACATTTAAGAGTTTAAAAACTCTTTGCAACATATTGTATGATGAATTGAAAATAATAAAGTAACATCAAATTAAACATTAAAGGATAACAAAAAGTTCTCAAAAGTTCATTTTATCATGGAATAACCTTGCAAGTCTACAGGAAATGATAATTGTGTCAATGTTCTTTCTGTTTCTCCGCAAGCCATTGGTTTTGGTAATTTCATTTCAATGTCAGCAAGAACAGCTGAATATGTTGTCTCATCATCAAAGACAAAATTGTATGCTGGAAAAAGTCTTTTCATATACTTCACTTCAAAGTCAATTTCACTTTTATTTATGATTTCTGCAACATAATAGCATATGGCTCCTTTCTTTTTCCCACACACCTTGACTAATACAAAATCTCCAATATTAACAAAAACGCTTTCTCTTTCTTTGATATCATCCTCAAAAATACTTTCTTTTTCTTCCACTTCATCGTCAGAAACAGGGGTCGGAAGTAGCACGCTACAAGTTGCGAAACTACTGTAGCTGCTACTTTTTACAGTAGTTTGTAGTGTAGCGCGCTACATTTTGAATAATGTAGTATAGCGAGTAGCGCGATACAAAAAATCCGTAGTTTGTAGCGAGAACTGACGCTACTTTTAACGCTATTTCAGGAGTGCGAAATGTACCATTCTGCAAATTTCCCGAAGTTTGCTTCTTTTGTTCAAAATTTGTTCTGCTCAACAATTTGAGATTCTCAGCTGCAGCGTATAACACCGTATCGCATGAAGTAATATATTTTCCCCATTGGCACTTGCTGCAAAATCAAGTACTAATCCAACAAAAGGAATTAATTTTCTTTCGGGCAACACTTGCCCGAAAGAAAATTAGAAAATCTGAAGATTATCTTAAAAAAATATCTGTAGAAAATCTGTAGGTATTTGGCCCACTTTTTTTCAAATCTTCAAAACATCTGCAAAATGTCTTAAAAAATTCTGCAGATTTTTTAAAGGTAATGTTAAATCTGCAGAATTTCTGAAGAAAGTGGTACTTTCTTAAGATAATCTTCAGATTATTTTTAGTGGGGATATTTACTCATTATTAAGTATTCATGTTTTAACACCGGTTTCTTAATATTCGTAACTTTTTTATTTACAGATTTATTTATTATTTGCATCTAGAGTTGTTTTTCTGTAATTTTTTTAGATTATAAAGCAGATTTTTTGTTAATGTAGATTTATTTTAGCTTATAATCTCTCTTAATTTTGCTACAAAATTTGATGTGTGTATAAATTACCATTTTGGAGACAAACACAAAACATTTTCTTGTATGTTATCTTTTTTAATGCCCTCGATTATGTTGCATTTATTTAATTATATCCCTGCAGACGCGATATAACGAGGGGTCGCTTTATTATTTAATTCGTGTCCTCATTTCTAGCGTAAATTGAACCCTTTGGCAAAATCTGAAAGTAGCGAAGTAGTGACTACTTTTGAAAAGTAGTTTGTAGTCGCTACTTTTTAAAACAAGCAGTTGTAGTTGTAGTTAACTACATTTTCGATAAAGTAGTTGTAGTTCGAAACAAAAAAAAGTAGTTTTTCCGACCCCTGGTCAGAAACACTATCACTTGAAGAGAGCTTCCAATCTTCGTCTTCTAAAGAACTGCTTTACCATAAATTTTTATTTATAATATTTTTTTTTTTTGGTTATCAATTTCGAATTATTAGAAGAATACTTCTTTTTCTTTTATTTTGCTTTTCAATTCTTTCAAAAGTTTCCAGCTCTGTTCTACTTTTTACAGGTGTATCAGTCAATAATTATGATTCCCTCTTCTTTCGGTTCCTCTTAGAATTATCAGGTGCATGGCATTTTGGTTGAGGCCTTATTAGTTCTGGTGGCAAAACATGTTCATCAACTTTCTGGTTTACCACCAGAGATAAATTTAAATTGGAGCACCCTGGTTGTAGCTCTTCTGTGAATGGTCTAGATTTACTAGCTTCACTTGACTCATGTGATAGAATGCATGTTCAGTAGTTGATATGTCAGCAACACATGCTGATAGAACATCGGTAACACTTGCAGCTATGAAGTCTTCTTCTTTATAAACATTGATATTATTTTGAAAAATGGCTGTAGATGAAAATCCAGATAGAATGTTCTTTGCACAAACGGCCAGAGGACAAGCCTTGCCAACAAGTTCGGCTGTATAGTCTAAAATATATTTACATTGGGGTATAGTGGGACGTGTCCCACTGTGCCCCTTTCAACATGTCCCACTGTACCCCCCAAGGAGTATTTTTAAATCCAAAGTCAAAAGTTGCAAAAAAATTATTAATAGAATTAAGAACACTGCACACATGTAATGAAGAAAGTTAAAGCTTTAAATTAATGCAATGATATTCATTATTGGATGATATTTTATTGCTCAAATCCAAAAAAGTAAAATTTACTGGATTTTTCCAACAATGGTAGTAAAAACAAAAATGGCTGTAACTTCCCTACAAAATGAAATGCGGCTGAGACTAGTTTACACAGTGTTGACTTACAGGTTAACTAAATGAAGCATACTTTTCTAATTGTTGAGTATTTGAATGGTAGAAAAAATGCCCTTTGTCCCACTGTACCCCGCATCCCACTGTGCCCCCCCCCCTTTCCCCTATTGAATTTTATGATATTTTATGAAATTTTATAAATGTTTTTAGGAACTTACAGGTTATTAAGAAACTTATTTACACACCTCATAAATTTTCAATATAAAACAATATTTAATATTACGTTACGGCAGTTCTTTGCGCTTTTAAATAATAAATCTCTAAAAAGTAAATAAACGATCTTCTTAGGAAAGATCATTATATAAATTATAATGAAATATATTTTATTATATATTTATTCATAACATTATAAAATGATATATCAATATTTGTCAACACATTAAATGGAACAATTTTTTCTGTTTTATAAGATAAAATTATTGTCAGGATATTCCAGAAAAAAGTTATGAAAATATAATTGCATTTAATTTTAGTATAAACAAATATTTATGTTATAGTTAGTTTAATTATTTAAAACTATTCGTAAACATTTATTAACGTGGTTTTAGTTATATGTTACTTTACTTTCAGTTGTAATAGAATAGTTTTTTGACTCTACATTTGAATTCTTATTATGGCTGACACGCAAAAGCACGCTACAAAGTGTTTAGGTAAAATAGCTAAATCACTACCATCTACCAGTAGTTTGTCTTTGTCATGGTGGAAAGAACAGCTTATTGGCTTAGATGATCCTCAAAATAAGTTACTAAAATCCATTCAACTCCTGTCTAATAAACGATAGAAAAAGAAAAAAACATTTGACATTTCTTGTTTGTTCACAATCATGTTCACATTATTTAAAGCTAAAAGAGCATTTTGTCAAATTCCAATTCCACATAAAAATGAACTCAATGCGCATACTCCAACTTTTTTGAAGCAGGAATAGAATACCAGGGGATTCTCCTCTTCTGTTTGAGAGTGGACTGTCTCTGAACAAAAGGAAAGGGAGGGTTTCAAACCCAGACAATGAGAATCCCATTCGTCCTTCTCCCCACTTCCAATGGGGTGTAAAACTTTATCTTTCTTTGAAATGGCAGCTGGGTCAATTTTCATTCTTCACCCTCCGGACAAAAAATAAATCAACAATCACTGTTTTTAAAAATACGTTGATGCAGTTTCTGCAGGATTCTAAGTGAAATTTTCTTTTAGCATTTTTTATTTAAATCTGAACTGACTGGATCCGAAGACAATGGAGCGCCCAATCCAAAGTTCGTTTAATTCGAGGACCGATTGGAATAAATCGACCAGAATAGGGGCGAAGCTCCGCTAGTGAGAATTTATAGCAATGTATTATTCACTTTTCAGACATTTTTTTTTATCAAAGACATCACAATAGCCACACTATAAAGTTCTTATCTAAAACTTTTGACATATTTGTAATAATTTTTTTTCCAGTTTAGCACATGCCGACAGTCATTGATGGTCGATGTATTACATAAAGTGTTTTCCAAAAAGATTGAAACGCGCATTAATGTTTTATCTGTTAGAGATACGTAGGCAATGTAAATTGCAAAAGTATTCAAAATAAAGTAGGAGTTATTAGTATGCTGATAAAATAGTCCTACCATTATTTTTCGAGAAGTTACACTTTTCAACTTTCTATACGACCCTTGTGTAATAGAAATAATAAGTTATAGTTAGAAAAATAATGTCTCCATGCAATGACAATAACAAGAGTAAAAATTTCGTTCTTCCACGACCAAAATTAACCGAATTATGGTATATTGAATTTTATGAAATTTTGGAGCTTTCCGGTGCTAAAAAATTGTCCGACTGTTTTTAGTGCCGGAAATCTACAAAATTTCATAAATTTTAAAGTATAATAACTTGGTGAATTTTGGTAGTAGAAGAATGAAATTTTTACTATTGTACTTGTCAAAGCATGGAGATTTTTTAAAAAAATATTACTTATAAGATCAAGAGACTGTATAAAAATTTAAAAAGTGTAACTATTTGAAAATTAATGTTAGGAATATTACATCAACATAATCTTACATCCTACCTTATTTTGAACACTTTTGCAATTTACATTGCCTGCGTATTTACAACAGTAAAAATAATTAAAAGCTCGTTTATATTTTTTGGGAACACCATGTATATGTATAATTATTCTTTACAAATTTAAAAAAAATAGATAACGTCGATATATTTTTACACATAGAGCTGTAGAAAAGACAAAAAATCAGTCAGAATTTTCCTACAAACACTTGTACTAGGAAAATTCATTAGTGATAGAAAAAGGCTGAATAAATCAACTAAATATTCCATCATAAAATGAAACCGCTGTTACATTTATTAGCAATCTTTCGGAAATTAATCATTTTTTCAATAGCTTTGTGCTGACGTTTTTTTAAGCATAACTCAGAAATTTCTTAGCGGAGCGAACTGATGTTTTGTATATGCATATTAGAAACCACCATTAATCAATTTGTTGGTTAGAATTCATAATACTTTCGAATATCAATTTCATAACTCATATTTTATACAAAAAAATAGAAATGTGCAAAAATCCTATAGTTATATTTGCGGTACGGAGTTTTAATAATAATATCACAGAAAGAAAATCATCTTAAAAAAATATTATATAAGATGTGAATGAAAATATAAAAATCTATATTAATATTAGGAGGTGAGAGTCTATACATATAATTCCCAAACATCTTTACCGAATAAATTCAAATTTGGTGTATTAAACTCAAATTTATACTAGTATCGTAATATTATGTCAGATTTGGGTATCGCTAAATAAAATTTTAAATTAAAAACATGAAAACATTTAAAATAAATCGCAATTTATTACTCATTACTAAAATATTTGTGAAATGAAATAAATGTTTTAGAACATTAAAACCCTTCCATAGATTTTAAAATTTTCGTCGGAGTCTCGAGCGCTTTCGACCAGAACCTGGTCATCATCAAAAGTGCGGAAATGAGAAAAATTCTGTAACTTTCGGAATGTACGCTGGTTAAATATCAGAAAGCGAAACCAAATATGAAAAAAAACGGGAGGAGGATAGATGAGTCTATTGAGCGAGGTGGGTTATTCCAAACCAAATGCACCCAAGTAGATTAAACCAGATTTTTTGTATATTGCATGATAACATATCATTACAGAATCCGCCTTGTCAGTATTTCCACTTGGTTGTATTAATGTTTGTTCTATGTCAGTATTTCCAAGTTAGATTTCCAACATTAGAAAACGTTTATGTATATATATATATATATATATATATATATATATATATATATATATATATATATATATATATATATATATATATGTGTGTGTGTGTGTGTGTGTGTGTGTGTGTGTGTGTGTGTGTACACTGTAAAAAAATTTCCTGAAAATAAAAACGGAAATTGTACTAGCAATCGAGACGCCGTTTTTTAACGGATCTCCGTTTTTTAACGGGAAAAAAAATCCTTAAATTCCAGGAAATTTTCCGTGATTTCTGAAATATACGTTTTTAAATTTCCATTTTATAACAGATATCTTCCGTATTTCTTAGAAATTTGTATAATGTTAAAATAAACATTATAGGACCAAACAAAAAAGTTTCTTCTCAAGAACAACCTTATAAAGGACAGTTATACTGCTTTTTTTCTCATTTCTGAGTGAGTTTTGTGTAAACAACCAACCCTTGCCGCGATGAGAACCAAACCGCAATCTTCCGCTTACTGAACCGGAAGTCCCAACCACTACACTATGATTAGATATTCAGCTTTTTCAAGCGTTGCTACTTATTTCAGCTGCTTTTTATGATGCAAAAACTTGAAGGTTCCATGGATTTTTTTTCAGTTGCAATGTTTTGAATATTTTGCTTTCATATTTTTCAATATTTTCTTTTCATATTTTTCAATATTTTGCTTTATTATTTCATGCATTATAACAGATAAATTTTAACTTATTAGGTATTATATGCGTAAAACACTGTATTAAGAGACATTGTATTAAGAGTCATTGTATGATTGCATCCTTTTGTAATAGTACAACATTTCCTCTTTTTTAACATATACTGTTTTAAATTATTTGTCTGATGATCTATTTATCAATTCCAATAAAAACAATAATTATCTGAAGGAGACGTATTTATTACATTGTATTAAAATAACTTTTCGTTATCTCTTATTTTAAAAAACTTACGTAAATAAACAATTTTATAATAAATTAAATTATTACATTTGAGCTATGCTGAGAACTTTTGTGTACGGTTCTGTCAAACTGAATAGTTTTTATAATATTAAAACAAAAAATTGATTCTTAAAGACAATTTCGAAATTAATGATCTTGTGATAGGTAAGATTTAAATTTGGACTTATTGATCCAATTTAGTTTATTTTAAGTTAGCATATTTAGTTTAAATTAATTTAGTTTACTTTATAAAATTATAAGCAAAAGAAATAAATTATAAACTTCATTTTTATAAAAGTAAAGAAAAAATATTAACTATTTTTATAAATTTAAGGAAAAAATTATAAACGTTGTAAAATTATAATTCATAAAATAATAAATTTTAGTTTAATTCATAAATTTATAAGCCAAATCAGTTTAGTTTAATACAATTTACATAGCGATAACTTGCAGAGATATTATGTTATGAAACCTTTAAATAACCCAATATTCCCTCACGTTAGAAAAGTTAAAATAAATTTTAAAAAAAATAGTGAAAAAAAAAGTTCTAATTTTGAAGCACTAGCAATAATAATAAAAAAAAATAGATTAAAAAAATATTTTTCTGTAACTGATAAAAACAAAATCAATTTCTAAATATTTCATTATAAAAATATAAATATTACTATTATTTTCACAAAAAATTACTGTCCAGACATGGCCTCGGTAAGAATGGGCCAGCATGTCGAGCCGGGTCAGGCCTGGATCCTTGATAAACTCTAGTAAATACAACAATCTTAATTCCCGTTTCAAGCAATGCGATTTCTGTACGCAAACCTCTAAAAGTAATTTACGGAAATTGCACTGTTTTGGAAGAAATACGGACATTGTACTGTTTTGAAAGAAATACGGACAAAATCCATTAAATTAACGGAAAACTTTCTGCATATTTACGGATTTGAAATCTCCTTTACGGAACGAATGCCATTTACGGAAATTGTACTGTTGTTTTAGAAAAATGAAATTAGAAAATCCGTGAAATTTTACGGAAATCTCTTGTATTTTCACGGATTTTTTTTAGAGTGTATATAACGATGCTTGTTCTTCCTCTTCACCATTTATGTTTGAACTATAACGTTTTAATCAGAAATAATATATATATATATATATATATATATTTGTTATACAGAGATAAAACGAAATAAATGTTTTGCACATATATTTTTATTTTACAGAGAATAATAACTAAAAACAAAGGTTATAGCATTAAAAAATCAGATTCTATCTTTAATAGATGGTGAATGAATGCTTGATGAAAGTGAATTTTTCTTTAATTGATAGTTTCTGGTTTAATATCTTAAACTTTGTGCGCTACAATATTTTAAATTAAACAATGAACATGTAATTAAACAGGACAGTGGTTTGCATATTACTGTATTTGTAAATTATTTAATATGCAATGTATATTGAAAAAGAATGTAAATGTTTTTAGAATACTTTACGCTATTATTATTTAGATTGCTGTCATAGGTTTGATCTTACAGATTTATTAATGCTTTTAAAATACAGACTATCTAGATATATGTATTACAAAGTGATAATCAATATTTATATTACCAAAGCAGTTTTGTTATCAAAAGCAGTATTTTATTTCTTTATAGATCTTATTCATAAAATAAAGTAAGGGATTTTTAAACATACACTCTAAAAACGACATTTTCAAAACTTATAAAAAAATACTCAAATCTGTGTATGTAGCATAGTCAAAATGACTCCGAATCAAAATAACTCAAGTTTGAAACATGTATATACTCATTTCTAAAAACATGCACACACTCAAGAATAAAACATCATGTGCTCATATTTGACTATGTCCATGTTTCAAAAATGAGTATTAACTGACTTCTATATGCTCATTTTTGAGTATTTCCGTGTTTCAAAAATGAGTTTGAACTGATTCTAATCATTTTTGAGTATGTCCATGTTTCAAAAATGAGTATGGACTGACCTCTATGTGCTCAGTTTTGAGTATGTCCATGTTTCAATATTCAGAGTGTTTCTGGTATTTCAGAATCGAAAGCATTGGGTCATCATATATGAAAAAAAAGTTTCATAATGAAATGAAAACATCAATTTCCTCAGATTTGAAAGTGTCCTTTTTCTCAGTGTACCCTTTAAAAGTTTAGAAAAATAATACATTATTTACAGAGATATTTGCAAATGAAGCTTTGCTCTTTCATTAGAATTAAAGCATTCTGGAAGATGTCTGTGGATATACACTTAATGCCAATTTGAACAAGCTAATCACACAAAGATTCCGCATTTGAGTAGCATATGGAATTGTTCATTTATATATAAAAATGTCTTTCAAACAAAAGTATAGTAATTGAAACTAAATTTCTTTATTTTATTATTATTATTCCCTTCACAAAGCGATAATAGGAGTTATCCAATTATTCTCTGGCTCACAGTAAATGAGCTGTTTTACTGCCGCAAATTAATTTCTACACAATAATGTTTCTTTTTTCATATTTTAACACCAAAAGGTTTATTATAAGCTGATTTTGAAAGAAACAATAATGGGATATTTGGCGAATTTCCTCTCAGGAAAGTGATTAAACGAAATTACTTGTTTTATGTATACTAATATAATAAGGAGAGAATTCCTGACTGGATCATCACTCAGAGCTGAAACGACTAAAGTCAGTATCACGAAATTTGGATAGTAGGTTGCTTGTATGACCTAGGCAAGAAATAAGAAAGGATTTATGAAAATTCGCCCCCTAAGAGGGTTAAATGGGGGGTCAAAAGTTTTATGTCATTTCGCCATATTTTAGCAGCAGTTTTAGGTAGTAGTGTGAAATTTAGGATAACAAATCTACTAAAAAGTAGTTAAAAGTGTATTTCAGCGATTTCAGAAATACAACCACTAAGTGGTTAAATCGAGTGGTCGAATGTTTTAGGTCATTTTGCATATTTCAGCAGAAGTTATTATTAGGAGGGTAATATTCAGCATAACAAATTTACTAAAAAAGTAGTTAAACGCATTAGAATTTAGAAATTCAACCACCAAGAGGATTAAATGAGGGGGGGGGGGGGTCTGAAGTTTTAGGTCATTACGTCATATCTCAGCAACAGCTTAAAGTAAGAGCGTAAAATGCAGCATAAGAAATCTACTAAAAAAAGTAGTTAAACATTTAGTTCAGCGATTTCGGAAATTCAAGTACTAAAAAAGGATAAAGGGGGTGGGGGGGGGGTCAAAAGTATTAAGTCATTTTGCCATATCTCAGCTGCAGTTTTAGGTAGGATCATAAAATACAGTTAAACCGATCAGCTAAAAAAAAGTTAAACATGTATTTAAGAGATTTTAGAGCTATTTTACCGATTTCCTTGTCAACATCGGCTGTGAACCCGATTATGGAAGATTAGACGAAGAAGACCACTGTTGGTGATTTTTGAATAGATATTTTGCGTAAGACATATTTCCATAATTTATTATTATTATTATTATTTCATCGTTTATAAAGCTGAAAGAATTTACTATGATTGCGTCAAAGTAATGTCACTTTTTAAGGGTTCGTTTTAACGATTTATGGGCGCAAATTCACGGAGCTCCTTTATTGTGATTGTCGTATTTTCAGGATATTGAATTTGTATTAATTTTACCCTTTAGTCCCCTATGGTTACCGCGGACAAAGCCAGGTGCTTCTGCTAATATTCTGTTAAAGAAAAGTTGTTAATGTTAAAAATAAAGACAATGCAGCAAGAATTCAGGAAGCACTTAGTATATACAATGAATTCCGATATACATTCATTTTGAACAAGTTAAATCATAAAAACAATTCCAGCTTTGATTATAATATGTAATTGTTAATACAACATTTATTTATAAAATTGTCTTTCAAACAAAAATAATGTAGTTGCAACAAAATTTCTTTTATTATTATTCCCTTCATAAAGCGGTAGAAGGGTTTATTCAATTATTCCCTTAGCTCAAAGTAAATGAGCTCGTTTTACTGCAGGAAATTAATTTATCCGTAATAATATCTTATTCTAATACTCCAAAGTTTCTTTTTTTATATATTTAAACCCCCCAAGGCATATTATAAGCTGATTTTGAAAGAAACAATAATGAGATATTTGAAGAATTTCATTAAGATCTCAGGAAAGTGGTTAAATGAAATTACTTGTTTTATATTCTGATAAAAGAGAAGGCTTTAATGTTAAAAATACGCACAGTGCAGCAAGAAACTTTTAAGGGAGTTCAAAAATTGGTTTAGATTAAAGGATTTTTATGCATCGTAAAAGATACACGACAATGCAAATTGCCGTTTCCATTAGCTTCCATTAGCAAACGAGTTAAGGATTAAACGACATTTTCTTACGCCAAACAAAAGTAAATAGCTTTTAGGGAACAAAAAAGCATATATTTAAAATGACACATTCATTTTAATATAAAATAATGCAGTTTTCTTTCGATAATGGGTATTTAAATACTTAAAACCTACAAAGAAACATATTAAAGCATTCATAGTATGTATTTTTTGTTGGCGATATTTTACGTAGCATATTGCTTTTAAAGAATGATTTGTTTTACTTTTTTTTTATTAAAAACCTTCACTCATTTATTTAGGAGAAAACTGGGTAACACAAATTATATATTTTACGCAAAGAAATAGAATATACATATAAAAATTTTTCTATTTTTGGGCAGTTTTTTTCACAGACTTCTTATTTTATATGATTTATATAAATTTTATTATTATTATTATTCCTTCATTATTTCATCATATGTAGGGACTCTCTGCGTTCTCGTTTCATGTACAAACTAAGTATTTTGAAATTAATAATTGTAAAAATCTAGACAGATTGTTTTTGCGTGTTAAATCTATAGAGGAGGTGGTCCAAATACCGGCTACCAGTATTATTTCCAATCTCGATCCTATAGTTTTGAAAATTAGTAGAGGGAAATGTCATGGTAGGGTACCATGATATGTTCCACATCCGTCTAGAAAAAAAAATTTAAAAAGCGTGTTCTGCTTATAAAATGATAACTTGCGAAAATTGTAAATTTTGAGTTTATGAAATGGGGTCTAAATACCGGCTACCTCAGTTTTCTCCAAAAGAGTCACTCAAATATGGCTAATTTCACTAATTAAAAGATAAGGACATTGTTTTAATAAATTATATTTATTAATAACATTTAATATGAACACAGACAGAACATGGAATTTTTAATAAACAAGCATTTTTGTATTTATACCACTCTGGGTGGCAGGTATTTGAATTACTACTATGTTTAATTTAAAACCAATATTACTCATTCATATAGTAAAATATTAATAACGTGCGTGCTGCATTTGAGAGCTAAATATGTCTAGAAAACAATTTAATCGACAATTTAAGCCAATCTATATATTTTATATTGGTTTGATCAATTTTTTTTTTTTACAAAATGAGAAACACATACCTGAAAAAGTTTTTATATCACAGATTTCGTCGTGTTTACACTTTTACTCTTACTGTATGGAAATAAGACAGACTTCTTCGACGGACTGATTGCGCCTTTCTTCTGCCAATTAAAGGTACAAACTCTGCCTTCGCCACTCGGCTGCGATAGTCTCAGTTCTCAGAACACCTACGAGCCGGTAAGTGGACCCTAGCTGGTATTTAAACCTTGTCCTCCATTATAAAGAAAAACATATACGTGTATAACCCTGACGTCGTATTGACAGTGGCAATAGCCGACCTCTCTCTTTTATATTTCTCTTTATTATATTTCTCTTTTACTGCATTTTTTAAAACTTCTAAACATTGCACAATTTAAATTTTTATAACGTCAATATTATAGAAGGAATCTTGGAAATTTTTCCAGAGAAATTTTTTTTCTTGGAAATTTTTTGTGGAAATATTTCTAATTATTAAAAAAATATGAATTTATTCAATTGTCGATGCTGGATTTTTTTTTGATTTCGTGTTTGCCCCAGGGTTGGCGGCTCACAGAAAAATATTCCATCTTGTGCTGCGTTTGTAGCCTTGCCAACATGTTATGCTGAAAAAGTTCCAGCCTGAGTATCGTTCCCAAGTGGTTCAATTGGTAGAACGTCAGTGCGCTAATCTGATGACCGGGTTCGAGTCCCGTCTTGGGTACTTTTTCACTGTGTTGGCTATACGCCTATTAAGCAATTAAAATTTGAATATTATATAAATGCAAGGCGTGGGAAAATTTCCAAGTATTAAAAAAAAATCTTCCGTTTTAATTTACTCAAAACGGTCTTGCATGACTTTCTATAAGATGTGATAAAAAAAAAAAATTCTTCGTAGTAAAATTCTACCTTTCGTTTTAAAATTCAACCAAGAATCTACACAGTTTGTTAAAACCAACAGATTTTCTAACAAAACGTGCAGAAGGAAAGAGGAAAAAAAGCTTCTCTATATCGAAACTAGATATTAAACGTCACGGAAAGCTCGTAGTTGAACAGAAAATAAAGTGCTCTGATAAAAAAATACAAGTTTTCCAAAGTTGCTTTTATAAAAGGTTTTAGATTTCTTTAAGCATCTGTGTTTTTAAATAAAAGTCTTTAAAAATGAGAAGTTGTCTTAAAAACGTTGGAAAAAATGTAGGACAGCAACAAGTTATTTTATAATTTTCCAAAAGTTTTTTTTCTATCGTCTTCGAGTAAAGAAAGTAAAGAAATGTTTTACCAGTATAAGAGCAAAAGAAATACATTTGATTTACTGACTAATCACTCAGATAAAAATTATTTAAGTAACTATTTTGTAAGTATTATTTTAAAAGTATTTGGAGTTTCTGAGATAGCAATACATTAGCACACTCAGTGTTCCACCGATCCTTAACAGTTCATCTGATTCAAGAAATACTTTTAAATTCTCTATAACTCCGAAGCACGTTTTTCTGTTAAACATCAAATTTCCGTTTGAATTTCAGAATTATGCACATTTTTTATTAGTTTTTTGGTTGTATTCTGTAATTCGGAATTATGTAAATAATCGTGTTTCCAGTTTACAAATATTCAGAAATATCAGACACTATGCACTAGTTGTTACTAATTTGATAAAGGAAGAATATCAAATGATTAAATCAGTGTTTCCTTGATTTTTATTTACGGTAGTTTATTTTATAGCAGTGGTTTTCTTTAGTTCTCATTTTTAACTTCTAAAATATCTAATTTATTGAATGAATTTCAAATTTCGTCCAAAGAGATTTGTCTTGTTTTAACCACTGTGGACTTTCTCACCAAAGATGACAACCTTTCAATTCTGAAACTTTCAAATTTCTAGTAACTAGATCGGCGGAATTATCTTATCCAGGACAGTTAAACAAATTAAGGGGATCACTAAGATTTTTTTTATTAATCTTACTCAGTTTCTGATTAATATTTTAAACTTTTCTGAATCTCCTCTAATGCAGTAGAAAGTGATAATAAATTCAATCCAAAAGTAGCAGTTACAGAAAATGCTAACTCCTTAGAAATTTTATGACAGTCTAGTTGACAAAAGAGCTCCTAACAGTTCAAAGCGAGGTATAGAAACAGTTTTTAAAGGTTGTTAACAGTTTACTCCACTATTTACTGCCACAAAACTCGTAATAATTTCTTTGCTTTTTAACACTCCTCTAAAGAACTCTACTGTATCGCATGCTGTATTTGAAGCGTCTGAAAAACTAAGTAACTCAAAATATTTAACTTCTTGAGTAGCAATTTCTGCCAAATAGTACCTGGGAACGTTAATATTATTCAGCTCTTTTATTTTCGCAACGCTTTCGTTCCATTAAATGTCCAATTGTTTATATAGATTTTCATTCCAGTCAAGTCCTAAACACCAGGTTTCTTGAATTAAATATTTAATTTTAATTACATAAGGACTAAGAAACGCAATTGAGTTGACAGTGCGACCAACAGTCTGTAATAGATAACGTTTAGTGCTAAGTTTTTTGAAAGACAATTTTCCAGGTTTTGAGTTTTAGATGAAAACATAGCAGGGGGGCAGGGTTCGTACAGACTCATGGAATTTTCAGAGAAATAACCAGTATTTTCTTAAAGAAAAACTCGAGGGTACTTACCAGTATTTTCTTAAAGAAAAACTCGAGGGTACTTACCAGTATTTTCTTATCGAAAAACTCGTCTTATGTAATCGCACGATTACATAAGGCGAGCTTTTCGATAAGAAAATACTGGTAAGTACCCTGAAAACTAGAAGGAGTCCGTACGAACCCTGGGGGGGGGGGGGTTGTTTGGGTCACAAGTAACCCTCAAAGCATTTAAAGGTACCAAATACTGATTACTGAGATTTAAGTTACCAGTTATTTAGTCAACGTGTAAGTCATGTGCTTCAAATTTTTTACGTAGTTCTAATGAGTTTGTTTTTCATTCTCTGGCATTTTGAAATATTTCAAAGGCTTCTTTACTTATTTTAAATACATAATAAATATTAAGCTGACATGCAATATAGTCGTCCACATACAACGATGAATTTAAAATTTCCAGAGATTTCAGAAATGTTTTACATACCTTGGTAGGAACTAAAGGAAACAACAGACATATATGAAACATTAAATAATAAAGAATTCATCAAACATATTGAAAAAACAAAAACAGAAGATACTGTTGTGTTTAAAGAAAACGCTACTTTACTACTCTTCTCCATCCGGTGTAGCAAGTCTGTTACTTTTTAAAATTCAGATTGCTTAATTGCCCCCATGTTTTTAAAATAGTATAATTCGTCTTATTTTCACATTATTTAATTTGACAATAAATAAGGTGGAAAAATTGGTGGCAATCAAACAATCTAAATTTTCAAAAGTAACGAACTGGCAACACTGTTTCCATCGCTTAACATATCATCTCTTTTTAAGTGAGCTTGTTTTTCTTTCTGTTTTTTGGCCAGAAGAAAAAATAAAATTGAACGATAAAGGAAGCTAGAGGAAATTAAAGTTGTCGTTACTTCCCCTAAATGTTTTAAGAATAAAAAAGTTTAAGTTAGAAGAAAAAGAAGTAGCGCAAGAAAAGTTGAAAACAGCGTGTTCCGATAGAGGGAGGGGGAGTTGGAATGTTAGTGGTAAAAAAAAACTGTGAAACATAAGCAAGATTTAAATTTTTGTATATTTGAATTTTTTTTCATGAAATTACATAATTTAGCCATCTAAACATCTTCTTTATTGTGTTATTATAGATAGTTAGATCTAAGACTCTAAAGCAAATTATAAAATTTGTATGGTACATACTACATTCAAAATTCAAGTGGCTCACTTTTAGAGGCCCATACTGGTGCATCAAAAATTCCATATTCCATCTACTGGTGCATTTAGCTTTTATTATTTTTCTTTTTTCCAAGGCAAATATTTTGAAATTTTGAATGTTCATTCTGAAATGTAAAGATTATTTATTTTATATGACTGTATTTATTTTGTATTTTTTTAAATTTTATTTGACTTTTCTAAATATATATGAATATGCATATCATTTGAAGCCCAACAAACTTTCAATGATAATTAGGTAAATGACCTTATGTGGCCCACTACAGTTACATTTAACCTTATTTATATGTATTGAATCTATAATAATATAAAATTTTATTTCTAGTTTTAGTATATAAATATCGGTGGTAAATTTGAGCATATTGTATTGCACTTACAACAACAACAACAACGAAAACAGAAATAGTTCTACGACTCTCTATCTATCCATATCTGTATCTTTCTATATATATAAGTTATGGTTCAATTCATTTATTTTGATAATAACTGGCTTAATAATTATCTGTTTATGTTAACAGTATTGTTATTAACACTAACATGATTTATTACATGAAGCATAACATGCATAAATGAAACATTTAATCCATTTTAGTTTTAATTAAACACATAAAACGTATGGTACTAGCTTTTTGATAAAACCAAAATTCTTAGGAAGAAAATATTTGCTTAGCTATTCAGACATTTTCTCTTAACCATAAATGTTTCATCTATTGAAAAGCCTTATTCTTTAAAAAGATATCTTGGAACGTGTCTCTTAAAATTACTTTGCAAGAAATAGAGGCAAATATTTTTATTTAGTAACTTAAACTTATTACTTGGATAGAGAATAAAGACGAAGAAAATTAAACTATTTCTACAAACTCATTATTTAACTTGTAAAAATGTCGTGGATTTAGAGAAAATACTTCAAATAGTTTATAGCATTTATGCAAAATTCTTTTTAACATAAATGTTTTAATATATTTTTTTTCTTTAAAAGGAAGAATATTGAATTGAGTTAAATAATTAATTTAAATATTTGTGCAAGAAAGGTCTTTTAAAAAACATTTTAAAATAAATGTTCTCGTATTTTACGACATAATTTTTGATTTATTTACTACTACCGCTCGGCATTGCTCGAGATAATAGCTTTAAATATACATAAAATTACCTAAAATAAAAGATAAAAATGAATCCTGGTGGTAAAGGGCCCCAGTACCTTAAAAATGAATTCCAGACCCAGTCCACTCTGAGTCTGCGAGAAAAATGTATTGATTACAGATCCCGTCATTCGTTGCTAATTGTAATTAGAACCATATGTCCGTGACTAATGGTTTAGGAATTAGACCATGGCCACCGTTGAGAGTCAGCACCCTGTATAGTGTTCGATTTTAAAACTAATATTTCAAACAGATTTATATAAGAGCATTTGCTTGCAGATGAATGCATGTACGTGGAAATTTTGGGGCACTTTGTTGAATGAAACAACAATTCTGAGATGGAATATTTAAGTAGAAAGTCTATGCATCGTTTTAGTTACACTTTTGAAAAATATATTTACTGTTGTGAAGACAAAGTTACGTTTGCTTTATTCAACGTATTATAATAAAACAACCTATTTTATATAATCAGGCTTAGGATACATCATAATTGCGAAATTATTTAAAAGTACTTAATTACTTACTTCAAAATAATTTAACAGTACTTTTTTGAGCCTAACAAATAATTTATCTTAAACGGTACAAAGGTAATTAAACTTCCAGTCAATGAAAGTTTACGAATAAGTGAGCAGTATATTTGTTCATAGTAAAATATTAAAAAACAGAAATAAAACTGAAGAATTTGACTAATTTTTTTCAGATTATTATGAAACATTTATTAATATTTTCATACATGTTATTTATTAGAATGACACTTGTATATAGTTACATTTGTGATTGTATGCAAATAAGGTGTACCAACATCAGAAGAAAAAAAAATATGTTTTACTTTTTTGTGTATGAGGGTTCCAACGATCTTTAATTTTTAAACACATTACTAACACCATTTCCAAATATTTTTAGCAAATAGAGGTAGTAAAGGGCTTTAGTTTATTTAATTGAAGACTATTCTGCGAATAAATAAGGCGAAGATTATTATTCGAAAACTGTGGCAGTAAAGTGCTTACAAAAGTGCAAAACGTGGGTACCCTGTAATAAATAATTTAGAATATATTATTTCATTTACGCAAAAAACTGCAAATACAAAGACGACACAATTTTAATTATTTTAACGACACCTAACCTACACAATTCAATAAAATTATATTTATGTTATTTGTTGATTCAAATGTCTCATTTATCAAACGCCTTAGGATTATAATTATGAAAAAGAATAAACAAGGACGAAAAATCTTTAATCAGGCATGAATTATAAAACACTTTCCAACACTATCCGAATATTGTTAAGTAAGTTCATTTTTTGATACAATGGCCTGAGATATCTTATTAAACAATTTAAAAAACACATTACACAATAAAAATCCCTTTTACAGAAATTGCTGTCAATAGCATGTAATGTGTGGGAATTCTTTCGTGCAGCCCTCTATATCATCTATAGAATTGAAACCTCCCGAGTGCACTAAAAAGGAGTTATTTTTACAAATGTATACCACAGCTGAAAACACACCTCTAGCAGTTATTGCTCACAGTTAGAAGCAATAGAGTTCAGTTCAGTCTGTTTGATTACATAACCTGTAACCGAATTTTTTTCAGTGTCTCTGTAATTGAATGATTAAATGCTACGCACTCCATAATCTATATAAAACATGCTGTATTACACTACAGTGATGCATATCAATTTCATTATGTTTGAAAAAGTGTAACATCATTGAAATAGAATGAAGACAATATTTCCCCATAGATCATAAAGTAATGGAATTCTTTTTTGCTTACCTGTAACCGAAGTATAAATTCTGCTTATTCTATGCTCTACAGAAAGCTTATTGTATTCCACCTCAGTGACTATCAGCATATTAATTTTACTATGTTTAAAATATAGTAACACTATTTAAAAAAGTCCTTTCAGTCTGTACCGGGAGAAAAAGGTAGCTTTCATAGTCCATGTTTTTAAAAATTCAACTCATTTTACTCAAACGTACGAAGCTGAAATTCTTGGAACCCGATTATAGAAGATTTAATCCCGGTTTTCGTTAATACTGAATTTGAATGCAAATTTCAGCATGACAGCATAACAAAAATCAGATTGTTTCAAAATGTCAGCCACATTAGAATTTCAAACTGCCATATCTCAGCCATTTTTTAAGATAAAGCCAAACCAAAAAATGTTCCAGAATCTTTGAATAACTTTCTAATACTTAAGACAAACATTTTTTTTCAATTTATAATTTTTTGCTCATCTTTTTGAATTTTTAAAAAAATTAAATTTTTTTAACTGACCGCCATTTTGAAACAAGATGGCGGATGAAGCTAGCCAACGAACTCGGTCGATACCTTTGGATGTTCTATACACATACTCAGTCACATTCAAATCGGTTCATAAATACGAGAGTTACAGCATAACAAATATCAGATTGTTTCAAAATCTCAGCCAGCGTAGAATTTGAAACTGCCATATCTAAGCCATTTTTTAAGATATAGCCAAAACAAAAAAATGTTCAAGAATCCTTGTATCACGTTCTAACACTGAAGAGAAACAATTTTTTCAATTAATAATTATTTTGCACACCTTTTGAATTAAAAAAAAATTAATTTTTTTTTAACTGGGCACCATTTTGAAACAAGATGGCGGATGAAGCTAGCCAACGAACTCGGTATGTTCTATACACACACTCAGTCACATCCAAATCGGTTCATAAATAAGAGAGTTACAGCATGACATATGTCAGATATATATATATATATATATATATATATATATATATATATATATATATATATATATATGATTGAACATTATATACACTTTATATTGTTAATGTGATTGTGCGTTGACGATCACCTATATTTTAAGTGATACTGGTGTTCAGTTTTTAATACTTATAAATTATAACATATAACATATAAGAACAATTCTTAAGTTGGTTGTACATTATTTACACTTTATACAGTTATTGTGATTGTGCGTTTAGTCGATCACTTTTTAATAAGTGTTTATAATGATCTGTTAAAAATGTCTATAAAATATAAAAATACTGTAAAAATGTCAAAAATACTGTAAAAATAACTTATACAAAAACACATAAAATTATACATGGATGACATTGTTGACCATAAATCACAAACATCACTATATGTAATATATAAATAGACATATAGTTTATTTTTATATTTATTATTTATTTATTTATTTATTATTATTATTATTATATATTTTTTTGCATGATGTTTAATTTTAATTAGTCTTTTAAATACTGCATTGCATTAAAAAGTTTGAAACACATTAGTAATCTAATTATTATTTATTATTTATTACAATTTATTACAATTTTTATAAGTTTGAAATATTTAAAATTGTTTTTGATATATTAAATTTGATATTTAAATCAATCCCTATCTTTTTCAAATTTTCTATATATATATAAATATATTTTTTAAAATGTTTAATTTATTAACTAATAAATACATGTATGATATCTTAACTATTTTTGGAAAATACTATTCGATATATAGGTAGATAGAAGGTAGAAATATGTATTAAATCAGAATTCATTAACTTATTTGTAGAAGTATATAAAAATATTATTTTTTTTTATAAATTCTATAATATATATAAGTAGTTTAACATAGATGGCAGCACCAGCACTTTGTAGTAAAAGAAATATCTCTTTTACATAATATATACTGTTGTTAAGAATCTATGAAATACTATGTAAGATAACATTAATTCTTTGTAAATTTATTCATATAATAGGATTTTGTACGATTTTAATGTAAAACTACAATGATAATAATATTTTCTAATATTTATATATCATATTAAATCTAATATAATTAATATATAACTCAAACTTAATTTTGAATAATTATAATTCCACTAGAGGGAAGCACTTTACATGTCATATAAATGTTAATAATATTGTTAATAGTAATTTTAATTTATATATAGAGGGCACTTAACGCTTGTGTATTAATTTTACTTTTAAAGATTAAAATTAAATGGAAAATTTGTAATTTCACAAATATAAATTTGTTTTTAAGTGTATTATCACACAAATAAATTTGTGTGTGTTTAAATCAATTTGTGTTATGCTGTAATAATTAAGGTGTTATTTCAAAAAATGTACTCTCAACTTAACTTTCAAATAATTTCTCTCAACTTCACTATTATAATCAAGTATGAGATATTTCATGATGATCGCCATGTGGACGTGTTGGGATCATGAAAACATTGTGATAGTTAAGGTTTTTTGGATAATAATATTGAGTAAAATATTTTATCTACTCTTTACAGTTTATTTATTTACAATTTTAAAATTTAAACTGTTATCTGGTAATAATTTAGTATAGTGTTGTATACGGTTTTATGGATAATTACTGTGAGTAAAATATTTTATCTATTCTTTATAGATTTTTCCAATTTTAAAATTTAAACTGTTATCTGGTAATAATTTAGTATTGTGTTGTATAGGGTTTTATGGATAATTACTGTGAGTAAAATATTTTATCTATTCTTTACGGATTTTATTTCACATTTTATTATTTCTAATTGTTTTCTGGTAATAATTAAGTATACCTGTGTGATTCTACTGATCTTAGCATATATGCCAGTAGAATTATGAAATACTGAATTATTTTTTAAAAACACATGTGGGTACATCCAGGCTGACGATTATATCTACATGTGTTTTTTCATATCCAATTCTGATTTTATTCTCTTGTTGTCAAATTTTCCATTGTAAATGGAATTGTATTTCATTTCTTAATCCATTTTTATTCAATTGATAGCAACTCCAAATTATTATTTTTTTTTTATCTTTCTCACTCTCTTTTTAAATTTTCTTCATGTTTTCAGTATTTTTGGCCAATTACCATTGAAGCATAAGCTATTGTAATATTATGATTGCACTAGTTAAACTATTAGCTATGTGGTATTCCGTCTTCACATTATCATTAATTATCTCTTTCGAGATTTAAGCAGAACTTGATATGTTTTTTGAAATTCATAGATATTATAATTGTATATATATATATATATATATATATATATCAACATTTGAACGGAAGATAGTTTGGTGGTCTAGGGGTCATGATCGGTGAAAATATACCAAAAGTTTTTGGAATTGCTTCCCTTCGAACGGCTGCAATAGGTAGTTTTTTGTAATGAAAGCTACCTAATAGCCACAAATGATGTTTCTTCTTAGATTGAACGCACTGGGTTATTTTGAGTGTTCCTGTAAACGAACCAAAAATGCTACCCACTTCTTTTATGAAAAACATGGCATAGTATACATCAATTATTTGGCAAACAGAATATATTTACGAGAGTAAGAGTACGAAAAGTCAGCAGACAGCTGGTAAGACTAACCGAAGTAAAGACATATTTTAACTAAATTGGAAAGTTTTAAAAAGCTTTTCCATTAATTGAAAATATCAACTCTAAAATGTTTGAGTCAAATTACTTTTGAAATGCGACAGTTCATGTTCACAAATCTTAACTTAAAAGAGCCTACACTAGTCACGAGAAGAAACACTCAAGCTAATGTTAAGTCTATGGGGAGATTCTTGCCAGATTTCTCGCTCGCATTTTAATATTTTTAAACGATTCTTTTTGCATAGGATAGCTGAGGTCGATCTCTAACGTTGTTAGTTTTTACATTTTTGATTATGGTAACAGTTTTTTTTTTATAAGCGGACATTTTCAATTTTGAAACCGGTTGGAACCGGTTCTGAAAGTGAAAGTACCTTTATATAAAAAAACTGGAATCAAAATCAAAAAAGTAAAAACTAACATCGTTAGAGATCAATCTCAGCTATTCTATGCAAAAAGAATCGTTTAAAAATATTAAAATGCGAGCGAGAAATCTGCCAAAAACTTTCCCATAGACTTAACACCAACGTTCGAGTTTCTTCGGATGACTAGCGTAGGCTCTTAATCATTAAATACTTTATAGCATTAAATAGCTTTGAGATGTTTTTTTCTAT
Source organism: Maratus michaelseni (assembly GCA_963931845.1). Classification (NCBI taxonomy): domain Eukaryota; kingdom Metazoa; phylum Arthropoda; class Arachnida; order Araneae; family Salticidae; genus Maratus; species Maratus michaelseni. Next base: position 91,200,576 of record OZ007586.1, on the reverse strand, counting down.
TTAGACTCACATTTATTTTTAAAAACGGCATGGCTTTTACTGATATTGATATGACATAATATTAAATTTGACTTTTTACTTATGATCAAGAACTGCATTTTAAAGGTTGTTTTTTCAAGAAAAGTTCTGATTTATATTGGTCAAGACTCTAAACTAAACTTATCCCATAAAAATATTATAAAATTTTACGCATATATATTACAATTTAGGTTCACATGTATTTTTCAAATAATGTACGCTGTGACTGATATCGATATGACACAATACGATAATCGATGGTTTCAGTGAATATGTGATTAAAATCCTTTTCAATCATCATCCTCTTTCAAAAATGGGTTTGAATCAAATTGATCTATAGACTACATAACAATAATATACAACAATGGATACTCACAGAGTTCTACATAACCAATTAAAATCCTGAGCTTTAAAGCTTTCAAGTATCTTTTTCACAAGTTAGATTTAATAATAAGTTTTTCTTGAACAATAAACAACAATTTCTTTAAAATATTTGGAGTCAGGAACTTCACTTTTATCTAGTAAATATTTTATATTTTTTGGGGGATAAGAAGTAAGAAGTTCGGTCTTTACAAAAAATGTTTATCACGAGAAATTGTTTTAGATAATTTTTTATTCATTATTTTTACTTGTGTAATTCTATTATCTTTGTTAAGAAATTTTCTCCAAGTAATAACAAACACGTAAAGTGATCTTTGTTTTAAGAGGAAAATATATAAACAATTTATCTTCAATACTAACAAAAATTATTTACGATATTTTATTTAATTTCGTAAAAATTCGTTAAAACGAGCATGCTATAAAATTGTTCTATATCATTCAAGTATATAGGCATTAAATTTAGTACCCATTATCTTCAATAGGAATCTTAGATAATCATTTATAGTGCTGGAAACTAACAGCAGATAACGCGCAAAAATCCCAACAGTTTGAGGTGCATAGAAGCCAAATCTCGGCATAAGAGTAACTGGTTAATTGCATTCGTTCAAAGAAAATGCAGGGTGGCTCAAATCGTACTTATCAAAATTAAAAGCCAATTACTTAGTTAATACTAATTATCCGAAAACTATGTAATATGTTCGTAACATCAAGGCATTTTGTTTAAGCCATTTAGTTCTGGCGACCAATCAACAGAACATGTCTTTCCATTAACAATTACTTTGTCTTAACAAATATTTTTGTTATCATCTGCATGTACTAAAGATAGTACATGTTTATAAAAAGCGTTTCATATTATGACTTCTTTTATGTTTCAACTTATAATAATAATAAAAGTTTGCTCAAATCTCTTTACACAGTAGACTATTTTTTTATTTCAAAGACACGTTTCACTGTTTAAATTTAAGTTAGAGGCAACTTTTTTGAGTAGTCAAATTTATAATAAAGCATAAAAAACTCTAGAAAATTTTTGTCTGATTCAATCCCTTCGTAATACGACATTTTCCAAAGGTCATAAAAAAAATCCTTAGCATATTGTCATAATAATAGTATGCGAAATAACGATATTCGTTAGAATCAGTAAATGACATATTCGTAAAATTTCAGTAAGTCTTAACTTTTGTGATTTACATAGCTGATCTAAACCCTTGGACTCCACACTTCGGTTCACAAATTTGGGATTCCGTAACTTAAACTGCGTATAACTTCGTTGGTAATACAATGAAAAAGAAATGTAACACATGATTCCTATATGAAATTTAATCAAGACTCAAACTGTGATATTTATTTTTTTAAATATTTATTTCGTTAGTCAAAAATACAAATTAATGAAAGCTGGTTTTCAAGAAACGCCGCATTTGAAATTTTGGTCGATAAGAATTCGCACTCGTGTGGAGTTTTACATATATGGTTAATTTTCATATTATAAAAGTAATTTTTTCCCAAAATTGAATCAACCTCGGTCCCGAAATGTATAAAGCACATTTTATATCGTCTTAAAGGATTTAAGAAAATAAATCACCTATACCATAACTGGAAACTTTTTACTTTTTTTCAAGTAAATTGAGAAAAGTTTTTTAATAAAATGCCTATTGTCTCTATGTGGTACTTATTTAATTATATTTATGACGCAAAATTTATGTTTCAAAATATTTTACATGAGTTGAAAAAAAAAAGCCGTGGTTGTTATCTATGGTGTGGTGAGTAGTTATTCGATCCTGCAAAATGATTCAAAGTTAGCCATAAACGTAATGTGATGATGTTATGAATATGTCACACAATTTTCAAACAATTACATTTAGTATTAACTGATATTAATTGACTTTTTATCTTGGTAAGTAAGTTGGAAGCCAGCCTGTATGTGTAGCATTAAATTTAGATCTTTGTCTAAGTAAATTTGATTTTCTGACAAAATGCAAAGAAATTTTTTTTAAAGAAGATTTTTATTTAAAATTGCACCAGTTTGCATTTTATTGGTACGTGATTCATTCTTTTAAATTACTAATTAAATATCGTTATAACATTTAAAGCGACAGTTTAATGTAGTATGACAGAAAAAACCCATCAAATTGTAATGCCATTTTGGTTAAATTGACGATTAATACATCAGGTTGATTCAGCATAAATAATACAATTTCCGTAATCTGATTTTTCTTGTACTGTAAATACGTGAAATTTAGTTGCTCCAATTTAAGCATCTAATATATCATATATAAATAATTTCATGCATGATTTGCAACTTTTCGGATTTGATTTTTCAAAATCCAAATATACATGGAAATACATAAGTAACATCAAGATTTCTTTGCATTACAAAACAGAGAAACAAAAACGTTATATGTAATACAGCTAACTGAAATGCTCATTTGAAAATAAAAAAAATAGATTCACTGAATTTAAGTAATAGTAACAAGTGAACAATTTATTTAAAAGTTTTATTCAATTTGCTGTTGTTCCCTTGATTGCTCTTGTGACTAAACCATCTCTGAAAAATATGAGGTAAGACATGTTCTATACATTCCTGAAGTTCCAAAGGATTTCTTTAACTATATCTCTACACTTTCCACAAAACGTCTAAAACTTAAATCGGATGCTTTTGACCAGATTGTGTATCATGAATGCATATTATGCAAGGAAAGAGGGGGTGGAGCGAACTATCTTTCGTCCGAATCCATACAATAGTTTAAATTAAGAAATAATTTATGTAAATAGAGTGCCTTTCATATGTTTTCGGGTGCTTCATCTTGAGAGTTTTTGAGACATCCGAATAAAACTGTTCTTAAAAGATAAATACTGAAGGAGGTACTTAAAAATTTTCTACATTTGCCCCCATTTTACTGTTTTGAAACCTGCTTGTTGTAAAAAAAAATAGTCTCCTGAGCGGCAATGTACTTGAAATTAAAATTAGAGAATTTTACAATTTAAAAGAATCACGGGGCGCATACTGAGCTTGGAAGCTTTATTCCAAACAATAAGACTGCACTCATCAAACCACATTTCAATCCTTGGTGTTTTTGTTGTTGTGTTGTTGTTGGTTTTTGCCCAAGGGCCTGGTGAGCAGCTTTTTATTTCTATCCAGCTGACATGATTCATATAACTGTGAAACTAGTCTCCTAATTTTGAACCAATTCCAGAGAGACCTGCATCTGAATTGGCACCCCCAGAGGTAACGCTTATACGAAACATGGAGGACATTAGAGCCATGAACAGATTTAACGTGCACCAGCTCGCATTAACGTACACGGTCCCACAGCAGAGGCAGTCGAGAGAGGTTGCACACTCCCAAACACTGACCTCGGTCGATGCTGTTTGACTTTCAGTGATCTTAGGGGAACCGAGCTTTACCGTCCGCGCCACTGCGGGACTTGGTGTTTTTCATTTGGACTAGGGTGCGTCTATAAAAGTTTTTTGACACAATTTTCAAACAGTTACACTTAGTATTAACTGATATTAATTGACTTTTAATCTTGGTAAGTAAGTTTTGAACCAACCTGTAAGTGCAACATTAAATTTAGATTTTTGTCAAAGTAAATTAGATTTTATGATTAGATTTTATTGTTTCTCAAAATTATTTAAAGAATTTCCTTGGTACCTGATTCATTCTTTTAAGAGTGAACAAACAATTACTAATTAAACTAGTCGTTGGGGGCCACCGTAATACTTACCCATCATGGATATGCATAATGTAGAACACAAATGGAAATATGGATGTTAAACGGAGTACATCTGTTTCGTAACTTCTAAAGTTACATCACCAGTGCGATGGTTAAAATTGCAAAAAAATAAATGCACAAAACTATAGAGGGTGCAAGAGATGCAGGTGAAATGACAGTAAGTCTGAAAACAGCGGAGTTCGGGAATTTTTCAGGCTGTTTTCGAACTTTCTGCTATTCACCCTTACCCATGGGCTGCATTTCTTGCACTCGCTTTGATTTTATGCATTTATTTTTTGTAATTTTAACCAGCGCACTGATGAAGGAACTTTAGTAGCCACGAAACTGCTATATATATTTTAACATCTCTATTTCCATTTGTGCTCTTATCACGTTGTGTTTTCGTTTCTTAATTTAATAGATTGTCTATAACAATTATTTTTAGAAACACTATTCATTCTTTTTATAGTAGCCAAGCCAATCATTCAGTGCATTTATATCAATTTGTGATAAAAAAAAACTAGTCGTTGGGGGCCACCGTAATACTTACCCATTATGTATATGTATAATGTAAAATATTAAAATAAAAATGTGTAAACTACTTATAAAATGCATTGCAATTCAAATAAAATCGTGTCTTGATGACGTCACAAACTTTAAAGGCTCGATTACTGAATTGCTTGAAAGAAACATCCTTATAACTCCAAAAATAATAATCCTATTCACTAGCGGTTTATGGCATCTGATTAAGCGTCAAATTTCCAATTAAAATATATCTTTGAAGTGAAATTTGGATGAAATACAGGGTCATGAAAAATCGAAGAGTGTAGAAAATAGGATTCCAAATATCTCGGCAACTCATTATCCGATCGACTTCATGCTTTATGCAAAATTTATGTTTTTTATTGTCTTTTATATTCATTTCTTAAAATAAACAATTTCGAAAATTTTTATATACCTTTCATCAGAACGAATATTTCGAGGTCCGAAAAAAATTGTTCCGGTTAATCGAGGTTATTGAAATGAAATAGGCTTCTTCCCATTATTACATACTAAGTACATACCAAATTGCAAGTCTCTATCTCAATTTTTTCGGGAGATAGAGCGTTTACAGACACACACACAGACACACACACAGACACACAGACGGACGGCAAAATTTTTTTTTTCTAAAAATATGTTTTTCGGAATCTCCAGTGTCTGAAACGTGTAAATCCGTCAAAAAAAAAATTTCGATTTTCAAAACGATTACAAGACTTACCCTATACTACGTATGATGGGTAAGTAATAATAAAATAACATTTAAACGACAGCTTAATGTAACATGACAAAAAAACATCAAATTGTAATGCTATTTTGGTTAAATAAACTATTGATACTACAGGTTGATTTATGGCAGGAGCTAAGCTACTCACCCATAAAGGGATTCTAGATTTTTGAGTGGGAGCGTTTTTTTGTTTGTTTGTTTTATTGAGAACATACATCTGACTTGTGCGCTTGACATCAAGTGCCCAATTATAAGTCATAGTCAATATACAGGGACGAGACAGCCACAAGGAGATTTATAACACCAGAGAGTTACAACCGCCAGCTGCACAAATTGTGTGCCATGGAGCTGGCGGAACTCGAACCCGCCGACCTGACTCCTATGCTCTCAAGCGATAAACGGCCTGGTGTATTAACCACTCGGCCACGCAGGCCCCTGAGCGTTTTTATTAAACTTCTAACATGTGTGCCTAATAACGACATCTGTCTGTCATATTTCTTTAATTTTCACTAGTGCCGTTCGACTCCTGAATCTGTGTTTTGTAGTTATTTCGTGCAGTTTTTTGTTAATTAAGTTGTGGTGATCAGCTGGAGAACTGTAAATATGAGAGTGAAAGGTTGAATGAGCGGATTTGAGTCAAGTCCTGACTCACAGAGGAGTCTACATTGTTAAAAATCTTCAGCTTTTGCTGCAGACGCACTCCCTTTGCTTTTAGTGAAAACGGTTACTTTTCTATATTATGGAGCATTTTCATTGGTCAAAATAGAGATTTTCTATAAAAGCGGAAGAGTGACTAGGCAGCAAAAGCTGAAGATTTTTAACAGTGTAAGATTTAGCTTTGGATTGGAAGCTATCTTTACTGCCACGTGCCTTGGAGGCAGTGTAATTCTAAATAAAATTTGAGTATTTTTAAATATAATAGCATCATAGGGCGCATACTCAGTTGAAAGCTTTACTCCAAGCAATGAAAACTCACTGCTATCCCACTCATTAAACTACATTGTAAGTCTTGGTGTTTTTAATTTGGACTAGGATCTCTCTATAAGAGAGTTGTGACATAGGGGAAATAAAATTTGATTGGTCGAGACTAGTTTCGACAAAACCGAATTACCAAGCTTCTAAGAGGAACTTCCATTACACGCCAAGCATCTTGGAGAGACTGTCATTATACGACAAGCATACTGGAGAGGATATACCACAGAGACTTATACAGAGTTATGCAGAGATACTACAGAGACTTATACGACAAGCATACTATTATCAAGCGTCTCATGAAGCCCATCTATGCGATTATTGCCAAGTTCTGGATAGCAGTTTGTCATAGTTTGGACAAAAATTTCAATCTGAGCTTGCTCCTTGCGCGTGTATCTCGCGCTTTTTTTATAAAAGCTCCGTCATTGGACTTAGACGGTTTAGTAGAGTAAATAAACACTAGCTTGGCAAAAACTTCAAATTTGCTATGTCTAATCTTGTTCAAGATTATTTCGATCCCTCAATTTCTTAAAATGTTATGTGATAGATAAAGATTAGATAACTAATGCAAAATTTCGCCAAAAATGCTTGATGAAATACCACAATATTCTTATTTTATGTTTTACATCAAAACGTGCAAGTATACTTTTACATTATTATTTAAATTTTAATAATATATACTTTTCAGAACTTTAGTAAACAATAAACATAAATAAAATTATCTTAAATAAATAATATCTCAAATAAATAATTAAGTTTTTGAAATATTTTCTACCCTCACAAATAAACGTAGAAATTTTGTAACTCATAATGATTTAAAAATATATATAAATAAGAGTTTTAGTTTGCCATTAGGAAACTTCACTTTTCACTTTTCTTTCGTTTAAAGAATAAAAGAATAAAAAGATTTTCGTAAAAATTATTTTCATGTTTTTTTTTCTTTTGAAGTACCTTAAAATGATACAGGAAATGACTCAAGAACCTTATAAAATTTGCCAGGGATAAAAAAGATAAAAAATACAGTTCTCGAATTTCCTTTGCTGTTTATATATTGAAATAAAAAGTACTTCGGTGTAAAAATAAGCAAGAAAAACCTATTTCAAACAATTGTTTTCGACATTTTAGTTTAAAAACTTTCGGTCTTGTCATATATTACCTTTTAAAGAAAGATATTTTTAATTCATTAAATTTACAAATTGTTTTATCTGAATAAAAAACTAACTTCAGAAATATTTTCAAAATAATATATTTTTAAAGTACACTGGCAAGAAACATTAAATGGAGAACTATAAAATGGGCTTTAAGTTAATTCTATAAAGGTGGTTCTAAAAAAAATTGCCTATCAACAGCGCGAAACTTTCTGACATATTTTCTGAATCATTTTATAACATAAAAGCATGATATTTTCAAGGATGATTATTGAAGTGTTTTTAAATCTAACATAATTTTTTCATCTTTCGAAGGGTAATTCATTAAATTTACAAATTGTATTATGTGAATTAAAAACTAACTGCAGAAATATTTGTAAAATAATATATTTTTAAAGTACACTGGCAAGAAACATTAAATGGAGAACTATAAAATGGGTTTTAAGTTAATTCTGTTAAGGTGGTTGAAGTGTTTTCAAATCGAACACAATTTTTTCATCTTTCGATAAATGCATTACGTCTTGAATTAAAAGCTATTATTTTTCAGGATGGCAGTTTTTTTTCGTGCGCTATCGCGTCTGGAAATTTGGTTCATAACGCCAACTTTGACGGCATTTTCTGGAAAATATTCAGCGCTTATCGAAAAACGAAAAAAAAAGTTCGATTACAAAATGTCTTAAAAAGAGCACCTCTCAATTTAATAACATTGCGAAAAAATGAACTAAAAAATGTGTCAAAAAGTAGTAAGTATGGATTTGAGAACGGCCTTAAGTGAAGTCCAAATGAATGGCAGTATTTTGTTAGCACAAAGTCAAAGGTTATCATGCTCTCAAATGACATTCATCTTCACGACACCGACATATACAGTAGAACTTCGTTAAGTTGGGTCGATTTAAGAAGAAATGACACAAAATTGTGTACGGGCAAACACAAATTTCCAATTCTCTTAACCTACTGACCACCCAGCAAAAGGGCAAAAGTAATGTTGTTTTCTCCCTATTTCTTTAAAATGCTAAAAAGGATTACTTTTACAACGTGATATAAAAATCTTAATTACGTATATGAATATAATCCTTAAGAGTATTAATCATTACTCAGTGTTTTAAAACCACATTATATCTGTAGGATTATATTAATTTAAATAATGCTTCTGGTTGTCACATTGTCAAATGGCATTCGTCCTCACAACACCGAAATATACAGTAGAACTTCGCCAAGTTGGCCCCCGTTATGTTTGGCAGATTTAGGAACAGATGACACAAACTTGTGTACGGGCAAGCATAAATTTCCAATTCTCTTAATCCTCTGATCGCTCAGCGAAAGGGCAAAATTTTAATGTTGTTTTTTCCTTATTATTTTTTTTTAATGATAAGAAAATATGATTTTTCCAACTTGATATAAAATTTTTTATTGCGTATATGAATATAATCCTTAACCCTTTCCGGCACAGGCAAAGTCTGTTCGTAAAATGAGAAATTACTGACTGACATCGGAATTTACAAACGACTTTTTTAGAAAATAAGAACTCCCTTTTTTAAACTTTCATCGTAGAAACAAAATTTTATTAAATATTCTTGGTGTCGAATGGAAGTTTGGAATTAAAATTAGGTGTGCCCGGAGTGGGACCACTGTCCCGGAAAGGTTTAAGAGTACTAATCATTACTCAAAGCTGCATTATATCTGCTGAATTATATTACTTTAAATAATGCTTCTATTGCAGTGAAACCTACAGTTTCGTGAATGGATATAACAGATCACGGTGGTAATAGGGAAAGCAAAAAATCCCCGAGGGCTGAAGAATGAAAGTCGTGTGTCACTACTGGATATTTATCGTTATCAAAAAAATGCGTGGATGGACGGTGTAGTTTTTAAAGATTAGTTCTTCGAGTTTTTTGTGTCAGGAGAAACAAAATATTGAAAGGAGTGCTGTTTACTTTTCAAACGGGATTTCCGTAATCACGGATCGGCTCCATTACCAATTTATCCGACTTAACGAGGTTCTGCTTGACCTGCGAACATCGCACTAAACTTCCGTACAATGTAGATTAATTTAACAGAGGTCAATCCCTTTTCAAACCAGAATTTTTTTAAAGAAATACATTCAAATAGGTTCCATGTAAGAACGCAAAAATAAATATATATTATTTTTTTCAGATATATTTAGAAACGTCTCTAACCTGGATCAAATTAACTCATATTGTACGGAAGTTTAGTTGAAAGTTGGCAGGTATGTTCTACTATACAAAACATTGCGGTGGCTTTTTTGGAACGTGTAGATTTTGCAGGGAATTTTCTTCAAATTCTTATTTTCAAGACTGTACAAGTAGTCGGGTAAAAACTTTTGGTGTGAAAGGTGGTACATGTCGTAGAGAAAACATTTGACAGATTTTGAGAAATTGTGTTTAATTGGATGAATGAAAGGGGGCTAGATATTGACACAGGTCAGTAAAGACCTAAATGTTGTAACACTAACTTTTCCCTATAAAATATATATCACATTTCTTTTGTATTTATTTTTTGTTTCATAAATATGATATTTTGTATTTTGAAGATATGTTAGACATGGTAAAATAAAGATCTTGTGAAGTCCGAATTTTTCCTAAAATTCTTCTCGCTAGTGTATAATAGAGATTTGTGGGATTACACAGTATTTTAGACTATGTATTATTTTGAAAAAATACATCTTTTGACTTTTGACCTTCCAAATATAGGTTACTTTAATAAATTTTAATGCAATTCGTAGCAAAATATGAAAATGTAAGACTGCCTATATACACCCACATATACTGGGTATTTAAAAGATCTCGATAATGAAAATATGTAGCAATATTTGAGAGGAAAACGATTTTTTGCATTTACACATGAGAAGAAACGAAATTCTGAGTTTTTCAAAGTGTCTGATATTTGAGAGATTACGAAACGCAATTCTTGTTTAAAGTTTTCGTTTACTCGAATTGGTTTATTGAAACCAATCTTAACATACTTGTTAATTCTGTTTTTAGCTAGGTAATAGTTTTTGTTCGTAATATATAAATTTTCTGTTTAACTTATTCCTATGAGAAGAAGTCGGGGTTACAAGTCTGGGAAGCATGTTTTCCTGAAATTAATTCTGGTAGAGTATTGAGGCGACAAGATTACTACAATGACTTCTAATCCCGTTTAAGTTACGAGTGGATTTTTTAAGTCCAACTGAATGTAAAATGTCCAAGCCAGGAGTCAAACCAGGGATTTCTGGCTTAACGTACCAGTGCTTTACCAGCGCATTCCCATACATTCGGCGTACATAGTTTACTCACTCGTTACCTGGATATTCTTTACTGAGTTGTAGTAAATAATTCTCTCGTAATATTTCATCAATATTTGAGAAAAAAATATAATTTCAAGTTACTTTTTCAATATGGAGCAGCTCGATCCTGCTCAGTAGCGGTTCGTCAGGGGGTTCAAAATCACATTAGTACCAGAATTTTAGTACAAAAAATTTGACCTTATTTAATCGTGGGATGTTCTACGATTAAGCAAGGGGGAATTTTGTTTATGAAATTACTGGTAGTAAAGTGATTGTGAATCCCGTGACCAGCCACTGCTCATCCTGATAAAACCATATGTCATGGATACAGTGTTCATAATAGGCATCAGGAATGAATATTAATGCACTTAATTTGGTCCACGGTAGCTTTAGTCAGTTTTTAAGTCACTACACCATTTTTTGTGTGTTTATGGAAGCCTCTTCCGGGCTGCAAATATGCTATATTTTTCAAATTCAGATTGCTTGATTGCCAACACTTTTTTGAATTAGTAAAATTCGGCCTGTTTTTGCTTTATTTAATCTGTCATTAAATAAGGCGAATTTTACTATTTCAAAGAAAGTGCGGCAATTAAGCAATCCGAATTTTTAAAAATAGCGAACTGGCAATACTATGTCTTTGTTGATACAAGTCTCGACTAAAATGACGGTCTGCGACAAAATATATGTTCATTTTGGAGCTCAGTACATTTAAAAAAAAAAACTATTGGGACTATTATTTTTAACATTTTACACTGTCACATCCATATATACAGCAGAAAAAGAAATTTTTGCTTAATTAAAGATTTAAAATAATATATTACAAAAAACTACATTTTCGGTAATAACAATGTCTTCTTCATTTTATAGTCTTTAGAATGAAAATTTACACATTTAATTTACAAAATTTTCTCTCTTAAGGTATTTTAGCTCTTGCATTTATAAGCTATAACTAATGTATTTTTTTTTTGACATTTTATTCTCTTATTCTATTTCTTTTCTCCAACAACTTCATCGTTAAATTTTTTAAAACAATAACATTTTCTTCCAAGTTGTTGGGAGAGTAGTTTTAATTTGAGTCAATTAGAATAACATTTATTTGTTTATCACCACAAAATTTACAAATAGGGTAAATTATACTTGGTGAATTCAAATAAAAAGACTTGTAAATGCATTTATTTTTTGTTAGTTCTTTTTACTTTATGTGTCTTATTGTAACATGATGGAATCATTGGTACAGATATGCACTAGCTTTAGAATCCTGTTATCACTTCGTTTTTCCATTTGTATTGATCAACAATATAAATCTACATTCGGAATCGAAATCCTTCACACATGCATATTGTTCTTAATCAGAAATTTAGAAATAATTTTTACTTTATTCATCAATTTATACAACATCTCCCTATTTCATACCTTTATTAATTTAGTGGGGTGCGTCATAACCGGGTGCGTCATATATTCGTTCAAACTTTAAAAATTCCTAGTAAAAGAAGTAATGCTCGGTAAATTTTTTGGTTTGCGCGAGTATCATCAGAAGGATTTTGGAATTTTTTTCCACGTTGTTTAAAAATGATTCCAAAAGTAACCGATAGAGGGCACTCACACGTCATACTGAGGCATTTTAAGCAAATCAGGCAAACACAAACAATGAAACAAAACACAATAACATGACATTGTGCATTTATTTTAAGGTAAAAGATGCTCAACATGACCACCACCACCAGGTATTAGGCAATAAGTGAGGTGCGTCAATACGCCTGTTACAGCTGAGTGTAGCATGTCGGCCTCGATACCACTGACGGTCCGTCGAATGGCATCTTTCAGTTCCACCAAAGTGGCTGGGGAGACCCGGTATACACGAGACTTTAAGTATCCTCACAACTAAAAATCGGCCGGGGTCAAGTCTGGAGATCGTGCGGTCCACTCAAACTTACAACCTCGACTTATCAACTCGGACTTCAGTGAAAGGGTCAAACAGGAACGCCTTGAGTTCACGCGCAAAGTGGGGCGGGGCACCATCCTGCATGAAAGTGACGACAGGTAACGCATGTCTTTCCTGCAATACAGGCACAACGTGGTCACGCAAAAGTGTAAGATATCGTTCTACAGTGATTGTACGCTGTATAGATTTTCCAGCCGGATTAAGGACAAGGATTTTCAAAAAAGAAAGGACCCAGAATGAAAGACGCGGTGAAACTACATCAAACAGTCACATGAGGAGCATGCAGTGGCTTGGTCAGGTACTGACGAGGGTTTGACGTGGCCCAAATACGACTGTTTTGCGTACTGACGTCACCATGCAGTGAAAAGTGTGCTTCATCCGTCCACATGACGTTCAGAAACCATTGTGGGTCACGCTCTATTTGTGGAAGCGCCCATGTAGCAAACTTTAGTCTTTTATCTGTATCTGCCGGTAATAACTGGTGAAGTGCCTGTATCTCTTACGGATACAGATCCAAGATTCCGTGCAGAATATGTCGAATCGAATATTACGGAATCCCCGTTACTCTCCCAGCTTCACGAGCACTGCTACGTTGATGTGTCGGCTGCCAATACTTCCAGGGCACTTTTTACAACATGGACGCAACCGCGCTCGAGGATGGTCTGCCACTACATGGACGATCCTCCAAACTCCTCTTTTCCTAAAAAAGTCGTACTAAATTGAGTATCCCATTCAATGAAATATGGTTTTTTGCGTCTTAAGTCCTTTCTCTCTGCGAAACTTTCGCAATTCAATAGTTGTGGATTAACCATTTTTGTAGAAAAGTTTAACCATCAGCACTCGATCTGGTAATGATAGCATGCTGCCGAGATCGAATGACGAATCCATTTCCAGCCAAATGTTTTATTGCGAGCCTGATTTGCATAAAACGCCTCAGTATGACGTGTGAGCGCCCTCTATCGGTTACTTTTGGAAGAATTTTTTTTATATATGGAAAAAAAAATCCAAAATCCTTCTGATCATATTCGCGTAAACCGAAAATTTTTCCGAGCATTACTTTTTTATTATGAATTTTTAAAGTTTGCACGAATTTTTGACGCACCCGGTTATACATTTTCAACGGGTTAATTTTGTGTAATGTTTTTACCACTTTAACCCTCCAAGAATGTGGAACGTAATGTTCCGTTCACTAAGCTCCAGATTTCACTGCAATATATGCAATGTTTAAGATAATATAATTCTATAGATTTAATGAATTTTCAAAACATTGAAGAATGATTAATACTCCCAAGGGTTACATTCATATTTGTAATTAAGTTTTATTTATAATGCTGAAAGAATCATATTTTTTTAGCATTTAAAACAAAATGAAGAGAAAACAACATTACAATTTTACCCTTTTTCAAAACGCTCAGAGGGTTAAGTAGTAATTACATCTTTAATTTAAGGATAATTTTATTTAAATGAACCATTTTTCTGCAGTATGTATTTGCATTGTACCCACCTATGCATCAAACAACATCCTAAGTACTTAAAAAGTCTTTATGAAATATTTTCTTTATATATTGACTTTGATGTTTGTTTTTAATGAAAACTGCATTGATACATTGTGTTTTTAAACAAACGCTTTTTATTCCATTGTCTCAATCTATGTTATTTTTGTTATATGCAGAATAAAAAATTTAATCTTTATTGATAACAAAAAGTAAAATGCTCTGCAAGATTATGTAAACATTCATACGGATTTTCTTCTATTGCTTATAATGCCTCTTTACTTGATAAAAGTTTGCTTATCGACAAAAATATTTAGAAAAGTTTTCTTCAAATTGAAGATTGAAATAAACAATAATGTTTTGGAAGAAATTAGTTTTATGAAATAATATAAGGGTAAATGTGATAAAGTTAAAAGAAAATTCCTTGTCACAGGATTTTGACATTTTTAACTTAAATTGATATTTTGCGTTTAGTTGTCTTAATCCACGTTATCTATGTTAATTGAACAACACTCATTTAAAATACTTTAACTACAACTTTAAAATTTTTAGAAACTTTTAAAATAAAATGCTTCTGCTAGATTATATTAATAAGAGTTTTAACGAAACATTTTGTTATATTTATTTTTATGACTCTATTTTTTTATTTGACAAAAGTTTCAGTATCAACAAAAACAGAAAGGAAAAGTTTTTCCAGATTAGAGATTGAAATAAAATCTAGTGTTTCTCAGAAAACATTATTTTTATGAAATAATATTAGGAGTAACTCGAAATAACTTTTTGAAGAGGAAAATAGTTGTTACTAATTTGAAATACAAAACTTTATTTGGAACTCAGATAAAACACTTTCATGTTATTAGCATTTATTTATATATTTTTTTTTTGAAAATAAATAGATGTATTTATTAGATTAAAATGATTATAGTCCATTCAAAAGTTTGATGTAATTTAGCCTGTTTTATTCAGTGAGGATTAGAAATTAACGACGAGTAACAAAAAATAAGCTAAATAACTCAAGCTCACAGTTATGGAAGACGTTTTAAGATATATAAAAAATAGATTTCATAATTAAATGTATCGTATGCATCTATAAAAGAAAGTTTCGCTGCTTGATTAGAATTTATTGATCAGTACAATGAATCAAAGCATCAAACTTTTATATCACGCATCTGTAATTAAACAAAGTTTGAAGCGTTACTATATTAATTGAAAAGGTAAAATTTATTATTTTACAAGAAAAAAATATAAAGAATTTTTTTTTAAATACACAGGGTGTTTCGAAAAGTGAGAGCATGAGTGTATTTTATACAATAACTTAAGAGCTGAGCAAAGAAAGTTTTAGTCCGTCATTAGAAATTATGGATATGTGCAATGAACCAAAGCATTTAACTTAGGTATCACACACCTTTAATTAAACAAAGTTTAGAGCGTTTTCTTGAATATTGATTGAAAATCTAAAACTTATTCTTTTACAAGCGACAATATAGGGAAAAAGTGTTAAAATATTCAGAGTGTTTGAAAAAGGAAGAGCAGATTTGAAAATTTTATTTTACACAATAACTTAAAAGCTGAGCAAAGAAAATCTCACTCCTTCATTAGCAAGTATATGGATAGGCACATGAACCAAAGCATGTAAATATCTATTACAGATCCATACTTAAAAAGTATTTGGAACGTTACTATATTGAGTGAAAAGTGAAATTTATTCTTTTTCAAGAGAAAATTTCAGGAAAAAATATTTTTTAAAGGCTGTTTTAAAAAGAAAGAGCATATTTGAAGATACATTTTACAAAAACGTTATAAGACAAAAATACATTTATCCCTAGATATAAAAATGGCTGCATATAGGAAAGCGAAAAGTTTGGTTTATGTTCTGTTAGGTCGCATTAAGTCAACATGAATATTTCTTATAGCACAATACACATGATACGGTAGTTTCTTATTTTCACACACGACTTAACTTATCCCTAATTACTACTTAATGCAAGGCTTCTAGAATTCAATTTCGGAAATCATTAAGAAACCGTGAATTCACTAATGTAAGTTCTGATATAATCACTACATTAATATAACTAGATTCCTAATCCTAGGGTAAAATTTACCGTAAAAGCCAAATATGATGTAAAAAATAGGTATTCGTATTTAAAAATTCAGAGTTTGGTGCAATTTTCGTAAGAAGGGTACTTACTTTGACTGGGTACTTTTATATACGTGTTTCAAATGATCAAATTAGAAACAAATACATGTTTTAAAAATATATAATAAAAAATGGCATTTTCTCATTCAATCGGTGTACTGTTCCCGAATCATCTCTCGCAATTCCAACTATAAAAATTTACAAAATCAGAAATAGAAATTAAATGAATTGAATAATTCTATATTAGTTATACCCACCAATGGCTTGGCTGATAAGAATTTAGTTGTTAGCAATGATTTGTGCACTGACCTATTTCCTGCAAATACAACAATTTTTATTGATGATTTTCATGTTAATGAATCAAGTAATAATGATGATCTTCCCGCTAAACATGATAATATGTTTCCTGATTTTTAAATTAGATATGATTTAATAAAGATGGTTAACAAGAACTTAACAACTAATGCTGGCTGTTCTAACAGTGAAGCACAAGTTTTTAAATTGAGCACTATGAAGTTAATAATACAACTTCTCCAATAATCTGTGATGTGTCCGTTCAAAAAAATTTAACATTGCATAGAAATATAATTGATGAAGATTTTGAATTTTTGCAAACAATAAATGCATATTCCAGAAAACAAACATGCAAAACCAGATGAGATTCTATTTAAAAACAGTCTGGAAAACAACCAGAATCACACTCATAAATATATCTTCTTGAAGCTAATTCATCTCATGCTTTTGAAAGCTGTTTTTTAAAAACAGATTCACCAGCAAATGAAAATTTAGCCATAAAGCCAAAAATAGTAGGGTCAAACTTTGCTGAATGCTTAACAACTGAAGCATATATGAAAAACATAAAAGAGGAAAATGAAGTGAAAGAGCAAAAACAAAGATAAAAATGGGAAAAGAGAGAACAATTAAAGCTTAAAAAGCAAAAACGAAGTCAGTCGCTAAAAAAATCTGGAATTAAAGGTGCAGCAGAAATAGAAGATACGAAGAAACCTAAACCTCAAACTTTTCTAGATCCATATAATTCAGAAACTAAAAGAATGAAATGATGCCTACACTGAAGATAAAATGCAAAAAGGAGTTAAAAGTAAACTGAAAGCAAAATATTTTTGGGTAAAACTTATTGTATCGGTCATTCATAATTTACTTCTTATTTTTTCCATGATTCAAATTAAAAGTGTGTAATTTTTAAGTGTTGAAGTATGCATTAAGTATAATATATTCAAGATTATGTATCTCAATGTTATTTTTTTATTATTTACATTATTATTAAGTAAAGTTATTACTATATTAAGTAGTTTAATAAAAAGCTATTCAACTTTCAGTTTTATGTATTTCAACTTTTTATTAAGTAATTAAAAAAATTATAGAAATTAAATGAATATTTAAGGATGAACTGATATATATATATAATGTATTGTCACATTTAGTACATCGGGTGTCTCATTCAGGTTTAAACTAACGTAATACGCGACAAAAATGACGTAAAAACTACCACCGTATATTGTTGGCTTATGTTACAGATAATGATTAAATTTGTACAACCCAGTTTTTAACTAAAAACGCAGTATTCAATAACTTTCTGCATAATAAAATACATATGTATTTAATAAAATGCCAAATATACTCTAAATGCGACAAAACTATGGGGAATTGCATCGCATTTAGGCACAATGACCTTAAATATTTTGTTGGCCAGTGTTAATATTGCTTTGATACGTAGTTTTCAATCTAAGAAATAATAGGATATAAACCTACAGTGTCTGCTGGTATCCTGTTGTTATTTAACATTTGTAAAAGAAATAAATTTCGAAGTTTTTGTTTGAATTTATTTACTTAATTTTTTATGGTTTCTTAAAAATGTATGTTTGCATGCTGGATAGCTATAAAAAATGACAAAAATATAAAGAAAAGACTTTCAAAAATAAAGGCTTATACTTAAAAGAACAAAAATGATTTAATTTTTTTTTGTTTTTATAACTACTCCATTGGGTGTTTCATTGTTCAAGAATTTTTAACTATTTCTTTTTCTGTTTTTTTCCTTTTACCTCACACATCTTATTTTATATTTCCTACTATTACTGTAACATTATAACGAATGAAATTTTATAAGTATTGTATTGCAATACTAATTGTACACTTGAGTGAGTTTTGAAAATTCTGCTTAATCTCATTTTTAATACCCTAGTTAGTAACACAACATTTTCCCTTTCCTTTAAAGAACTATTTCAGAGACCGTTTCAAAAGAACAAAAATATTTTCCTAAACCTTTGATGTATGAGGCTTCCTTTTTCTAATAGAAATTGGATTTTCATCTTTCTGGCTTTAGCCTGAGGCTCTCTTATTTACTTATCAGACTTGACTCGATGAAAATGCTCTTTGAATAGAAACATACTTTTATAACTCTATATTTAATGGCATCTTTTTTTTCTTTAGTATTTATGCTAAAAGTTTTGAAAGAAGCCAAATATTTAGAGTTGAAGACATGCATAATGTCTGTAAACTACTGGATAAAAATTGGATATTTTTTTGCAAATGTTTGTGATGTAGAATTGAAGAATGCATTAAATCTCTTTTTTTTTTAAGATACGCATATTAAAATAGGAACTTTTATTTAAGAGATGGTTTATTTTAATTTAAAGAATAACTTTGGATTTTCATATCGTAATTCGTAGTAGCTCGCAGCGTTTCTAAAAATTTCGACCATTGCTACCACTATTTCAAAGCATTATTCTTTGAAGTGTTCTATTGCAGGAGTTAAAGGAATATATCATGAAGATTTTTTTTGAAATAGTTGTAGCAAAGATAGAAGAATTTAGGAACGCTACACGCCCTGTAATACAAATTTTGTTTTATAATACGCAGTAAAATGTATCCATTATTATATATATACGATATCTGTATTTCTGAAACCAAAAATCATTTAAAAGTGATTTCGTGAATGTATCAGAAAGTTGCGAATATGAATTTCGTAATATCTTTGACAGTTAACTGTATGAAAAGTTAGTTAAATTGTCATTTACAGTAGATTGTAAGAACTATATGTAAAGTGTTTTCCAATGTAAAAAATAGTCCGTATTATACCGGTACAATTTCCGAATATTTACGGAATTTGTTTTACTGGGTAAAAGTAAAAATATATCCCCTATTCTTAGTTAAACTGACAATTTAACTACTGATTTAGCACTGTTGCAGTTTGAGGGATATTTTTAAATCCACATTCGCTACATTCTGACACATTCATGAAATAGGTTTCATTAGAAAAATGTTTTTTCTTAAAAATACGGGAATTATATTGTGAAATAACAGACTTTTTTGTATGAATTAAACATAAGTACCTTACTTAAAATCGTATTTTTGGTTTAATATAACAGTCTTAATTTAAACTTTTTTTCTTGGCTTCAAATTGTATGAAGAAAGTTTTGAAAAATTGCTTTAGTAATGAAATTTTGTGATCCTATAAAAAATTCTAAAACTCTTAATACAAAAACTAACATTTGCGTTTATTTTAGGGAACAAAAAAATTGTAAAAATTCTTTTCATTAAAAAATCAAACATTTTACAATAAAAATTGCAATTATCACTTTGCTTTTAATACTGTAGACTACAAAAGCAAAATGGCAGCGTACAGTAAATTTGCTTTCGTTAAGATGGGAGTTTTGTTATAAAGAGTGTAATTCCTTCTCATCCAAAGTAATTTCACTTAAAATATTGTGAAATAGAAATTCTAAACAGATTCTAATTTGGAAGCAAAACCAGTATTATGCTTCTCTGGAAGCAGAAATAACAGGCTAGTTTGAGAACTGACCCTTAGAACTTGAAATCAAGCAATGAAAACTTTTGAATAGTATGAAAGCATTTCCGTAAAGGCTAGATCACGACGGAAGAATACTTTTAACGCTAATGATCGACATGGTCTGTTGGAATTTGCAGATTAACATCCAAAATACATTCTGAAAATTATTGGAAAAATTGAAAATTCTAACTTAAATTTTTACTCTTTCGATAGGCTATTGTTAAAATTTTGAAATATATTATTTTATTTAAATGGGCCCACCTAATAAACCAAATTATAAACTTTCTTAATAATCATGAAATTCAACAGTCTAATGGTCCCTAAACTTCCCAGACTTCAATCACATTAAAATTTTGCGAATTATTAGTAAACACAAATCTTTATCCCATTTCCATCATTGGCGTATATATATTTCTTTTTTATTAAAAAAAATCAAAATACATTACCGAAAATTCCGAAAGAAAAAAATTTACTTTATGTAATCACGAAACGCTGTCATTAAATAACGCAAACAGTACTAATCAAAATTTCTGGTATGAATTTTTAATTTCTGACTAAAAAAGTATTTCATAAAATGCATCCTAATGATGCAAATGCTTTATAGAGGATTCAACAAGTATTATAAAATGGAAGCTCACTGTGGGATAATAAGTAGTGGAGAGTAATGAAAAACCAAGTACCCTGTTTTCTCGCTGATGAGTGCTGTCCTGTGGACAAAACCCGTCTTAACTACATTCCTTAGCGTCCACTAGCAGTATGCCATCAGCTTTTGAAATGAGTTAATCTCTTTTACCCTGCAGTGCTATTGGAAAGAAATTCATTTCAAAAGTTTTGATTTTTCGCCGTCTTTTCTGCTTTTTGAATAAATTCAGCCTGATGGACCGATTTAGATAAGAACACAACTGTTTTCTGTAGCTTTCACACGACCCTTTGATGCCAAGTAGAAGTGTGTAGGTCCCGCTATCCAGGAGTATGATCATGTTGATTTTTGGTCATCTGTTGGAACAAAAGCGGGTATTCATGGTTTCGCATTGAATTCAGCAATTAATTGTTTCTTCACTCAACAGGTGGTTAAGGATGAATATAATGTTCAGTCTGTAAAGAATTGGCACATGAGGAGTGCAGAAGATACGAGAAGTAAAAGCTGGGAAAGCCATTACATGAAATCATTAAAAATTGCCCCAAAACATGAAAGAAAAAGTTACTGACCTTAAAAATTGCATATATCCAGCAAACACATATCTTTCAGCACACGATCGGACCGCTGTCGGTAGTGTCGGTTTTCTGTCGGATTCAGCATAGTGGTATCGGTTAAGTGTCGGTAGCTTGTCAACAACTGATACTAAAGAAACGTATTTTTTCAAATGCTAATGATGCGGGTCCCCTTACGGTTACGTATCTCCAAGCGACTTATTTCGGCAAATGAATCTGATGTCCGACAGTGCTCCGAGTAGATTTGCCAGCATCGGTCCGAATTTAGAATGTTTAGTCTTAGTCGGCATTTTCTTTTTCTTTTTCTCGATTTTGATTAAGTTTGAATTTTGATAGAGTATTAAATGCATGTGTTTTTAAAAAATGCATTTTATTTGTTTTAACTTTGTTTTCATTCTTTTTCTTTTCATTTTTCCTCCAATCTGTTTTATATTCTTTTTGTTTTAAATTCTATCTCTCTCTCTCTCTCTCTATATATATATATATATATATGTATTGTTCTTCCTTTGAAGAATTAGTGAACATTATCGAAAAAAAAACTATTATTATATTCATGTATTTTTACATATTTTTTCATTTTTTCAATAAAAGGTGTAGAAAAAATATTGATTTACATTTTTGAAAATGAAATTTAAAATGCATTCAATATTTCACATAAATAGTAAATAAAAATATTAAATGTGAGAACAGCCAAACTGCAAATGTAGAAGATGGTTGTTTGCTTTGCGCCCTCTCCCCCGCTACTCCGCCCATATCTTGATATTCATGTTGCTTTGCTCGTATTTGGGGGGGGGGGATTTCACTGGGTATTTAGATGATTGAATATTTATTTACTTTTAAAAACAAAGTAACAAATCTGACAGAACATGTTTGAAGAATTTTAAAACCATGGGTGCTGAGGTTGTGGGGTGCAAAGTGGTAAAGCAGAAATTTCAAAGGAACATTGATTAAATATTAAGAATATTGCAACAAAAATTACAAAAACATTTGAAAAAAATGTATATATTTTTTAATTACTTATTAAGGTGGGTAGACGATTCAAAGAAGAACGCACAGCGAGCACTGGAGGAGGGGAAGGGGGCGATATTTAGATGATTGATCACATATTAATTATTAGAATAGTTATCGATATATATATATTAATTAAAGCGTTTTAAGTTTTTCGAATTTTCATTGCAAATGGGGGGGGGGGGGGGTTGGAGGTAGAGAAGGAAATATAAATAACGGTGCGAGGGATTTAGATGAATATTTTTAAAAGGGAAAATCCGTCAAAATGCAAGAAGCCTTTTACTCTAGAAATAAATTATTTTCCAAATCTCCTGTTTTTCATAGATGAAAGAGTTTTTGATAAATTTTTTTAAAAATAATATTCTGTGAAACCAGCAAAAACGGAACCTGTCTACAATGGAAAAACTTTTCTTAAACGGAAAACATTCATAACAAAATCACGGAAGGATTACCACACAATTATACCTGTTAAGACGTAAAACTGTCTAAAATGGAGTTGTTATGTGTTCCCAGTGATTCAGTTTTCACAGGCTTTAATGTAGAATCTACATATTAAAATGTAAAAAAAAAAAAGGTTTTCAATTACTGTATCATTAAACCAGTTTCATTGGTCATTTTAAAAGTATAAAATTATGTAAGTATCCATGTGACATTTTTATTAAGCATGAAATAATAATGCATTTCTTGCGAGCATTTATCAAGAAAGTTTCGCAGTTGGTGATAATTCGAGGATGGCCAATGATGTGAGACGATTTTAGCGTTTTCACTTCCAAAACTTGATTATGACAGCGCTTCAAGTGTGCTATTCAGTTCTAACTCATCAGAGTGATCACCCCGATCAGCGAAACTGTGCGGGCATGCTTGTGAAACTGCCAGTTTGAAGTAGTAGGGAGAAATGCAACCCTCGCTTGTCGCGTTTTCATACGATGATGAAACATGGTGATATCTTCTTGATAAGTCTGTAAATGTTAGTTAATTTTGTTTTGTTAAATCTATGTTAACCTTATTTAAGTGCATTATTTTTGTTTTTCTTTTATTTCGTAAAGATTGATTCTCTGTTAAGGATTAAATTTGCGTAGGTATTTTTGTTGCAGAACACGAAAATTATGTGAAATTAGAAAAATATGCTTCTGCAGTTTTCATTTAAGCTTTTATGATACGTAGAATATTTGTAGTTCTCATTAATTAAGGGTCTACCTCACTCACGCAAAAACACCCGCTCGCTAATAATAATCCTATGGGAGAAATTTTCACAACATCTCGTTTGCATTTCGATATTTTTAAATGATTTTTTTTTTTTTTTTTTTTTTTTTTTTTTTGCATTGGATAGCTGAGGTCGATCTCTATGTAGGTCTTTTTTGATTTTGTTTGCAGATTATTTTATGAGGATACTTTCACTTTCGAAACTTTTTCCGAAAGTAAAATTATCTCATTTACAAAAATAAATAAATAAATAAATAAATAAACTTGTTAACAAAATCGAAAAAGTAAAATGGGCCTGCATAGAGATCAACTTCAGCTATACAATGCAAAATATTGAAATGCAGACGAGATATTGTAAAAACCTTTTCTCATAGGATTAACAATAGCGAGCGGGTGTTTTCGCGTGAGTGAAGTAGCCTCTTAATGCGAATTCTTTAAACGTATATTTTTATTCTAATAAATACAGAATGATATTTGGCTATTATTTGTTCACATTCTTATCAATTTGTGCTCCACAATTTTAAAATATTCATGTTATAGTTCATATATTTGAAAATTCGTCAAAAGTTTCGATTGTTTAATAATAATAATTTACTGAACTATAAAATTAATTTGAAGTTACTAATTCATTTATTTTCTAAATTATTTAAAGCGATTTTTTTTCACATATTCTAATATTTTTATGCTGTATAAATTTTTATTTAATAATACTATTCAATAACACATGATTTCGTATGTTCAATCTTTATTTATTAACTTTTTGTTGTACAAGTTGTTTGAATTTTAATGTATTATTATTATTACAATTAAACTTTTAATGCTTTTCATTTCTATGAAATTTAAATTAAATGAAATTTGATTAATTCAGTATATTTAAATATTTGATATTGTCAATGTACATAATACTATACATGAGCGATTTTGAAAATGTTTATTTATTTTTGAAAAAAAAGAGATTTAGAAAAATATAAATTATTTTTTAACTTGTTACATGATTTAAATTAAAATTAAATTATGAAGTATCAAGTTAGATTTAATTCAAGATATGTAGGATTCTGAAAACCATTTGTCCTTCTGCATGAATAAAAAAAAAATATATATAAAGAATTTAGTAAAAACTGAAAATATGCAACATAAAAATGATATAATTTTTTTAAATAAGGTTACAAAAATGTATTTATTATATTAACTCCAAAATTTTGTTTTTATATAGTTCATAAATAAATGTTAATTTTTACAAAATTAAATTTTGCAGAAACATTTAACTTACTTGAGATTTTAATGAATTTAATAAAGCTTAAAAATCTGAGCATGATTTATAACAGATTTATCAACATTTTAAGTGAGATAAAAATATTTTACAAAGACCGCAAACAATTAGTTCATAGGTTCATAAACATGGTACAGAATACAAATTTAACTAAGTAATTTAAACTGTATTTTTATTTTCTGTATAAAACTCAAGTTCGGACTTTTTAATTTATTAATAATTAAACATTAAATAACGTGAATGAAATTTAAATTATACGATTTAAACTAAAAAATAAACAATTGTGGAAAACAATTAGATGTACTATTTTATATTTTCCTAGAAAATATTTAATTTTTAGAAATCAAGTTTTACAGGGACAGAAACAAATATGAGAAAAAGTGGATTTTCTTAAAAATTTCGAAAAAAAAAACATTCTGAAAAGTGTGTCTCTAAGTGTTACTAATTGTAAAATGAAATGTGATTTATGTAGATTTATAAAGTAAAAGTCATATGCATTATCAAGTTCAACAATGCAATTTAATTAAAATCAAGTGGAGTATCCCTCTACTGCTAACGCCAATGAAAAGGGGTGATTTCAGCATTTTAATCGTTACCAATACCGGACCATATTCAACAGTAGGGTGGATTAGTTATCAGTATACAACCGGCACAGTATCCCGCTGACATCAGCATTGCCGATATCGGAGAGATTGTATGCCTTATCAATCGGGCCTCATTCGTGCGGCGTATAAAAAAAAAGTTATGGAAGTGGTACCGACAGCTGGTATCGCCGGTAACCAATACTGCGGATAGCGGCAAGCGGCTGTCGGCTTTTTGTTACTAGAAGTGTAAAAATTTAATTTCTGGTTTATTATAACCATGTGTGAAAATACACTATAAATCTCTTCGGAGTTACCGCTATTCCGAAAAAAGTTCTTTGTCTTTAAAAACTTAAAAAAAAAACAATATATGTTTTAAATTTAAAGAAGAATTTATATGTTTGTTTTGCTCCACTGATTATCGGAAACGTTTACAAATTATTTTTATTCTGTATTAATCAGTTTTTTAAAACCGGGATATCATCAGTGGGCTATCAGTTTTCAATAAAACATTTTTTAGCTGCGTAACTGAGTTGATACTGAGTTGAGTTGAGTTCTTTAAATCTCAAAAATAATTAGTTTCTGATGTTTCTAAAGCTAATATGCGCTTTTCGGAATCGTGAGTAATTCGGAAGAGCTTATTGTATATTTTCATTTGTGGTTATATTTACTTTCCTATATTAAGAAATATTTGTCTTTTTGTAAAGTGAATGAAATAACACAATCGAATTTTATCTTTACGTTCAAATATGTACGATAAAAGGTGGCTATTGCAGAAATTTGAGTTCTACATTGGAAATATTCGCAATGTACCGCCAATATAACAGTTACATTGGCTAACCATTTTATATATTGATAATAATATATATCTTGCCAATACACACAAGGTGATTCAAAACTGGAGGAATAAACTTCTAGGATGAAGGGGTTATACCTAGACGAATCGGACTCGCATAGAAATGCAAGGTCGGAAATGCAATCTTAACGCGATAGGAGGTTTCTTATGCACTGAATCATCGTGACAGAAAATTGACACTTAAAGACCGCAAGCTTTAAATAAGTCATGTCTTTCCCGATAATGAAGTTCCCCCAATTTTTTTTACGTGCGTGGTTCTTACCATTTACAGTTTTGGACGTTTGAGGAGTCCAACTACAGTGCTGGCGAAAAGCGCCCTTACGCAGATAACCAGCGCCCTCAAACATGCAAAACTGTAGATGCTAAGAACAAGGAACGTTGGCATAAAACTTCATGGAACTTCATTATAAGGAAAGTCATGACGTATTTTAAGCCTATAATCTTTAAATGTCCATTTTCGATCACGATGATTCAGCCTCTAACATATCTCATTAAGATTGCATGTCTAAACATGCATTTCTATATGATTCCGAGTCGTCTAGGTTTACACCACCCATCCTAGAAGTTTGTTCCTCCAGTTGTGAATAACCCTGTATACTGCCGAAATATATCTTGCCAATTTATAAAAAACCGTAAAGGTGTTTACAAATTCTTGTTTTAAATTAGTACCGATCTTAAAATAATTGACCAATTTTTACAAGTATTGTTTAATTTTCCCCTTTGTCAAACGAAGTAAAATATAAAACAACTACTATAGAAAAAAAAAAAACTTTTCAATTTATGCATAATTTTAAACTGATTTGAGGAGCTGATAAATCAATAATCTAGACATCAATTTAGGCAGATCTGGAGTTTACGAAAATTTTCCGCCATAGAAAACCAGTCCCCCAGCTCAGTCGAAAAAATAGGTTGACTTTTCTTTTTCTTTTTTTTAAATTTGAGATACACAAGATTTCTAAACAAACTGGTCTCACTACTTCAAAGTTCGCTGTTTTCGCAAGAAAGTTAATTTGTAGGGAAATTAATTGGGCTTACCAAATGAAATTGGATGAATATGAATCAATTACATTGAAAACGTTAAGGATTTTTTGAAATCCTATTTTAAAAATCGCCGTAGACTGTAATGTATTTCTGACTCTGTGACAAAGTTCAAACCAAAACCAGTCAATGAATTCTACCAAAAACTATTGTGTGGTCCTGGAAACGAACTATAACAGTTCCATATTTATTGTTTGATGGGTGTGATTTTTAATAGCAAAATATAATGCCTAAAGGTAATTGATTTACTGAAAACTTTCTGAAATATTTATATTAGCTTAAATGATAACAAAACACGTATTTAAACCTTTTATTTATTTTACTACATAAATTTTAATTAAAAAAGTATTAGTAAAGTTTAGAAGAAATGATGTTATTTACAATGAAATTTTGAGCTAAAAAAAAATTAGTTAACTCGAAATATATAGATGTAAAAGTAAAATGAATATTTTTTTGCATTTTACCGAAATAAAATGAGAAAACTGCAACTTTAGAATTCGGAAACTCTTTTATAATTAATATGTTCAATTATATATGTATGATAGCTACTAAATTTCAGTGTACCCAATGGAACTGTAAAAAACTATGATTAATTGTTACGATAAAAAGTAAAGTGTGTAATTCGTTAAAGCTCATTAAATAAGATCAAACTTTAATATCTCAAATGCCACTGAAAATAAAAATATTTCAAACTGCAAAACGTTCTCCTTACTGAAAAAAAAAATGTTTAGCAGTTTTTCTTTCCCTTTGGGAATGCAAAACTGCATAGGGATGAAGAAAAGTTCAGTTGTAATCATTTCACTTTAAGATGCTCAAACTTTTAAGCCAGATATTTCCGATTCGGATTTTAATCACATTCTTGTTATTTTTTCAAACTCATCGCATGTTTTTCTTAAATATACTTTTCTAATATAGTATAATTTTAGTGAAATTAGCCGAAATCATTTGTAAATGTAATTTGACCAATGCTCAAATTATATGTAGCTTTTTCAATGTCTGTTTTTCGTCTCAAAATCTGTCAACGATTTATAATGTACTGCTTCGAAATTTAGATTAAAAATTTCTCTAAAATATCTTTTGTAAAAGATAAGACATGTACCGGGTGCACTAAAAGCTAGTTAAAACTTTAAAAAAGATATTAAAAAGAAACAAATGATGCTAAAAAAATGCGATTTACAGGAGTGGGATTTGAGGGATACTTTTTAGTAACAATAACAAAAAAATTTGGTTCAAAAATTACCAATAGATGGCGCTGCATATATAATTTATGCAAATATGTCTGGCAACAAAACCCTCAATGCACGCATATACTTCATCTGATGCGAACAGTATGCTATCCTTACCGGATCAAGCAATTTTGGTTAAACTCTTTCATAAGAACGGGGAATCGGCAATGCGAAAATTCTGCACGGCAAAATGACAGAAGATGAGCAAAGGGCCTGTTTCATGTGCTGAGATACTGAAGCTTGTCAGACGCTTCGCAGAAATGGTTCTTTTACTATAAGCCTAATTTACATACTTTTGCTTCTTATTATGCAAATCAGCACCATCTATCGGTAATTTTTTAATCACAACGTTTGTGTTATTAAAAAACAATCCGATCTTCATTAACGATCTAATTTACGATCCGAATCCCATTCTTGCAAACCGCAATTTTTTAGGAACATTTGTTTCTTTTTAATTAATTTTTAAATTTTTAAGGAACTTTTCGTGCACCCGGTATTTTGGCAATTGGCCCTTTAAGGATCCGATGCCGAAATTTACGTGCATTGCGACAAAAATTATTTTAGTATTTTTATCATTGTTGATATGCTTCATTAGTTCTGCATTGTTGTGAAATTGTGAGATGTGGATATGGAAGCTATGAAGTCATAGTAGAGTTACGAAGTTTGCAGTGAAACTACGAAATATTTAGTTCATCAATAGTTCCAGCTGCGATGTCGTTTATTGTCGATAGTAGAGTTGCAAAGTTTATAAAGGTACTATACAAAAATTATAAAGGTACACTACGAAATTTTGTATTGCTGGTTTTTGATAGTAATTGTATGAAGTTTTACGATTACGATAATAACTTGTGAAATGTTGTGAAAAGCTCAACTTGGACGTATTCCAAATCACTTTTATTATATTTTATGTTCTTTAACACACTTCTTTAATTACGGTTTTTCTTTCTTGGCCTTCTTTGAAATTTCGAATCGTGTGAATGTGTTCTGAGGAGAGATACAGGTTTTTTTATACTTAGATTGAAATTAGTGTGCTTCATCTTAATACTTTGAAAATAAATCAATAAATTTTCACCGAAATAAATAAATTTTGTTTTATAGCTGACATGAAAATCTTTAATACTTAATTTCTCTTAATTTGATGACTAGATTGGACCCAGCGGTAAGTAAACTTTAAATACATAATGCCCGTCAAAATTTAATAAAGTAAGGCAAAATTATTTTCTAATTGTGGATTGTGAAATGTATATCAATTGTCTTAATTATATGTCATCGTTAATCATTTCAAAGGAAACTAAAATCCTATTTGCTTGCATAAATATCTAAATTTTTGAACTTCTAATATTTATTTAACTGTTAAAGTTTAATTCATAATAATAAATAATTTCACTTCATATGACGACTAGATTGGACCCAGTGGTAAGAAAACTTGAGATACACGATGCCTGTCAAGTATTAATAAAATAAAGCAAAATTATTTTCTAATTGCGGATTGTGATATGTATACCAGCTGTCCATCGTTAATCATTTGATAAGAAAATAAAATTCAAGTGAAGTTTGAAATTTACTTCCATAAATATCTAAACATTTGAACTTGTAAAATTCCTTTAAGTGTAAAAGTTTATTTCAGAACTATAAGATTTGATAATTTTTAATTTCTCTCGCTTACCACTAATTTTAATTTCACATGTAATAGTACAAATTGAAACACATAAAGCTACTGATTCCAACCTGAAAGTTCTTCTGAATATGCAGGGCGTCTCAAAAATATAGGGACAAACTTTTAGGGGAGTTACAGGACATTGTAGCAATAATTTATTATATAGGAAACCAGGGTCAGAAACACATTTATTTACTCAAAATTACAGGGTGTCTCACTCCAATTCAAAGTCGCGTTTTTGTTCATAACTTTAACAGTAGTGAAGATATTCTAACTAAATTCGCAACAGACTCATCTTTGTGTGAATTGTAAGAATATAGTAAGGATTTCATTCAAGTATCTTCACTACTATTAAAGTTATGAACTAAAACGGGACTTCGGATTGGCGTGAAAGGTTCTGTAATTTTGACTAAATAAATGGATTTCTGACTCTGGTCTCCTATACCATAAATGATTGTTGCAGTGTCCTGTACCTCTCCTAAAAGTTTGTCGCTATATTTTTGAGACACCATGTATAAACTTGGGAAAAATTACAGGAACAATTATAAAAAAGCATATAACGTGGATAAATTTGTAGCTAAGAGCATGTAATTTACAAAATAAATTTGTTTCGCCATATCTGACATATCTTCAAACTGCAAAATGTACTTCTTAATAAACATATTTAAATAAAATTATAGGAAACGTGTTAAAAAGTCAGATAGGGAATATATAGTTTTACAGTATTCAGCCTTTTTAAAGTACAAATAAATCCACGAGCATTACATGATCTACTAGAAAAATATATGTAGATTCTAGATTTTTAAAAATCTTTTGTTTATATCTACTAGTTAAAAAATATGTGTCGTTTTATAAACCTTCGAATTTTGTAAAAACGTGCAAAAATCCCTGTTTGGATGAAAAAGACAATTGGAATTAGGTATGTGTGCTTATTAGCGGTTTTCTTCATTTTTAGCACTTTCCAACCTAGTTGAAAAGTGCTTATGACTTCGGTTTGTCTGGCCGTCTGACCGTCTGCCGTCTGGCCGTCTGTCCGTCTGCCGTCTGGCCGTCTGGCCGTCTGCCGTCTGGCCGTTCTGCCGTCTGCCGTCTGGCCGTGCTCTAACTCCCGTAAATATGCTCGGATTGCTCTGCAATTTTTATATGTTATGGTCGTTATCTATAGCATGTTCCCTATTTCAACGGAAGTGTGTAGCACTTATAGTTTTTTTACAGGGAGACTCAAAAGAATTCCGTTACATTGCGGTCTATGGGGAAAAATCATTTGCGCTTTATTTAAATAATGTTTCACTATTTTAAACGCATTGTAATTTATATATATTACTAAGGTGCATTAGAAGAAGCTTAATATGGAACAGGGAGTGCATAGCACTTATAGTTAATTTACAGGGACAGTAAAAATAATTCCGTTACATTACGTCTATGGAGAAAAATCGTCTGCGGTTTATATAATGTTTCACTATTTTAAACGCATTGAAATTTATATAGATCACTAAGGTGCATTACAAGAGACTTACTACGGAATATTGTGTGTAGAGCAGTCATCATTCATTTACAGGGACACGCAAAAGAATTCTCTACTGTCTGTTAACAATAATTCCTGGAAGTGCGTTTTTAGTTATTGAACGCGATTTTAATTTTAACTCGCTTTTTGTCTATTACGTGGTGTGTATAAATTCTGTAGATCCTATACAGGGCAGCACAAAAGTTCGCGAACACATTTCTGTTTATTGACAAACTCCAGACGGAGAATTTTAAACTGTGCTACGCGTTTCCTAACTGAACTAAAATTATCATCCTATGTAGTATATATACAAATCTATAGATCCTATACAGGGCTGAATAAAAGTATTCGGATATTTTTCCGAATATTGTATATGTTGGAAATTCCTAAAATTATGTTTTTAAATATGTTATGCGTTTTCTAAATTGTTTACTTAGATGTTAGCTTTTAGCTTATTAAACGGTATGATTTGTAAAATTATTTTGGAAGCGTTGGAAAGTGCTATATAATCTATGCTTGACGCATGATTTTTCGTTCTTGTTTTTCTTCCAAAGATTTCTGTCGAAGACCTCAGCTTCCTTTATTTTTTTTTCATTCAAGTTCATGTTTTCCGTTTTTTCAATCGTTCTACCTAATTTATGTTATACTTTAAAATATGAGCAGGCATTAATTTATGAAGGTGGTTCTTAAGACAAAATGTATACACGAACATTTTTTTAGAGAACTGTTCATAATTTCAATGTATGTTTAATCTAATTTTATGATGAGAGATGATGAATAAATAAAAATGAAGAGGAATAATTTTTAAAAAATACTGATTAAATGTATAATGTAATAAAAAATATCAAAAACCACTCTATTGCAAATAACATTCTCTGAAAATTTTATTTCATAGACTTTTCATTTAATTCAATAAATTTTTTATATAATGATATGATCTGTTAATCTCTTACGGCTACTGCATATATTCATTGCAAAGTATAATAGTTTCTACTGTAAAATTTGGTCTAGTTAAAAAATCATACTGTCAAACAACAAGCTAATGAAACTATTACAACATTTACAGCAGTCGCGTTAAAAAGTCAGCTGAGAATATGTCTAACAATATCGACATGGTATTTTGTAAGTTCTTTTTAATGAACAATATGACACGTAAATAATGTAGAAAAAGAGACATGTAGCATAGATATTTTTTTAATATGTAAATAATTTGTTGCAAATAAAATAAAAATTTTAAAACCCTGATCAAATGTATCAAATATATCAAGTCTATGAATAAATAATGAAGTCACCATAAAGCAATCTGTATCACTATATTATTTTTTGGATAATTCTGGATCATTATCTTATAATGCTGGAAGATTCTCATTTTTATTATAATTTTGGAGTTCATTTTACAAAACATATTTTTCATTTGAATGAAGTATCACGTAATAATAATATCAGTATATATATATATTAAGTATTGTGAAGATAAAAACCATTTCCATAAAAGTTTCTTTTTCTTTCTTAAATAAAAATCAATTTGTTTTCCATCAAACTTTATGGAATTTAAAGTTAAAAAAAAAAAAAAAAACTTCAAAGTTCTATTTTTATTATTCCTTTTAGAAACACATATATATTTGTATTACAGTTTCTCGAACGTATAATAATAGAAGCTTAATATTTGAAAAATAAAATAACTGATTTAAAGAAAAATAACGGCACTTCATATCACTTTTATAGTGTTTTGAAAATGATTATACAGAGTTATGAGTGTTAGTAAATTTTAATGTGTCTTCTAAAATATTGTACAATGAAAGATGGTGATGTATTCATAATTCATTTGAATGCAGTACGTGACTTATACAAATATCATTTAGTCACAAACTTCCCAATACTTCTCGCATTATGACTCTTAGGTGACTGCAGTGTCCTCTTCTTACAGCATAGTTTGGCGCAGTATATTTTCTTGCTGCACTGTGACGTTACTGTGACCCATTCTTTAGTTAGTTGCATTTCGTCACAAAATGGGACATATCGAATTGACATTAACTTGGATAAAACTCATGTACTACGTCATGTGATGACATTAACTGACAATAAGAATTGCATTCTTGTTCAGAGCTACACATTTTTGTCACGATAAATTTAAGACTTGACTACATAGTTAGAGATCTTTAATAATATACATAGTGAAACTTTCAAATACGAAATTTTCCTATTTCCTCGCTTTTCTGTATGCCGATACTTGTATCTACAATCTACAGGATATAACAAGAACAAAAAATCATGCGTCAAGCATAGATTATGTAACACTTTCCAACGCTTCCAAAATAATTTTACAAATCATTACCGTTTAATAAGCTGAAAGATAACATCTGAGTAAACAATTTGGAAAACGCCTAACATATTTAAAAACATAATTTCAGAAATTTCCAACGTATACAATATTCGGAAAAATATCCATATACTTTTATTCATCCCTGTATATGATCTATAGATTTGTATATATACTACATAGGATGCCAAATTTTAGTTTAGGTAGGAAACGCGTACCACAGTTTAAAATTCTCCTTCTGGGGTTTCTGTCAATAAACGGAAATGTGTTCGCGAACTTTTGTGCTGCCCTGTATATGATCTATAGAGTTTATACACGCCAAGTAATAGACAAAAAGTGATTTCAATTTAAAATCGCGTTCAGCAACTTAAAACGCACTTCCAGGAATTATTGTTAACAGTCTGTAGAGCATTCTTTTGTGTGTCCCTGTAAATGAACGATGACTGCTAAACACACAATATTCTGTAGTAAGACTCTTGTATTGCACCTTAGTGACATATATAAATTTAAATACGTTTAAAACAGTGAAACATTATTTAATTAAACAGCAAACGATTTTTCTCCATAGACGTAATGTAACAGATTTCTTTTGACTGTCCCTGTAAAGTAACTATAAGTGCTATGCACAGCATATTCCATATTAAGCTTTTTGTAATGCACCTTAGTGATATATATCAATTACAATGTTTTTGAAATTCTGTAACATCATTAAAATAAACCGCAGATGATTTTCCCTATAAACCGTAATGTAACGGAATTTTTATGAATGTCCCTGTAAAAAAACTATAAGTGCTACACACTTCAGTTGAAATAGGGAACATGCTATAGATAACGAAAATAACATATAAAAATGTCAGGGCAATCCGAGCATATTTACGGGAGTTAGAGCACGGAGAGACGGCAGACGGCCATACGGCAGACAAACCGAAATCATGAACACTTTTCAACTAGGTTGGAAAGTGTTAAAAAACTTTCTTTAATGTAAATGTCAGTTTATTCAGCCACAATAGTGACAAAGAAACAATACATTTTGGTTGACTATTACTTTTAAGATGAAAGAAAACAATCGGTGAAGACATAATCGCTGATATTTAAATATTAAATTGTTATAAGAGAGTTAGTTACTGATTATATAATTGCAAGCTTAGGTAGTTGCATGTATTCTTTAAAGCACTTTTTTTAGCGCGGCAATATTTTTTTTTCATTTATTTAAATGTATTACATTTCATGTATTAATCATTACTCCATGCAAATTGCCTTTTATTTTATAAAAATAGTTTGAATTATGTTCAGTAAAATTGAACTTCTTCTTCATTTATATTTGCTGATACATAGATTCATGAAAGGGAAATATCTTACTTTCAGATTCAAGTGACAAATATAATAATAATACATTTTCCGGGAAATCTAATAGAAAAATTGTGAATCTCTGTTATGTAATATTTGGCAAAATGAGTTTTCAGTAGCTTATAATCTTAGTTAAAATTCATGCTCTGAATACCATAGGGAAAATGAAATTATAAGAAATTACTGAATTAAGGAAAGTGACTATAACCATATGAGTTATCAGGGATATTAACAGCATTGAATCATGAATAAAGTATGTATGATCGCCTTGCAGCATGTCTTAAAGAACCGTGTCTTGTAGTTTTTGACATTAAATGTTATAGTACAGAATATTCGATTATATTTTAGGTAATTGATGGTCTTCGTGATAACTTAATATATGTGTAAGCACAATTTTCCAATATGTCTATTTCGAAGTGCATAAATTATTTACTTTTACAAGATCGAATTAGGAGAAACATTTCCAAAAATAAGTTCAAATTAGAATGGATAAAAAGAAAAAGAAGAAAACAAAAACTGTAACATAACTGAATCTCATCTGATAACCCCCTGGCGTATATATATATATATATATATATGAATAAAAAATAACAGTATTTTTCCTATTTAAATAATTTTGTCAAATAATTAAGAAAGTATACATAGAAAAATAATTTCTAATTTTCTTTTTTAATAAAAAATAATCATAAATTGCAATTTATTTTATTGAAATGAATTCTTCAAAAACCAGTATAACAATACACATAAAAGATAGATTTTCAAAAAAAGATAAATTTACGTGATTATTTGCATACTAAGTCTAAGTAAAAAACATTTATACAATATTTTTACTTTCACTGGAGTAGGACTAATCGATATAGAATATTAAAGATAGAAATTTACGTGTGAGAGAGACAGTGATGTACCTTATTTACTCGTCTATAACGTCCAACCTGTGCCAGTATTTTAGGCCGTAAATGTGCTCCTTATACACGGGATATTTCCAGTAGCTACATGCAATTACACATACTTCCACCAAGCCACTGATTTTTAGTAGATATTGTCCTAATACTGTACGACTATAGAAGTAGTAAGTAAAATATGTAACATAGCTAAACTTTTACGTACCGTAGGTTGTTTATTATGAGCAAATATACGGCATTGATTTCCAGTGTCAATAAGTATTAAAAAAAATTCCTTTGCGAGAAAATCGTTTGCAGATATCTCACCGCCCTTTCGCGATGAGCGTTCCGTATAGTTGTTTATTTCCGTATAGTTATCCTTATAGTTTTGAACACCACTATTTTACAATAAAAAATTTCGTCTTATTTAATCACTTGAATTATGTGATTAGATAAGAAGAATATTACCATTCGAAAATAGGGGTGTTTAAATCGAAGAATTTTGTGCGTACCCTATAATCCGTTTATTATAAATTATCAGTATGCGTTCCGCTGGTCATGAAAGGGTTAAATTTAAGTTGTTCTAATAAGGAGGAGGAATATACGTTTATTTAGGTTCAAGAAAACAAAACTATGGGTCAGGATTTCTACAGATTTTTTTTTTTATTCTCGGAATTTCTGTCGCCAAAATAGTCTGGTGCGCATTATACATGAGATATTATTTTATCTTCGTTGTTCCATATGAAAAACAGAGTTCGCATTATTCGCGAATGCGCTTAATACATAAGTAAATACGGTACCTACATGTTAAAAATAGGCATATGTACATTTTTATTTATGAAAATAATGTTAAAGAAAAACAAAATAAATATTTTTAATGTTTTAATAATGAAATGCAATGAAAACTATATATGCACAAGAATGTGTTTCAAAATACATAAATATTACAAAAAAAAAAAAAAACAGTTAGTGATAATTCCTAATACACATGTCGTAATATTCTGAAAAAAGAATCCGTTGTTGAATTTTCTAGCTTCCTTGCCTTTCTATATAGAGATGTTTGCATATGTAGCGTAGAGTCTAACAATGAGAAATATTTTGTTCGTATAAATTTTAATTTCTTCATTCAAATTAGAAAACAGAATATTGCTGGACAATTATTTTGCAGATTAAGTGTATCAAATAGTAAAGATATACTTATCGATGTTTATTTTCTGTTAACAAATATACAGACAAAGTCGTTAAATGATAATAAGTTTTTTTCTTTAACGTTAAACATTATTATTTTTTAATTACTTCACATCACTATAAACGTTTTTTTTAATAAATCACCATTAAATCAATATATAGTATATCAATATATATTTAGAATTGCATATATATAAATTTTACATAATTATTTGAAATTTCTTTAAAGAGGAAATTATGCAATTTGATTTTCCATCATGCTGAGAACAATTGATGATATCTACGAATTCTTATTTAACCCTTTCGCTACTAAACTGCCCAAAACGCCCGGCCAAGCAAACTACTGCGAGACAGCCTGAACGCCTGAGAAAGAGGTGTTCTATTTTCTCCCCCTAGAAAAAATCCAACTATTGTCCCAGAGTAGGTTATTATTGCAATCAACTTATGAGGAGCCTTTTGTACTAGTGATGTTAGGGAAGTTCCACTTTCAAATATAACTGCCTTTTAATTGTGTTACTGACAGAAACACAGACAGAAGAAAGGGAGAGAAAAAAATCTCCCAGCATACTTCAGCATTCAGGCGCTTGTCGTATTTTGAATGCTATTCAGTTTTTAGATTTCAGCATTCAAAGGGTTAAAATAATAAAATAGGTGAGACAAATGAGAGTTCTCAGAAGTATTATTTTATGCATGATTTAACGTATGTAGCCCCGAATAAAGTAAAATGATCATAATTTTGAAAAAAAATTAATATAACAAAATTAATGCAATTAATTAAAAAGTTAGTTACCACCCCATGATAGTTGGCCGTCAAATGTACTTCACACTTCTAGGCTGACACTTATTCCACATTAATTGCTTATACAACGAACTAACCACAAGACTTATAAACTAAACTACGGAAATTCTGACAGTCAGTTGATTATGAGGAAGGAAAATTACAAAATGCAAACTTTGGGTACAATCACGCATACTCTGACAAAGAGAAATTTTTGCAGACATTGACGGCATACGACGTGCTAAAGCTCAAAATTATGTTTCAATATGACCTTGTTATGTATTTATAATAAGTGTTAATTTTATATACTTTTTATTCAAAAATCTCAAATTTTGGTTATTTTTAAACTAAAACGCATCGTTTTTTAAAAGGTTGGTGCAGAAGTATGTTTTATAACTGCCAAAGTCGCATTTCGGCGCAGCTAATTCCAACCTTTTGTCACTCCAGAAGAGGAATGTACCAACGATTTTTACGGGATATAGCGGGAGCTTGACTTTACTAGACTTAAATGTTGAAAATTATAAAATAGTTAAACACATCTCAAACTCAATTATTTAAATTGGTCTCAAATCCAATTGTTAAAAAAATTTCAGAATATTACCCACAAAACGAAAAAAAATTACAAAAATATAAAATTTGAACCTATCCCTAACAATTATTTTTCGTCAATAACTCATTTTTAGTTTTCACCAGTTTTCCCTACTCTTCTGGTACATTGTTTTCTGTATGTAAGATTTAAAAAAATGTGGTTTCTCATGTTATACATGTCTCATGGAATGTACCAACGATTTTTACGGGATATAGCGGGAGCTTGACTTTACTAGACTTAAATGTTGAAAATTATAAAATAGTTAAACACATCTCAAACCCAATTATTTAAATTGGTATCAAACCCAATTGTTAAAAAAATATTCAGAATATTTCCCACAAAACGAAAAAAAATTACAAAAATATAAAATTTGAACCTATCCCTAACAATTATTTTTCGTCAATAACTCATTTTTAGTTTTCACCAGTTTTCCCTACTCTTCTGGTACATTGTTTTCGGTATGTAAGATAAAAAAAATGTGGTTTCTCATGTTATATAATAACTCTACGTAGTTGACAAACCTTTGGAAAATACATACAATTTTTACCTATGTAGTGGAAATTCGTCGTTTTGGCACATTTGAGGAACGTTATAGTAAAACAGATCAAGTGACTGCCAGAAAACGTGCATCAGCAAATGTATAAAGCGATGTAAGTAAATGTTTGTGTTATTAATTAATATTTTTGGTGTTTTTTTAAATGAAAAATTTATTTAAAAATGTGAATTTTCGAAATAAATATATAGTTTCCATTGCATTTGATTTTATCCAATTATCGTTAGAAAGACAGAAATGTTTATAATTAAAAGACTAAGAAACTCACTCAAATATTATATACTAAGATACATTACAATACAAGTCTGAAATTTTGAACTCCAGTCATCCCTATTTGCCAAATATCCGTATCGAAATCAAGAAATAAAAAGTTAATATTTTGTTAACAATAACTTATTAATATTCGAGCTGTATGTGTTTGTTCTGAAAAATTCAATTTACTTGAAATTCCTGTTTAAAGCAACGGAAAACGCTACGTTTAATTAGAATTTGCGAAGTCTGTGTTGCAACATAATTATTTTCATAGGAAAAGGAATATTGAAATTAACTGGGGATTTCAGACTTTCGTCTTTCTGTCCCAAGGGAAATACTTCATAACGAATGTAGCTTCTGATGGGACAAAATAAGCATTTGAAAGTATCGCAAATTTAATTTCTTGAATGATTCGGAATTATACCAAAGTGTTTATAATAGGTATGTTGTGTGTAGTAACGTGATTAAATTGTATGAATGCCTAACATCGTCATTTAGTACTTTGCATTCTTGAGTGAATATCATTCATACGTAATGTCTAAATTCCACAGTCTGTATAACCTTTTGAAGTCGGTATTTTGCCAATTTCAGAGATTTTATATTTTTATATTCTTATATTCTAAGAAACTCTTAATTCATATCTATTTCACTCTATCTATATAAATAACTGAACTTTTAAGCGAAAAGCAGGTACAATATTCAAAATCTGCAGCAAACCCTCCAATTATTCAACCGTTTTTGTAGAAAGCGGTTACATAAGCGTAAGTTATGTCTATTCTAACCAATAAGAACGCTTCAAATTAGGATCATGTCGCCGTGTTCTGTAAAGGCGGTTGAATATCTGTACAGTTGGAGAAAATTCAAATATACAATCGATGTTTCACTGCTATAAACAATTAACTTTGTAGAGAATTTTTTTTTTGTTTGTAGTGAAATAGGTCTTATTTTTATCTAGCATTAGGGCTGTCGTTTTAATTCGAGAAATTTTTATTTCACAAATTAACCTGCTGGAAAGTTCTAGCAGGCTAATAAAATAGCCTGGTTAATGTGCCTAAGAACAAACTGTCATCACTAGAGTTAATGAGTAAGTAAATTATAGTGCCTCACCGGTTCCTTCTGATTGTCAATTACAGAGAAAAATATATATGAAAATGATATTATAAATAAAAGCGCCTAGGCGATGGGATAATTAGAGTCCTTAGGAGAAATTCCTCAACACTGCACCTAACTCAATTTATAAATAAGAGGATAATTCCAGAGCGTTGTGATTTTTAGCAGACCCCCGACGGACGTCTGGAGTAAGCTAAACTAAGCAAATACTTAGGAGAACATAAATTAGCCCAACCTCTGTAATGAACTAAATAAAAAAGCTATGCATAAGTTAAAAAAAGATTAAAACATTAAACATAAAACAGAGATAAAAATTAACATTTAACAATTAATTTATTTACACATAAACATATACACAGATACAAGATAACAAAAGAACACAAAAAAGGAAATTAAAGAAAAGTAAACATTCTTAATTTTTGAAAATTCTTCATAATTATATTTCCCAGTTTGGGATTTACAGACATTCTGCATTTTTGCTTATATAAATATATTTATTAAGATACTTAAAATATTCCCACAAAATAGGGATAGGTAAAAATGATAAGGAATTTGAGAAATTAAATTATTACTGCATATTAAATCCTTTCTCGTACAGAATAGGAGATTCCCTGCACACATTATTTATGTAGTAAATAAAGCACAAAACTTAAGTGTAAGGAAAATCACCTCTAGTTTCTAGACTTTCGGAATTCATCTCTAGTGATGAGGAGTAGATAAATATAACCATTTAGTAAGACACAGACAGTTTATGTAAATACTGTAACCGCGCTTTTAATGTTCATTAAAAGAATAAGGGAATTTATTTCCCAGTCCTATTACGGTCAACTTCGAATTAAATTAAACATTGGTTCGATAACAACAAACCATGTTGAAATTCAAAGCTCATTAAAATCTCCTAACAGAATTTAGTTCTTAATAATTTTGAAGTAATTAATTTCGAGGTTTACAATATCTCGTAAAAATATGTCTGTACGCTCTCATCTCCAAAATATGAAATCATCTTGAGTATCTCGAACTTGAAGTGCGTACTAGCTTATGTCAAAATGTGGAAGTCACTACACTATAATCTCTGAGGAAAGAATATTTTTAGATGTCTATGCCATGGCCTCCGAAACGCAAGTACTGAAGGATTATACCATGAGCTTAGAAATACAAGAGCAAAAGTAAGAAAGATGTCTTAGAGAAAAATTCTCTGAAAAAGCAGAAAATATTGGAATGCATGAACCACAGGGTCCCATATGAGACATGCCTGATTCGTTTAAAGTCAGGGGAAAACACCACCCTATGCGACCCCGAAAGGTTGGTCAGCTTGTAGCCTTTGGCGAACAACATTTGGCGTGCCATTGGCCTTTGGCGAACAACATTTGGCGTGCCATTGGCCTTTGGCGAACAACATTTGGCGTGCCATTGGCCTTTGGAGAACGACCCGCCCTGGCCGGCTGACTTGAGAGCTGCTCGCAAAAATTCACACGAAGGTGATAAGCACAGATGGAAACTGATATTTGATCTGTTGTACATTTTGTAAAGGCTGTAACCCCACTCTCATTGTGTGCCGTTCGTCTGAACAACGCTCAGAGTCATAAAACGTGATTATCCGCTCTTCATTTGAATTGTAAAACCATCATCTTGTGAGGTCGCTCTTCAGTGAATGCTTGTTTAGAAAGCACTTACAACCATTTCCTTTTTCACGTAAACATGTAAACAGGTTACACAATCAAAATCATAAGGGTACTGAAAGCAAGGTGTAACGATTTCATTAAATCTCTCACAGTCTGCTAAGTAGGCAGAGTAATCAAAGATAGAAGTTCCCAAGAGTTGGAAAACTTTTCTCACGCTTAGCTGTGGTGTGACAAGAATGTCGTTTACTACAATAGGAAAAGATGAGCTTCGATCAATCTTGTGAAACTGAAATTGCTAGACAGCAAATATTTCTCTGATCTGACCGTCTATATGTGGGGTCTCAGATCGTGGAAAATTTCCTGCGAGAACATTTAAAAGTTCAGTAAGACCTCCCTAAAAAAGGCTTTATCCAATGACGTAAACTAAAACTTTTTTGATTGGTGATCGGAGAATCTTTTGTTCGAGCAAGCGGACCGGAG
The DNA here is from genome assembly GCA_963931845.1 of Maratus michaelseni. NCBI lineage: Eukaryota > Metazoa > Arthropoda > Arachnida > Araneae > Salticidae > Maratus > Maratus michaelseni. Next base: position 91,157,739 of record OZ007586.1, on the reverse strand, counting down.
AAGAGAATCGAGGAGAAATTAGTTAGAGTTTCGGCAGGAGAACGAGTGTTGGTGGAAAACACTCATCTCAGGACGGATTCCCATCTTAGTAGGGAAGGAAAGGTTTGCTGACAGATTTTTGAATGAGAGAGTGCGATCTCTCTGAAGTCAACGCAACAGCCTTGGATTTGACCTTTCGGGGAGAGTGAAAAGTAGCACTAGTTAAGACTTTAAGATTTTAAAACTACTGTAAAAGACTGGACTATTCGGTGATTTGCTATAAATTACAAGTCGAGCGAACTCAGCGAAACAAATTGTTGTAAATAATTTTTACCTCTAGAAATTTCCAGAACGCTTTTTAATAAAATTTGTTCTGAAATATTTAATGAAGTTAATCCATTGTGAAACGGTTCCACGCTACCCCATTTCAAAACTCAAAACATCATGGATTCTTTACAAAGGAAATATTTATGCAAAAATATTTATGAGTAAATAAAAATATTCTAAATAATATATTTAATAATTATAAACGGTAGATTTAAGAGAATGTAGAATGTCGTTCGAAAGCTACCAGCATAACTTTTTCTTGACGATTGCCCTAATTATTAGGATTGCGTCGAGAACACATTTACCGGATAACTGGAGTTTTGCAGTATAAAATTTTTGGAAGATACATTAAAAGCGAAATCTAATTTTCAGTAAATTTGTCGACTGACAAATAGAGCATAAATCCTAATATCCAACTTTAATAACTTTAATTAATAAATCACCACTCTAAAAAAAATAGAAGGATAAAATTTCGCTCTATTTCCATCCTAAGAGCTACAAAATTACAATTATAAAATTTCAGATCGGATATACAATGAACAGTGCTCAATTTAACGTTAAGAATAAAAAATTTAATTCACGATATCAAAAAACTTTATAATTCTCCAACATGGGATAATTTCATGTTTTCAGAAAAAAATGCGTTGTCTCGTAGTATTTTTGTATAAAAAAATTCTTAAAAGCCTGCATCAAATATTTACCACAAGAAAAAAAGTGATTGTTAACATGTAGGTACAAATTCAGTAAGCGTAAATAAAACTTTCTACGTTACGAAAAAAAAAAAGTTTTTCTCATTTTTTTTTTTCGTTTTTGTGTACGTTTTATTTGTTTTACTTGCAAAAATATAAAGTAAAAATGTGCCAACAATAATTTTTTTGTGTTCACTTTTTTTTACATACATATTTTTTTTTCTTTTACTTCCAAACACTTCTAACAAAGAATAAATAAATATCATGAAATTTAAAAGCCATAATCTTTTAAAGGAAGAAAAAAGGTTTTTAAATGATCAAGACGTGATTCATAAATATTGCTTTAAATAAAGTCCTTTTCAAGGTTTTTTTTGTAATTTCAAACTCGGTTAATTTAATGTGGAAAAATCTGAAAAACTACATAATTATTACTTCGCATTAAAAAAGGACGCAGTGTTTCGTTAGTTAAACAAATTCCACCCCAAACCATAACTACCGGAGCTTTTGTCGTATTTCTACAAGGGCTTATTGACTAAGAACATACTTCGATCAAATTGCTGTGGTCGATCGTGGACCAATTCGATTGTGAAAAGTGTGAACAATCTTCTGTCATTGATCATGAGCGACCTGCTTCATTGGTGCTATCGATTTTTTGTGCTTCATTGGTGCTATCTACTTAAGTCTTTCTGTTTGGTTAGCCATCGTGAGATTCTGTCATTGTTTCATTTTTAGGTGCGATCGTAATTATATAAATACGTAGCACCTATAGTCGTCGTCTGGTCCGTCTGTCTGTACGTCTGTCTGCATATAACAGTGCAAAAACTACCCAGCCGAATGGTTTGAAATGAAATATATATTATTGTTGTAGAATTTTGTCGAGTCATTTCAAATTTTATGAAAATCGAATCAAAACTTTAAAATATATTAATAAAAGTTTTCTTTATTCTATCAAATCCGATCATATGTAATCTATATAATAAAAGCGCAAGTCACGTGACTGAGGAAAACAAATACGGGCAAACCACTTATTTTTTCATATGCCAGGTGTCCATTTTTTTTTCAAAATTATTTTTTCGAATAACATTGCATAAAATTTACATTTTTAGAAAGATCGTTGTAAAAAATTATTTTTTTGAGATATGAGTTATATTAAAAATATATAGATTCTGATTTAACTTCGTGGAAATTACGTTAACAGCCGAATATCTCAATCCATTAGAGTACATAAACACAGGAGATTCGTTCATTATGAGTCATAAAAATATTAAACCATGGACGTAATCATTCGAAAAGCAAGATTTCCATGGTGAATTTTACAGTGCTGTCTGGTGTAGAAAAATAAATTAGCATTTGTAAACGTGGCATACGTAATAAGCAAAAAAAGGGCATGCTCATTTCGCTCATAGCAGATGATATAATTCATTTCACTGAAATAATAAGGATGATTTTTTATACATTGTGAAACTAATTATAAAACGTATAAACGTATAACATATAAACATATAAACGTATAAACCTATGTCACGTTTAACGTACAATTTCTAACTTGTTTTTGACTGCTATCCAAATCCATGGGACTGTTTCAAAACTAGGCAGAACGTCTCCCTGTTTTTGTTTATTATTTTTGACTTTTTTATCGAAATGTTCAGAGTGCGTCCAATCCTCTTTATGGACGATTTGTGTTTTTTGAAATATTAATTCTTCACGTTGTACCTCGACCTGGTCTGTCCTTATTATGGCCAAGATATCGGACATGTCTCACAAATTTGATAGCGTATACTATCTTGGAAATTTCAGCTTTACAATGAACACCCATTAGTTCATGTTTTCAGGGTGTAATGTGAAAATACAAACTTTTGAGAGACAATTGTTACAAAGCTTAAACAGCTTGTTTCAGTGGGTCCGATGTTCAGTTTTCATGTACAAATAATACAAAAATAGTGGTGGAATTTATTTGTGTTTTGTAATTTAAATTTAAATTTTGTACGGTGTTTTTGTGTCATCTAAAAATAATACGAAAATTGCAATTCGGAAATAGTGTTATGCAAAAATCAAAAGAATTGGCAACGATGTATAAAGAAAAGTATCCGATGACGAATGTGACAAAGAAATAAAGAAATATTTAACAGGATGACGTTTATTTAATTATTCCAAAACTACTTGTTTATTATTACTATTAAAATTAATCAAAAGTTATTAATTGTTCACCTCTGGGATGATGCTAACAAACGTTGTGATACTGAAAGTGAAATCTAAATATATCCGATAAATCATCTGAAATTGAAGCAGTTATACTCATATTGAAAAAATATATATGAGAAGAGAAGAAATATCCATTTTCTGCTTAGATTAAAATTCAAATTCTTTAGTAAAATAGAAAGTGATTGTGCAGCTATAATATTTGTAATGAAAAAGAATCTATAAGAAAACTATTTATTAAAGCGTCATTTTATATGTTTTATTTCTGTGTAATTCATATAGTTAATATTTTGTATTATTGCATAGCAGGTCAATTTACAAATCATTTTATGAATTTAGTAAACGATTATCATAATAAAGAATATTCAACTATTATTCTATATTTATTGCGGTAAAGAAGCACATTACACAAAAAAAGACTTTATTTATATACAAAGAAACTAAACAAAGGGTCATTAAGAATAATGTTCTCTTAAATGTAGCATGTAATGATTCAAAGAGTAGATCAGTATTGTGAATGTTTACGTCTAGATCAAGAACTGAGAAAGAACCTCATATATTTCTTTTAGAAAAAGATGCTATTTATGTGTTAGTATGCCATTAATGTGAAAGAGAAGAAATATTCATTTAGAGTTGTAAATATGTACCATAAATGTAAAATAAAAAATCTTTTCCTTTTTATTTGTATAAAAATTTCCTCTCGTATCAAAAGTATGGGTTTGTTGCATCGAATTTTAGTTGTGGGAAGACAGTACTAAATAATTGCAAGATTCAACTTTTACAGATTATATAGCTACAGAATAATTTTAAGTAATTATTCAAGCCGGCATCATTACAGTTCCATTTCTTACGACAATAAACCATGTGATTTTGTTAATTTTGTCAAGTTCAAATAATCCTTAAAAAGTGAATATTTTTTTAAAGGAATGTGCTACCGTATTTCAGTTAAGTTGTTTACATTTTAACCTAAAATTATATGCCAAATATTAATTAACTTTTGGCATAAGTGTAGAAATCTTTTAATAAAGCATATAGGGGAAAGTATAGTAAAACCAGCATAGTCTGACACCGGATAATTCAGTTTTGACTGAATTTGAGCAGTCCTCTACTGTGTAATGGTAGAAATACTTAGCTCTGGGCAAGAAGAACAAGAAGCCATAAAATATGTCCATACTGGCATTTGCGTAATTTCAGTGTTACAAAGTTTTTATATTTTTTTTTGTTTCAATGGTTGTCAGTATTCAAAATTATATAATATGAAACATTTAAAGTTACTGAAACTTTTATTAGTATTGTGTGTGGTATATTTAATCGGAATTTTTGCCACAATGAAAATGTTGCAAGCAGTTATAGGCACATTTTTAAAGTGTGATTTACTACACTCAATCTCTTTGGGAAAGACCGGATATCCTAAATGGGATAAAAATGTGTATTATAAAATAATCCTTGAAGAGCCAGTAAATAATGTTTTGATGAAAGTCAGTCAGAACTACATGGAAATGAGTGATTATAATTCCTCTAAAACTGATAAATAGATGAACTTTTTTTCTGCATTTTCTCAAATTAGAAAGATTATAATTTTCCTTTTGTGCTTAAATATTTAATTTTTAGATCTTTAATTGAATATTTTTAGTTAAGTTTCTTAGTTAAAGTTTTAAAGTAAAATATTTTGTTACTTTTGAAAGAATGTCTAAACTCTTTAATTTTCTGTAAGATTAATATATACATGCGGTATTATAGACCGGATGATACAATTTTTATGAACATTTGTTAGTAAAAATGTGACAAACAAATTGTGTATATATTTGTGCAATTATAACTGCATACTATTTAAGCAAAGCTTCATTAAATGCTGTTGCACATTCTGGCTTCAAGAAGCAAGTAATAATAAGATATCCGATTTTATAATAGTTTTTTTCTGTATTGGTTAAATATTTAATATCAGAATAAATTTCGCTTAAAAGCCAATATTTCTAAAATATTTGCATTGTAAAGTAAATATGACATCAAAATATCTCTTCAAAATTCTTGAGTCCCATGAAAGGTCTATCAGCACATCACTCAGTCTGAAAAAAGTAATAATACTTTTATAATAATAATAATAATAGTGCCTATTTACCAAATATATATTTTTTCATTTCATGACAAAAATAAACAAAATTTATTTAAATAGATGTCTTCAAATTCTTAAAAAAGGGGTAGTGTTTAATTCTACACAGGTAGATGAACAATATTTGAAATAGTATTTGATTTTTAATCCATTGTATGTAATTGAAAATTCAGGATGCCTCATTCCAAACCAGATCCTAATTTCTGCTGATAACTTTAACAATAGTTAAGATAGTGTAACTAAAGTTTCAATTGATATACTATCATCATATAATTGATAAGTACTATGTCATCAGAGAAATCTGATGACAATTTTTGAAAGTGCAATCTTCAGTACCAAACAACACTGACCCAGAAGCTACTTATTTCGGAATATGCATCCATCAACTTGATAAAAAAATATGTGACTTCAAGGTATATATCACCAAACTGAGAGGAAAATATACGATTTTGGAGTATGTATCCATAAAATTGTCAAGAAAATATATGATTTGGGCATATTTATTCATCATCATAACAAGAAAATGTATGATTCAGAAGTATGCATCCATCAAATTGAAAAAATACAGGATGATTATAATTAAAGTCCCACTTGTAAAATGCTGTAAAAAAGAAACCACTGGTCAGAATAATTTCAAATTTGAACTGAATATACTGGAAGAAGGGTGAAACGGTATGGCATGTATGTATTATATTTCTCTCATGATGACGTCCCAGCTAAAAATGAACTGCATTTTTTCTACAGAAGTGAAGTAGTTTTAAAGTTTTTCTACAGTCAACTGTAGATTTTCTGTAGTGCAATCTCGACTGTAAAAATACTTCAGTTATTTTGCAGTTAATGTGAAGTAATTTTGCAGTAATTTATTTCAAAAATACTGTGAGGATTTTACATCAGTAGTAAAACTGTAGTAAATTTGAAGTAATTTTACAGTCATTAATTCAGTATTATATTTTCTGATGTATCTGCAGTATAAGTGCAGTTACTCTAAGGTAATTTTACAGAACTTAATTTTAGTAAGTTTGTGAGATATTTTCTGCAATTTATCTGCACTTTTAAAAGCTAAGCAATATTAAAGTTTTTCAGTTTTTGACAATATTGCGTATTTACTTTGTTATTAATAATTAACACTGTTTTCAAGACTTTTAGTTTAATGGGACTAAATTGAACAAAAATCAAAATCCTCGGTCGGGTGGGGGAGCGAATACTACTTTGAACCAACCATTTTAAGATAAATTTTTAACACATAAATATAAAGAATAATAAATAAATAACTTTCATGGGGAATTTAAGGGGGAAAGTCCGCCCTTCCCCCCAACGGGAAATTTGTACTTTCTCTTAGTGTTTAATTACTTTAAATTACTCGAAAACAGAATAAATTTACTGTTTTACAAAATCGGTCAAAATAAAACATTAAATAAAAGTTCAAAATCAAGGGAGGGTTAATGACGCCCCCCCCTCCAACGGAAAATTCTTAGTTCCTCTTTTAAGTTAAGCGAGGAACAGCGAGTTAAGCAGCGGACACTGCTTTGAACCACCCCTTTTGAGATAAATTTTTAACACATAAATTTAAAAAATAATAAATAAATAACTTTCATTGGGAATTTAAGGGGGAAAGTCCGCTCTTCCCCCCAACGGGAAATTTGTACTTTCTCTTAGTGTTTAATTACTTTAAATTACTCGAAAAAAGAATAAATTTACTGTTTTACAAATCGGCCAAAATAAAAAAATTAAATAAAATTTCAAAATCCAGGGAGGGTTAATGACCCCCCCCCCCCTCCAACGGAAAATTCTTAGTTCCTCTTTTAAGTTACTCGAAAAGAACCAATTTTATTATGCTGTTCAAAATCGGAGAAAACGTAATTTTAGTTACTTAAACTTTAAAATTCAGGAAGAAAGTAGAAATTGAACCCCCCCCCCCCCCCCCCCACACACACACCCTACACACAACGAAAAATTCTTAGTTCTTTTATTTTAAGTTATTTTTTATTTTTATTTTATTATTTATTTTAGTTATTTTAATTATTTAGTTATTTAAATTTCAAAATCGAGGGAGGGGAAATTGCCTTTCCACTTATTAACTACAGGCATAACTTTTTAAGAAAATTTTACTTAAAAAAAATGAAAAATGTAAATCTCCTTTTGAACATTTGATTTTTTTTTCGTACCTGACCCGGCATTTCTGACTCCATAATTATGTGAAGAAACATTACTACTCAACTCAACTCCGATTCTGATCCTGTTCTGTTTACATTTTGACGGCGATGGCGATAAGCGGTAAGTGCAAGCGTTCGTATATTATTTTCCGTAATTCGCTAGCTTTGTTAATATAATAATTAATGCCGTAATTTTTTAAATGTTTATATGTAGCCATAAGATGGCTAAAAATATGTTCCGACCGACACTTCTACAAATCTAGATAGATTAAAAAAAATAGATATATAAAACGTATTTATAAAGTACCACGTTGTCTTGCCAAAAAAAATTATTTCGGAGGAGATTTGTATTGTCAATGTGTCGTCCATATTATCTTATTTTAGACTTTTTTTTTAATACTGTAATAGCGATGGAGTTAATTTAAAGTTTGTTGCCCATACAATTACGATTATGCCAAGGTTGCAGCTATGATTTTATCAAAATCATCGCCAAGCTTACATATGCATCGTATATATGTATATATATATATATACACACACCAAACACTCATAGTAATGCTATATACGTCATTATATATATATTATTTGCATCATATATGACTATAACTTTCGGCCACATAAATCACGAAATGTTGAACACATATAGTATTATTATAATGTCATATATGCTTTATAATTTGATAAATTTTGGTCACTAGATGTTTTTTCTTATATTAATTTTACATTATTTTGTAATAAAAAATGCAGAAAATGAATACTGAAATGTGTTTTATGGTGTTCAATGGATAAATAAGCTAAAAAAATTATTTTCTTTAAATCCAAAGTTTTTATTATTACAAACAAGTAACAGCATCCAAAATTTTAAAATAAACTATCAAGCTGGGGTGTAAAAATCTAGGAGTCAGTGGGCCGATTCTCACCACTAAATTTTATTAGTATTCTTCGGCTAAATTTTATTATTATACTTCACCTAAATTTTATCAGTATTCTTATTAGTTGAAGAATACTAAAAATTTAGTGGTAGTAATCTACCCATTGGCGACTGGATTTTTACACCCCTGCTATCAAGTATAAAAATATAGCAACAAATATTTTGTTATTAATTGAAAAATGTTAACTGACACCATTAACATACCAATTTGGCCAACTACATTGGAAAAAGAAGAAAAAGCTTTTAATCACATTTCATGTAACATATCATCATTCAAGAGGACAATATTTAAAATAGCATTACTTTAAATCATAATTTTGATAGTTATTTTCCTCCTGGTATATTATTTATAAACTTTGATTAAAAGCAATTGAAAATATATGAAAACCTTGAGAAATCATTAATTGGATTGACACACAGGCTAAGTACAGCCAAGATCAACCCAAACAATATTATAAATTTCATTGCAACGATAAAAGACTCAAATATTTAATTTAATTTTGTAATAAATATGAGTTATTTGAATTCACAATAACAAACTCTAAATTAACTCCATCACTATTAAAGAAAAAGTTTAAAATAAGATAATATAAACAAAACTTTGAAAATACGAATATCCTATGAAATATTTTTTCTAGTAAGGCTTTTATAAATACGTTGAATCTATCTAATTTTTTTAAGAGAAACCAGTTTTGAAGAAGTGTCTGTCGGTACATATTTTTAGCTATCTTATGGCTATGTATAAACATTTAAAAAACGAATTAAGGTGTTAATTATTATATTAACAAAGTTAGCAAATTACGGAAAATAATGGACGAACGCTGTCACTTATAGCTCAATATCCAGAGTCGCATGTAAAACATAAACAGGTTTAGAATTTAGCTATAGGTGAAAATTAGCAGTAGCTATTCACCACATAGCGATTAAAGTTGTAAAACGGCAATTAAAAAATTGTCATTGTTTACCACCTCTGCTTCCAGGTAACACATTCCATGGCAATCCTTGAGCGACTAATTTTGTGATTTTTCCCCCCTGCAAACATGTGAAGAATTTCATGAACACCCCCCTCCCCCTAAAGGTGAAAATAAGCAGTAACCAGTTGTCGATTAAACTTTAAAAACTGGCGATTAAGAATGTGGAAAGCCCAGGCCAAATGCAGGCTTTCCCAATTACCATTTTCCCCTAAATTTCAAGATTTTTCAGCGCCCATTCGACGAAATTCATAATTTTTATGCGCCCGTTCGAAGAAATTCATGGCTTTTACGCACCCGTTTGAAGAAATTTACGATTTTCCATGCATAATCGATGAAATTCATCGTTTTTACGCGTTTGATCGACGAAATTCAGGATTTTTACACTGCCGAATGACGAAATTTGATTTTTTACGTAGCCAATCGAAAAAATTCATCATGTAAAACCAGTAAATTTCTCTCCGGCCGATCGACGAAATTCATTATTTTTAAGCACACGATCGACGAAATTCAAGATTTTTACACTCTCGAATGACGAAATTTGATTTTTACGTAGCCAATTGACGAAATACATGATTTTTACACGTTTTACACGCCGATCGATAAAATTCATGATTTTTACGCGTTCGATCGACGAAGCTCATGATTTTTACACTGCCGAATGACGAAATTTGATTTTTACGTAGCCAATCGACAAAATTCATTAGTTCTCTCCGGCCGATCGACGAAATTCATTATTTTTACGCACACGATCGACGAAATTCAAGATTTTTACACTATCGAATGACGAAATTTGATTTTTACGTAGCCAATCGACGAAATACATGATTTTTCTGCACCCGATTGACAAAATTAATTATTTATACACAGACGATCGACGAAATTCGTGGTTTTTACGCGCCTATCGATAAAATTCATGATTTTTACACGTTCGATCGACGAAATTCATGATTTTTACGTGCACGGTCGATAAGATTCATGATTTTTACACGCTCAATCGATAAAATTCATAATTTTTATGCAGTCGATCGACGAAATTTGATTTTTACGTAGCCAATCGACGAAATACATGATTTTTACACGCCGATCGATAAAATTCATGATTTTTACGCGTTCGATCGACGAAGCTCATAATTTTTACACTGCCGAATGATGAAATTTGATTTTTACGTAGCCGATCGACAAAATTCATTATTTTTCTGCACACGATCGACAAAATTAATTATTTTTACACACACGATCGACGAAATTCGTGGTTTTTACACGCCTATCGATAAAATTCATGATTTTTACACGTTCGATCGACGAAATTCATGATTTTTACGTGCACGGTCGATAAGTTTCATGATTTTTACACGCTCAATCGATAAAATTCATGATTTTTATGCAGTCGATCGACGAAATTCATGATTTTTACGAATTCGATCAACAAAATTCATTATTTTTATGCGTTCGATCGACGAAATTCAAGATTTTTACACTCTCGAATGACGAAATTTGATTTTTACGTAGCCAACTGACGAAATACATGATTTTTACACGCCGATCGATAAAATTCAAGATTTTTATGCATTTGATCGATGAAATTCAGGATTTTTACACTCCCGAATGGCGAAGTTTTTTTACATAGCCGATCGACAAAATTCCTTACTTTTTCTGCGCACGATCGACAAAATTCATTATTTTTACACACACGATTGAGAAAATTCCTGATTTTACACGCACTATCGACGAAATTCAGGATTTTTACACTCTTGAATGGTGAAATTTGCGATTTTTCTTCCGAAAATCAATTTGTGGGTTTTTTTTTAGTTAATGCGCGTGAAGTGTACATATATATATATATAAGTTACTAACCGCTGTTTGAATGAATTTAATACATTCTAGAGATTGCTGCATTGCGAGTTTCGTGCATCCAGGAGTGTTTTTTTTTTGGGGGGGGGGGGTTAATGTAGGCGAAACGTACATATATATATATGTTACTAACTGCTGTTTGAATGAATTTCATGCATTCTCGAGATTGCTGCATGGTGAGTTTCATACATCCACGGTTTTTTTTCAAGTTAATGTATGCGAAGCATACATATATATGTTACTAATTGCTGTTTGAATGAATTTTATGCATTCTAGAGATTGCTGTATGGTGAGTTTCATGCATCCAGGGTTTTTTTTTTCAGTTAATGTACGCGGAGTTAATGTTCGGTTAATGTACCTACTTAATCCGGTAACGGATAATTGCATACCCCGCTTATATAAGTGTTTTTGCCAGTATCCTCTGATAATGGGATCCAGGATAATGGATATTCAGGGCCATGTTGCCTGCAAGTTTGGTGTAAATGTATCACTTGTACGTGCCACCATTCGAAACAAGCTAAATTCTGCAGCAAAGGCTGTGAAATGTGAGAAGAATTTGTAAATACATTTGGTATTTAAATACGAGGTAAATTATAAAGCACAAACATCAAATGTTAATAAAATGTTTGTTTTTTTTTTAATTTAAACCTTATTTGCTCCATAATTGTATACAAGATAAAATTGGAAGGACAAATCAGGATGCAGGTAAGAGTAATTTTTGTAAATTTTAGCATTTTTTTAGAAAAACAGAAAATCATATATTTGTTTTGCTTTTAATATGAATTTTATGCAGTTATTTTTTATTACCTGTAACATATGTAATACATTTTATTTCATAGTAAATGGTATATAATTTAGAAATTTACACATATATATATCCTTTCATATAATTTATTTTATATATTCAAAATTATATAAATATTGAAGGCACATATAGATACTTTCTTTAAGCGATGCAAAAATATTCAAATTTGAAATTCCCATTGTGTAAAAATTAGTTGCAATTAAAATTAATTTTTGCATTTAAATTTCGTGTAGGGGAGACCGGTACACACTGGACCTATGGGCACAGTGGACCACCCCCTAATATTTTATTTATTTAAACTTTTTTAAAGCTTCTCTTATATCCTAATAGACAACAGCACTGCACTGATATTATTTATAGCCTTCAGAAAATATGTTTAGCTCAGATTGAACTGTTTTATCCTGATTGGTTGTTTTGAGCTTCTAAAAGTAAAATTTTTCATCATCGTATTTCAATTTTTTTAGTAATTAAAGGTTGTAGATAAATAAGATAAAACAGTTTTTTTGTAAAGATACTTGTTTTTATTTAACTTTAAAGTTAATATGTTTAAAAGGAAGCTATAAACAATATTATTACGATTATTTATTGAACTTCAACATGGGTCACAGTGGACCACTCACTCCTGGGGCACAGTGGTCCACAATCCACTCTGCTCCTGTAATGCAGAATGTTCAAAATATTTAAATAATTGCTTATTTACTATAAAGAAATATTGTTTAAAAGTAATTATTTAACTGTAAAATAAAGTAAACAAAGAAAAATGACAATTTATTTAATATAGTAAGAAATATTTTGTTTTGTATTTACTGCCTTTGATAAATATAACTGTAGTCTAAATTGGTGATTATTCTATTCAAGTAAGATTCATGAGATGCAAATTGAATGGAAATCAGTTTATTTTTCCCGAAATTGTAGATATATCTATTGTTGATGTCAATGATTTCATAATATTGCTCCCTGACCCAAAAGTATTTCAGAAAAGTTCCAGGCTCAATCTTATTCATAAGTATTTTGGAATTTCATTTGCAAATTTTAATGTGCGCTGATTGTTTTGTACTTAAGTAATAACTTCAACTAAATTGCAATAGTTCCTGTATTAATCTCTTATTATTTTCAAAATATAATTCATTTTGTTTTTGTTTCAAATGTTACTCGTAAATTTATATTACTATGTTATTTTGCGGGTAAAGGGAAAGTAAAAAAGACTTAGATTAATGAAAAATAGACTTATATTGTATTTCAGATAATACCTAATAGCGGTCCACTGTGCCCCAGAAGTGGGGCACTGTGGTCCACTTTACGGATGCATATAAATTTTTTTTTTGAAAAATATATTGAAAACTATGTTATGAGAAAATTATGATAAATGTATAAAGGTTTAAGGAATATTCAAAAATATTTTTATGCAGATCGGTTTGTCCATTAAAGAGAAAAAAAATTAACTGAAAAAGTGGTCCACTGTGTACCAGTCTCCCCTACATTTAATATTTAAAATTATCATCTAATTATCATCACAATAGACTTCATTATGAATTGCTTATGAGATTAAAAATTTGTAATCCCTTTCGCACAATATATATATTCTCACAAGCTTCGTAATATATATTCTCACAAGCTACAAAGAAAATCATTTTTTTGGGGGGGGAGGCAGTAAGTACATATTGAATAATCAAAACAGTTACAGCAATTAAAAAAACAAGGATATTTTATAAAAATGTTTAAATGCTTGGATAACAAAATTACAATGGACAAAGAAAAAGTTATGTCCACTCTGATTTAAATTCTTGTGCATCTATTTGCTTTATCAATTTGAAATTTCTGTAGAGCATTGAAAAGATAATGCCATTACATAAAGAATTATAATTTAATTTTTTTAAATTCATATACATTATTTTTAATTGCAATTTTTATTGTTGCAATGGAATTACAAAATACACACATTTAAATTATCAATTTTCTTCTTCACATTGAATTTATTTATAAAATTGCACTTTTAATTACAAAATTTTAAACGTAAGATGTTAATTTTTTGCCAATAACCATGTGTCTTTGATTTCAAAGAAATTGCCCAGTAATGAAACTATTGAAAAAATAAAAACAATTCAATACCATAAAAAAATCATAGCTTGAAGATTGAAGTACTATGATCATTATGAATACTTCACTCATCTTTCAATATTATTATTTTGAGTAAAGTCGTTCATACAATTTCTTGAATTCTTTCATTTTTCAAAATGTAACCATAATAATTGAATAAGTCAGCCCTGATCAAAAAATATTTTTCAGTGATGATTAATCGTTGCATGCATGATATATTTTATGCACAGATTGCATATAAATTGAGATATGAAAACAAATATTTAATTAGATTTTAGTGCTGATTTTTTCATACAGAAAAATTAATATTTTATATATATACATATTTTGTAATAAATTTCTAAAAGGCTGCAGTGAAACTGCAAAAGAAAATGCAGTTGAAAGACTGCAGTGATTTGGCACAAATTATTGCAGTTTTTTTTAAGTCGACATAACTACAAATTTACTGCAGTAAGTGTGTAGTTAAAATGCAGTTGGAAGACTGCGGTGATTTGGCACAAATCCCTGCAGTTTTTTATAAGTCAACATAGCTACAAATTTACTGCAGTAAATTTGTAGTTATGTCGACTTCAAAAAAACTGCAGGGATTTGTGCCAAATCACCGCAGTTTTCCAACTGTATTTTTTTGTAGTTTCACTGCAGTTCATTTTTAGCTGGGGTGCCATGGATAACGCAAATTGAGATGAATTTATTCGATAATTAAGGGAGATAATCACTACAAGCAAGTAGCAGAATCAACACTGGCGAGAAAAATAAACAGCAAAAATAAAAAGTTACTTTCTGATGAAAGGTAGAGAAGAAACTCAAGATCGATGTTATTATGTAGCCCAAGGGTAATCACTTTTGCACTACTAGCAACTACCACAATCCACACTGGTGGAAAAAAATAGAGGAACAACTATATAAATGTACTTTTTGTTAATTCTGTTAAATGAAGTCTAATACCAGATAGTCGATTTGTAACTTAAAGTCAACGTTATCATTTAATCCAATGGTACTCGCTAATGATATGGCTAATATGTATATCTGAAATAGCAATAGTAGTTGATTTTTCTGTGTGATTTACGTCAGATTAAAAATGCCTTTTGAACAGTAATTATAAATAATTTTCTATAACCTCTCACCGACTTTTTTTTCTTTTAGAAATAAAAACATGTATAGTTGCATGATACAAAATGCTTAACCCTTTTTTAAATCAGAGTTTTCATTCTATATTTTATAAATGCATGTAGGACACTAAATATATTTGACATGACATGCCGGTATTCATAAAATATTTTAAACATGTTGAAAAAAGTATCTAAATATTGTTTCTACTCTATTGGTACAGCCGAAATGACAATCATTATTGGCCCATTAATCAAATAACATTATATGTAAATGATTTATATCTAATATAAATATTGCTTCAATTTTGAAATGAAAATATAGAACAGAAATCGAAGTAGAAAAGTACATCCAAAATTGTTGACTATTTTTTATGCAGTATTGGAATTTCATAAGAAATAGTTCCAATTTAATCCATCTTACTGGATATATAGGGTGGGTATAATTGAACTTGGTCTATTTAGAGTAGCCTGCAGCTTAAACGGTTAAGAGGATTCACCCCAAAACTTGCATACAAACTATACGAGTGATGTCATCCAAGAATACGAAAAGGAAAGTTTAAAAAGTCCGTTACGTGGAGCTTTTTAACTAAATATGGCAGAAAGAGAATGATCGATGGAAAATACTAAACAAATCCCACACTACAGCATTTATTGGTAACTCATCTAAGAAAATTTCAAAATATTGTAGGGGAAGGCCGGGAAAAGTGGTCACCCTAAGATTTTGTGATTTTTTTGTTACCCCTTAAAATACATATACATAACTGACAATTTACATAGAACTCGAGTGACTACTTAGAAGTGAAAGGGTATTTATAATTTTTACGAAATAATAAAGTGGACGTGAGAATTTGGTTTTTTTTCCAAAAAAGTCAAAATAACCACTTTGCCTGTCTAAGTCGGGCAAAGTGGTCACTCCATGGTCACTTCGCCCTACAGGTGTAAAAAGATTGAAAACACTATTTAAATGATTAGAACATTTTTATTGTCATAAGAAATCGTATGAAACATAATGAAAGATTGAAAATGGTATGAAAATCCAATAAGATTTTGATAAACCCAGATAAAACATTATAAATCAAAATCAAACACTGCATTTTTTTGCAAATGAACTCCACGTCATCTTCTTCGCAAAGTGAACAGGATTCATGAGCCCAGAGGTGACAAATATTGCACCTGATCCAACCTTCATCACTTGCTCCAATCAAACGGCCACTACCCTGACCACAGGGTTGGTAGTTTGGTCTTTTTTTAATTTCGAAATTTCGCATTCATACCAGAAATTCTGTACAATATTATTTACTTTATTCAATGACATACATTTCCTGATTACTCAAAGTAAAAAATTTTCTTTCAGAATTTCCGGTAAGAATTCGAAATTTTTGAATAAACAAAAGGTCAATCTGGCAATCCTGCCTGACCACTTTGCCCGTTTGGGAGCCATTACAGAAAATACGTTCTACAGAGGAAACTGAAGAACAGACAGCGACCACTCACTCACCTATGTGAAGCTCTTTCCTTACACATTCAATAAAGAAACGCAAGTACAACAAGTTATTTTTAATTTTATGTAATATAAGTCACTTACCTTAGATCATAAACTTCGAAAACTGGAAAACCCGCTCTAAAATTATAAAACATGGAACCACCTTGATCAACGATTGTCTGGTTACACCACTTCCATCAAACGAAATAGTTTGACCACAAACCAAGCAATGCCAGCGCTGTTGTGACATCATTATATTGGGTGACTACTTTACCCACACTGGCCACCTTGCCCGGCCTTCCCCTAAATAAAAGTTAAACAATTTTATTAGTATTTCGTTTAAAAATACCAGGCAGCCATGTTCATTGCATATGAATCCATGTTATTTTTGGTTGCGGAGCCATTTGAAGAATTTATCTTATGTATAGTTATGTTTAGTTAGTTAAATTTTTTTTTACATTGTTTGCATTGAAAAACTACACCATATTTCATGTAAGGAAGATCAACAAAATCAATTGATGATACAAAATCAGTTGTGGTTTCCTGTTGTACACATTGTTCATAAATTCGATATTTTTCAATTTCACGATGATGGACACATATAGCAGTACCCATGGCATTGTGCTGAACAGCAGCTCATGTGTAAACTGTATGCATGTGAAAATTCAGTCTTTTTTCGCGTAATGCTTGTAGAGTAGAATCTTTTAACTGTTTATTTTTTAACTTCTATTTACAAAATTATGAAAATTTCATAATTAGTTACGAATAAATGTTACAAGTGTAAGATTTCATTAGTGTTCTCTACTGTATATGCTTGTTATGTTACATATTGTTAAAATATGCCACTCTAGTGAAAGTCATTGAAGAAACAATTTTTTTGCAGATTCTTTCATGGTATTACTTGGATAACCAGTAAAAGAGTCTTAGCGTTAATTCGCAATGCTGTTTAGATTAAAAGATGCTCTAAATAGGCAAAGTTTAATGATAACCACCCTGTATTTCTAGTTTTAAATCAACATTTATCGAAACTTGAAAAAAATATTAACAGCAAAAAATGGATATATAAACTACTGCTACAAATAGATATATACACATATAATATTTTAAATTTTGCAAAATCCTCCCTAATTTTTTGCTTACTATTTCAGGAAGATTTAACTAATATTGATTTGCTTAAAGTTATGTAGTTTAGTTAAATTTTGCAACTATAATGCTCGAAAAATATTATTTTATTACTAAAGATACCTTTAACATTGCAAGACATGCAACTTAAGAAAAAAATTATTCCTTAACAACATTTTATAATAATAGAAAAAACATTCTATAGGAAAATCATTTTCACCTATTCAGATAGAACAACGCATAAATCTACTACGTTTACTGCCCATTTCCTACGTTTGGAATCAAAGATAATCATTAATAGTGTCAAAGGAGCATTAGATACGAGTAAATGATTCCTGATAGTTTGATTTAGATACGAATCAATTGATACAAGAATTGGATATAAGAAAATCTATATATATATTGATACAGTGTCGGGAAAAATTAAAGAAACAAATATAAAAAGTTACTTCATGTTGTTCTATTAAGTGAAGCTCAATGAAAGTTAGTAGTTTGGTAACTCAAAGTAAACGTTATTACTTGGTCAAATAGTAATAACTTTGGTAAACGGAAATAAACCGATTCAATCAAATTTTCGAGTGTGGATGATGGCACATGTCGGTATAAAGGCATTTGACGGATTATGAGAACGGCGTGTAGCTGAAATAATGGAAGGTGGCCAGTAAGTTTGTAAAGTTTTAAACCTTGCATTTTTGTCCGGAGTGTCTCCACACATCATATAACATTCTTTCTACGTTTCTCTAAAAAGTTGTAATATATAACATAAACATTTCTCTACCCCACATTATATCACATTTCCTATATACTCATGTTTTTTTTTCCGGAATTAGGATAATCTGGATTTTGAAGATATGTCAAAAATAGAAAACCCAAACACCGAATTTCAAACACAGCATCGGCGCTTTTTTAAGCACAATTAAATTAATGAACTTTTTGTGTGTAGCACAGATTATGCACTTTTTATGCATAATCAGAGGCGCCAAATATGTCCAGATTGTGTGCAATTTGTTTTAAAACATTTTTTGCAAACTTTTTCTTGTTAGGATGTGAGACATGGAAAAATAGACATTTTGTGCAAGATCCATGCTTTTAGCTGCAAAATCATTCAAGTTACATGAGTTTTTATACTTGTTCCTTTAATTTTTGTTCATACATTTGAAAATGTATTAAGCATAATATTTCTCCTCTCGTTTGAAAAGGTGAATTAAATAATATGAAATATTTTATAAGATAAAATTTCTTACTGTAAGAAGTATCACACCACAAATACTATGCAGCCAAAGGATAATCATGAATTTCAAAATTTACATTATCTTGTATCTAGTTGAAAGCATAATTTATAATACCTTACACAATGGAATTTTACAGTAGTGCACTGTGAAATATTTCATTGATTTTTGGAACAAGTATCAGCGATTGATGCTATATAGAGCCGACGAAAATCATCTTAATTTTTAAGTATTGATCAAGTGATGTAGGAGTATATACAAGATTGTCTTTCTTATCGTTGTTCAATAAATAGCAAATTTCAGTACCATCAGTTTTAAAGACCTATAGTTCCAGTCGCAAAAAAATATTTTAAATGTTGTTCATCATCATATGGAAATTCATTTATTTGAAAATAGCTATTTATTCTAAAGATAAGAAATTTAGTTTTTATACGAACCCTGGTATCTAAAAGTTATATTTAGAAATTTCTCTCCATGCTCGGAGTAGTAAAACAGTAAAAATGTCGATCTTTTACGACCAAAACGCACCGTGTTATGATACTTTAAATTTTATGAAATTTTAGAGCTTTCCGGCGATATATCATATGGAAAGATGCTGTTTTGGTGCCTAAAGCTTCGAAAGTTAAATTTAATAAAAATTTAACTTTCGTAACTTTTAGAAAATAACTGTTTTAACGTAAATTAATTTTCATATCGTGAAGAACAACATTGGAAGCAATTTTGAAATTCGAACTATACTTCTAAAATTAACGGTTTAGGAATTAAATATTGGTTCACTTTAAGAAGGAATAACTAATTGAATCACTAAAAAATATAGAACACGTAACATGTTTCGGAAGTTTCAGTCATTTATTTTGACACAAAAAGACGTACAAAGGAGGCAATTGCTGAAAAAAAAAACTCTCTCGCAATGTACATTATTACCTTATAACCCTATACTTATGATTAAAGTAATAAAAAAAATTTAAAAATAAACAATTGAATAATAAAGAACAGAATTAATTTATTTCGGATTATATAAAGCGGATGCTACTTCAGGTTAAAAAAACCTGTAATTTTTGTAATTGAAAAAGCTGCTTTTTTAACATATATATTTATTTAAATTATCTAACGCAAGCTACTTAGTGTACTTTGCTACAATTAGAAATAAACTATAGAGTAAATTTTAAACTGAGAAAATAAAGTTCAATAAATTTAAAATAATAGTTAGGAATTCGTTTCTGTATATTGTTTATTGTCATTCTGAGTTATAAAAAACCTTTTTTAGATTTATAGCAATAAGCTATTTCTGCAAAAATGTCATCCGTTATTCAACGGCACAACATACATTATACAGGGTGAATCTAAACTCTTGGGCAAAACTTTAAGGGGTGATAGTACATATCAAGACAAACAATATTAAATAGGAAACTAAGGATCCCAAACGTCTTCCGAAGGAGATAGATGCCATTAAAATTATCGTCCAAAATTTCAAATAATTATAAAAAACGGAAAAATTGGTCGATTCGTTTGCGGTTCTGTTCCAAAACTATTCTTTATGTCAGTATTTTGTTAAAAATAAATTTTAAAGAAAAAGTTAAAAAAATGTCGATAGAAGGCGCTTTAGACTTTGGAGTAAGGAACAACTATTTTTTACCGTTATTTTTTGTATCTGATTAAATGCTTTCAAAAGCTTAGACTTAAACTTAAATTTTGAGCTCAAAATCTGAATCGTTGAGAGTGGTTAAGTAGCTCAAACTGAACTGTGTTCAGGAGTTGAAATTTGAACCCCCCTGAACACAGTTCAGTTATTCCCGATCTTGGTGTAGTAGACCAGGCAGAAACTACTACCCCTTACACGTAAAATAAACGATAGAGGGTTGACAAAATTAAATAAAAAAATTATTTTAAAAATAAATTTTAAAGATAAAGTTAAAAAATGCTGATAGATGGCGCTTTAGAATTTTGTGTAATGAGCAACTATTTTTTACCCTCGACTCCGACGAGGACCTGGTTGCGTGGATTGCCGTCGTAGCAGGCGATATCCGGGAGATGCCCGGGGTATTCACTAATGTTCGCAACTCCCTCTGCCGGCGGTGTGAGGCCTGTATCGTTGCTGTTGGGCACTCTTTCGAGCAGTTTTTGTGATTCCTCACGAACATCATGCGTGTACCATTTTCCACGTGTCAACCTTCAAACATATTGCGCACTACATGCATACAGCCAATTGTTTCTTTTTATTTTGCGCGGAGAAATTACTCATGTCTGTTATGAATAAATTTGCTATTTAATTTTGTCATTACTCTATCGTTTATTCTACGTGTAGGGGGTAGTAGCTTCTGCCTGGATTAATTTTAACACAATTATTCAAATTGGTAAAGAAATCATATGAGTTGTAATTTTCCAACTGCACGAAAAACGTCCGGGCCAGGATTCGAACCTGGGATCTCTTGGCTGAAGCTGCCATACTCTACCAACTGAGCTATACCGGTTGAATCTGTAGGGCATGAACTGAATTATGCCCTCCAGATTCAACCGGGATAGCTCAGTTGGTAGAGCATGGCAGCTTCAGCCAAGAGATCCCATGTTCGAATCCTGGCCCGGACCTTTTTCCTCCATTTCGAAAATTCCAACTCATGTTGTTTCTGCCTGGTCTACGACACCAAGATCGGGCGAGGGAGGTGTGTGTTTCAAATTTCAACTCCTGAACGCAGTTCATTTTGAGCTACGTAATAACTCCCAACGATTCAGATTTTGAGCTCAAATTTAAGTTTAAGTCTAAGCAGTTAAGTTTAAGTCTTTTGAAAGCATTTAATGAGATACAAAAAATAACGGTAAACAATAGTTTTTCGTTACTCCAAAGTCTAAAGCGCCCTCTATTGGCATTTTTTGAACTTTATCTTTAAAATTTATTTTAAAAAATACTGACATAAAGAATAGTTTAAGCGAAAACCGCAAACGCATCGACCAATTTTTCCGTTTTTTATAATCATTTGAAATTTTGGACCCTAAACTTTAATGGCGCCTATCTCCTTCGGAAGATGTTTGGTAGCATTAGTTTCCTATTTAATGTTGTTTGTCTTGATGTGTACTATCACCCCTTAAAATTTTGTCCAAGAGTTTAGATTCACCCTGTATATATAATGCTTTTGTAACGTATTACTTAATAATTTATGAATTTATATTGTAAATTATCTTTCTTAAGTTTCATTTTACGAATTTGATGCTTAATTTCACGATTTTAGGAATTTAATTTTCTATAACTATTTTAAATAGTGTAAGAAAGATTCGTACGTTCATGAACTTCCATCCTAATTCTTTTCCCCTATAGCAACCTTATATTTTCCCCTATAGCAAGAATATAAAATACTCTTTTATCTTCCTAATATATCCTTTTTTTAATGACTTGTTTTTAATAAAATGGAGTTTGCTTCATTCATGTATTGGAAATTGCAGAAATTGCATTTCGTACTCATTGTTTAAAATTATTTAAAATTAGATGAGATAAAAATATATTCATTTACCTTCATATTTAGGATTGATAGCGTTGGTCATTCGTGTAATGATACTTTTTAACTTATCCATAAATTAATTTGATTTAGCGAATTGACTTGTAAGTATTTAAATATACTCTTATAAAATTTTTCTTTTATAGCTTATTTAATTAATATTGAGCAACATTAATTTATTTTACAAACAATGTTATATCTTTGCATTGCTATCATTACTCAGGAATACAATGATAATTTCAGTTCTAATAATTTAAATTATCATAATTTAATGTAATAATTTTACTATGTTCTTTTATAATTTAAAGAATTTTGTTTATTTCTGATTTGATGAAAATTGTTGGAATTTTAATTTAAAAATATTGCTTATAATTGTCTCACTAAAGTGATAAAAATTTATAATTACTTATTATCGCCTGCATTTTACTAGTGGTTCTATGTAAAAATTGTAAATGTTTCTTGATTTTGCAAGAAAGTTTATGAAAATTTAGTATAACCGCTTCCGAGTTATCCATAATTCCGTAAACCCTTAATTTATCTTCAGAAACAACAACAACAACAACAAAAACCCCAATAGATTTCCTCAGGGATGAGTTTTCAACATTTTTTTGCTTACGAGTATAATCTTAGAGAAAACGTTGTTCTGTTAAATCATAGAATGTTCCGATTAAATAAAGAAACATTATCTGTAAGATTATACTGGTATGCAAAAAAGCGGAGAAATCTCTTCCCTGTTTCCTAGATTTAACGAAGTATTTCGGGAAAAAAAACGTTTCTTTTTCAGTCCCTATTAAATTTTTGAAAATGTTTCCGTGTAGTTATAAATGCATTAATCAGTTTCCTTAACCTCGGTTTCAATATGAAATACCGGTTTTTCGGATGCCATCAATTCTCAAGTAAACACTTTCAGATTCAACAAACATGTTCAATAGATACATACGCAAAATTAATAGCGTAAAATGAACAACAGTTTGTTATTCTTGCATGTATAAATTCTACTGCACAGCTGAAAATGTTTACTTGAAAATTGTTAGAATCTTGAAAACAAATATTTCGTGTTGACACCGGGGATAGAAAACTCATTACTACATTGTAATACTAGACGGAAACTTTTTCGAAAATTAATTACTGGTAGCAAAAGAAACTTTTGTTCCAGAAATGCTTTTAAATCTAGGAAATCTATTGTTTTTTTTGTAGTTTCAGAAGATAAACTCTTTTCGAAATCGTGGTAATTGGGAAGAGGTTATTTTATATTTTCGTAAACCTTCTTGCGGATGAAGAAACGTTCCTCTTTTTTACAGTGTATCACTTCTTTAGGGATGCCTCTATAAAGTATTTTCTATAAAAGTTTATTAACTTTTAAATAATTATTCATCGGCTATAACAAATAAAACCCATCAACAATTTTATGGCTTGAAAATTGTTTTTTTACATTTGCTTAAGAAATGTTAAAGGTAATCCCATAAGAACATGAAATCCATCCAAAAATATCATTTTAAAACATTTTATATTAGCTATACTTTCTACTATATTAAAATCACAAAAACATACTTTTAGGTGAGATATCTTTAAACAGAAACAACTGAAGAAAATTGCAAACTAAATATACATACTTAAATAAAGAATTTGAACTATTGTTCAACAGAATATTTTGAATTAGACGCGATACATTTTTTTAGATTCAAAGGGAACAAAAAATATCAAATTTTACTCATCCTGTTTGCAGAAATAGGATCATTTATTTTATTCAAAGTTTTCACCATCTCTTATAGGGAGAATCAAATGTACAGAAATTTTAAACGTGACTTCGATCAAAATGTTTTTGAAAAAAGGATATTCTATATACAGGAAAAGCTTCATGAAATCTGATATTTACACTTTAACAAAAATGTTATATATGTTAAACATATTTCAATAAATGAATGAATATAAAATAAAAGTAAAATCTGTATAACATTTAAAAATTTCTTATTAAAATCACACTTGAATACAATTGTTTTCATTTTCTATAGTTCAACTCCACAACTAATATTGACGTGCCATGTAAATTTCTTTTGAATTACATATTACTGCCTTCGTTTTCAGTATGAATAACATTACTTTATAGACGAATTTGTGAAATATTTTTTCAATTCTATAATAATTTTATTTAACATTTTATAATAGTCACATATTCATCGCCTATAAAATATGAAATCTTTCGAAAATATTTATTGCCTGAAAGTAGTTCTTGTAGATTTTCTTCAGAAATATATAATATAATCCCATAAGAAAATGCAAAGCATCCGCAAATATATTTCCAAAACGTGTTATCAAAGTTATATTAAACTTACAAAAGCATACTTCAAGATGATATATCCTACAACAGAAATAACTTAAGAAAATAGGAAACTAAACGTGCATAGTAAAATAAAGAACTTAAACTAATATTCAACAAAATATTTTGAAAATGTGTGGTACAAATTTTTGAGGATATAAAGGAAATAAAATAAATCTTAAGTTTACTCCTTCTTTTTAAAGAAAGGGGATCATTTGTTTTTGTCCATGATTCTCTCGATCTGTTAGAGAGTTAATAAAATATACAAATATTTCAAATACAACTCCTCTGAAAATACTTTTGAAGATAGATATTGCATTTAAAGAAAACGTTTTACGATGTCTGAGCTTTACACTTTAACAACGTTTGTTTTGCTAAAGATATTTGAATAAGTAAAAGAATAAAAAATGAAATTCCCTTCTACTTATTTGATAAAAAAAATCATGTTTCAAATGCACTTGTTTTGAAGGAATACATTCTGTTTAATACTGTTTATTTCAAATCTATAACTTACTGTTGCGTGTAGTACGGAATTTTCTTTCAGATGATACTTCTGGCCACATCTGATATTATATTACAGTTATACGTATGTGACACTTTCCCCTCTAAAACGATATTTTTTAAATATTTACGGAGAAGGGAATTTCAATTTATAGTCTTTTATTTATCTACGATTGTCAAGCAACGATATCACCTATGAGAGCGTTCTTTTAACATTTCTCATTTGCATTTAAATAATCTTATTAGTATTTTTTGCATAGGATATCTGAGGTCGATGCTTAACCAGATAAGTTTTTATTTTATCGATTTTATTTACAGTTTTTTACGAAGACACTTTCAGTTTTGGAACCGGTTGCGAAATTGAATCCTGAAATGGAAACAACAAATTTGAAAGAACACGTTCATCAAATTAATATTAGCTTGCGAGTTTTGCCATTGTATAACGTAGGTTCTTAAAAATAGCCATGAGTAAAACCGCAAATTCCCCTCACGGATGTTAATCAAATGGGCTTGGAATGTATCTTCTTTTTTAAATGTCTCATTAAAAATTTAAAAAAATTATCATAATTTTTCTGTTTACTCTTTAATAAATGATGTTTCTTGATTTTCGCTTAGCAAATTATTTATAAAATATGTACCAAATTTTATATTTCAAGTGTTAAAATCTTACTGAATCTGTAGAGCAAGGGAATAATAAACCATTTTCGTAATAAGGCATTCGTGCTTGACGCCTGCAAATTTCTGTTTATCGAGCTAAAATAATCCTTGGATTTATGTTGGCGTCCATCTAGACATAGAAAAGCGGATGGTGGACTTTGAAGATGAGCAAATTAATTTTTTTTTCTATTTCGTACAGTCAGACCTCTATTTAATGAATCTGTATTTTGTGGACCTCTATTTTAAGCACTTTTTCCTGATACCAAGAATATTTTGCGAATTTACTTGTAAAATTACCTCCAAATAGCAAAGTGTATTCTACATTTAATGAACTTTTTTTATAATATTTTTCTCCCTATTTTTTTAAAACCTTTCGGGACATTTCTAGCTTATTATTACTTCTACACATTTTATGGCGATCAATGAACTTGTACTGGTCTTACAAAGTACATAAACCATTCTCGTGTTTTGTTGTAACAATAGAGACAGTAATGACACTTCTGAAGCTTTAAAATCGTTGTCATTCTGTGCATTTCATACAGGAAGTGGAATCTTCAACCACCCCACTTCACTAGGGAAAATTTCAATAATCCCCTTTCACCTTAAATATTCGATAGGTCTTTCCATGAACTTTTTTTTTAGATCTTTAATTAGTCGTGTTGATCATTTAAGTTTTTTTAAGTTTGAAAATGTCAAAAAAATGTGTTTGAGCATAAAAATATATATATATATATATTGTTGATGAGATTTGTGAAGAAAAAAGGTATTGCTTTAGAATTTGGTAATTCGCCAAACGGTTTACCAACAATAATAAAATATATTGATAAGATAGAACTTTATGATTGATCGAATTCTTGTTCAAAGTCTTGAGAAATCTGTGTCTATGCAGATGTGTAGGAGACAGTTTTGAAGTGGATATACACACCGCCAGATAAAAATGTTCCAGTCTTTGGGCATTTCATAAATTAGAAAGCTCTTAAATTTGTGACGTTAACGATGAATATCGAGTAGATGGCAGTAGATGGCTTGGAATGTTTAAGGGAAGACACGGAATAGTTGTAAACGTAATATCTGGTGAAAAAAAAAATAACGGCTTGAAAATGATAGTGAAAATTGGAAAACGGGTATACTGATTAAATTTTTGTAAAGGTTCTAGTAAGCCAGGGTACATCTTTAATGTGTAAACTTCCTCACTACGGAAAATTTCAGTAATCTATTTCATATTAATTAGTAAATAGGCTGTCCATGAACCTGTTTTCAAGATCTTTGATTAGTCGTGTTGATCAGTTCGGTTCTTGTAAGTTTGAAAATGTCTCAGCGAAAGTGTTTAACCCTTTCAGGGGCAAGCAATTGTGTTCCTGTAACGTTGAATTCTCACCGGTTTTTACGAAAGAATTTAGTTCAAAATAAGGACAAGCAATTTTTCAACTTTTCCCGTCAAAGTTAAAAAAGTAAAATTTAATTAAAAGTTTTTGGTTCGAATCGGATTTAAATTACGAGGGATATAATATATCCCACCGCCCCTCAAGGGGATAAGCAAGTGTTACTTGATTCTTGAAGAGTTGGATAAAGTTGTGAAAATGGATATTGTATTCGTCTAAACAGCTTATCTACAATAATAACAAGTCTTCATAAGATAAAAAAAAATATGATTCATCGAATTCATGATCAAAGCGTTTAAAACACGTGTCTATGAAAATGTGGCGGAGGCATTTTTGAAATGGATATACACAATATCAGATAATAATGTTCCAGTCTGTGGGCTTTTCATATTTGAGAAAGCTCGAAATATACGATAAATTTCGAAGAAGCATTGGATGGCTTGAAAAGTTTAGCAGAAGACACTTAATAGTTGTAACATCTGGTGAATATATATATAATATATATATATATATATATATGTGTGTGTGTGTGTGTGTGTGTGTGTGTGTGTGTGACGCTTAATAGCCGATTAAAAAATCTGAAAAACTTGTTATTTTTAAAAATAACCCTTTTTTCAATACAAATTTAAATAAAATCTAAAATTTTTTCTTCAATCAATCAATAAGACATTAACTTTTATGTAACAATAAATAATAATCTCTAGAAATAAATTATTCGATATGAAAAAATGTTAAATGCTAATAGACGAAGAGAAATCTTAAGAGAGTATTTAAATACTTTTCCGAAAATAAATATATAAAAAAATCTTCTTAGGGAATATCTTTGATGAAAAATTAAACCACATTTCTATGTCTGTCAAGTTCGGCATTCCAAAAAATACAGAAATTCAACGTAATCATTAATAAAAACTTCTGCAATGAGTTTTTTTTTATAAATTTGTTAAAAAACGCATATGTGTTAATGAGCTTTGCGTATTTCATAATTAGCAGAGCGGACAAAAATTGCAAAAAATCTTTCGGATAACTTTGTAAACTATCTTTTAGATACAAATAAAATAAGTATTTTATTTCTGTCATTCTAAATTATTCAGGCATTCAGGTTTTATTTCTTTCAAGAATTGAAATGATGAAAGAAAAAAATATCAAGCGTGCATATATTTGTAAACAACATTTTCATCACATTCTTTAAAGACATAGAAAATGAAATTAAGAGAAAACAAATGCAGATAAAAGCGCCCTTTTTTTGCATTCATCAAATAGTTTTTATGGTGCAATTATTTGGAAGAAAAATAAATACAAATGGCAAAACAAAATAAGATGCAAGTTTCTTTGGAAGTAATTCAATTCCTGTTATAAAATTTTATAATTTTATTTAAAAGAAAATGATCATGAATTTAAACAATATAATGCATTAAAAAGATTGTTTATTAATATACATGCATGGTTGAAATTTTCAAAGGTACCGTAATTTCCGGCGTATAATCTGAATATATAAAAAAAAAAAAGTCAAATATTTACGGCGATCCAATAAGTTACATTTCATAAAATATATATTTCTGTGTCGAAACACTATCCGCGGATTATACACCGGAAATTACGGTATATGAGACATTCTCGCATAATTGTAACTTTCACAAATAAGAAACTTGTGAAATTCAACTTAATAAAATAGCGTTTTTAAACTTTCAGTTTAAAAATTTCTTGTTCATATTGTTATAATTAAACATGATTTTGTTCTACAATAATGTTTAATACTGTACTATCCTGTGCGATCCTTACTGTAATTTAATACTTACAATATTTAATTTAATACCTTACTCCATTTATAAAGTGAAATTGAACAAGGACGGTGAGGAAGGAGCAATGAAATGAAAATTTGAACCTTCTTCTAGTCAAGTAATGTTCAGCCGAAGTGGTAGCCACAATGTTAATTAATTTTTCAAAAAGATTTTTACAGTGAACTAAATAACAATAAAAAAATTAATTTACCTCTAAAAGTTCAAGAATAATTCTTGAGGATGGTAAAACATCCGTCAATTTAAAGCCACAATGCTTTAAATTGATATTTAAATGCTGATTTAAATTCTGCAAAAATTTTCCTTTTAGAGAACTACAACCATTGTTTTCTGAAGAATAGTTCTGTTCAAGGCAAAAGTTAAATAAGATTCTGTGGCTGAATATGGAGTGATTTAGTGAAAAATTTTAGCAAGGGGAACGGTAAGGAATCTAAGATCCCGGGACAGAGTTAAAAAAAAATAATAACCGTAAAAATGCGTACAGCCTGTTTTTTATTACATATTTATACAAAACTATAGTTCCAATTTCGTTAAAAAATAAATAGAACTGCTTTTATCCAGACAACTCCAAACTTAAAAATCAGCATCAGGAACATGCAACGGTAAGGAATTTCACGCTGCATTTTGAACCCCAAAATTGTTCAACCCTTATTTATCTCGTTAATATTGTTACACATTCATGCAATGGCATGTTTTATAATATAAGAAATAAAAGAAAACCAAGAATATTTTCTAAAATTATATATTAGTTAGGGACTTAAAAATCAAGATTTTGTGAGAATCGCTCGTATAATAGTTATGTATGTCGTTTATTGCATAATGTGTAGTGTTGCCGATTGAGTGTGCATGCCTTAGCAAATTTTGCATTTTCTTTCAAAATAATATAAAACATAGAACATCTTATTATTTGAACAATGACACTTTTCTGAATGTTTCTGACCGACTCTAAAGACATAAATCAGCAAATAAATTTGCTTTTCACCAACGTTTGGTACTATCAGTTTAGAATTACTAAAATAGAACTACGATGAACGAAACGATGACACAAACGGAAAATGAATACTGAATGTATATGTAAATATCTATCAAAAAATTATTTTGTTGAGAGATAGAGATTTACTTCACCGATATTAATCATATTATTAAAAATAATTCTGAAAAATTCTGCACATGATAAAGCCTTTAATGAAAGAAAATTGTTCTTTATATAAAATATATAAAAGGCAATTGGAAGCTTGAGGAAAGTGTACACCGTAAGACAAATTCTCTTAACTAAATATCTTGAGGCATTAAAAATAAGACATTTAAGATTTAATAACGTATAAATGTTTAATACAGTAAAGAACTAAGCCAAACACTTCTTAACACCATTTACTAAATAACTTTAAACATTAAAAATATAAAATCTTCTTTTTTGAGAGGAGGAGGGGGTAATACACACGTGTATTTGTTTGGGATTTGCGATTTCAATGTCTACGCTAAATTTTCTTCCGGTTCAAAAATCATACTTTAAAAACATATATATATGAGCATGTAAATTTCCAATTAAATTTTCAGTATGACTGAAACTACGCCTTAATTCTTACAAAGGATGTGCAAATTGAAAAGAAAATTCACATACTTTGTAGCTATATAAATGAACAATTTCGAAATGTAAAGGATACCTCCCTACTATCTCTGCTGCAAATATTTGCGTTAAAAGGGACTGGTACAAAACGATAAGTATTAAATTCTACTAAGAAATTCTTAACTATTTATGTTCTACTTAAATTGTGATCCATGGGTCGTTCACATTCTGAAATTGAAATAAACTTTAAAATATTCAATACTAACACCTAATTTTGTCATTATATTTGGATTCTTCGGAGTAACATACATCCTCGGATAACAAACGGGAAGACGATCAGTAGAATAGTTCAGGAAATATGCAGATTTAAAATTTGGAATTCCTAATTTTAAATTTATATTTAATAGTTTACAATGCGTTGAGCTTTTTTAAGCATAAGTAAAAATATTTTTGGTAGAATGGGCTGTAATTTTCGGTTCGCATATTTAAAGCTTTTAAAAATATATTTCTGTTAAAAATTTTATGGGTTACAATACATGTTTACTTTGAATATTAATTACAATATATACAAATAAGAAAAAAATATATAAAGCAATAAATTTATATTCGAAATAAATATATATAGTAACTTATATACATTTTAACAGAAATCTATTTCTAGAAGCTTTAATTGAAAATTTTAGCTAACGTCGTTAAGTAGTTTTTCATGTATGCTTCTGAGTGTTTCATAAACAACTTGACTACAAATTTCCTGTTTCACACCAGAAAGTAACATTTATGGTGAGTCCAAATGTGATGTCAAACTTAGGTGTTTGCATTACAAATTTTAAACTGTGGTAAAATTCAGGGGGCCGGGGCAAGAAAGTACCAAGCCACAGTTTTGGTGAAATAAATGTGACACTGTAACCTGTTGCTAAGTATTGTATAAATTATAATTTCCTAATATTATTTTTTTCTAATGTCAATAGGTGGCAGCATGTGACCCATATTTCGTTTTTACCCCAGATGTTTCTAGAACTTTTTCACTAGAAAGAAAGTGTATATCATTAAAATAATATCATTAAATTAATGTCATGTTGTTATTCAGAATATCTCAAATGTTACTCAGAAATTGTCAAAAAACCTTT
Source organism: Maratus michaelseni (assembly GCA_963931845.1). Taxonomy (NCBI): domain Eukaryota; kingdom Metazoa; phylum Arthropoda; class Arachnida; order Araneae; family Salticidae; genus Maratus; species Maratus michaelseni. The sequence goes on along the minus strand of OZ007586.1, from coordinate 91,125,846 downwards.
ATGTTATATACTTTTGTGTGGTAAAATTCAAGGGGTCAAGGCAAGAAAGTGTCAAGCCACATTTGTTGGTGAAATAAATCCAACACTATAATATGTTGTTTAATATTGTAAATTATAATATCCAACATATAATTTGTTTCTAATGTCACTTGGTGGCAGCATATCTGACAGGTTTCGTTTTTGCCCCAGATGTTTATGTCCCAATGTAGATGGCTAATTTACAAAATACCTAACAGTAATATCATTAAAGTAATGCCATATTGTTACTCAGAATATCTAAAAAATGTTAATAAGACATTAGCGAAAAACTGTAGATTATATATCTTGATTTGAGTATTTGATCTAATTTTCAAATTGATATATCTCAGAAGTTCAAAATTGTGGCTTAGCACTGTCTTGCCCCAACCCTCTCCATTTTAATGTATAGGAGACTCCCGGAGCATAATGTATGTAAAAATTAGTGGAAATTATGACTAATCAGTTGTTACCAGTTACGATTTCCGTACGATGGCATGTATCACAGTTAGTAGGGGTATAATACTTTCTCTTTCATGACTGTACCTACGTGTATATACTAGTCAGTCTGTAAAAAAGATACACCTGCCTTTATTCACAAACAAAATCACACCAAAAGTGTCAGTAAACTCGAAGCATTGTCTTGTTTCAGAATATGAATGCAATATTTGAAATAGGGGTCATCTCCATAATACAAATTGCACCAACATAGATTTTTCAAAAAGTAACATCCATTTTTGACATCTTATTTCAGTTAATTGGATCAAATTAGCCCAGAAAAGTACATAATTTGAGTATATTTGTTAAACCCGCATGGAGCTAGAGAAAGTTAAATTTTCCGGATATTAATGTTAAATTCACATGGCGAACTTTAATTTTTATCTTCCGAAAATATCATCCGACTTAAAATTTATGTTTTCAGTGAGATACATTGAATTGACACAAACATATTCTAGGCATTTTTTGCTCAAAAGCATAATTTTAATGAAGAAAATTATTATGAAATTCATATTTAAAAATTTATGAATTATTACCTACATCAATTTTTACATAAACAGATTGGGCATTGTGAAAAACATGGATTTGTAAGTTTACAGTTCTTTCCAATCATTACTTTTCGAGATACAGCGAAATTTAACTTTTCGAAGGTCTAAAGGAACCATATTGACAGACAGATACTGTAAGAAAATGGTTCTAATAGCAAAGGTTACTCTCAGAAAGGTCATGGCGATTGACGTGGTTACTTACAAAGAAAAGTTCTTATTGAAATAGAGAAAATAATGAATTCGCGCAACCTTACTGCCGTTTATAACGAACCTTCTGAACCTCTCACCTGTCAATTTTCTTCCGGGAAACAGGTTTCAATCCTTACACCCCAGGGCTATCAACGATAATCAAACTGTGACAAGCAACAAAAAATTAGGTAATTAAATGATATTTATATATACAGAGAAACTATTGAATAAGTTTGAAGTAGGTCAAGAGGAAAATATTGCCTACAACTTAAAAGTGTACACCTCACAAAACCTATAAAAACTGCGAAATTTTTTAATGTCGATGATATAATTTTAATAGGTAAAGACAGGTGAAGACCGGTTGCACAGGCAGATATGGAAAATGGGAAAAATATTGCGGACCCATAGGAGAAGAGGTGGAAATATCAGAAGCGTCACTATAAAGATCCGTACCAGAGTTCTCAAAGGAGCTATTCAGATGGTGTAACCTCTGGAGCTGGAGATGGATGAATCTTACATAACATAGAAAATCTTGGTTTTAGTTTGTTTAATTTTTTTGTTTTTATTAAAAAATGATAACAATATTTAGAATTTTGATTAGCAATATCTTGAATATTTCTGTGTATTTTGAATTTCTATACAATAATATTTTGAATTGTGTACTAGTGTAATTTGTACACTATATTGATAGAGTATAAATTTGTTTGTTTACATTTGTACAAAGTTGTAATTTTATGAATTTGTTCATCGAGTTGAGAGGATGCTACAACTTATTTATTTTTATAGGGAAAGTAGTATTTCCTAACTGAGGATTTCGGACTGCTACCTTTCCTTCTCGAGGGAAAAACATCAGAACTAATGTAACTTCTGATGAAACAAGGATAAAAAATTTGAATCCGGATTTGGCCAGTCTACTGTCTTGAACGATCCGATCCTATGTAGAATGCCTATAATATTTATAAGATGTGTAGTATTGTGATTAAATTGTGCGAATGTCTAAAATTGTCATTTAGTACTTTGACTTTGATGAGTGAATATCATTTATACGTAATCACTCTAAATTCTGCAATATGTGTGACATTTTGAAGTCGTATTTCACCAATTTAAGAGTTATTATATTTCAAATTAAAATATAAAACCGATTTTTCACTCAGATAAACAATTAAAATTGTCAGTCGTCAAGTTCAACTAACACTTCTAAGTGTGTCTATGTGCATTATTGCATTTCTCTATTCTTTTATTCTAAGAAGCTTTCAAGAATTTACATTTATTTCATAATATCTATAAGTAACTGGACATTTCGGTGAAAAGAAGGTAGTGTTATATATAGTTATCGGATCTGGTCGGAGTGAGGAACAAAATTCCCCCGAAAAATTCAAATAGAAAATCGATTATACACTGCAATAAACAATTAACATTATCAGTCGTCCAGTTCAACTAACACTTCTAAGTGTATTTATGTGCATTATTGTATTTTTTTTATTATTTGTTGTAATATATATCTACTTTCAATATACGTTAGGCCTACATTTTTACTCGAGCAATTTTTATTTCATAACATAACCTTTTCTTCACTAATGTCTCAGTTATCAAGATTGCGCCCCTAACACAATAATCCGAGTATCTGGTGTTTCTCAGCCTAAAATTGGAAGATACATTAATAAGAAAATCTAATCTGCAATAAATTTGCCGAAATACATAACCAACATGAATTGTAAATACTCCGGAATTCTCTAATAATAAAACATCACTCTAATAATTAGAAAAATACATAAATAAAATTTCATTCTGAAAATTCAGATAAGTTATTTCCATGTGAATAATTACATTATAAAACTGCAAGATCAAATATGTAATATACAATATTCAATTTAACATTAAGACTAAATAATTTAATCCATGACATCAAAAACCAATATTATTCGTCAGCATAGGTTGATTTTATATTTGCAAAAAAGAATTTACATTTTCTTGCAGTATTTTAGTCTGAAGAAATTCTTAAAAGCCTGAATCAAATATTTAACACTGAAAAAAGTGATTGTTAACGTGTATAATCCTATAAAAACTCAGTAATTGAGAAAAAAAATGTTTTAGTTGCAAAATAAAAGAATCCAGTTTTTCATCATTTTTGTGTAAGTTTTATTTGTTTTACTTAAAAAAATGTAAAATAAAAATGTCCAACAATAATTTTTTTGTATTTGCATGTTTGTACTTTTTTACGTTTGCTTCCAAACAGTTCGAACAAACGAGAAATAAATATCATGAATTTTAAAAGCCACAAATTTTTAAAGCAAAAAAAAAGGTTTTTAAAAGTTCAAGCCGGAAAAAATAAATAAATGATTTGCGTTAAAGAAATCCCTTTTCAAGCTTCTTTTTTTCTTTTTATAATGTTAAAGTCGCTTAATTTCAATTCTGGTGTATTATGGAGAAAATTTGAAAAAAAAAAAAAACATTATTATTCCTTAACCCTTAACTACTGTCCTAGAAATTGTTGAATGTATACTGTGAGCGGTATATGATATCGCTTGAACGAAAGATGAATAAAACTCTTGATTAATAAGAATAACACAAAGACTATACTGCTTCTTAACCAATATGTATGCACGGGAATATTATATTTAATATCCCCCTATCGAAAAGCGTCTCGCGATAGAAAAAATGAACGAAACCATGTTTCACTAGTGTCAATAGTTAAAGCGAACGTCACAAGTTAAACTGTGAACATTGAAAAAAAGCACCGGTTTGTGAGACCGCTGACAGCAACAAGAACGAAAAATCATGCGTCAAGCATAGATTATGTAACACTTTCCAACGCTTCCAAAATATTTTTACAAATCATTACTGTTTAATAAGCTGAAAGACAACATTCAAGTAAACAATTTGGAAAACGCATAACATATTTAAAAACGTAATTTCAGGAATTTCCAACATATGCAATATTTGGAAAACTATCCGAATACTTTTATTCAGCCCTGTATAGGATCTATATATTTGTATATATACTACATACGATGCTAAATTTTAGTTTAGTTAAAAAACGCGTAGCACAGTTTAAAATTCTCCTTCTGGAGTTTCTGTCAATAAACGGAAATGGGTTCGCGAACTTTTGTGCTGCCCTGTATATGAAATACAGAATTTATACACACCAAGTAATAGACAAAAAGTGAGTTAAATTTGAAATCGCGTTCAGTAACTTAAAACGCATTTCCATTAATTATTGTTAACAGACAGTAGAGAATTCTTTTGTGTGTCCCTGTAAGTGAACGATGACTGCTATACACACACTATTCTGTGGTAAGCCTCTTGTAATTCACCCTAGTGATATATATATATATAAATTTCAATGCGTTTAAAATAGTGAAACATTATTTAATTAAACCGCAAACGCTTTTTCTCCATAGACGTAATGTAACGGAATTCTTTTGACTGTCCCTGTAAAGTAAGTATAAGTGCTATGCACACCCTATTCCATATTAAGCTTCTTGTAATGCACCTTAGTGATATATATCAATTACAATGTATTTGAAATTTGTGTAACATCATTAAAATAAACCGCAAAAGATTTTACCCCATAGACCGTAATGTAACGGAATTCTTTTGAGGGCCCCTGTAAAAAACTATAAGTGCTACACACTTCAGTTGAAATAGGGAACATGCTATAGGTAACGACAATAACATATAAAAATTGCAGCGCAATCCGAGCATATTTACGGGAGTTAGAGCACGACCAGACGGCAGACGGCCAGACAAACTGTGTTCTCAGCGATGACATTGTCCTTATGCTGGTACCGTTGGATACACTCTTAGGAACCTACCCGAATGATAATGTAGTTCTGGTGGGTGACTTTAACGCGATGTTGACGATATGGGGTCAACGGCCAACAGATCCGCGAGGGCGGGATCTTATCGCCTTCGCTTCGAACACAAACCTGGAAATCGTGAACGATACGGATAGCCGGTCCTCCTACCATGGCCCACAAGGCGAGGGTTGGATCACCGTCCTGTTGGTTCGGTTATATGCCATGCGCATTACCGACTGGCGCATTTCCGACATCGAGTCATTGAACGACCAACGAGTCATGACGTGGGCCTATCAATGCAGACCAGCCTGTAGGCTCACCATCGTATCAGCCCATTGTATCGGATTTTTTTGTAATGATAATGTAACATAACTGTACAGAATCCTCAGGGTGCGAGTCCTACTCGCATTTGTCCGGATTTTTTCGTTATTTTCATTGCAGTTCTTTGAATTTTTTTATTGAGAATACTGAAACATTGAAACAAATTTGGAAGGAAATGCAACTTTATGCAACTTTATGATACTAAACCTCCATTACTTAGTAAACTGCAGAACTTAGAATATTGCATTTAAAAGTATATTTGTTAGTTTGTAGAATCTTGACAAAATTACTGAAAATTTTCGAGGCATACTCAAAGACTCCTCACGGTACACCAGTGTGTCGCGACACACCAGTTGGAAACCACTGATCTAAACAATCGTCTAAGGGCCAATAATGGCAGCCAAGATTGACAAGATCCTCTAGAGCATTCAATTTTTTTCAATAGGTTGTTTCACAACCTCAAATATTGTTTGTTTGTTTGTTTTATTGAGAACATACATCTGACTTGTGTGCTTGATACAAATAGTCTTCGTCGAGAAGAGGACTGGGAACGAGTACAAGTACGATAACATCGCACAAGGAAATGAATCACTGAAGAATTACAGCTCAGACCTCCACAAAGTGTGTGCAGACCGATAAAACGTCATACCAAACAGGCAAAACAAAGAAAAAAATTCGAACAACTTGCATGTTTCGATTTCGATGGCTCGTGGAATTATTAACTATTAGTCGTAAACAAAAATTATTTATTGTATGAGCCAATGAAATCGAAACATGCAAGTTGTTTGAATTTTTTCTTTGTTTTGCCTGCTTGGTATGATGTTTTCGTGACGCGTGTCACGGCTTTCTTATCTAGGGGGCGTTGCTTAAACCCGTCGCTCTGACTCCTACGCTCGCAACCGATTAGCGGAGTGGTGCCTTAACAACTCGGCCACGGTCAGCTCTCCTCAAATATCGTCTACATGAGCTGGCCAGTTCGAAATATAGAATAGGAGATAGACAACATACCCTCAGGTCGATGCTCATATTGGAAGTTTTATTCAAACTATGACAACCCACGTTACAGAACTAGACGATACTCGTGTCACTTAAACGAGTGAGACAACTTAACAAGCATTAGTTTACCGATAATTTGCAGGCTCTCCAAATACAACAAAATTGCAAGGTGACCAAATTTCCCCTCAAATCGTTCGGCAAATCACATTTTATTGTCCGTGTATCGCCATTGTCTTATTTATAACAGCACTCTAGGTCTAAAAGATCTAAAACCGTACGTCATTACTCTCGTATAAAAAGATTTTCTGGCGTATCTAATACCTTTCGAAATCTCTAGAGTTTATTTATAAGTGAGTAGCAATTTTAGGGCAGTAAACGGTTAATCGTCTATACCAAGAAAAGCGAACCGTGTGCCAGAAGGGAATTGACACTACTTTTTAAGAAAAATACTCTTCGAGTTATTTAATCTAAGAAATTCTGAGATTAAAAAAGGCGAAGAAATCAATTTGGGAAAGTGGTGGCAATTGGCTTTTGGCACGCGTGTTCTCCATGCCTGCTCTAGACGAGTTGTTTTGCAAGATAATAGTGACATATGAAGTGATTAAACTATACTACTGACCATATTCAGACACATTTTCGTTACTTTCGAAACGGTATTGGCCGGCATTGAAGCTTGTATTTAAAAAAAAAATTGTGTTTGTTTTCGGAAATCTCGCAAAATAAATATCTTCATTAGTCAATATCGTTTCGAAAATTGCGAAGATTTATCTGGAACTCTGATTTCACCCAAGCCAAAATAGCATATTGGCATCCAGACTCCCACACAAATATTTTTAGAAAAGAATCTATGTATAAACACTTAAAGTAGTTAAAGTAAAACACATTATTCACACACATTCATTCTTAATGTAAAAGTTGCTTTTTCTACATAAACACATTGTACGCATAACATTTAACAGGATTTTTAAAATATAATAACGATAATAAGTATACAGTACTTAAGTTACAAAATATACATTACAGTTGTCTATTAATTAAAAAAAATATTTTACGAACTTTCTTTACTGAAAATTCATTATTAAATCGCTATAAAACAGTTTGCGAGCTATTTCATACTCGATATTGATAATACTCAAATTTGTTAATCGTTGCTCTTTTGCTAAATTACTAACATATGTTTTAATGAAGTTGAACTTGCTGAAACATCTTTCCGCAGCTGCACATACAGGCAGTATATGATAAGATTGGAAGATTTTATCAACAAAATGACAAACTACATTGCAGAACTTGACGATAATATCTTGGGCTAGTTCCGACAGACGATTTAAATGAGAAAACATACGCTAGTTTACCGATAAAAGCAGGTTCATTTTATTAACTCCAATCTAATATTTTACAGTTTATAGCTCTAAAAATGATACTATTTCGCAGATGAACTCGTCTATAGTTTGTTGAAAATCAAAAGAAAAAAACACATGCAAAATCTGTCATTATCGTCACATTAATGCTTTTACGGAACAGATGTGTTACACTCACGTACCGCTGTTTGGCTACATTTTGGTTCGTGCGATTTTCAAGCCCGCGCCAAACCAATAACTTAATACAATAGCTAGGTTGCCATTAAAGGAAACTATCCCCTAAATTTGGCGACTTTTTTCCTTTTTATAACCGGTTAAAAATAAAAGAAAAACTATGCGTGAGTGTATGACATCATAGCCGCTTTTTCTTATGGCCGTTCTCAAATCGGAACTGGCTACATTAGGACAAATTGTGAAGTGAAAACTTCTTTAGGCGCGTTAATTCATTTTTGTTCAGAAACGCATGAATTTGGTGGGTTTTCTTATTCAGAAACGTTATAATCGAAAGACGTTTTCCATTTTTTGGTAGAAAGAAGATCTTTCAGAAAATACTGTCAAAGTCGCCATTTTGAACCGAATTCCCGACGCTTCAGAGCGAGAAGCGGGTAAAGCGTGTCACCACCTGACCAGAATCGCTTATAAATCGATAAGTAATTTATTTATCAAAAAATGAAAAACTCATTTCGATTCCAAATCGCTTCAATAGCCAGACCTGCCAATTTTATACATTTGAGTTTAAAACTGAGCCAAAAAATGTGTCAGAAAGTTTTGTGTTCTTGGGAAAGTCATTTGAGAAGCACGTTAAAGCAAAATCTGTAATATTGTGATAATAGTGGCAAGGGGGGGGAAACTAACAATCTTTTGAAATTTACCTATGTATATGAAGTTTTTGCTTTTAATATGCGATCATTGATTCTATTGTATTCTTTCTGTGGCAGACGATATTCTCTAAATTGACCGTATAAGGTTGACTGTGAAAGTATGTCAGACAAAATCTTGCCAGCATACGAATTTTAATTCGAAACTGTTTTTCTCTTTTACTACATATACCATAAACCTTCAGTACTGCTAATTTTACACTAGTAAATCTACAGATCAGGAGCCTCAACGTCAGCTCTAAAAGTCAATGTTTTTTAATCTCAAATTTCATAATATTTAACATCTTCCGCAAATTAAATTTCTTAAATTACTACATATATATTTATACGCATATAAATTAATTCGAAGGTTTCAGAAATTAGAAACGTTAAATTAAACACGGCTTATGAATAATATAATATTCTAACATTCTTATGAACTTCTTATTCTATGTTTTGAATAAAAAAAAAATACATTTCTTCAGGGAGGCTCTGCCTCTCTGAACCCCCCGTAATGTTATTAAATTTATATTCTTGATTTCCTATTGTTTGTTTGAATGATTCTAGTATATCTTGGATTTCATTCTACACAGTGGTTTTATTAAGCTAAGCAAAAATTTCGAAAATAATTTCATGTTATCCTAATATCTAAATAGCAATATTTACTTACCTGTCAACCACGAAACACTCGCATCTGATAGATAAGTTGAAAAATATATCGTGTACAAAAGCAGCTTATGGAAATGTAAACTGAATCTACTATATTTCACTTATAATCTATTTCAGAAATCTAGTGTTATTACAATTTTTGTTTCCGAAAAACGGTTTTGATGGTCATTCTATAATATTTATTTTACCTAAGTACATCCTGTATTTGTTGTTAATCCATAATTTAAACACTCACGCACAAAACTTTGTTGAAAATGAAACCATACAGCATTAATAAAAAGAAGGATCTTATTAAGGAGCTAGCAACGTCAGAAAACACGTGATTTTAGCAAGGCTCATTTTTCTATATATTCTCCGTCTTTATTGTGTAGTACGAATGCAGCCGGTCTGGCTGGTGAAAGTGGTTGCGTTTACCTGTGGGGAGAGGGGAAATGCAGTTAAAAAAGTGACAAAATTACGTCATTTTAGCATGAATTTTTTTTATAAAACTTGAATCTGCTAACTATTTGTGATATTAAGTTATTAGTCTGGCACCGTTTTAACGTTGCCAACACCGTGCCAGACCCTCATTTATAGGCAAAATGAGGTGTCAAATTCACGTCATTTTAGCATAGCTGAAATTTTAGTATGTTATACTTTGGCTATCAGATAAGCCATAATTAATTTGACAGGCCGAAATTCGGTTGCTAAATTACTGCCAGACGCCGATTTAAATCTGGTAGAGAAAGCGCCTATTGTGAGAGTTTGCACCTTTTGTAGTGCTTTGTCTACTTTCAATACACAATAAAGCCGTAATTATTGCCAAACAACGATCCTTGCTTTAGATAAAAGTATCTCTCTCTCTCTCTCTCTCTCTCTCTCTCTCTATATATATATATATATATATATATATATACAGGGTGATTCATAAAAGATGGGCAGAACTTTAAGGGGTTATAGTACACTTAAAGACAAATAATATTAAATAGGAGACTAAGGGTCCCAGACGTATTCTCAAGGAGATAGGGGGCATTAAAGTTTAGGGTCCGAAATTTCAAATGATTATAAAACATGGAAAAATTGGTCGATTCGTTTGCGGTTTTTGCAAAAAATTTTCTTTATGCCAGTATTTTCTTGAAATAAAATTTTAAAGTTCAATTTCAAAAAATGCCGATAGGGGGCGCTTTAGACTTTGGAGTAACAAACAACTATTTTTTAACGTTATTTTTTGTATTTCTTTAAATGATTTCGAAAGCTTAGACTTAAACTTAAATTTTGATCTAAAAATCTGAGTCCTAACGAGTAGTTAAGTAGCGTAAACTGAAATTTGAAATTTGAAACCCTTCTCCCCCCAGAACAAAAATCAGTTATTCCCGATCTTTGTGTCGTAGATTAGGCTCTAACTACTGCCGCGTTTTGCTAAAATTATTCTTTATGTCAGTATTTTCTTGAAAATAAATTTTAAAGAAAATTTTCAAAAAATTCCGATAGAGGGCGCTTTAGACTTTGGAGTAACGAACAACTATTTTATACCGTTATTTTTTGTGTCTCATTAAATGCTTTCTAAAGCTTAGACTTAAACTTAAATTTTCAGCTCAAAATCTGAATCGCTGAGCGTGGTTCAGTAGCGAGGGGAGGGGGTTCAAATTTCAACTTCTGAACATAGTTCAGTTTGCACTACTTAACCATGCCCAACGATTCTGTGCTGTGATACGAGGCAAAAATACAACTTTCGTCAAGGACTGCATAGTCGGAATTCACTCATAAAGGCACTGGCACAGTTGGAAACGTCGCTCATGCAAACGTTAAAGCTCCATTCCTGACGCTAGTCACCGGGTGAAGAAGGAAACAGAAAGTATGCAAATGTCAAATGGGGAAGAAGAAGAACACGTATGCAAAATTTCGACACGATTCAGGCATAAAAACCACTGAACGGTGAGTCAAGTGTAAGTCGCTGTAGTAATGAATCGGAAGATGGTGCCCTTCACGAATAAGGAAAAGGCTGAGATGCATGGACGGAGCGGCAGATGGAAATGGTGCAGAGGCACAACGAATGTACGGAGAGCGATTTCCTAACAGGCGGTTGCCTAACCGCAAAACTTTCGAGCGCTTGCACAGACAGTTGTGTGAGACGGGATCATTTCTCGCTTCCCGGTCGAATGCAGGTCGTGCAAAAAAGGACGAATCAGTAGTTGTTGCAGAAGCCATTCTGGATGTAGTAGCGGCGCAGCCAAGTACAAGTACACGAACAGTGGCTAGCCAGGTGGATACCTCACAGTCCACGACTTGGAGGGTACTGAAGGATGAACATTTGCTCCCGTTTCATGTGCAACGAGTCCAGAAACTGTCTCCAGGGGATTATCCAAATCGTATTGAATTCGCCCGCTGGTTTCTGCAGCAGAACGCGCTAAATCCACATTTTGGACGAACAGTGCTTTTCACCGATGAATGTACCTTCACACGTGAAGGTACATTTAACACACACAATGCACATGTATGGGCGGATGTCAATCCACATGCTACGTATCCACATGCTCATCAGAGACGCTTTTCCATCAATGTTTGGGCAGGAATCCTCGGAGACCACCTAATCGGACCGTACCTTCTTCCTGAACGCCTCAACGGTAAAACATACCTCACATTTCTGCAACATGTGCTGCCAGACCTGTTAAACGTTGTTCCTCCACGCATCCGGCGGGTCATGTGGTTCCAGCACGATGGAGCGCCAGCCCATTACGTACGAGACGTCCGCAACTATCTGGACATCACATTTCCGAACAGATGGATTGGTCGAGGTGGTCCTGTGTTGCTTGGCCTGCTCGCTCGCCAGATCTTTCACCCCTCGATTTCTTTTTTTGGGGACGATTGAAGGCTCTTATGTATGAGACACCCATTGAATCCCCCGAGGAACTGGTCGCCAGACTTTCCGCCGCTGTAGGGGAAGTGCTCGAAAAGCCTGATGTTTTCGCGAATGTTCGCCGTTCCATTCGTCGCCGTTGTTCTGCGTGCATAACCTCTGGTGGTCACAATTTTGAACATTTATTGTGATTACATGTTAATAAATATGCTTTGGTAACATAATCCTAATTTGTGTCTTTTTACCTCGTATCACAGCACACAATGTGTGGACATGGTAAACTGAACTGTGCTCAGGAGTAGAAATTTCAAACCCCTCTCCCCAGAAACTTAACCACGTCTAACGATTCAGATTTTGGGCTGAAAATTTAAGTCTAAGCTTTAGAAAGCATTTAATGAGACACAAAAAATAACGGTATAAAATAGTTGTTCGTTACTCCAAAGTCTAAAGCGCCCTCTATCGGAATTTTTTGAAAATTTTCTTTAAAATTTATTTTCAAGAAAATACTGACATAAAGAATAATTTTAGCAAAACGCGGCAGTAGTTAGAGCCTAATCTACGACACAAAGATCGGGAATAACTGATTTTTGTTCTGGGGGGAGAAGGGTTTCAAATTTCAAATTTCAGTTTACGCTACTTAACTACTCGTTAGGACTCAGATTTTTAGATCAAAATTTAAGTTTAAGTCTAAGCTTTCGAAATCATTTAAAGAAATACAAAAAATAACGTTAAAAAATAGTTGTTTGTTACTCCAAAGTCTAAAGCGCCCCCTATCGGCATTTTTTGAAATTGAACTTTAAAATTTTATTTCAAGAAAATACTGGCATAAAGAAAATTTTTTGCAAAAACCGCAAACGAATCGACCAATTTTTCCATGTTTTATAATCATTTGAAATTTCGGACCCTAAACTTTAATGCCCCCTATCTCCTTGGGAATACGTCTGGGACCCTTAGTCTCCTATTTAATATTATTTGTCTTTAAGTGTACTATAACCCCTTAAAGTTCTGCCCATCTTTTATGAATCACCCTGTATATATATATATGAATAGCCGCTCGTCCCGACTTCGTGTGGGTTACTATCAATACACAGCCAAGCCGTGATTGTCGCCAAAGCAACGATTGTTGCTTTCTATAAAAGTACATATATTTATGATTTGAAAAATGCCACGCAAAATATCCAATAAAAAATTAGCAGTAGATGTCTTATTCGTTTAGTCTTTCATAACCGAGTTCATAGTCGATGTTGACTCTAAAATCGCTGGCTCTAAAATCGTTTGTTCTAAAATCGCTTGTTCCAAAATCGCAGAAATATATGTTTAACTCCTTTTTTAGTAGAATTGGTATGCTGAATTTCACACTCCTATCTAAAACTGATTTTCAGATATGGCGTGGAAATGACCTAAACTCTCAACCACCCCCATTTAACTCCCTTAGTGATTGAATTTCTAAAATCCATGAAATAAATGTTTAATTATTTTTTTAGTAAATTTGTTATCCTGAATGTCATACTCCTACGCAAAACTGCTGCAGAGATATGGAGAAATGACCTAAATCTTTCGAACCTCCCATTTAACCCCCGTAGGACTGAATTTTCAAAAATACTCTCTTAGTGGGTACATATCTTCCAAATTTCGTAGTCCTAGGAGCAGCGGTTGAGACTCGGCGTTGATTCTGAGTCATGAGGACATGCTCTTTTATAAGTATAGAGATGTATAAAATCGCCAAAGGAGCGAAAAAAGAGCAAAACTGAAACTCCACCGTAAATTGTCAACCATTTATTTAAATTCTGCCTTAATTTTTAAGTAATATTATAATTAATCTTTATTAATATTCGCTGTTAATTTTAAACTATACAACATATATTTTTTTCTCTTAATTTTCTAAATAAACTTATAGTGGTTAGAAAGAAATAGGCAATGTTAATGATGATAAAGATGATAATTATTCTTATAACGATGACAGCAGTGACGAAGATGAAGACCTTGAAAATGCACAATGCGAAATAATTTTGAAATAATAGTTTAAGTTAATGTACTTTTTAGCACTTATTTTTCATTATATTCAGCACTTATTTTTATTATTATATATAGCACTTATTTTTCATTATTATATATAGCACTTATGTATAGCACTTACTTTTCATTATAATATATTTTTTGAAAACTCAAAATGGAATGTATTCACTTTTTCTTTCGTTTACCTGTTTGCTACAGTTAGCTGACCTGTTATTGCTAATTTATGCCTATTATTATATTATTTTCAATTATTTATTATTATCAACTACGACGTATTTTCATACTTAATTTTATTGCTTGCTTACTTCTTTCTAGATGTTAGCATTAATTTAGAAACGGAATTGGTGTCTGGCTAATTAATTATGGTTTGTCTGATACCCAAAGAATAACATATTTAAATTTGAACTGTGTGTAGATGACGTGTTTGACGTGTAGATGATTTATTTTTTACCTATAAATCAGAGTCTGGCACGGTCTTAAAAACGTTGAAACCGTCTGGCATTAATGGCTTAATATCACAAATAGTTTGCAGAAACAAATGTTATAAACAAAACTCATGTTATCAAAATTTAATGTTGTAATTTTTTCACCTGCATTGCCCTTACTCTCACAAGTAAACACAACATCTTCTGCCAGCCAGACCGTCAAATAAGGTTATATAAGTTTATTCAGATAATTAAGAGAAAATATTTACTAAATTATTTAAAAGTTAAGAGAGAATATTAAAAAAAAGTTAATTCACTAATGGGGTTAAATGCAGGTTCGAACGTTTTAGGTCATTTCACCATATCTCAGCAGCAGTTTTAGATAGGAGCACAAAATTCAGGATAGCAAATCTACTAAAAAAATAGTTAAACACGTATTTCAGCGATTTTAGAAATTCACCTACTAAGGGGGTTAAATGGATTGTCAAACGTTTTAGGTCATTTCACCGTATCTGAGCAGCAGTTTCAGGTAGGAGCATGAAATTTAGGATACTAATTCTACTAAAGAATAATAGTTAAACACGTGTTTAAAGCAATTTTAGAAATTCCCCCCCTAAGGGGGTTAAACAAAGGATATGAACTCGATTATGGAAGATTAGACGAATAAGACAACTATTGCTGATTTTTTATTAGATATTTTGCGTAAGACATTTTTTAAAAGAAATTCATTTAATAAATTATAAAGCTGAGGGATTTAGAATGATTGCGTCAAAATAACATATGTTTTTTCTGAATGTCATTTTGACGGTTTATGGACGCGGGTGCGTTATTGTGATCGGCGTATTTTTAGAATATTGAATTTTTACTTATGTTACCTTGTAGGCCAAGGTTAACTCGGGTGAAGCCTGGTGGTTCTGCTATATTAAAATTAATTTATTATTGTCATTATGTACATAAATAGAAAAACATTACTTATCATATTTTTACAAGCTTTTATTTAAAGTTTAAAATTTGTAAGTACTGCAGTTTTTTCTCACCTCCACTTCTATCCTATTTAGAATTATTTTAGAATATTATTTAGAATAATGTTTAATTACCTACCACCTAACCTGCATTGTAGTCGACACATTGTGCACCCACGCAAAGTCGGGACGGGCGGCTATTCATATATATATATATATATAATATATATATATATAGAGAGAGAGAGATAGGTACTTTTATCTAAAGCAAAGATCGTTGCTTTGGCAACAATTACGGCTTTATTGTGTATTGAAAGTAGCCAAAGCACTACAAAAGCTGCAAACTCTCATAATAGGTGCTTTCTCTGCCAGATTTAAATCGTTTCTGGCAGTAATTTAGCAACCGAATTTCGGTCTGGCAAATTAATTATGGCTTATCTGATAGCCAAAGTATAACATACTAAAATTTCAGCTATGCTAAAATGACGTGAATTTGACACCTCATTTTGCCTATAAATGAGGGTCTGGCACGGTGTTGGCAACGTTAAAACGGTGCCAGACTAATAACTTAATATCACAAATAGTTAGCAGATTCAAGTTTTATAAACAAAATCCATGCTAAAATGACGTAATTTTGTCACTTTTTTACCTGCATTGCCCCTCCCCCCACAGGTAAACGCAACCACTTTCACCAGCCAGACCGCCCGCATTCGTACTACACAATAAAGACGGAGAATATACAGAAAAATGAGCCATGCTAAAATCGTGTGACGAAAACGTTGCTAGCTCTTAGACTATAAGCACTCGACAGCAGAAATATTCCGTGGATGAGAAGTTTCTTCCCCCTTGTGAGAATAGGCAATACGATCACCATCGCGTTACCATCACGCTCTATGATAGCGCAACCAACGAAATACATGCTCGGTACATGACTTTTAAAACGTCACACGGAGTGGATTGCCCACAGAGTAAGGAGATTTAAACAGAGACCCAACTTCGGCTGAAAAGAGCGACTGCAGCGGATGACTTAAAACATAAATCATCGCCTTGCCGATTTTTATCTTCATGATTTCCGTTTAATTGTAACCCTATTCTGCTCTACGTCTTTTGCTGTTGTCATTTGCACAAGTGCAAATTTTCGGCGTTCGATATTTGATTTTTGGATTGATTAATATTTATTATTAAAATAATTCTTTGAAGATCAAATAGGTCATTATAATTCTTCAAAATGTAAGTTGTGATTTATTTTCATGTGTTATTTTTGTTCTTATTTTTCAAGTATGAAATATTTATATATACATTCAGTGTTGACAGATTTTTGCCAAAACGTCATGTTAAGGCTCACTGTGGAGACACGAAAAGATTTTGTTTTTCGTCTGTCTGTTTGCCGTAAAATTGGTCCTATTAGGTTGATTTTTAGTAGGTATATTGGCGAGGTATCCGGAATTAGCTGTATAGTTTTTGGTTAAATTTGGTTCATTCGTTCGGAAAATATAGAACATTTTTTTAGGTAATAATGCTTTCCTATGGAGATGCAGACGATTTTTCGAAATTCATTTTTATCTGAAATGAAAATGGAACATTTGCATAATGGATTTAGACGTAAAATTATAAATGCTAAATTTTCGATATGGATTTCCAATAGTTTTAAAATTTTGCCGATAAATTTAATAGAATTTAGAAATTAATTGCTTAAAATATTTGAAAATGTTTTTGCACCTGTTCGAGAAATATAAACATCTTATTTTCATATTTGTTACAATTTTTAAAAGCTTTTTTTTAATTATTTTTTATTTTTTTATTTTTTTTAATCAAAACGAATGTAAATTTAATGAAACTACGGGGGGATGAATACTTGTTTATTTTAAAAAAATAAAAGAATAAGTAATTCATCAAAATTTCTGAATACCATTGTATGACATCGTGTTTAATTTAGTGATTTTAATTTCTGGAACATTTGAAGAATTTTATATGCTTATAAATCTGCATGCAATTGAAAAAATAATAATTGCGGATTGTACGATGTTAATGTTAAATGATTTCCAAAATGAGATTTAAAAAACAAGCAGCAACAAGCAGTCGCCGTTTTTTCCCTTCCCTCATTTGTCGCTAAGAAAGCGATATATAGCCGTATTAGAAACCTCACTTCTGTTATGGCCGTAGTTTCTGCGTCACCCGCAGCAATCGCCACTGTCTATGTGTAATCCCATGTTAAAGAAGTTGCCATTGCAGTGTATGAGAGTTGATTCTCCGTTTAAATCTCCTTACTCTGTGGGATCGCCTTTACACGACGATTGGCACAAAACGATGGGCGCGCCGCGTTGCACTAATCCAGGACTACACTACATACCGGGCTTGCTCATTCATTATGATGACGTCACAAAAGGTGGCTGACTAGGAGGAAAGACATACAGCGATTGGCACAAAACGATAGGCGCATTGCTTTGGACCAATCGCTGGTCGCGGTCAGCCACCATTTGTGACGTTTTGAGAGTGAATGAGCAAGCCCGGTATCTAGTGTTGCCTTGACTAATCGCCGTGTAAAGATAATTCACTCCCTGTGACGTTCTAAACGTCATGAATCGACTGTGTATTTCGTTGGTAGTGATGAAAGTGTCCTATCCAATTAGTTTATCTATTGTTCAGCTTTACTTCTTTTATGTGTAGTTTAATGTATAGAACTAGAACACCAGCAGGTGTCATTTTAACAGTGGCATATCCAGAGGGGGGAAGGAGGTGATGTGTATACCATTATTTTTGAAAAGAAAATTTTCCACTTATTCAATGGCAGCATTTCTGGGATAAATAAGTTAAAAATCTTTGGAAGAAAATATTGGTATCCATATTTCACCTCTGGCTATGCCACTATGGCGAAATGACACTGCCGGCATTCTAATGTTAAAATAGAAGTAGAGAGAAAGTGGACCCAAGAAGATTGTGTTTTAGACACGTCAATCAGAACTGGATATTGGAACATAGACACGTTAAATCACTTTTATCCCTACATGCATAAAATATTTAGGTATTCTTAATCACATTTTGCAAGAATGTCATTTTCTTGTAAACACTAAGATTTTTTTATCATATATATATATGTTACGGTTAATATGATTATTCCGGTCATTATTAATAATAACCGGGCACAAATGCCGGTTATTATTAATAATGACCGGATTAATAATATTGACCGTAACATATATATATATATATATATATATACAGGGTGATTATAAAAAGACTATCCCGATATATGAGCCCCTAACTATCATACCGTTCATAGAAACTGAATGAAACTTTTGTTTAAAGTATTTTGAGGTATGCGCTCAAGAATCATATGAAAGACAACAGTTAAATTCTAACAGTTACGGTTACAGTGACAAATTTTCGAAAATTTCAAATGGCAACACCTACTTTTTTTTATTGGAATGTGATCTTCATAGTGAAAAACCATAAAAAGCTTTGGAACGGTACCTGTAGCACGAAAATCGCCGGCGCTAGACAGACTAAGAAGAATAGTGAAAACAACCAATAAGGACAGAGAAGCAACAGAAAACAACACGACGACACTTTACACACGACGACACTTTACATGCAGCAGATGGTGGATAGCACTGAACAATAAAGTGTTTTACTTTCTGTTGCTTCTCTGTCCTTTATTGGTTGTTTTCACTTTTCTTCTTAGTCTGTCTAGCACCGGCGATTTTCGTGCTACAGGTACCGCTCCAACGCTTTTTATGGTTTTTCACTACGAATATCACATTCCAATAAAAAAAAGTAGGTGTTGCCATTCGAAATTTTCGAAATTTTGTCACTTTAACCGTAACTGTTAGAATTTAACTGTTGTTTTTCACGTGATTCTTGAACGCTTACCTCAAAATACTTTAGGCCAGAATTTCATTCAGTTTCTGTGAACGGTATGACAGTTATGGGCTCATATATCGGGATAGTTTTTTTATAATCACCCTGTATATCATAGTTCCTTATTTAAACTGATTTTTCAGATACGGAAATCTGATCATCGGATAGCAATAGACTAAAATTAAATCTGTAATCCATCTTTCTAATCTATGTCTAAAATGCATAAATTCATAATTGAAAGATTATAAAAACAGTTATCCATGTCAGAGGACACGGGATGTTAGTTATTTAAAACATTCATCACCGGCCGAAAAGTTTCTCCAATAAATCCATATACAAAAGTTAATATTTAAGTTGAAACAAGAAAGAAAAATCATGCATAAAGCATAGATTATGAAACACTTTCCAACACTAATAAAATACTTTAACAAACCATCGCTGTTTAATAAAGTAAATAAGGTATCTAAGTAAACATTTCAGACAAACACAAAACACATTTGAAAACCAGATTTCAGTAATTACCATCCACAGCTGGAAAAGTACTCCAATTCTTTTCTGCAGCCCTGTATATAATTTATATATTTATATATATTCTATAGTATGCTGCAATTTATTTTAGTAATAAAATACATAACAGAGTTGAAAATTCATCTTCAGCAGTTTCTACCAATACCGGAAATATACTTGAATTATTTTGAACAGCTTTGTATATTACCTTAAACTTTTTATACACGCAACATATTAAGCTATAGTTTAATTCAGGCAAATACACGCTGAATTCACACTACCAGAAATTATCATACATAGGCAGCCATGTATTCAGTTCTTTGCAAGACCCTGCACATGATTTTATTTATATTCTACAAACCTTTCTTGATACACTAAATATATTTCACATTCAAAATGCATAACTCGATTAAAAACCCACTTTAATCAATTTACTCTGATGCACCGTAATGCTTACGAATTTGTTTGTGTAGCCCTGTATATGATATGTAGCAGTTATACATACCTCTTAGCATTCAAAATTTAGTTAAACGCACACCTTACTAAAATCCCACTTAAAATTATAGCTTATAAACAATATTTCGGACACAGTACTGTACCCGAACTATTTTGTGTGTCCCTGTAAATGGACGATAAATGCTATGCACATAACAAGTATCCTGTAGTAAACCTCAATAATGGATATCAGTTTCATTTTATTTGATTTGGCGTACATAATTAAAATACGCTGCAAACAGTTATTACCCCGTAGATCATTATGTAAAAGTGTACTTTTGTGTGGCACTGTAAATGAAAGAAAAATCTTTACACTCCTTATTCTACAGAAAACATGTCTTAGTGCATCTCAGAAATTGATATCAATTTCATTATATTTGTAATAGTGTAACATGGTTAAAATGCGCTGCAAACGCTTTTCCACATTAAACCATAATGTAATGGGATTCTTTTCAGTTTCCCTGTAAACTAATTATAAGTGCTAGACATACCATGTTCGATAGTAAGCCTCTTGTGTTGTATTTCAGTGACATATACCAATTTCAATACATTTGAAATAGTGTCACATCATTAAAATGCATTGCAAATGATTTTTTCCCGTAGACCATAATGTGACGATATTCTTTTGAGTGCCCTTGTAAATAAGTATAAGTGTTACACACTTCATTTTCAATAAGGAACATGCTATAGAAACCTCAATAACATATATAAATTGCATGACTATCCGGATATATTTACGCTAGTTAGAGCATGGACAGACAGAAAGACGGCAGATAGACAGACAGACAGAGAGACGGCAGACAGATAGACAGACAGACAGACAAACCGAATTCATAAACACTTCTCAATTATGTTGGAAAGTGGTAAAAATCTACCAGATGTCAATGCGATCAACATTTATCGTTCAAGTGTAATTTTTTTAAAGTACGGTTGCCGCGCTATATCTTCTAGACTGTGTATACCATGGGCAATAAAATTTGATTGGTTGAGAAAATTTTAGACGAAAATTGGCTATGATGTCATAAACTCACGCACAGTTTTTTTATCGGTTATTAACAGGAAAAAAGTTTCCAAATTTAGGAGATTTTTTCCTTTAATGGCAACCTAGCTATTGTATTTAGTTATTGGTTTGGCGCAGGCTTGAAACCAACCAAAAAGTCGCCAAACAACGGTGCGTGAGTGTAATCCATCTGTACCCAAAAATTAATCGCCAGGATTTTTGGCGAGGCTGCTGTTACGCGACCTACGTTATATATGGCTGATTCATGACTTTTAAAACGGCGATTGGTACAAAACGATGGGCGCAGCTCATTGTACCAATTGTCGTGCAAATATGATCCACTTCTTGTGACGACGTTTTAAACGGCATGAACCGACTGTGTATAACGTAGGTCACGGCGCGGTGGTCGCAGAGCTATTGCTTGTTGATTTTTCTTAATCGCCGAATTGAACCGCGACCTACGTTACACACCGCCGGTGCATGACGTTTAAAACGTCACAAGAAGTGGATCATTTTTAGACGATTGGTGCAAAGTGGCGCGCCCCTCGTTTTGCACTAATCGCCATCTAAAAATGATCCACTCTATGTGACGTTTCAAACGTCATGCGCCGACCGTGTATAACGTAGGTCGTGATTGAACCGGGACCTACGTTATACACGGCCGGTGCATGACGTTTAAAACGTCACATCGAGTGGATCATTTTTACATGGTGATTGGTGCAAAACGGCTCGCCTACCGTTTTGCACCAATCGCTGTGTAAATGATATGTGTGTGTGATCCACTCCATGTGACGTTTTAAACGTCATACACCGGCGTGTATATCGTAGGTCGCGATTGAACACGTCCTGGCAAGTACCGCAAATTTCTGGAAGGTGGTTTGCCATAGAATGGACAAAAACTTTATTCTAATCATGCGCCCTGTGCATATGTTGCCTCTGTCTCATAAAGGCAGATTAGATAAATGGCGTCGGTGCCTGATACAACTTAAGAAAACATATTTTATTTTCTAATTCGTAATAAACTGCTTCAATATTGAAACGTAACAACAGGTGTTAAAATTAACCCACAAGCCTAGCTTCGTTTAACAGTGGTAAGATGTTGATAATCCTGATTCTGTACCCTGTTTCGATATCGAAGGAAGCCGTTGGTTCTCACAGAAAAAAAAAATAGGGAAAAGCATTGTTGCCATGGGAACCATATTGTTGTTTCCGACACCAACGTAACTTTTTGACTTCAAAGCCATTCTGACAGTGCTCAGAATCAGGCCCAAAATCTACGGCATCGAAGTTAAATCTCCAGAAGCCTTGTAAACGTAGAGCTAAAAAAATGATCGATACCAGAGCCATTTTTCGATATCACAGCCTTATCAACAATCTTTAAAATGAGACCTTAAAATAGTTCATCATGAGATTAAACACAGAAACAGATGTTTTATCAATTAATTTTATTCTGCTTTTAACATACTTTTGTTTTATATTCTTAAGATGAGCAATTTAAAACGAATAATGAATTTTTCTTGAAAAAAACTATTGCAGGGACCTAATTAAATATTTTGCTATTGTCAAAATAAGATTAACCAATCAGAAGCCTGCATTTTTGTGAAATTTTAGCATTATTTGAAAATTTAGGTAAATACAAGCTCCTGATTTGTTAATTTTTGTAATTGATTTGCAGGTTATTATCGTTCGATTGGCGAGATTTATTTCAACCTAACTAATGGCAACGACTCGAAATTCTTTTGCCTGCGTAATGTTTTCTGGAAAAGAGTTCTCATTAAATTGTGATGAAATGATAATATATTGAAGTTTTTTGTATAAGCTGATTAAAATGGATTGTGATAAAATAATATTTTTTATTAAGTTGGGTTAAAAAATATATCGTTGTGTTAGTCTGAGGCGAAGATATAGAATTTATATGGAACTTTGTACTGTGACTGATGATTATTTTCAGATTGACCTGATTCGATTGTATGAGGGACATGTAAGTAAATTTTGATTATTAAGTTCAGTGTATTTCATTAATGATTTTGAAACGTTTATTTTTTAACATTAATATCCTCCTGTTTTTTTCCACTTGAAATTATAGATGATTAAATCATCACTAAATGTTCAACATAATAATCTATTCTCTGCCGTTAGTGTTCCAGATATGGAAATGTTATATTAGATATACGCAGTTTTTATTTTTGATGGCAAGAAATTACGCCTGAAATACTCGATCGCACCAATAGAACTCGGATGTTCAGTATCATGAAGATGTTTTAAATTTCTTACGAGGGGGGGGGGGGGGGGGCTAGGATTAAAAAGTTCTTTTGTAATATTTTTATATTTGAATTGGAGTGAAGCTATAACTGAATGATTTTTTTATGATCAAAGAAATGTCTGTGTTTGATATATGAAGTGAGAATCGGAACAGGTATGTTACACTCACGCACCGATGTTTGGCGACTTTTGATTGTCGTGTTTTCATAGCCCGCGCTAAAGAAAAAGCCAGGTTACCTTTAAAGGTAAAAATCCTCAAACTTTGGCGACTTTTCTCCTTTTTATAACAATAAATAAATAAATAAAAACTATTCGTGAGTGTAAGACATCATAGCCTGAGAAAATTTGAATTTTATATACTAATGACTAGTATTTACAAAATTTCATTTATTTTTAATGTTTTAGGACCAGTAACTTTCTACTGGAATGCTTAATCAGTCAATGTCCAGTAATAGATTCCCCGTGTGGCTATTACTAAAAATGTAGCTGTAGTAATGGTCATAGTGTATAATTTTTTTTTATTTAACTGAAAATCTCTGTAATAAAATTTAATTTCTAAATTGCACTGAACAAAATATAATAATATGTATATACGATTAGTTATGGCAAAATGGATCCGTAAAATAAATATAACTATGTATAATGATTTTAATAAGCAATCTTTTTTTGTTTTTGACTGAAATTAGTCTGCAAAATTTATGCTAAAAATACATATTTTTGTTTTCAACTTAGTAATTTTAGCAAAAAAGCAAGTTAATGAAAATTTGGTATTGCAAAAGAATAAATTACTCGGGACAAAAAATGTTTCAAAGAAATTGCTCTTCTTTTATAATTTTAATTTAATTAATGTATTATCTCACTTTTCGAAAAGAAAATGAGATTTTTACCACAATACAAGAAATTTTTTCGTTAAAATATTTAAATTTTGCGAACTCTAAAATTTAGACATGTTTTGATTAGTAATATCCGATGGACAGCCAATTTTTTTGAACATCTTGGGTTTTTGGTTGTGGAATGTTTATTTTCATCATAGGTGCTTATGATTTCTTGATCTCAATAGCAAAATATGAGTGATACACCCATAATTTAGACTTAACAGTAATTTTTATTTCAGTACATATTTTTGGTTTTATTATATTTCTTATATTATAAAAAACATCATCGCATGATTGTATAACAATATTAACGAGATGAATAAGTGTTGGAGGATTTTGGGGGTTAAAATGTAGCATTAAATTCCTTACCGTTCCTTGTCCTTGATGCTGCTTTTTAAGTTTGAAATTGTCTGGAAATAATTATTTTAAGAAGAGTAGTTCTATTGAATTTTTTTTTAACAAAAGTGGAAATATTGTTTTATATAAATATGTAACATAAATTGGGCTGCACACATTTTTTACGGTTATTTCTTTTAAACCGTCATCATGTTTTATTCCTGACCGTTCCTCTCGTGTGGATAATCGGCCGTCATAAAATCAAGCAAGAAAGCAAACCCTACCGTTCCTATTGCTAAAATTATGCAGAACATCACTCCAGATGCAGCCATAGTCTTGCAACTTTTTTTCTTATGCAGAACTATGCTAGAAAAAAAAAATGACTGTCGTTCTTTGACAGGAAATTTTCTGCAGAATTTAAATCGGCGTTTAAATATAAATTTCAAGCTATGTGACCTTATTAGTAGTCTTACCATCCCGAAGATTTATTCTTAAAATTTTAGAGATAAATTAAAAGAATTTTGTAACTTAGTTCAATAACTATTGCTTAAAAATCAATGAATATTGTGGCTACTACATAGGCTTAACATGACCTGCCTAAAAATAGGTGGTAACTTTCGTTACCGTCCGTTTTCTAATTCACTATTAAACTGATCGTAAGGTGTCTCGCAGTGATAGTACAGTATTAAACATTAATGCAGAACAAGAATATGTTCAATTATAGCAACAAGAAAATTTAAAACTACAAGTTTGAAATGCTATTTTATTAAGTTGAATTTCACCAGTTTCTTATTCTTGAAAGTTAAAATTATGAGAGCATGCCTCAGATACATCAAAGTGGCTTTGAAGAAATGTACACACAAGTTTTGATTTTGTAATGTCAATTTGAATAGTACGTATTAAGCGACTTCAGATTAATTGCAGATAGGAAATGATGGCGAAAAACGAAATTGTCCTCATTAACTGGAGATACGCCTTAAGCAGAGATCCATTAACGAGAGTCCACTAAACATTATTTGAAATACATTATAAGGACTGTATGCTATTTCAAAATATTCAAAATATAGGTTAGATGTGCCAGTAATGGACCACCTTCAAAGTTTTTGGTTTATAAAAAAATAACCAATAAAAATTTAGCTTTTTATATATTTTTTCATTATTCCCACTCCATGTTTTATAATCTGGGTTATTGTTGACACTCTTAATTAAACCAATCAGGAAGCAGAAAATAATGTTTCACAGTTCCACTGTTTTTCTGTGAAAATATTAATGAACATGCTAAGAGGTGGCTTCACTTAATTAATTTATATCTTTTTTTATTTTCTTGAAAAAATTGCATGTTTTTGTTTTAATAGTAATAGAAAACTTTGAATTTTATATTTTAACGGCTATTTACAAAATTTCATTTATGTTTCAGATTTTAGGATGATGGCCCATTACTGGAATGCTTAATTAGTCAATTTCCAGTAATGGACACCCCATGTTTTCGTTACTAAAAAAGCAATTTTAGTAACGTTCATAGTGCATAAATTTGTTTATTTAACTGAAAAGCTAAGTAATCAAATTTAATTTTTAAAATTGCACTTACCAGAATGTAATAACAATATATATATCTATTTTTTATAAATAGCAGATTTTATTAATTTCACGTAATTAATAATTTTTTTAAGATTGTAATCAAATTATTTTTTTAACCATGCCTTGCATACTTTATAATATGGCAATCAACATCCAATTAGGAAACAGAGAATAATGTTTAAGGGCACAGGAAAATGAGGAGCTCATGGGGCTCATGCTCTCCCCATTTAAATAAGGACAATTTTTTAAGACACATAAGTTATAAAAAATCTATTTTCTATCTTAAATGTCTGATTTTTCATCTCTGACAAAACAACTAGCGCATACATTAAAAATAAAATACAATTATAGTAGCAATGAAACTTGTAAATCTGCAGATCAGGGGGCTCAAATCTCAATTCTGCAATTTATTTTGAAAAAAAATTATTTAGTATTTTAAAAACATTCAACCCATAGTTTCATTTATTTGATTTTTTTATATAAATTACTAAAAGTAATTTATCAAGCAGTTTTAGGAAGTTTAAACTATTAAAAATAATAGTAAATAAAATTCCATGCAATAGTACTCAGACTTATTTTTTTAGATTTTTTTTAATTAACCCTTCTTTCCCCCCTCCTCCCCAATGTCTCAATAATTTGATAAATGTAATTCTTTGAAATTTAGTATTTTAAACCTTCTATCTGAAATAATTAAAATATTGAACTTGTGATAGGGACAATTAATATAAACAGTGAATTATTCTCTTAAATATTTTATTAATTATTGATATCCTAAATGTTAAATTTATTTAAAAATTACTATTTTATTTCATTAATATGCTTTCTTTAAATTCTAGTTTTAAATACAATCATAATATCAATTATCTATTACTTTTTGTGGGCTGTCCATTACTGGACCAGAGAGTGTCCCATTACTGGAACAGAGGGTGTCCATTACTGGAATTTAGGGTGTTTTGATATATCTCTGTTATTTACAATTAAATTTCGATTCACATTGGGAAATGTTACTATGAGCATGATTATATATTGTTGGTAGATTAATATAATATTAAAAAAAAGTGGAATATAATAATTATAACTATTAATTAAAAAATACTTTTTAAAGAAATTCCTTAAGGGTGTCCATTACTGGCACATCTACCCTATTTGCGTTATTGTGATACTTAAGCTCGTTCCCTATTGAAAATGAGTTGCATGGCATCAATAGTTATTGTACTGGGCCGCGGAAAGAAAATCAAGTAACATTAAGGGGAGGTTACTCTTAATCGGCCCGAAAAGTAGGTCCACTTTGGGATTGTTTTCCATAGAAAGAATAAAGTAAGACGAAAAATGAATTCACCTATTTATTCTTCATAGTGTTTACTATAAAAATAGTTTTATTATATAATTACTATTAACAGTGATGTAGATTTTTTCAATTGCATATGGATATGCTGTACGCGCATCACCCTACGCAAAATGTTTAGATAACTTATTTGTTGGGGGAGGGGGGTGAGCAGTTAACTTTTAGTGAAATTATACAAAAATTTCCATAATGGTAAGTTGAAAAAAAGTGTCATTTTTCGCCTTTTTTATTTTCTTTAACTTAAACATGTCTTTATTTTATTATTTATTTATTTATTTATTTATTTATTTATTTTTTACAAATGAACGTATTTATAGTCCAACAAAATAACGTGTTTAAGGTTTTACTAATGAAAAATGGTATACAAATTTTTTAGTTAAACATTGTATTTTGCAACTTGCAGTTAGTCCGCGATACCTGGATTTATACCTCCGAAGCAAAGAATTTAGCACGTGTACAGCTTTGTCCAGCCTGTTCCCGTATACTTAATTTTCAGCCGGTCTGCTTTCACTTGACTGTAACTTCTTAAATACGGTACACTCCCTTAAATCCGCGTATCGTTGCAGATGTAAACAGTGAAATTTACAGTTAAGTCATAGGAAAAAATCAAGATCGCGCTGAAATCAGCGGCGATCGCAATGTTTTTTTTACTAATTTTTTTTTCAATCATTTTCTTTTGGCTATTACAACTATTTAATTACCGTAATTTCCGGCCTATAATCCGCGGATGAAATATTCATGTTCCGACCCGGAAATTTTATTTTATAAAACGTTACTTTCTAAATCGCGGTAAATATTTGACTTCAAGCATTTAATAAAATTTCTGGGTCGAAACATAATTGTTTCATCCGCAGATTATAGGCTGGAAATTACGGTACTAAAAATTATGTTACTTCTGATTTTGGATGCCAATTAGCGTATCTACAGTAAAAGTTCTCCAAATTGCAGGTCCTACACATCATTCACGAGTAAACTGTAACCGAACTGTTTTTCTTGTGTTCATTTCCCCAATTTTCAATATATATTTTTTCAGTATGTCTATGCATTTTAATATAATTCTGTTTAATATGACCGAACTTAAGCTTTCTCTTGAAGAAAATATGAATTTATTTCCAAAAATTTCAAGATGACGCTAATATGAGTGGTGATCGCGATTTTTTAAGACATTTTTTAATTAAGCATTTTTGTTTTTTAAATCTACATATACTTGAAATAAAATTTCATTATTTTAGAACTCTGATGTAAACTATTTTCCTATCAGAGATAAAAATACGACGAACAGTAGATTCCCCACAATACCTGTAACTGTTGAAGCCGTATTGTTTATATTTACATTTTTGCTTTCGATTCCTTCATATTCATTTTTCGCTTTTAATATGTAATTATTTTTATTTTTTCGTAATTTTGTAAGTAATATGGCTGATTTCAATCTTTCTAATGAAAAAAAATAGGAAAAGAAACACATAAGTTTGACTATAATTCAAAAAGTAGAGATATTAAAAGAAAAGCTAGATTCTGGTTTATCTACTCGTTTTTAGCTCACAGGCTATCAAAGCCTGAGAGCTTATGTGCCCGCCCGTTCTGTATGTATGTATGTATGTATGTATGTATGTATGTACGTATGTACGTACGTAACGCGATAACTCTTGACAGAAATAACCGTTTTGCTTCCAATTTTGTTTATAGGTTCCTTGTGATAAGGCGCTTCCCTGATTAGTTTTGGGTATTGATTGTTTAACTATAAAGGGGGGAACGGGGGGGCTAACCCCCTTAATTAAGATAAATGGTTTTTTCATGCAGAATTGTCCAATTTTCTTCAAATTTTGTATATAGGTTCATTGTGATAAGGTTCTTTCCGGATTAGTTTTGGGGGTTCATAGGTTAAGTATAAAGGGGCTAACGGGGGGGGGGAATCCTCCCCCTTAATTTAGATAAATGAATTTTTCATGCAGAGTTATCCGATTTTCTTCCAATTTTCTTTATAGGTTCCTTGTGATAAGGCGCTTCCCTGATTAGTTTTGGGGATTGATTGGTTAACTATAAAAGGGGAGGAACGGGGGGCTAACCCCCCTTAATTTGGATAAATGGTTTTTTCATGCAGAATTATCCAATTTTCTTCAAATTTTGTATATAGGTTCATTGTGATAAGGTTCTTTCCTGATTAGTTTTGGGGGTTCATAGGTTAAGCATAAAGGGGGTAACGGGGGGGGGGGGGGTTAATCCTCCCCCCTTATTTTAGATAAATTATTTTTTTCATGCAGAGTTATCCGATTTTCTTCAAATTTTGTATATAGGTTCATTGTGATAAAGTTCTTTCCTGATTAGTTTTGGGGGTTCATTGGTGAAGTGTTAAAGGAGGGAAACGAGGGCTACCCCCCCTCCCTTAATTTTGATAAATGGGTTTTTCATGCAGAATTATCCAATTTACTCCAAATTTTGTATATAGGCTCATTGTGGTAGGGCACTTCCCTGATTAGTTTTGGGGGTTCACTGGTAAAGTATAAAGGGGGTAACGGGGGGGGGGACTAACCCCCCTTAATATAGATAAATGGGTTTTTTAAGCAGAATTATCCGATTTTCTTCAAATTTTATATATATGTTCATTGTGATAAGGCGCTCTCTGATTAGTTTTGGGGGTTCTTTGGTTAAGTATAAAGGGGGGACGGGGGGCTAACCCCTCCCTTAATTTAGATAAATGGATTTTTCATGCAGAATTAGCCGATTTTTTCAAATTTTGTATATAGGTTCATTGTGGTAAGGCGCTTCTCTGATTAGTTTTATGGGTTCATTGGTTAATTATAAGAAGGAGAAACGGGGGATGGTTCCCCCCTCTTAATATATTGTCGATTTCTTCATTTTTCGAGGGTTATATCAAATTCTTTGAAATAAGAATATAATTTACAGTTAGTGTGAATAGCCTGTGAGCTCAATGCCGTCAGTTTAACTGGGCAGTTTTCTTTTATTTGGCATAATCTTGATGAAATAAGCCGAGAACGGTATACGACATAAAGAAACTAAAATAACAAAACAAAAAACTTAAGCGGACAACACAATTTTGCCCATGTTCACAAAATATAATGTGAAGAAATGAATGAAGCTTGTAAAAAATTTAAAAAAACATACATCCTTTTATAGTGAGTTTTCATTGAATAAAACTAGAAAAAATGAGATTTCTTCATTATGTATATTTAGTACTGCATCCTCAATTATGACACTTCACCTTATTTTTAATATTTTAATCTATTTTTTATCTATTTTTATCTATTTTTTAAATTTTAATCTATTTTTAAAATATTTTAATATGTCATTATTTTAATTATTTTAATATTTTACTTTATTGTAAGCATTCATTATATTTTTCAATGCTTTACTACATTCAAATTACTCTGTTTTAAAAATATAAACAGAAAAATGACCAGAAATCCGCAAAATTCTAAAATTCGCACAGCTTTTTGTTCAAAGCTGTGTTGATTTTAGGGAATCCAATGTATTTCGAATTTCATCTACACGTTCTAGGGGCATATTCTGCACACTACAGTGATTGAAAAAATGTTTAAAAAAATTGCATAAACGGTGACCCTTTTATAACGTCAGTGATCGATCATTGCTTGAAGTTAATTCAAAGCTTATTGAACAATTCAAAGCGGAATGAAATTTTACATAGCTGCGAAATCATCTAATTTCGTACCACTATTTGCAAATAGAAACATTTGCTTTATTTAATGATAGAAATTTGCGATCAAATAAAACGGATTATTGTTTGAAAATAGTGATACTTAAAAATCAGTAGGTATGAAAGCTGTGAGTTTTAGCGTGGCTCGTGGAAACTGAGTTTAACGTACAGTCTCCGTACTCTTTCGTAAAAATGGTACCGATATAATATGAAATTTAAATGTCTTAGAAAAGGTAACTACAGCATGTTTGCTATTAAATGTGGTATGTGTAGTTTATTTACATGGCTGAGCAGAATTATCTTTTTATGAACGGTTATTGTTTGAAGTGTGTTTTAATAATTGTATAATCTGTTATAAAAAGAAAGAGAATGCCCCATAAATTTAAATATACGATTTAGCGCAGAAAAAAAGTAGCCACTCGACTGAAAATTACCTTTCAATGTACGTTTAAAGATAATATACTTAGGGGGTCTTCTTCATACTGAAATTATACCACACTCTGAAATTTTCAATTAGAACACCTAATTTTGATTTTTTTTTTTTTTTTTTTTTTGGGGGGGGGGGGGGGCAAATTTTACCTTAGGATACCAAACGGAAAGTTCCATGTGCTAAATTCATTTATTATCGTTCCAAAGCTCATTACAATGGGGGTTGGTTTTTAAGAATAACTCGGAACTACTTGGTTGAATGATTAGCAATTTTGAAGCTTTTAAAAATAAATTTCTGTTAAAAGAAACATATAGGTTATTTTTTTTTTCCAAAATTAATTTTCATGCTCTTTTCCTTTTTTGAATTATTGTATGGGAGTTGTTCAGAATAGTTTTTCTTTTTTGAAGGGTGCAAAAACTTACCATCCCCCATTAATACCTCTAGTAATGACTGAATATGGGAATTATACTAGAATTCTTATTTCATATTTTAATATTTTTGTATGATGCTACTCTCATTGATAAATTGATAATTATTTTTTCAATTGCGTGAAGTTCAACATGATTACGGCTGTAGTACGCATCAAATTAACGAATTATACTTGTTTCAAGTTTGAAATTTTAGATTATTTTGGAGGGACTCGGCAGGTGTTTTCATCTGCAGGAAGTTACGTGTAGGTTCCAGTTATAGTGATTGCCGAATTACTTAGTTATATTTTATTGTAATGTAATTTTTTTACACTTGTGCACGAAGATTTTTTCAAAATTGTTTGTTTGACATATACAAGAATTCAGGGGGAAGTGATGATGAACGATTAATGAATGATTACACTAACATATATATATTTCTATATTTTTTTATATCTTTGATTTATGAGTTATCCGGAGAGGTATTTAATGTGTGGAAAGCCCCAAAAAGGTTCCATTTGAAATAATTTTTGAGTTTAATTTTATATTTAAAAAATTCATTAACTAGAAGTTATCCAGTTCCATTGAGGCTTTTTTGAGTGATGACGTTTTTCAGGACAGAACAATTGTATATTCGTATGAATTGTGAGTACATTTTAGAAAGTAAGCTTAAATAGTGAGACTAAGGAAAGTAAGCCACAGAGGTAGCAGTAGTAAATGTTATTGTAGTGTCCAACCGAAAAGTTTCGTTTTCGGCAAGAAAACTAAATCTTCGGCAGCCATCGTAACTGCAATTCCAGTAATTTGTATCTCCGTTTGTGCTTAAAAATGTGAAAATTTTGTAATAAGAACTCTTTGAAGAAATTAGAATATCAATAGGTTTATTTATATTTTCCATATGGAAGTACTTCGGTGAATATCTTATATTTTTCGTCATAAATTATACGTTTGAATTATTAAATTAATAAGAATGAATTATCTAATCATCTCTAAAAATGTGAATCTCTTTAAATAAAATTTTAGTTTACAGAAAAAACAATTAATAATTTTGATTTGGTTCCAATTGAGATTAAAAAACACAGTCAAATACAATTACTGGCATAACCATTTTTCAAAGATAAATTATTGTAATAAGTATATTTGCTTATTATAAGAATACCAATAATATAAATGTTTAACAGTCGAATTCATAGAACATGAATAAAATATACTTAAATTTAGACATTTATATAAATAATATACTTTTTTATTTATTAAATTTTATATTTCAACATTCACAGTTCATGGTTGCTTTCAGCAAAGCAAACATACTACAGTTCTTGACTCTAAAAATCGCTGCAGGAAACCGTTTCTCTGGAAACTCTTTGTCTTTTGGAAACTAAATAGAGAGATGGACTCCGAAGTGGAAATACATTTAATATCATTTTCTCAAATGTCTGAATCATTTGATTCAAAGCGGGTCAGTTGTTGCTCAACATTAAAAAAAGTTACCGTCGGAATTTCACAAAATTTGAATTTTCGGAATCAGAAAAATAAGGTACGTACATACTGCAAGTTTCGATTCAATACCTCCAATACTTTTCTTAATACTCGAGGATGAGTGAAAATGAAACTATTTCGTTGTCTGGGCTTTTCAAATCGGTAACTTTCTTTTGCGGTTTAAAAAAAATAGCCATATTCGGCGCACGCGCATAAAAATCTTTTAGTTCCACTGCCAAGGGATGCATTCTGTTCTAAAAAAAATTCCGACATGTGTCCCCGCTGCCTATAATACTGTGTACAGCAAACCTGCTACGCAAGCGCTGCAAAATTAGTTCCACTTCCAGTTTAGTTCAAGTTTCTATCACCAGGTAGAGCATTCCGTTCTAAAAAATCATCTTTCCAAACGAAACTCCGGCACTCGTTCCCGCTGCTTACGGTAACGCGTAGTAGGCGTGATGTGCACGCGCGGAAAATCTCTTGGTTCCTCTTTCCACCGTCAGGGCGTACCGAATTTATGTTTGAATTAGTTAGCTATATCATAATTAATTTATGTCAAGGTAAATGAACGAATTCCAGTTGAAATCGGGCCGGTAGAAACCTAGAAAATAAATCACCCTCCTGGATATTAATATTCATAAATGGTGGTAGCCAATGACAGAAAAAATGATACCGAAGTTTATTTTATACCTGGGAGACCTCGGAAGAATGTAAGAAAAGATTTCGTTTGAATCGGAACAAGATTATAGGCAAAATCTTTTAGTTACATTTTCCAGCCCATGGTTCCTCTGCTCTAAACGAAAAGCTTTCCGAACGATACTTCGGCGCGTGTCTCCGCTGGCGCTGCTTATGACACCGTATAGAAGGCGTGTTGCGCACGCGCTGAAAATCTTTTAGTTCCACTTTCCACAGACAAGGGGAACCAAATCTGTGTCTTAATTAGTTATCTATATATTAATTAGTTCATGTTAAATTGAATGAATGAATCAATTCTCGTTGAAATCGGGGCCCTTTCTTTGAATCGGACCAATTTTAAATATAAAATCTTTTAGTTTCGCTTCTCACCGCTATGGGGCGCACTCTGTTCTAAATAACTCTTTCTGATAGAAACTCATGCACGTGTCCCTGTTGCCTAGGACACCGTATAGCAAACATGATGCGCACGCGTTGCAAAACCTTTTAGTTTCACTTTCTACAGTCACGGTGCGCCAAATATGTATCTTAAATAGTTATCTATATCTTAATTAGTTGTTAAGTTGGATGACCTATTTCTCGTTGAAATCGGGCCCATAGAAACCGAGAAAAAAACCTGCCTGGTGATTAATTTTCAGAAAGAGTGGTAACCAAGGGCTGACAAAATGATACCGAAGGTTATTTAGTACCTCAGAAAAATGTTAGAAAAGGTTTCGTTTGAATCGGACTAATAATTAGAAAGTTCTGATTTTGGATTCAGGGGGGGGGGAGGAGGGAGTTCCGATCAGAGCATTAACGCGATATGTAAATTTCAACCAGACTCTCCCCTCAAAATTAAACCAACGACCTTAAAAAAATTAGGAATTATCATTAATTTTTGAAACAGAAACAAAATGACGTTTTATTTCTTTTTCTGTTTTGACATACAAGTACAGTAAGTTATCTTTGCAAATTTCGGAAATCAAATACATAAATCACGTCACGTACATGAAAAAACTCTAAAAATCGCATAAAACTAATCGCGAAAAATTCACAAATCTCTGTTAGACTTGTATAATCAGTTGACTTTTCATCTGCCAATTACAATTTCCTGGTTAGCTATCGGCTTTGCCTGCGATCCTCTCAGCTACCAATCACAATTGTCCTCCAACGGTATTTGACGTTCAACGGACGATTTGTGACGTCATTTGAATCAAAAAACGTTTCAAAACATGAAAAAAAAAAACCAATAAAAACACGCATAAAAAATCAAATGAAATAAATCTAGTAAAAAAAAATCCAAATCGGCATAATTAATAACTCGCCCTTCCCTTTTTAAAATCATGATTTTTTATTTGTAAAGAATTATCAACTCTCTCCAAACTAAAAAGAGAAAAAAATGATGATTCTGAGCATAACTGAGGCTGAAATGGAAGCAACCAACGAACCAATCAAGCATTATTGTAAAAATGTCTTACTTTCAAAGGACAAAATTCACCAAAAATTCAAAAATTGCTCTACGAATTTTGTATGAACTTTATTGAAAAGAGGAGAAAATTTACTACATTGGGCGAAAAGATTGGAACCGGATTCCTGTTACTAATGTGGAAAAACTCGCAGCAAAACGTGAAAAACACTAAAAATCGCTTAAAAAATTTAATATAAAAAATCTATTAAAAAATTCCAAAATCTCGCTTCGAGGTGCAAAACAACATGCATAGAGGTACCTTCCCACCAAATGTTGTAGCTCTGCGTGCAGCAGTCTCTTCGGAACACAGCCCAGAAACACACACACAAATGTCTTTCTTTAATATAGGTAGAAATTATTCTGTTGTCGAAGAATTCCTCAACTTCTATCATACCTCTTGTCGATGGCATGTTCTGGCTAGAAACATGGCGTGCTCAAAAATTAATATGCCTAGGGGTACATTAGACGTTGTTCGTTCCCTTCCATTACTTCGTGTTAGCTATATAACTATCAGGGCCTATTTTGAGTGAATTTTCCTATATGTATTTCATTAAGTTTGGATTTTTTAACATGGAAGAAAACTAGAATGGTTTGGGATATAGAAATTGTATCGCAATTCAGACTGGACTTAAATTTTGAAGCAAAATGAGAGTAAACAGGATTATAAGGTAGTGAACCACTTACAGTTTAGTTATTGTTTTACACAAATGTTCCATATGGAACACTTGTATAAAAATAATTAAACTTTTACTCTGCAAATTTCTTATTCGTAAACAAGATCTTGCCCATATGTTTGTGGTCGTCTTTGTTCAAGGCGTTCAAACCCAGATGTCATTCTTGATTTCAATTCAGGAATGAATTTTGGAAGCCTCTGATTTTAAACTGATATTCAACCATACCCATGCACTAAAATATACGTGTGAAATATTTAGTGATCGTGTAGCGGCTATGGAATAATTACGTGTTCAATCCAAAGTCTGATTTTAGCACTGAGGAAATTGCTGAAATATATCCACAAGCTTGGAATACAGTACTACTAATCTGCCATTGAACTGGTACTTTACAATTAATATTTCACAAATTATTTAGTTACGAAATTGTCCCACTAATTTGTGTCCACTCTGTATAGATGAAAAGCTTGTCGAATGCATAAAGTTCAAAGTTGAACAAATATCTTTTTTTTTCTATAACCATTTCACCAATTTACAGTTGGGCATTTATGTTGAGTGCTGTAATGTACTTTTTGAAAATAATATACCTGCGATTCTTAAAGAATGTTTTTAAAAAACGTTGATTACGAAAATTAATTATACGCAAATCATCCATAATTTAATTATACGAAACGTCTACATTGTGGAAAAGTTCTTGCATAGGTGTCAAATATTAAGAATTTTGAGTAACACTGTTTTTGAATAGCAATTTTCGCCTAACTTTAAACGCAGGTTTCTGCTATTAAACAGGGCGAAGTTTACAATTCATTTTCTGAAAGGGGAGAGAGTGTCATCCTAGCCTCAGTTACCTAACTAAAGTTGCCATAATCATGTTACCAGCGGAAGGATAAAAAAATGGTATTCAAAATCCGTAATCCTTGGCACCGTTTATCATGTCATACTGACAAAGGTACTTTAAAATATGTGTCTTATTAGTTCTATAACCAGTGGTTGTGAATGATACCGAAATTTAGTTTACGAGGGTGGGCTGATAAGTTCTCGGCCTGAAAGTGAAAGCACAAAATTTTTGACAAAATTTCATATTTTTCAATGTAGTCAGTCCCCTTGAAAATTAATATATTTACGACTCACTTTTGTGTGCGAAATCTTTAGAGCAGACATGTACGAGGGTGGTTCGAAAGTTTTTCGTCTGACAAAAAAATACAATATTTTTGACAATATTTTATTTTATTTTTCAACTTGCAACACAATACATTTCAGAAGACTTGAGAAATGTTCATTCTTTGGTGTTTATGTCCGACGTTCAACAAGCGCGGCACGCATCGAGGGAAATGCTTTTTCATACAAGAAAAATCTTGTAAAATGTGATGAACACGGTCTATCAAGATGTTTGCAATGTCAGCAAGTTCGCGTATCTTCAATCAGCGATCATTCAGTACGGCATTGGGAATTTTTTAGACGATTTCGTCGTTATCGTAGCTTTTTTTGTGCTTCCTGAGCGATCATCATCGTTAATTGATTTCCTACCTCATTTAAATTCAGCAACCCACTATTTATCGTCTAATATGAAGGACAAGCATCCTTTAAGGTGGAATGTAACTTTTTTTGTATGTCCGTGAGGGTTAAACCTTGTTTTAACTAATTAATTTTTGACAGCTCGAACTTCAATTTTTTACATTTTTAGAAAATGTCAACTTGTTTATTTTTCTTTTTCGCCAAGCAATAACCAATAATCTCACGCGTCTGAAACTCGGCAGCATGTAATATAAAGGTTCATACTTTACAAACATCATTTTTATTTGGTCATACATGTTCCATCTCTGTGTCAGCGCGAGAATTTATCAGCCTACACTCGTACTAATACGTGGATTCCACACTTTGGTTTATCATTCGCAAAATGCACTGTAGTACAATTTCGGTTTCCATAACTTCAACTGTAAAACTGTGTATAATTTTGCTGCCAATACAGTGATAATGAAATGTGACACCCGATTCCTATACGAAATGTAATGAGGAATTAAACTGTGAAATTTATTTTTATCAAATTCCATTTTGTTACTGAAAAACCAATGAACGAAAACATGTTTTCAAAAAACGCCGCCATTTTAAATTTGTCTGTTCAACTAGTGTGGGGGCTTCACGGGTTAAACTTTTCTACCTAAATTGGTTTTTACAGTAACATTTTTCTTTAAAATTAAAACCACTATAAGACTCTTCGATTACGATTAAAAAAGTATAGTCACATGTAAGTTTTTATAATAGAATTTGTAAAAATAGTAAATATGTGTTTTATTTAACAAATTTTTAATCAGGATTGCGATCTTGGAGCGGCAGTCGGTATCGAAGCATCAAGCATGCGGATAAAATGAACAACCAAGGACCTTAGATGAAGAATAAATCTTCATGTCTTGAAAACTTGAAATAATTCGGAAATTGCATGACTAGTTGACAGTTTGCTTGTTGTGACTGTCAATGACTGCGGAAGCTGCAAAAAAAGAGGAAAACTTTATGGCACTGGGTATCTATGCTTTATACAAAATACAAATTATGGGGTTCTTTCAGATGGGTATAGAAAAATGGCCCATTTGAACACTGAGTATGGTTTAAATACTTTTGAGGAAATGTTTTATTAGATTTTCTAAGTATTTGGAATCCGACATTTAGTAAATGTGATATTTTTATGCGCCTTTGCTAGCTCAGCAATAAGGTCGTTAACAAACTCAGTGGTCGCGATTGAAATATAGCTTCGTATGAGAAGATACCATATCCATTTAATTCTCAGTGTTTAATGATTTTATATTTTAAACTAAAATAAATATAAACTTACCTAGAGTTGGGCTCCCACTGCAATCAGCAGCGTACACCGAGCGTGCTACGGACGTTCCGGTCTGTTTTGATTTTATATTTTTGAACTAAAACCTTTTCAAACTAACCTAATGTTGGGAGGCCCTACTGCATATAGCAACGGAAGACCTCAGTGCCGGCGGGGAAACTTCACTCACAAACCAAGCAGGATCAAGCGTCAAAACCTCTTCTGCAGATACTAAAACTATGTTACGTTATGTTACTAAATTGTATGTTATATTACTAAAATTAAATACGACCAAGCGATCACCGGCACAATACAAAATGAAAGAGTGACATTTTTATAACAATAAGAACAAATTGAAATCTTCCACGGTTTACAAAAGCAAAGTAAGGGGATCCCGATTTTGTGATTAGCGATTTATTTTGGTGTGTTAAACTTTCAATTCTGACCAAGCATTCTTTATAAAATCTAAATAACACGCCCCCGTCCCTTTTTAACACTTTTCAACCTAGTTGAAAAATGCTTATAACTTCGGTTTGCCTGGCCGTATGGCCGTGCTCTAACTCCCGTAAATATGCTCGGATTGCCCTGCAATTTTTAAATTGTTATCTATAGCATGTTCCCTATTTCATCTGAAGTGTGTAGCACTTATAGTTTTTTACAGGGACACTCAAAAGAATTTCGTTACATTAAGGTATATGGGGAAAAATCATTTGCGGTTTATTTTAATGATGTTACACAATTTCAAATACATTGTAATTGATATATATCACTAAGATGCATTACAAGAAGCTTAATATGGAATAGGGTGTGCATAGAACTTATAGTTACTTTACAGGGACAGTCAAAAGAATTCCGTTACATTTCGTCTATGGAGAAAAATCGTTTGCGGTTTAATTAAATAATTTTTCACTATTTTAAACGCATTGAAATTCATATATATCC
The DNA here is from genome assembly GCA_963931845.1 of Maratus michaelseni. Lineage (NCBI taxonomy): Eukaryota > Metazoa > Arthropoda > Arachnida > Araneae > Salticidae > Maratus > Maratus michaelseni. The sequence goes on along the minus strand of OZ007586.1, from coordinate 91,085,546 downwards.
CTAAAGTGCATCACAAGAGGTTTACTAAAATATTGTGTTTATAGCAGTCATCATTCATTTACAGGGACACACAAAATAATTATCTGCTGTCTGTTAACAATAATTCCTGGAAGTGCGTCTTAAGTTGCTGAACACCATTTTAAATTTAACTCACTTTTTGTCTATTACTTGGTGTGTATATATTCTGTATATCATATACAGAGCAGCAAAAAAGTTCGCGAACACATTTCCGTTTGTTGACAGAAACTCCAAAAGGAGAATTTTAAATTGTGCTACGCGTTTCCTAACTAAACTAAAATTTTGTATCCTATGTAGTATGCATACAAATCTATAGATCATATACAGGGCTGAATAAAAGTATTCGGATATTTTTCCGAATATTGTTGTTAATTCCTGAAATTGGATTTTTAAATATGTTATGCGTTTTTCAAAATTGTTTAGTTAGATATCATCTTACACCTTACGGTAAAGATTTTCAAAATTATTTTGGAAGTGTTTGAAAGTGTTACATAATCTATGCTTGACGCATGATTTTTCGTTCGTGTTAAAAATATGAAACGTTATATTCCCCGTCCGAAAATTTTCTAAATACAGTTATCATGCTGCCTTGTTACTTTTGATATCATACTTTCAGAAAACATTCAGGGAACTCGCTGTGAAAAAAGATGAATATTCAGCCGATTTTATTTATTTTAAATTACTCATAATCGCACAAATGGTTTAAGATTTTTATGTTTTATAAAATATGTATCCAATTACAATAAAAAATATTCATTTAGTGGTTAAGATTAATTTAGTTAAAATAAATTGTCATTTAGTTTAAAATATTAATTTAGTTAAAGTAATCATAAAGTATTCATTTAAAAGAGTCGGTAGAAATGTTTTCTTCTAATTATTTTTTTTTCTCATCGAATACATTTAACGTTAATTAAACTCATTTGAAATTTACTCATTTAAAAATATTTCCATAGACTGTGTATAATTTGTGTGCTAAAATATTGATATTTGTTTGTAATAACATTGCTGTTCAAATCAAAAGTAGGTACATTACCTCTTAAAACATCAAACTTGAATTACATGCTGGTAAAAAAAAATCGTTGCACTTAGGTAAAAGAAAGTCTGTCGAAATCGCAAGGTGAGATCCAGAATTTTTTTGAAAGAGTTAATATTTTTTTTAACTGAAGACGTCGTTTTAAAGGGAAATGTGCGCTGGTAAGTGGGTATTTATAGTTGTCTTGTACTTTGATTTTCTAAGCTAATTCGATTTTTAAATATTTCAGGAAAAACGAAAATCGAGTAAGTGACTTTCGGAAAATAATTTTTTAAACGGGTTAATATTTTTAAAAACTAATTTCACCGTTCGAAAGTAAAATGGACGTAGATGCTGTCTGGTATTTTTTTTTTTTCGTATTTCAGTATCCTGATCCGATGCAGCTTTTTAAACATTGCAGAAAAAAATCTCGAAACGGCATTCGAAAACAATTTTTCTGAAAGTGTTAAGATTGATATTTTTCAAACTAATTACGCTGTTAGAAATAAAAGTACGTTGGTTCAGTGGGTATTTTTAGTTTTTCCATATTTTGAACAGTTAGACCGACGCGGGAATTGAAAAACGAAAAAAAGCCTATTTCGAAGTTTCTAAAATAATTTTTTGAAAGGTTTAATACTTTTTTAAACTGTTTACGCAATTAGATATGTTGAAGTACAAAATTTAAGCCGGTATTTTTTTTTGTTTTTCGCATTTCGAATAGTTAAGCCGATGCGCGCTTCGAAAAATGTGAAGAGAGAAGAACCATTTTACCCTAGCTGTCATTCCTACGTTGTGTGTTTCCACCGAATGCCTTTGAATGGCCACCGCGCGTCATTCTGATAGAACCATGTTTTTGATAAGCTAAAAATCTAAAAAAAAACTAATCAAACATACTTGTTCAAATTAGCGTAACTATAGACATACAGGTACCTTTCTGCCAAATCTTGTAGCTCTACGTGCAGCAATCACTTCAAAACACGACACACACCAAGATAAACTTCTATTTTTATTGTTATAGTTATATTTTCTACATGCAAAAACGATTCACGTGTACTGTCATTTCATGAATGCAATAATTGTGATGCAGACGTTTACTGTATGTCGAAGCTAACAAGGGAATTTTCGAGCATATATGAAATCAAGTTTTAACCCCTTAAGTTTCTCACGAACGCCGCTCGGGCAAGATGAGTTTGCTTGTTCCGTTACTAAAATCCTTTATTTTACCACTAATTTTTAACTGTAATCATCGCTTTATTCATTCTCAGACATTTTTGGAATATATATAACTCAAATATTTTAGTACTCAAAAAGTGGATTGTCCATATTTTTAGTTTATAGTGTAAAAAACTGAAACTGTTTAAGGGTTTAACAGAAAAAGAAGAGAAAAAGCAAGTGTTCACATGTAATAAGCTGCAAAGTCACAATAGCAGATACATAAAAATATTAATAAAAACGAAAAAACCGCCAGTTATTTGTCCAATCTTTCTTACAGAAAACCTTTTCCGAGATTACATATCGTATCATATGAATTAATACATTTTGCTTTGAATGAAATGAGAAAACAGGAAAATATTTTGTAAACTTGCAATATTTTGCTTATATTATTCATACCACTTCCATACTTTCTACCAATTAAAGCCTGTTCTCGTTAAAATTCGGTCGGGCGCAGTGTGCCTGACAGGCGCGCTACCAAGGCTTAGTGAATGCTGCCTCGGAAATTCCTTAGTGTTTTGAGGTACATAAATGTAGTTTTTGAATCATATTTCAAAGATTTCAAATAATTTCATTTTACTTCCTAATAAAGGTCACTAATCAATTTTAGAGCTTTAGAATCGCTTTAATTAGTTACTAATGACTATTTTAAAAAAGGCGCCTGTTAGTCGCATTGCACCTGCGAGTTCAGAGGTGCTCCTGACGGAAAGTTATAAATAAAAGCTCTCTATAAACGAGTTCGACTTTATTACAACTTCAAATTTATTCTCCTCAAAATTATACTTCAGAAATGTACGGCAGAATGTCTTACAAAGATTTGTTTAACGGTGAAAAATAGAGACCACTGCTGACATTAATTTTAATTCGTCTATAATTGACGATGCAACTATCTCGAGACTTTATAGTATGAGTTTAAACGACAAAAATAGCTTAATTTTGAGCGAATGTTTCTTTTTATATTTATTTCTATATAAATAGCCTCACAATGCATTTACCGTATAACTAATATAATCTTAAAACAAGTGATAGCAATTTTTGCAATAAAACATACCCGTATCCATATGGTTATTTGCAAACAAAAGGAAATTTGAAAACTTAAGCTAGTTTTGATAAAAATTTCATTAACGCATTTGAAATCTGCGTTTAAAACCAAACATAGTTCTCTTAAAAATACCTTCTATATTTAGGACAGTGTTATATACAGTGTATAAGGGGTATAGGGTGTTTTGTTCTGTCAGACAGCTGTGTATACTTTTTAATTGAAAAAACAGTGAAATACGGTTAAAAGTCGTTTCAAGATCCTGGTCCAAATGTCCCGAACAAAAGTCTGGGATCGACTGTTAAACGCGTTTCAAGGGACAGGACGAAAGTCGCGTTTTAAGAGGCTACTTCACTCACGCGAAAACACCCACTGGCTAATATTAATTATATCGGACAGTTATTGAAGAATATCTCGTTTGCATTTCAATATCTTTAAATGATTTGTTTTTGTATTGGTTACCTGAGGTCGATCTCTATGCAGGGCCTTTTTGACTTTTTCGATTTTGATTACAGTTTTTTAATTTTTTTATGAGGATACTGCCACTTTCGAAACTTGTTCCGAAAATTAAGTATCCCCATGAAAAACAGAAAAAAACTGCAACCAAAATCGAACATAAACAAGAACGAAAAATCATGCGTCAAGCATAGATTATGTAACACTTTCCACCGCTTCCAAAATAATTTTACAAATCATACCGTTTAATAAGCTAAAAGATAACATCTAAGTAATCTGAATACTTTTCATCAGCCCTGTATAGGATCTATAGATTTGTATATATACTACATAGGATGCTAAATTTTAGTTCAGTTAGGAAACGCGTAGCACAGTTTAAAATTCTCCGTCTGGAGTTAAATAATACAGAAATGTGTTCGCGAACTTTTGTGCTTCCCTGTATAGGATCTACAGAATTTATACACACCACGTAATAGACAAAAAGCGAGTTAAAATTAAAATCACGTTCAGTAACTTAAAACGCACTTCCAGGAATTATTGTTAACAGACAGTAGAGAATTCTTTTGTGTGTCCCTGTAAATGAACGATGACTGCTATACACACAATATTCTGTAGTAAGCGTCTTGTAATGCACCTTAGTGCATTGAAATATATATATATATAAATTTCAATGCGTTTAAAATAGTGAAACATTATTTAAATAAACCGCAGACGATTTTTCTCCATAGACGTCATGTAACGGAATTCTTTTGACTGTCCCTGTAAAGTAACTATAAGTGCTATACACACCCTATTCCATATTAAGCTTCTTCTAATGCACCTTAGTGATATATATAAATTTCAATGCGTTTAAAATAGTGAAACATTATTTAAATAAACCTCAAGTGATTTTTCCCCATAGACCGCAATGTAATGGAATTCTTTTGAGTGTCCCTGTAAAAAAAGTATAAGTGCAACACACTTCCGTTGAAATAGGGAACATGCTATAGATAACGACTATAACATATAAAAATTGCAGAGCAATCCGAGCATATTTGCGGGAGTTAGAGCACGGCCAGACGGCCAGACGGCAGACGGCAGACGGCCAGACGGCAGACGGCCAGACGGTCATACGGCCAGACAAACCGAAGTCATAAACACTTTTCAACTAGGTTGGAAAGTGTTAAAAAGGGTTTGCAAAAGAGGTCGAACTAAGCAATCAATGCAAAAAAAAATCTTTCAAAAATATTGAAATGCGAACGAGATATTGTTAAAAAACACATTAACATTAGCGAGCGGGTGTTTTAGCGTGAGTGAAGTAGCCTATTAAGCGGGATCGCGTATTAAACGTGATTTGCCTAATGCTGCAGAAACTGGAGCTTATTTACACATCTAATCGTCAAAGTCAGCCATACTCAACCTTTTTTTCTCGTGGGCCACAAACATATGTTTGGAACATTCGGCGGGCCGCAACACAATTATACACTCCTCAAAACAATTAAAGGATATTGCAGTTTTAGGTGGATTTTGTATCTGGGAAACTTTTTAGCTGATTGATACATGGTCGACAGACATAGTAGGTTATATGAGAATAAATTACACATGTTTGGCAGAAAAAAATGCATTTTATTGCGCATTTGTGTACAAAAGGAAAAAAACACAATTTGTGCATATGAGAAAAAAAGAATAAGAAAAGGTGTTTTCTTCAAAGAAAATCATTTTCAGTAGGGGGTATGGTTTCCACGGGCGGCCAGCAACGTTGAACACCTTTGAGGCATAGACTCAATGAGGCTATTAATGACGAGTTGGGGTATTCTGCCCCACTCTTCCAGAAGAGCTCTTTCCAGTTCTTGGAGAGTTTGTGGGGGTTGTTGGCGGCCAGAAACTCGTCTTCCTAGAGCGTCCCAAACGTGCTCGATTGCATTCATGTCTGAAGTACACGCTGGCCATTCCATTCGAACGATACCTTCCTCGAAAAGGAAATCCTCCACCAGGTTTGCACGATGTGGCCTGCAGTTTTCGTCCATTAAAATGAAGTTATCTCCGATTGCTGCAGCGTAAGGGACTACAATAGGTCTGAGGATCTCATTCCTATATTGGCGACCAGTCAGAGCTCCATCTCGAATGATGTAGAGGTCAGTGCGCCCGTCAATGGAGATGCCACCATACACCAACACTCCTCCACCGCCAAATCTGACACTTTCGTGCACGAACGCAGGATTATTCCTACTGCCACGGTCCCTCCAGATGAAAATACTCCTATTATCCGGATGCACAGAAAAACGGGACTCGTCAGAAAACAGAATATTGCTCCATTCATTTCTCCTCCAGTTGACATGCTCGGTTGCCCACTCCCTGCGGTCGCGACGATGCCTTGATGTTAATCTAACACATAACATCGGTCGGCGAGCATACAGACCTACAGCATGGAGCCGGTTTCAGACAGTCTGAGTTGAAATCGTGGTGCCTGTAGCCGAGCGAAGGTGTTGTTGGAGAAGAGTAGCGTTCATGTTTCGGTGTCTCCGAGCTGTTAACGCTAAATACCGATCTTCATTGGGCGTTGTTGCCCGTCTACGACCTTGCCCTGGTCTTCGGCCTGCACATCCACTCTCCAAAAAACGGTTCCAGATCCTGGAAATGACACTTTGTGACACTCCAATGGCTTGCGCTACTTCGGCTTGAGTTTGGCCCCCTTCTAACCTATCAACAATTCTCCAAGCTTCTGAATCTGTCAAATGACTTCGCTGAGACATCGTACTCATCGAAACAAAGCAATCACTGAATGCCGATCATCCTTGTCTTCATTCTCTTTTATCCAGTTGAAAGTCAAATTTCATTCGCTGCCGCTGAAGCGACGTTTTTGACGTCGAACTCAAAATCTGCATACTCCACAGTTTGAAAACCAGAAAAATTTGCATTTGTGATTCTCTTCTTCTATTTTCGGCAAAAAAAATTTCGTTTATATCTTTATTTTATATAAAACTTCAAATATCCTTTAATTGTTTTGAGCAGTGTATTATAATGTAAAAAAAGGGTAATTTAAATAGTAAGATTAAAAAAAAACTATTATAACAAACATATATAATAAAGTTAATATAATTAGTAGGATTGAACGTTTGTTATATTAAACGTTGCAAAAGAAATATTACCACAAACTTTTAACACGATTATTTGCAAAGAATAAACTTTGTGGTAGATTTCAATTGCAAATGATGTAGAAATAGTGGTATAAAATATTTTGCTGCCATTTTTTTCAGCGCTAAACGTTCAACCCTAATAAGCATTATTAGTTAAACGTAATAATATAACAATGTAGCATTTACAACTTCTACAGAAAAAATCAGGTGATTTGTTTTAACAAATCAATCGTTTTCTCAATACAAAGACCTTTTTTGCAATCGATTTTTCACTCACTTCCTTATATGCTAGAATTATAAAAATTATGTGCACAAGTGTGTTTCTGAGGACAACACAACATTTTAATATTTTTTTTACTTAATTATAAATTAATAATATTGTAATAATATAATTTACAAAATCTTTGTTGATTTCATCGTCTATTAACTTCTGAAATGCGGCTAATATGAAAGTATCGCTTTTAATATTTTTTAAAACTCTCATGGTATATATATTCCAGTATATATATAAATACGCCAAATGTCAATAATATATATTATTGATATTTTTCATTTAAGTGTAGAATTGTATCGTGCAAATGTAATAAATTTCGAATAATATTGGTTTAGTGTTGAAGATTAAGAAATGTATACACCACTATAGCACAAATTGAACTACATGTAAAAAGAACTTTTGAATAAGGAAACGGTATTTAAGATAATTTTAAATTAGTAATTTTAAATAACAGGACAGTTTTTGTCTCCCCATGGAAATATATAAAATAACAGTGAAGGTCTTAAAAACTTTTATACGCATCTAAATTAATGTAATAAATAGAGGTTATTGATTATGTATATCGGGCCGCACATAAAAGGTCTCCGGGCCACATGCGGCCCGCGGGCCGCAGGTTGAGTATGGCTGGTCTAAGTGAACTTTAGAGCTTTCATTTATGTTTACGGTCGAAAATTGTCTTTTATGCATATATTGATTACAATTTAAGTATTCAAGATTAACTCATTGTTTTTGTAAGGCCGACTGGAATAATAGAACATAAATATTAATTCGAATGTGGCTTTATTGTCGATTTATGCGTTACAACCAAAGATAAAGCAACAAAAATAATTTTCCTGCTAGCCTAATTTTTTTAACACAAACCAAAAATAATATTTGGAGCTCAACCCAGTTATTAAAATCATGTTTAGTACTTGTAATAATGAGATGTGTTTGTGATAGCCCTTATAACCAGTCCTTAATTTTAGATGGTATTAGAAAAACTATCCTTATTAATCTTTGTTATAAATAAAATATTGTTAGCATTGCAAAAAGAACACTGGAAAGTGCGGGAGGGGTGAAATTCGCATCTTAAGCGAGATTTTTTGCCATAAGATACCGAAACTCTATCGCATAATATCTGTTCTTGTATTAAACGTGATATTTTTACATTAGTCTAATGGTGATGTGATCTTCAAGGGACCGGAAAAAATCCCCTTATTTAAGCGGGATCGTGTTATTAACCGGGAGTGGGGTCCGTCTGTATCTAGAATAAATTTGAGTAACAAAATTACATTTATAGATTGTTTTAAAAAATCAAAAAGTTAAACTTAGACAACTTATTTCCGTTATGTAAAGGAACTTTCTAGAGAATTTTTTTTAGTTAAAATTTTTATAAAGGGCATGCTAGTCTCTATCGCTATTACGAATTAAATGTTGCTATACGAAAAATTATAGGAAGGCTAATTATATATTCTCTGAAGAGATTTTGGAGCTCCATTAAACTATAAAATTTATTAAACAGTTATAAGCAGTAGTGCAATGAAGAATGAACACTAAATACCTCTATGTATCATGATGAGCTGTATAAAACAAAGTCAAAAAATGAGTATTTTTTTTCATCCATTGAAATCTGTTCAGCCTTGTTGTTGTGAAAGGCATGGAGAAGAAAATTTGAAATTTAATATAAACAAACTGAAATCTTAACATAAATACGTAAAGAAATTGAGTTTATGTATGTATATACGTGTATATTCTTATTCTAAAATATTTCAGAATTTTTTTAAATTAGAGCTAACTTGTAGGCATTAGTAACAATACATTATTTAGTTTGAATTAACTTTTAGCTACTGTTAGCGGTCTCGTCTCACAGACCGCTGTTGTTTTCAGTTTCCAAAGTTTAACCTCATATAATAAAATTTTGTTTAGATTGGTGAATTACTACTATCGCTGCAAACTTGTAAATAGGTAAATTTTAATTATCATGTACATAAATATTCGTACAGAAATAGTAGCCTACGAGTTAATGCAGCCCTTTTATTCATCTTTGGATCAAGCGGTCGCAGAGACCACTCACAGTAGCTATGCGACAATTTCTGGGACAATAGTTAACGGTTAATTAAAATTAACAAAGCTATTTGTGTAATAATTACATAAATTATGTGTATTGACTGATTCTTAGAAGAGTTTAGGGATAGATAATTTTTATCTTGTAAAATTTTAGATTTTTTTTTTATATAAAGCCATATGGTGTTTTAAAATGACACATATGTATCAAATAATATATAATGAAAGTAAAATGCTTAATATAATCTTTTTTATTAATGTCAAATCCGTTACCAGTTGTCATGTCCATTACCATAGTTTCATAATTTAAAATATACATTATGAGTATGTTGCTGAAAGCAATAAAAGTGAAATCTTGTATAACAATCTTTAAAAGATACGTGGTATATAAACATCCGAAAATATTTGATAAATGAAGTTCGTGTATGAAAGTGGATGCTTTTATGGGTAATAGACCTGAAACCTTTTGAAAAACAAAATTTTTAACTTCTATTTAAATTTCATTTTATATATTTGAGCTACTGTAGAAAATCTTTTAGTCTGAAATATATGATGAAACAAATTTTTAATGAAGGAGAAAATTCACATAAAGATAAATTTGTCAGTAGCAGATTTAACAAATTACTGAAGTGTTTCAATATTTTATGTTTTAATATTAAAATTGTGTTAGATTCATAAAATTTTATATATTTCTATATGTTTTAATTTTTGAAACTGCTTAAAATATTTCATTGAGTACAAGTGTATATATACAGTATAAGCAGTGAAATCATTTTATTGTGTTTGATGGTGCGAATGTGTTTCTAATTACTTTTTAATAAAATTCAAAATCTAATTAAAAAAATAATTGTTCAGTGTATCTCAGTGAGTACGTAAATATTTAGTTAACACGTTGAGTGCCACTATATATAGTATGAATTAAGCTTTCATAAGGTGCCATTATTACATTTAAAGGGCTCTGACACTGGCGACTATTTTTATATTCTCAATATATTAAATAGCGGTGTGCGCTATTTAAAAAATAATTTTTGTAATATATTTCACTTGCATATGTTGTCAAAGTGTATGTGAAAGAAATTTGTTTTGAGAAAGTGGTGACAGATAGAATTAAAAAATAGTCCTCTGTGGCAGCCCGGCATTTAAGCGGTAAACTAATAACTTTAGTGATATTTATTACAAGTGTCAGTAGAATTTATAAAAAATGTGTATATATATATGTTTTATGTACAGACGGTTGTCACGCAAAAAATGCTTTATCTAGGTGCCATAGGACAACAGTAATGTGTTGGAGTGCTATCAAAATTAATATGCTTTAAATTTAGATTTACATATGACCGCCTGCGCTACACACTCATTCTACTAAAAATAAAGTGTGCACCGCCGGTGGTACACATGGCACTCAATGTGTTAAAACCTGTAATTTCTCTTATTTTATGAAATCATAAATTTTTAAATTTACTTATTAAAACTATTAAATGTCAATTGACAAAATGTCTAATTAACAGCAAGTATATATTCAGTAAAAATGAAGCATTTTGTATTTGTTACATACTGAATATGAAAAAAAAAAGCTTAAACTGATGTTTAAAACTACAGCATGTGCTCAAAATGTCTTTTGAGCTCATGTATATTTAGTCAAAGTAAGTGAAACATTATATAATATTACTTGTAAGCATAATTATTTAGATTTGCTTAAACTAGGATAGATAACTTAATATATTGGGAGGATCATAGACATTTACAGTTAATAAGCTGATTCAATGCTGCTTTAAAAACATACATATCCCCCCCCCCCCAAAAAAAAAATATATATATATATATATATATATATATATATATATATATTATTCGTATCCCTAATATATTTGAGTTTGAAACATGATGAAATAAAAAATAAGAAAATCGTATAAATCTTACTTTGAAATTATTGAAAGTACCCAAAGAGTCTTACTGAGCCATATTGCATATTCAGTACAAATAAGTGAAGTATTTATATATTTTTGTCTCTTGCATGTTAAAATTGTAAAAAAAAAAAACCCACTTGATGTGTTTAAAATGTTTTACTAAACACATAACATTCATTTGTTTCTGCTATAAAATGAAATTATGACAGGCCAGACTTCATACATCTACTCTTAAAATAATTGCATGTACTCAACTGTACGAATGTATATTCAGTAAAGAATATTTTGCATTTGAGTATTATATGCTTAAATTTGAAAAAAAAAAGCCTCAAGAATCTACATTTTTAAAATGTACTCTTTAGCATTCTATTACTATCCTTGTATCAGTGAGCTATAGTGCCTTTTTTTCTGACTGCAAAGACATCTTTGGAGACGTCAGTTGGGTATAATTGTTTTATTTTTTTCTGGTTAAAAGTAAAAAAAAAAAAAAAAAAAAAAAAACATTTCTAATGATTACGTTTCCCCGAAATATCGTTGTATAAAGTGCATAAATTAGTGCTCCCTATTACACATTTATACGATTATACGTATAGTACGTATTATACGGGGTACAGATTTTGGATACGTATGATACGGGCAAGGCGATTATACTTATTATACGAAACAGTATATACGGAATTTACCTCAGCGGTTAAACGTATAAACGTTTAAACGGTTTTCAAAAAATAGAAAACAGAAATATAAATCAATTTAAACTGTTTCAGCTATTCTGTTACATAATATTTCACGTAAGTGATGTAAGACTGATGGGTACCAGTGGACACATTGGACCATTGGTATTAATAGTAAATACGTATACTTGAATTATATGTTTATACTATATACGCGTATACGTATCCGGATAATTTAAACGTATTTTTTAAGGTATACCGACGTATTATACGTATATCGGTTAAACGTATAACTGAAATACGTATCGCGTCGAGAGCACTAGTAAAAATATTGAAATTACGTCATGTGATCTCACTGATATAACGACAGCAATAATGTAAGTTTTTTTAGAATAGTAATCTGGTTTTAAATTATTGCACATGCTCAAATTGTGATACATTGTGAAAAAATATATATTTGTGTCTGTTACATGATGAAATCGTTTTAAAAAAATACCTTTACTCTTTAGAACTAAAAATATTTGATGCTATCAAAATGCATACGCATATTTATTGATGTATATTATATCCTGAAATGATTATATATATATATATATATATATATATGTCTGCTTTTAAAAACTGCTTATCACTCACGATGTATCACTGTGCCTGTGCATATTCAGTACAAGTAAGTGAAATATCTCTGTATTTGTTGTTGGTACATCCTGAAATTGTTATAAATATATCTACTCTTTGAAAAAAAAAATGAATTTGCTCAATGTCTCGCTGAAACAAGTATATTCAGTAACAATAAGTAAATATTTTTTTTATTCGAGTTCTTTATATGCTTAAATTGTAAAAACTAAAAATAAACAATCTATAAAAATCTACTTTTTAAAAATGTACTCCTGCAAACTAATTTGAGTTGAAATTTTGAAGCATTAATATATTTGTGGCTGTTAAATCTCTGTTGCATGCACTATTTAAAACTAAGCATATGTATGTGTTTTAAATATATATGTATTTTTATTCGTGTCCTAAAGTTGTACAAAAACTGTATACTCTTTAAAATTATTGTAAGTGCTCAAGGTGTCTTACGGAGCATATGCATATTAAGTAAAAATAAGTGAAACGTTTATATAATTTGTCTGCTACATGCTGAAATTGTAATAATAAAAAAAGAAATTTGTTAAACCATAAAATTAAGTAAATAAAAGATTGTTTTAAAAAGAAAAAATAAATTTGTAAAAAGTATATTTAAGAAAAAAATTAACGAAATTGTAAAAAAAAAAATAATAATAATAATAATAATAAAGGAAAACAATTGCAAAACAAAAGATACTGTAAAATATTTTAAAATGTACTCTTTAAAACTATTGTATGCTATCAAAATATCTCATTGAGGCATGCATATATTCAGTGAAAATAAATGAATCATTTATACATTTGTTTGTTACATGCTGATATTGTTTTTAAAAAAATGTAAATCTGCTTCCTAAAGTTATTGTAAATGCTCGCGATTTATCATTGAGCACATTCATAATTAGTACAAATAAGTGAAATATTTACATAATTCTGTCGGTTATAAGCTGGAATTTTGTATAAAAAACACTTTTAAAATGTATTTTAACTTATACAGGTGCTCAAAATGTCTCGCTTTAGAATGGAGTTGAAAAAAAAAATTCTCAATTTGTTTAACCTTTCAAAATATATTTCGCTTATGCATGTTCGTCAATATTGAATGCAGCATTTCAATTTTTATTTTATGTATTAGTGTTCTAAAATTATTTAATATTGTTAATTGTTATCCTACAACAAAATTTTGAATTAATTTTTGAACTATTTGGCGTGGTAGATATTTCATTATATAAATATTATCAATTAAAATAATTCTAGCATTTAAATCTCTTGTGTATAACATAATGCTAGAAAAGTAAAAATATAATTTAGTTATTTGAAACGTTCAAAATGCATCAATGAGTACACATAAATTCTAAATTAATAAATGATACATTTTAACACTTTTGAGTAGGACTACGAGATAAATGTTAGACAAAATTTAATAATTGATGTTTATTTGATACTTTATGCAACTCAAATAAAATAGAGTATATAATTATTTATTTATTTAAATGAGAAATATGCAATTCTTTTTACAAATTTACCATTATAAAACATTAAAAATTCATATTTAAATGCTTTTCGATATCATTTGATATGTTTTTTCTAAAGTTGTGCGATTGAACAAATACGTATTCATTAATTTAAAATCGTAAATTTAATTTCTTAAATTGCTGTATTTTGCTAAAATTTTAAGAGTATCAAGGTACATATATGAATATATTTGAGACTATTATGTTAAATTTGAAGAAAAACCCTTAAGGGGTAAGAAAAGTAATTTTAAATATTGTACATAGTCGTATTTTTTACTTTTTAAAAGCTCAGACCCGTTTGAGCAAATATATTATTAAATTTAAATGAAATATTTTAAATGATAAATGTTTTGTTCAATGAGAACCCAATGTCCAGGGGTATAGTTGGTCACCCCATTCTCCAGGGGGTTTATAAATATGGAGACTTCGTCCTGAAGGTTGGGGTGAAGTAACTACTCTATCCTGCAAAAAAATGTTTGTTCAGAGTCAATGCTTTTCGGTAATATTAAAATTGTAAAAAGTATTGCTTATTTTAATATTACTTTTTAATAGTACTTTTCAAGAAATGCTCAGAATTATTTTGAATACATGTTACTACAGTGATATTAAACGAAATATTTTAGTGCTTTTATGAGTATCAGATGATGATTAATTAGTAAAAAACAATATGCTTGTATAGAAATTCTTTCACTAATTATTGTGCACAAATTATGAAAATATTGTATATATTTAAAATTTTCGTCAGTAAAGTTATTTGAAGAGATGTGCCTCTATCAGTAAATATTTTCTCAATAAAGTTAAAGAAAACAATTAAAATGTTCTTGTATGTGTTAAGGTATATCCTGAAAATTACAAAAATCTTGAGAAATCTTCTCTTTAAATGTATTGTAAATAGGTGTACCCGGTGTCTCACAGAGCACGTGCATATGTAGTACAAGATGAAACATATATATTTGTTACATACTAAAATATTTAAAAAATTTAATCTGTTTTCATTGACACTCAATTTTATTGTTTTCTTTCAGAGTTAACTAAGTGTTGTCCCGGAAAGCATTGAAAAAGTTCATTTCTTTAAAACCTTTTTAAGTTATCGAAATATATGGATTTGATTGATTATATTCGTTAATATCTAACGAAATGTTCTTTTTTACTTACTTTAACAATGTTTATGCTTTCTTGTTCTAAAATTGTTTAAAACTCAAATTTTTATCCTACTGGAAAATTTTTAAGCTCATTTTAGGAATTATGTGATGTGTCAAAACCCTCAATATAAAAAATATTTACTCATTAAAACAGAGAATTTAAATTTTCGTTTGTACTATATTTGTAAAACATAAATTTCGGTATTTGAAATGTTCAAAAATGCATGAAGATGCATACACATAAATTGTAAAATATTAAATGAACCATTTCAACTTTTGTTAAGTAAGTTTAAGAGATAATAGTTCAGAAGCAAACTGTAAAAACTGATGTTTTTTTGGTTAGATATTTTATACATTCGAATAAATCTGATAACTTTTTATATTTTTAAAACGATGGTGAGTCACGTCAGGACAATTTATAACAATTCACAATTCCACAACTTTTCGGCTTTGAGTGCGTTAATATTTTATAAAGCCAAATCTGTAAAAATAATTGTATTTTTTAATGCTTCCAATATGATTTGATGTACATATTTTTTTTATTGTGGGATTGAGCAAATATTTATGATTTTCAATTCATATCATATTATTATTTTTTTTAATTTCTGTATTGTGCTAAAATTTAAAAAAAAGAGATGCATTTGAACATTTTAAATACATTTTTTATTGTTATTTGTCATACTCAAAAAGTCCGATTGAGCAAATAGTTTAAAAAATATATATATATTGTTATATAACTATTTTAAAGAACTTTATAATAAATTAACAAAAATTTAATTTATGGTATAAGAAAGGTATTTTTAAGTACTGTAAAAGTTTATGAAATACTCCAAATAATATAATTGTTTTGGCCACCCAGTGTCCAGGGGTATAGCTGGTCACCCCAGTCTCCAGGGGGTTTATAAATATGGTGGCCTGGTGTGAAGTAATTGTAAACAATGTTTGTACCGCACCAGAAGTCAATATTTGAGTAATAAGTTTGTTAATGTTAAAATTTTTAAAAGTATTGCTTATTTTAATATTACTTTTTAATAGTAATTTTCAAGAAATGCTCATAATTATTTTGGGTAAATGTAACAACAGTGATATTAAACGAAATATATCGGTGCTTTTATGAGTATTAAATGATTAATTTGTAAAAGCAATATGCTTGTATAGAAATTATTGTACATAAACGATGAAAATATTGTATAAAGTTCATGTCATTTGTTTAAATAAAAAAATATATTTTTAGTGTTTTTGTAATGCTTTTTACACAGCTAAAATTGTTTTTTAAAAGGAGTCCCTCTAAATGCAATGTTGTGTATATGCTTCATTAGTCAATTCAAATGATAATTCTTCAGTGTAATGTATGAAGCTGTATAAATTATATGAAATTAAATATCTTATATATAATTTGTATTGTTATTTCAAGTACTTAATAGTTCGCTGTGTTGATGCATATTTAATAAAATGAAACGAATCGCTAAAATTTTTTAGTAACGTTTTGCTGCAGAAACTGTTAAGTCATATTAATTTTTTTTTAAATTAGTTATTTCAAGAAAATAAAGTTTGTGTTGAAATTTTATATGTTTAATAAAAGTAAATATTTTAACGTTTCTAGTGTAAGTGCTATAATTGGAAATATAAACTAGGTCATTCAGTGAGAAAATGCTTATTTATTAAAGTTAAAGAAAATATTTAAATTTCGAATAATTTTTAATGAAATTGTAATGACACTGATAATTTTATTTTAAATTCCATAATGATTGTTAAGTTAAAATTTATCTTTAAAAGTCACTTTGTATAAAATACTTGCCTTGCTTAACTGATCATATTAAAAGATAATCGTAAAATTCAAAGAAACGTTTAAATACTTTATTTCATATTTCATCATGCTAAATTTGTGAAAATAACTGTTATATGTATTGAACAGATTGTATTGAACTGATGAATATATATTCTGCGTATATCTCTTACTCTTTGGAATTACCAAGGAGTCTAGCACCACTATTAATGATAGGAAAATATATATTTAATTTTTAAATCTCATAATTCCCAATCACCTGGTTTATTTACAGAACTTGTAATATTTTTTAGCTGTTAAATAAAGCAAATTCTGATAAATAACCATGGTAGAACTCTACTCACAGCGATATATGAAATGGAGCAAATACAAGAAGCCCATAAAAATTTAAAGAAACATTTAAATGTTTCTTGACTATCTACATATTTTAAACCGGAATATCAAAATTGTTTTCTTTTTTAACAAATATTTAACAAATGCACGTTAATTCAAAATAATGTTTAACAGGTTATTAATGACTTAATTTTCTAAATTAAATATATTAAAAATATTAAGTCAATAAAGTTCTTTCAAGAAAAGTACCTCCGAGTACATATTTTCTCAATAAATTTAAAGAACACATTTAAATGGTTCTCGTATGTGTTACAGTATATCCTGGAAATTAAGAAAATCTTGAGAAAGCTTCTCTTTAAATGTATTGTAAGTGTACACGGTGTCTCAATTAGCACGTGTATATGGAATTATGTTTGTTACAAAATATAAATTAAATATTATAAAATATATATTATATTATAGAATATATAAAAATATATAAAATAAATAAATAAAATATATAAAATATATAAAATATATTATAAAATATATAAATATATTATAAAATATTTATTATATTATATTAAATATTAATATTTGTTAAAAAATATAATTTGTTTTCATTGACACTGAATTTTTTTTTTCCGGACGTATCAAAGTGTTGTCCAGAAAAGCATTGAAAAAAGTTTATTCCTTGTAAAACCTTTTTAAGTTATCGAAATATATGAATTTGATTGAGTATATTCGTTACTGTTTTACAAATATTGTATTTTACTTAATTAACAATTTTTTATGATTTCTTGTTCTAAAATTGTTTAAAACTCAAATGTTTATCCTACTTGAAAAATATTAAATTCATTTTAGAAATTATGTGATTTGTTAAAACTTTCGCTGCAAAAAAGATTTACTCATTAAAATAGAGCATTTAAAAGTCTCGTGTGTAGTATAATTATAAAACATAATTTTTGGTTTATGAAATGTTGAAAGATACATGAATGATTACACATAAATTCTAAAATAATATATGAACCAAATCAAGTTTTATTAAGTAGGTTAGCGAGATATATGTTCAGAAGCAAATTGTAAAATCTGATGTTTTTTTTTTTTTGCTGTTGTTAGGTATTTTATACATTTAAATAAATCTGATAACTTATTTATTTTTAAAACGTTCACTGTCGAAACCTGGCGAGTCAAGTCAGCAGAATTTGTAATATTCCATAATTCCACAATTTTTCGGCAGTGAGCGTGTTAATATTTTATAAAGCCAAGTCTGTAAAAAAAACTGTATCTTTTAATGCTTGCAATATGATTTGATATATTATATGTTGTTTCTGATTGTGGGATTGAGCAAATATTTATTCATGAATTTGAAATCAAATGATCGATTTTTTTTCTTTATTGTGCTAAAACTAAGAAAAGAGATGCGTTTGAATATTTTAAATATGTTTGTTATTGTTATTTGTCATGCTCAAAGTGTCTGATTGAGGAAATAGTTGAGTTATTTTAAAAAAAATATATAATTATTGTTATATAAATATTTTAAAGAACTTTTATAATAAATTTACAAAAATATACCTTAGGTATAAGAAAGTATTTTTAAATGCTGTAAATAATTTTTAACCATTTTTGAAATGCTCAATGTGTCTGAGCAAATTATTCATTAAATTTAAATGAAATACTGTAAATGATATAATTGTTTTGTTCAATGCGAACCCAGTGTCCAGGGGTATAGCTGGGCACCCCAGTCTCCAGGAGGTTTATAAATATGGAGACCTGGTGTGAAGTAATTGTAAACAATATTTGTACCGCACCAGAAGTCAATATTTGAATAATGTTAAAATTGTAAAAAGTACTGCATATTTTAATATTTCTTTCTCCGAGTAATTTCTTAGAAATGCTGAAAATTGTGTACCTGTAAACACTGTGATCTTAAACGAAATATTTCAGTGTTTTTATGACCTTCGGATAATGTTTTAAAGAGAATATAACTGTGTAGAAATTCCTTTTTTGAATTACATAGAGAGAAGACAAGTTGTTCAAAATCTTCAAAGATTGATCTTCGACCGAACCTCAGATGGATTGGTGATGTTGAGAACGATTGAAAATCTTTGAGGATTGGATAGACATTGTTGAGGCAGCGAAATTTTGAAAAAAATGTACAGCCAATCAGGAAGAATTTTTTGGTTAGGTTGGATTTTTAAGAAAAGGGATTAAATTTATTAAGTATTTTTTGTTATTTGAAGTGTTCAATGTATGTGATTAAGAAAATAAGTATTGAATTATTTTAAGATAAATTATTTAATTTTTTAAGGTGTTAGGATTTATATTGTCAAAATTGGAAAAAAAAATGACATACTTTAATAGGTAATTTTTCTAGTCATTAAAAAAATAAATGCTGAAGTCTTATTCAGTATATACAGAACGAAGTTTTAAAATAAAACTTATTTAACTCAATGTGCATCAATCGCGAGTGTGTATCCTGTAAAGTAAACTTTGCCAAGTGAATCAATCACGAGTGTGAGTTTTAAAGTAATGTTGCCAGTTCAGACTCTTATAATTATGAATTCATACCAGAAATTCTGAATGTAATTTTTGCTTTTTTCAATGACAGACATTTCGTGATTATATAAAGTAAAAAAAATATATTACAGAAATGTCTGGTATGAATGCGGAATTTCTGAATATAAAAAGGGCCAATCTTCGTGATAAATGCACAAGGTATCTGGCTAAATAATCATTTCAGGTGCATATCTTTTTTTTTAATTGAACGGAACCACAAAGGATTAATTGCTGTTAAAAGTGATCATTCAAGAAAAATAACAATGTATGAAACTTGAATGTTTTTATTGTATAGAAATAATAAAAATGTCTCATGGTGATTGTCACTTTATCCGACACAGATGAAACATTGAAATGTTGGATAAAAATTTATTCAAAATATTCGAATTGTTTTATATGGGAGAATATAAATCATTTTCGAGTATATTGTAGTGCTGAATTGTAAAAAAAGTGTTGTAATTGCTTAATTAAACAACTGTATTAAAATTTAACAGCACATGTCACAAATCCTCGTGTGTATTATTGTACTCAATTTGATAAAAAAAAAATTAAAATGCTGCAAATGTCCTATTGGCTATTTTTATTAAATATTAGTACTTGCGAGGGATTATTGAGTTTGTAATTGTGCGAAAATATTTTAAAAATATTATGAAACATTATAAAATTGTCGATAAGACCATATTGTAAAACGACAGAATCGCATATTTAAAGTTTAAAATTATGAAATTTGTTTGAAATACTCCATAAATATCACTAAGTAAATGTTTCTTTTGAATATTTAAATTTTTATTCTGTATTGAAGAAAGTTTTTTCATGTTATAAAATTTTCTTTTCTTCTTTTTCTTCTAAAAAAATACTGTTTAAAATTTCAAAAATAAACATATGCAAAATAAAGTATATATTGTAATTTTATCATATGTGCTATAAAATGTTAAGTTCTTATTAATAATTTCAGTTCTTGTTAGATAAATGAATGCTTTTGTATTATTCTATAACAAGTATAATTTTTTTGTAAAGTATATGGAAATTTATCAAAACTAAACAAAATACTTAAACATTTCTTGTATTGTATTGTACTTAGAGTAAAAAACCCAGTCTCTATTAAACTTTACTAATATTTTGTGTTCAGTCGGCTAAAATAAGAGAACTCCCCGTACATATTGATCTCCAAATTGTCATAGAACAAAAGTGAAATAGCCATTAGACACTGAAAATTGACTTCTTTCAAATTATGATTTAAAAAGAAAGTTTAGAGAGTCACTGAACATGTATTAACATCTGAATTTTTTAACGCAAACACCTAATTTTGATATCACATTTAGTATTTTCGGTAAATTTTAACCTAGAATACCAAAAAAGAAGTCATTCGGTCGAGTAGTTTAGAAGTTATGAAGGTTTAAAATTTGTATTGGGTGTTTTTGCCGACTGTTCTTATGTATTTATTAAAATTAAACTGCATATATTTGGAATGTATTACAACGCAGAAATTGTAAAATGAGTATATCATATATAAATACTTTTATATTATTTTTAATGTTATTTGAAGTGTTTAAATTCATTGGACACATTATTTTTAGCTGGATAACCCCTTCAGGACCATAGGTGCATATGTGCATTCAGCAATTTCTTTTGGTACAAGTAATAAAAAAATACTTGCCTTATTCAATGAAGGCATTTTCGTGCTTAAATAAGTAAAAGTAATTCTTTAATAAAAGTGGTGCTAAACGAATAAAATTCGTGTAATTGTCGCCGGTCCCGAAGGTGTTAAACAAATTATAGACATTTTATTAGTGCTTTAAAAGTTAAAAATTTAAAATTACATGCTTTAAAAGTTGTTTTACTGTAATATTTTGGATTAACTATCTGTGATATCATTGTATAAATGGGTATATTTTAAAACTGAATTTATAGTAATTTTGGGAAAATACTCAAAATCCTTCTCTGAGCTAATAGCAAAGGTATTAAAATTTAAGGAAAAATGTAATGCATTCTTAGGAATTTTTTAATGCAAAACAAAGTAAGATTAAAAAAAAGTTTGTAGTTGTCGCAAAATTATTTTATAGAAATTAAATTATTGGAGTGGTGTTTGTTGAAAGTGTGGACGCTTTTTAAAAATTCCGTGTTTTCAATGTTTTCCTACATATTAAAACTGAAATGCTTTAGCTAATGCAAATACTAAGTATTGGAAAAGAACGTTAATCTTAAATGAAAGTCTTTTTAAGATGAAAATGTTTACTTTACATTTACTTTTAAAACACTATATCTTGAATTGTACTCATTTTTTGTTCATTCACTGTTTATGTTTAAACAAAACATGTAAATGACATCATAATGCTAAATTATATGAAAAAACATAATGTGTAAAACTTTGGAAGTGCTCCTGAGAGATTTGTGGAATATTTAAATTTTTAATGAGTATTTCATGCTGCTTAATTGTCAAAGTTTTGCAATCTCGATGTATATTCTTGGAAGATATTTTACTGCAATGCTCACTATGTCACGAAGAATGTGGAAATTCTTTTAACTAGCTCT
The DNA here is from genome assembly GCA_963931845.1 of Maratus michaelseni. Classification (NCBI taxonomy): domain Eukaryota; kingdom Metazoa; phylum Arthropoda; class Arachnida; order Araneae; family Salticidae; genus Maratus; species Maratus michaelseni. The sequence continues at coordinate 91,063,335 of OZ007586.1, read as the reverse complement.
TAAATTATAATGACAATAACTTCATTCATACACTGTGAAAATGTAGAAATCCCAATGCGTTTTTGAAGATTTTTAAATTTGTGACGTTTCCTTTGTATTTATATGAAGCGCTTGCAGTAGCTGTTTAAGTTTCTTTTTTGTGTCTCATAGTGAGCAACTTGTAAAAAAAAGTTTTTTAACTTAACATATGCTCGCGGAGCATAATGTAAAGTTAAGAAAAAATTAAAAGAGCTATTCTAACTCCTTCTTTCAGGTCTGTTTGTTTAAAATTGTATTTGTTTTGTAAAGTACTTCAAATAGCGCTTGGTGTGCAGATACAATTTTTCAGCTACGAGACATTCAAAACGTAGTTTGTTTTATCTAACTAATATTTGAAAAATATTAAAATGATTTGTACATTAGTTATTAAATTTTTAGAGATAGTTCATTATTGTAAAACTAAATTAAATAGGAATTAAATAATGCTGTGCGAGATATTTATAACATATTACTCAAAATATATTTAAAACATGTTGTGAAATATTAAGGAATAAGAAAATACGTATATTTTGTTGAATCAAAAATTTTAGAATTAAAACATTTCTACTCCATGTCTTTCAGAACGGAGGCTGTGTAGTTGTGAATTGGCTTAAAATTATCCACAAAATATGTGATTCGTGGAATTAATAATTGAATAAGAATTATACAGAGAAGTATTTAGTGTTAATCTCCTAAAAACTGTACTGTTATGGATGTGCTAACTAAACTATTACAAGTTGTTTTAATGATACTGTTAAGTCCCATTAGTCCATAAAGAATGAAACCGTTGAATAAAATAATTTAATTGTAAATTTTAACGACACTTTTCCTTATTTATGAAATAAATTGCTTTCAGAAGTGAATTAAAAAGCCGACTTTCACTAATTTTTAACGTCGTTTGCCATTGATTTCGGGTTTTTAATGAAAAGTCACGGAATATCTAGTTAGTAAAGATTAAAAGAATTCAGCAAAAAATATCAGACAGCAGGACCGCTCTTCCATTATAAATAACCGTCAAAAGTGACAGTCGTAGTGATAAAACCTGTTTTTTTTTTGTTGAAATGATGTCAGATGGGGAGAGTAACACAACCTTAAAAGAAAAAGTTATACCATCCGAGAATGCGGTTTTGCTTATTCTTTTGGACGTTAATTTCAAATATCTAGTTAAATTTAGTCGGATATAGTTTTGAAATTGCGACTTAAATATTTATTTTTGGGTATGTGGGTAACTTAAAATCTAATTACAATCAAGTGTACTTTACGAGTTGTAATTTTCCAACTGGACAAAAAATGTCCGGGCCAGGATTCGAACCTGGGATATCTTGGCTGAAGCTGCCATGCTCTGCCAACTGAGCCATCCCGGTCGAATCTGGAGGACCTAATTCATCCAGGTAACCTTATGTTTCTGGCCCGGACATTTTTCGTCCAGTTGGAAAATTACAACTCGTATGATTTCTTTACCAATTTGAATAATTCTGTTAAAAGTAATCTAATCAAGTGTACAGTATTTTTATATTAATCTGTACAGTGTCCCGTCCATCCATAACGCATATAATGTTGCTAAAATACATTTTTTGTTCCATATATCAATTTTCTATTGTTGTTACCATTTCCTTAAACTATTTTAACAGGTTTTAAAATATTAAAACAATTTTGATTAGAAAAGTCTTAACGTTTCGCAGCTATGAATTTTGTAATCACTCGACACCTGTTTGTATAATTTTAATTGAAGGGTTTTTGGAGTTACCAAGATATATTGAAAATTCAATGCAGTTTTACATAGGTCTAATTGCATACTATAGATTTCGATATACCGTTTAAAGTTTCTTTTTTAAATTCACAGGATGCAGTTATGAAAATATCCAACATAAAGGTTATTTATGGAACATATAAAGGACTGAATGTTCACAATATATTCTTCCTAATAAAGACATTGACAAAACCGTATCATTTTATAATCATGTAAGATTCATGAATGACTGACAGCTGAATTTCATTTATAAAATTCAGAATGGCAGAATCTTTCAAAAAATCATGACTGTACTTTAGGAGAAACGCCAGTGTAATCTTTACCCAACTTATAAAACTGCGTTGCCGAATTAAATTTAGTTCCCATGTGAGTTTTTCTACTGGCAAAATATTTTGCCGGTTTTTGTTACATTTTTTAAATATTTAAGTCTTTGCATGTCTTATCCTAATGCGTATCTTTATATTTTATCAGAATTTTCTTTCAGTAATATGTGAAATATAAACCTATTTCCTATTCTCGTAAAAATGAGTAAAGCAGTGCACTTAAAATATAGGAAAAACTCTCATCATATGTACATTAAACTTAAAAGTACTTGTTTTAACATAACCAATAGTCGATAGTTTTAGAATAATTTTGCTTAATTATTTTACATGCAAAAAAAATGGCAGTACTTATTTTATTTTTTCGACTTTTATGTGGAATATGTGAAAGTAAAAAAACATTGCGAAATTACTTTCCCATAGAATTGGCCAAATATTATTCAAATATTATTGCCGAAACGTCAGTTGAGGCTCACTGTGGAGACCCGAAAAGTTTTTGGTTTCTGTCTGTCTGTCTGTCTGTTCCGCGGTAACTGCCGTAAAAATGATCCGATTAGTTTGATTTTTGGTAGGTATGTTGGTGAGATACCCGGGATTAGCTGTATAGTTTTTAGTTACATTTGGTTCATTCGTTCGGAAAATATAGAACATCTATTTTTTGATCATAATGCTTTCCTATGAGAATTCAGACGATTTTGAAATTTTTCAGTCGTTGAAAATAAAATGTCGCATTTGATTAATGTATTTAAATGGTAAGTTATGAAGGCTAAAATTTATCAAGTCAGGTGTTAAATTATTCAAATTAATTTGAAATTTTGTTTATACATTCGTCAGATTTTTTAAATTAGGTGTACAATTTTTGGTGCAATTTTATACATCTGTTCTAATAATATAATACATTTTATACTATCATTTTTTGCAAATATTAAAATGCATTCATTTTTATTTTCCTTTTCAATTTAACCGTAGCCTAGCAACCATATTTCAAAGAATATCAAAATGATAAAATTCAAGTAACTCAGACGATTTTGCTACAATATTTCATTCGCAAAATAAAATATTATTGGGTGATTTTAATATTTTATTGAAATAAACGAGAACTTATTTTGTACAAGTTAGCTTTTAACTACTATAGAATGATAGCCGAAAGATTTTTATATGAGATATTATTAATTTTCTGGAAGAGATGTGGATTTTTCTTGGTTGAAAATTAGTATTATTTAAAAAATAGAATGTAATATCTCGTACAACGAGATAGTAAATCTGAAGAAATTAGCGTAGTAAAACGCATCCATACAGCCTGAAATAGCATAATTACTGGAAACTGAGATCATAAAAAGTTATCACAAAAAATACTTTATAGCGCCAAATCAAGGTTGCTATTTAGTGAATTGGCAGTGGGCACGATTATGAATGATTACACAATAGGTTTAAAAGGTTCCAAATAAGCCTATTTTGGGGAGATTTTAGTATGCTATTGCCATCGAATTAGATCAGGATGTACTTAGGTCAAATAAATATTGTACAATGACCACCAAAACTGTTTTTCCGAAACAAAAATTGTAATAATACTAGATTTCTGAAATATATAAGTGAAATATATAGTAGATTCAGTTTACATTTCCATAAGTTACTTTTGTATACGAGATATTATTCAACGTATCAATCAGATACGAGTGTTTCGTGATTGGCAGGTAAGTAAATATTGCTATTTAGGTATTAGGATAACATGAAATTATTTTCAAAATTTTTGCTTATCGTAATAAAACCATTGTGCAGAACGAAATGGAAGGTATACTAGAATCATTCACACAAGTATTAGGAAATCACGAATATAAATTTAATAAGATTACGGAGGGTTCAGTGGGGCAGAGACCCCCCCCTTCCCCCCACCCCCTGAAGAAATGTATTTTTTTAATCTAAAAAATAGAATAACAAATTCATAAGAATGTCAGAATATTATTGCACTAGCAAACTACGCCTGCTACGCTGGTCAATTTCTCTTAACGCACCTTTAATCAAACGAAATATTGACCTTGAATTTGAGCTTGTGTTTTATAGCTATATGGACCTTTACTTGACCATATGGATCACTTACAGTAGGATTTGGTAAATAACGATAAAAGGATATGCTATATACTATAACCATCCTTGAAAACTCATCTAAATAACAGTGAATGTTCCGTCAAAATTCATTCGGCAGAATATTTTTAAAGGGCTAAGCTTTCATAATTCGGTTCATCTGATTACTATAGTCAATATACATACTTCAGGACACATTACTGTTATCGTTATCTTTTTATGTGTGAAGGTTTCGCTGTGTTACTCCATTGTAAAATTTGGTAATTTTTTAAATTCAATATTTGAAAATCGACATAATCATTAGATTTGAAATTTATATCAAGAAAAATACAATTTTTTTACCTTTCTAACGCAGTTTGTCTAACAATTTTGTGACAAATACTTTTCGAGCTATTAATGTTTTCAGTAACTTCAAATGTTTCATTTCCAGAGATTAATCTGTGGCAACGATTAGCGAAAATCCCAGTCGTCAGCAACGCATAGCTTTTTATTAAAGAGGATAAACCGTGTTTAATTTAACGTTTCTAAGTTCTGAAACGTTCGAATTATTTTATATGCATATAAATATATATGTAGTAATTTAAATAATTTAATTTGCGGATTGTAAGATATTAAATATTATGAAAAGTGAGTTTAAAAAACATTGACTTTCAGAGCTGACGTTGAGGCTCCTGATCTGTAGATTTACTAGTATAATTTTAATCTTGCAATATCCTTCTGAGTTTTTACGTTGAACGAAGTTTCAATTTTTTACATACGAAGCGAATTCTCATATGTGTGTCTACCTGCAACTCTAGTTCTTAAGGCACTAGTTAACAGACAATAGGTACTGAGTTACAGTTCCGATTCATTAATGAATATTTTTAGTGGGTGCGATTCCCTTTTAAGTAGAGGTTCCTGAGCCCCTGTCTGTAAAAGGTGATTTCAGCACCTCAAATGGATAAGGTTTACACATTAAGTTTGAAGAACTAAATTTTTTAAAAAGAATTCAGTCAATCTAAATAAAAAAATTATCCGTGAAAAATATTCAGTTATTGCGTATATCATTAGGAGCCATTGAATGTAAATCGCAATATTTTGTTCTCAAATAATTAATAATTTCTACATGCGGAAATTAAACTCTTGTGTAGATTACAAATGTTACTATCTGTAAAATTAGCATTAGAATCTAACTGAAACAAGTGTTTATTGCCGAAAAGAAAGCAAATTTCTTTTTTCAGACTTTTGCGAACATTTTTCAAAAGCGTTTGTTTTTTAATTCACTTTCGTAAAAATGTTTATTTTTAAAATAGAACAAAACAATAGTAATATTATATATTTTTTTATTATGTTACAATAAGAAATTGCAAATTGTATTCATTATTAAGTAGATAGTTACAATGATATAAAAATGTTAAAAAAACAGCTAACAAGAACGGAAAATCATTCGTCAAACAAAGATTATGTAACTTTCCAACACTTCCAAAATAATTTTACAAAACTTTAACTTTTAATAAGGTGAAATATGCTATCTAAGTAAACAAGGGGTGACTTAATATTGATCTAAGTAAACAATTTGGAAAATGCATAACATATTTAAAACCCCAATTTTAGGAATTACCGACAATATTCGGAAAAATACCCGAACGCTTTTGTGCAGCCCTGTATATGACCTATAAATTTATATATATACTAAATAGAATGCTAAATTTCAGTTCAGTTAGGAAATGTGTAGTACAGTTTTTAAAATTCCCCTTCTGGAATTTTCGTCAATAAACTGAAATGAACTAGAGAACTTTTGTGCTGCCCTATATGTGATCTATAGAGTTTATACACACCAAGTCATAGACAAAAAATGAGATGCATTTAAAAACGCGTTCAGCAACTGAAAAAGCACTTCCAGCAATTATTGTTAATAGACAGTACCGAATTTTTTGTGTGTCCCTGTAAATGAACGTTGAATGCTGTACACACAATATTCTATAGTAAACCTCTTGTGATGCACCTTAGTGATATCAATCTGAATATATTTGAAATAGTGAAACATTATTAAAATAAACCTCAAATGATTTTTCTCCATAGATCGTAATCAAACGGAATTGTTTTGAGTGTCCCTGTAAAGAAACTAAAAGTGCTAAGCACATCATAATGTATAGTAATCCTCTTGTAGTGCACCTCAGTGATATATCAATTTCAATATGTTTGAAATTCTGTAACATCATTAAAATAAAAACCGCAAATAATTTTTCCCCATTGACCTTAATGTAACGGAATTCTTTTGAGTTTCCCTGTAAATAAACTAAGTACTACATACTTCATTTTCAATACTGACTATGCCGTAATAAATTCAATAAATTATCAATTTCATGACAATCCGAATATATTTACGCGAGTTAGGGAACGGCAGACAGACGGACAAACCGAATTCATAAACACTTTCAGCTATGTTGGAAAGTGTTAAAAATGATCGTTATTCTTATTGGGACGAAGAATGGCAGGAATGGGTGTGATTGGTACTAATCGGCTATAAATTAGTGATAGTTTTTCTCAGTAACTAACGCTGGATCTATACCGCAATTTAAAGGGAGGTCTCATCTGTTTTGAGGAGGCCAAGACGTAATGAAACTTTATACACTAATGTATATATTCGTTAACCCTTACAGGACCATAAGATGTCCAAGACTAAATATGCCAATACAACACAATATTTTAGCTATTGTGGGTGTAAAGTAAGAGAATATCACCAGAAAAACATAGCAGGGTGTATAGATTTCCTATAATTTCATGGGAAATATTTTTCCCTATGGACCATAAAAGTAAATAAACGAAGAGTTAGGTTTACTATATCGGTATTTTATTTATTGCTTTGTAATACAAAAAACATAATAAAAATTATCAGAAAAGTAAAATAAATAGTTAGTTATGGTATTCTAATTTTCTCAAGTTCAAAACACTTTCAAGATATTATTAGTTCAGCCCGCGAATGTTTTGGTTTTGGCGAAATAAAGTTTGACAGTTCTTTTTTTTTTATTATTCGTTCAGAAACACATTTGCCGCCTTGGACATACGTTTTATTTTGACATTCAGTAAAAAAAATATCGATTCAATAATAATTGAACAATCGATAACGATTTTTGTAGAAAGGAAAAATATTTCCCTTGAGCGTGAAAGGGTTAAAGACTAGTTACAGTGGAATGAGTTAGCCACCGTCTACAACTAACGATCCCTAGAAAGTACAGAACGGTGCCATCAAGAGGCTAGTCACGGGAAATAACAATCAAGCTGACATTAAGTCTATTGGAAGGTTAATTACAGATTTGTCGTTCGCATTTTAATATTTTTAAATGATTTTTTTTTTTGGATAAGATAGCTGAGGTTGATCTCTATCGTCGTTTGTTTTTACTTTTTCGATTTTGGTTAGTTTTTTTTATATAAGTGGACATTTTCAATTTTGGAACCGGTTGGAATCTGTTCTGAAAGTGGAAGTTATAAAAAAAAACTGGAACCAAAATAGAAAAAATAAAAACTAACAACGTTAGCGATCGACCTCAACTATCCTAAGCAAAAATAATCATTTAAAAATATTACAATGCGAGCTAGTAAATTGATTATAACCTTCCTATAGACTTAACATTAGCTTGCGCATTTTTTCGCATGACTAGTGAAAGCTCTTAATCTTGCAATCCGTGGACCTGGATTTGTGACTGTTTCACAGAATGTTTTAACCTGACTATTAAGGCAGATCCATTGGACACAAAAACATTTTTTTCCAATTTTTTCATGTGAAAAAAAAACATATAAAGTGTAACGATTACAATATATATTTTTTTCTATTTTGTATAAATTCTTTTACTATCTTATCCATTAGTATACTCATTATAAATCAATAATTCACCTAATTGGTAATGTATAGTTTCGGAATTAAAAATTTAAGAATATTTTTGAAAATGTAATTACTGAATAAATTAAGTAATGAATATCTACGTACCTTTGATTTGATTCGAGGCTCTGATTCCATTCCTGAATTTCCATTTTCCCCAATCACATCGAATAGAATATTAAATCACGCAACAGATTATGAATGATGAATTATCATCGAATTTCTGATGAATCAATTCTGTAATTTTCATATTTCACTAATCAAACTTAAATTCCTGTTTCGAAGCACAATTTGAAGAATAGAAGATTTTTTATTCTGCGCAAACCCAGAAGCATATTTTTTGAATTAACCATGTGAATTACTTGAAGAATGGAGGCATAATTTCAAAATGAGTAAAACTTGAGCAGTTGATCTTTTTCACATTTTTAATAGAATAGAATACGACTTGAATTATAATTAGAATTTGTGCATCACTCAGAATTCAGAATTAAATACAGCAGCATTTTTTACGTTCCGAAGAACACAGAGAAATAACAGAATGAATTAGTTTACATCACTGTCCTGCAGAATAGCAGGTTCGCAGATAGACAAAAATCTAATAAAAAAGAATGAAAGAAAATTAATAACACATGATACAGTAAATTAATAACAGAATATTTAAAACATAATAATAATAAGAGTTTTATGAATAGTTTTATAGTCCTATAGAATGTTTCTTTTTATTTATTTAATGTCTGGAATTAAAAGCATAGTTTCTTTCAACTTCTTTGGTGCTGACATCTAGCGGAAACACTTGCAGTTATTACTTAAAATCGTACATCCTCCGCCCCCGGCAGGAGAGGGGACACCTTTGATATAGGACGCTTGATGTCACCGTCAACTGTCTTAATCAGGACAACCCGCACACGATTATCTGTTCCAGGATAAGTCTTTAGAATTCGACCCAATTTCCATTTCATGGGCTGTAAACGTTCGTGAACTATTACCAAATCACCTTCTCGAAGATTTGCAAGTGGAGTAGTCCATTTGGACGCTGTTGAAGATGTTGCAAATATTCGCTGGACCACCTGCCCCAAAATTGATTTTTTGCCTTTTCTATTAAACGCCAGCGAGCATTTAACGATATTTTAGGATGATTGAATGATTCTGGAATGTCAAGAATAGGTGCTCCTATTAGAAAATGACCCGGCATTAAAGCACGAGGATCAGAAGGATCGGAAGACATCGGCGTTAACGGTCTGGAATGTATGCAGCTTTCTATCTGACAAAGTAAAGTAGTGAGCTCTTCAAAATTGAGTACGCTTGATTTACAAGCTCTCACAAGATGAGTTTTGGTAAGTTTCACAGCTGCTTCCCATAGACCACCAAAGTGTGGTGCATATGGAGGTATGAAATTCCAATTAATTTTTTGGATGGAGAGAAATTCTTGAAAGTCTCGTTCCTTCAAGTATTTAAAAAGCTGTTTTAATTGATTGGACAGACCAATAAAATTTTTGGCATTATCAGAGAACACATCAGACGGCAAACCTCTGCGTGCGATGAAGCGTTTGAATGCTGCTAGCAAGGCTTGTACAGATAAGTCAGATACCAGTTCAAGATGAACCGCTTTCGTGCACATGCAAAAGAAAACTGCGATATAAGATTTTAGCTTGATTTTGGTTCTTGGCATATTTGGTTTTGTCAAAAAGGGACCAGCAAAGTCTAAGCCCACCTTGAGAAATGAACGAATTGGTGTGATTCTTTCAACCGGAAGGTTTCCCAACATTTGTTGGCAGGATTGTGCCTTAAGGCGTTTGCAAATCACACATTTATGGAGCTCTTGTCGGACTCTTGAACGACCATCTACAAACCAGTAATTCTGGCGGATTATAGAAAGAACTAACTGTGTGCCTGCATGGAAATATCTTTCGTGGACATCCTTTATTAATAATTTAGTAATAAGACTGTTTTTAGGAAGAATAATAGGATACTTTCTGTCAAAACTAAATGATTCATGTTGCGATAGACGACCGCCCATTCTTAATATATCAGCTGAATCTAAGAAGATATTCAACGATAGCAATTTGCTATTGCTTGGCAAAGCTTTATTTTCTTTTAATAATTTAATTTCTGCATGAAATTCATAATTTTGACTTATTCTCACTATAGAAATGGTAGAACTAGATATTTCTTGTGCACTTAGATTTCCGATATTTCTCGTAGAATTCTGTCTAGAATTATGAGTAAATCGCAAACACCATCCTATTACGCGTACTAATCTATTGAAGCTTTAAAATTTTTGAATAAAGTCTGGTAAGATATCTATTTTTGTTATGTTACTGACAGAGTTAGCTTGTTGATCTAATTCAGCGATAGGACTGTATAAGGGGATTGGAATTGGCTCTTTTGACGACAGCCATGGAGGCCCATGCCACCACATCTTATTGTTGAGGAGTTTTCGCGGTGGAATACCCCTGGAGGCTACATCTGCAGGATTTAGCGTTCCGGGAACATGGTTCCATTCGGCTGAAGGCAATAATGTTTGTACTTGACGTACTATATTTAATACAAATTGATTTCCTTTTAAAGGAGGCTATTTTAGCCAGCAGTAAACAATTTGGGAATCTGACCATAAAAATACAGTATTTATGCTCGTGGATAAAGTATCGACGATAGTTGAGCAAAGTTTTGCTAATAATAGAGCGGCGCAAAGTTCAATGCGTGGCAAAGTTTGTGGCTTTATGGGATTTACCTTTGTTTTTGCAGCAAGTAAATTAACGAATATTTTGTTAGGAGTGATGACTTGTAAATATGCGACAGCAGCGTAAGCTTTTCCGGAACCGTCACAAAAACCATGTAGCTGAATTTCACAATCCTTTTTATGGTATGAATTAGTATACCGGGGAATTTCAATAGTTTCTAATAAATTAATTTCTGCCAAAAATAGATTCCAACTAATTAAAATTGAATTTGGAATTTCCTCATCCCATGAGATTTTTTCCTTCCAGAGGTTTTGTAGAATTATTTTTAAACTTATCGTTATGGGGGAGAGAAAACCTAGAGGATCGAATATCGTGGATATCACGGAGAGAAGATCTCTTTTATTTTTGACATCTTTGAACTCATTAAATTTTATTTTGAGCATATCATTGGATGAATCCCAGAGTAAACCCAGAATTTTAACAGCTTCATCCTCTTTGATTTCAGTCTGTGAAGAAGCTTTAATCTCATCTGGTAAATGAGAGAGTACTTCAGGATCATTTGAGGACCATTTTCGTAAATTAAAACCTCCTCCTTTCATCACCTTAATGAGTTCTGTGATTAGAGACTTAGCATTTTCTTTGGAATCTGAACCCGACAACAAATCATCGACGTAGATATTGTCGCGAATAATTTTAGAAGCCCTTTCAAAAGTTTGTTCGTTATCTATTGCTAACTGATTTAAAGTTCTAATTGCCAAAAATGGTGCACAAGCAGTACCATAGGTTACTGTTAACAACCGATAGGTTTGAATGTTTTCGTTAGGATCGAACCGCCATAAAATACGTTGATAATCTACATGTTTTGGATTGATAAGAATTTGCCTGAACATTTTTTCGATGTCCTCACTAAAGCCTATTGGATGCATTCTGAATTTTAATAACAACTGAAAAATATCCGGTTGTAATTTCGGCCCTATCTCCAAATAATCATTTAACGAGCGACCTTCTGAACCAATAGCGGATGCATCGAATACTACCCGAAGTCGAGTTGTATAACTAATCCTCTCTTATTACCCCGTGGTGGGGGAGATAAAAATGATCTGGATTTGAAATTTCTGCGGCTGGAACGAGTTCCATGTGTCCCAAATCAATATACTCTTTCATGAATGACGAATATTGTTCCTTAGGTACGGAATTTCCTTGAAGTTTATTTTCTAAGGAATTGAAACGCTTTAAAGCTTGAGATTTAGAATTTCCGAGAACAGGTTTAGATTTAAATGGAAGATCCACGATATATCTTCCCGATTCCGTACGTGATACTGTTTTTACATAATTATCTTCTACTAGCGAAACTGGATCATAACTAGGAACTGATTCGAGTTCCCAAAATTTTTGCAATTGAGAATTTATTTGCGTCGTAACATGACAACTAACAGTTTTATGATTTGAATTATTCGAATAAATTACTCCAGATAATATCCAACCCAGTTTCGTATTAACAGCACTCGGTGCTCCCTCAGGACCTAGAATGGACTCTCCGATTATTATGTTAGCAAACAAATCCGCACCTATGAGTATATCAATGTAATCGGACACATGGAAATTGGGATCTGCCAGATCTAATCCTTCAATATGAGGCCAATACTTATTAGTAATCAGAAAGTTCGGTAAATTTGTTGTGATCTGATTAACAACTAAAGCATCTAACTGAAAAGTTTCGTTATTAATATGCGGAGAAAATGTTAAAGAAACTTCCTGAAGAGCTGTCTCTGTGACTAAATTGTTGATTCCTGATATTTTATGAATTGTAGTTCTCAAGGGGAAGACCTAGCCTTTTACAACACGATTTTGAAATTAAACTCCTTTGAGAAGCATTGTCAACAAGTGCTCTACACTGAACGACATTACCTGTGCTAGATTTCACATTAATCAGAGCGGTAGATAATAAGACGTTATAATTTTGCATAGATGACTGACACTGCGCGCTATTAGACACAGAAGTGCCTGGTACATTATTATTCACAACCTCCTGACTGGTTTGAACAGTTGTATACACATGTAATAACGTATGATGTTTTTGAGAACAATTTTTACAGTTCATATTTATTCTACAATTTTCCACTCTGTGATTTTGACGTAAACAATTTTGACATAATTTGTTTAATTCAACAATTTTCCACCTCTCATTTACTGGTTTAGAATTAAAAACGGAACATTTGAATACCGCATGATTTTGATTGCATACTACACAATTATTACTATTCCTAACAAATGCGCTGTTTACTAGGTTAGTTTTAGTGGTTCCTCTGTTAGAATCTGGAGGCATTTTTACAAAATTGGATTTATTTTCGACTTTACTGAAATTGGATTCTTCTACACTCCTAGCTTCACGTTCGATAAATTTTCGAAATGAATCTAGGTCTGGTAATTTATTACTGTCTAACATCAATTCCCATCGCTGTTGAATCGTCTGATCTAATTTAGTTAACATGAAATTTATAATCATCAAATCACTCAACGCATTAGACTCTAACCCCAATGTTTTTAAATTACGAATTGCCTCATTACAAGTATCTAGTAATTCTAATAAAGATTTTGAATTATTAGCTTTGAGAATTTTAACAGAAAATATTTTATTTATCTGGCTTAATGCCAGTTGTCTTTTGTTGTCGAATCTCTCACATAACAACTCCCAACATTGATCCAAATTTTCCTCTTTTAATGAAAATCCGCGAATTAATTTTGCCGCATTACCACGGACTGAAGAAAGTAAATATTGCAATTTCTCAATATTTGACAAATTTTCATTCTCTAATATCGTCGACTTAAATAATTCTTTGAATGAAATCCAATGTTCTTTTTCGCCATAAAAATGCGGAAGATCAAACTTAGGCAATTTTACCAAGGAAGTCTGTTTAACTTGAGAATTCAAATGAATTTCTTGCTGAGAATCAACCTTAGTCTTTTCTTCTAAGTCAACTAACAAATCACATATTATTTCTTGATACTTCAAATACGCATCTAAATTATTTTCATTTTCTTTCGGCGCCAATTTCTCAAAAGCTTGCGCGAGAATATTTTCATACGGAATTACTTTCGATTTCAAAACCCTAATTTTTGCCTGCTCATCAGAATTAGATTCGTTCACTTTATTTTTAAATAAATCTACTTCTTTACATATTCTTTCAAAATAAAGTTCTTGTTTTGATTGCTTAGTCATATTTAATATTTACAAATAAACACTATAAAACTGAATCAGGTTATGAAAATTCGAATCAAGATACTACATATAAAATATACTATAATACCACATTCAATAAAATATAAAAGCATAAACCCAAATTAAATCAACACCTATAACAAGTTTTTTCTTTTTTTTTTTTTTTTTACCTACCACTCTTTTTTTTTTTTTTTTTTTTTTTTTGTTTAAAATCTAGCACAGATAGAAATTACGGTTTAAGAACAGATTTCACGTAGAAACTCAGGCTACGACTCGCACGGACCAAACACTTTTGTATAGTTTCGGAATTAAAAAATTTAAGAATATTTTTGAAAATTTAATTACTGAATAAATTAAGTAATGAATATCTACGTACCTTTGATTTGATCCGAGGCTCTGATTCCATTCCTGATTTTCCATTTTCCCAATCACATCGAATAGAATATTAAATTACGCAACAGATTATGAATGATGAATTATCATCGAATTTCTGATGAATCAATTCTGTAATTTTCATATTTCACTAATCAAACTTAAATTCCTGTTTCGAAGCACAATTTGAAGAATAGAAGATTTTTTATTCTGCGCAAACCCAGAAGCATATTTTTTGAATTAACCATGTGAATTACTTGAAGAATGGAGGCATAATTTCAAAATGAGTAAAACTTGAGCAGTTGATCTTTTTCACATTTTTAATAGAATAGAATACGACTTGAATTATAATTAGAATTTGTGCATCACTCAGAATTCAGAATTAAATACAGCAGCATTTTTTACGTTCCGAAGAACACAGAGAAATAACAGAATGAATTAGTTTACATCACTGTCCTGCAGAACAGCAAGTTCGCAGATAGACAAAAATCTAATAAAAAAGAATGAAAGAAAATTAATAACACATGATACAGTAAATTAGTAACAGAATATTTAAAACATAATAATAATAAGAGTTTTATGAATAGTTTTATAGTCCTATAAAATGTTTCTTTTTATTTATTTAATGTCTGGAATTAAAAGCATAGTTTCTTTCAACTTCTTTGGTGCTGACATCTAGCGGAAACACTTGCAGTTATTACTTAAAATCGTACAGGTAATTTTTATATAGTTTTTTATTTTTTTTTTTTTTTGGTTGTTGGAAGTTTTTATATTAAAGATAATGGAAATTTTTTTTATTTTCTAAAAAAAAAACAATCTGTCATATAGACAACTTTATACTTATAGACTAGGAATTTATTCTATAAATTGATGACGGAAATATAATAAATGTGGCGGGTGTTTTTCTGCTCTTAATTATAATTCAGTATTTAAATTTGCTAATTTCGATTACAGGAATATGCTCAAGATTTAATATTTATCTGTAGACTGTTTAATGTATTTTAGTTTTTATGAAAAGATATTTTATAAAGTTACGGTTTGTTGGAACACTGTGCTATATTGGTACCTGCGAGATACTTTCAAAGAGGGACCGATGCCTGCTGTTTAAAATATGTTTAGTCGCCTGTTCTAGGAGAACCTCCATCAAACTCTAATAAAAACCGATGCGTCTGTTGATCCCGTCCCATTCTATACTAATAAAAAACGTTTTTCTCTGTGTGTCTGCTTGTCTGCGATGGCCAGCAAAATCTAGCGCACCTAGAAGTCTGAAAATTAATATTTAGATAGTCAAAAGCCTGATCTCAGCATTTTAATTTTGATAATTACCCAAAATATTAGAATCTCATTAAACATCGCATCGAAAATCCCTTCTTTTTTTTATCAAAATGGCTAAAAAAAAGAACACCTGTTCTCGATTTGAAAACAGAAATGAACGAATTTGAAATTCATTTGCTAATTAGTAAACCTTCAGAAAAACTAAGATATCGATTTGAAATATTCTAAACATATGTGGAACAATTTTTTGCATCCGACAATGTAATTTTTGTAAAATTCGGCCAATAATTTTTCTTAATTTTTACAAAAAAACTGCCAAAAATCAGCCGGCGCTAGTAAAAAAAAAAAAAAAATAAATCCGAGGAAGTTTCAAACAGGGATCTAATTTCATTAAAAACTGAACTCCAAAGAGATATGTTTCTCAGGCCGATCCGTCCGTTTAGTTTGCGAAAATGAAAAGAAATAATTGCCATTTTTTTCTAATGAACAAAAATTAAGGTAACTAATTAAGATAAAGATTTAAAAATGAGGATTGGAAGGGGTGCCATCTGGCGGCTAATTTAGCGTAGCGTCTTCATTATGTTCTAATTTACAGAAATATATAATTCTTTTTTTTAATGATCGCTTTAATATAGGAGAAGGTGGTTTACTTGAACAAATTATTCGTTATATTTGCGGGTATGGGGAGGAAGGGGGATAACGCTTTGTTCTGATTTACGCAAAACAAATTCCATTTAAGAAATTTAACATTTTCAACTTCTCTCGTAGTGTTTTATAAATGTTATGCATAGGGAATACCGGAAATTTCTAATAACGATTTTCGTAAAAATTCAATTTTTTCTTAATGAAAGTGCACAACCCGTATTTACTTGATGTATACCAACAATCAAAGTATATGATTTGTTGGTGAGCACTTTCATTTTTATCTCGGGTTCAATTGGGCCCGATAATAAAGGAGTTTCGACAATTAGACTTGGTTTACGATTGCGATACAGATTTTAGTTTCACCTTCCACCGCCAGGAGGCGCATTATTTCCTTGAGTTCTATGGGCCCGATTTCGACGGGAATTTGTTCAACTCCCTTGATACAACGGGTATTCACGTCAGATGTTCGTATAGAATAAATTGAGCCCCCTGGCTGTGAAAAGTGGAACTAAACGCTTTTGCAGTGGTATTCGCAGAACGCCTGCTATACGGTGCCGGATGCAGCAGGATACGTGTCGGAGTTTTGTTTGGAAGGTGGTTTGTTTGGAACAGATTGTGTCCGTACACATAATCGTTAAAAAACTGTAATCTGTCTGTTTTCTAGAATGACCCCATAGGTATGTGCAGGACTGCCTCTTTTGGCTGTTTTTATAAGTGAAAATACCTAAAACTTTCTTTTGGGTTGAGAAAAAGCCTGATCCACCACGCTTGGAGTTGAGATGCTCTTTCGGCTACACTTGGGTTTGAGAAGCCGAGTTCACCTCTACTCCTAACTCGGCTCTTTATACGAGCGAGGGCGAGAACATTACACTTATAATTTTGTTTGTAAATGCCGCAGCCTATCCAAAATTTGAATGGTACACATAATTGTTAAAAAGCTCTAATCTGTCTAATTTCTATCGAAAGCCCCCATATCTGTGTATAACATAAATATAAGGTTGTGACGATCTAAAACTTAAAACTTAAAACTAACAATTATACTATTTATCGTATCCCACTCGCATTTTATATGATAAGCTTAATCTGTTCAATGGGGGAGGGGGGGGGGGAGAGCTCTGTTTTTTATCGCATCCTTCATATTTTAGTATACAATAAATGAGGTCCAGATAAATTAAAACTTTTGTAATTAACTGAACTTGTGGTAGACCCGCCAAACGTTGCATTGCTGAATATCATGAGAGAGTATATAGACGAGAACTATGTCAGTAGTTTATCGAAGCCCCACTAAACTTAAAGGTACGACAACTTTAAACTCGTAACTCGGGACTAAATTGACGCAGTGTGCCCAGATTTTGTATGGTAAAACATGAAACAATTTTATATGTGGTAATCTTAGACCCCACATAGACAGTCTAAAATTGAAATATAGCTGTGTACATTGTAAATCTAGTGAATCTTCAACTATAATAAAGAAAGAAGTTTGTGTGTGTCTCTGTTTCTCGGTTGTGTTCTGAAGAGACCGCTGCACGCAGAGCTACAAAATTTGGTGGGAAGCTACCTCTATGTATGTAGTTTTGCACCTGGAAGCCAGATTTTGGAATTTTTGAATAGATTTTTTTAATTTAATTTTTAATGCGATTTTTAGTGTTTTTTCACGTTTCGCTGCGTTTTTTGGCAAATTTTTTCCCTTCGACACTAAGTAATTTTGCCCAGAATGCTTGATTGGTTCGGTGATTGCTTCCATTTCAGCCTCAGATATGCTCAGAATTGTCATTTTGGCTTGGATAAAGTTGATAATTCTTTACACATAAAAAATCATAAATTTAAAAGGGAAGAGAGGATTATTTATTATCCCGATTTTTTTATCAACTTTTTCTGCGGTTTTAAACTTTTTTTCGTGTTTAGCAGCGTGTTTTGCTTCAAATGACGTCACAAATCGCCCACTACAACTCAAATACCATTGGACGGAAGTTGTGAGTGGTAGATGATAGAATTGTAGGCACAGCTGGAAGTCAACCAGGCAGTTGTTATTTTCAGATGAAAATGTCGTCAGCTGATTGCAATTCGAACAATGAGTTGTGAATTCTTGCGATTTGTTTTATGCGATTTATAGTTTTCTCATGTATACGTCATTTACGTATTTGATTTCAGAAATTAACAAAGGTAACTTACTCTTTTTGTATGTAAAAAAAAAGTCATTATGTTTCTGTTTAGAAAGTTAATGATATGTCCTAATTTTTAACGTCGTTGGTTAAATTCTGTTGGTAGGGGGAAGTGAGTGTTCGATTGTTGTTTAAATATTGCGTTAATGATTTGATGGAAACTCCCTCTCCTCCCCCCCCCCCCGCCTCCAAAATCAAAACATTTTAATTTCTAGTCCGATTCAAACGAAACATTTTCTCATGTCCCCAGATACTATATAAACTTTGGTATCATTTTTTCAGCCCTTGGTTATTACTATTTCTGAACATTAATGACCAGGGAGTGGTATTTTCTTGGGTTCTATGGGCCCAATTTCAATGAGAATTAGTTCATTAAACTTAACACGAACTAATTAAGATATAGATAACTAATTAAGATACAGATTTAGCACCACCTGTCGGTAGAAAATAGAACTAAAAGATTTTGCAGCGTGTGCGCAGCACGCCCACTATACGGTGTCATAGGCAGCAGAGACACGTGCCGGAGTTTTAAATTGGAAAGAGTTTTATTTAGAACTGAGTGCACCCCTAGCGGGGGGAAGTGAAGCTAGACAATTTTGCATTTAAAATTTGTCCGAATTAGACAAAGGGCCCGATTTCAACGACAATTGATTTATTCAACTTAACATGAACTAATTAAGATATATATTTGGTACCCCTGGTGGTGGAAAGCGGAACTAAAAGATTTTCTGCGCGTGCACAGAACGCCTTCTATACGTTGTCATAAACTGCGGGGACACGTTCCGGAGTTTCGTTCGCAAAGAAGTTTTTTTAGAACAGAGAGCTCCCCCTGGAGGTGGGCAATGCAACTCAAAGATTTTGTATTTTATCTTGGTCCGATTCAAACGCAATCTTTTCTGACATTCTTCGGATGTCTCCCAGGAACTAAATAAACTTCGGTATAATTTTTTCAGCCCTTGGTTACCACCATTTATGAATATTAATAACCAGGCGGTGATTTATTTTCTCATGTTCTGTGAGTCTGATTTCAACGGGAATCGGTTCATTCAACTTAAAATGAACTTATTAAGATACAGTTAATTATCCCTGGCGGTGGAAAGTGGAAGTAACAGATTTTTTGCGCATGCACGGCACGTCTTCTAAACGGTCCCGTAAGCAACAGGAACGAGTGCCAGAGTTTCGTTCGGAAATAGGTTTATTTAAAACAGAATGCTCCAAATAGTGGTAGAAACTGGATGTAAAAGATATTGCAGCGCGTGCCTAGCACGTCTGCTATACAAGGTATCGCAGGCAGCGGGGACACGTGTGGGATAATTTGTTTAGAATTAAATGCATCTCCTGGCGGTTGAACTAAAAATTTTCCTGCGCGTGCGCCAAAAATGACTATTTTTATTGAAACCGCAAAATAAATTTACCAATTTGATAATCCCAGAAAGCGAAAATTTTTCAACCTCACTCATCCTCGAGTATTAAGAAAAGTATTATATTTGGATCAAAACTCACAGTTTTCTTCTGATTCCGAAAATGCAAATTTTGTGAAAATCAGAGGATAACTTTTTTTTTTAAATTTTGGCCAAAAACAGACCTGTTTTGAATCAAATGATTCAGACATTTGAGGGGGTAGTATTAAATTTTCTTCCGCTTCGGGTAAATCTCTCTATTTAATTTCCGACAGACAAAGAGTTACCAGAAGAAGGGTTTCGTGCAGCGATTTTTAGAGTGATTTCGCGATTCGTATTATTTTTTGACGGGACCGGGCAACGCCGGGCAGATTTGCTAGTATATAAATTAGAAAATTTTATCTACCTATCATTTGTCTTGTCCTTGATTGTCCAAGTAATATTATCCATATTTTTATCGTTTATATAAGATGTATTATTTCGTATTAAATAGGATAACCATAGATTTTCACCTTGACTGAGTGGTCTTGAACGCAATAATTTTATTATTATTTTTTTTTAATTTTCCGTACCACTATTTCTGAACAAAAGTAATTTAAAGTGAAGATTAGGTAGAAATCTACCACAAATTATATTTTGAAATAGTTGGGTATAAAATAATTTTAAAAAATGTTGCCAGCGGTAGCTCTGTAATATGTAATATGTAATATGTATAGCATATAAAGTTTTACATTGCAGTTATTCCTGTTACATATCTTAATAAAATTCTAGAGCCACAAAGGCATTCAAGAAAAAACGTTGAAAGGGATAAAAAGGGAGAACAGCATCATGGCACATACAAATAAATAATTCATCTGACTCTTCAATACTTTTTTACGACGAGTTAAATTCGGCGAAATTGAGATTTACGTATCAGCATTGAAATTATAGAGCTAAAAGTTGTGACGGCCATTGCCATCAGTAATGAGTGAGCCAGGCGTACAAGGAGAGCACAGAGGTAAAATTAAAAATACTTCTTATTTAAACTTAATCGGGCAGTGATTAAGCAGGCCGCTACTAGTTTTTTCTTTGGCCAAAATAAATAAATAAACTTCTACTCGAAGCTATACCCCGAAGCTATATATATTAAATAGTAATAATCAAAAGAACGAACTCAGAATTTCAATAGACAGCCACAGGTCAGGATGCATTCAATAAATACCTCAATTCCACACTGTAGACCAGGCGAGCGCTGATGCAATCGTTCGTCCGGGCCAAGAGCAACTATTTATATGAAGTTTCAGGCTAGCAGTTAAATCGCAGGATCTAGCCATCTTCGTAGCGTGAGAGGACCTGATCCATGTTCCGACTTTTCAAACGTAAATTCGAAGCTTATATATCCCAAATATCGATTGACCAGCTACAATAACTTGCATTAATATCGATCAAAAGCTGAAACTCACAATTTCCGAGATTTACACAGCATCCGTCGAAAGTTAGAGAAAGAGAGCCTTGATCAACTTTTACGCACATTAACAATTAGGGGACAAAAAATACGATCTCATTCAAAGCATCGCCTACTCACGTGATCAGAGCAGCCGAACCATCACAAACTTTATTCATACCATCACGCGTATAACATTTTTTAGGATAAAACAGAATTTATTTGATTTAAAAATTCTAGAAATAACAATTTTTGTATACTTTCACTCATATTACATTCTATAGGCTCTTAGTCGGAAAATTTCTAAAAGATTTTAAAATAACGTCTTTTTTATTGGAATTTTTACACTTTGTATAAAACATATATTAGTGCTGAACTTTTATTGATTCATTTTCAAAAGTATGAATGTAGCCAAATTACGTAATGGAAATACATCTTCTTTTCGGTTTCTTTTACAAATCTTGATCCAGACATTACTTGGGACGTAAAGGACAGTAATGAATTTAACTGCAATATTTCTGTATGTGCAAAAAGGAGTCACATGTCTTGCCTTTTTAAGAATACAATAATTGTGATAGGCTCTTCTTTTATATTGGAGCTAACAAGGGAAGTTTTTGGACACATACAGATATCCAGTTTAAACGAAGAAAGAAAATGACACAATTAATAATATGTAATAATAACCGGATAATGTAAATGTAAGTTGATAAGTCACAATAGAATCTGCTTAAAAATATTAAAATAAGCAAAATACACCAAATATTTGTTTAATTTTCCATATAGAAATATTTGCCAAATTTACTAATCGTATCGCAGTATTGTTTACTGGAAAATATTTTGGTCCTTCCCCCTCTTTATTTTTTAAACTGTTTTTCGCGAAACTTTTGTTGCTATGAAGCAGCCAAAAATTTAATTTTCCGCGTATTGTTTGCATCTACTTTCATCTGTAATCTTGATTTCACGTAAGCTGGCATTTATACGCTCAAAGATTTCCGTTGTACGCCGCACCCAAGATTTTTTAAAGCTGGAGAAGAATATGTATTAAGGAATAGTTTGCCCTAGAAATACGTTTTCTCTCTCAAAATGTTAAACTTAATAATGCGATTTGTAAAAACAATGGATAAATCTGGATTTAAATGTTTGTCTGAATTGTAAATTGCCTTTAACTACGTAATCGGAATTTGGGTTATATTATTGCCCACTAGTGAGTTTCTTTATATATTGTATAGGATAAAGATTTTAAATGGAATAAATTCGATAATATTTGTATTATAAAAGGTATGAGCAGGGAAGACCGAGCTATGCTCGGTCAAAATTAGCTTTGAGTTCAAATTTCATGACCCATGACCAAAATGACCCACTAATCAAATGTTCTCGAACATGCGACCAAGCCCGATTGTCTTATCGTGCCCTAAATCCGTAGGATGTAAAATTTAGTCAAAGTAGTCTAAAACGTTTTTTAGATAAAATTAGCTTGACCCACAGTGACCCAAAAATGACCCACTAATCGAATTTTTTCGAGCATGTGATATAGCCCAATAATTTTCTCGTGCCCCAAAACCGTAGGATACAAAATTTAGTTCAAATTCTCAGATGTACTTCATAAATATTGAAATATTGTATAAGCGTTTCATTGTGTTTAATTGTCGATTTTTTGAAATAACTATTTAAATATTTCAGTTATTTTAATGAAATGCTCATTATGTCATGAGGCATGTATATTCTGTAAACTGACCACAACTATGGAAATGTCTAACATACGCTATAAAAATGTAGAAGACATAATGCATTTCAAATTTTTTTTTTAAAAATTAAAGTTAATTTCATTGTATTTGTATTTTTAATATTTATTTGAAACATTCGATTTTCTATAGTTCTTTAACTTTCTTTTTTGTCTCTTTGAGAAATATTTGTAAAAACCAATGGTGTACTTAATTTTTTTTTCAGTTTTGTGTTACAGAATTTTTTTTTAATATTTTACAAAACATCTGTAAAATTATACAAAATAAAAGAGCTTTTTTTACGCTTTCTTACAGGTCTCCTAAAATGTTAGTTTGAAAATTAAATTTGTTGAATTCTCTGAATTGTTCAAAAGCAGATGCAGTTTTTCGACTATGAGACATACAGAAGATAGTTTACAAATTTTTTGAAAATGCATTTATATATTAAATGACAAAAAATTAGGGAGGTTTCATTAAATTAAAACTATATAATTTAACATGGCTGCGATATTAAGCTTTTTTTTAAAGTAAAATAAAATATTTAAACCAGAATTTTTACTTAGTAAAACATGTACTGCATTTGATTAAATAACAGCATACATTTTAATAAATGTTTTTCGGTAAAATTATGTTTCGATAATTTAAAAAAAAACGTAAAAATTAGCAAGTATGATTTAATAGGAATTAAAAAATGTTATGAGACCATATATTTAAATATTACTCAAAGTATATTTAAAAAGGTTTTCTGAAATCTTACAGAAAAAGAAAATGCGTATATTTGGTTAAATAAAGATTTTCAGAACTGAAGCATTTCTACTCCATATCTTTCAGCATGGAGGCTGTGCAGCTGTGAATTGCAATAAAATTATCAATGAAATATTTGTTTCGTAGAAATAGTTATTAAATTTATTAAACATAATAAAGTGAATTATTTAGTGTTCATGTCTTAAACTGTACTATTATTTGTGGATGTGTTAAATCAAATTTTACAAATTATTTTGCTGACACAGTGAAGTCCCAACAATTCAGAAAGAAATAAACAGCTGAAAAAATAAGTTAAGTGTACATTCGAATTCTCATTATTTATCAAGCAGGGCGGTCGCTCTGCCAAGCCAAGCTTTAAAAAAAAAACGCCACAGAAACAACGCCAAGAACTGGAATAAAGACCGCTAATGCTTATATACAGAAAGCAACTTCGCAATGTTAAATCGACAAAACATGCCAGATTAAAATATCAGATATCAAACAAACCAAGCGTCGTGGGAAAAAAAAACGAAAACTAGAAGAATCTAATGAAGAATTTCTTCAATTTAAGACCAAAATCATCTTCATAAGTGATTTATAAACAGAGATATAGCTTTTTTTTAAAAACGTCGAGTTACTTAAAATGATCACTATTTTCTTCGTCAAACTTTTTTTTTTTCAAACAAGCTACAGGCCTTAATATTGGGCAGAATAAAAAAAGGATTGCATTTTTGGACAAGTAATTACGTAATCTATGTGCTTTTATAAAATTCAGTGTAAAAAAAATATTTTCTATCCTTAATTAGCAAAAAACTGTTAATTAACTTGGCGATTAAAAAATTATGCCAAAACAGAGATAAAACCGCCAACGACCATCTACTATCTGTATTAAAATAGCACAAATCAGTTACAAGTTATAATATAACCACATCAAGTTTCATCTGCAAGCCTTTTCTTCTGAAGATATTTTTTTTAAAAAATAAAACTTCATAATTATAAGAACACATATTTTATCAGACAATTAAATATGACTGCAAACTGTGGCAGATGACAGTTTCCAACATGAATAAGTATGAGATATTGCCGCTCAACGATATCTGTATGGGTGGTTCAGTCGCAGCGCGTCAGCACGGCATGCACAAGGTCCCAGGTTCGAGTCCTGCCCCAGGTCAACTTTTCACTCATGTTTGTTTAGTATATTTAATTGTCTGATAAAATGCGTGTTCTTATAATACTGTAAAATAAAGTAATCAGACGTAGTGTTTATGCTTTAAAAAATAATTTAAATATGTAATTTGCGTTTTTAGAAAGATCTTTAAAAAGAAATTATTTTTTGAGGGAAGATGTACCTTCTAAAATGTATACATTAAGACTTATCGGCATTTAAAATTTCTTTCCAAACGTTTCGCAGGAATACCTTTCACGTCATTTTCCTATAAATTAACGAAATCCAGTTGTTAAATTATTTTTGTTTTAGAAGTGAAGTTTCTATTTAAATTTATTGTAACAGTACAATGTTTAATTGAATAAAATATTGTAAATCTAAGAAATTGCTAAGAAATTCTAAACATGCACAGGGCAACGCAAAAAAATAAATAAATAAATAAACAAAATAAAAATAAATAAATAAATAAACAAAATAAAAATAAATAAATAAATAAACAAAATAAAAATAAATAAATAAATAAACAAAATAAAAATAAATAAATAAATAAACAAAATAAAAATAAATAAATAAATAAACAAAATAAAAATAAATAAATAAATAAACAAAAAATAAATAAATAGGTAAATAAATAAATAAAAATCAGCTCTCAGAAGTTCTAAAAATTGTTCGTATATCTTAATTACAAGCTAAAAGAGGGTTTATTTCTATATTATCTTCTATATATAATCAAGCAGGGCGGTCGCTCTGCCAAGCAAAACTTTTAAAAAAGAACGCCACACAACATCGCCAAGAACTGAACTAGACCGCTACTGCTTACTTACAGAAATCAACTTCGCAATGTTAAATCGACAAAACATGCCAGATTACAATATCAGATATCAAATAAACCAAGCGTCGCAGGAAAAAAAAACGAAAACTAGAAGAATCTAATGAAGAATTTCTTCAATTTAAGACCAAACTCATCTTCATAAGTGATTTATAAACAGAGATATAGATTTTTTTAAAAAAACGTCGAGTTACTTAAAATGATCACTTTTTTCTTCGTCAAACTTTTTTTTTTCAAACAACCTACAGACCTTAATATTCGGCAGAATAAAAAAAGGATTACATTTTTGGACAAGTAATTACGTAATCTATGTGCTTTTATAAAATCCAGTGTAAAAAAATATTATTTTCTATCCTTAATTAGCAAAAAACAATTAATTAACATGGCGATTAAAAATTATGCCAAAACAGAGATAAAACATGCCAACGACCATGTACCATCTGTATTATAATAGCAAAAATCAGTTGCAAGTTATAACAACATCCAATTTCATCTGCAAGTCAGCCATTTTCTTCTGAAGATATTTTTTTTTTAAATAAAACTTCATAATTATAAGAACACACATTTTATCAAACAATTAAATATGACTGCAAACTGTGGCAGATGACTGTTTCCAACAAGAATAAGCATGAAAGGTCCCAGGTTCGAGTCCTGGCCCAGGCCAATTTTTCACTCGTGTTTGTTTAGTGCATTTAATTGTCTGATAAAATGCGTGTTCTTATAATATTGTAAAATAAAGTAATCAGACGTAGTGTTTATGCTTTAAAAATATTTTAAATATATAATTTACGTTTTTAGAAAGATCTTTAAAAATAAATTAGTTTTTGAGGGAAGGTGTACCTTCTAAAATGTATACATTAAGAGTTATCGGCATTTAAAATTTCTTTCCAATCGTAAACAAAATTTTTAAAATTAATTAAAAGCGATTCATTTATTTTAAAAAAAGAAAAAAAAGTGAAAAAAAACACGGTAAAGGACAGGCATTTCGTTCGCAGGAATACCTTTTACGTCATTTTTCTATAAATTAATGAAATCCAGTTGTTAAATTATTTTTGTTTTAGAAGTGAAGTTTCCATTTAACTGAATAAAATAATGTAAATCTAAGAAATAGCTAAGAAATTCCAAACATGCACAGGGCAATGCAAAATAAATAAATAAATAAATAAATAAATAAATAAACAAAAAATAAATAAATAGATAAATAAATAAATAAATAAATAAACAAAAAATAAATAAATAGATAAATAAATAAATAAATAAATAAATAAATAAAAATCAGCTTTCAGAAATTATAAAAATTGTTCATATATATTAATTACAATCTAAAGGAGGGTTTATTTCTATATTATTCTACATATAATAGTAATTTCAGCAAATATATTAAATTCGAATGCGATCTGTTTTAAACTTTAAGATAGTTTATAACACATGTTAAAAAATTTATAAAAAATAATGGCACATCACAGTTCGGGGGGGGGGGGGCGTGAACAAAATTTGGAAGTATAATAAGGCTATCTGTTTGAAACTTTACGATATTTTATAACACATAACATAAATTTTAAAAATAAAGCTGCGTCAAAAATTATAGGGAGGGGCGGAGCGCGTTTTGCCTACACAAGGGGGGGGGACACTTTTCTAAATTTTAACGACAAAGGGCTGTGACCACTTATTCACGTTATGCACCACAGGTGAAACCCCCACATTTTGCGCCCCCCGACACTACTCATGTGATATATTGTTCGAAAGGCCTGTGACCGCTTATTCATATTATGCATCTTCGGGGTCCATCCTCTCTAAATTTTGCCGACACCTCTCATGTGATATATCGTTGGAAAAGTCTGTGAACGCTTAATCAAATTAAGCAGGGGGGGGGGGGTATTTTCTGAATTTTGCACATATCCCTCATGTGATACATCGTTGGAAAAGTCTGTGACCGCCTAATCTTATTATGCATCTCCGGTGTTCATCCCCCCAATTTGCCCCCCAAACGCGATTAGCTTTCACCACCAGTGGGCGCTTTCTTATCTCTGTTTCTATGGGTCGGATCACGACAGGGTATGGCTCATTCGACTCGACATCTATAGAGCTTTCCGGTTTTAGTTCTTTTTTTTCACCACCAGGGGGCACTTTCCTATCTCTGGTTCTATGGGCTAGATCACGACGGGGTATAGCTCATTCGACTGGACATCTATAGCCTTAACGATTTCAGTGCCCGAGGTTCATATAGAACAGATTGCGCTACCTGGTGGTGGAAGATAGAACTTGAGCGTGCGCAGCACGACTGCTATACGATGCCGAAGGCAGCGGGGACCCGTGTCGGAAGTTCGTTTCTTTAGAGGTTTATACAATTCGATGTGCAAATTAAGGGATTATCCGGTGCCGAAGGCAGCGGGGAACCAGGTCGGAGGTTCGTGGTTTATCTTATTCGAGGTTTTACAAGATTTGAGGCCCCGGTGTAAATTAGGGGCCCACTAGTGCTAATAATAAAAGAGCGTGATATCACGTTTGATTTCAAATGCAGCGCTGACACGCTATGTACGTATTCCATTTTATTCATTTAATGGATTAGTCAGTGATATCTTTTAACGGAGGATAACAAGTATTATAATAAGCCACATTTAGTATGTTGTTTTTAAGAGTGTAATTAGTTTAATTGAAAAATCTACTGGTATTTCTAGTTAACCCTTTAAACAATGACTGAAAGTAAAATGTAATTTTAAATTATTTCTCATGTTTAGATTATTTAATTTATGTTCAATATATTTTAAAAAAAAAGAAATGATATCTACAAAAACAACTTTTCAAAAGTAAAAAAAGCCAAGCGTAAAAAAAAAAAAAAAAGTTGTGGCTAAAAAATGGTGTGATATCAACTTTCCAAGCTATTATATTGCTTATTTAACTTTTTTCCATTAAATAAGTTATCATATATATAAGTCGAGTGCCTACGTATATGTTAATAGAAATCGTTTTCTCCTGTACTAAATACATCCTAACGAGTTTCTGAAAATTCAATTTTTTCAAATTATGCATGATGGGCTTGGCGGCCATCTTTCCATATTTCTAAGCACCCACATTTCTAAAGTAAAAGCGTAATATGTTTGAATGTAATATGTTTATAAAAATTTCGAACTTCAGATTCTAACTACGGACAGATAAATTAGATAAGACTGATATTTTGATAAATTGATTTTTACTAGTTTGAAATTAATAATTATTCTAAATCATAAGATGAATCTTTAAGATAAGTCATCATTATCTTAAGACACAATTTTCAGAGCATACAAGTCTATAAATGAAACTCTTAAATATTTGCTTAAATAATAATTTTGAACTTCGGATTTTAACTACGGATTTGGGTGGTTAGAGTTTTGTGAATAATAAGCAAAGATGGCCGCCAAGCCCATCATGCATAATTTGAAAAAAATTGAATTTTCAGAAACTCGTTAGGATGTATTTAGTACAGGAGAAAACGATTTCTATTAACATATACGTAGGCACTCGACTTATATATATATGATAACTTATTTAAAGGAAAAAAGTTAAATAAGCAATATAATAGCTTGGAAAGTTGATATCACACCATTTTTTAGCCACAACTTTTTTTTTTTTTTTTACGCTTGGCTTTTTTTTACTTTTGAAAAGTTGTTTTTGTAGATGATATATATCATAAAAACTTTTCATTACTTATGAAATAACATGCTTTCAGAAGTGAATTAAAATCAGACTTTCACTACTTCTTTAAACTTCCATTGGTCCAAAAGTATTGAACCATTGAGCAAAAGAATTTTGTATTTTAAAAAAACATTTACTTATTTAAAAAAACAAAATGCATTTAGAAGTGAATTAACAAAAACTATATCCGTATTTTTTTTAAAGTTCTTAAACAGTGACTATTTAAGAAAAAGTCGTGGAAAATCCAGTTGGAAAAGATTAGAAAAATTAAGTAAGAAAATTCCAGATAGCAGGATTGCTATTCGTTTTATGATGTCAAAAAGCGACGGTCGTAGTGATAAAATCTCTTATTTCTTGTCGCAATAATGCCGGGTGTTGAGTACAACACTGCCATAAAAAGAGAATTTTCATCTATCTAAGAATGCATCGTTTTAATTCTTATTTTTTAGGTAATGCATAGTGTTATTTATTTTTAGACGTTAATTTCAAATTTGTAAATTATGAGAATGTTCAATAGGGTATACTTTTGAAGTCATAAGATTATGAAGTTATGACGTTTGTAAATAAATTTGTGGATACCTTAAAATGTAAATATGAATTACAATAAAGTAACTTTACTATTTCATTAATATTAATTGCATATCGTCTAGCAATGATTCTGATAGTGTCGCTAATATATATTTTTAAGCAATTTAATATAAAGAGTAACTTGTAGTAAACAGTAAAAGTATATATCCCTATCCCTCAATTTTCTCAACATCAACTGAACGGATTTGAATGAAACTTTTACACTACATTTCATGTACATAAGTAAAGTTTTTAAATAAAAGTATGTATCGTATCGCGTATACATTTTCATATGGATGTGAGATGTATGAAAATAGTAAATGAACACTGTTAAAAATTTGCAGCAAACTGTCCAGTCATTTGACTGTTTTTATAGAAAACGGTTACATAACCGTAATTAAACTATGTTCTGACCATATTATTGCCCATATTATGGTCAGAATAGTTGTAAATTACGGTTATGTAACCGTTTTCTATAAAAACGGTCAAATGACTGGACAGTTTGCTGCAAATTTTTAACAGTGAACTTAATCAGAATGATTACACTTGATTGTGTAGATAAGACATTTATTAAGACGTGGAATACACAAAAATAATTGCCATATACTTTTACCGTGGAAATAGCTCAACCAAACATTGTTGTTATTCTGCAATTGTTATTCTGCATGACTAATATGACGGTTAAACACTTTTGCTTTCTGACATTTAATAAAAATAACCAGCTGCTTAAGCCTTACATAAAAATAAATTTTCACTTCTTTGGAAACTTGTCTGATATTGACATCGTCGACCATTGTGGCCCATGAATCTATCTCTAAAATACACTAACTGGCGCTCAATTAGTAAAAATAAACAATGGTAATAACTAAGTTTTTCACATTTGGCAAGCAAGAAAGAAATCACTTGAAGTCGAGTAGATTTTTGTTTTCAAAATTGCTTTCTCATATTCATTTTCCATCGTCCTAGATACTTGTTTAAAAATATTTTAACATGATTAAATGAAATCCAAATATTAGGTTTGGCAGCTATGAATGTTGTCCCTATCTTCACTTGTTTGTGAAATTTCAATTGACGAGTCTTGATGAGTTATCAAAATATATTTGAAACTCAATACATTTTGAAATAGGTGTAATTGTAGGCCATATATTTTATGTCATGTATAGTTCTGTTTTATAGATTTCTAAGAACACAACGATAGCATTATAAATTATGATCTATATAGATAACTTTCATTGCGATCCTTTTCATATTCTGCATAATTAACATTTCTAAATATATTTTTCATAATAAATGCGTTAACGAAACTCTATCATTTTATAATCTTGTAAGAATTACGAATGACTAATACGTATAGCTCTGCATTACAAAATCGGTCCCCGATAACTGCATTCCATTTACAAAATTCAGAATGGCAGAAAATCGCCAGTTTAATCTATGCTTAACTTATAAAGTTATGCTGTTCGATTCAAATTGGATTTCACGTGAGTTTGAGTTTTTATACTGACAAAACATTTTATTTGTTTTTGTTATATTGTTTAAATATTTATATCGTTGCATCGCTTATCTTAATGCGCATTTTTTTATTTTATCAGAATTTTCCTTCAATAATATGTAAAATTTAAATCTATTCCCAATCCTTATAAAAATCGTAAAACAGTGTACTTAATTTAATCTTAGTGAAAACCTCATTATCTGTTTAATAAAGTGAATACTTTTATTTAATATTAACAATAGTTGATATTTTTACAAGTTTTGCTTTAATTATCGTGTATGAAAAAACATTAGCAGTACTTATTTTTAAGAGCTGGACATATGGCATATGAGAAAGTAAAAAAGAACATTGTGAAATTATTTTCACATACACTTAGCCAAATATTATTCTAATGTCTTCTAAAATCCTTATGCGCTTTTACGACAAACTAAGATTTAAAGCTAAATGTAGCAGGTTCAAATCCTATTCTGAACACTGTTACATGAAGTTTGAAAATTGCAAATGGTATGATTTGTCGATTTGTAAAAATTGGGTTAAATGAATGAAGTGAAGTTTAATTTGCTTATTTGTTAAGTTTGCTTATTGTATTTGATTTTACAAGTTTGTCTACCTACTTGTCCAGTTGTTAATGCACAGTCTAAGAGACAATATGTACGGAGTTAGATCCCCTATTCAGTCATGAATATTTTTGGTGGGTGCCCTTTTGAAATGTGATTTAAGCGCCTCAAAAATTTTATAGGTTAAATTATGAAGCGCTTATTTTATTTAAGAATTCTGTCGATTTAAATAAAATATATATTAGCGAAAAATATTGAATTATTGGGTACATCCATTAAATATAATTCACAATATTTTGTTCTCAAATAACAAATACCTTCTAAAAGCAAATACAGGGTGTCCCACAAGGTACGCAGCGTCTAATATGTGCAGATTCGGATAGAGCACGTCAATATGAGTATTTTGAATGGTAACATGTGGGGTCCCCGAATATAGCCGAAAGTTCTCAATAAACATTGATTTTTACATGGTTTTTTCCTCATTTCTTGTGTTTTTCATATGACAAGCTTCACACCTTACTTACACTATCACGCTATATTCGGGGACCCCATATGTTACCATTCAAAATACTCATATTGATGTGCTCTATCTGAACCTGTACATATTAGATGCTGCGTACCTTGTGGGACACCCTGTATTAAACATTTATGTTGATTATAAATCTACTACCTACAAAATCGGCATAATCTTTGATGGAAAAAGTTTTTACTGCTAAAAAAACAGATTTTGCGAACGTTTATCAAAAGCCTTTGTTTCCCAAGTCCCGCATCCATAAAAATATGTTTAACTTTTTTAAGAGAACGAAGCAGGAATAAAGTATTTTTTTTTAATTTTTACAATAAGAAGTTCCATTTTTTCCATAATTAAATAGGTAGTTACAATGATATAAAAACTTTGAACAAAACAAGTACCAGCTCGTCCCAAAGTGTAAAGTGGTGTCCTCCCAAGACGGTCGGAGCCACCTGAAATTGCAACGGCCGGTGTCGTCCTTTCACTTTGGAAAATGGGGGTGGTCAGCAGGTTGTGTCACCCCCACCGACCGCAGAGCACACATGAATTCTCCTAGTCGTACTCATTAAAAGTTCCTCAGAACTGGGGAACGGCGGTTGACGTGCCTGGTGGCGCAGCTCAGTTTTTATGTCAATAAATTTTGGTTATATAATTATAACCAGTGAAATTTGGGGAGCCGCAGAAAATATTTTGGAACCACATTTATTACCCATCTATCCATTTTCATTTTGTAATGGAATGTTACATTTTACACAATAAAAACATTACTATCATTTTCTGTGCGGAATCTGGTAAAAATATCAGAAAATAAAAAATTTAAAGAAGTTTAAATAATTTTCTGACAGTTCGATAAACAATACCAGAATAAATCAGATCAGTTACCCCAAAATTATTTTAGAGTTACACAAAATTTAATAAAAATATTACAAAATGGCTTATTTTGGCAAGACATATTATGCAGTACACACTCAGAAATCCGCACAACATGGTATCAAAGGTTTTGTTGATTTTAGGTCATTGCTTTGTTTACATTTTAAAACATCGTCTGAATAGTCATAACTCTATGAAATAACTAATGTTATCTCCAACTATAATAAAGAAGGAAGTTTGTGTGTGTGTGTGTTTCTCGATTGTGTTCTGAAGAGACCGCTGAGTGCAGATCTACAAAATTTGTTGGGTATTTGTTGGGTATGCATGTAGTTTTGCACCTCGAAGCCCGATTTTGGAATTTTTTAATAGATATTTTCAATTTCATTTTTTATGTGATTTTTAATGTTTTTCACGTTTTTCTGAGATTTTTCCACATTAGTAACATGAATCTGGTTCCAATCTTTTATATAGTAAATTTTATCTTCTTTTCAATAAAGTTAATGCGAAATTCGTACTGCGATTTTTGAATTTTTGGTGACTTTTTTGCTTCGACACTAAGAAATTTTGCCCAGAATGCTTGATTGGTTCGGTTGTTGCTTCCATTTCGGCCGCAGTTACGCTCAGAATTGTCACTTTTTTCTTCTTTTTAGTATGGATAATTTTTTGCTTGTTGATAATTCTTTACAGATAAGCTGCATAAGCTTATTATCCTTTTTAAAATCATGATTTTCAAAAGGTAAGGGCAGATTATTAATTATCCCGATTTTTTTATAATTTTTTTTTCATTTTTATGCGTTTTTTAAACCTTTTCCCATGTTTTGCAGCGTTTTTGTATTAAATGACGTCATAAATCGCCCACTAGATTTCAAACACCGTTGGAGGTCAGTTGTGATTGGTAGCTGTTAGGATTTTAGGCACAGCTGGAAATCAACCGGGCAATTGTGATTGGTAGATGAAAAGGTCATCAGCTGATTGTAATTCGAACAGAGAGTTGTGAAATTTCGCGATTTGTTTTATGCGATTTTTAACACATGGGCTGATAAGTTCCCAGTCTGGCACACAGATGACGGTGCAATCGCCGAACCGATGTTTTTTTTTAGTAAATACTAACCTTTAAAAGGTAGTAGAAAAATGCCATGATGATTCGCCGTGTGGATAAAACGTTAGAGTGGTTTTAGTTGAACGACTTTGTTGATAAACAAAAAAATGGATAACAAGAATTTCAAGAATTGTTATTTGATGGGGGAAAAATACCGTTCAAACAAAAGCTTGGCTAGATAAGCGTTATCCGGACACTGCACCAGGTAAATCAACCATTATTGACTGGTTTTCTGAATTTAAACGTGGTCGTACGGACACCAGTGATGCACCATGCAAAAGAGGTGGTTACTCCGGAAAACATAAAAAAGTCCACAAAATCGTTTTAGGGAACCGTAAAGTGAAGTTGCAGGAGATAGCTCAGACTCTGAAGATATCCTAGGAACGTGTAGGTTTTATTTTGAATGAACATTTGTCTATGAAAAAGCTGTTGTCAAAGTGGTTGCCGCGCGTGTTGACTTTTGACCAAAAACAATAACGAGTTCTGAGCACTGTTTGGAGCTTTTTCGTTATAAAATTATGTTATGTATTATTAAATTATTATTATTAATCATTTATTAAATTATTATTATAACATTATTATTATAAAAATATTTTTAAAATTATTCTTATTAAATTATTCTTATAAAATTATTATTTTTAAATTATTATTTTTATTATTAAATTATTATTATTATTATTAAATTATTATTATTTATTATTAAAGTTATTTTATTTATTAAAGTTATAAAGTCATAAAGTAATAAAGCTTTGTTAAAAAGTTGTGTTTTCTTTATTAGACCGGGAACTTATCAGCCCATGTGTTAGAGTTTTTTTTATGTGCGTAACGTCATTTATGCATTTGATTTCAGAAAGTGGCAACGATAACTTACTGTTTTTGTATATTAAAACAAAAAAAGTCATTTTGTTTCTGTTTCAAAAGTTAATAATTCCTAATTTTTTAACGTGGTTGGTTTAATACTGTGTGTGTGTGTGTGGGGGGGGAGGCGAGTGTCCGATTGTAATTTAAATATCGCGTTAATGCTCTGATCGAAACTCCCTCCCCCCCCCCCCCCCCCCCCTTCGCCTCAAAAATCAAAACTTTTTTTTTGTTCGTTCAACTTAATACGAACTAATTAAGATATAGATAACTAATTAAGATATAGATAACTAATAAAGATACAGATTTGGCGTCACCTGTTTGTAGAATGTGGAACTAATAGATTTTGCAGTGCGTCCGTAGCACCCTTGCTATACGACGTTATAGGCAGCAGGGACACGTGCCGGAGTTTCGATCGGAAGGAGTTTTATTTAAAACCTAGTGCGCACCTGACTGTAGGAAGTGGACTGAAAAGATTTTGTTTTTAAAATTAGTCCGATTTAAAAAATGGTCCCGATTACAACGAGAGTTGATTCATTTAACTTAACATTAACTAATTAGGATAGAGTAACTAATTAAGGCATAAATTTGGTGCCCCCTAGTGGTGGAAAGTGGAACTAAAAGATTTTTAATGCATGCACAGCACGCCTTCTATACGTTGCCATAAGCAATGGGGACACGTGTTGGAGTTTCATTCGGAAAAAAGGTTTGTTTAGAACAGAGCGCGTCCCCTGGCGATGGAAAATGTAACAAAATTATTTTGAATTTAATCTGGGTCCGATTCAAACGAAACCTTTCCCAACATTCCAGACAACGAAATAGTTTAATTTTCACTCATCCTCGAGTATTAAGGAAAGTATTGGTGGTATTGAACCGAAACTCACAGCCTGTACGTAATTTATATTTCTGATTCCGAAAATTCAAATTTTGTGAAACTCCGGCCGTAATTTTTTTTAAATTTTGACCGAAAACTGACCCGTTTTGAATCAAATGATCCAGACATTTGGGGGTGGGGGGAGGGTGGTTTTTGAATTTACTGCCGCTTCGGGGTCTATCTCTATTTAATTTCCTAAAGACAGAGTTTCCAGAGGAACGGTTTTATGCAGCGATTTTTAGAGTAATTTCGCATTTCTTATTATTTTTGGACGGGATTGGGCAAAACCGGTCGGATCAGCTAGTAGTTATTAATGCTAATAAAAATCAATATAATCAGGATACAAGTAATTCAATAAATATATTTATTTAATGAATAATTTTGATAAATTATTAGAATATAAAGTGGTAAAACATTTCATAAATATTAGATTGAGAACATTCATTGTACTATTTTAAAGATATTTCTTCAAATGTCCAAACAGTCAATACTTCTTGTTCCAATCATAAAAGTCTGTATTATTAGGAAATTCAAATTTTCATCTCCATGAGAAAGATCCTCATCAAAAATAATATTTCGCCTTCTTTCTCAGATTCAATATGTGATGATATCCAAAGATATTACAAAGATAATACATCACTTATAATTACTTTCATCTATGAAATACTAGGTGAATAATGTGCTGTATAAACACAACTTATCCAGTTTAGAATCCATCAATCAACTAATAAAATTTAACCATTTTTATTTTTTAGAACTTAATTGAAAATTTCATTGTTTACATTGTGAATGATGTGCTCAATTACGCATTTGCAGCTTTTAGAGTTGAGGATTTTTGAGAGTGGACTGTAACAGCCAATAATTTAATTTTTTGAACGCCACTATTCCTGAATTGAAATATCTGCTTAATTTATTTAAAAGAATAATCGCTTACGGGGTCACAGCAAATAATTCGGACAAAGATTTTAGATTACAATCCTTAACAACTGATCTCCACCACAGAATAACCCCTTCTATCCACAGAAATACATGTCTGATTGTTATTAGAGAAAGTAAATTTCTGTAACTTATAAGACAACTACAAGTTTCACAAAGTAGCCCTGTTTCGCTTTTATGTAAAAACTAAATTGTTAAATAAAATTTTATTAATGGGACTCAACTCATTTTCTCATATTTTGGACAGCTTTTTCAGAGGCTCCAAGTGCCTGTGAGATTTGGAACAAACTCTTTCCTGTAAGATGCGCATGCTTAATAACCCATTAGGACATCATAGCACTGGCCAAGGTGTTTTAATTGTACGTTTGATGGTTGATTACGACGTTTTTATTAAGAAAAGCATGGGACGTATTTTGCTCGTTGAACAAATTTCACCCCAAACTATATCCGACTGGAGTTTTTGCCATCTTTCTATAATGTCTAATTGACTAAATATACTTCGATAGAGTTCAATTGCTGTGTTGCGTTTAGACCTATTCGATTGGGAAAATTTGGAAAAACCTTCTGTCATTGATCATGCGATCCAATTTTGAAATTTTCTTTTCTTCTTAGCTACTGTAAGATTCTGGCATCGCTTCATTTTCTTAGACTGGTATCCGAGGTACTGTTTCACAATTTGAAAAATAGTCTCGTAGTTGATGTTTAACTTTTTTAGACTTTTTAATCGAAATTTTTCGATGGCGTCCAATGTTTACCACGACCTGATCTGTCCCTATTGTGACCAAGCTATCGGCATGATTTCACAGATCCGCTACAGTCTATCTTGAAAACTTCAACCCCTGAATGAGCTCCCATTGAGCTCTTTATTCTTTTAGGGTGCAAATTGAGAATAGCATTTTTCTCGAAGTTCATTATCACAAAACTTAAACAGCCTGTTTCAGTGGATTCCGAAGTTTATTTCTCATGTAAATATAATAAAATTTTAGTTATGTAGTTTAGTAGTATTTTTGTAAATTCAATTTGAGCTATTTTTATATCACCCTCTAACTAAGATGAAAATTAAAATCCGGGATTGTGTTGGGCAAAAATCAGAAGTGTTAGCAGCCATGGATAAATGAAATTATCTGATGACAAGTGTTCCAAGTAAATATTGAAATATTTATCAAGACTACATTTATTTAATTGATTCAGAAACTATTTTTTATTACTATTCAAAAATAATCAAAATATATTATTTCTTTATCTATGGCATGATGCCATAAAAAATATATACGGGAAAAAAAATAAATACGGGAAAGAAATAAATTTCTATTTTCTGCTCTGATTAAAATGGAAAATATTTAGAAAAATGTAAAGTCATCGTGAGGATTTAATATTAGTAATAAAAAAGTACCTATATGAAAATCGATTTAATTTAGTTTCATTTTATACGTTTTATTTTTGTGTAATTCATATATTATTTAATATCATATTATTTGATAACAACTCAATTTACCAATCATTTTGTGAATTTAGTAAACAGTTACCGTAATAAAGAAGATTCAATAATTATTTCATATTTATTGAGGAAAAGAAGCACATTACACAAAAAAAGACATTATTTGTATACAAACTAAACAAAGGATCATTAAGAATTATGTTCTCTTAAATGTAGCATGTAATGATTCAAAGAGGAAATCGGTATTGTGAATGTTTACGGCTTGATCAAGAACGAAGAAAGAAACTCATATTTCTTTTAGAAATTGTTGTTATTTATATGTTAGTACATCATTTGTGGTAAAGAGAAGTATATATTGTGTGTTCTGAATATGTACCATAAATGTAAAATAGAGAAATAATTTGATTTTTATTTGGATAGATATTTCATGTGGTTTGAAAATTACAGGCTAAGATATGTAGTTCGGAATAAACACGTTTTAGTTGAGATAAAACAATGTTAATAATTGGGAGTTTCAACTTTGACAGATTTTATAGCCAGAGTATAATTTTAAGTTATTGTTCAAGCCGACAACTGTACTGTCCCATTTTTTAAGAGAATAAATCGTGTGATTGTGTTAATTTTGTGGCGTTCAAATAATTAAAAAAATATATTTTTTTTATAAGGGAGTCTACTGTATTTCAGTTATGTTGTTTACTTTGTAACTTATCATGGTATACTTAATATTGATTAACATTTGGTATGAGTGTAGAAATACTTCTAATAAACAAATATGGGAAAGTACGGAAAAACGATATAGTCGAGTGTAACCGGATATCTCAGGTTTCACTAAATTTTATCATCTCTCTACCGTGTAATGGTTGAAAAACTTGGGTGTGGGCAAGAAGAATAGGGAACTATTAAGGTATGTCCATGTTCTCATGTGTGTAGATTATGTGTTACAAAGTAATTTAATATATATATATATTTGTTTCAATGTTTGCTAATTTTCAAAGTTATTAAATATGAAAGAAATTAGTTACAGAAACATTTGTGTAGCATATTTATTAAGAGTTTATTTTCTACAATGAAACTGTTGCTAGCATTTATAAGTATATTTTTAAAGTTTGCTTTACGACCCTCATTGTTTTGGGATAAGACCGTACTATGAGGGATTAAAAGGGATTTTAGAAATCAATGCTTTAAAAGACTGTACACAGTGTTTGATGAAAATTCAGCTAAAACTACATGGAAAAGAAAGATTATGATTTTTCTAAAACTGATAAAGAGATTAATCGCTTTTCTACAATTTCTCAAATTCAAACGAAATTATTCATCTTTTTGTGTTTTTAGTCTGTTGTAACTAAATATTCAATTGATAAGTAGTGCTTTGTGAGAAATCTGATAACTTTTGTTGGAAGGGCAAGTATCTGTATCCAAACAACACAGAACAAAAGGCTACTGATTTCGGAATATATATCCATCAATTTTAAAAGAAAAGATATGATTTCGGAGTATGTGTATATCAGTTTGACAAGGAAATATATGGTTGCGGAGTATGCATCCATGAACCTGACAATAAAATGTTTGTTCATAAAAAGAAAATCTAAACACAGATAGGACAAAGTGTTTAACCCCTTGAAGGGCACCGGTATATTATATGTACCACTTAATTTTAATCCCAAAATGTGACAACGACACCAGAATTTTATAATCAAATTTTTAATTTATAAGGTACATGAGGAAAAGCTTTTACTTATTTTGAAATAAATTCGTTCGTGAATTCTGTTGTCAATCTATCATTTCAATATTTTAGCTACAATAGTGCTTTGCCCCTGAAGGGGTTAAAAGCTACATCGCATTTAATGACCGGAAGATCATGCAAAATCAGTTGCGATTGACTATTGAACACTGTTCATCGACTGAAAATTTTTCATATACATGCCGATGGACGCAATCAGCAGTATTCATGGCATTGTCCACCATAGGTTTCATTTAGTTTATGTATAAACTGTAGCATGTGCAAATCTATGTTTCTTTCTTTTCGTTTAATACTTGTAGCGCATACTACTATAACTGGTTATTTTTAACTATTATTTAAACTATTATGCAAATTTCATAAATAATTACTAATGGATGGTAAATGTGTCAGATCCGATCAGTTGTTTTCCATTATATATTTTGCTACATTTTTCGTCCTTCTACTGGAAGTCTTTGAACGAACCTTTTTTTGTAGATTCTTCTATGACATCCCTTGAATAATCAGTATAAGGGTTTATTTTTTAGTCCGGTATTACTATTTAATTTACAGGATGCTCTAAATAGGCGACGTTTAATGATAACCACCTGCATTTCTACTGTTAAATAAACATTTTGCTATATTGGGAAAAAATTAGCAGAAAGTGTTTGTTGTGCAGACTACTTTAAATATACATATATATTTTTTTTGACTTTCCATAATCCTCTGTAATTTTTTAGTAGTATTTCAAGAAGATTCACCTAATATTGAATTGATAACAACTATGTATTTTATTTAGATTCCTCAACTATAACGTTCGAAAAATATTATTTTATTACCAAGAATATTTTTAGCATTCAAAGACATGTAATCTAAGAAAAATATTTTTCATTAACAACATTTAATAATATAAAACTCATTCTATAGGAAAATCATTTTGACATATTCGTTCAGATTAACGCATAGATCTTGTAGGTTTACAGCCATTTTCTACGTCTGAAATCAAAGATAATCATTAATAGTATCAAAGCAGCATTAGATACGTGTAAATGATTCCTGATCATTTGATTCAGATACGAATCAATAGATACAAGAATTTAATATAAGAAAACTATATCTATGTTTATATACTGCTGCGAAAAATTAAAAGAACAACCATACAAAAGTTATTTTATGTTATTCTAGTGAAGTTCAATGAAAGGTAGTAAGTTCGTAACTCAACTTCGTACACACAAATAAGCCAATTGTATAAAACTTTCGCGTGTGGAAGATGGAACATGTTGTTGTAAACATATTTGGCTGATTATGAGAAACGGCGT
The DNA here is from genome assembly GCA_963931845.1 of Maratus michaelseni. Lineage (NCBI taxonomy): Eukaryota > Metazoa > Arthropoda > Arachnida > Araneae > Salticidae > Maratus > Maratus michaelseni. Next base: position 91,021,759 of record OZ007586.1, on the reverse strand, counting down.
TTAGATGGGAGAATGGAAGCTGGACAGTGAGTTTGTAAATTTGAAAGCTTGCATCTCTGTTAGAGGTGTTCTCCCACTATATAACAATTATCTAGGTATCTTTAAAAAGTTGTAAAATTTAACATAAATATTTTTCTACTCCACAATACATCATATTTCCTATACACTTATAGAAATTTATATTTTGCCTGAAATAGGAAATTCTGCATTTTGAAGGTATATCAGACATGAAAAAATAAAGATCTTGTGCAAGTTCTATGCCTTTAGCTGCAAAATATTTCAAGTTACATGAGTTTTTCTAATTGTTTCTTTAATTTAATCTCAAATATACATACATTTAAAAATGTATTTAGCACAATATTTTCCAAATTCGCTTGAAAAGCTGGCTTAGGTAAAATTCTGTCTATAGGAAGCATCACTTGAAAAATACTATGCAGCTGAAGAATAATACTTGGATTTCAAAATTTACTTCATGTTATTTTGTATCTAGTTCAAAGCAGTATTTATAACGATTTATACAGTGTAATATTGCAATAGTGCACTGTAACATATTTTATTGCATTTTAGAATATTATCTATCAGCGATTGGTGCTATTTAGATTAGACTAAAAGCACCTTAATTTTTATGTATTTGTCATGTGATGTAGGAATATATCTAGGTTTTCCCTTCTTATCGTTCTTCGATAAATAGCTAATTCCTATACCGTCAGTTTTGGAGGTATAGTTCCAATATCAAAAATATTTTAAATCTTGTTCATCGACATATGAAAATTCATTTACTTGATAAATGTTATTTGTCAAAAAGTTAAAAAAATTAAATATTTATACGATCCCTGGATCCCTAGAAAACTTTTTTCCAGCAATACAGTAAAAATTCCAATCTTCTACGATAAAAACTCACCGAAGTATGATACTTTAACTTTTATGAAATTTCGGAGATTTTTGGCGATAAAGATGGAAAGATGCTGTTTAGGTGCCTAAAGCGCCGAAATCTAAATTTAATAAAAATTGAAATTTCGTATTTTTTAAAAAGATAACTTTTTTGATGTAAATGAATTTTCATATGGTGAAGAACAACATTTTAAACATTTTTTCAATTCGAACTATACTTCTAAAATTAACGGTTTAGGAATTAATTATACGTTCTCAAATAGAAGGAATACCTGTATACATACAATGCAGAGTTGCCAACTTCTCATTAATATTCCGTAATATGTGGGTTAATTTGACCAAGGTTTAACACGTTTCGCACCAGAAAGTCTTTTAAGAAATGAAATTAAATAAATTCAACATAGAAATCTAAAATTAAATAAAGATTTTTCCAATATTTTTTCTGGTTTTATGTGTTGTTAAACTGGGTCAGATTAAATCACATATTACGGAAGATTAGTGGGAACTTGGCACCTCTGACAATGGGAAATAACTAATGGAATGATTAAAAAATATAGAAAACGCAACGTGTTTTTGGAAGTTCCAGTCTTTTATTTTCACCCCAAGAGACATACAAATTGGACGATTACGGGAGAAAAAAATATCTTCAAATGTATATGATTACCTAATATCCTACTATGTTAGACTTACGATTAAAGAAAAGAAAAAAAACTGTTCAAAACAAACCATTGAATAATAAAAGAACATGATGAATTTCTTTCGGATCATATAAAGCTGGTCGTAATTCAGGTTAAAAAAAATATCTGAAAAAGATGCTTTTTAACAGTTTTAATTTTAATTATCTCACGCCAGGAACTTAGCACATTCAATAAGCTACAGAGTAAACTTAAACAACTTTCAAACTTCAAGTTCAGTAAATTAACAATAAGTGTAAGGAATTTGTTTCTATATTTTGTTTAGTGTCATTCTGAGTTATGAAAACGTTTTTTAGGTTTATAGCATTCCGGCATTACTGCAATAATGTCATCCGTTATTCAATGGCATAAAAATATACATTCTATGCACAATGTCTCATACATATAACCTATCCTTTAATGATTTATGTAACTGTATTGCAAATTATCTTTTATCTGTTTAATTTTTCGAAATTTGTTTAATTTTATGATTTTATTAATTTATTTTTTGTAACTATTATATATAGTGTAAGAGAGATTGTTACGTTTATAAACTCACTTTCTAATACTTTTTACCTCTAGGGAATGTAAAATACTCTTACTAAATTCCTTTTTGTGATTTGTTTAATAAAATAGAGTTAGCTTCATTTGTGTATCGAAAAGTGGAGAAATTGCATTTCTTATTGTTTGTTTACAATTTTTTCAATGTAGATGAGATAAAAACTAGATTCATTTATGTTAATTTTGAAGATGGATAGCTTTGTCCTTTTGTGTAATGATACTTTTTAATTTATCCATAAATTTATTTAATTTAGTGAATTGATTTGTAAGCATTAAAATATACTCTCCTAAAATATTCCTATTACAGCTTCTTTAATTATATGTACCAACATTATTTTATTTCATAAACACACTTATCTATTTGCATTACTATCATTACTCAAGAATACAAAGATACTTTTAACTCTAACAATGTAATAATTTTACAATGTTCTTTCATAATTTAAAGAACTTTGTATATTACTGATTTGCTTGAAAATGTTGATATTTTAATCCTAAAATATTGCTTATATTATTTTAACTGAAGGGATTAGAAGCCATGATTGCTTATTATCGACTTTATTTTGCTAGAGGTACAATGCATAAAATGTAAATGCTTCTTTATCTTGCAAGACGGTGTATGAAAGTATTATATCATCACTTCCGAATTACACACAATTTTGAAAAGCATTATTTTATCTTCAGAATGAAATAACAGCAACAATAGCAGCAAATAGATATCCTAGATTTAACGAAGAATTTCTGGAACACAAGTTTCTTTTGCTGTCCGTACTAAATTTTCGAAAAGGTTACCATGTAGCTTTAAAATGTATTAAACACTTTTCTAACCCCGGTATCAATACGACATACTGGTTTTACGGATGCCATCAATTCTCAAGTAAACATTTCACATTCACGAAACATGTTCAATAGGTAAACATGCTAACTTAAAAATGAATTATCGTAAAATGAAATTAGTATTTTATTCTTCCATGTATAAATTCGGTTCCGCAGCTGAAAAATGTTTACTTGAGAATTGTTAGCATCCGAAAAGCCCATATTTCGTGTTAACACCAGGGTTAGAAGACTAATTAATACATTGGAATACTACACGGAAATGTTTTCGGAAATTAAGTAGGACCAACAAAAGTAACATTTGTTTCAGAAATGCTTCTTTTAAATCTAGGAAATCTATTTTTTTGTTTTCTGGAGATAAGTGAACTCTTTTCGATATCGTGTTCAACTGGGAAGAGGCTATTTTATATTTTCTTAAACTTTCTTGCTGGATCAACAAACAATTCTCTCTTTATCAGTGTATCATTACTTCAGATATGCCTTTGTAAATCTTTTAATCTTTTCTATAAAACGCTTATTAACTTTTAAAGAATTCAAATATTGAGCGCCTATAAAAAATGAAATCCATCCAGAATTTTTATGCCTTTAAGACTGTTCTTTTATGTTTGCTTATGAAATGTTAAAGGTAATCCTATAAGAGCATACAATGCATTCAAAATAATATTTTGAAAACGTGTGATTGTAGCTATACTTTCTACTGTATTAAACTTGCAAAAACATACTTTAAGATGATATATCTTGACACAGAACCAACTGAAGATTATAGGAAACTAAATATACATACTAAAATAAATAACTTGAAGTAATAGTCAACAGAACATTTTGAAATATTTTTTTACACTTAAAGGGAATATATTAAATACATTTTTTCTCATTCTGCTTGAAGACATAGAATAATTTATTTTATTCCAAACTTTTCTCGATCTCTTAAAGAGCTAATCAAAAGTACAGAGATTTTAAACCTGACTACGTTCAAAACTTTTTAGAAGAAAGGATATTGTATTTAAAGAAACAGTTGCATATCTGATATTTACACTTTAACAACAATGTTATATTTTCTATAGATACTGCAATAAATGAAAGAATATGAAATAGTCACATCTGTATAATAGTTAAAATCTCCTGTTTAAATTCATACTTCTTTTTGAAAGAATTCTTCTTCATCCTCTATATTAAAATTCTACAACTTATTGGCGCGCCGTGTAAATGTCTATTTAATTACATATTACAACATTCATTTTCATTTCATTATAGACGATTTTATAAAATATTTCGTCATTTCTGAAATAAGTTTTTATTTAACTTTATAAAATAGTGAAATATTCATCTCCTGTAAAAAAAGAAACCTATCCAAAATATGTATGCCCTGAAAATAGTTCTTGTTGATTTTCTTCAGAAATATTTAAAGTAATCCCATAAGAAAATGCAAAGTATCCAGTAATATATTTCCAAAACGTGTTATAAAAGTTATATTAAACTCACAAAAACATACTTTAAAATGATATATCTTACATCAGAAACAACTGAATAAAATAGAAACGAAACATGTGCATACTAAAATAAAGAACTTAAACTAATATTCAGAAAAATAGTTTGAAAATGTGTGATAAAAATTTTTGAGGATATAAAGGGAATAAAATAAATCATAAGTTTACACGTTCTTTTTAAAGAAATAGGATCATTTGTTTTTGTCCAGGCTTCTTTCGATCTGTTAGAGAGCGAATCAAATATACAAACTCCTCTCAAAACTCTTTTGAAGAAAGATATTCTATTTAAAGAAACAGTTTTACGATATCTGAGCTTTACACTTTAACAATGTTTGTTTTCTAAAAATATTTGAATAAATAAAAAAAATGTAAAATGAAATTCCCTTCTAAGTAATTGAAAAAAAATGTTTGAAATTACACTTGTTTTGAAAGACTACATTCTGTTTAATACTTTTATTTCAATTCTATAACTTATTGTGGCGTGCAGTGGCAACTTTTATTGTAGCTGATACTGTTTGCCACAGCTGATGTTATATTAAATTTATACTTGCGGGACATCCCTTCCCCTATTTAAGAATCGACGACGCAACATAGGTGAGCGTTTCTTTTTCACATGTCTCGTTTGCATTTGAATAATTGTATTACTTTTTTAGTAGGATATCAAAGGTCGCTGTTCAACTGGGTACATTTTTCCTTTATATCTTTCATTTGCAGTTTTTTATGACACTTTCAGTTTCGGAACCGGTTCCAAAATCGACACCTGAAATTAAAACGCGAAATTTGAAAGAACTCTCCCATAGGATTAACATTAGCTTCCGAATTTTGCGCATGACTAACGTAGGCTCACCGAAAACTGAATACAAAGCCTGAGCATTGACAAAAATGGCGGCTGTCGTAGGCGGAATTTTTTCAACATTTGAACGGTCCCTGGAATTTGAATACCAATAACTTCTGAAAGTTTTCTCTGCCTTATTTTTGTTAGATTAAATATGTTAAATAAAACTTTTATAAAATATTGGTGCCTAAATTCAGGGAACTGTACAAATGCTTAAAAAAATCCGCCTATGACAGCCGTCATTTTTGTGTCAGCGCCCTAGTATTTAGGGATCCTAGTATTTAGGGAGTTGTCGTATTCTCTTAAGGCTTATTGCTACGAGAAAGACCACAAACTCTCCTCTCAAATTGGCTTGAAATGTATTCCTTTCTTTTTCTCATCAGAAATGTAAAATTTTTTATATAATTTTTCTGTTTGTTGTTCATAAATTATTTTTATTTTTGCTTTCCTCTTCAGAAATTATTAATGAAATATGTACTCAATTTTATATTTCAAGTGTTAAAATATTAGTACAGCCAAGGAATATTAAACCATTTTTCCAAAATTGCATGGTTTCCTTCCACTATCTTCGTGTTTGACTCCTGCAATTTTCTGTTTACGGGACTAAAAAAAACCGCGTCGGTTTATGCAGGAAGCCCATTTAGACAGCGAAAAAAGGATGGTATACTTTGAAGATGATTAAAGTGGAAAAATTAAGTACAGTTGGACTTCTATTTAACGCATCTCTAATTTGCAAATTCCGCCTTTTTATGCACTTTTGCTCGAAACTAATAATATTTTGTGAATTTTCTTGTAAAAAACCCCTGCAAATAGCGCAGTTCCTTTTATATTTAACCAACATTTTTCTTATAACTTAAATGTTTTCTCCCTATTTCTCAAAAACTTTTCTGGACATTAACTTATTATTTCTTTGTACACATTTTAAAATGCTCAATGAACTTGAACTGGTTTTGCAATGCACCTAACCCTCCCATTTCCGTGTTCTATTATAACAATAGAGACGATAATGACTTACTTGAAGTACTAAAACTGTTGTCATTCTTAGCATTTCATGCCAGTAAGTCTAATATTCAACTACCTCACTTCAATAGAGAAATTTCCAATAACCTCCTTTCAAATTAAATAGTAAATAAGTTGCATATGCACCTGTTTAAAACATCTTTGATTAGTCGTGTTGATCAGTTCAATTCTTGTACGTTTGAAAATGTCGAAGGAAAGTGTTATGCATCAAAGAAAAAAACCTGATTCTTCAAGAGGTGGATAAAGTTGTATTGCTCTAGAAATATTGCTCTAGAAATTTGAATTCTTCCACACAGTTTATCAACAATGATAAAAAAATCGTGATAAGATAAAAAAATATGAGTAATCAAATTCATGTTCAAAGCGTTTAAAAAAAGTTTCAAAGCGTCATGTTCAAAGCGTTGTCTATGAAGATGTGGAGGAGACAGTTTTGAAGTGGATATACACAATGCCAGATAAAAATGTCTCAGTGTCTGGGCCTTTCATAATTGAGAAAGCTCGAAATATACGATAAATTTTGAGGAAGCAGTGGATGGCTTGAAAAATTTAAGAGGAGACACGGAATAGTTCCAAAATTAATATCTGGTGAAACTAAATAAGTGAATGATAATGATAATGGAAATTAAAAACGGACATGCTGAGCAAAACTTTCAAAGACTATAAGCCAGATTACATCTTTAATGTGGACGAATCTGATTTTTGTTCCATGTTTACCACAAAAGACATTAACATATTAAAATGAATAATACTTTGTAGGAAAACAAAGCAATGGAAGAATAACCCTTATATTAGGTGCTAATGTGACTCTAAATCAAACATTGAAACAATTTGTTATCGGAAGAAATAAAAACCTAACGCTTTTCAAGGAAAGTCTTTGGAGGTCGATTACGACTTTTAAAAAATCGTGGCTGACTTAAGAAATTTGTGAAATATGGGTTTAAATGTTGAAAAAAAGTGTGATTGAAAAGAGCCGGAAAAATTACTTCTAATTTTAATTACTGCGCCGCTTATTCTACGAAATAAAGCAAAAATTATAAAACATAAATATTTTTTACTGTCAACTTAACACTACATCAAAACTGCCACCAATGGTTCAACGGGTGATCAAAAGTTTCAAAGTACAGAATCGCAATACATGCCTAAGATCAATTTAAAAATAATAACAGAATGTTACAATTCATGGAACTATATTGTCACAAATTCTACTATTCTTAGCAGTTTTTCCAAAGCTGTATTCTTTGTCCGCAAAGAGAATTTGGCGAATATGGAACACGAGGACGAAGAAGATATCCCCTTAAAATTAAAAAAATTGTGGATACAGCTGAGGGCAAAAAACCAAATGATGATGTGCCTATTGGTAATTTTCTTTCAATTGATTTTGAAGTTGAGACCTTAGAACCACCAACAGAATCGAATAATTAGGATAGTGATAAAATACAGATAAAATACAGCAACGGACTGTGATGAAGAAGCAAATAAACATCATGCTGAAATCCACAAAACTTCGCACAATGAAATGTTAAAATCATTTGAAATAATCCAGCGTGATTAGTTTTCAGAAAATAAACTTGAAGAGGGTTTTAAAGCATTGAAAAGATGCAAGACATAGTTAAAAAAAGACACATTTTCAAAAAAAAAAAAAAAAAACTCAGCAAAATTAGCAGATTTTTTTAGTGATTAAATTGAAGGATGCCTGTGACAATGTCTGCTTAAAATTACTCTTCTATAATATAAATAAATTAATTAAAAATAGATAATTTAATATAAATTTAATATAAATTATAAATTTAATGTAAATTTAATAATTTAATAAGTTTTAAATATAATATTTTATTAAACAAAACATACAGTGTTTTCCTACACAGTACTGTTGTTTTAGTCACGATTTTTTTAAAAAAATTATATGAATAAATTAAACTAAGACAAATAGGTTGGTTGGTTGCGGGCGCTACGGTCATCTTTTGCACACGAGGGCAAAATACACCGGGACCTCTGTTTATTATGGAAACTAGTCCTCTACAATCATTCATCCATGGGGCCTCCGTGGCCGAGTGGTTAAGACACCATTCCGCTAATCGCTTGAGAGCACGAAATAACTGCAAAACACAGATTCAGGAGTCGAACGGCACTAGTGAAAATTAAAGAAATATGACAGACAGATGTCGTTATTAGGCACACATGTTAGAAGTTTAATAAAAACGCTCAGGGGCCTGCGTGGCCGAGTGGTTAATACACCAGGCCGTTTATCGCTTGAGAGCGTAGGAGTCAGATCGGCGGGTTCGACTCCCGCTAGCTCCATTGCACACACCTTGTGGAGCTCCGGGAAGTAACTCTCTGGTGTTATAAAATTTCCTTGTGGCTATCTCGTCCCTCTATATTGACGATGACTTATAAGCGGGCACTTGATGTCAAGCACACAAGTCAGATGTATGTTCTCAATAAATAAATAAATAAATCATTCATCCGTGCACCAATCGACAATCGAGATATGAACCCGTCACTCACTTTTTGTATATTTGTCAGTGCCCTAACCACTAGAGAAGTAGGTGGAACTAAAGCAATTGTGTATAATTTATTAAAAAAAAGTGTAATTATTTACTTTTTTACTTGATATCTACTGTTTTATTTGGCTCTATATTGCTTAAAGTAATTTAAATTGTGTATGTCTATTTTACGAATTTTTTGCTGGTTTTAAATATATATTTAAATAGAGGTGAAATGCGAACAAAAATCAATGTTTGATGATATTTTTCCTTAATAAATTTTCGGGATATAGCTTAAATTTGTTTGAGTGTTTTTTAAGTCAAATAAAGATTTTAACTAACTTTGTGTTTGTTTAAAATCTCACCTGTAACTAATGATAAGGTGTAACACCATACTGACAGCTTCAAAATTTTGAATTTTTTCTTTTTCAATTCAATAAAAGTACACTTTAAATCAATAAAATCATATTGTATTAGTTAGAAATCGATAAAAATGTGAAACGGTATATTTGGAACTTTAGAAATAGAACGCATAACAGAGATTAAACAAAAAAGAAAGTTTTAAGCTTGTTCACCTTAGAACAGCAATTTCAAAGTCGATGGGCACTCTTTCCCCGCCAATTTTCAATTAATCGACTTGATTTTTCTGAAAATTAAACTAACACATAGTATGTTTGTCTGTTGAACATGAAAATACATATTTGAAAATTTTTAGCATTAGAAAAACCGATAATTGGTGTTGATATCCAAGGTTCGTACGCTTCTACCACAATATTTTAGTAGAATTTTTCGCCACATTTAAATGCATAAAAGTATTACAAATCCTTCAATTAAACGAAGCCTCTACAATATCTGATATTTAAATATATAAATAGAAAAATTATATTAAAAAATGTGGTAATAGCGTACGAACCCTGATTTCGTGTTGAGAATATTGGTTAATTAATTCACTGTAAAATCTACTTAGGTACATAAGGTTTTTGAATCTTACGGGCAGCAGGAAAAAAAAAAAAAAAAAAAAAGAGGTTTTTGTTTCAGAAATACTTTTGTTTATATCCCTGAAACTAATTGGTTTCTGAGGTTTCAGAAGTTAAAGGAATGGTTTTCGGAATCGTAGGAAACTCAGAAGAGGTTATATTAATTTTCAGAAACTTTCATACTGGATAAAGAGACGGTTTTCTTTTTTACAGTGTAAATCCTGTGGTAAATGTATGGGACATATGTTATTGTAGAATAATTTAAAAAAAACGAATAGTTGATGAATATTAGTATTTTTTATGTATTTTGATAACGCGTTGCATTATGGAACCACCTACTCGTGAAATTTAATTATTTCTTTGTGCCAATGGAATACGACTTTTACGATGCAAATCGAGCTCCAAAAAGCTATTTTCTTCTCTTTTCTTTCAACTGATAAACATTCGCAAAGAATCTTTTTAACATTTTTCAAAATAAACAGTTTTCAATATAAATTTAAATAAAATCTATTAATTTTTGTTTCTTCAATCAATCAATAAGTCATTACCTTTTATATAACAATAAATAATAATATCTGTAGAAATACATTGTTCAACATGAAAAAAATTTAAATGATAATGGGAGAAAAGAAATCTTAATTGAGTATTTAAATACTTTTTGGAAAATAAATATTCTAATAGTATATTTTAACGGAATATCTTTGAAGAAATATGAAAACACATTTCTGTGTCTGTCAAGTTCCACATTCTGAAAAATACAGAAATTCAACGTTATCATTAATAAAAACTTCTGCCATGAAGTTTTTTTTATAAATTTGTTAAAATATGCATATGTGGTAATGAGCTTTGCTTATTTCATAATTAGCAGAGCGAACAAAGATTGGAAATAACTTTTCTGATAACTTTGTATGTCTGTAACATTTTTTCGATAAAAATAAAATAAACATTTTATTGCTGTCATCCTAAATTATTCAGGCATTCGTTTTTTTTTTGTTTTTTTAAAAAATCAAGAATTGAAATGATGATATGACGCCGAGAAAAAAATTTAATAAGCAGGCATATATTTGTAAACAGCATTTTCATCAAAGAAAGTTAAATTAAGAGAAAACAGATGCAGGTAAAAGGTTTTTTTTTTTTTACATTTACCAAATATTTTTATACTACAGTTATTCTGAAATACATACATATATACCGGGTGATTATAATTAAAGTTACGATTTCAAAAATCGATAATTTTAAAACTACTGGTTAGAATGACTTGATATTTTAGCAGAACAATCGTGAGGCAATGGAATTTTTTTTGGCGAAGGAAAAAATAGTTCTAAAATGTGCCGATAGATGGCGCTGTCAGGATAATGTCAGGGGAAAGACCAAAAATGTATACACAGGAATGTTGTTAGCCAAAAGGAAAAAAATAGAGTTGAGTGATTTACTAAAAATGTATTAGCGAAAAGACAAGAACACGTGTTTACAGCGACAACAACAATAATGACAAAAAATGAAAAAAAAAAAAAAATAGCTGTATGGAACAAACATTTTACGATGATGATTAAAGTATAAGTTGTTCGATATGCCCTCCGCCTTGTTCCGCTACTAATTGGAAGCGCAAAATGGCATTTTCCACAAGAGATCGGAGGGTATCTGTATTGATGCAATGGGTGTGATGTGTGATTCTTGCCTTCAAGTCGGCTAGATTCTCAATTCGCCCGCTGTAAACAACATTCTTCAGGTACCCATAGTTGCCACGTAATAGTAATTTGCATATCTCCAGTCAATCTGAACCCTGACAGCGACATCTATCGGCGCATGTTGGAACTATTTTTTTCCTTCGCCAAACAAAATTCCATTGCCTCACGATTGTTTTGCTAAAATATCAAGTCATTCTGACCAGTAGTTTTAAAATTATCGGTTTTTGAAATCGTAACTTTAATTATAATCACCCGGTATATTGTCAAAAGAAAAAAAAAATGTTAGTCCCTTTTAAAGAACAAAGATGCAAGTTTCTTTGGAAGAAAATCCATACATTTTATAAAATTTTATAATTATATTTAAAGGAAAATAGCATGAATTTTTTAAAACAATTTAATGCATTAAAAATATCCGTTATTAATGTACAGGCATGGTTGAACTTTTAGAAGGTATATATGATTATGTATAGTCGTGTTACCGATTCAGTATGCAGTTCATAGATATTTTTGCATTTTGTGTCAAAATAATATAAAACGTTAAATATCTTATTATTTGTTGAATAACACTTCTCTGAATGCTTATCCTTTTGAGACCTGAAGTTAAAATAATATTACAAACACATATTCCTTTCTTTTGTACAAACAAAATGACAAAATGGACTGCAGAAAGAGCGGTTTTTCCGATATTGTTCATTTAGGTTTAGGGGACTGCTAATTTGTGTTAACCCGTCAGCACACGCGCTGGGATAAAATCTACCCCAGCTTACAAATATTACTGAAAAATGTGCAAAAATAGTTCGTGATCATTCTGAACTTTATAGTACCTTTCAAGCTGAATGATATCAAGATGTGGTCAAAAAGAATTTACCCCCGGTTGTGTATTTTCCATTCTTTTGTTATAAAAATGTCACGTGGGAGGAAATTTACCCCACACGTGTTATAACGTAACCCATAATGATAGGAAGATGTTAATGCAAACGTTTATGTAAAAAATATAGTGTGAAAATAATAATATAATTTTTCTTTTAAACGTTAACAACTCTTGCACATACAGTTTCTATATATCAGTTTTATATGTTTTTGTATTTTCATGGCTGAATTTGGATTGTAAAAGCTTTGTATGTAATAATATGCAAAAAAAAAAATCTCAGCGCGAGATTATTTTTTTTTTTTTTTTGGTTTAAATATAAAAGAACTTTTTATTTTAAGTTAAATTATGTTCTTTATTGATTTACAGTTTATTTAAAAATATAAATTTTTTTTATAATCTAACCGGGGGGAAATTGACACAAGAAAACCCATTGTGGTAAAATTTATTCCGCGCGTGTAGTAACGTAATGGAAAGGGGCACGTGTGCTGATTGGTTAATACGTTCGGATCCAAAATTACTAGCCTCTTTAAAATATCAATTTAATTATCAATGATCTAAATTTACGCTATAACAAATTTAAGGGCTTTAAACAAGTGATTTATCTACCAAACCTCAAAAATTATTAATGTAAATGATTTAAGTTAAATCATTATGATAATTACTTTCTTTGTTAGCCACATTGTCTTAAGGCCATTTGGAAACTCAATTGAAAATATCATTTATTTTATCAGGAAATAAACATCAGTACTGTGATTTATTGATTTTGTTTGAAAGTAAAAATCATTCCACTATATAGAAGTAAAATAAAAATGTGAAAAAATCAAACAATTTGTAGTTTTTGTGTGGAAAAGAATAGAGGCCCATATTTGTGTACCTCAGGAAAGAAGAGGTTATGGACGACTATAAAGACATAAATCAGCAAATGCATTTGCTTTTCAAAAACGTATGGTAGGGTCAGTAAAATGTACTAACAAGGGGACCGCCAAACATGATGCGCACAGATTTTGATGATATTAAAGTATGTTGTAGGGATCAGACTCCTAACTATTCAGGTCAAATGTTTCCTTCAAATGGAAAATTGGGGAAATTTGGGGTTAAAGTTCAGCATACGTTTCAAATGCCCATTAGTTTGATCTTTGTACGTGGTCTCAGTGGCGCGGAGGTAGCAAATCGAAAACGCTGTCCAGGCGGCGCAGGTTCGATCCTACCTTGTAGCTTTTTCTCTACTTTAATTAATTTATGTTTTTGACCTGTTATAAATTTTGAGCTGAATTAGGAATTCCGCAGCTTTAAACTTTTTCATATTTTCTTAAAAAATTGAATTTACGTTTTTGAAATTTTCCTGAAAATGAATATTTTTCCTAAAATATTTAAACTATTATTTCTGTTGACTGATGTCCAAACTAATTTATGTCTAGAATCTTACTATTATTGTTTGTATTTAAATATCTATTTTTTTAATCGAATTGTAAAATAATGTATTTTTTTACATTTTTTATAAAAAAATGTATTTAAAAATAATTTTAAAGTTGGATTTGTTTTAAATATATTACAATATGTTACATAATGAAATACAAAATTTTTTATGTTTACGAACATCGGCATTTTTAGTTTATGAAATATGCAATCAATCGGATGATGTATACGGTACACATTCACATAATAAAATGACATTAAATATATCACTTTAAAAAAAATTCTTTGCATGAAATTGTATATGAATGATGGAAGAATGCATTTATGACCAAATTATATTTCTTTTTAAACATTTAAGATAAATACATTAAAAATGCGCTGAAAGTTGAAAATAAAAGATGATTAATCAACATTCGTATAAGTGCAAGTGCACGTATTTAATCGAAGATACTTTGAAATCATTCAAAGCGTAAAATGATGTTGCAAACGTCACAATTCATAAAAAACGATTTTTTTCATGATCTTGAATCTTTTTAACATTGTTGAAAAAAAAAAGCATAAATGAATGTAATATATATCTTTTATATCCCTGCAATTGCTACAAAAGAATCTAAACGTAATTAATCAAAATCAGATTTAATTATTTTGATTTTGATTTTTTTTGGGGGGTGGAAATTTAACAGACGATTTCTTAATTCATAACTATTTTTATATAACTATTTTTATATAACTATTATTTATAACTTATGACTATTTCTTAAAAAAATATTTTTTATATGTATGGTAAATTTTATGTTATATTTGAGACGATTTTTGCATTTCCAGTTGATTATTTTTTTTAAGAATGACGTCAACAGTGATTATATTTGTTAGAATGAAAAAATAATATTTCGAAATGCAATCTGTAAACTTTATATTTAAATATGTATAGAGGACATTACACACTTATGCCACTAGTCAAAATTTACATACGAGAGTCACTGTTTTACTATTTTATTATTCTTTTGCTGATATGTTATTGGTATTATCTAATCATAAATATGTTTTGGTGATTTGACATTAAAAATATTTCGTATAACTTATACACATTTTTTATAATTTTCATTTAGTAAAAAAAAAAAAAAAAAAAAAAAAAAAAAAAAAAGTATTTCAGAACAACGGTTAAAATATAAAAAATATAAAGATAAATAACAATCAATTTAAAAAAAATCTAGATATAATTTAGTTTGGATTTTCGTCTATAGACATATTAATTAAAAACATTATGCAGGAAAAATATAAATTTTTATGAAAGACTCAAAAATGTAAATGTAATTTCTTAGGAAAATATAAAAAAGTTCAAAGCTGTCGAATTCATAATTCTGCTTAAAACTTGCAACAACGTGTTAAAATATAAAATTAAATAAAAAAGGGGAAAAAGCCACAAGACAGGGCCAAGCCGCCTGGACAGAGTCTTCGAACGCTACCTCCGCGCCACTGATACCAAGTACAAAGATCAAACGAATGGGTATTTGAAACGCATGCGTAACTTTAACACCAAATTTCTCAAAATTTGAAGAAATTGTTAGGGATTTGATCCCTACAACATACTTTAAAATCATCAAAATCTGTGCGCATCATGTTTGGCGGTCCCTCGTAAGATAAAAACTGCGATGAATGAAACGATGACACAATCTGAAATTAAATACTGAATGCGTATATAAATATATATCACAAGATTATTTTGTTCACAAATGGAATGTTCGATAAATTAGTATACTTATTACTTCACCTATATTATTATTCATGTTATTAGAAATATATAAACTTAAACAATTCGGTACGTGATAAAGCACTTATTGAAAAAAATATTATATTTTATATAAAATGCATAAAAGGCAATCAGAAGCTTGAAAAAAGTATCATATGGTAAATAAGTAGAACAAACTCTTTTTACTAAACATCTTGCTGAGGTCGATCTTTAAGATCACCACTTTTGACTTTCTTGATATTGTTTGCTGAATTTTTTAGGAGGATACTTTCACTTTCGGAACCGGTTTCGAAAGTATAAGTATCGTCTTCAGCTATCCAATGCAAAACAAATATTGTTCAAAAATTTTGAAATGCGAACTTTATATTTTAAAAGAACTGTCCCATAGGATTACAGGGTGGCTAGTGGTCAGGGAAAAATACAGTCAAAAAAAGTGATAAACACCAATATATTCTTATAGAAAAATTTATGTTGATTATTCGATCAAATAATCAATTTGAACTTTTCTATAAGAATATACTGGTAGTTATAATTTTTTTTACTGTATTTTTCCCTGACCACTAGCCACCCTGGATTAACATTAGTGAGCGGGTGTTTCCGTGGAAGTGAAGTAGCCTCTCATTACTTCTTTGGCTCACTGTGTAAATTCTATAGCTGACACCTTTTAATTGTCATTGGATTTTAAATACGTTCATTCCGTTTTAGGACAGACTTCATCAACACAAGTTTACTCAACTGAAAAGTATTGCGATATTTTTCACATTTCGAAAGTGTAATTCCAATATTCCTGTAATCTGCTTCTATAAAAATATATATCAAAAAGTTTTAATGATATAAAAGCGTTTTTAAAAACATTTCACGACGAATATATTATTTTAAGACAACATTATGAAACTTCAAAGAAGAGCTGAAAAACTGCATGTTATTTTTTATATAGGGGAAAGTCGGGTAGCCGCAGACGGCGGGTAACCGCGGACATTTCAATTTCTAAGAAATTCAAAGTGTTGCGTAAATAAAGAGTTATTGTAAATGAACGCCCTGTAGAGTCAAAACAAATACAGTTTAATTGCGACGTGGGCGCCGAGTAAGTTAGTCATGAGTGAGTGTTTTGTTTTCGTCAATAAATTTTCGACAAAACGAGACAGACTGCATCATATGAGGGACATTTGAAGAAGACTGGATTCAGTGCCAGGAATGCAAAGACTAGCCCCATGAAAATTGTGTTTATATAGATGCATCGGATTTTTATTATAATTGTGATGTTTGTAAGGCCAAAAACGGTTGGGACACCATTGATTAATATGTCCGGGGCTAACCGCCGTTTCTTGTGACGCCAAAAAAATAAGGCCAAACTATTTTCGGTATATTTCGTTAAATAATTCGATATTATTAGCAATGTTTCATTAAAATTATTAAAAAAGTTCTTCGTAGTTTTATTTTAAGTATAAAATAAAGACAGAAATTTCATTCATTTGTTTTTATTTGCAATTTATCCAAGTGTCTGGGGCTACCCGATCTTCCACTATATAAAAATGATTTCACATCCACGTGTTCGTTCATAGATGGTTAAAAAAGTAAACTCGCTAGTCTGTTTAATTTCATTTTAGACTAGTAAAATGAAATTTTGTGTTAACACACTAAATAAACCAACAACCGGTCATTTGCTCGAACCAGGAATGCCTTCATAAAATAAATAAAATATAAAGCACACAGAAATACGAGTTACACGAAAAAATTAAATGGTTTCAAATACAAATTCCGGTGTTAAATATTTTATAAAACTTATTTTTAAAAAATTCAAAAATTTGAACCGATGGACCTCATTTTACAAGAAGAAACTGAGATTTTAGTATTTTTTTGTTTCTACTGGACGTTAGGATGCTGCCCATCAAACCCTGATATTTTGGTACAGGTCAACGCGACTGCAGGTTTCTGAGGTAATATTTGACAAAAAAAAAAAAATATATATATATATATTAAATAGTTAAATCTATAACAAAAACAACGTGGAATTATTACATTTTCAATTAACTTTATTCTCTTTCTAAATACAAATTCCAAAATATGTAAATTTTTCGCCGCCGAGAATGCATGTAACCACTTAACCGTTTATGCGTTAACTCCAAGTACCATTAAGAAAATGTAATCTCAAATTTATTTAATCCATCTATTAATAAAATTAGATTTTACTTTTCATAAAATTTTTTTTTAGAAGATCTTATTTAGAAAGCAAAGCGAAACTGTTGAAGCCAAATAATAGTTATTTTAAAGTAGTTATTTCTCAACCATTATATAGATTTAGATTTTGTCATATTAAAAAGTGTTATATGAAAAATTTCAATTTACAAAAATCTTTCCACTTACGGATAGGTTCACAATACATTTAACTACATTATTTTTATAAGAATTGCGAGATTTCCATATCAGTATTATTTGTTGATTAATCTAATTATTCTTGAAAATATTTTACAAAAAGAGCTATTATTACAGATTTATTAAATCACTTTTAATGAAAAACTTATCTGATTATCATAGTAATAATTTATAAACTTTCTAATCTATCTTCACACATTAAGGAAGATAATTAGTGAGTTGGAGCAATTACTTGATATATAATTTGGAGATAAAGGGTTTAAACATAAAAAATAATTATTGATATAAAGGGTTTAAACATAAAAAATAATTATTGATATAAAGGGTTTAAACATAAAAAATAATTATTGATATAAATTTATACAGGTATTTTGTTTAGTGCGTTTAGTTCGCTATTTACAAAAGCTTAAAAGTGTCTATTTAAATTTTTGTTCCAAAACAATTCCTTCAATCTAAAGTACATCTTTTCAAAATTTTACAGTCCTACATCTAATAGATTAAAATGAGACTATATAACTTTGTGCTTTATACTGGCGATTTTCAAATTTGAGGCATTTTTTAATTGAAATTTAAAAACAACAAACATTAAACTAACCATTGTTTGTGATTAACATTAGTTTTTACGCACTTCTTGTACATGTTTACATGGTCAGTATCAATGTTTTATTAAATGTTTACTGCCGACGTTTTGGCAACATTTCCATCCCTTCTGCGAAAAATTGTGGCGTGCGCGAGTCCAGAAAGTGATCGACCTCATCTATGACCTCCTCATTTGAATGGCACTTGGGCATAACTATGAAGCAGGAAAAGTGAAGTCTGTTACAGAACATGTTTTCTTTGGAAATTTTAACATGAAATCACAATTATTTAAATGGGTAATCACAATTATTTGAATGCTTCCACACAGATAACACTTCCACACTTTTAGGTATTGATAATAAGAAAGTAAGTAGTAGTATTATTTAAACATGCCAAGTCATAAAATTTAATGGGTAACAGCACACACACAGGTAATAGACCTGACAAATTAACATTATTTTACTTATTTTTTTGGCTACAATGTGTAACCTTTTTAGGCTTAGGATAATATAGCTTAAATATACTTCTACAGTTAACTTTTCCAAACTTTTGTGTATTGACAATAAGAAGGAAAATGTCATTATCATTTAAAAATGTCAGGTCTGTTACTTTTAATGGGTATCAGACCTGATAAATTAATATTTTATTTTTATTTTTTCCTGCCATGTGTAAAATTTTAGATTAGGATAATATGGATTAAGCATACTTCTCACAGTGACTTTTGGTGTGATAATAATGCTGGTGATAATAATTTGGTGAGATAATAATGCTACACTCATTTAATTGAACAAAGCTGGCAACAGACCTGACAAGATAAAAAAATACTCACCTTATCAAAAACCAAAACTGTTAATATTATCCTGTAGGTTCAGTATACGATTTCAAAATGGCTTTTACTATTTACTGAATTATGAAAATAATCTTTAAAGCTTGTGTTGCCATAAACAGAGTAATTTTAACAACTATTTTGTTGGTAACAGACAAAACAGTAACAGACCTGGCATTTATCTTGGACAAAACAAAACAACTAATATACGCTAAAAAATAACACAAATTTTAAAGATTTATAGATTTATTACATTACATTATGTATTTTAAATACATAGGTTTTTGAAAGTTATTTTTAATTTTTATATAAGTTAAATCTGATCAAGAAATTTGACTTTGTCATTTCGAAGAGCCCATTTTCTAAGTTTACTCATTGATAAACTTTTATTTAAAAAAAATATGTAAGGAATATACTTACTGTAACATACATGAATAACTCTTAACACATGCACCTTTCGGAAAAACCAACATTGAATCCCTCAGGATTATTTAATTTGAAGAAAAAAAAAGGTCTTTTGTCGGATATAAAAAATGCCTCAGATTTGAAAATCACCCATATATTAAGAAATGAAAAGACAACGTGATTAGAACACAAATGGAAATATGGATGTTAAACGGAGTACATCTGTTTCGTAACTTCTAAAGTTACATCACCAGTGCGATGGTTAAAATTGCAAAAAAATAAATGCACAAAACTATAGAGGGTGCAAGATATGCAGGTGAAATGACAGTAAGTCTGAAAACAGCGGAGTTCGGGAATTTTCGACTCCGCTGTTTCGAACTTTCTGTTATTCACCCTTACCCATGGGCTGCATTTCTTGCACTCGCTTTGATTTTATGCATTTATTTTTTGTAATTTTAACCAGCGCACTGATGAAGGAGCTTTAGAAGCCCCGAAACTGCTATATATATTTTAAAATCTCTATTTCCATTTGTGCTCTTATCACGTTGTGTTTTCGTTTCTTAATTTAATAGATTGTCTATAACAATTATTTTTAGAAACACTATTCATTCTTTTTATAGTAGCCAAGCCAATCATTCAGTGCATTTATATCAATTTGTGATAAAAAAAATAATAACTCTATTTTACAAAATAGATTAAGATTTTTGTTAGATAAAAAATATTTCTCGTATGAGACTTTTAATTATCGGGTTTGGAACATGTTGATGGCGCTTACTTATTATAAAACTTGAATTGTATGACTTTTAATTATTTCTCTTCTTTTTTATATTAAATTGTTATTCTCAACACATAATGCTATTCAAAAATGTATGATAGTTAAACTTATTAATTGTTTTACTACTGAAAGTTTAATTTGATTTGCAACACACAATAAACAGAATAAAAAAACAATTTAAATTTGTCAAAAGAAAACTTTTATTTATTTTTTTAAGGAAAAAAATATTTGTTCCATTAAATTAATTATTTTTATCAGTCATTTATTAATGAAAAATAAATATTAAAGAAAATTATAATTTTTTTTTTTACTTAATGAGTTCCCTTGAAAGGTTAATTAATGCAACAAATTCAGTATTTCAAAATTAACTAAAATATAAATTATAATATTTTGAACTGAAATCAAGCACCTGAGACTGCATTTTTTAAATATTTAATCTGATACAAATAATTAAAATTATTGAATATTTTTTTTCTACTGACATAGCTATAAAAAAAATAACTCGATCTAAATGGGAATCTTCTCTATTTCGATAATGCTTTTGTGAAGATAAATATATCTAATTATTATATCAAGGTTCTAAAAGTGCTGCGTGAACTGATATTTATAATCTACGCAATTTTGTAAGTTTCAATTCTCTGCCTCATAAAATGATTATAATTTACATAAGTGATAAATTAAAATATCTAGAAATTGATAAAAAACCCTCACTTTTTACTCTTTAATTTTTATGTCAACTAAAATTGTTAATAATAATATAATTTTATTAAAAAGAGAATCTTTCAGCGACTAGAGAATATTATTCTAGATTTTTCTTTATTATACAGAATGAGTTTCAAATTGGGTCATGTTGCATGACACTCTTTAAACAATCTATGTCGAATTTAATTTTCTTTTTTATGGGGTCTCAGGAGTCTTACTTTTCCACCGAAGATGCGAGTTTGCATCATGTCACATTTATTTTATTTCTGATTTCATATAACACACAATAAAATGAAATTTTTACCACTAATAGGTCAATATATACTTGATTTAACATAATTATTTCAATGTTGTACAATTCATATTTAATTATTTAAAGAAAGTCTAGATATTTTTAAAAAAGTACAAAAACTTTTTCGCCTGGTATCCACTGCGCGCAATGTTATAGAAAAAACATTGCTTCAAAAATAACAAACAAAACTGATAATGATGCAAAATGGATGTATCTTGAACTTATACTTCAATTTCAAGCAATTAAAATTTTAATTTCTTTTTAATTTAAATTTAAATTGTAAAATGTTTAAAAAAATCATTTTTCTGTTGAAAAATGCCAATTAAAAAAATAATTTTTTAATTGCTTGAAATTGAAGTATAAGTTCAAGATAAATCAATTTTGGTTCATTATCAGTTTTGTTTGTTATTTTTGAAGCAATATATTTTCTACAACCTTGCGCGCAGTGGATACCAGGCGAAAAAGTTTTTTTACTTATTTTTTAAATTTAAACTTTTTAAAAGTAATTAAATATGAATTGTACAACATTGAAACAATTATGTTAAATTAAGCATATATTGACCTATTAGTGGTAAAAATTTTATTTTATTGTGTGTTATATGAAATCAGAAATAAAATAAAATGTGACATGATGCAAACTTGCATCTTCGGGGGAAAAGTAAGACTCCTGAGATCCCTTAATTTGGATGCCGATCTTGTCCACTTCCACTACAACATCCTGATATTGTCTGATATAAGAAGATTGAAGTGGCCACCATACGCGTAGAATCAGCTCTAAATTACAATATGCATTTTCCAAAATGCAGTTGATAATAAATACTTTGCACCGACCAAATTACTATGTATTTTTAGCACGTTTCGGGATTCCATGGCATTTTGGACACATGAAGTTAACTGTGTTGTAAATATCGTTAAAATATATTTAATATAATGAAAGTTATGACCAAAATTCATAACTCAGATTGAAGTGAGGGACCCTGTAATTTAACTGAATAAGTATATTGTGACCCAGGTGTCCTATACAAAAATTATTTGTTGTAGTATGCTTTACTACCTCTTAACCTTTTCAGGGGCAAAGTACTTATGTTTCTAAAATATTGAAATCATTGAATCACACCGGGATTTAACAAGAAATTTATTTCGAAATAAGTAAACCTTTTCTTTACATATATTATGAAAGCAAAATTTCATTCCAAAATTCCGGTGTCATTGTGGCGTTGGACATTTAAAATTAAGTGTGATATATTATATTCCACCGATCTTCATGGGGTTAAAGTTTGTAAGCCCAGTACTAAGACACCAAACTCATACTGGGGTTTAAGGTATTGAGACATCATACAAATTATTAAGTGTTAAATAAACTCATTTTCAAGTCATTGTTTATGGTAAACTAAGACAGTTTGAATCAACCGTGTTCTGAAAATAATTTGTCTCTTAAAAATGGAATGATATTTTTTCTCTAAAATATTAAATAATTACTAGTACTACCTATTTCGAACAGACATTATGTTATTTTGAAAAACACAATAAAAACAGTGCACCGTCTAAAGTTTCTAAAAAGTAACCTCAAATCACACTAAGTTTAACCACGATGTATAAAAGTTTTAAAAATATTTTCCACTTGGTTCACGGCATCCTAAGTTACCATTCTTCCGTTCCTTCCTCGCTAGGCATCTTCCTTGAAGTCTTCCGTATTTTTCTATATTTTTAATAATATGTAGAAAAAAATAGGTAAGCCTTCAACGACGATAACTGGCTAGGAAGAAACGGTAAAACAGTAACTGATGATGCCTCGCATCAAGAGGTGAAAATATTTTTTAAACTTTTGTACATAGTGACTAATTTTTAGTTTGAAGGTACTGTTTAGAACTTTTAGACGGGTGTACTGTTTTGTAGTGTGTTTTATAAATAATAAAATGTATGTTTGAAATATATAGTACAAGTAATTATTGTGATAAATAAATGATATTATGGAAGATTGCATATAAAGAAAAACTTTTAAAAATTGACTAAAGATTGCTTATAAAATTTATCAACTAAAGTTTTTAAAAAAACATGCAGAATATCACAATTTTTTTGTGATTTTTAAATAAAAATTTGAGAATATTAATACGAGTTTAGTAAAAAATATTACAGAATTGTTATTACAATTTCAGGAAGTAAAGGAAAAAACTACCAAAATAAAACTACACTCTAAAACATTTCTGTGTAAAATTACGGTATATGTATTGGCATCAGTATGACCAGTACATATACAGTAATTTCGATAAACACTACAGGCAACGTAAATTATTTTAACGCACATATGCTGTAAATAGTAGTTTCTATACCGTATATATTGTAAAACCATTTGTAATCGATATATAAATTGTATATTAAATACACTGCTCAAAACAATTAAAGGAAATTGAGGTTGTGGATGGATCTTGCGACTGGGGAATTGTTTAGATGATTCATACATGACCTACAGACGTGGTAGGCTATTTTAAAAATAATTACACATGTTTGGAGAAAAAAATGCATTGGATTGAGCATTTGAGTACAAAAGGAAAAAAAAAAAACACAATTCATGCTTATGAGTATAAAGGAATAAAAAAAGGTGTTTCATTCAAAGAAAATCGTTTTTAGTAGGGGGTATGGTTTCCCCGGACGGCCAGCAACGTTGAACACCTATGAGGAATGGAGAGAATGAGATTATTAATGAGGTGCTGGGGTATTCTGTCCCACTCTTCCAGAAGAGATCTTTCCAGTTCTTGGAGAGTTTGTGGGGGTGGTAGGCAGTCAGCAACTCATCTGCCTAGAATATTCCAAATATTCTCTATTGGGTTCATTTTCTGAGATCCCGCTACACATTCCATTCGTATGAATCCTTCTTTGAAAAGGAAACCATCCGCCTAGTGGGCCTGCAATTGTCGTCCATTAACATGAAGTCATGTTAGGAACTACAATAGGGGGGGGGGGTCTGAGGATCTCATACCTAATATCTCTGACCGGTCCAAGTTTCATTTCGAATGATGTGAAGATCTGTGTGCCCACCAATGGAGATGCCAACAAAGACCATCAGTCCCCCACCGCCAAGCTTAGCACTTCCTTTCACGGACGCTGGATTGTTCCTAGTGCCACGTTCCTTCGAGATGAAAATATGCCTATTATCAGTATGAACAGAAAAACGGGACTCGTCAGAGAAAAGAATATTGCGCCATTCATTTCTTCTCCAGTTAATATTCTCTGTTGCCCACTTCCTACAGACACCACGACGCCTTGCTTTTAACCTAACACATACCATTGGTCTGCGAGCATAAGGACCTATAGCGTGGAGCCGGTTTCGAACAGTTTGAGTGGAAACTGTGGTGACAGTAGCCAAGCGAAGGTGTGGCGATCATATTTCGGTGTCTCCGAGCCGCTGTTAGCGTTAAATATCGATTTTCATTGGTCGTTGCTGTACATCTACGACCTTGCCCTTGTCTTCGGCCTGCCCCCTCAGGATTGCACTAAAACGCAAAGGCTTAGGCTGGGTTTCCTGAGGTGGTCATCCCTATCCCTGTCTTCGGCCTGCATTTACAATCTCCAAAAATGGTTCCAGATCATGGAAATCACACTTCGTGAAACTACAGTGGGTTCTACTACTTCGGCTTGTGTTTGGCCCCCCTCTAACCGATCAGCAAATTTCCAAACTTCTGATTCGGTTAAATGACTTCGTTGATAGATCACACCCATCGAAACAAAGCATTTACTGAATGTAGATCATTGTTTTCAGCCTTGTCTTTCAGTAAGTTGAAAGCCAAAGTTCATTCGCTGCCTCTAAAGCGTCGTTTTTGACGTCAAACTCAAAATTTGCATACTCCAATGTTTCAAAGTGAGAAAAATTTGCGTTTGTGACTCTCTTCTTCCATTTTCTGCAAAATAAAATTCACTTATGCCATTATTTTATATAAGACATACATTATCCTTTAATTGTTTTGATCAGTGTACAAGGTATATGCATTTTAAAATCATATTAAATTGCTATACATACTGTATACTGAATACCACTGTACAATAACCTACAATACAACAGAGCAAACGCATCCTAGGAGCCCCCTAAAGAGTACTAGCGCTTCAAAAAATTCCACTCTCTAACCTTATTATGTGGATAATCCTATTTATTTTTCAAGTGGAGAAAGGGAGAATGCGTCATCTTTTGTTTTAAAAAAAGTTCTATCCTCTTCAGGCATGATTGCATGATGACTCGGTAAAATATCCTTAGATACCTATTCTTTAGACCTGGTTGGGATCCAGGAAGACGAAAGTTCTGAAAAATGGAATGTGTTTTTCAATATATTTAATTGAGTTATAAAAAAATAGTTAAAAATTTAACCATTTATAAAAATGTGAATTTTTTTAGCATGAGTTATAATGATCGCTGTTTTAAGGAGTTTTACATTTTTAGAGATTCCAATACAACGAGTTAGCTGAGTCCAATTATGGTTTTTGTTGTTGCTGCTATTATTTACATGGTCATGAAGTGCTCTGACATGCGGATAAAATAGCGGATTGAACAAATTCCACTTTTTCATATTGAAAGAGAAATTTTTTTATAACATTCAGAATAATTGCATAATTGACGGATAGGCTTTTAAAAAAGAATATATTTAATTAAAAAAATAACTTAATTTGTCTATGTTAACTATCCTCTCCAATTTTCATTTAATTTATTTTTTTTCATTTCCTTATAAATTCTGTATTTAAATAGTTAAAAAAATCTAATATTCATGAATCATTTATAGCTTTGTAGAACACAAGACAGCCAGTTTGAGAAATTATCCGTCCAATTACGAAACACGATCAAAAAATTTCTTAGTCTTAAAAATAAGTCTATCGATGCCGATTCCTTCGCCCTTTCGCCGTCTGCAAAATAAATGGAATGATCCATTTCGTACGGATAGGGAGTGAAGCTGAACGGTTAGCCTTCTTATAAATAAACACATGTCCCAGTGCCAAATAAACGTGCGCACATAGCAGAAGTAATATGCATTTAAAGATTGTTTTCAGTTTAAACTGGTGGGAATGGACTTCTACATTAGTAATTTAGATAATAATTAACGGTAGATGTGCCACATATTTACTAGCAAACAGTTATTTTACTGTATTTATGCCATTTGCAATTAAAGTGGCACATATACTGTAAGTTTAATGTACCATAGAAATACTGTAAGCATTCCGTAAAGAATGAAAATGTCACAAATGCAATAAAATCACTGTACATATATAGAAATTTTACGAAATTCATATATCATAATGAGAGGTAAATATGCCACATATTTACCTATATAAATGTATATATTTTCCCTTCCTAAATAAAAACTAAGAAAACTTCTTCATTTATGAGAATAAAACGGCTTAGAAGACTCAAAATTGGTATTATTTTTCAACTCAGTGCTAGAAGAAAAATTCTTGCAAAATAACAAATTGATCAAATTGAAATGGTTTAAGTTAAAAAGTATAAATAAAGCGATATTTAAATCACTTTGATCTATACAGCTTTCATTTCGGTGGTTTTCAGTGTCCTATATAATCTAATGTCATCTAATATTTGATAGCGGGTTGAATTGTTAATCTTTTTATGAATTTTTAAAGAAGCATCGGGGAATAAAGAATACTCAACTATTATTTCATATTTATTCCGGCAAAGAAACCCATTACATAAATGTAGAATTTATTTATGTATGAACAAAGTAGATAAAGAGTCATTAAGAACAATGTTTTCTTAAATGTAGCGAAGAAAGGTTTAAAGAGTAAATCGGTTCCCAGAATGTTTATGTCTATATTAAGAATTACAAATGACCTCACATTGATTTTTCTTTAGCAATGGATATTTTCATTCTTGTTTGTCGAAAGTATGAAACAGAAGATTTACATCTTTTGTGGCAACAAATATCAAATGATGAAATAATTAGATTTTCTTAATGCATTTTATAGGGTATATGTTTTTAAACTAAATAGTTGTATCGATGTACTTTGAAGTAAAAAATATTTTAATTATTTTAATTGACATATAATATGCAGTATACGGTTACACAATAGTTTATTTCTAAGATGTGAAACCAGCCAGGCAAAAATCAAGATTATATAATAAGTAAACATCATCTAATAATTCAATGTACAGTACTTCTAAAAATGTACTCTGACGATGGCGATAACTTTAATGCAAAAATATCAGAAAAGTTCTCATATGATTTTTGTAAAGAGCTTTATAACTTCATGTGGTTTATTTTGTCCTAAGTACATATATTATTTTGTCTGAAATTTAAAACTGCACCAACATTAATTTTTTAAACGAAATTCCATTTTTTAACACTTTAAGTTTCTTGGGCAAAAGCAGTTTGGATAAGTATATAGTTTATACATTTCTCCTTAAATATATTTACAAAAGAAAATATGTTAGGGATTATCCATAAATTTAGAAAATATAAAATTTTATCATAACGTAAATAGTACCGGTAATAATACTTGGTTACAGGAATAATTTTATAAAGATTCTAATTATAAAATAGACTAACTTTACATAAAAGAAAATTATTATAGAATTTGTGCGGTTCCTATCTAAATTTTTTTTTCAACGAAAAGAAACTATAACGGGAGATGATCTCATTGAACTGTCGAAAATTTAAACTTCTCTATATCTCTAAAACGAATTACTAGAATCAACTGTAAAATCACATAATTATATTTTTACGGCGTTTTTATATAACAATTATTGTAGGTTATAATTCATACGTTTCTTAAATATAAATATATCCGTTTTCATAATTAATAATACGTTTGTGAGTAAAAAAGTAAGCATAGATTGTGTTTATGTTCATTAAATATGTCTCATTATAAAACTAGTCGTTAGGGGCCACCGTAATACTTACCCATCATGCTTATTCATAATATGAAATATTAAAATAAAACATGTGTAAATTATTTATAAAATGCATTGAAATTCGAATAAAATCCTGGCTTGGTGACGTTATAAACTTTAAATGCTCTATTACTGAATTGCATAAAAGAAACATCCTTATAACTTCAAAAATTTAATCATATTAACTAACAGTTTACTTCGTTGGATTAAGCGTCTCATTTCCAATTAAAATATATCTTTGAATTGAAATTTGAATGAAATACAGGGTCATGAAAAATCGAAGAGTGTGGAAATAAGATTAAAAATATCTCGGCAACTGAGTATCCTATCGACTTCATTCTTTATGCAAAATTTATGGGGGGTTTTTTATTGTCTTTTTATATTTAATATTTATGTTAAATTTATATTAATTTAATAATTTAATAATAAATTTATATTAATTTTATATTAAACATAAAACGTATGACATATGTCACGATCCTGCTCTTCTAATACACACAAAATAAGAAGATATAGGGGAGACCGGGGAAAGATGAAGAGTGGGGCAAGATGACGAATGTCTTAATTTTCCGTTTTCCGCTAGGTGGCAGCATCAACCGGACACTACTGGCTCTCCTATCGGCCGTTCGTTAAACAATACTATAGAGACGCTAAAATCGCCATTTTTGTGTCAGTTGTGAAGCTTTGATTGTTTTCCGCTGCCACGTTATAACTTTTATGCATGTGTAAATAAGCTCTGCTACAGATACAGGTAAGATATATCGTTTCTCTTT
The DNA here is from genome assembly GCA_963931845.1 of Maratus michaelseni. NCBI lineage: Eukaryota > Metazoa > Arthropoda > Arachnida > Araneae > Salticidae > Maratus > Maratus michaelseni. The sequence continues at coordinate 90,992,664 of OZ007586.1, read as the reverse complement.
AATATTTATGAGTAACTTAGTTTAAATACTACCTATTACCATGAATAAATGTCAATCAATCGCCTTCCTTCATGGCCATGAAAACGAATATCTTTAAACAGGCAGTCTGGGGCAAGATGACGAGCTCGTCATCTGGCCCTGTGTTTCGGAATTTATTAAACTAACTATGTTGTCCATTCTATTTAAATCCTGTAAACGCTTGTTTGTCTGTGTGTTTGTTCGCACGACTTTGCGCTTCTATATCCTCTGGGGCTAAGGAGCGCATGGGATCGGGGGAGGTGTCGTTCGAAAGGGGGCGACCAGAGGAAGACATTTTTGCCCTCCGCTAAGACCCCCCTAGCCTCCCGAAAGAAAAATCCTATCGGGGTCCGTATCTCCACTTCCAAGCGTCCGATCGGTACGAGGAGAGTACCGTTCGACGGGATAAAGACCTCTCCCCTCCCTCGCTGGTCCCCCTCCTCCCAAAAAATTCAAAAACTGTTTAAGGCCAACTTCCGGCATTGTGACCCACCAACAGAAGAATGGATCCAGTGCTGTAAATGCCAAGAGTGGTCGCATGAGGAATGTTCCAATTATGAAAATGGCATTTTTATTTGTGACTATTGTTAGCTGCACAACTAAACACTTCAAAATTACGTTACAATCAATGCATTATGCTTAGTTTGATACTTTGTAAGATGTAAAAACACAGTTATCATTTGTTAAACCATGTAACATATTCAAAAGATAAAATATGTTCAATCTTTTTCAATGTTGTCATCTTGCCCCAAGGTCAAAGTCATCTTGCCCCAGTGCTGGGGCAAGATGACGATTTGTTAATGTTATGAAAAAATAAAATTATCCTTTATTTTTTTATTTGAAAAATTAAATGGTAATGTATTTAATACTACAAAGGTATACTCTATCAGTTCATGTAAAATTAATTTTACTATTACTTCAAAATAAATTAATAAACAACAAAAATTGTTAACATAGTCATCTTGCCCCGGTCTCCCCTATGAGTGTTAAAATAGCGCAAATGGTTCCAAGCGACAGTTTTCCCAACGAAATCTTCGTATTCGACATCAAATAATTTTGTTGGTTTACAAACAATACAATCTTTTGAACGATTTCCGTTTAATGTATATTACTGAAGGCTTGTTTTCGTTTATTTTTTTTTTTTAGTAAATGAATCAAAAACAATTACTCCTCTCGTTTTTTAAAATTTTCAGCAGTTTAAAAATTCAAATTCAACAAATATCAACTTTAATATGCTGATATAAACTGCTCCTATTTCATTTTTCATATAAGTTCTTCCTTTTAAAACATATTTAAAGTCCGTTAATTATGTTTTACATAGGTAGTTATTTTGTAAAACACTGCAAAAACAATATGTCATATAATATTTTTCTTAAATATTGCATTATTGCGCAACATATTATTTTCGGATTAAAAATATTTTTGCTTCATAATATAAATTTTTGACATATGTCTAATGATGTAATTAATATAAAGTATGTCATTTTTTCCTCATCCTTAAGAAAACGACTCCTTTACTTGTTTTATTTTACAAAGAAAAAAATAGTTTTTTTAGGCTACTGCGACAAATGTTTCACATCGTCAAAGACTTAAAAAAATCGGAATTTATTTTAAAATACCACATTTTGTGGATATTTTTCTGCTTTTATACCAACGTATTTGTGTTTTTGTTAAAGTTGTTTTCAATCAAATACAGTTTTACTCATTGGAGTTATCTCCAAATTTATATTAAATGAAAGTGTTATGTACGTCCTTATATTTAAATGATGGAAGTTTGGTTAAATGTATGTAGCACATAGATACATTTAACCAAACTTCCATGTATGTATGTGCTAGTTTTATATAGAATTATATAGTTTTAGTTATCGAGTTAAAATTAATCGTTCTGAAATAAATTCTTTTATTTTAGCTTATTTATCTTGATCCCCACACTTAAAAAAATAAATGTCTGTTTCGCTTTACTTAAAAGTATACCTTACCTATAGCATTTACATCTGTTTTCTGTTAAACATCAGTTGCTTTTAACTTCAAAAATATATAATCAAATTGATATTGATGCGTTTCTCATAATTTCCTTTTAAAATATTCAATTATATAGTGCATGGATGTATTTTACATTGCATAATGCTCATCTAGGAGAGTGTTTTCAAAACTATGGTACATATGCCAGTTCTAATGGAAGAGACTTCCTATACTGATAAATGATTAATCTATTCTGAAAGGGATAAATAACCCTTTTTAGTTATTTGGGATAAATTTCACATAATTGCTTTCTAAAGGACTAACGCGTCTTATTGGTTATTTCGTGCGCGTTCATGTATCCCAGCACACCTACTCATTATTCCATTCCACTGGGCACAAGTATAGTCAATTTTTTTCGTCCGCTGTTAGGGCATGAACCTGGTATGTTTCTGTTTTTGGAGAAAATTTTTTTTTTCACACTAACTGCTAAACTTGATGTGCTGTATATCCTAATTTTATTACGTACTACCACTACGAGTAGAGAGAGTAAACATTATTCTTTTCTCGTACTTGTAGGACGTCCTTTTGCGACTACTGAAGAAAGATTAATTCTTTTGAAAAGCGTTGCGATAGCTTCTTTTTATTCTGTATTCATATGTATTTAAGTCTCTTTCTTGACAAAGATTTAGAAGTTCTTATTTCTGCCATGCCTTAAAAAAACTTAGAAAAACAAAATCACGCTTAAATTCAAATTTAAAATATAAGATCGTATCAAATGAATCGAATAGTGGTTATAATTTGTTTTAATTTTGTATGAATGTGACACCAACTTTGTAGAACTAGTGCTGGCAATCGGCCAACACTATCGTCCGACAGGTAATTGGTCGCTGTTGTTATTCATCTGCATCATCGACTGTTATTCATCTTCGTCTCCAATAATAGAAAGTTTAGTCCGGCAATAAAATATACTTCTACGCTATATGGTCAAAGGTTTTGAGCTTTTTATAGTTGCTATTCAGTTTCTGAGCCTGCAAATGTTTATTTATTTAATTTTTTTAGCGTTCCGACTAATTATATTAAGCATGCTGTTTACAAGTTTTATACAAGTACGAAAAATCATGCGTCAAGCATAGATTATGTAACACTTTCTAACTCTTCCAAAATAATGTTACAAATCATTACCGTTTAATAAGGTGAAAGATAATATCTAAGTAAACAATTTGGAAAACGAATAATATATTTAAAAACCCAATTTCAGGAATTATTAACTATATTCGGAAAAATATCCGAATTCTTTTGTGCAGCCCTGTATAGGATCTATATATTTGTATATATGTGACATAGAACGTTAAATTTTTAGTTCAGATAGGAAACGCGTAGCGCAGTTTAAAATTTTCCTTTTGGAATTTCCCTCAATAAACGTAAATGTACTCCAGAACTTTTGTGCTGCTAATCCGCAGATTAAGCAATTCTGTTCCAATTTTATTCCATAATTGAAGTAAAGTACTTACAGCGATCTAGTAAGTTACATTTTATCAAATAAATTTTCTGGGTCGAAATATGATTGATTTATTCGCGGATTATACGCCGGAAATTACGGTAATACAAAAATTCGTGTTACAATGTTAAAATGAGATAATACTGATTTAAGTTTTTTCTTTGTCAATAATCTAATATGTCGATGAATAGTTTGATTTAAAATTATACTTACGAAACCCAAGTGTTTTCAGTATTGTTCCGTGGTCTAATTCATAATTTTTTTTCCTCCATAAAGAAGAAATTATGTCTTGAGTGTGAGAAAAAATTATTTCCAAAACCATTGAAAAAATTTCCAATTTTTCATCTTTTTATTGTCAATTGAAACAGAATATCGAATGCACTGAAATTGTATGTTGTTATTCTGGATGTTATTACGATATATTTCAACTGAGTCAGTTGAAATGTGTCGCAATAATCAATGGCGTAGCCAGGCCGGGGGTGCAGATGCTCTGAATACCACTAATTTTATAAAGTTTTCTTTGACTTATCTTATTAGAGAACTTTCTGCGATAATGAAACCGAAAAAAACTTCACGATCTTACTGGTATCCAGAGCATTTGGACCCCCTCCATGGCTACGCCACTGGCAATAATATACATCGAGTACAGAATATGAGAAATCGCTGAAATATGGAGGATTGGCAGAAAGTCCGTATAAATTTTTAAAAATCTTAACAAAAAGAACAAAAGTTGATACGGAATCATTATCAAGGTGCGAGAATATTTTTTAAACAGCAAACACAGTTGTAGTTCTAAACGATGCCGATAGATCGCACTAAAACTATTGCAACTTTTAGTAGCAATTTTAGATAATTATAAAATAAGTGTCTACTTAGTGTATCGTTTATTCGACTGATTAATTAATTTTTAATCTGGAACAAGTTACTGAGCACCGGAATTTATTTTCTTCATTAAATGTTTTTGTGGTCGGAATTTTCGAAAGGTAATCTTTGCCGCTTCTCTGTTTACGGAATTCATAATAGACAGTTACTCACTAATTTGTGATTAAATCTAATAATGGATCCACGGAGTAGTCAGTTCTTTTATAATAATCGTTGCTTACTTCTTTCGGGAGATACTCTCTTTTTATTGCCCTCTATCAGGGCCTTTTTAATTTTTTTTAATTTTTATTTATTTATTTTTTTGCTTTAAATAATTCGCATCCTGACAATGCTTGTAATGCAACACACACTTCCGCATTGTTTTTTTTCTTTTTTTATATTATATTTAAAAAATGTATATGTATTTTTTCCTTCCTTGTATCTAAAATTATAGGAAAAATACAATAAATAATTGCAGAATTAAGTAGAATTTTTATTAATCTATCAAAATTAAAGACAGTGTACTAATATCTTTCGTTATGTTTTCTCTTTAATGACAACGTTCTTCCTGATGAAATTATTGACTGAAAATGTAAAAATGTAGCAAAACATCACGAAAAAACAAATTCAAACTAATTTTGATAGATAAAAGGTGTGCACGCTCCTTAGATAGTCCAAAGAATCTGGCAACACCATTTTTTATTATAAAAATTTGATTAATAGTTTTTTCTACAGATTAAAAATTTTATTCATGAAAATTATGGTAGAATTGTACGCACCTTGTAAATGTTAATAGCAGAAGTAACTTCCCTTGTTATGTAATATTTTGATGCAGCGTTTTAAAAATTTAAAATTGATATTACAGTGTAAATTACTGTAGAATATGTTCCTGATACAGCAAAAACGTTTGCGAAAATACAATGTTACCTCCCAATTTCCCTCCATTTAAAATCTTTTTCCTTTGTCTGCAGAAAATATTTGGGGGGAAATGAAGAAAACAACAGTTTACCCTATTTACTTGGCAATTTGTTGCCAATAAAGTTTGGAAAAGTTGCTCCCAATATTTTCGAAACTATATTTGCTTTGGCGAACGACTTCTGATTGGTTCTTTTCAAACAGGTTTATAAATAAAAGATAAACTTTTCTAAAATTGTGGGTAACTACGAGGTTACACAAATTTTCTATAAGTACTAGATTGTGAGATGTTTTAGAAACATTTTAGAGCGTACGGGCTAAAACATATCTTTTTAATGTGTTTTTTATTATTTCATTTATTATAAATCAGGAAAAATAAAATTAATGACTGAACAAATTAATTTTATATCTCTGATCGTAAATATGTGCAAAAATTGTTTTGGTCGTAATTATGTTCATTAACAAGTCATTTTCAAACGTTTAAAACATATTTTCACGAAAACAATAAATATTAAAATTAAGATTAGAGCTTTGCTATAATGTTTTTAAAATCAAGATATATTTTGTCTTTCTATCTAATATGCTTTTAGAGAATATTTATGTGTCTTTCAGTACAATAAATTAACATTAGTATTTTGCACCCGCACATAATTTTAGCAGTCTCATTGTGTTTTAATGTATTTTTCAATATCAGTATATTCTTTATCTGCTATAATATAATTTATTATACACAGTCACGGCTATTGATTAAATGATAAAGGAAATTGCGTAAATTTTGAAATGAAATATTTATACATTTAAAAGTAATGTATTTCACAAAATAATTACTCCTGTTTCGCTACGTTTTCGCTTTCTATTCTTTTAATTTATTTTTTATTGAGCATCATAATGAAATCAAATGAAAGCGATTGAATTTTCTGCCAAATGCCTAGGAAAGCAGATTTAATTTATGTTTAAAACAAAATAACATAAATTGTTTAATACCATAAAATGTATCAAATAATTGTAGCGCAAAAATATTTAGAAAGTGCAAATAAAAAGGCATTGTTAAATGCAATTACTTTCTATTCATTTATTTTATTTAAATTTATAAAGTGTTATTTAAAAATAAATGTTCGCTTGAATATTTTTTGCGTCATTTTTTCCTTTGTTTTAAGAAAAGCAAATATTTGGATAATATAGCATGATGATAAAAAAATGAATATGTTTTTCCAATTAGATAAAAAGAATGAATGTTTCATCAATATTTATAAAATTGTGAAATTGAATTTTCTGTGCTAGTCTTTAAATATCCAGTACTTGTTTAAAATAATTGTTTTTATATTTCATGAAATTTCTGAATGTATTTGCTTCAATAGAATATAATTTTTCTGAATGACGACTTAAAACACCTTTAGTGTATTAGAATACAGCTGCAAACTTTTGATTTTTAAAGTCAAATACACATAAAAATTATTGAATAAAATGTGACTTTTTATGTGGTACAATGTTTGATTTCATTTCTAAGTAAAATTTTCAGTTCAAAATATGTTTTCCTGAAAAAACGAACGGTTGATAACTATGTATTAGGATGACAATTTCCACAAAATAAATTTTTGCAAAAATAACGAATCTTAAAATTTCTATAAGATTTTTATTGTGTTTTCAAAATTAATTTTTTAACACTTTCCAACCTAGTTGAAAAGTGCTTGTGACTTAGGTTTGTCTGGACGTCTGCCGTCTCTGTCCGTGTTGTATCTCTCGTAAATATGCTTGGATTGCACTGAATTTTTTGTATGTTATTCTCAAATACTACAGCATGTTCTTAAAGTTTTTTTACAGGGACAATCAAAAGTATTCAGTTACATTACAGTCAATGGGAAATAAACGTTTCAAGCGCATTTTGATGATGCTATGCCGTTTGAAATATGATGAAATTGATATATATTTATGAAGCGGTTTAAAACATGCTTTTTGTAGAATATGGGGTACAAAACATTTATTATTCAGTTACAGGATCAAACAAAAGAATTCTGTTACGAATTGTTCGACGAGGCAAAATCGTTTTCAAAATCGTTTCAAAATCGTTATTTAATGATGTTTCACTATTTTAAACATAATGAAAGTTATATGCATTACTGAGGTGCGCTATAAATTGCTCCCTTAAAAGTATGGTGTTCATTGCATTTATCGTTCATTTACAGGGTCAAATAAAAGAATTCTGTTACACATTGTTCTACGGAGAAAAATCAGCAGTGTAATTTATTGATGTTTCACTCTTTCAAAGATAGTGAAAATTATACGTATTACTAATGTGCACTATAAATTGCTTTCTTAAAATTATGGCGTGCATTGCGTTTATCGTTCCTTTACAGCAACACACAAAAAAATTCGGTTACAGTATACGTGCGATAATTACATTCTATGTGTGATAAGTGCGTTTTTAAGTTTGGTTTGTGTTTTTAAGTTTAACTAAATTTTTTCATATTACGTGGTGTGTAGAATTCTGTTGATCATAAACAGGGCTACACAAGGGAATTCATAAGTATTACGCTTTGTGGGAGTGAATTGCTTAAGGGTAGTTTTTAATTGTGTTACACATTTTATTACAGAAATATTTAGTATAGAAATATTTTGTGGAATATAAATAAATTCATATACAGGGCTACGCAAAGAACAAAATACGGTTTCGTTTATAAATGGTAATTACTGGAAGTGAGTTTTATGTTGCCTTATACGTTTTTTACCTGAATTAAATTTTAGCTTAATATGTGATGAGAACAAATGTGTTTAGATAATATACAGGGATGTACAAAATATTTCGTGTGCATTTCCATCAATTAGCGAAAATTGCTAAATGTGAATTTACAAACTGAACTAAATCTTATCATGCTATGTATTATATATCCGAATCTACAGATCATATACAGGGCTGCACAAAATAACTCGACTACTTTTTTTCCAATGGAAGGTAATTTCGAAAACTGTATTTTTTAATGTGGTATATGTTTTCTAAACTGTTTACTTACATATCTTCTTTTACCTTATTTAACAGTGAATTTTCGTTACAGTTTTCTGGATGTGTTGGAAAGTGTTTCATAATCTATGCGTGACGCATGATTTGTCGTTATTGTTTTTATTTTAATTGCACTCATTTAAGAAATATTTGTATGTTTCTAAGTACAGCAAACTTTCATTAGAATTTCATATCAACGCTGAAGTTTCACAGCCGCATCATGTTTACAGCATGAGTTATTTTCGATCTCAATACATTTTTTGCACCGATAATTTTAAATATTATATACTGTCACAACCATGTGTTAAGCGATAAAGAAAATTCCTGCATAATGTTTGAAAGAAACACTCTTAAGCTTAAGAAAAACTGCATTTTAAACAGCTACATAAGCTATCAAAGTACATTTTGTAATCTTTGAAAATAAAATTTACACATGTTTTATTTCTTGTATTCCTTAGTGATAACAAATAATATTTTTCGCATTTTATTCTCTTAATTAATTTTATTTTTCAAGAATCATAATTAATTTTGATGAAAAATAAATGATAGAATTTCTTTGAAATTGTTAGAATAACAATTTAATTTTGTATCAAGTAAAACAACAGTTATTTGTTTTGCTTCGATAAAATTTACGAAACAGGTTTAGCGCAAAATTATTTGATATATGCAAACAAAGGTTTGCCGTTAAATGCTTTTATATTCTATTAATTCATTTTATTTTTTTTTTCGAAACAGTGTGATAAAAGTGTTGTTTACGAATGTGCATATGCTTGAGAATACTTTCACAAATCGTCTGTTATTATTTAGCTAAAAAATTTGGAAGATTTAGAGTGAAAATAATAAAAATGAACACGTTTTTCTAAAATTTTGTTATAATTGATTATTTCAAAAGTATTAGCAGGATTTATTGTTTGAATTTATTTGTGTGCTTTTATACTTGTTAAATATCCGGAACTCATTAAAACAGTTGTATTATTTTAGAATATTTCTCAATATAATTTCTTACAGTTCAATATAATTTCCCTAAATATTTATTTAAAAACACTGTAATATTTTAGAATGAAATTTTCACACTACAGGATATAAACATTAGATATTATGAGATGTTTCCGCCCAATATATTTTGTCAGGGGTGGGGAATTCGTTTAGCTAATGTGTAGGGGAAGGTCGTGTATTATTGGACAGCGCACAGTGGGGCGATTTGATGATCTAGGTGGACAAAATTCATTTTTCCGATTATCTCGGAATTTAACAAGACCGCGTATACTGGTAGCTGAATGTCTCTTTTGTCGAGATCCGTACGAGTTTTGTCGTTAAAATCCGATGTGTAGATTAACTACGACCGTAAAGAAGGCAGTTGGTTTGAGGGAGTTTTAAAAATTGCACTATTTTTCTGTAAGTTCGAAAACAAGTCGTGACTTTTCTATTTTATTTGAAAGCAGGAGTTTACAGGACATATGTCACATGTTTGTCACACGATTTAACCTATTGTTGTTTGAACCTATCTTGTTTTCAAACTTCATCTTGACTTTTAATACATTATTAAGCATTATTAAGAAATAAGCATTTTTTAAAATCAAAGTGCCATTCCAAAATTATTGGAAACTTAAAACATTCCTGCGAAAGATTGCGAATCATCAAGTTATATTAACTTGAAGTGTGTGTATGAGTGTTTAATTCAAATCTTGCAAGTCAATTTTAAACCACTTTTAATGATCCGATTGAGATGAAGCTTTGAATACATGTGTAGTTTCAATGACAATACAATATTATAATATAAATAAATAATAATAATATAAATAATAATATAAATATCAGTAATAATAATAATAATAATAATAATAATTAAATTAGCCAAATATTTATCACTGTTTGATTATTGTATTACTGATACATTCGAAAACCCATTAAACTTCAACACAATAATTTTGTCCACCTAGATCCTCAAAATGCCCCACTGTGCAGCTGGTTGTATGGGACAAGTATTGTTTCAAGCTTTGGCCGATGGTAGAAACACTTGTCCTGTTACTGTCGTGTTTATTAAGTCAGAAGGAAGACACTCTCGCGATTTTCGAACTAGTGATCCGTGAGTTTAAAAGTTATAGTAAGTTATTAGGTTTTTGCGAGTTTTCTAGAGCACGAAATGTAAATTTGGAGAATAACCCACAATAAACGCAGAAATAAGTTAAATAAGGCCTATTTTTGCCCCATTCGAAAACTCGAAATATTTGAGCACACATCGCAAAGATACACATCATCGTCATTGTCATCTATCCCTGCGTATGCATCATGCGCCCACTTGAGGCACTTGTGACACTGGATGCAACATTCACCTGCTTCAGAGGAGGAAAGTAGTTCATCGCAATAAATACACTTGCATTCATCTTCTGAATCTGTTTTCCTATATTCCAAATATTGGTTTTTAGACTTCCTTTTCTTCTTTATGGGAATACTTCTTTGCTTTGGCTTCATTCTCTTTTCTTTGCTTATTCTGGCTATTTCGTTTTCAGATTTAGCATTTTTTAATTGGATTTTCTTAGCTGCAGCGTGTTTTATCATCTCTTTCTGTTCTCTACTTTTCGTTTCCAAGCTCACAGTTTATTCGTATAATGACTGCTGGTTAAAATGGCACTTCCCATCGATTTTATTTTTCTCGATGTGCTTGATTCCGTTTTCTTCGGAAACGGTAGGATATCACGTGGACTCAAAGAGAAAGATTTAGGGGAGTCACACATTTTGAGAGCGGTTGAAGGACTCCCATGATGGCTAGGACCCGATACCGGATTTTCTTCAGCCGATAAAATGGTAGAGGCAACTAGCTTCAGTTCTTTAGAAAGGTCTACCAGTTCAACATTTCCATCTTTTGTTCTTTACAGTAACCTGGTGTGACTAGATCTGGCTTATTTGTAACTTCTGAAGCAACGAAACCGATGTCAGAAAATACATCCGGATTAAAAGGTACAATACCGGTTTTCTTAAAACCATTGATGGCGTTTAATGGTACGCAAGCTTGCAAGTAAGCTTCACCAAAAATTTTTGCTATTTCATTTATTCCAACTCCCCCTTTTTTGTTAGTGTTGGTCAGACATTTTTTTAGCGATTTATCGTGCCAGGTTTTTAGCGAAAACATAACTCCCACATCTAAGGGTTGGAGTTTGTGAGTACAGTGGTGAGGTAAACATAAAATTGTGACAAAGTTCACTCTAGTTTTTCAATTACTGCAATGTTTTTAGTATGTGAAAGGTGCCCATCCAGAATAAGCAATACTGGATCATCTACAGTTGTCTTAGCATGAAGTAAAATGTGATTAAATCATATTTCAAAGGCCTCCAACTTCATTCAACATGAATCATTTCAAAAGTAGATACAACCCGGTGGTGCTCCAGTCATTAGCTCCGGTTTCATTCTTTTGCGGGCAAAAATTAACGTAGGCGGTACAATATACCCGGATGCTGACGCACAGCTAACAGCTGTTGTTTATTATCCTTGTTCTGCGGATACGACCTGACAAACTTGTCGCTTCCCTTTTTTAGTGATAATCTTCGTTTCGGCCAAGGACAGTGCTGATGGAAGTTTCATCGACGTTAAATATTGTATGTGGAGCAAAGAAAGTCTTATCCACTATTTCCTCGAGTAGTGAAAAGAATTTATCTACCACTGGTTTATTAAATGATGAGGCTCGGGCAAGTTATGTTGACTCAGGTGTGCGTAAACTAAGTTCAGGATTCCTTTTACGAAATTTCCAATCAACCAATTATTTCCTGCTGCTTCTTCTTTGTGCGAAAAAAGATGAATAATGTTATTTTTTTTTCGCCAACTGGTACGCAAATTTCCTAACATGCATGGTTGTTAAGCCATACAATCTGTGCTTCATTTTTAAAATATGGTTTACTAATTCTATTTCCTGTTCTGAGGTAAACACAGGTCGTTTACTGCCAAGAATCTTCTCTTCATTAGTAGCTACTATGTTCTTACCTTTGACACGTCTTTAAAGTGACATTCTAGGAACACCAAATTTTTTAGCTGCTGCTCGAACTGCTAAAACACCTTCAACAGCAACCATGGCCTCTCTCATATGACTGGGATCCCAGTTCTGTCTTTTAGTTTTCCGTTTGTAGCGATTAACCATCTGAAATAAAAAGAACAGTATGTTACATATGTGTAGATCCAAATTCAACATTACTGGTTATGGTCTTTAACAGAATAAAAAGCAAATAAAAATAAATACATAATTCATACCAATAATTCCTTTTCCTCTGTTAACACTAAAATAAACAAAGCTTTGTTTTAATTACGTATATGAACAACCAATCGTGGACTATTTAATATAAATGACACGGGATTGAAAGAGCGGATAGTCTACCAAGTAATCTTAGCTTAAAGTTAGTTAACGTATGGGCTGCGGCATATAGAATTCCAAAAATGTGCACCTAGTCAAACGGGTTTAAAAACAAACGATACCGTTTTCTATTTCGGTTATTTGGGCCGCTCAAAGGGTTAATTAAGAAATGTAATGTAAATAATGCTGTCTTAATTGGATAATTATATACTTAATTTTTTTTGGCCGTAATTTGAATAAATTGTGGGTCTTTCATGTGATTATCATATTTTCTTAAATTCACTTACACATTGTACATAAAAGTATAACAGATCATTTGGATTATATACATGATAGTAATAGGCCGGATATTTAATAGGTTAATTTAGGTTATTAATCAAAAATAACCTATTAAATATAAAATATATAAATTTGGAATATACTAGGATTAAAGAATTTGAGAAATCATATAAACATTTAATAAGGACAAAATGATCCTCTACGGGTAAAACGATCCACATAATGAATCATTTTACCCGGCAACATGGCCGCCCATTTTATGTCATATTACTGGATGACGCCGAGAAACATAACAAACTTAGAAAGTGTAATTCACATATAAAAACATACTCCATTAAGTAAACCAAGTCATAGTTCTGTACATGAAAGACTGTATATCTAAATCAATATCAAAGCCAGTGCTTACCTTATAACATATGTTATAAAATCCAATTTTTCAAAGAATTATATTCTGACGCGTAATACTGCGATCGCTTGAATACCGCCATTGCTTCTTCTTCACTTGGCACAACCAGTTTATGTGTTATCTGGTAGATAGCGCGACCTGTCTGGAAGAAAACTATGTCGATCGTTTTGCTCGCTAGAATCATTTTATGCCACCTTCTCCTACCTAAAAGCAGCTTAGGAGATAGACTCAAAGAAGTTAAAGTGAAAAGAACAAAGTAAAGTCCACAGCAAATAAACAATAGAAGAAGAGTGTTAGGTCAATTCTTAAACAAAGGTAAAACCTCTCGAAGCAAAAGCCAGAAATTCTCTGAACTTTGACGAAGAAATGCGGGAAGAGGATGAATTGACTCATTGGATTATTAGAAATGAAACTTTTGAAGAAGACTGGACCCACTGTGATATTTGCAAAGGTTGGGCCCATGAAAACTGAGCGGATCTTGAGCTTAACAGGCTTTTTTTACGAGTGTGATACTTGTTTTTATAAAAAAAAAATCAAAAGTGTCATAATTCAATTACTAAAATGCATTTTTTTCTTTCTACATCTGATAGGTAATGTCTATGTATTTTTTTTAAAAAATTTCGTATAAGTATGTATACATGTAGTAATAATAAGTTGATTCTAAATGTAAAAGTGACGGTTTTTCAAGAACAACACCATGTCCGATACAACCCTCCTGAGATCAGAAAGATAGAAATTTAAGGTTTATAAAAATCCAAAGAAAACCCAATAAAGATGATTCTAAGAGTAATGAGCTTTTTAAAGTATTGAAAAACGTGTCAAAGTTTTCATTAGAGTAGAAAATATTCAAATTTAACCATCATTTATTTTTGAAAATTTGAAATAGCTTAAGATTCTGATACTACACAACTTTCTCCTATCAGAAAAAATATCCAAATAGTCACATCATGTTTTTTTTTCATTTATTTTTTTCCCACTTGAAAATTTAATCCATGTGACAATCATATTTTCATACAGGAAAGCGTCTTTGGTTATTCCAAAATCTTAAAAAAATTAAACGTTTTTGGCTGCAGTTTGTGCGATAAAATTAATATTTATAAACGTCATAAAATATTCTTACATGTTTCTCCATGGTGTGAGAAGGGTCAGATTAAAGCATGAGCAAACTGAGCCTTGTCCTGGGGCCCCTTTTTTTCGGGCACTCAAAATTTCGTATGCAATTTTTCATAAAACTGATATTTTACGTCTGTTTTGACATTGTACTTATTACAGTCAATAGCTTGTACTTTTTGAGTAAGATAAAATTATAAGCAACAGATATATTTCTATATATACGTATTTTCATATACATATGTATTCTAAGGCAGCAAAAATGATTGTAACACTATAGCAACAAGGGCGCCCGAATGTATATAAGGCACTGGGACTCTTTGACTTGATTGAGCCTTTTGTGTGTTAAACGGTACCCCATAACGTTGTGTATTTGTGTATAGATACGAATTATCTGGATCTGTTTGAGAAATAAAACATTTTCTTCGTTAGTTCGTTCCATTAGTTAATTTAAATTAAATGTTGATTACTATTATTTTATTTTAAGAAATATAGTATTTGTTGACCATTCTAAAAAGTATTAATACAGTATGAAATTTATCACATACGTTAAACCAGACTGAGTACATTTAGTATACGTTTCTGAAAATACTGAATCGCGGGTTCGGTACCAAAGCGGTCTGGGCGGTGTGGCTTTGTTAAGTGTTTTATTATTTTCCTTGTACGAGAATGATAAATTGGTTCCCTTTCTCTTCCTGTGTTCATCCAGAAATCTTCCCTTCTATAGAAATACGGACAAAAAGCCTGTCTGAATAACAAAGTCTCTCTCTCTCGAAAATACTGCAGTATTATTATCTCCGTCTTTTAGTAAAACACATATGTTCATATTCCCAGAAATTAAGATGATATAATTTCGCCCAAATTATAAAAATTTCATTTGGATTCTTTAAGCATTAATTCGTTAATGGAGGGTTCTTCCTACCTTTTTCGATAAAGTCAATTCCACGAAAAATTCCGAAAAGACTTAGGCTTCTCATAGCTTAATCGCAAAGTATCATTAAATAAGGTATTTTTTTCTGAAAATGAGGTAGCATGGTGGCCATAAGGCTACAGGTTGAAGACACCAACACTCATTTTTAGGTGCGTTCGTAATTATATAAATACGTAGCACCTATTGTCGTCGCTTGGACAGTCCGTCTGTCTGTCCGTCCGTCTGTCTGTCCGTCTGTCTGTCCGTCCGTCCGCATATAACAACGCAAAAACTACCCAACCGAATGGTGTGATATTTAAGATATATTATCTTTGCAGAATTTTGTCGAGACATTTCAAATTTTTTAAAAATCGAATCAAAACTTTAGGAGATATTAATAAAAATATTTATTAAGAAATTTGAATTTTTTTTTAATCGGTGCTTGCTTGTTAGAGGAGCTTCCGAGGTTTCATCGTCAATCAACCGAGATACTTATTTTATGACAGAAATTAATCTGCAGACGATATAATTAATTTCACAGAATTAAAAAGAAAACTGCCCAGTTAAACTGAGGGCATTGAGCTCACAGGCTATTCACACTAATTGTATATTATGCTATTTTTTCAAAGAATAATGCCACTCGAAAAATAAAGAAATCGACAATATATTAAGGAAGGGGGGGGGATAAGCACCCGTTCCCACCCTTTATACTTAACCAATAAACGCCCAAAATCTAATCAGGCAAGCGCCTTACCACAATGAATTTATACACAAAATTTGAAAAAATCGGATAATTTTGCTTGAAAAACCCATTTATCTAAATTAAGGGAGGTAAGCCTCCCCCGTTCCCCCCTTTATACTTAACTAATGAACTCCCAAAAATAATCAGGGAAGCACCTTATCATAATGAACCTATATACGAAATCTGAAGAAAAACGGATTCTTCTGCATGAAAAACCCATTTACCTAAATTAAGGGGGAGTTATCCCCCCATTTCCCCCCTTTATACTTAACCAATGAATTCCCAAAACTAATCAGGGAAGCCCCTTATTAGAATGAACCTGTAAACAAAATTTGAAGCAAAACGAATAATTCTATCACGAGTTATCGCATTACGTACATACATACATACATACGTACATACATACATACAGAACGGGTGGGCACATAAGCTCTCAGGCTTTGATAGCCTGTGAGCTATAAAGGAAAACTGCCCAGTTAAACTGAGGGCATTGAGCTCACAGGCTATTCACACTAATTGTATATTATACTCTTATTTCAAAGAATTTGAAATATGCCCCTCGAAAAATAAAGAAATCAATAGTATATTAAGGGGGGGGGGGGTCATCCCACCGTTACCCCCCTCATAGTTAACTAATGAACCCCTTAAACTAATCAGGGAAGTCTCTAATTACAATCAATATATATACAAAATTTGAAGAAAATCGGATAATTCTGCATGAAAAACCCATTTATCTAAATTAAGGGGGGATTAGCCCCCCCCTTTCCCCCTTTATACTTAACCAATGAACCCCCAAAACTATTCAGAGAAGAGCATTATCACAATGAACCTATATACAAAATTTGAAGAAAATCGGATAATTCTGCATGAAAAACTCATATATCTAAATTAGGGGGAGGGTTATCCCCCCTTTCCCCCTGTATACTTAACCAATGAACCCCCAAAACTATTGACAGAAGCGCATTATCAAAATGAACCTATATACAAAATTTGAAGAAAATGGGATAATTCTGCATGAAAAACCCATTTATCTAAATTAAGGGGGGGGGGTTATCCCCTTTCCCCCTTTATACTTAACGAATGAACCCCCAAAACTATTGACAGAAGCGCATTATCAAAATGAACCTATATACAAAATTTGAAGAAAATGGGATAATTCCGCATGAAAAACCCATTTATCTAAATTAAGGGGGGATTTCCCCCTTTCCCCCTTTATACTTAACCAATGAACCCCCAAAACTATTCAGAGAAGCGCATCATCACAATGAACCTATATACAAAATTTGAAGAAAATCGGATAATTCTGCATGAAAAACTCATTTATCTAAATTAGGGGAGGGGGTATCCCCCTTTCCCCCTTTATACTTAACCAGTGAACCCCTAAAACTATTGACAGAAGCGCATTATCAAAATGAACCTATATACAAAATTGGAAGAAAATGGGATAATTCTGCATGAAAAACCCATTTATCTAAATTATGGGAGGGTTAGCCCCCCCCGTTTCCCCCCTTTATGCTTAACCAATGAACCTCCAAAACTAATCAGGGAAGTGCCTTATCACAAGGAACCCATAAACAAAATTTAAAGTAAAACGGTTAGTTCTATCAAGAGTTATCGCGTTACGTACATACATACATACATACATACATACGTACGTACGTACATACAGAACCGGCGGGCACATAAGCTCTCAGGCTTTGATAGCCTGTGAGCTAAAAAAGCATGAAGATCTGAATATTTATATAACTAGCTATAGTACGAACGCACCTCCTTTGTCACGTTTGACGTACAATTTCCAACTTGTATATCGGTTTAAAGAATTGATTTTTTTCCAGTCAGCAAGATGCGACATACAGTAGAATATTGACTTGAAAAAAATTGCATGACTACAAACAATAGGGTCAATGGGTTGAAAGAGTCAAACTTCACATACTAAATAATTATAAAAATTTATTAATATTGAAATACTGTATATATTTTATTTCTTATATGAGACGCTCCAAAAAATGGGTCTTACGTGAGGCACACATGAATTATTCATTTTAATAAAATTGGCTTTGTGATCATTTTGCAAGTAATACATCATTTTGTTTATATCCATGACGAATACACTCAAGTTCTATCAAAATTTAGACTAGGTAAAAGGTAAAAAAATACAGCTGACACATTAGCACCAAGGCAACTTTGAGACATGTCTCTCATTTCCTTAGTGCTTATAACAACTTAAACTAATGGTGTATTACTTTAGCCTCATAGCCATCTCATATCATCCCTATTCTTGTGGGGCTAACATGTGACTGCGTGTAATAAATATTTTTTCTTTTATTTTTATAAAATGCAACATTTTATATTTCATAAATTGATATAAGAACCAAAAACACAATTTACACTTTTTTAGGTAGCTTGCATAACAAAAAGCTACCTATTGCAGCCGTTCGGAAGAAAGCAATTCCAAAAAAATGTCGTATATTTTCATCGATCATGACCCCTAGACCCCCCAAACCACCCTCCGTTCAAATGTTGATTTATATTATATATATATATATATGTATATCTGACATATGTCATGCTGTAACTTTCTTATTTATGAATTGATTTAGAGGTGACTGAGTATGTGTGTAGGACATACCAAGGTCTCAACCGAGTTCGTTGGCCAGCTTCATCCGCCATTTTGTTTATAAATGGTGGCCAGTTAAATTTTTTTATTTTTGTTAAAATTTCAAAAGATGTACAAATGAAGCATAAATTGAAAACATTGTTTTTGTTATGTGTTAGAACGTGATACAAGGATTCTGGAACAATTTTTGTTTAGGATATATCTTAAAAAATGGCTGAGATATGGTTGTTTATAATTCTAGGGTGGCTACTATTTTGAAACAATCTGATATTTGTTATGATGTAACTCTCGTATTTGTGAACCGATATGAATGGGACTGATCATGTGTACAGAACATACCAAGGTTGCGATCGAGTTCGTTGGCCAGCTTCATGCGCCATCTTGTTTCAAAATGGCGACTAGTTAATTTTTTTATTTAAAAAAAAAAATCAAAAATATGTATAGAAAATTATAAATTGAAAACGTTGTTTCCGTTAAGTGTTAGATCGTGATAAAAGGATTCCAGATTTTTTTTTTGGCTTTATCTTAAAAAAGGGCTGACATATGGTAGTTTGATATTCTAGGGTAGCTGACATTTTGAAACAATCTGATATCTGTTATGCTGTAACTCTCATGCTGGAATTTGCATTGAAATTCAGTATTACCAAAAACCGGGATAGAATCTTCTATAATCGGTTTCCATGCATTTTAGCTTCGGGTGTTTGAGTAAAATGAGTTGAATTTATTAAAACAGGGACTATGAAAGCTACCTTTTCCTCCCGGTATAGGCCGGAAGGACCTTTTTGTTTGAGCTTAAAGTCAATAGATCAAAAGTGACTATGAGATGTTTGGAATTGTGTACCATATGTGCTCTGTTCCTAATTCCTTACTAAAATGCCAACTAAATGAAACACACAGTCAAAAAATGTTTAAAAATATTACACAGTTGCAGCAATAAATCATTACAATAATGCGTTTTTGTACATACAATTTATAAGATATTTCTATAAAATTTATACAACAGATGAAAGTTTTATGTACGATATAACTTGTTGTTCACATATATATAGCACATTATGTATGAAATGTATTTGGCAGACCCAGAATCTCGCACCATAATTAAACTAAGAATAAATAACAAACATCAAAGAAATTTCAACAAATATAACCTGAGCAGGAAAAAACCAAGAATAAACAACCAAAAAGCTGTGGCCTCGTCAGCAGTGGACATATTATAAAAGCACAGCAATGTGTCAGACTAATTACCCTACACAACAAACTATTATTCAGTAGTGGCGGTGGGTTTCGGTCAGAGCGTCGCTAAGCATAAATCAAATGCATAAAAACAATTGAAAGCATATCACGAACACTCCCCCCACCGGACCCGACGCCACAAATAAACAGTACTTCTCGATGATACAGCTGATTCAAAACGTATGTGTAACCTACACTGAAACAGCAAAAGAATTATTTAAGCCTAAACCACACAGCCACAAAAATCAATAAACAATAACCGACATCCAGTGATTCATAATCTGCCCATCTCTAATGTCAGGCAAAAGTTATACTATTAAAAATTATATTATACAATTATTATACTACTAAAAATTATATTATACAATTATTATACTATTAAAAATTATATTATACAGATATCAAGGTTTTCCCATCTAGCTGCTTTTATCTCAATGTAAACCTGAAATAGATACATTTCTTTTTCATGTCATATTCTTCTGCTTTTCTTAGTATTTAGAAAAAAATATATAATATAAGAATTATGAAATACTTTTCTGACTTCTTACCATAGTAAACAACGAAAAAGTAAACATGTTGAACGAAAAAGTAAACATGGAAGCGAGTCTATGTTTACCGAACGAAAAAATATAGATATATAATAAGTTTGAAGTTTGCTTAGTATTCGCAATAACATATTCTTCTTTTATTACTAATCAGAAAAAAAATATGATATCAGGATTATCAAATATTTTTCTGCCTTCTTAACATAGTAAACAAATCTGATCACAGAAAAAACAAAAATATGACAGCAAGTCTATATTTTTGCTAAACGAAATAATATAGTATATATAATACGTTTTATGTTATTTGTTCGCAAATAAAAAGAATTCTACATTAATTTCATTTTTAATCATTTTTTTATTTTGTTGAAATATATGTTTGAATACACTGAAATGTATGTTTGTTATAAAATATATATATTTTTAAATAAGCTGTCATTACTTTTACAGTTGAGCTTCTTTTTAACGAAACTAGAATTTCTGAAATAAAAAATAGTTATAAAGAAACTTCCTTAAATGAAAATTTAAACAGATATATTTTTCTATGTAGAAAATTGACAAATTATTTTATTTTTTGTTGAAACAACTATATTATAAAGTTTTTTTTAATTTTACTGGTTTCTATAAATTTTGCGCATCATCCTTCCAAAAATATAAAAAGGAAACTTAGAATTCAAAATTATAGTGACCCAAAAGTAGGTATACATTTACTTATACAGGTTTAATTACACATATAGGTACATATTTAATTCAGAATGTGCTCAAAATATCCACCTTTGGCATAGATGCGTTCTGCAACCTGTCCCCGACACTCTCACACACAGTGCGATACAAATTCCGGTTAGAACGAAATTCCTTAAACGTAACATCGATGAAATTCTTCAACTGTCGTGCTGTGACGAGTTTTCAGGAATAAAACTTATCCTTTACTACTCCCCAGAAAAAAAATCTATTGGAGTTAAGTACGGGGAAGGTGATGGCCACTCAATGCGCCCCCGTCGCCCCATCCAATGATGCGGGAATGCATCATCCACGTATTCACTGCCCGCCTAAGAATAATGCGTTGGGTCCTGTCCTGCTGAAAGAACAATTACGCGGAGTCGGGCCGTGCTTGCAGTTGTGGCACCACAACTTCGAACAACATGTCCAGATACTTGGGGCCATCCACAGTTCCATCGAAAAAGACAAGACCTACGACACCATCGCAGAATATGCCACCCCACATTGTGACGCCTGACGGATTCAATTGCTTAGTCATAATGACATGTGGGTTTTCATCGGCCCAGTACACAGAGTTATGTCTGTTGACGTGACCAGACAATTTAAAACAGGATTCACCTGTCCATACGATTTTCGAAAACAGGTCTGGTTGTTAGTCAGTTGATTGCGCATTATCTCACAGAACTGTAGTCTGCGGTCTGGATCGTCCTCAAGAAGGCCATGCAACAATCTGGGGTGGTACGGATTAAGGTGCAGCTGGTGAATCAGACGTTGTAATGATGTCCTCGGGATACCCAGCTCCCAAGACGCTTGTCGCGTGCATATTTGCCAACCTTCCAATTTTTTGAATACCTTTAAAATATTACAAAAATTTTCGCTTTATTAAATGGCCGAAATTGTACGATTCAAGAAAACAAATATTTTCACATAAAAATACTGGTACGGAACAAATCGGGGGGTTGGCAACTATGCGCGTGGACTTCTTTGGGCTGTACGAATGTAAGGGCTACCTTCATCTCATTTTACTGTGGCAACGTCGTGCGCGGTCATCCAGACTTCGGTGCATTAGCGACGGAACTCGTGGTCTCAAACTTGTCTCTGATGCGGTAAATCGTAAGACGTGACGGCGCGGGCAAATGAAATTATTTTTCTCACATCCAACGAACGGTCTCTGCATTTTGATACTTCCAGTAGGTCTTAAGGATCCACCGTCGTTGCTCCTCGCTCAGATTTCCAGCCATCGTTTACCCAAGAAACAAAATAAAGTGCACAATCAGTTGTGTATATGTAACTGTATACCTACTTTGGGCCATACTGTATTTATCGATGTTTAAGCACCAGCATTAAAGTAATCCGTAACTACGTTTTGCTGACAATTTTACAAAACAAAAATTTGCAATATAGAAACTTCCTTAACTAAAAATTCAAACAGATATTTTTTTTCAAATTAGAAAATTTACAAATCGTTCTATTTTCTGTTGAAACGATTACCACCTCGAATACTATACTATATACTATACACCTCTATACTATAAGCTATATTATAAAGTGGTATTTTTTACTGGTTTCTATAAATTTTGCACGTTATTCTTAAAAAAATTAAAAAAGAAATCTTAGCTTTCAAAACTTTATTTATCGATGTTTTAAGCACAAGCATTAAAGTAATCTGTAATTGCGTTTTGCTGACAATTAAAAAAAAAATAGTCATTTAGAAATATGTTAAATTTTTTCATGTGCTTGAAACGCATTTAAGTGTAGGTTCTCTCGATACGTCTTGATTTACAAGGCATTTTAACTGTTTTTTGTTTAAATAATGCCCATAGTAGAAGTGTTTTTATGACATTGAATTAACTGTACATTCGTTCAAGTGTGTGAATATATCTATACTAATAAAATAAAGTTTCGCTCTGTGTGTGTGTCTGTTCGCGATGGCTAGGAAAATCTAGCACACCTCGAAGCCTGAAAATTTAGATTAAGATAGTCCAAACCCTCTCCTGGTACAACTGAGCCTAAGAATTTTAATATTTTGATAATTAGAGTAGTTATTAATTAAAAACTGATCAAACATCACAAATAAAAAATCAATCTTCCGAAATCCGCGCTCGCATGCTCAAATGAAGCATCGAATTCATGTTTTTTTTATTTTCTCCCGTTTTCCGAGTCTTGTATTCACCGAACTGCAAAAGATACGGAAAAACGAAGGCCACCAGATTAAAGAGCTAATGTTGCCCTTTTCAAAGATATGTTTGGTTTTAAAAAAAATACGAAAGTTAACCCTTCGAAAAAGTATATTTCCTGTTTGCCGTTTCGCGATTTTTTTTTATTTCAGCAATTTTTAAAAATTTGCATCAGCAGTTCAGAGCAAAGTACGATAAACCAAAAATACCAGACATAATCTACATTTATTCCCTTTTTTACATGTGTATTTGTTTTTGAAAAATTAGAACATTAATCCTTCCAAAAAAATTCGCGCGCGCCCAGAGAAAAGTTTTGATGAATCAACAAAAACTTGGTTGGCCCAACAAAACTTTCCGTTTAAATATGTGTCAATGGAAAATTTGTTTGAATCAACAAGAAAAATATTGTTGATTTTTTTGCAATTCCAACAAAAAATTTTGTATCGTCAGCAAAAAAAATGTTCTGTTAATTCAAGTAAAAATGTTTCAATTTTACTTGAATTAACAAAATTCTTTTGTTGAAAGTTTTCTCAAAATAAATATAATTATCTGTTACTTTAAGAGTTCTTTTCAGTTTCGACAACAAAAACTTTTGTTTAAAGAGCAAATTTTAAGAATTTTCTTTGTTTTAATAACAAAAGGCTTTTGTTACATAAACAATTATAATATTTATTTTAAATTTATTTTTTGTATTACAACCAATTTAAAATTAAATATTTTTTAATTCATTTTCAGCAGTGAATTACGTCTGTAATCCTTGAACAATAACAAGTAAATTTTTATCCAGATTTTTTTCAAGGGTAAACCTACAGATTGAACAATGCCCCAAGCTGGGAATCGAAATAAGGTCCTCAGGATAATGATTTGAGATTCTAACCACTGAGCCAGAAGGAACGATATCCAAACTCGAAATTTCTCACTCTTATATATGTTGGACCGGCTGCAACCGCAGCACATGATAGAAATGTCATCATGAGCAAAGGGCCCACTTAAGACATAAAAGTAGGGGAAGCGTTACTCTGGGGCCCCCCTCTACCAATTGCTTTGTTATTTACTAAATCCATTTTTGGTATGCTGCAACAATTTAAAATTTTTCCATCAAAATTTCGAGTAAACAACAATTTAAAAAGAGCAAGCTTCTTAGATAAAAAAACAAAAGAAAAAATGCATTTTTTACACTGATTGATTGTTTTTTTTTTTTGTTTTTTTTTTGTTTTTTTTTTGTAAAAAGTTACTTTTGAAAAGAGAATTTATGGGCAGCTTTGTATTCCTTTGGGTAAGCACGGGCTTCCCGGGACTATTCGGTAAACAGGCCCTGCATAAGCATGCAAATTTTTGCGGCAAACATGAGACGAAAATACAAAGCCCTGCATACGGCAACATATAGTTAATTTTTAATTAATTTTCAGCAGTGAATTACGCCTGTAAAAAGCAGGATAAAAACTGGTTATTATTCAATGATTTCAGGCGTAATTCACTGCAGAAAATTAATTAAAAATGAACTGTGTTGTCGTATGCTGGGGTCTCAGAGCGCTATTCTGAGGACCCGGGTACGATTCCTGGTTTGGAACATTTTTCACTCTGTCGGTTTACGCTTGAAAAAAAGCAGGATAAAAATTCACTGGTTAATATTTAAGAATTACAGGCGTAAATCACTGCTGAAAATGATTTAAAAATTAATCCGTGCATTAGTTCTTGAGATTTAGTTATAGTGAAAATCATGAAAAAATAACATAGCAGCACCACCTGTTGGGCTATTTACACAAAAACGTAATCTTGCTTCTACTTATGTCAAGGTCTAACTCAATCTGTAGTTTGATGTAAATCAGTGCATTAGTTCTTGAGAAATCGCGAACCTATTGCAGAAATCGCGAAAATTGCAACATAGCAGCGCAACCTGTTGCGAGATTTACTCCAAAAACTAATCAGCACCAATTTATATCAGGAAGTAACTGAATATAAAGGTTTATTAAATTCCGTGCATTAGTTCTTGAAACAGAGCGCCCTCAAATTTTTGTCACATACAGACAGACAGAGTCATAGACAGTCATTTTCTAAAAACAGTCAAATCGTGTTCAGGACCTTCTAAAATCCGTCGAAAACCAGGAGTTGAAAATTTTCATGACTCCAATACTTTCTTCTTGTAAAGATAAAGGAAAGTAACAGATGGGATAGGGGGATTTTTAAAACTACCTTGGTCCGTCCCAATTAAAAAAGTTTTAATTATCCAAAAATTATCTTAATCCTTTAATTATAGAGCTATATAAGTCAAATAAAGCAAGTTACGTGAGAGAGTTTTGGCTACTACACAACAATTTAAATTTTGTAAAAGCAACAAAATTTTGCTGGAATTACAAATTACAAAATTATGGTAAAATTAAAAAAACAGATTTTGTTAATTGAAGTAAAATTGATGAAATTTTGTTAAAATTTTGTAAGAGTGTTAACAATATTTTTTTCTCAATGCAACAAAACCAACTTTTTACTTCAACTAAAAATTTTGCTTGAAACAACCAAAATGTACTCAACAAAACATGTTTTGTTGTTTTAATCAATTCCTTTTTCTGGGTGCGCAGGACTCACTTTTGCGAATTACGATTTTCTGCGATATATAAAATCTGGCATCGGCTCTCTAAAAAAACAAACAAGAAACAAACACACCTAAAGACATGTACGTTCTATCTGGTTCAGGTAGAAACCTTTAGTTAAAAAAAATTCACGTTAACCCTTTCAAAAACGTTTTTTACCGTAAGTCAATTTTGCTTTTTTAACGATATCTCCTATCTTTAAAAATTAGAATCGGCGTTCATAAACAAGATACGAAAAACTAAATATACCGCGCCTAATTCTCGTCTCTTTGCTTTTTAATATCTGGTATCCATTTTGAAAAATTTTAATTTTAGCTCTCCGTAAAAAAAGAAAAAAAATCATTTCCAAAACTCCCTCACGCGATTTTCGTTTTTCGGCCCAGGTTTAAAAATCCTAATCGACTCAGGAAATGTGAATACGGACAAACAGTCTGCTCCAAATCATAGACACGTTCTTTTTCTTCAAGATGCACTGTTGCGTCTTAAAAAATATCTACATTAACCCTTTCGAAACCGATCGTTTACTTTACCCACTTTCGCGATTTTCGCTATTTTGGCAATGTTAACCCATGGTTAAATTTCAATTCTACTTGGAAATTTTGTTGGATCGAGTTTTCTGAAAAGGCCTCTTCCAGAACAGATTGCGACCCCTGGCGGTGGAGGGTGGAACTACAAGAGTATCTCTAGTTCTATGGGCCCAATTACAAAGGGGTTTGGCTGATTCGAGTTGATATCTATAGCCTTGAATGTTTTAGTTGCACTTTCGACCGCCAGGGTGCGCTTTTAAATCTTGGAATCTATGAGCCCGAATACGAGGAGGTTTGCCTCATTCGACTTGATTTCGATAGCCTTACAGTTTTCAGTCATATTCTTATAGAAGAGATTGTTATATATTATCTCGGCCCCGGGCAACGCCGGGCGGGTTAGCTAGTCTATACTAATAAAAGAAAGTTTCGCTCTGTGTGTGTGTCTGTTGGCGATGGCTAGGTAAATCCAGCCCACCTAGAAGGCTGCAAATTTAGATATAAGTAGTCCAAACCCTCTCCTGGTGCACCATTACGTCAGAATTTTAATATTTTGAAAATTAAAGTAGTTATTAATTAAACTAGTCGTTGGGGGCCACCGTAATACTTACCCATCATGGATATGCATAATGTAAAATATTAAAATAAAAATGTGTAAACTACTTATAAAATGCATTGCAATTCAAATAAAATCGTGGCTTGATGATGTCATAAACTTTAAAGGCTCGATTACTGAATTGCTTGAAAGAGGTTTTTCCTTATAACTCCAAAAATAATAATCCTATTAACTAGCGGTTTATTGCATCTGATTAAACGTCAAATTTCCAATTAAAATATATCTTTGAAGTGAAATTTGGATGAAATACAGGGTCATGAAAAATCGAAGAGTGTGGAAAATAGGATTACAAATATCTCGGCAACTCATTATCCGATCGACTTCATGCTTTATTCAAAATTTATGTTTTTTTATTGTCTTTTATATTCATTTCTTAAAATAAACAATTTCGAAAATTTTTATATACCTTTCATCAGAACGAATATTTCGAGAGTCCGAAAAAAATTGTTCCGGTTAATCGAGGTTATTGAAATGAAATAGGCTTCTTCCCATTATTACATACTAAGTACATA
This sequence comes from Maratus michaelseni, assembly GCA_963931845.1. NCBI lineage: Eukaryota > Metazoa > Arthropoda > Arachnida > Araneae > Salticidae > Maratus > Maratus michaelseni. The sequence continues at coordinate 90,965,100 of OZ007586.1, read as the reverse complement.
CCAAATTGCAAGTCTCTATCTCAATTTTTTCGGGAGATAGAGCGTTTACAGACACACACACACACAGACACACAGACACACAGACGGACGGCAAAATTTTTTTTTCTAAAAATATGTTTTTCGGAATCTCCAGTGTCTGAAACGTGTAAATCCATCAAAAAAAATTTTTCGATTTTCAAAACGATTACAAGACTTACCCTATACTACGTATGATGGGTAAGTAAAACTGATAAAGATCACAAATAAAAACGTCATTATTCAAAAGCTAGCTGGCGCATGTGCAGAAACCAATATCCGTATCTTCCGGAATAGAAGAAAGAAAGCACAACACATCCCGTTTTTGTTTTAAGTTTTTCTAAATTCGCCATGGGCAAACGGTTAGAAATACGGAAAAACCGTCTACATATTCTGAAAGAAAATACTTTTACGTCTCAAACGATCTGGTTGGTTTGAAAAAAATTTACATTTAACACTTTAAAAAAAAATAATCAAAAAGCATCGAATTCGTGTTTTTTTATTTTCTCCCGTTTTCCGAGCCTTGCATCCACCGGAATACAAAATATACGGAAAAACGAAGGTCATCAGATTAAAGAACTGACTTTGCCCTTTTAAAAACCACCTTTGGTTTTAAAAAATACAAAAATTAACCCTTCGAAAAAGTATATTTTCTGTATGCCGTTTCGCAATTTTTCCAATTTTGGCAATTTTTAAAAATTCGCATCGGCGATTCAGAGAAAGGTACGAAAAACTAAAAATACCAGACAATATCTACATTTATTCCTTTTTCGACATCTGTATTTGTTTTTGAAAAATACAAATACTAACCCTTCAAAAAAAATTCGTGCGCAGGACTCTCTTTTGCGAATTCCGATTTTCTATGATATATAAAATCTGGCATCGGCTTTCTAAAATAACCAAACAAAAATCAAACACACCTAAAGACATCTAAGTTCTGTCGGATTTAGGCAGAAACCTTTAGTTTAAAAATAAAATCACGTTAACCCTTTCGAAAACGTTTTTTACTGTAAGTCAATTTCGCTTTTTTAACTATTTCCCCTATCTTTAAAAATCCGACTTGGCGTTTATAAACAAGGTACGAAAAACTAAAAATACCTCAACTAATCTACATCCCTTTGTTTTTTAAAATCTGGTATCCGTTTTGAAAATTTTTAATTTTAACCCTCCAAAAAAAAATCCTTTCCAAAACTCAATCACGCGATTTTCGTTTTTCGGTCCAGGTTTAAAAATCAGGATCGACTCAGGAAATGTGAGTACAGACAAACAGTAGACTCCAGATCATAGACGCGTTCATTTTCTTCAAAACGCATGATTGAGTTTTAAAAAATATCTACATTAACCCTTTAGAAACCGATCGATTACGTAACCAACTTTCGCGATTTCCTCTATTTTGGCAATGTTTACCCGTGGTTAAATTTCAATTCTACTAGGAAATTTGGTTGGGTCGAGTGTTCTGAAAAGGCCTCTTCTAAAACAGACTGCGCCCCCTGGCGGTGGAAGGTGGAACTATGGACCCGATTACGACGGTGTTTGGTTTAAGTTTCGTATAGAACAGATTATTAATATTTTTGGCCCGTGCAATGCCGGGCGGGTTAGCTAGTATCCTAATAAAAGAAAGTTTCTCTCTGTGTGTGTGCGTGTGTTTGTTGGCGATGGTTAGGAAAATTTAGCACACCTAAAAGTCTGAAAATTTAGGTGAGGAGAGTCCAAAACCTGTCCTGGTGCACCTGAGAATCGGAATTTTAATATTTTAAGTATTTACTGACATATATTAATTAAAATCTACAAATAACTCTAATGAAAAATACGCTTTTTTTCATTGGTCGGTTGGTTGTATAGAGCCTTCACAGAAGTAATTAAATAAACCAGAGTAGCGTTGCATATATAAGGACTTCTAAGGAAATAGTCTTAATATGGATTGCAGTTACTAGCGTACAGCCATGCTAATGTAGCGCCACCTGCTCACGACAAATTACATAAAGTAACTGTTTGAAACATTTATCCGGGACCGTTTTTCTTCATGATAATTAGCTGGGTTTAAGATGTTTTTTTACATGACATATATTCTTATGATAGAGAATATTAATACAGAACACTTTATTTAAAAGATTTTTTATATTTGCGGGGATGGAGAGAGGTAAGGGTGAAAATCCCAATCTACTGCTCTGATTTAAACAGAACTAATTACATTTAACAATGTGAACATTTTTGGCTTCACTCGTAGCGTTTAATTGCTGTTTTATATACAGAATGCCGCTATTTTAAATCTCAACTAATTATGTTCCAAACTTCTCCAAACAAGTTCTATTTTTCCCATACTATTGTAAAAAACAGTATTTATAACTTAAAGGTTTATTTCTAGAAAGGATTTACCAGTATTTCCGAATAATAGTGTAAGGCAAATTTCAAATTAAGTTCCTAGTTTAACCAAATGAATCAATCTTTAAAGATGTATAGTGGACATCCTAATTAGTTATTTGTTGAAGGCCACTTGAACATCCACTCTGCCCTCGGCCACTCTTTCAAGGTTTTTTCTTCTTTCTCTCACTATGCCCCGTTTCCATATCGCAGCAACCATCTTTCCGATTTCAACGCAACTGATTCCGAACATTATAATTAACTTAATAATCACCCTCTATAACATTAAACTAAATTCATGAGTAGCGTTTACCACTGCTTCTAAATAATAGTTTAAGCCAAATTTGTAATTTAAGTTCCTATCTTAAGCAGACGAACGAATTTTTAAAGATGCATAGTGGTCCTCCTAATTAGTAATTTTCTGAAGGACACTTGAACATCTTCACCCCCTGTCACCTTCCACAAGGTTATTTTCTTTAACTGTGCCTTATAATTGAATAACTCGGCTAATAGTTTTCCCATCTTCTCCAAAACAGCTCAATTTTTTAGCACGCACAATACACAGTGCCGTAGGCAGCGGGGACCTGTCTCAGAGGTTCGATCGGAAAGAGGTTTATTTAGAACAGAATGCTATCCTGGCTGTGGAAGAAGGAAATAAAATATTTTCCGGAGCGTACGAGAATGCCCGGTACACGGTGCCGAAGCCATTGGAGACCGTGGCCAAAGTTTCGTCTTTTAAGAGATTTAAGTTTATTACACGGCCTCGGTCAACGCCGGGTCGGTCAGCTCGTTGTTATATAAAAGTTTTTGGAGTTTAATTGATCAAAGTTCTTTACGCACTGCGTGGACAGTAAATCTGTGTAAGTGAAGCGTTCTTAACACGTTGTCTGTCCCTAGAGTTCCGATGGTATTATGTGTGACTTCATTCTGCGCACAGTGAGACCATACTGTCTCATGGCATATTATTATAGCACAGGATTACCGAGCCTGTTCTCATTGCAGGCAAACGTCGCAGGAAAATGTTGCTGACCGTGGGGAATCAAATGCATAAGAAGTAGTTTGTGTGGTTTCCAAAAAGTAATTAATTTCAGGCTTGGTGGTCAACGTATTAATTGTTATTTAAAAAAAAAACATATGCATACTTAAAATGTATTAATTGGATGCCAAACGTTAAATTGATGTAACAAATCAAAATGTCACAAAGTGGTTTTAAATTTAAAGTCAACTTATTGCACTAATTTTTCATTTTCGAAACACTTTAATAATCCGAATGGTTCGATCTTTTTCAGTACTTAAAGTTCCTTGAGATTTGTGCTAGATTTTAATACACTTTGCAAGATTTCATTACCAAATGTATTTTTACAGTTGACAATATCACCCTCAACTTTAAGAAATTCGCTAAACTTGGAGCCCTTTTCGATTGTATATTCATATAGGTGTTGAAAACGTGAAGTTGTGTTAGCTGGAAGAGAAGATAACTTTGATATTGGTTAATACAATCTTGGTATGAATCTCGCAGTTGTCAATATGTACTGTTCTTTCCGATGTATTATAAACTAAAAATGATATAAAATGATGATTTACAAAAAAAAAAAGGATCCAAAGTTCAGTTAGTAAGTTGAAAACGATTAGAACTTTTACATTTTTGTTTGAAAAAATTCGTCAAATATAAAGTTTTTTTCAGAGATTGTCTCCTGTTATTTTTCGTCGATCTCAATGTTACAGAGAAAATTACTAAAGAGAGATTTTCATAAAATTAAATCCTTAAATAGAAGTTTAATGTGTCTATTTACTACTTATGTATATTTAACTAAAATAAAAAAGTTAGATTTAATTATTATCTTTTACGTAGGTTAATTTACATATATCTTATAGAAAAATGTGTAATAAATATATCATAGAATGTACCCAATTTCCTAAATTATTAGATAATATTTTATCAAATTTCTTCTCTTTTAAATTGGTGCTTCTAATGTTTTTAGAAGAAAATTGTGGTTCTCTTTTATAGGTAGAAATCTGTGGAAGAAAAATATTATTTTAGTTGGTAAAAAATAAATCAACTTTTAGATTCGTACGTCTTGTACATTTTTAGGTTTTATAGATACTTTTTACGCTTCATGAAGCTATATTAAGAAAGAAAAAATCGATATATATATTTCATCACATATTGCCGAGTTCGATAATTTTTATTCACAATGTTACGCAGTTCTCTAATATTTTTGTATTAGAGCAGTGAATAAAATCTTCAAGAAACAGGTCAATTAAGTTAATTTACATTGATAGAACCTCATAAAATATATATCAGAACGACGTATTTTATATTTAATGAAAAATTTTCAATCATTCGTCACGTTACCAGCACAAGATAGTAGAGTAAATGCTTAGGAAATGTCATTATGGATAAGAAACTTTATAAATTTCTTATCCTTAAATTACGAAATTAATGTATTCTGATTTTTGGTATTTTGGTTATTACTAAATTTAAGAGGCTTTGGCGATATCAACAGATTTACGGTTACAACCTTTCAGGAAAAAGGGCATTTTAATTTTCCATTTTATTACATTATTGAAAATATATTGCAAAATGATTTTCTTTGTTTTTATCATTCATGACAGCTGGCGATATTTTTCATTTTATTTATATTTTCATTATTTTTTATTTATATGGCGATATTTTTATTTTCAAATCTGCGTCTATGTACTTGTTATTTTAACGTAGTTTTATCCAGTGGTGTAGTCAGGATGGGAATCCAGATTGTCTAGACACTACTAGTTTCGTACATTTATTTTCGCCTTGTTTAATCGCTGAAAATTCTGCGATTAGATGAGGCGAAAAAATATTTATTTAAAATAATTGTGTCCTGAGACTCTGCACCTCCACTCTGACTATGCCAGACCGTATTTCTATCACAGAAGAAACTAGAACTATGACGCAGAAAATGGAAAAGAGTAATTTTCCATTTTGAGACAACGAATTCAAATTAAGGTTTCAAAAAATTTATATCTGGAATATATAAAATAAATCCGTTTTCTGAAAATTATGTTTAAAAAGGACTTTTATTGAAGCAAGTATTCCATGTCTGAAATAAAGTCTGAAGCATTATATTACCGTTTGAAGAATAAAACTGAAAACAATAAATAAATAAAAATTCATTTCAAAAAGTATCATAAATGAGATTTATTTAAAGATGAAAATTATTATCTAATTTTGCATTACGTGAAAAATAAATCCTTAGATAACTATCGCTTTTTCAGATAATTTTGTATCGTGTCATAGAAACGAAATAAATCAAATTGAAATACGGCGTGCTATAAATGTCACATGAAGTGATATGTTTTTATAAACTCTTTCGATAATGTTTAAGGTGCCGTTTTTGTCTGTTTATGGAGGTTATAAAACAGTAATAATTGCTCTCTTAATACTTTCGCATACAGTTTGAAATAAAGTACAAAGAATTAAATATAAAATATCAAAACTTACATTTTAAAATTATCTTAAGACATCCTTTCTTTCTTAAACACTTTTCTTAAAAAATAGCAAATTCATTTCTTAATATGCACAGTGGCTATTTTTGGATTATATTAATAAGTAAAGAGACTTTGAATAAATTACAAATTATTATTTTTGACATATGGTTATATTCTGATTCAAATCATATATTTAATTCAGCGATAAGAAATTAATGATTATATATTTCCCACAAAGTGCCTTAAAAATTAAAAAGTAGGGTCAGTCGGAAAATAGGACAGCAGGAAACAGGGAGTAATTGAGAACAGGTGCCACAGAGTAGCCTTGCAGTAACTTGTCGAACTAAGATGCCTGTAAATATGGACAAACGAAGAAGAAGAATGAGTCTCCCTCTTTCCCGCATTTTATAGCGTAAGCTGATTAGCTTTGTTTATTTTAGACAAAACTGTTTCCCCAAAAATATGTCAAACAAAGATTTTCTTTTTTTTTCTTTTTGAGCACAGAGCGAAGTGGCATTAGCGTTATATGTTTTTCATTTGTAGATCATCTTTATTAACGTAATTCTGTGTAAAATTGTGAAATATATTGATTCTCCACAGTCCGTTACTTACAATTAATCCCGAAGTTTACTTAAGTGGAGAACTGGAATCAAGTTTTATAATTAGTTTTCTGTATTTGAAAAGATAAAATTGCATGAATTTTTACAGTTTTAGACTGCTACAATAATTTACAATTGTGATGCCTTTTTTGTTGTAGGGAGAGCGATGAATACCCGCAATCCTATGTGAAAAAACGTGTCAGAAGTTACGTAACTAAGGACGTGCACAATGTTTTTTTTATTATTTTACGAATTAAAACACGATATTCAAACAACCTCTTAAGTCGGAAGAGATATTAATGAGATTTAATGTAGCTGAGGAAGCAAAAGGGAAACTAATCAGGAAAAGAGCGAACCTGCTATTCAGATAAATAAACGTGAGAGATCTCAAAAGAAAATTGATTACAACGGAGAAGAACTTAATGAAAGATTCTAAAATTCAGTACTAGAGAAAGACGAGTGAAAGAGAAGAAGAATTCGTCAAAGCAGAAGACGAGAGAAACACAAAGGTACTTGTAAGAATAAGAGCCGATGAACATGAGTCAACAGCAAGAGGCGGAGAAGACCTGCGGAAAGAGTGGGAAAGGAAATGATAGATCCTGAATGATGGATACTGATAGATCAAAATAGAGTTTGAGGGGAATTGTGGCGCTGTAGAATTTGAAAATCTTCAAGGAATAGATTGTGGCACAAGAAACCGAAAAAAATCCCCTATTTGAACACGCATTAGATGACTTGACGGCTAATACGTTTGTCCTGGCTAATACTACTGCAGGTGCACGGTTCTAAGCTCTTATCCTTTCAATACTGATGAATTTACTGGAAGAGATTTAGACGTCACGGAGCTTAAAACTGCAAATTCTTTCAAATCAAAATTTGTTATAGGTGACAATATAATTTTTTTTTTTTTGATAATCAAAAGCACATGTTAAAATTATCTTTTAAAACTAAGATGGGGGGAATGAAAGCAAAGAACTTGTATATTTGCTTTCTGGTAGTGTAAATGGGGAAGAAAAGAGAACAATTCTGTTTAATAATGCTTTCATTTCTTCATTCGTTAAATGTTTTTAACTTCACTAATCCAAAATAAGAACTAAAAAATGCGTTTATTTTTTTTATTTCTTTCGGAATTTTTCTTGAAGTTTACCTCTGCTAGTTTTGGGTTTTAGTGCCTGTTTATTTTTCAATACATTGTATTGAATTAAGTGACGTCAATTTTTAAGCTAGAAAATCTCTATGAAAAGTTATTGTTCGGTTAATCAGAAACTAAGGTAATTTTGAACATGGTCTTAATGATACGGCAGCTAGGTAGCAAAGCTCAATTTTTTCTACAAGACCGCTTGCTTATACAAGCTAACATTAGATGAGTTATATTTGTTCCTGTTGCTGAAATCCATATTTTCAATCAGCCCTGATTAACGAGGTAATTAAAAATAGGCAACACAGACATTCAGGACATCTCTTACAATAGCAACAAAAATTCACGGTATATATAATTACTCTCTAGATAAATTTACATTCAATGAAAAACCTAACCCAATAAACTAAGCTAAAATGACTAAGGATTACTGTCTGTTTCAGAAAATCTAAAGAAATCCATATCAAAAGGAAAACATATTCATTTATATTGAGAAAATAAAAGTTAGAAGTAAATATCAAGAACAAATATACAACTCATAATTACCAAAAGCACTATTTATATTTTTGTACCAAAAAATCTTAAAACAAAGAGGAGGCAGGGGATAAAATCTGAAGCAACCAACGTTTTGATTTCCTGTACAAGAAATTCGATAAAAACTTCAAAATCTCTATCAATAAATTATTTTAGTCACCAATTGACAGGTACAAAATTTAAAATTAGAGCAATGAAACCATTTCTATAATATTTAGCAATAATAAATAATTTTAATAACCAACCCAAGATTTGTCAGGAACCATTTTGTTGGGGATTTTATCCTCTTAATTAATTTTGATGTTGCACAATACAAAAGTCAATCATAATTTCAATGACCAAATTATAAGTATGAACAAAGTAACTTCCACAATTATCAAAATCCACTGAAAAATTCGAATTAATAATTTAGAAATTACACTGCAACATAAGTAATAAAGTCAATTAATACTAAATAAACCACTAACCCGTAATTTGACCGGAACCAAATGAAAATATTTCGATTCAAAACTGAAATGTCTTTATAAAATAAATAATCCCCCCCCCCCCCACACACACGCACACAAAAGTTACCTAAAAGGTAGTATTAAATAAAAATTTTGGTGTGGTATATTTTTATAAAACTTGAGAAAATTACCGATATATTTCGTGTTGAAAGAAATAACTTATCCAACTTTGCCTCTTTTGAATGTCGGCACTCATCACAATATTTGATGTATTAGGGACCTATATGTAAATTAGCAAACTTAAATTTCAACTCTACAAAAATCCACAAGATGGCCAGAACGGCTCACCACAAATCACAAAGGTTAAAAGACGTGTGTGTGTGACAGAAAAAAACAAATTTAGTCACAGAATCTTGTCTTAGAAAACGAGATTCACAGTATATACAATTGTGATCATATATAATAAAACTTTCATTTTTAGATTTAAGAAAACGTGTTGTGTTTAAAAATTATTTACACTCATCCACCAAACAGCAAAAACAAACTCGTTAAACGAAAAATAGACAATCGAAATCCACCAAGTGACATGAAAAAGTAAAATAAAGTCCTCAGTAATTGTTTCAAACTTAATAAAATTAGTCTGTTAAAAAATACTTTTTCAAATAAAATTTTCTCGATATTTTATTATTATTTGTAAATCCTTGTTATAAAAATTTATTAATCAAATGATTACTCATAAAAATATTCATTAAGCCTTAACTAGCATTTATCACTTAGGAAACAAGATTCACGAATATTAAGTAGTCTCGTGCTTTTAAGCTGAACAGGACTAAAATAAAGACTTTAGTACTTAAATTTAAAAGGGACATACTCGACAATTATTTTTCTTCATTAAAATTTATCTTTAAAACATTGTAGATATTCTTTATCCAAACAGTTTAAATTTTAAACAAATTTAGATTTACAGTTAAATTAAACACTTAAACTAATTCTGAATACCTAATTTAATTAAATCATCTTTTCTCCAACCATATTATAAATTCCTTAGGCGTTCTTGAACACAAAAAATTTAGACGTACTATGCAAATAAAAAATACTTTAACTAATAAACATGGTATTTGTTAAAACAGAAATTTAATTAAGAAAATAGCAGTACATCATTCATTACTATACATTCGATAAATACCAATTTACAAGCATCGTTATTAATTCAAATACATCTAAAAATAATTCAATACGCCCGCATTTAGCATTAAAAATCTTTTTATATGCAGTTATGTATTTAATACAAATTGAATTTATAAAATCCTCACAATGCGTAAGTTGATTTCTGTAGGTTATTTCGTATCATTTAAAAAAAGAAAAAAGAAACATGTGCTCCCCAAGTCTTTCGGCATCGAGATGTATAGTAATCCGCAGATATAGATCATTGGAAAAGTCACGATTCGCAAAGAGACACAATCATAACGCTTGAAAACACTTTTTAACATGAAATATTGACATCGTTACACGGGGAAACATTTAAATTATGCGCCCTACAAGTAATATATTTTCACTGGGAACTGCACTTGGACACATTCCACACGAAATTTGACAGCGTTACTCAGAGCAGGGATGAAAGCGCTGCGGAGCAGATGGAGCAATTGTCACCACTAAATTTTATTATTATTTCTCACCGTAGTTAATGACAGATTTTCTGAAAATTAATAAGGCGAAGACTACTATTAAAATTCACTGGTGAGAATTGGCAATTTGTAGCGCAGCACTTTCATCCCTGCTCAGAAGAAGCGTATATATCACTTTTTTGAGAAGAGTGTCGTTCTATTTCATTAGAAACATCTCCGGATGGCTTCTTCAGAATCGAGAATTTTGCTGTAGCAAAACTAGGTTACATTCGCCGGTCATCTCGGCTTCAGATAGCTTCGTCCGCTTACGATGACAACCATGATTTAAAATTCGGTACATAAACGCCGAAAACAGCTCACTAAGAGAAACACCGCTAAATAGTCACTCAGAACGAAACCCGCAAACACTGATGACTTCAAATCATTAAGAATCTATACATCTGGAATATTAAAGAGGAAAATCCGATCCGCGTCTTTCAGGTGATCGGGTAGTGCTAGGTGTTACAGCAAACCTCAGCTCTGATGTCGAGGAGATCAGCTCACCAACTGATCCTTCTCAAATTGTAAAGTTCTCCTCTCCAGAGGAGGGGCCCTTTAAACGTTTTCAATCAACACGACTCCACTCCCCATTCCAAAACTTCAATTCCTACATCTTTATGCCTTTCAATAACACATTTCGTATTAAAATAAAATAAAGCGCATATAGATTCCAAACTCACCTGTTTCTAAAATTGCGCTCATTCCCCCCCCCCCAAAAAAAAAAAAACGTTTCCCGAAAATAGGTCGAAGGGTGGTGAACCCCCTCCCGGGTCACTGATTTGTTAAAATTCATCCTATTATAAAATCTTCACATTAAATTCAACAATACTGTAAAAAGCAATCAATAAAAACATAGCTTCCAGTATTTTCTTTTGTGTGTGTTCACTTAAATGCACACAAATAACAACTGCGAACTCACTCCACACGTTGAGTGCGAACATGGCCAGTCAAAAGGACACACGTGCGCTATTTAGAGAAAAAAGCAGGGAGTTACATAATTACAAGATATTAATTTAAAGAAAATCAGAAGCCTATTAATTGTGTAGAATACACCTAAAAATTGGATTGTCATTCAAATAATGAATGGCACGGAATTCCACATGGAGATTCTTAACAAGAATCTCATCTATTTCATCTTAACCTGATGCCTTGCTTAAATCTTGTTGGCTCACATCGAAGTTTAATTCATTGATAGTCACACCTCCAAAACCAACAGCATCAGCGGGAGATGGAAAGAAACAAATTGAAAAATATTAGCAGGTATATCATCAATATCGAAATATTCAGACATTAATGACCTGGCCTTGTCTTTTAAAGAATCGTAAACTTCGGATGATTCAAGGGTTGAAAAAATGATGTCAGAATGACTACTCTTTTTCCAGGAAATAAATTTGAACACACTACCGTATACGTCTTGGGCCCTTTCATAATAGTCAAGCCAGCCTTTACGCTTTGCAGTGCGGACCGCCTTTGTATACTCTTTTCTATTAAGTATATATATTACTCTATATACCTCGCTGTCCAAGTTATTCCGATAACATTTATACATGGCATTTACCTTATTTCTCTTAGTTTTTAATTCCGACGTAAACCATGTATGTGAATGTTTGTGGCTTATTCTTTCCTTTCTAAAAACATTGTTCATGATGAAAAAAATAACTGATAAAAATCATTGACCCACACGTCATGGGCTGCTGGATCGCAAAGTGTCAATAAGTTTTGCCTCATGTTTACGAAGGCCATTAAACTTTTCCATGGTCTTTTTTTGGTCTTGTATCACATATGAGGAACAGGTCTGAAAGAAAGTTCAAATCTGATATAGTGGTGGTCACTGCACGAAAACTGGTATGTATCCACATACCAACTATTAATTAATTGAAGAATTCTGGAACCAGTCAATGTGATGTTTGGATGACCTTTCCACTGATCCTGTACGTAAGTATGAGGGGCCTGTGCATCATTAACAATAGACAGCGAAGTCAAGGTCAAATGACTCGACCGATCATTCTCTCTTATATAACCAACCATTCTTAAATGAACATTGCAGTCGCCTTCCAGCAGAACGTATGAGCAATCCTGAATATTTCATGACCATTCATTAAAGTCCAAGTCAATGTCGCCTGAGAGTGCTGTGTACTAGCTACCAATCATAATAATGTCACCTTCGACAGTTAAATTCACAAAAACTAAAAACTAAAGCACCATTGAAGCCCGTCACAATCGTTTCTACAACACTGACTACCTATATTTCAAAAATGAAGGACAATCTGGACTGTCAGCGCTATGATCCGAATCAGAATTGTTTTCATTTCCCATACAGTTGCTACAGACTATTTTACCAGAATCACAGTTCTTCAGACTGTGTGAGCCAGCACATCTGATACACGTAACTTCTCCAGAACATGTGTTCGCCATATACCCAAACAATTAAAGAACCTTGTGATTGCGAAAATCTCAACCACACGATATCTTTCTATATCTATACATATTATTTTTCCCGCTTCCAGAGATTCTTTAGCCCTCTTGTCAACATCCAACAACAAGTTCACTCTTCCAGATCTCGTATTTATTTTCCTGATGATTCTTACCTCCGGTCTGATTGATCTCTGATTATTTCCTCCGTGGCAATTCTGATCTGAGGCGTGATACAACTTCTCTCTAAATGCTGTCAGCATAACAGCATCAGCATCAAACATATGCCCTCTACTGCCCAGGAAACACCCTTCAGAACCACCTCCTCGTCGACCTCGTCTACAATCAATAGTAAAATCATTTCCTTTATCCTGTGAGGTGTAGCAACCTTTACCTTATCTTTGATTTCTTCCCTACTGGCAAAGTAGTCCGTCAATTAGTCTGATTCCCTTTTAGATTTCACTTTCAGAATTATCTATTCAGCCTTAGTAGTAAAAATGTCTCACGGCAAAGGAAGGTCGTCGCCCTCTCTCCACAATCTTTGCACTTCCTTACGCACATCATCCACTCCGCTGTCGTCGGTTGTCGAACTAAAAATTTGAAAGTCATCTTTGCATGTCGAGAACTTTTTAGAAGTTTTGTCCAGTATGCTCTCTTGTTTAATCCGTTGACCCTGTTATTCGATCTGAAAGAACCTCATACGCCTTATTATTACTGAGCAATATGCCTAGCTTAGTCTCCATAGCTACTGTTTTGCGGAAAAGTACAACGTAAGTTTCTACCACAAAATCCATAACATTTCTAGCCGTCTCCATTATCTCAGAAGTAACTCTTCCGATTTTGTTCTTTTGTCTCTCCAAAATGTCATAAATAAAATCATTAGCACACTGTATTGAGTTTGGATAATCTAATTCTCTCCACTCCTCAAAAACATTCTCCAATTTAACCATAGCTTCAAAAATTCACCAAAACACTCAAGATAGCAAGAAAGACACCAAGACCTGAGCACACTAATTAACTCAACTCGAACACTTTCAAAACAGTACACAAATACCGCACAGAGAGTAAAAGCACCAAAAATCTAACTATTAACAACGATCCGATTACTCAGGGAACGACACGCAACGAGCCGATGACAAACGGAACAACCTGAAAGCACCCAATTACAATCAGAACAACATTTCACCTTATGTAAGAGGCAACCCATATTACCCCCCCCCTGCCCCCAAGTATATTCTCTGAGCTTAGCCAAAACCGAAATGATCCAAATAGCGAAAGCAATGCTTTAAACCAAGTGAGCAGTTAAAACAAGAGAACACACTAACCGCAAATACCAAGTAGAAAATAACACAATCAAAATATCCAAACCTGCAATTCCACACAATGTCAATAAACCCTGACCACGTGAGCATATCACATGACAGTGGCAAAGTGATTCAAATACCCAAGATAATTTTAAAAAAATCCCTGACGGCTCGGCCTACAGGCACAGGTAGATTTCGAAGACGCAGACCGTGGGGCACCTGTTTGTCGGGAATTGCGGAAGAAATGACCTTTTTGCGATGATGCTGCAGTTGGAACCGCCTACTTCGAAACCAAACTTGTTTGCAGGCGGAGCCTGCAAGGATTTTTTTTTTTTGCTATAAGAGTTGGTCCTATAAAAAACATGTCAATATAAAAGTTTTAGATAATATTAAGAGGATTTATAATAAATTTAAGCGGATTTGAAATCTTGGGAATTGACGAAGTTATGAATTTTTTTCTTCAAACACCTCCCTCCCCCCCCTTAAGGCAAATTTTAATTATATCAAAAATCTGTCATACATAAATTTTCGGCCCTTCTCCTAGAAGTAATAATAACTTCAAACGGATTCGATACGTATCATAATTAAGAAATTATGGGTTTTTTTCTGTTTTCACAAAAAGTCCCCCGCCCTTGGTTCGATTTTGCCCATTAACGAACTTGACCGAAATTTTATGCCCCTTGATTTTATGTATCAGTTTCTAAAAGAAGCGGGAGTTGGAACCGCCTACTTCGAAAAATCACTTGTTTGCAGGCGGAGCCGGCAGGTATTTTTTTGTTTTTAATTTTTTCTTGCTATAACGGTTGGTCCTATAAAAAACTTGTCAATATAAAAGTTTTAGATAATATTAAGAGGATTTATAATAAATTTAAGCGGATTTGAAATCTTGGGAATTGACGAAGTTCTGAATTTTTTTCTTCTAACCCCCCTCCCCTTTCCTCCCCCCTTCAGGCAATTTTTCATTATATCAAAATTCTGTCATACATAAGTTTTTGCCCCTGTTCCTAGAAGTAATAATAACTTTAACCCTTTAGCGGGCGGTGGTCACAAAAAGGACACCTAATTTTAATTCCAAAACTGACAAACGGTACCAAGAAAATTTAATTAAATTTTTCCTTTTATAAACTACATAAAAATAAGAAAGTTTTTATTTTCTAAGAAATTATTATACAAATTCTGGTGTCAGTCGATAATTTCATCATTTTAAAAACAGACTTACTCCGCGCCGGAAAGGGTTAAACGGATTCGATACGTATCATAATTAAGAAATTATGTTTTTTTTTCTGTTTTCACAAAAAGCCCCCCATCCCCCCCATACCCCCCCTTGGTTCGATTTTGCCCATTAACAAACTTGACCGAGATTTTATGCCCCTTGATTTTATGTATCAGTTTCGAAAAGATGCGGGAGTTGGAACTGCCTACTTCGAAAAATAACTTGTTTGCAGGCGGAGCCGGCAGGGATTTTTTTGGTTTTTAATTTTTTTTGCTATAACGGATGGTCCTATAAAAAACATGTCAATATAAAAGTTTTAGATATAACTGAGTGGATTAAAAATAAATTTACGCGGATTTGATATCTTGTGAATTGACGAAGCTATGATTTTTTTTTTCTAAAACCCCCCTTTTTCCCCCCTTGGGGCCATTTTTAATTATATCAAAATCTGTCATACATAAATTTTCGGCCCTTTTCCTAGAAGTAATAATAACTTTAAACAGATTCGATGCGTATAAGCCACCCCATTCCCCCCCCCCCTTGGTTCGATTTTGCCCATTAACGAACTTGACCGAGATTTTATGACCCTTGATTTTATGTATCAGTTTGGAAGAGATTTATGCAGAATTTTTCCAGTTATCGTGGTCAGAAAAAACATAGATAGATAGATAGATAGATAGATAGATAGATAGATAGATAGATATATAAAGTTTTGAACTGGGGGTGGTTTTGGGTTCTGGGAGTCATGATCGGCGTAGATCTGCAAAAAATTTTCAAAATTTCCAACTTAGGTGAGAATGTAAAAGGTAGTATTTCTTACGAAATCTACCTAAAAAACACTTCCGGAAACCCTAGAAACTAGAAATTATCCCCTCAAAAGAACAGGGATAAAAACACACCAGACCTCAATACCCTGTACGCAACATACAGAGGCACATAGAATCACACAAAATAAATTAACTAAAACAAAAGAGAAAGCAGGAAAGCTACCTCTCAACCCGACACAAAACAAGACGGCCAGATAAACAAACCAACGTAAAACGGCCACCAAACACGATACAAAATCGCTGAAAATTAACTAATTAATTTTAACTAACCCAAGCTGCAAAATATTAATGAGCAAGAACGTAAGCAACTTATACACAATTATTAAACATTATACACTATATTTCCAATGATGATCGGTCACTTGCGATTTTAGACGTTTTGTTAAATATCTGGAAAGATACATGAAGAATTATCCTGAAACTTCAGGAATGTAAACAACATGATAAACCTCATATATTTTCGTGAAGATTTCTTAACGAAATCCCATAAGGGGCCGTCAACAAATTGAAGAAAAACGAATATATTTTGGATAACCCTGTAGAAACTAATATTGCAAAAGCATTCAAACTGTAGATTATGATTAAGTGGCTCATTGTAATAATTTGGGTTCATTTTTATGAAGATAGCATGTATACTCGAAGAGAAATTCAGGTTTTTATGAAAACAGTCCCAAATTTTATCAAGTTTTTTGCTTATAATTTGCAGAGTTTTTAATATAAAAACAAGTTATTTTCAGAAAATATGACAAACAAAATTGTACACAATACCCTGCAATCAGAATTAAAAAATAATAAAAATTGTATGAAAAATTAGCAGGTTTACTAAATATTGTTTCATTGCGCATGCGCAAATTCAATCAAAATTTTCTGTGCATAATATATTAGCTAAATGTATTGTCCAACTTTTATGAAAGTCTCAAAAACATAGCTTGAAAATTCTGATAGTAATCGTCGATAGAATAAGCTCGAAATTCGCAGTTCCAAAAAAGGAAGCAAAAAGATGAGGGGTTGTATCCAAATATACTAGCTTATGAAAGTTGACATAATAAGAATGAAATGTCGCTCATTCTATATTTGATACAACCCCTCATCTTTTTGCTTCGTTTTGGGAACATTACCTTCGTTGGGAACGTTACCTTTTGGGAACTTCCTTTCGTACGACATTACATATTCTACAGCAAACTGGTTACTGTGTACGGTAAAACTGTAATGTCTGTACAGAATATTAGGAGTTAATACAGCATATTCGCCGAATGCATTGTAGGATTTATTCACGATGCTTGATTCGATCTTCTCTTAAAGCTGAAAAATTTACTCATCAGTCACCATAGGGCGAGTAAATTATGAAATACGGCGATTAAAAATTTTGCCGAACCTGAAAAATAATTTCTTTTCAAAAATTTTCTCCAAATAATAATTTTCCTTTGTTGTTAGATGTAAATTAAAATTTTTTTTAGAAAATCTATGTATTGCTTTTTTAGTTTCCAAATGCCATTTATGTATGTTCAGCCTATCAATGGAAATATTCACACTGACTAATTGATGGTTACTAAATGAAAAGTAACTATCGGTCAGTAACTGGAGAAAAAAAAATTCTAATCTACTGATCAGTGGCTACCAGCTAAAATTGATTATTTTCAGCTTAATCGTCCCTTCACTGCTACTACTGATGAGAACATCATAAGGTCCGTGTTTTCGTAGTGATGTATGTATCCAGGGTACAGTAAGAAGAGTGTTACAGAGACTGAGCCATATGATATTTACAATAAATACGTCTTCTATTGTAGCAAATGAAACTTCTGCAACAGTCGTTAAAACTTGTTCCAATATGGCGCTAAATTTTTTTGTGTATATTTTTGTATTCCATTGTCCGTTTTGCCTCCGAATATTTTTATGATTATCTATTAAAGGGTGTCAATAATTTAATAAATTATCACAAAAACCCTCGGATGCAAAGTTTTCACGTTTTCTACCATTCTGTTTCGTTTTTCTTGTATCTCATTTATAAAGATATAAAATGTTTCTAATACAGTGTGAGCCATTGTTTTCGTAATGCACATTGTAAAGCATAAGCAAAGCATTTCGTAAACTAAATCAATAATACGATTTATGTAAAAAGATAATAAATTGTAGATTTGTACCCTTTTAACAAATTTCGTACTTCGAAATCATAGCACTGAAGGCATCATCTTGTTTTAGGGTTAGATTAAGAAAGGTTTGTGGTTTTATGTTAGAATAAGAAAATATTTCTCAGAATTACTTTGGTACAAAAATCTACACTGTACTCCAAAATACCAAATCTCGAACTAGCGATTAAAAAGTTTAATGCGTCATACTATTCATACTTGCGCATGTTGAATTGTTGCATAAAATATTCTCGAAAATCAACTTGGTAATGTGTTTCAAATGCATCATGACACTAAGCAAAAGGCCATTCACGGTATCTGTCTAGACCAGAACTGCCAGGTCTCCGGCTTTTTTGATACCACTATTTTAGTACAGAAAAAGTTGACTTTTTTAATCGGAGCACACTGCGATTTAAAAGAACAACATTTTCTCTAATAAAATATTGGTGTTCAAAAATCCGGAGACTTGACAACTCTGGTCTAGACGAAGTAACTTGTAAAATTCCAAAAGACGATGGCATAGTAAAAAGTAAATTCCCATTTTGTAACGACTGTGAAGAGAGTAAAAAATCAGTAATTCATTTTACTATAAAGTCACAATGTAACATTCATCTGAGAGCCATAATGTGACCATGTAAACGGGCACCTTTTGAGTCACCGTTTGGACTCTTGACTCTTTGTCACTATAGAACGTCATATTGACTGGCGATTATTGTTTATGATAACATCATAATTTAATATTTGTCTGACGGCTATTGCCTTACATACTATCAAATAATGTCTAATTAGTACAGTATTTGTTTGAAAGATTTTTACAATCAATTGTGTTATATAAAGCATTATTTTGTAAATCAAACTTCCACAATAAAAAAAAAAAAATACAGATATAAATGGCATTACGGTGTGAAAAAACCCAAATTAAAATAAAACTTTAACAACTTCTGAAGAAAGCAACTAAAATAAGAACTAATCTGGATATTTTTCTATGTAATTCCATAATTATCAGCGAAACTTTTGATTATTATATTAAAAATAGTTCATTAATAAATCGATATTTCTCTTAATTCACTCTTAAAATATTCAAAAATTGTGTCTGTTGCTGACAATTCAAAATTTATAATGTTCCTCTAACAAAGCAAAAATGTATAATTCATCTCCATCAGAGGTCAAACCTGAGTTCTACAAGCCTTAGCATGATATCCAGTGATGGGCAGACTGAATAATTTTGGTATTCGAATGAATCATTCAGAAATGCGCAAAAGCTTAGCTGCAAACCTCGTATTTTTTAACAAATTATTACGAGACGTTTTGTTAAAGAAATAATTTTCGTATCTTAGTTAGAATTAAGTTAATAGCCACATAAAAATAAGAAATTTAGTTTTTTTGTACAAAATTTCTGGAGGTAGATGATTAAAAATTACGAAGGCTGGGAACTCTGCTTTTTAGCTCACAGGCTATCAAAGCCTGAGAGCTTATGTGCCCGCCGGTTCTGTATGTATGTATGTACGTAACGCGATAACTCTTGATAGAACTAACCGTTTTACTTTAAATTTTGTTTATAGGTTCCTTGTGATAAGGCGCTTCTCTGATTAGTTTTGGAGGTTCATTGGCTAAGCATAAAGGGGGGAAACGGGGGGCTAACCCCCCATAATTTAGATAAATGGGTTTTTCATGCAGAATTATCCCATTTTCTTCAAATTTTGTATATAGGTTCATTTTGATAATGCGCTTCTGTCAATAGTTTTGGGGGTTCATTGGTTAAGTATAAAGGGGGAAAGGGGATAACCCCCCCTTAATTTAGATAAATGAGTTTTTCATGCAGAATTATCCGATTTTATTCAAATTTCGTATATAGGTTCATTGTGATAATGCGCTTCTCTGAAGAGTTTTGGGGGTTCATTGGTTAAGTATAAAGGGGGAAAGGGGGGGGTGGCTAATCCGCCCTTAAATTAGATAAATGGGTTTTTCATGCAGAATTATCCGATTTTCTTCAAATTTTGTATATATATTCATTGTAATTAGAGACTTCCCTGATTAGTTTAAGGGGTTCATTAGTTAACTATGAGGGGGGTAACGGGGGGATGACCCCTCTTAATATATTGTTGATTTCTGTATTTATCGAGGTCTTTGAAATAAGAGTATAATATACAATTAGTGTGAATAGCCTGTGAGCTCAATGCCCTCGGTTTAACTGGGCAGTTTTCTTTTTATTATGTTTCTTTTACAATTTTTCCGGTGGTAATTGATTAAAATAAGTACGAAAGTTGGCAACGATGCTCTTGCGCATGATCGAATGATTCATTGGAATGAAAAAGTCATTCTTTAACATATCACTTATCATATCCTATTTTAAATCTTGATGAATTCGCATTTCATCAGAAATAGTCACAATATATATTATCTATATATCCTACAACTAAAACTTTATTGAAATTTTACATTCATCTCACAGCGCATCGCCAAAATATTGAGTGCCACAGCACAGCATTTTTTGACCATCAGTTACAATGTCAAACGTTTCTGGAAAATGTCAATTTAAGAAAAATCAGTTTAAGAACAATATTTTGGCAGGCAGGTATATGAAAATGGCGCAGTAAATTGTTTATTATAACGCGAGTTTTCGAATTTCAATATTACTCTTGATTTTTTTTTCTGTTGCACGAAAAAGATTAAATATTACGTACACCAACTCACTGAAACGTTTAAATAATTTAATAAATTGTAAATACTTGACATACCATTATATCTGTATTACTTGTATTTCATCTTCGTAAGTGAAATATAATATAATTGCATCCAGAATTTTATTTTTGAACTGCATATGAATTATAATACAGCAATTATTTGGACACTGTTGACAGCATCATTTTGATATTAACACGTTGACGGACTGTTGGAAATAGTGAAGTTCGAAAATTGAAACTATATGTTTTTGTAATTTTTAGAATATTAGAAGTATAGTTTTACTCTTTCTGCTTAAATAAACTTAATTTTGATTACTTCAGCACCTTTAATTAGGTTGCACTACTCCCTTCACAACCACGCCAGGGTGGCTAGTGGTCAGGGAAAAATACAGTCAAAAAAGTGATAAACACCAGTATATTCTTATTGAAAAATGTATGTTGATTATTCGATCAAATAATAATCAATTTGAATTTTTCTATAAGAATATACTGGTAATTATAATTTTTTACTGTATTTTTCCCTGACCACTAGCCACCCTGCATGTGCATACTGAAGCTGCAACTCGTATAACAGGTGGAAAACGAACTGCAACCTAAAAAATTGTCTCCAAAACATGACACTGGGCTTCTACTTGTACGCCGGTAAATGCACATTTGTGCTGCTATAGCCGTAGTGTCTAAAAACGACCGTTTCGTTTTGGGCGGCTATAGCCGTCATGCCACATATTGAACTTCGCTTTGACGGCTATAGCCGCAAGTGTCCGTTAGCGTGTTAAATTTTTTTCTATTACTCAGATTTCTTTAAAAACATTTCAAACGTGTTCAAACACTGACATCAAATATTGGTACAAAAATATAGTTTAGAGGTTAGTTAGTGAAAAAAATTATAAAAAAAAGCTACGAAATGTGTTATTAAAAATATAAGAAGTAATAAGTATAAAACAATAATACGTATGAGCGGGAAACAGTTTTCGATGTAATGTTCGTTGATTCTTGTTGCATGTTTGATAACTTTAGTTACACAACACTCCAATATTTATCACAATTGCATATGATATCATAGAACTTGATTAACTAAGGTAATTATATTATGTAAAGCAAGGTGAGAACCACCACAACCTTTCCACAAAATGTAACATAGTTATTGATTTTTAAATTCCATAGAATTTAGAAGAGATTTATATGAAAATGAAATGTTAGTGGAATATTAATTCGAATAAAATTACTTTTAATCTAGTTCTTCGTAATTAAGAAAATAATATGTTTATAATTTAGTTCTAATTTTTTGAGATTTTAAAACTTCAAGTGATAATAAAAATCATTTAAATTTTGAAAATATAAAATAAGCGGACTATTTTTATTAGATCGTTAATTAATCGTCCTTATTTGTTACATTATGAAAACATTGAAATGTTGACAATATTGAGAAATGCACTGTATAATCAAAAATTACCGGACACTTTCGATTTTCGACGTTTTATCAAATATTTAGAGAAATACTTCACGGATTCCTTTAGAACTGCAGGAATATAAGGAACTTGTTTGACCTCATATTTTTCAACGAAGATTTGTTATCGTGTATATGAACAATAAAACTAAATATATCAATTGAAAATTTGTAGAATCTTATGAAATATAAATAATTTCCTACTTTCTAAAAATCGTCATTTTTATAAATCATGATAAACCGCTAGTTTATTAACGAGGAATTTCCCAAATTAACAATGTCCAAATGCTTTCAAATATTAATATCAGTCATATGTGGCCGTTTGTTTATAATACAAATTTTCTTTTTAGTTAAAGTTTTTGATAATTTTGTTGTGATTCAATGATTGTTTTAAAAGTTACGACGGACAGACAGATCGGTAATTTGATACATTGGCAGATAGACAAAAAAGTACATACATGTAGATACTTATTTTAATAATATTTAAACGAAATTTGGCTACGTTAAATGTAATTCTGATGTCAGCAGTATTTAACAGGTATTTTAAAGAGCTATAATAATATGACATTAAAAAAATTTGTATTACTTTTTCTCGAAAAATTACATAGCGGCAAATTAGAAAATGATGTATAGTATCTAAGAAAAAAAAATAGTGTATAAAATAGAAAACTTACATTGTATGTGTACCTGAAGCGATGCAGAACAAGTTCAGTGATATATAAAATGATGTATGTTAATCTATGTCTCTATTAACATATATTCGCACATGCACGTTCTATGTATTAAACGCGTGATAGGGAACGTGTATTCTAATTTATACATTCAATATACGCTAAATTGTTGCAAAACCCATCTGTTAGACAGTGATTATTAACATTTTGGAATATGAGCCACTACTCTCCCTAATATCTATATGTGTAAACATCTATATTTCTATATAAATGCATTAAACAGATACATTCATATTTGTTTAGTACTTGTCATATTACATTTCAGAAAAAAAATCTCTTTTTCAATTATTTGTTTATAAAAGTAGACTTGGAAATATACATAGATAATTTATCTGTCTATGAATAAATACAAATTAAATTATTAGCGTTTTGTTCTGAAATATATTAACTCAGATAGAGTTACAATAAGGCGGAATAATAAAAAAGTCATTTTATACTTACAGAATAATAAAATAATAAGCTTGTTAAAATTATAAATGCTGTTAAAGAGAATAGAATGGAATTAAATTGTTTTCTGGTATTTTATGCATGCTATACAGAAAATGCAAACAGGCTTTTCTGCTAAGAAATTTTAATTACATCAAAATCATTTTGTAAACAAGGTTGGATAAGAATTTAATAATAAAACAAATAACTAACAATTTAAACTCTCCTTGAAAATATTTCTAAAGAGAATTATAATGAAATACTTTAAATTATTAATTCAAACTCTAGATGTTACGTTTGTTAAGTTTAAATATAAATAATTACTTTTTCAAATTTATTTAATACTAATATTTAGAGAGTAGCTTCGAATATCAAACAAAAATATCGGAATTTTAAAGATTTTTCAATATTTTACGCAGTTTTAAAGTATAGCTCTCTATTATAAAGTAAAATATTGGTATTAGTAAAGTGTACAGGGTGTTCCAAAAAGATTGAAACAAGCTTCAATTTCTTTATCGGTTGGAGATACGTAAGCAATGTAAATTGCAAAAATGTTGGAAATAAGGTAGGAATCAAAATTATGTCCATGAAATAGTCCTGGCATTAATTAAAAAAAAGTTACCCATTTTAAATTTTTATGGAGTTCCTGGGTCCTGTAAGTTATTTATAAAAACAATATCTCCATGATCTGACGAGTACAACAACAAAAATTCCATTCTTACGCGACCAAAATCCCCGATATATGATAAGGTAAAGCTAGGATAGTCTGCGCACAATTCAAAAGAATAACAATAAAAAATCTAAATATTATTATTTTGCTAAACTATCCATGAATAATTTTTACTTTATTTGTTTTTTATGCATTTCCATTGCTATTTTGTTGTTATGCTGCAATTTAATAGAACAGTTGTAATAAAAACAAGAAAGTTATTTTGCGCAATCTGTCCTTACAGGGTTGGTGTGATTGCGCACATGGGTAGGAGAGATTGTTACTAATAATAACTACAATTAAATTGTTAACAATAATAATTACACTTAAATGACATTGTTGTAAGGTTTTTGTGAACAAATATTATTGTATTAGGAGTGAATATTTCAACCTAATGATTAAAGAATAACAAAAAGAAATAATTTTAAAAACAATTAAATTTTTTTTAATTAAAGGAAAAAAAATTAAAGAATCAGAAAAAGCAAGTCCAGATACAATTACAAAATAACATTAAGTTACTTGATAACACGTTTAACTTAAAATTAGTCCATTTTCATTTTTCCCTTTTTTATGCACATTTACCAATAAGCTGCGTAATGTCTCCTAGCATGGAAACTAATGGAAACAATGCGCCATCTCTCCTAAGTAGCAGATGCGGAAACTCTCCAATTTCGGTAGGAGAGATTGCGCAGCCTTTTATTTAAACATGGCCGCTACTAAAACGAACTGTTGATGTTCACATTCTTAGTCTAGATTAGTAGCTTATGGAAAATCTTTTAAGTTAAATATATTTTGTACTACTGACATTGTATAGAAATTCTGATGAATAGCTATGAAAATTCAAGCACTTACTTTGGGAAAACAAAACAAAATAGCAATGCTTCATCTTAGACGCTCAAAACAATCAACGTGCGCTTTCAAGTAGACACTCAACTACTGCTGTTATACAACTACCTGGAGTCGCTACGCGCTCACTCTACTCCTACCCCCCGAACCTCTATGTGCGCAATCTCTCCTGGCTTTACCTTACATTGAATTTTATGAAATTTCGGAGCTTTCCGGCAATAATAATGTTCATTTTTTAAATTGATTTTTTTATTTTTAGTATTTTCGTAATTTCCCCCTTAATTTAGTTATTTTATTACTGATTGAACCTTTTTATCTTTTCAAATTCAAAAAGAAAGTTATTAAATTAAGATATTGGTGAATTATATAAATAACACCAAATAGTAATTACAGAAAATCTGCAAGAACTTTTCAATCGCAAGTATTTGTGTACCTATATTTGAGCCTATTAGTTTTAGGAGGAGGTTGTATATATATATACTTATATATAACCATAAATGAAACATATATATATATATATATATATATATATATATATATATATATATATATATATATAATTTTTATTTATTTTGACATTTTCAATTATATTTACATTATATGAACTGCAATATTAAGAGTTACATTATATTTTCTGGATTACAATTGTTACTCTTACACTTACATTAGATAAAACATATTATTCTGGGCAATATTTAGAAAACAGTTAGATTACATAAATTTCAATATTTTGTATTGCATTTACAATACTCTGAATTAAATGTATACATTTTTTCATTGTGAGTATTTCAAATTATGTTCTGTTCTTATAATGATTGAAAGCTAAATTTAAGAGCTGTAGTCTAGACATTTTATTTTTATTGTATTCCTTCAAGGCTCTATCTACAGCTTCTCCTTTTGTAGCGCAAATTTGTAATTGATCTGTTGATGTGAACGCTATTAAATATATATATATACTTCAATTTGATATATTTTTAGTACGTCGATTGTTCGTAAATTTAAATCACTTTTCTCTACCAACACGCATCCGGTTCACCCCTGTGGTAATGCAATCGTTACATCGTTATCTCATGGTCTGTTCAACTACCCCTCTTCCCTGCAAAGTTGGAAATGCAGCTGAAACAGTTTTATGAAAAGGTTGCAGTGCTCAAAACACCCAATTAAACGTTCCGAAGCTGTCATTCATACAGTCATCATCAAAAGAAATTCTCAAAAAGTTCACTGCACAACAGTGACAATTGACAAGTTTTCAGCTATCGATGAAAAAATGTCTTTCGTCTTAAGGAATTTCAAAGCGTTGAAGCAACACGGTTTTGAAGACTCTAAAATCAAATGCTAATAAGAAATTTAGTAAAATGAATATAAACAACACCATCGAGAGAAAAGACTAAAATGGGCTGAAAATGTCACATTATGAGACGATGAAAGAAACAAGTTATATTTTATGTTGAAAAAAGAATAACCTTACAATAATTTTAATAAAAAGAATAATGCTTCATTCCACAATTGATAGGAGGCTACAAAATTGTTTGGGAAGCGTTTACTCATGATGGATTGCGTGATTTATAGCGAATTTCGGGACGTATGAATTCATAAAATGATCATCTCATACCAATTGGGTTGAGTGGGGTTTTATGCAGGGTTAATGGTTCTTGGCATGCATGTAAATTCACTCAGGAATGGTTAAACAAGAAAAAAGTGGTGTTTTGTTGTGGATCTGTTAAATTCCAGATTTCAACGCCAGTTAAACCTTTGAGGTACTTTCAGTAAGAAAGTTTATAATAATACTAATAAACTATTTTTTCTTCCAGTGAACTGGAGGTTGCTATTGTAATAGAATTGCACAATATCCCTGAAACATAACTTAAAAAAAATATTACTTGAACTAAAGAATAGTGTTTGAGATTATAAAACAAGTTGGAAATTGTACGTCAAACGTTACAAACGAGGTGCGTTCGTACGCACGTTTTAGAATTAAATTCATGATATCCCATGCGTAGAACGGGTTAAACAGCTAGTTAAGTATATATTTTATGACACTGTTCATACAAATATCTTAACTAGTTATATAAATATTCAGATATATATGTATCAGCTAGTTATATAAATATTCAGATCTTGATGATTTTTAATTCTGCGAAATGAATTATATCGTCTGCAGATTAATTTCTGTAATAAAGTAAGTATCTTGGTCGCTTGACGATTAAACATCCATCGGAAGCTCCTATAACAAAAAAGCACCGATTTAAAAAAAAAAAAAATCAAATTTCTTAATAAATATTTTTATTAATATCTCCTAAAGTTTTGATTCGATTTTAATAAAATTTGAAATGTCTCGACAAAATTCTGCAAAGATAATATATTTTAAATTGCAAACCATTTGGTTGGGTAGTTTTTGCGTTGTTATATGCGGACAGACAGACAGACAGACGGACGGACAGACGGACGGACCAAACGACGACTATAGGTGCTACGTATTTATATAATTACGAACGCACCTAAAAAGCAGAGGAGCAATATCATATTCATTGACATACGTTCCATGTTTTTGGACCAATACTCTTATAATTTTCTAACAGTGTATTTTTTTTATTTATTTCTAGTATTTGAATTAATCATTCAGCGCATTTGAATTCATCATTCAAAGCTAATTGTAATATATATATATATATATATATTGCAAAATTAAAGTAGACTTATTCTTTCTTATCAGACATTAGTTAATACATTTTTAAAAACAATGAGATTTTCCTTACATAAATACTTTAAACCAGTGTAGTCCAACAATGTCCCACCGGATGCTGATTTCACTTCTGATTCCACATAATAATCATCGTCTTGTTTAATCGCATAATTCCTAAGATTTAAAAAAGCGAAGAAAACTGTACGGAAATAGATGTACTATCGAGAAACCACTTACCACAGTTGAATCCTAGAAGGATCTGATATATGGAGACAACATTTATCGTGTGACTTGAAGACGTTACCCAATATTTGTTTGCCATACTTTACTGTAGTTGAGCTGCACCGCGAGAAGGAAAAGCGCTTCGACGGCGTCGGAGTGCCGAAGAAAATCAGTAACATCGCTCCATACTGGGCTTTACCCTGCGTTTGTTATCGTTTACCATATTTCAAGGGAGCAGGTAGGACCGAAATCGTGAGGTGGCTTCAAAACTTCCCACAGGGGAATATTAATATGTCGCCTCCTTATAATATATCCTCATTGATATGAGCACACCGCTTTATATTATACAAACCTATTCTTTTTTTGCAATAATCGCGTATTGTATTTAAATTTATTAAGACACGTATTAGAATAGTATGATACAATTTTTAAGAAAAAGTTAAATGACAGAAAATATTTTTGGAACAAAACAAAAATTTATAAATCGCAATTACTGTTATATTTCACTATGTTAAGATTGAATTTATTACACATTTTTCGGCAGATAGCTCATCCTTCACAAATCCAATGAATTTTTGGGTACCATTATTTTTAATAGAAATATTTATCTTAATTGTCGCAGACTTCTGCATTAAAAAAAGGCAACTTTTTTCCTTTCAAAAATAGTGGTACTCAAGAATTCGGAGGGTTGGCTGCTCTTCCTTTCGTTAATAAATAATAAAAATCCAATGAATTAAAAATGTTCTTTCTAAGAGTAATAAACACTAAGTTCAAATTGTTTAAAAGGATACGTGAGAAACAATTCATTGCAATCCGTTCTTATAAATTATTTTTTATAGTGAAACACGTTTTATTTTAGTATATAAACATAAAAAATAATAAAGAGCTATAAATTTATCCTTTTTTTTAACAATGAAAAAAAAATTATGAGGCTGTTGAGTCATTTCCTGCATCATTTTATACCACTTCAAAATATAAAAATGTGAATGTAATCTTAAGAACCACTAACGTTTTTTTTTAATGTTATTGTTCTTTATTGCTTTAAAATAAAGTTAAAGTAAAAATTGAAAGTTTTTAGCGATAACTAAACTTTTTCTTTAAATTTTCTAGTTTTATTTTGTTTCAGAATGACAGTAGTTTTATATTTCATTTTGAGGATAAGAATTATTTTATTTAAAACCACAGATAAAATGTTTACTTTAAAAATTTTCTATAATATTAAAATTGGTTTCCTATGCTTCGTACTGTGAAAAAAATAAAAAAATAAAAACAGCAAATATATTGCAATACTTTTAGAAAGTATTTTGAACTATATTACACATACTGTACGATATGTATCCATTAAATGGGATTAATGCATCGATAAGGGCATTATACTGTAGAGCAAAAGCATTCCAGATCATGTTTTTTTTTATTTGTTTTTATAGATTTACAGATATATAGATATAGTTTTTAAATTTTCATAACAGAAAAATTATCGATTTAAAAATATTCTTTGAATGGTTTTAAATGAGATTACTCGGTATAGTTGTTTATTTATTCATAATCTTTACGGTGTATGTAATACAATTATAATAATTTCCAGTCTTTTTGAAATCACGGAAATATATTTTCCTTTGAATATAAAGTAGACATAATAAAAAAGTTCTTGGCGACAATATATTTCATTTATAGTCTGGCAAGCTATCGGAAGATTTCACTGAAACAGTTAATCTTATTTCTTTTTCTTACTTGAATAGAAAATTGGTAAATGTTTTTATTTAATTTTTTCCCTTTGTATTTTTTTAAATGCATCGGAAAAAATATTGCTGAATGTTTGTTTATGCTTATATTTCTGTTTAATTCAATCAACATCTTATAAGTTTTGGGGATTAATTCAAATCAAAATGCTGTGCATATAATTTGTTTTAAAAGGATATTTTTAGATAAGCTATTTCATGTTTCTATCTGTTGTATGCAATTTTCTTTTGGAATCTTTGCAGTTATAAGAGAAGGGTAGGAGAACACTTTTTAATAGGAATTTCTTTATTAATTTTATTTACTATTAGTTGATAAAGAACACAATCAAATTGGACCTTGTGCTTCGTTTCCCTTCAAAAAATGTTAAAAACGAAAAAACAAATACAGAAGACCTTACTATAACGGTGGCTTTTGATTATGAAAATCTCGACTTCGCACGGGATTACTTTAGATATATATGATATGGTCTTAAATACAGGGTGGTCATAAAGTCTTTCCCTGATTACAATAATTTATTGAAGAAAAATTAATAGAATTAGGCAGATGCTTGTTTCAATATATAAGTTCAAAAATAAGTTTTTAATACAAGTACTTACGTCAGGAAATTTCGAGCACCCTTGGTAGCTCGAAGAATGTCAATGCGGTATTCCATTTCATGCCACGTATTGTCCAACATTTGGGCTGTCACACTAGACACAGCATCTGTGACCCTGACCTTGAGTGTTTCAATATATTTTACTGATGTTGTAAACACATCTTCTAAGATGTTTGTCATGAGGGAACTTACGAACGACTGTAGAGACGACTGACTAAAAAAGTTTAAAAACATGTCTTTTCCATAATAAAAATTTTACAGTATTACATTCAATAGTTATTTCGTAATAATTTTTTGTAACCAGGGAAAGACTTTATGACCACCCTGTATAATATACTCACAGACTTTAGATGGTGGGCCTCACTGCTTTCGAGTATCTTATTTCTTTAATACGTTGAATCTTAAAGTAAAACGAACATTTAAAAATGTACGTGAAATAACAATTAAAACGCGAATTCTTTAAAATAATTTAATTCGTTAATATGTGAAAAGGTAATTTAATTTTACTAACATAAAAATCTTCCATATTTCGGCAATGCGTAATTTAAATTTTTGGCAATACATACTTTTCTACACTATAAAAATAAATAAAACTGATTGTAGGTGTTGCTTATATATATTCCACTGTAACTATATTCTTTTAGGTAGATTTCGTAAGAAGTAGGGGAGACCGGCGCTAGTAGTGACATTTTCGACATTTTTTATATTAGCCGTAAGATTTGAGCTGAAGCGAAACATTTAGTGTATCATATCATTAGAGTAAATCTTGCGTAACATATTTATAAAACTACTATTAACATTATTAACGTTTTTCATAACACAAAATGAATTCTGCGTAACCTCGAAATTTGTCACTACTAACCCCCGCTACGGGGCAAGTTGTGACATGCTTGGGGCACATTGTGACACATATAAGCACATTGTAACATATACAAATTATGTTAGAAAGGCGATTAAATTGGATATGTTAAATCAAGAATGAGAAATTTATTCATTTATAACGTTCTTAACACAATAAAACACTTTCATGTTATAATAATATTGTAAATCAAATTAAAATAAAATAGTTAAATTGTTAACACTTTTAAACTCTTAGTCCTTTATAAAGATACTTTTAGAGACACTTAGCAATAAAAAGAAAAAAAAAACTTTCTTAATCAGGAAAGAAATAAAAAGTAAGCCAACACTAATCTTTGGCCATATTGATCTTTGACTCGGTAGCCTACTACAACGTGTAGGCCTACATCCTATATTTTTAATCACTCATTGTCATCGCTTGTTTCAGCGTCTGATTTGCAGTTAATACAAATATAATGAGGTTCATTTTTGGTACATTTGACATGCGCCCATCTTTTACATGCCATGCATGCCACCCAGTCTTCTCCGGGTCTAGAAATTTTGTATTGCTCCAAGCAAACTAGACATAAGCAATTTTCGTCATCTTCAGAGCTATCCAATACTTGCTTCTCCCTTTTTTTCAATAACCTAGGTGAAATTTTTTTATGCACTGCTTGGCCTTTCCATACAGTTTCTTTTTTGCTTTTTCTTCTTCAATTTGTTTTCTGCGTTCTGTTGCTTTTTGTTCTGCTCGAATTTTCTCTTTTACAGGTGTGCTTGTTAGAATGGCAGATTTCAAACGTTTACGAATAGATCGCTTGCCTTTTCGAGGTCCTGCTTTAGGGAGTGGTCTTATTTCTGTAAGACTTACATTGCTATTATCAATTGTCATAGAATCATCTAACTCAATGAGATTTCTTACTTCTGAAGACGGTCCTGCAGTCTCACTATCATTGATTAAAGTTATTGCTGAAATGCTTGGTTTATTAACAGTTTCATATTAACTATTTTTTTTTCATTGTCATTCTGGTCTTTAACGCTCTCATCTCTGATGGATAACGGTCGATCAGTTACTGAGGAACATAGGAAGTCTTCATCTGTAAAAATGTTCCTGTTAAATTCCCAAATTCCACTACAACGAAATCCTGCTTGAATATTTTTTGGAGTGGCCAGCACTAGGAAGGGCTATTTTGACAATACCTAGTATCTCGTAGATCAACACAGTGCTTCCAGGATGCGATTTCAACCATCCATATACAGCCTGATTGTTGAATTTTTTGAACGGCTCGTATACTGACACATCAAGGGGCTGTAATCTGTGACTCGTGTAAGGTGTAAATGATAACAAAATCACTCCGTTGTCCGTGCAATAATCCAAAACATCAATATTTCGATGATAACTATGGTTATCAAGCAACACTAAGACTGGGGACTCTTTCGAGCACCTTACATTTTTAACAAGATGTTTCATGAAAAGTAAAAAGTCAGGTCCTGTAATCCATCCACTTGGGTTTGATGTTCCGCAACAGCCTATGGGACCGTCACGAATAAAATGAGCTTTAAAAAACTTACGTGGAAATACAAACATCGGTCGGATTGAATTTCCCAAAGCGTTATAATGCCATTAACCATAGTTACGTTTGTTCCCCTTTCTGCAGAGGTCATTCCCCCAACTCTTTTTTACTCTTTTCTGCAATCATTTTTACAGGTTTCTGCACTGTTCCTACCCCTGTCTCATCAATATTCCATATGTCATTTGAATTAAACTTATTAGCTTATAATACAGACGCTAAATTATTAAAAAATAGTTCTACATTATGTTTATTAAAACTTGTATTTCTACTCAAACTTGTTGCTTCAGGAACTCGAAAGGAAATTGTAGGATGTTGTTGCATAAACTTAGTCAGCCAATCAGCATTTGCAGCTTTTTTTTTGTTGTTGCTGTTAACCAATTTTCAGGCATGTTTATGTCGTTTCTAATGGCAAAATCATACGCTAAATTTCGCAGTTCTGAGGGAGTAATTCCATAAAACATATTAGCTGATTGTTTGGCGTATTCACACAACTCCATCTCCTGTTTAGGTGTGAATATCATACGCGGTTTTTTATATCCCATTTCAATATTTCCTTCCGTATTAGTACTCATCTTTTTATTCTTATATCTAAGAAGGGACACTGGTTTACATTGAACAGTTCTTGGGCTTTCCTTAAACTGCACCTTCCGGATTTTACTTCTATTGCAGCCCTATCATAATCTACCAAAGTAGCTTTAGCTTTTTCAGTACGCCTCTTGTAATTTCGCACCATTTTTCCTGAAATATAAAAACCTCCATTAAAAATTATGCTGGGGTAAGTAGTGACACTGTCACAACGTGCCCCTTAGACTTCGTCACAACTAGCCCCGCGTTACGCCATTTTGAACTTTATTCATTAGTTTCCGAAATGTTGGCATGATTAACAAATGAAATACATAGAATAACAGCTCCAAATATAAGCATTTAAATAATGTTAGGGAAGTTTACATGCCTCAGTATCGCTAGTGGCAATGACGATTCCAACGTAGGTCGCAAAATTTACTTTTACGATAGAAAACAAGATAAATATTTTTATCTCGAAAACAACGCAACGCTATACTTCGAAACATACGCAGCACATTGAGACAATCAACCTGTTCACTCACATGAAGCGACAGGTTCTGCAACCTATTGGCTCAGCCAGGAAGCTCGATGGCACAACTTGCCCCTGGCACAACTAACCCGGGTCTCCCCTACTACCTATTACATTCTCACCTAAGTTGGAATTTTTGAAAAGTTTTTGCAGATCTACGTCGATTGTGACTCCCAGAACACAAAGCCACCCCCAGTTCAAAACTTTATCTATCTATCTATCTATGTCACTTTTTTATGGACACGGTAACTGCAATAATTCTGTACAAATCTCTTCCAAACTGATACATAAATTCAAGGGGTATAAAATCTTATAATACAAAACTCTTATAATACAGAAACATAAAATCAAGGGGGAGGAGAATGGGGGGACTTTTTGTGAAAACAGAACCCCCCCCCCATAATTTCTTAATTATGATACGTATCGAATCCGTTTGAAGTTATCATTACTTCTAGAAAAAGGGTCGAAACTTTATGTAGGACAGATTTTTGATATCATTAAAAATGCCCCGAAAAGGGGGAGAAAGGGGGGGGGGCTTTAGAAGAAAAAATAATTTCGTCAATTCAGAAGATATCAAATCAGCTTAAATTTATTATAAATCCTCTTAATATTATATAAAACATTTATTTTGACAAGTTTTTGAAAGGACCAACCCTTATAGCAAAAAACAAACAAACCCTGCCGGCTCCGCTTGCAAACAAGTTAGGTTTGGAAGTGGGCGGATCCGACTACCGCATCATGGCAAAAAGGTCATTTCTTCCTCAATTCCCAACAAACAGGCGCCCCACGGTCTGCGGCTTCGAAATCTACCTGTGCCTGTAGGCCGAGCCGTAGGGATTTTTTTTACATTTGAAACTTTAGTAAAATTGTTTATTTTTAATGATGAAAATTTATTAGTATCATTACCAATTAAAACCTACAAAATCAGATGTTTAAAAAATATATTGAATAAAAAATTACGCCTATCCTTCTACATTTTGAAAGGTTAAACAAAAATATGTAAAACAAGAAATAAAAATCATGCACCAAGCATATATTATGAAACACTTTCCAACACTAACAGAATAATTTAACAAACCATCGAGATTTAATAAGGTAAATAAGGTATCTAAGCAATCATTTAAGAAAAACACAAAACACATTTGAAAACCGGTTTCATCAATTACAGGTTATAGCCAGAAAAGTCTCCAATTCTTTTGTGCAGCCCTGTATATAATTTATAGATTTGTACATACTGTATATGGTATGCTACAATTTAGTTTTGTAAGAAAACAAATAACAGAGTTGAAAATTCACTTACAACAGTTATTATTAATAGATAGAAACATATTTGAATTCTTTTGTACAGCCCTGTATATTACATTAAGATGTGCGCCACATATTAAGCTATAGTTCATTTCAAGCAAAAATACGCTGTAAACTACTGAAATCTCACTTCCAGAAATTACATACATCGGCGGCCATGTCTATAGATCTTTGCGTGGCCCTGTATATCATCTCATTCATATTCAACACACATTTTTTGGAATACTAAATATATTTCACGTTTGAAATGCATATTTCGATTAAAAACCCCTAATCAATTTACGCTGATGCACCGTATTGCTTACGATTTCTTTTATGTAGATTACGATTTTTTTTTACAATTTCTTTATGTGCATACAATAAATGCATTGCATATCAATAAATGCATATCAATAAGTGCATATCAATAAGTGCATACAATAAATGCATTGCATATATATATATATATATATATATATATATATATATATATATATATATGTATATATATGTCACGATTTAAGGATTAAAGCTGATATATTAAAGTGGCAGCTCCATTTTTACTTAAAATGGCGTTCTAGATGCTGGATATTAATTTGTGATACTCAGCCCAGGGCAGTTCCAGGCTAGGGGTTTAAGTTGCAGTCGTCGTATTCATAGCAGATGTCGTTGTGAGTAGGCAGAATAAAAACTCGAGCAAATCGCCAAAAAGCTTTTATTTGCAGCTTAATAGGGTAGGCGGAGATCTCTTTCAAAATTATCCGTTGTTTCAGATGTTAAGAGAAGTTCCAAATTAGAAATGGCATTATAGTTGCAGATGTTATTAGTTCAAATCAACCCGAAGGCAAAATATAGAGGTGTTAAAAGCTTTAAAGATTAATCAGCTTCATTAATCCATACAGAAGTAGTATCCAGGAAAAGATCTCAATTTCACCAATACCAGGTACATATTCAAATTTATTAGGAGCTCAGACCCCAAACACACTCTTTTCGACTCACGTTCGGAAGCACGGAACTCCGAAATATGATTTCGAGGTGAGTATGAATACAAAGATTACATGACGGCCCATGTGCCAATGGAGGACTGGGATTCTTTACGAGAGGGGTCAGAATTTTAGGGAAAAATGGCTTCCGGTCCAAAAGCGTGACAAAGAAAATTCGAGATTGTTCCGTCATGTTCTATAGACTAGCTGTGAACCGGATGTGTTTTAAGATAACTGGTTATTGTTAATTAAAGGATCGTGGATAAATGTATCACGGATGATACATTTTACGTTTACGAACAGGAAAGAAATAAAAATAAGAGAAATGGTTTATTGATTTTAGATCAAAACCAGAATGGAATTAGAATAAATATTTTACATTTTAAAAAAGAAATTTTTTTGTCGTTTATGTAGTAGCTGGAAGTACTAAGAAATTGTTAGAAAAAATCTAGTGAATCGGACGATCTTAAAGGGAACTATAGTAGAGGGTCTAAAAGGGGCCGCTCATAGTTTTGAGCAGGGGCCTAAGATGAATGGTCCTAACTGGAATGTAGAAATGGTGGAATAACTAAACGGAGAAAAGTCCCCCAAAACGAAGAACGGATTAAAAAGGACCAAACAATTTAGGGAACAAAAGCTTCAATGGTCCCAGGGGTTCCGGATCTTATTCAAATATTTTTTTTTTCGTTCATGTAGTAACTGGAAGTACTAAGAAGTTGTTAGAAAAAAAAGCTTTTGAATCGGACGATTTTTAAGAGAACTATAGTAGGGACTCCAAAAGGGGCCATCTGATAGTTTTGAGCAGAGCCCTAAGATGAAGGGTCTTATTTGGAAAGTAGAAATGGAATAATAAATGGAGAAAAGGCCCCCAAAACTAAGAAAATCGGATTAAAAGTGGACAAGTTATTAACAGTTTAGGGGAAAACTTCAACGGGCCCCGTACTGCGCCCTAATAGGCCAGAGTCTTAACTGGAACGTAGAAATGGGAGAAAAGGTTAATGGAGAAAGGGCCGCAAAAACGAAGACGATCGGATAAAAATTGAGCAAGTTATTAACAATTTAGGACAAAAATCTTAAATGGATACCAGGGGTTCGGTCTCAAAAAATTAAAAATCTGAGCCTCAGGTGCATCAGGACCTGCCTTAGATTATTTTCAGACTTCTACGTGCGGTAGATTTCGCTAGCTATCGAACGCAAACACACACACGCAGCAAACAACTTTCTTTTATTAGTATAGATAATATATAATAATAATATTATATATAACTATTATTATATAATTATTAATATTACATTATTATTAATAGTTGTAGTAGTAGTATTTTCTACATAATTGTCTAGTACTATATATATATATATATATATAAAGTTTTTCAATTAGATTATATATAATTAGATAAAAAGTAATAGTTTAAGTAGTATAGAATTGTAAATAACAAGCTCTATAAATATATTTCAGAAATTTCCATCTGTTGTATTTGATATCCATAACTTTATTTTTTTTTAATCCTGCATCCTTCGATATTATTTTTATGTTTTTGTGCAATTCGCAATTTCCTTTTAGAAATATGCTATCTTTTAGATAACTTTGTATAAGTTTCATCTAACAATTTATCAATCCGTTTGCATGTGTATTATTGTATTCTTCCTTTATCGGTGTTTAAAAAAAAGAAAAAAAAACATGATGCATTTATATTATCATTCTGCAACTATTTAAAAATACCCTTAGGGAGTTTAGTAATTGAAGATCGAGAGAGAAATAACTATGAAATAAACTATTTATCTAAATTACAAACTATACTTTCGGCTATAACACATAATTAAGTGTAATTTCATTTTTTACATTACATACTCTTTAATATTTTTAAACAATTAGCCTTTCTCTAGTTCCATGGGACTTGTAAAATTATATTTTGAGATATTAGATTTATATGAAATTGGAATTTCTGTAAGCATATAAATTTTTATTATATAATTAAACAAATGAAAGTTTAAAATTTCAATAATATGTCTCATAATATTTGCCATGCTTTGTTTATCTCAGTTTTAGACCGGGGGGCGACCGCATAAACTACCACCTCATCGAGTTCATGGATGAAAGTAATGCACTAAATAGAGCTCGATTAGCATAATGAAATGGAACTGGTCTGCCACCTCATATCTTGGTGGAACACCCGGGCAGACTGAAATTTAGTGGTTGAATTTCAGGTCCTCAACCACCTCATCGAGTTCACGGATCAAATTCATGCACTAAATAGAGCTCGATTATCACAATGAAATGGAACTGGTCTGCCACCTCATATCTTGGTGGAATACCCGGGCAGACTGAAATTTAGTGGTTGAATTTCAGGTCCTCAACCACCTCATCGAGTTCACGGATCAAATTCATGCACTAAATAGAGCTCGATTATCACAATGAAATGGAACTGGTCTTCCACCTCATATCTTGGTGAAACACCCGGGCAGACTGGATTTTAGTGGTTGAATTTGAGGTCCCCAACCACCGCAAAAATTTTACGTGAAAACGTAATGTCAAATTAAAATTAAAAATTTGTAGCTTTCGAATTTCTCTGTCTCTGACCTCGCGAGCGATCATTTTCGTCACGCTGACCACTTTTATTCAGCTTTGTCGGATCTTTCTTTGACGACTTATAGGTATATTTACATATCAGAGATTCTTTTTAATATACTGTTGGGTTCCTCCCATAGCAACTACGCTCGCCATTCAGACACCGCAGGCTCAATAAACATGCTATTTTTCTCTATTTGAATAATTGGCCATATCAACTCCTGTTGCAACGGCTAAAGACTGTTTTTGTGATTGATTAAATATGAGCAATTAAACATTTGAAAATCTAATCATATGGCTAATTAAACAATATCGCTGCCTACGAATTTTATAACAACCGTGTAAGAAAATTATTTTAAATGTATCGTTTTAAATATGACGCAATTTTTCCAACCTTTTTAAAAACAATTTTAACATATTATGTAGAGTACATATAAAATTATACATTAGAGACAGGGCTACACAAAATAATGGATGTACATTTCCGGCAATAGACGGTGATTTCTGAATTCTGTTTTTCAAATATGGTATGCGTTTTCTAAAACGGTTTTGGCATCTTCTTTACGTAATTAAACTGCGTAGTACTCCGGTAGTGTTGGAAATTGTTTTATAATTTATGATTTACGCATGATTTTGCTTGATTGTTTATTATAGAGAAATTTATTTATAGCTTATAAAATACTCCAAGACAGTTGAAAGTTTTGTCAGCTTGGTTCGTCTGTCAGTGTGTTTGACCGGCTGTCAGTTCATCTGCCTGTCAGTTCTCTGATGTTCGCCAATATACTTGGATTATTATGAAATCTCTATTATACTGATGTTTAACGTATAATGGTCCCTATTGAAGTTGGAATGTATATATTTTACCATTTGTTTAATGAGACACTCAAAAGAATTAAAATACTGTATGATTTATTGACGATAACAGTTTCAAGTGTTTTTAATAGTGTTACATTGCATCAAACTTTGCGAAAGTATTTTTACTTGTTGACATGCATCGCTGTAATTTTCATATTATTCGTTCTTTTACAGGTTCATAAAAACTGTTCTATTACATTATTGTTTATAGGCAGAAATGATTTAAATTGTACTTTATGCGTGGTATACAACATAATGAATTTTATATTTGTTATTATGCCGCACGATAACTTTTCTTTATAATAACTTTTTCACGTAATTATTTAAAGTTTTAGAAGGACGAACAAAATAATTAGCGTCTATCACAGAAATTAGGAGGAAGTGCGTTTTGATCTGTGTTATGTAATTTCAGTTTTGTTATATGGTTTGCTTAAAATTTTTTATATAATATAAAGTGGTGTTCAAAATAATTTGAATTACCGTCTGTAAGTAGTAATATCTTAATGTGTATGTTCAATTGTATAATGTTTTTCCAAAATACTTTATGTAGAGCATACTTTAAGAGTAATACTTTATATATAACGGAAACGTTAAGGTTTATTTCTTGTTCAAATCACTATTACAAAGTTTTAAACCTATTTTCTTCTTATCTTTGTTTTTGAAAGTAATAGTAGAGACACATTACAAAATTATTCTTGACAAAATTTTGAAAAAATAGTTTTTATTACTAAAAAATTATGTTTTTGTTAAATTTGGTCAATAACTCCAGTAATTGACACCATTCCTATTTTGAAAAAAACAATAATCGAAACATAAGTTACAACAGTTAAGACGTATAGGTTACACCTAGATTGCAAAAGTTTACAAGTAAATGCTTATATTTTCGCTGAAGTCCAAGTTACTGTTTAGCTGTCAATATTTTACGGTTCCAATCTAGTGTGGGTGTTTTGATGATGGCGGATTATCAACACAAAGGGATTTAAGCCCTTGGGGGGGGGGAGTACCTTCCTTGGGGGACTTTCTAAGGTAACCTAACACGTATTTACACAAGGATACCCAAGGTTCGAAGAAAACAACGGAAAACTTCGAACGATTAAGCCGATAGGCGCGATTGGGTTCGAACCCAATCCTCACGTCTACCAGCCTCCTCTCTACATCCCTCACCTCTTCACGTCTACCAGCTTCGAGAGCAGAGCGTCTTTGCCACTGGTAGGGTGGTTTCATCCTAGATACCACCTTTCACTGTAAGAAAAGATAAATTTTCTAATCAATATTATTTTTGTCTTGAAAAATAATTCAGTATCTATTCTTGTGGCATGATATCTCTTTGTTGTATATGAATGCAAAATTTCTAATACTAAAAAAAAATTCTTACTTTCATTGTTCCGACAGTTTTAATACGTAATAACTAAGTAATGTTATAATATTTCATCTAATTATCGTGACTTAATTTGTCTATCAAACTTTCTTTTGCTTAAAAACAATTATGAAAATTAAAATTAAAATAGTAATTAAAAGTAAACAATAAAAGTTATAAGTTACTAGGTGCGTAGAAAAATCTCTTTATCATAAAATAAATTTTTACTGGGTAAAACTTATGGACCGGGAGATGGCTAAACACGTTATCAACCTCAGCAAGTTGACGGCTGAAATTCCAGGAATAGTTAAAACACGATTAGCATATTAAAATACATCTGGTCTGCCGAGTCCTATGTTGATGCAATCCACCTGCAGATCGGATTTTAGTGGTTAAGTTATAGGTTTGTCAATTTGTTTTCCTGTTCAGTCCTCCATGTTTTATACCTTTTGGGTTCAGGAAAACACAATGATAAACCAAAAGACCCACCACTAATGTTGTGTCTGCATGTGGTTTCCACCAAGGTAGGACTTGGCAGACCAGATGCATTTAATATGCTAATCGAGATCTGTCTAATGCTGGAATTTAGCCGTCAATTCGATAAGTTGGTTAGGGATCTGAAATTCAACCACTAAAATCCAGTCTGTCCGGGTGTTCCACAAAAATATGAAGTTGCAGACCAGTTCCATTTCATTGTGCTAATCGAGCTCTATTAAGTGCATGAATTTGATCCGTGAACTCGATGAGGTGGTTGAGGACCTGAAATTCAACCACTAAAATCCGGCCTGCCCGGGTGTTCCATCAAGATATGAGGTGGCAGAGCAGTTCCATTTCAGTGTGCTAATCGAGCTCTATTTAGTGCATGAATTTCATTCGTGAACTCGATGAGGTGGTTGGGGACCTGAAATTCAACCACTAAAATCCAGTCTGCCTGGGTGTTCCACCAAGATATGAGTGGCAGATCAGTTCTCTTTCATTGTGCTGATCGAGCTCTATTTAGTGCATGAATGTCATCCGTGAACTCGATAAGGTGGTTGGGGACCTGAAATTCAACCACTAAAATCCGGTTTGCCCGGGTGTTCCACCAAGATATGAGGTGGCAGACCAGTTCTATTTCATTGTGCTAATCGAGCTCTATTTAGTGCATGAATTTCATCCGTGAACTCGATGAGGTGGTTGCGAACCTGAAATTCAACCACTAAAATCCAGTCTGTCCGGGTATTCCATCAAGATATGAGGTGGCAGACCAGTTCCATTTTAATATGCTAATCGAGCTCTCGTTAGTGCATTAATTTCATCCATGAACTCGATGAGGTGGTTGGGGACCTGAAATTCCACCACTAAATTTCAGTCTGCCTGGGTGTTCCACCAAAATATGAGGTGGCAGACCAGTTCCATTTCATTTTGCTAATCGAGCTCTATTTAGTGCATGAATTTCATCCGTGAACTCGATGAGGTGGTTGGGGACCTGAAATTCAACCACTAAAATTCAGTCTGCCCGGGTGTTCCATCAAGATATGAGGTGGCAGACCAGTTCCATTTTAATATGCTAATCTAGCTCTCGTTAGTGCATTAATTTCATCCGTGAACTCGATGAGGTGGTTGGGGACCTGAAATTCAACCACTAAAATCCAGTCTGCACGGGTGTTCCACCAAGATATGAGGTGGCAGACCAGTTCCATTTTAATATGCTAATAAAGCTCTATTTAGTGCATGAATTTCATCCGTGAACTCGATGAGGTGGTTGGGGACCTGAAATTCCACTACTAAATTTCAGTCTGCCTGGGTGTTCCACCAAGATATGAGGTGGCAGACCAGTTCCATTTCATTATGCTAATCGAGTGCTAATTAGTGCATGAATTTCATCCGTGAACTTGATGAGGTGGTTGGGGACCTGAAATTCAACCACTAAAATCCAGTCTGCCCGGTTGTTCCATCAAGATATGAGGTGGCAGACCAGTTCCATTTTAATATGCTAATCGAGCTCTCGTTAGTGCATTAATTTCATCCATGAACTCGATGAGGTGGTAGTTTATGCGGTCGCCTCCCGGTCTATTTTAGAATATTTTTAAAAAACTAATTGGAATATAAACTATTTTGCAAACCATAAAAATAATGAAAGTTGATTGTTGTTGGAGTGCAGTGCTTCAATTTATTTTTTAATTCAATTAAACAATATCTAGCATTAAACGACTGAGCCATAATAAAAAATGTAATTTCTTTATTAGAACAAAAGTAAAACATTTTAAATGAAAAAAAAATGTATGCATTTTCTAATACCTAGGTAGTGCTAGGAGCACAGATGTGCTACCTCTGAAATGAAGCTTTCAATCAGAAAAAAACTGGATTATTAATGCAACCGGTTTCTCAGTTTGACTACTGTCTCTAGCTGCCATGTCGGATATCATCTCGCTGATTTTAATCAAGTTACATATGAAGTCTGATCTCATGTATCTTCCTGTGTTCTCCACTAACTCCAGCATTTCGGTCCCCCGTAGGAGGAAGCGTTCACCTATGGCCGACTTGAGTATCAGCCGGGAAAGCTCCTCTTTGTCAGAGCGGCGTCTTAAGACGGAGTTCATAACGACAAATCAAGTAATCCCTTCCGATCCAATAGGCCTAGACTAGAGTCGTCCTAGGGACGGGGAAAAAAATAAGAGCACTGTCAGCCAATTTGTGCGGCAAGAGATAACGTCCTATGATGTCAGGAATATCCTAAAGCGTGAGAGAGAAACAATAGATTTCTTCGCCATTGCTAATTTCGGCCGTGGTTCACCTGCCCTACCGGTAGCTCTTCATTCGCTGCAAGAAGTCAATACTTTCAAACCAGAGGTGTCAAGCATTGATTAGACGTTGCCACATTATGGTGCTTATTGCTCGTGAGAATGTCGTTGAGGGTAAAAAAGCAACGTAAAATTGGATTGTAGTTGTGTGCCGTCTTGCTTTCTCCCATTTTTCTCTAGCCCGTTCAGCTTCCAGACAGGACAATGACAACCCTAGTACGTCCTAATGTTCATTTAAATGAATGATAATTTTCATAAAACTCATTAAATGATATACATTGAGATTTAAAAAGAGTCACCTTCACTGGTCTATATCTGGGCTGTACAAAACGGCGACCTTTAGAATGTTTTTTAAATAAAAATCTATTTTTAAAAATGCTTCTTTAAAATCATTTGTGTTCCAAATGATTTTTTATTACAGACGGCGTTAAACTTTGGATCCTTTCTCAGCAAAATGTTTTGAGATAGGCTTCTCTTAGAAAAATGTAATTCTAAATTTAATACGATGCATGTTCTTTATTTTCATGTCGAGCCCTGCATTGTAGGGGACATTATTCTTCCCACTATGTTTGTGTATCTTAAAAGACGTCTGCATATCGTCAACCCCTTTTTTTATTGAAAAATTCCGAATTCATACCAGAAATTCCGATTAGTAATTTGTCCTTCATTTAAAGACAGACACTTCTGGATTACTTAAAGTGAAAATTCTTCTTTCGAAACTTCTGAATAATACAGGAGACCAAGCTGGCAACCCTGCTCCCTACTATAGAGTGGTAATATTGTTGTGTTTTCAGTCATGTGACTAGTGGCGCCCACCAATCTTTGCCACTAGATGAGGTGCGCCCGCACTTACTGAAAGGTTGGACAGCCCTGGTCTATATCACCTCAAACAATAGATTGTAAATGCCATACAGATAATTTAACAGTGAATGCCAAAACGTTTTGACTGTTGCTGCTAGAAAACGTTTAATTATTGCCTAATGAAAATAAATTCAGTCGTGAACAAGATGTTTTATAATACAACACAGATTTTCATATT
Source organism: Maratus michaelseni (assembly GCA_963931845.1). NCBI lineage: Eukaryota > Metazoa > Arthropoda > Arachnida > Araneae > Salticidae > Maratus > Maratus michaelseni. Next base: position 90,920,536 of record OZ007586.1, on the reverse strand, counting down.
TGTTTTACGTTCATGAATTCAATAAAACCTGTTATATTTTATCGGTGATGGATTGATAAAATATGCACTTTACGTTTCACTGCACTTAACAACTTTAAATCATCATCAAAGCTTATCACATCTGTGGTCAATCATATAACACAAAACATTCTTCATCGAGAACTGAATTAATTTAGCTACTATATGATTTTTCCCTTGAAGTTCAAGGGTTGAGCGTTGAATATTTATAAACAGAGGTATCCTAAAATTAATTGATGTTTTTTTAAATTTCAATAAAGAGTACACGGTGACAGTCATCGAAGATTGCAGTAGATTAATTCGTGAAGTCAAGAATTCCTTGTTCAGTTCAAATATCAGCTAGTATATATGGCGCTGCATTGTCTCAAACTGTCAAAACTCTAAAAGTAGCGTATCAAAATTAATCAAAGTTAACTCTGTTTTTTACTCTCCATTCTATTTATCTGTTAAAACGCCAAAATATGGTTTGCATTTTGAATTTTTAAGATATTTCATCATTATTACAATTTCAGGAATCAGAACGCCAACTATCTGTGATATTTGAAAGTAAAACAAGGAAGTGTAGAGTAAAAAAGTTTCCGACTTCGTACATTACACTCCTGCAAGGCTAACTTCTGTCAGTGTTGCCAGTAAGCTACTTTTTTAAAATTTAGATTCTTTTGATACACACTACTTTGTTTAAATAGTATATTTATTCTTTATTCTTATATCATTTAATCTATCATTAAATAAGGTGAATATTTTTACTTCAAAAAAGTGGTGGCAATCAAGGAATTTGAATTACAAAAACGTAGCCTACTGGCAACACTGACTTTTGTAGCTGTTATCTTTTATTTGTTATTGATTTTTAAAACGGTCAGTCCCCAAACACCCAGTATAATAAAATATATTTGGCATCATCACATATGATGTATTATTAAAGAAATAGACATTAGGAATTTGAGTTATTAATTCTGGAATATCTTATATATTTTTTAATTGTGCTAGAGTTATATACGAAAGCGTAGAAAATGTGTTTCATTTTGAATGGTAAAATAATGCAGATAAAGAAATAAATGAAACGGAGAATTTATAATTTCTCTTTTTAACAAAATATTTCAAAAGCGTTTTATCTTACTTTCTTAAAATAAAACAGTTGAAATCTGAGTATTTTAGTTTTAGGGAGACAATGATATTCTCGCGAAACTCTTTACTTTTCTGGGTTTTCATAGCTTGATAGTCCCAAGTATTGTGTTGTTTCTACATGACGTAAAATGAATAATCCGTTATAAAGACAGTTCTTTACATTTTAGCATTACTTTTATATAGTTAATCATTATTTTTAAATTTTACTTAAGGCATTCAGATAGCTATATTACATGTACGATGGTGTTGTGGTGCTGTATACCAAATAAATACTGAAATTTCCAGTATCTTTCTTCTTCTAAAATCTATATCAGTGGGCTGATAAAAAGCTTGAAATTAACTATAAGTTCATTCGAACATGAAATAAATATTAAAGTGTCTTAAATTGATACATTTATGTATAGAAATGTAATAATAAAATGCTATTCAATTAGTACCGTGTAATCAAATGTATTAATTCAAAACTTACTGCACTATAATTAGCAGAAAATACGTAAGATGAGAATGCGAATTTTAATATTTATAGATGATTATACAAGAACATAAAATATTATTAAATATCATAATCGACAAGTTTATTTATTTTTATTTATTTTTTGAGGAACGATGTTGACAATCTGAATTTCTGCCAGTTTGTATTAAGCGGTGAATTTAGCTTAGATACTATTTTGTAACAATACCATGAAAGATTAAAGAGAATTTGTAATGATGGAATTTCGAGATATACGAACTTCGTATGGATATAAGAGTTTCAGCAGTAGCGTTGCAAATGAATGCAGAAATTCTATACTGCATAAAATTTTACTTAAAAATGATTTCCTAAAATATTTTGAGCATATGTATGTAAAACCTAACTGATTTAAGCCACGGTTTCAAATTGAAAGTGAAATTTTAAAATGCATTGTTTTCTTAGTAGAGTTTCTCAGAGTCAAATACGATGACGTCAATGTTCTGAAAACGGACGATAATACATTTACAGTTTATCTAATGCTATATTATTGCACTATAATTGATATCTTATATTCCAAATCAAGATAATGGGCAGTAAATTTCATGCATAAATGCTTCAGATTATGGTCTTTTTAACTATTTTCTACACAAAATACCGTGAAAGAGGTTAATGTAATATAGATAATAAAATATATTTTATATTTTACTTAACGAAAAACAGAAAAATATATTTTTATTAAGAATTTCTTGATCAAACCTTTCACAGAAGTCCAAACGTATATTACAAAGTAAGATAACTACAGAATAATGTATAAAATATCGATGTAAAAGTTATATCTCTAGAAAAAGAAAAGAATTTATGAGTCTGTGTCCATCTTAAACTACTTATATGAAAAAGAAATAAAATCAATCGCTAGATGAATGAGCAGCTCCGGATATCCGTATTACGAAAGATTGATGATTATTGTTAGAAAAGCACTCTTAATCAAACGTTTGCTAAAAAAATGAGTTTCATAATCTATCATATCAATATCAGTTATTGCTTATCCTGTTTAAAGAATAAATGATTACTGAAATCCGAAGCTAAGCACCATTTTTTAGAGTTTGTTACACAAATCTCGTGTAGGTTATTGGGAAGTTGTAAAATGACTTTTGAAAAAGTAAATAGGTGCATTCTAAGGCAATGTGAAAATAATTATATTACTAAGAAAAACCATATAAATAAAAAATCCATAAAAGGTAAACAAACAGGATATTTTCTTTAATAAATCAGAATTTAGCTCAATGCGATTCCAATATTTAGTTAAAATGTAATTAATTTTAAATAATGTTTCATAAGTGTTGAAGTTTGAAAATATATATACATCACTGTAAATCAAATAGGTTACATGTGAAAATAACTTTTAAATAAACAAATAAAATGTAGGATGTTTTAACATAATTTAAAATTAAATATAAATAATAAGGCGAATTTTGCCTTCCCTTGTAAATATTTAAAGCAACAGTGAAAGTTGTAAATACTGTTATGCACATCTCAATTTTTTATAAATATAAATCAAAGGTTGTACTCGTATATATCGAGCCGCACATAATAGGTTAGCGGGCTGCGCATATCAGTTTAATAGGCCGCAGCTTGCGTACGGGTGTTTAAAAGCTCAATTGTTTTAAAAAACTAAAATGTGGTACATAAATTAACTTTAGAAAATTGGTACTATTTTTTTTGGAAATTTTATTTCTTTTTCCACTCTGCCTTTAACGTGACATTTAGTATACATTCGATGTGGGAGAAACTTTTTTTCGTTTTTTCTCTATAATTTCTGTTAGTCAATGGGTTAGTTTCAGCAAAAGAGGTAGTTTTACCTTGGTTGAATTTTAAAGAGAAAAGTATACAAAAACGTTTGTCCAATGTTATGTATTTTTCCTTAAGAATGTTTTGCGTCAAAGAAAAACGGTATTTACAGGGTTCGTACGCTTTTACCAGAATTATGTAATATAATTTTTCGCGTTATTTAAATGCAGAAAAGTACTACAAATCTTGAAATTAAATGAGTCGTATACAATTTCTGCTATTTAAATATTAAATAGAAAAATTCGATTAAAAAAATGTGATAAAAGCGTACGAAACCTGATTCAACTTCATGTTTTTTTTAGTTTTCTTTTTCTTTTTAAACAGAGTAATGCTTGTTTGCTACCATAAGCGTTGACAGGTGGGTGAGGATTTTTATACAGATTGCTTGATGGGCACCGCTTTTTCGAAACATTAATATTTGTCTATTTTAATCTGTTATTAGATAAGGTGAATATTAATATTTAAAAAAAGAGCGATAACACTGATGGTAGCCTATGTTCTGTCAGAGGAATTAGAAAGATAAAGATACGTAGTTTTAAATAATTGAGTTACGGGACAGAGTTTGAAGTTTCACACTACAAAAGATTTTTCGACAAAATAATTTTATAACACTGTAGTATAACTTTTTATTAATTTAACACACAATAAATATTGATTTAAAATAGAAAAAGCATTTGGAAAATCACTCAGATTATTCTTTGATATTAATTTATTTGCCCAACTCATAAAGATATCACTTTTAAGACTGAATCAAATACGTAATAATAAAAATTATTAATCTCTGTATAATTATTTTATAGGCAATAAAAATTGAATATAAAGTATACTTCTGTTAAAAATTGGTTTATTACTGATTATAGTCGGAAACAGACTTAAATAAATCCAAGTATTTTTTGGTATACAGTGTTTAATGGCCTATTCTGGGTTTGACCTTCAAATAAAAAAATAAAAAACTTTTTTAAACACGTAAAACATAAAATCCTGCACAGAGTGTAGCACATAATCGCTTGTCGCCGAAAGGGTAAAATTTCATTCTTTCCTGCATCGCTCATGTTTGACTCGCATAAAGCTTTCATATATGACATTTTAAAAGTATCTCTGTAAAAACGATACGACGACTATTTTTTTTAAACGTAGTGCAGTGCTGTGAAAATAGGCACTAATACTAAAGGCACTAATATAATAATAATATATTAATATAGGCACTTTAATATTAAAGGCGTGTCAAAATTTTAGTGAGATTGACTGTTGTTAATAAAAGTATGAGCCTCGACAGGTACAACACTGATAAAAAGGCAAGCTTACATTTTCTGTATCCTAATAGAATTTATACGAGAGCATAATCAATAAGATACATTTCCAATAAAAAATAAGATCTGTAACAGTAACTTTACTGTTACAGATCTTATCCACTGTAACTTTATAAAAGGACAAATGTTTCTTCATCTACGAAAATATAATAAAACTAGAAACGAAAATATAGACTAATAACTTCGGTGTTTCCCACGATTCCGAAAAACATTCTTTATCTTTTAAAACATAATAAACTAAAAGTCGCCACGTCCTGTATTTTGCCTACAATTATTTCCAAGCAATAATATTCGTACTATATTTCTAATGCATACGATTAACAAATCTAACACAAAGGTTATTGTTTGGAAATAGTGATAATTAAAATGTAATTATTTTAACCCTGGCTGCTATCATGTTTTATATATGAGGTTTAAGGATTGGGAAAACATATTGAATAATATTAATAATAAAAGTTTTAATAACATTTATTTTTCATATGTGCTTGTATTTTACTATTAAACTTTTTTTCAAAAGCTGGAATTATTTAGAAGTGTTACATTTGCTTGCAGTTTAACTAAAGTTAAATGCGTAAAAACTTTTGTCTAATTGTAGAAACAGTCTATTTCACGTTCAGGCGAAATGCTTGTTTCATCCATATATATATATATATATATATATATATATATATATATATATATATTAATAAAAAATCAACATGTGTTATATTTTTGACACCTTGAGGGACAATGGACATATATAACCCACTTAATTTTAATTCACAAATTCGACAATTGCACCAGAATGTTGGTATAAATGTTTTCTTTTATATTGTACTTGAAGAAAAGATTTTACTTATTTTCCATTAAATTTGCTTCTAAATCTTGGTGTCATTCCATCATTTCAACATTTTAGCGACAGAAGTACTTTGCTTCTCAAAGTCTTAATCAACATATGACATACATTTAATAAATGTCTGTTTTTAATCAATCAACATATTTTCATTATTAAAACTCAGAAAAGTTTATTTTTCAAAAGCTGGAAGTATTTATTGATGTTAGATTTGTTTGCTATTTAACTTGATACGTTGTATATAACTAATGTATACGTTTATGAATACTAAACAGACTAACACGAGAGAAATAAACTTCACCAAGAAAAAAATATTTTGAAAGCCATTATATTTTACATAAAAAAGTTAAATGGAACGTGTTTATGAAAGTAAGAAAAACAGACAAAATAAAATAAATATGTACACCATTTACTAAAATACCATTTGTGAAGAAATTTTCTTTAGAAACAAAATTCTGTTCACATGTTTATTCTGTAATGCTATTTCCACGTACAACATAAAATCTACATTCTTTCTATTTCCTCATGAATAAATAAGTGAATATTTCACATAAAACAAGGGGAAAATACATAATCTCTTAAAAGCATTATTGTTGTGGAAAACATAAATATAAGCCACACAGTGTAAATATTACGAAGATTTTCATCAATTTCTTCGTAATCTTTTTTGTATTTAAATGCCCGCTATCAAAGGAAAATTGCGCGGATTTATGTTAAAACAAGTGTGTCGCCCGGCATAAGAAAAATATTTAACTTCTTTCTTTTTTTTTCTAATACCAGCAAATTTGAAACAAAAGTATGCAGTGCCATATACAGTCGTTAAAAAAAATCTGAACGATGGGTATAACTTCCGCTCTATTTAGTGCAATAAAAAAATATATGTACCATTTTAAGTTGTATAAAGTTCTTTAAAAATATATAAAGTTCAATTTGTCATATAAATACATATTCAAATTGAAAGTAGCTTTCAAAGGTTCACGAACAACACAATAATATTACAACATATCAGCCCCTTATGTCAAAAAATGTGCGAATACAAATCTGCATTAATTCTGAATAAGTTAGTGAGATGCAAATTATTGAAAAATGCCCCTATAAAATAAAATATTCCACTATACATAGATAAATCTAACAATCCTTTATGTATTTTATTACTTTTATTTTAAATGATACTTTGTAAAAGCCTAATGACATATAAACATAATGTACATGCATATTTTGTAATATTAATTAATATATGATTTTGTAATATTAATTAATAATTAATAATACAAATATTAAAAATTCATAAAAAGAATAGTTATATGTAATATATAACAATCCCACCTGTGAGTGTGGCGGAGAGGCATCAGCCTCACACTTTTATTTTAATTGCCCTCCTACAGCTCGCTGGCACATCCGTCGCCCCTCTCCTCCCCTAGTGGTTGGTTGGATAATATCCTCTCCTGCCCAGTACTTATAAACAAACTGAAAAAATATCTTTAAGTTCTTAATGGATCTATCAAACTTGACCCGCTTCTGAGCTGTGGATTTCATTTCTGGTATGAACATCATTCATTCATGAAGCATCATCTTCACTGCTCAATGTTGTGTTAGAAGTATGTCTCCGGCAGTGAATTACCTATTATGTAAATTATGATAGTTTCACTTTAGCGTGTCTATTTCCACCCCGCTCCCTGTAGCGTCTTCTGGAGGGTTCAGTTCCGGCTGTAATATGTATTACTTAAAAAAAAAAAAACATTAATAAAGGGTTGGTTGGTTGGTTGATTGGAGTTTTATGGCACAAAGTCCCTTTACGGACATGCTATGCCAAAAAAAAAGATCAAAATTAGAACATCAATTTGAAATATAAAATCGTCATAAGATATGGGTCATTAACTTTATCATTAATAAAGGGATCGGGAGGGACATCTATGCTCTACAGATATGGTTCTCAGTCTGAGCAGTCCCTATTAGGCATTCAAAATCTTCTATAGTACATTTAAACAATTTTCAAGCAAAAATCAGTTTGAGAGGCATCAAATATACATTTAAACAATCATACATGTCATTAAAATGAAAATGTTTTGACCCTATTCGGAAACAAAAAATCAATGTTCATGCACCCATCTCATTTATATGCTGAAATATTTCTTTTAATTCTCACAGGTAGACTATTTATAATTATTACACAAGTCTGTTCCGCATATTTCTCACAATTATAATGGGCAGTTTCATACAAATGACGAAACTACATTCAGGATATTATTAACCAATACAGCAAGTGAATAACAACATCTGGATTAGATAAGGAACTTCAAGGAAATTTGCCATACATCACTCGTGAAAATGGCACTTTGGATAGAAAGGTATTCATCGCTGCAGAAATCCGACATTCAGATCAAGCAAAAGTACAATTCTGTATATTCCAGTAGTAAAATATGCGCACAATATATTTAAATGGCGTAAAAGTGTAATATAAACTTCAATGTAAAAAACTATAAACAGAAAACATAAAAACTAGTGGTTGGTGGCCACCGTAATATTTACCCATCATGGGTATGCATAGTATAAAATATGAAAATAAAACGTGTAAACTATTTATAAAATGCATTGCAATTCGAATATAATAGTGGATTGATGACGTCATAAACTTTAAAGGCTCTATTACTGAATTGCATAAAAAAACATCCTTATAACTCCAAAATTGATAATCATATTAACTAACGGTTTACTGCGTTGGATTAGGCGTCTCATTTTCAATTAAAATATATCTTTGAATTGAAATTTGAATAAAATACAGGGTCATGAAAAATCGAAGAGTATGGTAAATAGGATTACAAAAATCTCGGCAACTAAATATCCGATAGACGTCATTCTTTATGCAAAATTTCAGTTTTTTTTATTGTGTTTTATATTCACTCCTTAAAATAAACAATTTCGAAAATTTTTATATACCTTTTATCAAAACGAATACTTCGAGAATCCGAAAAAAATAGTTCCGGAAAATCGAGGTTACTGAAATTCAATAGGTTTTTTCCCATTATTACATACTAAGTACATACCAAATTTCAAGTCTCTATCTCAATTTGTTCGAGAAATAGAGCGTTTACAGACACACACACACAGACAGGCGGACGGCAATTTTTTTTTTTTCTAAAAACATGTTTTTCGGAATCTCCAGTGTCTGATACGTGTAAATCCGTCAAAATTGTTTTTTCGATTTTAAAAACGATTGCAAGACTTAACCTATACTACGTATGATGGGTAAGTAATAATGGTGTAGAAAAATATTAAAGAAAATTAAAATTCTTTCAATTCTAGAAAAGTAATAATTTTATAATTAATATTTAGAAAACAAATTATTAAAACTCCGTTAGTGAATTAAAGCAACTTTTTCAATTCAATTAAATTATTAATTTTATGGCTAAAATTTAGAAAGCAAATTATACAGGCTCTGTTGATGTAAACAAGTCACATTATTTCAATTGCATGAAAGTAATTATTGTAAGAAAAAAAATTGAAAGCAAATTATTAAAGGATTCCTTGGTGAATAAAAATAATTATTTCAATTCATAAAATTATTGATTTTATTACTAAAATATAGAAAGCCAGTCATAAAGGCTTCTTTAGTGAAGAAAATTAACATTATTTCGATTTTTAAAAATTACTAATTTTATGACTAACAAAATCATGTTATTTAAGGCTGCTTTGAGCCTGTGGGGCACTGGTCGACACATCATTACATTTTTGAGCACCACTATCTCCGAATAAAAATCTTCGTCCCATTTTACCGTAGAATTTCTGCATTAAATAATAAAGCGAATATTTTTATTATTAAAGAGTGGAACTCAAAAATCGGAAGATTTGGCAGGAATGCATGCGTACAAGTATGCGAACAGATTATTACATATAAATAGCTTGATATGTACTACTTTTTCTAATAAAGAACTAAACATACAATCTTTTACTTTCTGTTATTTCTGTAGATATACATACGCACTGTTCCACCTGATGATCATAGCCTGGTTATTGCAGGGAGAAAAGGGCGACAGCCTTGTGCCCTTTTTATATATCTGTATCCTCTTACTTATGTAGCCAGTCTCTAACTACTAGAGAAGAAGCTTTGGATATTTATAACATTATTTTGTCAATAATAAAATAAATACTGATGAATATTATTTACAGCAAAAAATAACATATTTAAATAATTTGTAATTCCAGTTTAGAAAGAACCAACTTTAGAAAGCCTCCCGCTATCAAGAATTACTTACTATTAATACGTCTCACTAATATTTAAATTTAAAAAAATCATGCATGTTAGGTTTTAAACTCGAGGTTTTAACTTTCAGCTTTTATATTACATTATATCAAAGATTAAAATTATTTTTTGTCTTATGGAATTTTTAAAAATAAATACACATTTTCGGCAAATGTTATTCCGTACGTATATTATATAGAAATATTCAACTTCGATGCATTAAGGTATTATCGTATATATTGTGAGCTTTGAAACGGCAACAGGTAAATGTTTATGTGTAGCTTTTTATGTGTACAAGTTTTTTTTTTCTTTTTTTTTTTTCAGAAAACATGAAAATAATTTTGTATTATGTATAAGACGGAAATTTGCTTTAGTCTAAAAGAATTTTTATCATTTTCTTTCATTAAACTGTTAAAAGTAAAATGTAAAAGATAAATGTTTTCAAAATGGTTAGTTAAATAGAAATGCAGGAAATTACAGTAATGCAGTTTGCACTTCAGTTATTCGTAACAATAATCGAATTGGTTATAACACATGTCTAAAGCATGGAGCAACTTATTGTGTTACAGCCATGGAAAAATTATAAGGACACGTTGAAAAATAAGTAATATGTATTAGAGTAATTATCAACTGAAAACAAAATCAAACATAATTTACTACTCGTAATTAGGAAAAATTAGGAACCTATTAATACGAAATTAAATTACAATAAAATTTGAAAATCACATATTAATAGATATATACGATGTGAAACATGGAAAAAATTATAAGGACATAATGAAATATGTCTGGAAATAAATTAATAATCTACAAAATCACCTATTGTTTTCAATAACCCGTATTAATTGTGCAGTCATTGACTCAGAAAGACCAGTAAAAACTTGTTTATAACTGTTCTTCTACGCTAATTCGATGGATGATGTCAATTCTTCTGTATTTGCATATTGTTTGCCATGCTTTTATACTTTTCTATCTAAAATGCCCCACAGATCCTCTGTTGGGTTTAAATCAGGGAATCTTAGCGGCCAATCCAAAAGTCGGACATCATTAACCTATAACCATGAACATGATGCACGAGACACATTTCAACTTGCATTGTCTTGTTGATACAAATAATCACCATCTGTGATAAGGGGTGCTTCAGAAATAATTTTTCAACTAGCATATCCACATACTATTCTGAATTCTTGCAACCTGGAATGGACACGATTGGTGTTGTTGTTCCACTGGCTGCAAAACCTGCCCACACCATCACAGAACTTCCTCCGAATTGGCATATTGAAAAACAGGTTTATCTTTCCGGAAGTCATACCAATAATGGCGTAAACCATCTGGTCCGTCCAAATATTTTTTTTTCATCCGAAAATACCGCATCTTTCCAGCAAGATCTAAAAGAAACGTGTTTCTTAGCAAATTCGAATCAAAGCTTCTTATGTAGTTTTTTTATAAGTGGTGGGCGTGACCGTAGTTTAGCATATCTAACATTGGGATTCTTTTTCAGAACATTGCGCACCGTTCATCTAGTGCATGGTAGATTAATTTTTGTTTTAATTTGAGTAGAACTCTGTTTTTTAAAGTTCGATACGCAATTCCACGTTTCTGGCGCATAGTCTGAGAAATAGGCCTATCTGTATGCTTCTTCTTGCCATAATCTTTTGAATTCTTTAAAAAATATAAATTACTGTTTTAGATCCGTTTATATTCCTTGCAATTTCACGTCCACTCATTCCACATTTTCTGAAAACAATATTTTTTCCCTTTTCAAATTCAGATAGTTGTGTGCTCTTTGACATGATGAAGAAAGAGAGTAACTGAGCAATGTTACTGCGCAACAGTTTTAGGCTACTTTAAACAATCCTATGCTATTAACAAATATGCAAAATTGTGTTTGCGATTTCAAAAGATATGCGTGTCCTTATCATTTTTTTCGCGTATCAAGATATTAAAACCTTTCAAATCCCTGCCTTTTAATGATTTTCCAAATTTTCAACTTAAAGTTTGCTTGGAAATGTTCCGTTTCAAGCCTTTTTATTATACAAATATTTGCATAATTTTCTAGCCAAGCGTCTCCTACATTTGCCAACTTTTCGATTGTCCTTATAATTTTTTCCATAGCTGTATTATATTTTCAATCGTATTCTCATGGTACTTACATCCGTTTCTGTGCAATTTAACTATGCAGTTTAAGGAAATAAATATTATTTATATAGATTGAAATGACATTTCACGATTTTTAAAATGAAGCACTTCTTTGAAATTTTCATTATTCTGAAATTTAAAGCTTTTAGATTGAGGCTTACATATCATAAATTACTGAATGGGCAATATAAAATCTAAAATGAACTGCTTATGTCTTCTGATAGGATAGGATGGAGTTACAGTGTTAATTTTTCAAAAATTTGACTATAAAAAAATAAATAATGACTGTATCACAGTTGCATGTATATATTATTAAACTTTAATATTCATCTAATAATCCATTATAACTATTTGGGAATAATAATAAAAGTAATCAACAAAAAATCCCAAGGAGATAAATGCTCACTCTTTTAGACACAAATTTGTGTAAGGGTGCGCATAGATATAGATAAGAGTGTGCAGGTTAACCTTGTTTGGTATCACGTAATACATAAATAGGATTTGAGCATATTGAATCACACATAGTCTGTGCACTTTTGTGCCACCATTACTAACACACTTATCACTCTAGCTAGGGTTCTTGAATAGGTTTTTAAAAATTCCATGATAGCCTCTTCATCGCCCGTCTTTCTAAGGATTTCCGATTTTCCGTGGTTTTTGAACTTTTGTGTGTCTGTTATTATTATTTTTCTTCATTTTCTGTAACACTTTAGAAAGAACTCTGTTTATAACATCCGTTTTAATTTTGTTGCATGCTGGTGGAAAAATAGGAGCAATTTAAGAAAATGGTATTGCTGTCTGTGGACCAAACTCAATACATTCATGAGTGCAATACTTTTGCAAAACGCTATGAATGTCTATGTCTAACGGCTGCATTTTTCTGGCTGTTGTAAAAAGAGCAGTTTAATGAAAGGGCTGTATTTGCATTATTCTTCACTATGTCATCCAATGTATGAATACGTCACCATTAATAAACCTTTATTACTAACAACGATATTGCTCCAAAGGATCCATTTTACACCTCGTATTTCTTCTGTTTCCACAATTATTTTCAGTTAAAGCACTCTTGATGTTTAATAAGGCATCATATTGTCCATGTTGTATATTATATGTTTTAGTTTCGTCTATGTTTTATTTAGAGTGAGAAGGAAAGTTATATTTATCGGTTAACACTAGAACTACCATAGCGGTCAAATTGACATGGATTGAGCACATATATTTTGATTCGAACCAGAAATTTTTTCATAAAATAAATCATTTTTTAAGTTGAATAATTACAGTAATAAATAAATGGTAATAAAATTTAATTCAGTATTAAAGTATGTTTATATGACTTACGTTACATTTCCGGTCTTTCTAATGTTAAATAATTCAAATATTTGCAGATATTTTGTACTTGTGGTTTATTAAATTTCCGACCAATGCTTATGAATGTCTATTGTTGAAGTGAGAACTCGGGATGTCTTTTCCGGAAACCCTGTAACCGAGTTTTCTGATCATTTTCATTTTAATGTTAATTCTGTGAAAATTATTATTGTTTTATGCAAATTAAAATGTTACGGCCCTTATTGTCATTTTGGAGCCATATCAGGAAATATTTTATCTAGTCTCTTGAAATAATTACAGAATTCTTGCACAACATTCTTTGAAAATGCCCCACATTGGCACCATATTCATTTCTTTTCATCCGTTACCGGAATGTGGATTCTGATATTTCCAATCAACGAAGCAATACACTTTTATTTTCATCTTGAAATCTCTTTTTTTTCTTTCGCTGTAATAGAACGTGCTATAATCAATCTCTTGGACATTTTAACGCTAATCGACATTCTATAAATACTACAAAATGCAAAGGAATAATATTATCTATATATTATTATTATTATTTTGTGTTAGAATAATTTCTTGGTTATAAAAATTTAATTGTTTAGGTGTGCGCGGGTAAGCTTATCAGACAACCAGTGTGCACTCTTACAATTTCAATTTTGCTGCGAAATTTCAGTTGTCAACAAATTCTCTTAATAGATCGGCAAATTTTCTTGATTCCGTTTCGAAATTTTTGATAAATTTATAATTCAAAACAATCGTAAAATCATTCGAGGTATGTAAATTTACGAAACAATGGCAAGTTCAAATTGAAAAAAAAATAATATCAAAAATGGTTTGAAACTCACTTGTTGAGCCTGTATTTTAATCATACATAGTTAAATTGCTGGAGGATCCAGCCTTGGAAGCATTCGAAACACCATTGTGTTCAGCAACTTGCTTCGCAAAAGTATGTTGTTATTATGAATGTGGCCTCTTATCAAATGCGCACTCTTACGCCAACCTACTATACTTCCGCAAAAACATATAATTTTATATAATTTTATATAATATTTTATATAAGAGATTTGGAATAATATATTATGTCCTTTCAATTTTTCTATACAGTAATTTGATTAGAAGTTTCACAGCAACCTATTCTGTTGCTAATGTAAAAGAGTGTGTTTCTTTCAGAAATCTAGTGGGGAAGATGTAGTGAGGAAATAGTACTATTTTACGTGTGTTTACATTTAATTTATTGCTTTTAAACAGCGCTTTATAAGATTTAAATGATTTTAAATTTACAATACACATAATACAATGAAATATAAGTTTAACTTTTTCCACTTTAGTATATTATTTTACTTCACTAATTCATATTGTTTGAAGAAATGAGAGAATGCATTTTTAATAGATATAGGAATAAAAATTAGAAGTAAAGCCTTTCAATTAATAAATATTACTATTCTGTTAATGGTTTTTTATGGCACAACTTCGTAAAGTATTATTAATATTAATATTATTACTACTACTACTCTTTTAATTTAGGATTTTTGTATTAAGCAGAGTAATTATGTGCAATGTTGGGCACCCATTTATTATAGTTTCAATCAAATAATAAATTGATTAAAAAATTAGTTACATTTAATTTAATTGCGATTAAAGTTTAATAGCTAGTTGCAACTGAATTTAATTCAGTTGTAATTAAACTGAGTTTGAAATAACAGAATTTAGTTGTATCCTGCAATTAAATCAATCGCAGTTAAAATGCTTGTAATAAAATAAATTAGGTGTTGAATCGCGTAATTAAATCAATTACTGTCACATTTAAATAGCGTTATACTTTATAATCATCCTCATTATCATCTGAGTTTTTATGCAATAAAAATCCCCCCCCCCCAAGCCCACGAAGTTTAAAATATCAAAATTTTAAGTTTTATTATTTTTTAAATTTTGTCTTTTTAAAAATTTTAATTTAAAATAGTAATACATAATTAATAAATAATTTAAATTCTCCTTTTCCCTGAAATTTCAGAAAACAACTCACTCTTAAACAAGCATATACGCACAAACATACACACTTCTTTACTTCTCCAGCACATAGTCTAAAATCTTTAACTCTCAGTGAAAAGAATACCAAATTCTATCCTATTTATTACCTTGAAGTTACAATAAATGAATTAAAAAATCTTCTAAATTACTCTCCCTGTCCAAAATTTTACTTCTTTTTGCCCCCCCCCCTTTTAAGCACACGAATTTTAGAGTTATTTAAGATTCTTTTATTTTTGAAAAAAAAATATCCCTTTTGTTACTTTGCAGAAAAAATAAATAATTAATTATTTAAATCTTCTCTTAAATATTTATTACCCTTCCTTTGGTCCCTAACAGCGTACAAATTTTTAAAAACTTGGAAAATCATAAGAAAACTGCTGTCCCAATCGTTTGTTGTTTTACTCCATTTGTTTTATTTGTTTTTTAAAGTAACAATAAATAAATAATCTACCATCTAAACTTTTCCACCTCTTCCAAAAGAAAAGAGAAAATTTTCTTATTCCTCAGCGCACAGTTTAAATTCTATAAAATTCTTTTTTAAAGATAATATTTACCATTTCATCTACCATACATGATTGGAAATATCTGTTAATTTACGCAATATCATAAACTTAAAATAAGTTACTTTGTCCGCCGCCATTTCACGTTCAAGTTCAGATCGAAACATACATAAAATCAAAAGGACGTCATAAATCTTCGACCATTGGCGATAGAACTGGCTGCTTTCTCTCTTTCGTTAATTCGCCAAGGAAGTTTTCAAAACACAAGATGTTTTAAAAAAGCCACCCGGACACGGAAATTCAATAATGCTTAAAATTTAATATATATAAAATTGAAATAAACGACATGTTTATAATGTAGATCCTAAATTACAGTACAGTAATTAAACGAAATTCTTATTTTAGCCAATAGATGTGGCTGCATTTTTTCAGCGTAATTATAATAATGCTCAAGCAAAATACAAAACTTCAAAAACCAAACATCTTTTTGATGGTTTCAGCAAAATGAAGAGTAAAAACAGTTTGAATTTTGATTCAGTTTTACACGCCAGTTTAAGGATTCTTAAAGGTTGTGACATAGCACTATCTATAGATACAAACTTGAACTATTTTAAAAAATACTGTATACAATATTTATGAGTTACCTTATAAATGTATCAAATATTTATTAAGATTATCTTATAGTTAATGAATTATTCAATTTTAAATTTCTGGTGTCCAATTTCAAGACATTGTGTATCAACTATTAACAAAATAGTAAAATTAATTCAACTGCATTGCATGTTGAATACAGTGTAACAACTCCTTTGATAACTCAGTCGTACATCCATCCAATCACTCATCCAATTAATCTATAATTTATTGTTTGATTTATAGATTAATAGTCAATAAACTCACAAACAAACAGAAATATGATAAATAAATAAGTACCCATAAATACAATCTATAAATATCTAAGTAAATATTAATATACTACCTGATAAATACATTAATAAAAACTATTTGGGCTTGAGTATGTTTCTATCAAGATTTAGGTGCAAAAGTCGTGTAGTGCTTCAAGAAACAAAATATTTCATTCGCTAAACGCGTTTTAAAATTTAAATTAAAGGGTATGAGCAACAAATAATACATAAATGAGAATAAAAGTATATATATAATTTAAAAAAGAGATATAAAATAGCAACATTGTTGTACGTGAAAGGAAATGTTAAATGAAAATGTAAATCTAATGTAATCCCTTTTTGTTTTATAACTATCGTAAACTGCAAATATATACCGTATTTTTTGTTGCATAACGTGCAGATAAAACAAACATATATTAATAACAAAAAATTTAATTTAATAAAATAGAATCTACTGCTGTGTCGTACTTACTTCCCTTTATCAATTGTATGAAATTTCGTGTCCTAAATTTGCTTCTTTTTTCCTCGTATTATGCACTAGACTATACGATATTTTAATTTCAAAAGAAAATAAAAAGTTCAAATTACAAAATAGAAATTCTTTATATAAAAAATGAATCGTTGAATTTTATTGAAGAATCTCTTTTAACTTTTTATTCGTCAGTTGTGCTTTTTATGGGTCATATTTTCTTTAAAAAATTAGCCTTTTTGGCCTTTTTCGTTTAAAAAAACATCATTTGATAATTTTTCAATGGTTGTTTTGATATCTACGTAAACATAGTCTGCACGTGATATTTTATTTCTTTCAGAATACATTTTAGGTTTAAAAATAGGATAATGCACATTTTATGTTGTTCTGAGAATTTTTTGCACACAGTAAAAATATCAGAATGCTCTCTTAGTTAAACAGAAACGATTAATGGAATTCATTATAAGGTCGCAGTTACACGCACTTCCGAAAACATTTCACTTCTTTCAGGAACCGTATGGAAATCGATCAATCAGAAACACGGAAAACTTCCTGTTTCCAAGGTTTACGTGAGCATTTCGAAAATAAACGGCCGTTAATGTGCCCATATTTTTCGGAATAGTTGTTGATAGTATTTTTACAAATTTATTTGTATCATAGGTTTCTTACTGGATCTTCTAAAATATTCTAGATACATGGATAAAATTCTCACAAACATGGATAACGACGGAGCTACACTTGATTCTCATGCAAATGTCTTATATTAATTAAAGTCAAATCTCTATTATAAAATTGTGCTTTGAAGGAAACTTCACCTTGGGGTGCAAATGATATAAACTAACATCCTTACATGTGGTTTTCAATGTTTGTTGCACCTTTCTAGAAAATAAATGTCTTTTTAAATTTTATTAAATGTCTTTTTAAATTTTATTAAATGTCTTTTATATTTTTATATAATGTCTTTTATATCAAGAAAAAATTGTCGTAAATTTTACAGTGCATCAACATACATATTATTAATATAACTTGATAAATTGGCCTATTTTGTTTGTTCTGCGATAGTTTCAACTGATTATACCCCATACAGTTATTTTTTTTTTATTTTACTTTGTGACATTTTATTATTTTATTTTCTCTATTATTTCATTACATTAAACAATAAATATATAATATAGTCAATTTTGTATAAATTTTCCTTTCACAATATTTTGCATAGTTATTTACGTATAATAAAATACATGTTGAATGTATCCTCCTACCTTTCAAGTGGAAATTTCTTTCAAAAAATTGATTTTTACTTTTTGATATAATGCTCAAGCCTGATTTTTTAGCTTTTTAGATCAGTTTGAATCATGTTCTTATGTTGCTTAGAACTTGAGTTCGATGCATTTTAATTTTAATAATATTAAAGGTATAATTATATTTTTATGTTTTTATCAAAACCAGATTTTCAAGATTTTGCTTCAATGCAAAACATCCCAAATTAAAATGTTATGCATGTAATGACATGAAATTTTGATAAAATGCTCTAAAAGGATTGATTTAGGGAATGAACCTCTTATTATATTATATTTACATTATTTATATTTATTATTAATAATACAAATTAAAAATTATCAATAGTGAATTCTATAAACTTTTAAGATTTTTCTGTATATTACAATGTTAGCTTGTATAACTTTTTAAATCACAAGGTTAAAGTTATGAGAGTTGTTTATTCCCTGAAAGTGATTACAATCATCACAATAAAATATACACAATAAAAATATCTCGATATAAATTTTAGTTGTGATGCTTTGCATAAGCAGGGTTGCCAGTTAGACTCTTTTTAAGTTATTCAATTTCTAATTCATACCGGAATTGCCGAAAGAAACAATACTGTAGATAATCACAAAATGCCTGTCATTAAATAAAGCAAATATTACAATTAGAAATCTGGTAAGAATTCTGAATTTCTGAATTGAAATAAAGGCCAAACTGGCAACCCTGTGCGTAAAGGCAAACTAATTGCTAGTTTATGTAGGTTTTGTGCACAAATATCAAAATATTTATTTACATATTTACAGCTATTGCACATGGTGTTCGAGTTTTTGGCCATATTAAATAATATAATACACATAAGAAGTAATTTCTTTAAAAAAAATAGGCGCATACTTTTTAAAGCAAACATATTCATGGAAACATTAAAACATTTAAAAACATAAAAAAATATTACATAATGCTTTAAGATTATTCAATCAAAATATAATAGTCTAAGTTTGTTTTCATGTTAGCGTATATTGTTTGCTGAAGATGAATCACTTCTATTCAGAATCACTACATAGTATAAAACAAAGTCGCTTTTTCTGTCCCTATATCCCTATGTACGCTTAAATCTTTAAAACTACGCAACGGATTTTGATGCGGTTTTTTTTAATAGATAGAGTGATTCAAGAGAAAGGTTTATATGTATAATAACCATATGTTTTGCTTTGTACATTCAGATAAATCACTACATAGTATAAAACAAAGTCGCTTTTTCTGTCCCTATATCCCTATGTACGCTTAAATCTTTAAAACTACGCAACGGATTTTGATGCGGTTTTTTTAATAGAGTGATTCAAGAGGAAGGTTTATATGTATAATAACCATATGTTTTGCTTTGTAATTTCAGATAAATCACTACATAGTATAAAACAAAGTCGCTTTTTCTGTCCCTATATCCCTATGTACGCTTAAATCTTTAAAACTACGCAACGGATTTTGATGCGGTTTTTTTAATAGATAGAGTGATTCAAGAGGAAGGTTTATATGTATATCCATTAAATAGTGGAGAAATACTGTTATTTTTGAGGTTTTCAAGGTTAACCCGAAGCAAAGCGAGGGAGGGCCGCTAGTATTCTATAAAACAGAAAAATGTTTCATTTTGAAAAAAAAAAATCTTTCGAAACTATTTTTCCATGGCATCAACACAATTTATATTCTTATTAAAGCACATGCCCCAAATTTCAAATTTTCTTTATCTATTAAAAAACTAGGTAAAACCATATGAATGTTACCATACCTGTTTTTTTTAATGCTGTTATTTCAACAGTTATTTAACTCATATATTTCCATGACCCCTATTTGGAAATTTTATTCATTTTTCTAATATAAGTAGATTTCCAATTTTGATATGATGTATTCAATATAGTCAATTTTATATGTAGGGGAGAGTGGGGCTGAATTTTAAATGTTTTGCTTTTATTGTCGTTCTCATAAGTGTTACATCGCGAAATACAAACATTGGCTATTATGATAGAGTACTCACGTACCAAAACAATAAAAGGAATGTCATTTGCCCAACTGTAATAATTCCGAAATATTTTTCTATACTTTCCGAAATATTTTTCTATACTTCAAACATGTCCCATCACGTTTCCCCCATTTGGGGTTGAATGGGACACAGAGAATCCATAATAAACAACGTCATCATTCTACCTCATGTTTTTATAAAAATCGTTTTAAAAAGAGATTTTAACACTTTAATAAATTGCCATGTAACACTAAATACTATTATTGCATTGCATTTAGTATTATTGTACTATTTGTATAATATGCATATATTTGACATATTTTAGATTTACATGATATAATAAAATTTAAATACCCTTGCATCTAGTTCACTTTAATTGAAAGTTATATAAACTTATTTTGCATTTGGACTCAGTTATTTTACAATATCACTCTTAAATTCGAACACAAACTTGTAATAATAATGATGCTTGTAGAGTTCCAACAACAAATTAATCGCAGAAAATTTTACAAATTCTACGATTAAATGAAGTGATTGCAAATTGTGAAATTTAAATATTGAATAGAAATGTTCTAACCTGAAATGGTGATGCAAGACTTTTAATATCAAGGAGTGTACGCTTTCCTGCAACAACCATTCTTTGGTTGGGTAGTTTTATTTAACAAAGTCTCCCAAATTAGCATCATAAATCACTGCAACTTCTGGGTAATAATTGAACAGTTCTGTAATTTTCTTCTTTTGGAGGTATTGGACTGTACACGTTTCGCCTCGTATTTTTATCACCAAATAATATAAAATAATTTATTTTTCTTTGAAATTTATTAAGTGCAAATTTATTTTATTTTCTGTTCTTATTGGCAAGTATTTTCTCATATTTATGATTCTGAAGTGCGCTTTTTTAGTCGAAATTTTATCAAGTACTTCAATCGTCTCTGAAATCTTTTCCATTATCTGCAATAAATGTCTTTTCTTGCTTAGCACAACAGATTTAGTACTGCTTTTCTTTTAGCTATGTTTTCACACAGACAACTCAATGGCTTCTTTTTCTATGTAAATTAGTAAATTAACAAATCCATTCATAAAAATGCATTAAAAAATATACAGGGTTTTCAAATTTCACTTTTCTGTGTTAATACTATGTTACTTAAATCAAAATCTTTCCATATATCCAATGGTTGGAGTATCACAGTTGAGATTTTTTCCAACAGAGCGAACCTAGTTGAATATACGTTCCTCTATTAATTATGATCAAAAGCTTTCTTTCAATATTATTGAGTAATTATATTCATTGTAGATCCATTAATTGAATTAATGAATAAATGGATCAATTTACCTAAATGTCAAAATTTTACACATAATTTCCTAATTTTATGTGTTTTTTTCTTAACTTCTTAAAAATGTAAGTTAAGAAAATTTACTTAAATTTTCTTAAAAATATGAGTAGTAATAATGTAATTTTGTCGCACTCATTCGTAGCATACGTTATTAAAAAATAAGCCTAAATACCCGGTGTGATTATATAAACATTTGATAGCATTATTTTGAATAGTTTAAAGGAAAGTTAAATTTTATGAAACAAAAAATATCTTTTCTTTACATTTTTCGAATCTTTATAGTATGTAGAATAAGCCCCTAGAACGGTTAGGTGAAATTTGAAATAATTAAAAAGTTACTGTTCATTGAAAGTGAACATGGACCGGCTAAAAATTAAGTATATGGTACTCGACGGGGCACAGTTGCACCAACATTCTTTGTTTCTTAGGTATGTATTTGGGGTAGCATTTAGTAGGTATGTATTATTCAGAAATCGCGGGCTAGCTGTAAGTTACAAAATTAGTACTCTTTTTCTTTATTAAAACCTTAATCGCTTTTTTCTTGAAATGACATTTTTCAGCGCATAAAGTAGCGTTTAAATTGATCAACCAATGAACTTTTTTCTTTATGGAATTTAAATAATAATTTTTTTGTGGGGCCGTGAACCTTTCATGTGTAAAAAAATAGATAATAATAGTAATTTTTAAGCCACGTTGAAGTTAGAGAAAACAATGACACATCTTTCAAACGACTGTGATTTTACAAAAATTCGTTCAATTTCCCTAAAAATAAGTTCATTACCAACCCCCCCCCCCCCCCCCCCCAACCACCTCCAAAAAATGTATTTGTTTTCTGCAAATTTTGATTTTGTTTGTTTCAGATTACTGTGACAAGCTGTGTACTACTGAACGCAGGGTAATGTGCGCACAGCATGCCGATATTCAACTGACAATATCTCCATAATTTTAATTATTGTATAATAAATTATTTTATTATAGAAAAAAAATCTATGAATAATAAGTGTGTAAATTCAGTTTTTTAGTTATTTTATTCTTTGTATGAAAAAAAAAACTTACTGGGCCTACTTTTCTGGCCAATGAGCAACCCCGCCCCCCTCCCTTCTTGAATTAAATTATGTAACCTTCATAAATTTGTTGTAGCATGTATACTTTCTAATATAAAGAACTTCAAAAAACTTACCTTGCACTAATCAAAACGCAAATCCTCTTAAGTTTCTCGTAATAAGTACGTATACTCGTAATAAGACCAAATTGCGAAACAGAAATTTTGATGGCCTGAACTGGACAATAGTGACACTTATCTGTAAAAGTATAAACTATTTACACATTTTAGTTAGTGAGTAATAGGCAATAACCCATCCATCTCCCATACGCAGTATCAGGTAGTTTCATATGTATAATTATTTTTACATGATATGTTTAAGCACGAATAGAAATATCGTATTTATTCATTAAAACAAACAAAAAAGTTATTAAAAATTATAAAATATGTTTGGATTTTTATAAAATATAAGAAAAAGTCTTTAAAAACATAATTATTAAAGTACCTTTTAAATGTAAAAAAATATATATACAATGCTTTTATTTCAGTTATTATTATTATTATTATTATTATTATTATTATTATTATTGGAATGAATTCATTTTGAAATTTGAATAAAACTTACTTTTACATATTATTTTTAAAAATTGCGTGTGTTGCTTTTATTATTACCGTATAGCGTTAATTTTTTCTAAAAGGAAAACAAAAAGTAACCAGGAAATAGGCTAATACTGCAATAGTGATCATAGAAACTCGACAGAGTTTCTCGCCAAGCATAAGAAACAGCAATGCATTACACAGTAAATGAAAGGAATTTCCGCCAATGGATGCCAAACGATTTTACAATTTTTTTTTTAACTCTGTCTAGTTTATATTTTGCGGACGGGACAAAACGGGTTTTTGACACATCTATATCTCGCGTTCTATTTATGATAGAAACAAAATTCTTGATTCTATGGAATGGGGCGCGCCAAATGACTAAGAAATCAGAAGAAAAGCAAGATCTGTCGAATAGGTTTTCAGGAAATGCGATTTAAAAAGTGCTGTTTTTTGCCCTTTTTAAATCTTGTACAGACCAAAAACTGTTGACAGGGCTACAGCAATGTGTAATTATCGGATTTTTACGTAGTTTACGTCATTTGAATTGTTTTTATGAGTAGTTCAAACCTTTGTAAGTTTCATGAACAAATATTAATTAGTTTTTGAGTTATATCAGTTTAAAATTATTGATTCCTATACTTAACATGTAGCAAAAAAGTGTTGACAGGGCTACAGCAATCTGTAATTATCGGATGTTTACGTGGTTTACGTCATTTGAATTGTTTTTATGAGTAGTTCAAACCTTTGTAAGTTTCATGAAAAAATATCAATTAGTTTTTGAGTTATATCAGTTTAAAGTTATTGATTCCTATACTTAACATGTAGCAAAAAACTGTTGACAGGGCTACAGCAATGTGTAATTAATGGATTTTTACGTGGTTTACGTCATTTGAATTGTTTTTATGAGTAATTCAAACCTTTGTAAGTTTCATGAAAAAATATTAATAAGTTTTTGATTTATATCAGTTTAAAGTTATTGATTCCTATACTTAACATAGAGCAAAAAAATAATTAATGACCCAACTCTTTTAGAAATGGTCGTATACACATAATATTAAGATATGTTATTACAGTCGACCCAAGTAAGCTCCCTATTATAAAAAATAGTAACATTTAAGGTTCGTTTACAGGTTCTCACAAAAGATCATTTGATATAGGGCTAAAGAATTGTGTAATTATCCGATTTTTACGCGGTTTGCAACAATTGCATTGTTTTTATGAATAGTTCAAATGTTTAATATTTTGTGTAAAGTATGAATTAGTTTTTTATATATATATCACTTTAAAGAGATTTATTCCTATACTTAAGATGAAGCAAAGACACATTAAATGATCTAACTCTTTTAAAAAAGAACGTATGCGCAGGATGTTAAAATATGTTACTACGAACGACCTAAGTTAGCTTCCTATTGTGAAACAGAACTGTAGAATTTACTGTTCGTTTACAGGGTAACTCAAAAGATTTTTTAATAAGATTAATAATTGTGTAATTAGCGAATTTTTACGTTGAAGTACTTGATTCCTCAACACACAGGAAAAACAATAGTAAATAGCATAATATTTGTCAAAGTTGCTATATACACAAGATGTTCAAATATGTTACTACATCCGATTCATTTAAACTCTCTATTGTTTGTATTGTTGAACCATAAGGTAAAGCTAGGATAGTCTGCGCACAATTCAAAAGAATAGCAATAAAAAATCTAAATATTAATTTTTTGCTAAACTATTCATGAATAACTTTTACTTCGTTTGTTTTTTATGCGCTTCCATTGCTATTTTGTTGTTATGTTGCAATTTAATAGAACAATTGTAATAAAACCAAGAAAGTTATTTTGCGCAATCTCTCCTTACATGGTTGGTTTGATTGCGCACATGGGTAGGAGAGATTGTTACTTATAATAACTACAATTAAATTGTTAACAGTAATAATTACACTTAAATGACATTGCTGTAAGGTTTTTGTGAACAAATATTATTGTATTAGGAGTGAATATTTCAACCTAATAAAGAATCAGAAAAAGGAAATAATTTTAAAAACGATTAAAAAATTTTAATTAAAGGAAAAAAAATTAAAGAATCAGAAAAAACAAGTCCAGATAAGATTAAAAAATAAAATAATGTTACTTAATAACACGTTTAACTTAAAATTAGTCCATTTTCATTTTTCATTTTTTATGCAAATTTACCAATAAGATGCGTAATCTCTCCTACCATGGAAACGAATGGGAATACTGCGCCATCTCTCCTAAGTACCAAATGCGCAAACTCTCCAATTTCGGTAGGAAATATTGCGCGGCCTTTTATTTAAACATGACCTCTTCTAAAACGAACCGTTGATGTTCACATTGTTAGTCTAGATTAGTAGCTTATGAGAAATCGTTTAAGTTTAAAATATTTTGTACTATTGACATTGTATAGAAATTCTGATGAAGAGCTATGAAAATTCAAGCACTTACTTTGGGAAAAAAAAAACAAAATAGCAATACTTTATCTTAAACGCTCAAAGCAATCAACGTGCACTTTCAAGTAGACACTCCACTACTGTTGTTGTACAACTACCTGGAGTCGCTGCACGCTCACTCTACTCCTTCCCCCCAAACCTCTATGTGCGCAATCTCTCCGACTGCGTCATCTCTCCTGGCTTTACCTTATACATTTCGTTTACAGAGTCTCTTAGAAGATCTTGATTACATTACAACCGATGTATATTTACTGAGTGAGATGTATTTTAATGATTTTATACTGTTTCAATCTCTGTAAGGTTTTATTATCTTGCTTTAAAATTTAATACGGGTTCATTTTGTCTGTCTGAAAGCTCGTCGATCTTAAGCTCTAAATCTATTAAAATATAGTATTTTCATCGATTAAAAAAAATCTGTGTTTATTAATAAATGTATTAGGAATTGATTGAAAAAAGCGATTAAAAATTTCCAACTTTACATTCATGCGCTGAGTAATAGAATGTAAAAATCTTGCTAGAAGTTTTACGTTTAAATATTTGCCCTTCATCAAATCTCCGGCTATGACGAACTTAAAATGCTCTAAAAACAGGCCTAAGAGCACAATGAAAAGGAAATAATTTCTTAAATTCCTCATAAAAATTAAAAATGCTATATTTCGTATACAATAGGTGATCGGTAACGAACTGTTCGGTTTACGAACAAATCGGTTAACGAACACTTTCGCGTGAGATTTTTATGTTCGGATAACGAACACATGTTCGGTTAACGAACACTTTCAAAATATTTTTATGTTTGGAGAACGAACAGCTCACGAAAAAAAGTCATGATGAAGCAATGCCGTGTTTCATATTTGACCAGCTATACTTATTGCTTCTATTGTCGACTTTGGGAACATTTTAACAGTTGCATTACATATGTCCTAATTAATTCATGGACTGCCGGGGATTGAGGACCTATATTTTAGAATCCCCGAATTGGAATGGACAGACTAGAAACATTAATTATGTATTTTGTGTCTATGTATTTTGTGCATTTAGTAAATATAATCCTTTATGGTTTAATCACGCTCCTTTTTAAAATCTAATTTAAAGCTTTATGATTTATCAGATCAAAAATTTTAATAAAATTTTACATTTTTTTAAACGGTTTATTATGTAAACGCATTAGTCTTTGTGGTATATTTACAAAATCACACAAAATTTTGGAATACATGTCATCCTACGAACATTTTCTATTTTGAAATCACTTTAATAGTTTTTATACTTTTGCAAACGTTGCGAATCTTATATTTTTCCGATTCTTGAAACGTTGTGTTAAAAAACTTAACAATTAATATATTAGTATAAAAATCCCTGTAAGTAACAACGGTTCGTAGAAAAACAAATTTGATTATTCTCGGTAAAGTAAACTCATTGTTATAATTGACCAAAAAAAGAGGTACTTCTTATTTATCCACATTTTTCTGAAACTGTAGTATTTTAATTACTTTGTAAACTACTGTAAAATTTTCTATTTTTTTGTTTTTTGAATGTATATAAACGGAAGAGTGATATTAACAAAAGAAAAAGGAAAATAAACATGTCATAAATAATCTGATGAATACAATCTAAGGAAATGAATATAAAAGTTTCCCCTTTGCTATGGTAGAGACATGTACATTGGAATAAGTCACTCAATAAATTGTATAATTCTGATCTATAATTCTATTTATGGCATCACAATTATTTTTTTATTTTGCCCCTTTTATCTTTCTTTTATCTTTTCTTTTCTGAATAAAAATGGAATCTGTGTAATTGAAATTAAATACCTTACAAAAAGAAGTGATATCTCATCAAAAACAACTCGTTGTAAATGATCCCGCCAAGCCACAAACCTAGAACGTCAGCCATAAAAAGAAGTGATATCACATAAAAAGAAGCGATATAGAAGTGCATACTCCGAGTCCCGTGTAAAAATCTATCACCACTCATAATGTTTCCAAAGGACTCGGAGTGAGGTACAGTATGTGAAAACTGCTTGGCGACCTGCAGGCTTTTAGAATATATGCAGTATATCAATTTTGAAAATCGAAAAAATAAATTTTTAATTTTTGTTATATCACTTTTATAAATATTTTTTCATGCGAAAGAACTGACAGAACGGATTTTCCCCCAGACTTATGCGATTCCGCTTACGCTATAATTATTGCAATATATCTCAATTTAGTTAACGTTTATTATAAAGTGCATTGTTATTAATATGTGTATGATCATTACACACACACACACACACATATATATATATATATATATATATATATATATATGACAAACTCAAAATCTTTACATGTTTACTTAAGAAATCTTCTTCGTAAGAGTGGTGTTTCTACTTTAAATAATGGTAAATAAAATCAACAAATTAATTTTTCAAGCTCATAAATAAGAAAAGACATGCAAACACAGAAGCTTCAACTTTTTACAATTTTATGGAAGCAAAATAATTAAATAAATAAAAATAAATAAAAAATAAATAAAAATAATATAGTCATATGTAATTGCAGAAAACGCGAACATTATAAAAGCCTGCAGGTCGCCAAGCAGTTTTCACATACTGTACCTCACTCCGAGTCCTTTGGAAACATTATGAGTGGTGATAGATTTTTACACGGGACTCGGAGAATGCACTTCTATATCGCTTCTTTTTATGTGATATCACTTCTTTTTATGGCTAACGTTCTAGGTTTGTGGCTTGGCGGGATCATTTACAACGAGTTGTTTTTGATGAGATAGAATTTTAGTCTTTCGGTAATTTTTTTTCAACTTTCAGATTACAATACAACAAACCAATAACTTTCAAATTACACAAATATATCTTGAAGCATTTTCACGACAGTAATATAACACTGGGTTTTAATCTTACGGATATTGCGATTTTTTTGAAAAAATAGGCCCATAAAAAATGAATAGAGTAACTTTTGTAGTGAACAAGAAAACGCAAATCTAAATTTATTATTTTTTTTTACTTTTTTCATGTATGAGACCGGATGGATCTTTCTTTCCGCATGCCCTACTTACTTTCAGGATCATGGAAGCCAATGAGCTACCGTTTCCATAGTTACTGAGATAAAACTGTGACAGATGTTAAAAAATTTTCCTCATTTTTTTAAAACACTCTTTTAACGAAAGTAAATCTCTGAAAGTAATATTGCGATAAAATACTACTGTGACAGTTGAAAATCATGATGTCTTTTTTGTAATGTAATACATATATCTTCGATAAAATTGGGAGAATGTCTTAAAATATACTCAACTTTTATGTAAAAATGTATGTATATAATCTCTGAAACAAAATGATATTTTAAAAGCCTAAAAATTTCAGTTTGCCGATAAAACGGCTTTTAGATGTTTATATTTTCGAAACGTTTACGATATTAATACTGATTGAAAATAAAGTTGAAGCGATCTGATTATACATCCGAAAATGGGTTGAAAGAAAATAGTGTTTCAAAACAAATATTTTATTCACATGGACTATATGTATAGAAGTAAAAAAATATTTCAAATGGTTTTTTTATAATTCACGTTTAGAAGTAGATATAAAGAAAAGGATTGTGTTGATGACAAGATTAATTATTCTTAAATCTAACCACATTTATTTAAACCGAAGACTTTTAAATATTTAAATCATATAAGGATTACATTTATCTTTTAGAATTTCATAACATAGAAATTTATTTTTCAATTTAACTAAAGCTTCTTTCATGCTGAACAATTGAAAATTATTGCCCAGTTTTCTAGTGTAATTTTTTAAGTATTTCTAAACGAATTAAAATTATCTTTAGCAGTTCATATAAAGAAAATAAATGTTGATGACAAAAACGAATTATTCTTAAATGTAACCTCATTTATCGAAACGGAAGTTTTTTAAATATTTAAAACATATAAGGGTTATAGTTATCTACAATTTCATAAACGATAAATTTATTTTTCTATTTAACGAACGATTAAAACGAAAGAGCTTCTTACATGCAGAATAGTTGAATGCCCAGTTCTCCTGTAATTTTTAAGTATTTCTAAACTGAATTAAAATTACACGGTGTTTAATTTAATGTGCATGTTGATAATCATTTAAAATAAACGGATGTAAATTTGGGTCAATATAATAAAATACAAACAGACAGCTTGATAAGTAGCACAAATAAATTTCAAATGTAAACAGCTGTTTTGGAGGAGTTTCTTAATCCTCTGAGTGTTTTGAAAATGGGTAAAATTGTAATGTTGTTTTCTCTCAATTTTGTTTTAAATGCTAAAAAAATATGATTCTTTCAGCATTATAAATAAAACTTAATTACAAATATGAATGTTACCCTTGAGAGTATTAATCATTCGTCAATGTTTTGAAAATTCATTAAATCTATAGAATTATATTATCTTAAACATTGCATATATTGCTGTGAAACCTGCAGCTTAGTGAACGGAATATTACGTTCCACACGCTTAGAGGGTTAAACTCCATCTTCACTGCAAGGTTAAAAAATATTAAAACATAAAAAACAGATCTATGAGAACATGAAAGAGAGAGTAAGAAATGTAGCTTACTTTCAATGGCGAAATAGCTTTTATTTTTATAGTCATTTGCTTATTTTTTGCTTATTATTGAATAACGATTTAAATATACAATAAAATACAAAGACTCAATATAATGTAATTTTATTAGCTATGTGTGTGGCAAAATATGTTGCATTTGCATTGTATGGCATCTTTTGGTTTGGGGAAAGGGTGGAGGTGTGTGTGTGTGTGTGGGGGGGGGGTAATTATTATTTTATTCTTCATTTAAAAAGAAAAGACTTTTGTTAAATTTTCTATAACTTTTCTTAATAAAAATGTACGTTTTCAATGACGTCAGTTTCACAGTTGAAAACATTTCATGATTTAAAGAAGCTTTTTGAAGTTTTTAAGGTATAGCACCACCGATGGACAAGTTTCGGAATTAATTTCTTTTATTTGCTTAAGCAAAATTTTAAATAATGAGAAATATTTTCGTCCAACCTGCATTCTCGTACTCAAATTGAGTTTCAAATGTTTTAAAACTTCGGACTCATCTTGTAAATTTTAGTTTCATTTTCGGTAAATGTATTATGAATTTAACTTAGTCATCTTTAAACGATATTTTTCTTTTTCAACGCAGAGAAAATCAAATAAAATGACCGGTTTTACTAATTTAGTATAATAAATAGTAAATATAATAACTAGCTTTATTAAAAAGTCAAATGTTCTGGTTTCATAAACAAATATGTCTATGAAATAATAGCTGAATATTCTATTTTCACTCTTATTTAACATTCATATTCATAAGTAAAATCTACACTTCTGGGAATACATATGTCAATATCTTATATTTCTATAACATTACATCTTATGCAGTTTATTAGACTAGCTGATTCACAGTTCCATAAACTCAATTATTTTGTGTAGTAATTACTGAAGGCGTATAACCTGCTGTTACTTAGCAACAAATTTGAAACTTGTGGGATATACAGCAGCTGGAGAGATTAAAATGCGGAAAATGAAAATTCAGGTTTAAACAAGTTGTATTTATTGTAGTTTCTTAAAGAGATGTTAGCGTTCATTGGCTTGAAAAATTGATCAATTTAAAGATTTAGTTTTCCATAGAAATAACAAAGTAACAGAAGAACTGAAAAAACAAAAAAAAAACATTTTCAAAATTTTCAAAAAATACTTTAAAAAGAAGAAACACTTAGTAAGAAAGAAAATCGTCAAGTAAATATCTATTCAGATACACATATTTACGTTTTGCGCAAATATTATTGCAATAAAATTTCCATGTTTCAAACATCTATGAATTAAGTGTTTCGAATATCAAAGAATTTTAGTTGAGGGAAAGCAAATTTTAAGAAAAATTCGAATTTTCCTTGAAGTCGAATTACTTTAATCAGTTTTTAACGCTTTAAAAAATGTTCATCAATATTTATGATTTCGGTTATCCTGTCTATCTGCCGTCTGCCTGTCTACATTATAACTTTAATACTTGTCTTAATTTACTTGGATTTGCATGTAATTTCTATATGTTATTGTGGTCTACTACAGTTGCTGATGTTTCTACGGTCGATTATCGGCGCGAAGGATATAGGCCAAAGGTGTATTGCTCTTCGCGGAGGTTTTCCTACGGAAACTAAGCCGCATTTAAATTAAGTTTGAAGAACTACAAACGGTTAGAATAAAGAGCGAATAATGTGTTCCAACCCAGCATTCCTCATATACTAATTTTGAGAGTTGAACCACTCAACCTCTGATGGGGAAGGTTAACTACAAGAGATTCCATATTGAAAATGGAGTGCGTAGCATCTATAGTTCGTTTACAGGAACGTACAAAATAATTTTGTTACATTATGGTCTATAGAGGAAAAAAATAGTTTGCAGTGTATTTTAAGGATGTTGCACTGCTTCAAACATAACGAAATTTATATGCGTTACTGAGATGCAGTACGACATTCTTTCTATGGAATATGTTGCGCGTATTATTACGCTAACTTACAGGCACACACAATATATTTTGGTTACAATACTGTCTAAAAGCGTTAATTGCTGGAAATACGGTTTCACCTATGGTATGAGTTTTAAGCTTATCTAAATTTTAATCTATTACGTGGCGTGTGTATACTCTATAGATTATATACATGGCTGCACAAAGGACATTGTAATCATTACCATCTATAGTCACGAATTGCTTAAAGTGCGTTTTTAAAAAAGTTCTATGTATTTTCCACCTGAGCTATACTTTAGTACAATAAGAGACTTTCCATAATATAAATAAATTAATGTACAGGGCTGCATAAAAAAGTCTTTGGCACGTGCCATTTATGGATAGTGATTGTGAAAAGTGTGCTTTTAATTATGCTATACGGTTTACGGCTAAATTATAGCTTTGCGTACTATAATGATGTGTATAAAAATCTACAGATCATATACATGGCTGCACAAAAATATTCAAATACCTTATTGACGTATGGGCGGTAGGTGCCGAAATTGGTTTTCAACTATACACTGTTAAAAAAATTTCTGTGAAATTACAGAGAATCTACTGGTAATCTGTTATCTTAAGTCTTATGTAAAATTACAGAGATTAGAAAACAGAGATTCTGCTAAATAACAGAGAAATTATTCGGTAAATTTACAGGGTCTACTGTAATTTTTTCTGTTTAAAAAAATCTTTATTATTATTTACATTAAAAAAAAAATGATTGACAGAAAACGCCTATTCTACGCCAGATATGGATGCTGTTAGTATTGCTTGAATTAATTTTAATCACTGTAACGTAGGACTTTACAAGAACCCCTTCGACCACAGTCCTGATTCGAACCCGTGTTATCGGGGTGGCGGACAAGGATTATAACCACTATACCATTTGGGATGTTGTTGTTTTGTGCCAAGTATGTCTTTTATGATTTAGTCGGATTTAATTATTGTAAATGATTTTTTTTTTCTTCTTACTTTTTTTTTTTTAAATGAAAGAATTTTAATGTAATTTTTTTTCAGCAAATTTAATAATGTTTTCGAGAATTTTTCCAAGTTTTAACACAATATATTTTTTTTCTCATAATGAACGAATAATTTTTGGAAAAGAATATTTTTTGGAAATGATTTTTTTAGTAGAAAAAAAGAAAAATAAATTTAAAACATAAGTTATTTAAAAAAATTGACTTTTAATATTTTCATATATTTAAATTTAGAAGATTAAACTTCATTATTATTGTTATTCTTTTTGTAATAATTATGTATTTAGAAGGTTGATATATTTTTATAACGCATATATCATTAAAATTCTGCGATTCCTAATAATAATATATTATATATTTTTATAAATATTAACACAAATTATAAAATAGACTAAAATAATATTTGAAAATTATTTTACCTAAATTGTAAATCCAGATTGAAATAAAAATTTATTCATTAAATAACCCCACTCTCTTTCCATCTTTTGATCAAAGCGATATTCGATAAAAATTCCCGCTAACTCCGCAGAGATGAATTTCCCCTTTCTGAAATATTCTATTTTTTAATAAAACAATTTTTAAACCAAATTGTTTTCTTTAATATTTTTAATAAAATTGTAAAAGAATTTTAAAAGTGTGTATTTTGAATTTCAGGTTATAACAAATATAAAAATATCTTTAAATAAAGACACGGAAATCCCTACAGAGGATCTAATATAAGAAAAGGGAAATGCCTGTAAAATGATGACCGAAAAACTCTATCAAATGCATTTAACGGAGAACTAGTGTAAATTTACAGAGAGTCTCGTTTTTTTTCTGTGTTTTTACAGAAATTTTTAACATTGTATGTTATGTATTTCCTTCTTTCACCTTATCAAAAGATGATTCATTAAAGGATTCTAGAATTTCTCAAAAATGTTTCATAATCTATGCATTACGCATGATTTTTCTTTCTTGCTTCCCATATTACTCTGAGATATCAAAATTATAGCACTTAGAAGGGCAAAATTAATTTTAAGGAAAAAGAAAAATAGTATAAACAATTGTTTATTAGGAGCAAAAAAAAAGTTACTTTAACACTTTTAATACATACTTATTACTTTGTTACTATTTATCATTATTATTTATTATAAGTTATGAAACACATTTACAACTCCGCGATGTAGTGTTCATGGGAAGTTTCTGTTTAAAATGGTGGAATGCAACCCACTACAAACACCCATGCCTGTGTGGGTATTCGAATCCGGCACCTTTTGTGTAGTAGTTATCGCTCTAACCACTATATCTCCCTTCAGAGATTTATCTGTTTTCTAAATTTAGCAATACCAAACTTAGATATGTCACATATGTTTTAGATTACATGCGTTCAAGGCAGTGTTTGATTTACTTTTAAGTAATCCAATGTGTAGGAGTTTTTCATGTAAAATATTGCAGAGTGAGCAGGTATAAAAGGATAATTAACCTCAGCGTAGCGCTCAATTTTGACACTTTCCACTACTGAATTACAAGACATTTTTTTCTGTATCTAAGCATATAGCACTGAGTCATAACCAGTACCTTGTGATAACCAGAGAACTTTTAAGACATTTATTTAACCTACAATTATATAAAAAAAAATCTTTACATACAATTGAGACGATGCTGATATTAGTGCGAAACTCTACAAACACGTTTCGAGAAACAGCAGATAAAAAAAATATATATATATAACATTCTCGTCAATTTGACGTTTGAATTCTAAAGAAAATTTACCTGTAGTATTGCAGGTGAACTGGATTCTTGTAAAAGATTGGACCAGTTAAAACAGTATTGCATATTACGTTTAAGAAGAAAATAGACCTTTGTTGAGCTCGCCTCTAATATCGATAATTTAGAGACTATTTTGTACTTTAAAATTTTGAACGAGAACTTTTATAAAACAATAAAAGTTTTTTTTCCATTTTGTTTTTGAAATTTGAATATATTTACTAATATATTCAAATGTAGATATTATTATTAACTGATGTTGTAGATTTTATTCAATCTACAACATCGCTTTTTAGATAAAAAAAAGACGAAAGAAATGGATTAAGCAGAACCCACTTTAAAAACAAGAGCTAAGTATTTTCATTACTTTTACGTATCAAAAATATTTTTTTTTCTGGCATCATACTATTAGCATTCTTCCATCATACTATTAAGTTTGTATTTTCATTTTATTGTGAAATTTGCATATATTTATTTTTTTAATCTGGAACATTGCTTTTTCCCGAATAAAAAGACAAAAGAAATTTATCTGGAAATGGATTAAACAGAATCCACTTTAAAAACCAGCTTTAAGTATTTTTGTTAATTTTACGTATAAAAAATGTTTTTTTTTTTTGGCCTTATAATATTAAGTTTGTATTATATTTTGTTTTTGAAATTAGTATATATTTATTTTTCTTTTAATTTATAACATCGCTTTTTCCAGAGAAAAATGACCAAGGGAATTTATCTGGATGTGAATTAAACAAAACCCACTTTATAAGCAAAGACTATACGTATTTTTATTAATTTTACGTATCAAAAATGTATTTATTTTTTCTTCTATCATAATATTAAGTTGATATTTTCATTTTGTTTTTGAAATTTCATATATTTTATTTTTAATCTGAAAAATTGCTTTTTCAGGTAAGAAAAATGGCCAAAGAAATGTATACTGAAATGGTTTAAAGAGAACCCATTTTAAAAACAAGGGTTAAGCATTTTTATTAAGTTTACGTATTGAAAAAATGCTTAATTTTGTAGCATTATACTGTTAGCAAATTACAACCATTGCTAGTTTTAGAAACCTAATATAATACTAAACTTAAAATAGATAATAATAAAACCTAAAATAGACAAAATAAAATTAAATAAAAAGTAATTCCTTTTAAAAATGCTAACTGGCGGACGATTAATCTTTTTCAGTGATATCGAAAAGATACTACTTTATAGCTTCTTTCATGTTAATTTCATCCCACACACAAAAAAAAAATACATTATTCTTTGTATAAAGATGAAAGTTAATATAATAAAAGAAATCTTTGGTGGTTTTTGTGAGGATTTTTCCTGCATAAATGCATAAAATGGTAATGATTAATTAACATGCGTGATATTTATTAATAAATTTATGATAATGAATTCGAAATCTATCTTATAACAAAATATCTTTAGAAATTTATTAGAATAAAATAACACTAGAGATTGATTTTTTTTCTTGAGATTCAATATTTCAGTATATAGATAATTACTTTTAATTCATTGAATGCATATCCATTTATTGCGAAAAAGGAAAAAATTCAGGACATGTCGTTATACTTTAATAATGCTGTTATTTAACACTTTCCAAGCATGTTGAAAAGGGTTTGACTTCGGTTTGTCTGGTCGTCTGCCGTCTTCCCGTGCTCTAACTCCCGTAAATATGCTTGGATTGCCCTGAAATATCTGTATGTTATTGTCGTCTGCTACAGCATGCTCCCTATTTTAAACGAAGGGTGTAGAACTAATAGTGTTTTTTACAGGGACAGTCAAAAGTATTCCGTTATATAACAGTCAAGGGGAAATAAATTTTTTCAAGTGCATTTTGATGATACTACGCCATTTGAAACATGATGGAGTTGATATATAATTGTGAATCGTTTTAAAACATACTTTTTGTAGAATATGGTGTACAAAACATTTATTATTTATTTACAGGGTCAAACAAAACAATTCTTTTATACATTGTTCGACGGGGAAAAATCGTTTGCAGTGTAATTTAAAGATGTTTGACAATTTCAAGCAAAATGGAAATTATATGCATTACTGAGGTGCACTATAAATTGCTCCCCTAAAGGTATGGTGTGCATACCGTTTATCGTGCATTTACAGGGACACACAAAATAATTCGGTTACAATATACTTGCGATAATTACAGTCTATTTGTGATAAGTGCGTTTTCGAGTTTGGTTTGCGTTTTTAAGTTTAACTAAATTTTTTCATATTACGTGGAGTGTATAAATTCGGTTGATCATATACAGGGCAACACAAGGGAATTCATAAATATTACAAACTATGGGAGTGAATTGCTTAAGGGTTATTTTTAATTGTATTACGCATTTTCTTGCTGAACTATATTTAGTAGACTAATATAAGTTTGTGGAAATATAAATAAATTCATATACAGAGAACTACACAAAGAACAAAATGCATTGTCGTTTATGATTGGTAATTGCTGGATGTGAGTTTTAAGTTGCCTTATGCGTTTTTTACCTGAATTAAACTTTAGCTTAATATGTGATGTGAACAAAAGTTTTTAGATAATATACAGGGCTGTACAAAAGATTTCGAGTATATTTCCATCAATTGGCGAAAATTGCTAAATGTGAATTTTCAAACCGAACTAAAGTTTTTATCCAAATCTACGGGCCTGAACAAAATAATTCGACTACATTTTTTGCAATGGAAGGTAATTTCGAAAACTGTATTTTTCAATGTGGTATATGTTTTCTAAACTGTTTACTTACATATCTTCTTTTACCTTATTTAAGGGTGAATTTTCGTTAGTTTTCTGGATGTGTCGGAAAGTGTTTCATAATCTATGCTGGACGCATGATTTTTCGTTCTTGTTTTTCATTTAGTATTATTTTCTAGTTAATTTGATTTTTATGGATGTGAAGTACAATTTTTCTAAATTTTGATTCTTCTTTTAAATTAAAAAAATCTAATTACCAATTCCTTCGTAATTTCCCTTTGCTGGTGTATCGTGAAATTATTTTTATAAATTCAAAGTATATCAGTTCATTTGTAGTTTAAATTGAATGAAATAGGTAACAGAGTAAACAGATATTTAATGCTTTGTTGTAAGAAACAATAAAATATATCTTGTTTTAAATTTAAAATACTTATATATATGCCTATATAATGCCTTTTGAATATAAAATGCCTATAGCCTTTAATATATACTTTTATATAAAATGCATTTTTTAGGGTTTCGTTCATCTCACGAAACCCTATTACCCCCGCTCCGTTGTCTGTCCGTCACAGAGCCATTCTCTAAAAGTATGTAACTTACAGAGTTGAAACTTAGTGTATAAATCTGAATAGCAGCTGTGAAGAGCTCAAAATATTAAAATTTGAAAAATTCGTATTATTTTAATAAATAGAGATAAAAAACCAAAATTCTAACAGCCTTTTCCTATTAAATTTAAACATTTTTCGTTATAGCAGATGCCAAAGATTTAAAATGCACAATGAAATTCTTTCTACAATAATTAATTTTCTATCAGACGATTTTCACGTGAAAAATGAAAATGAAATAAAAAGTTTCACCAATTGAAAAAAAGATAAATATGAAATAAAATTGATTGACGTCATAGTCGTAATAAAACGGAAAATGTCTAAGACTTCTCAATAATACAAGGAGTATGAGTATGTGTAAGTGGAGAAAGCAGATTAATATCACATCATTAGAGAATTAAAAAGAAAATCTGACGTCATATAGGAATTTTAACTAATTTTTCAAATGTTTGAGAATAATACAAAGCGAGTATCAATATAAATAATAGAGAATAGTAAATATATGAGTTTGAGAAACATATTGAATCGTGATAAAAATCTGATTATGGAAATATTCGCATATATTTTAACATTTTGAAGGTGTACAATTTGTTTAATTTGAAATTATTTTTTTAAATTTTGCATTTAGTCCGTATGACGGATATTATTATGAAAGAATATAATAGCGGGCTTGGACCGCTATCCGGCTGGTTTAGATATTCGAAAAAAGGAAAAAATAGACCGGTAAATTTTTACTTTATAAAAAACATGACTTTTTTTTGTTGTTGTTGTTAAATGAAATTTGTTTGAATTTATTAAAGAAAGGATAAAGTGTTTTGAAAGGAATATTAAACGAAACCCTTTGAGCGATCTTCGATCACACTTACCCACTTGTTTAATAATATAGACATATAATGCTTGTGCATTTTTCAAGGGACATCAAAACTTTGAATTTTCATAACAACTACTTAAAAAGTTAGCAATTAGGTTACTTCTTATGTCTATATTATACATTTTATAGAAGGATAATATTTCGTAAGAGAGATTAACTTACTTATAATAAAAACTTTTAATAACTGAAAAAATATATTACTTAAAGCAAAAATAAATTATGAAATAAAGTGCTCATAATTGGAATATCAACAAAATTAAATAAACAAGTTAAAGAGTTGCAAGGCATACTTTGTGAATTGAATTTTTTCCCCTGATAATTCATATATGTTACTTTATACTAAGTAAACAAAAATAATATTTACTTACCTTTTTTTTCTTCAATTTAAGTCTCTTTTTTTATTTCAAATAAATATATGTTGTCAGAAGGAAATATGCATTTTTAAGGAGTAGTTAAAAATGAATAAAACATAAAATGTGTGTAGAATTTATGTAGTAATATAAAATAAAATATTATATTTAAGAAGTAAAATAATTTTGTACCAAGTCTTTCCTAAAATCATAAGTATCAATTAATGAATTGATATTATACAGGGTGTCCAATGGGTAATTCCTAAACCGTTAGTCATAGGCATATAGCTCCAGATGCAAGAAAG
This sequence comes from Maratus michaelseni, assembly GCA_963931845.1. Taxonomy (NCBI): domain Eukaryota; kingdom Metazoa; phylum Arthropoda; class Arachnida; order Araneae; family Salticidae; genus Maratus; species Maratus michaelseni. The sequence continues at coordinate 90,880,547 of OZ007586.1, read as the reverse complement.
TTTTAAATGAGATAAAGAAGTATTTTAAAAGCGATTTAGGTCAATGAAAACATTTCTTAAAAAGTTGTGAAAAAAAAATTATATGGTCCCCCATTCCTATAAGTGATATTTAGTAAAAATTTCCTATTACACTAACAAGTAAAACAGAAAAAGTTCCATTCTTCTACGATTAAAACTGACCGAGTAAACAGACCGCTTATTAAAGTTGAAGCATCTTTTTTGCTACAAAATAGGGGTCATTCTCAAATTTACTAGAAATATAAATAATCGTCATATATTAAAAAAAGTTGAGAGTAAAATTAATATTACAATATAAATTTGAAATATATTTTCATTCCGAGATATTATAGCACACTATACTACTTGTTCTAAAAGTATAAGTGAAAAAATAACAGAAATTTTCTCAAATGAAATGATCAAAAGCAACAGTCTCAATTCTTTACAAATAAAACATATCTTAAAATACAATTAATTTAACCAATCGGAAACTTAATTAATAAAAATCAACACTATCGCAATACTTATAAGATGTGACTACTTTCAGTTATAGTGCTGATACACGCAAAATAAATTCTACTAATACTTTAAGCACTTTGTGTACGATCCCTCGAAGTACGGCCTAAATCATCTGTGTTCAAACGCAGAAAATTGGACTTATATCATGACTTATATCATGCAATTCAAAGTTTCATAACTCGGTCAATTTTAATATTAGATGAATGGGACTTATTTTGTCTTACTTGTTAGTGTAATAAGAAATTTTTACTAAATATCATTTATAGGATAGAGTGACCGTATAAAAAATTAAATTTCGTAATTTTTAAGAAATGTTTTTATTGACTCAAATTGCTTTTAAATTACTTCTTTACCTTATTTAAAAACCTTTTTTTGCAATTGGATGTATATTGTCTATGTCTAACGGACGAAAAAGGCATGCAGCCATGCTTTCGTATCCCTTCTGAACTCTTGAGTCAGGTGATGCACTTTTCGTGACACAGGGCGGCAGATGCTGGAATGCAGCAGCACAAAAAAGTATCACGTGATTCAAGGGATACAAAGCGACATTAACGCGTGTCATAGTGCGGCAGCCTTGAAGCATTGCGGATTTTAACAAAGAACTCTCAAATCACAATTTTTGAGAATCAGCAATATAAATATACACATCTGTTACAATTGCCAGTCTGTCAGTTTGTTTTTTTAAAGAAAATTTTAGTATTAGAGGCGAACTGTATCTTGTAAGAGATTGCACAAGTTACTACAGTCATCCATATTATGTTTGAAAAGAAAAAAAAAGCGACCTTAATCGATTTCGTCCATAATATCCGCAACACACCATGTCGCTTACCCACAATAAAAATGACACAACTCCAAAAATTTCATTTTCGTATTATTGCGTAATAGGTCTGACATAGGCGGGTATTGCTACAGGAAAGGTGGCATAAGTGTAGTTAGACAGAAGACTGCTAGATTATACTATATGTCAGTTTGCCTCCACATAGAAGGGATAAATAGCTTGGGGGGGATAAATTTACTCAATCCTCTCTATATCTTCTACCTACGTCTTGATTCTTGGCGGTTTTTCGCTTTTATGTATGCTTGAAATAGTTAAACAGACGCCTAGTCTTTAGATGAGCGTCTTATTATTAGATGAGCCATTGGAGAGAAAACAGACAAACTGTAGTGATAAACTACTACAGTTAGTCATCTCATATTAAGACAATCATCTGAAGACTGGGTATAAAGTTGATGTCGAACTGACTATTTTCATCAGCTTTCGATGCAAACTCTTTACTTATTCAATACGAAGCTTTTACCAACAGCAAGAATTGCATTCAACTACACTGTTAAAAAAATTGCTGTAAAATTACGGGCAGAGGCCGGCAGCTGAGATTTCAGTCATACCCCGTAAAAAAAAATCCATGCCCATCATTTTGTGCAGCCCGTAATTTTACGGGTAAATGTAATACAGCATTATAATGTACAGCATATAGTGCACATTAAAACACAATAACACTTTACTTACTGTTCCGTAGCACGTAGCACGTTAGATAATCATCACAGAATCGCTGTTTTGGCGGGTTAAATTTTTCGAAACACGAGTAAAATGAAGGAATGAAGGGTTACACCCTAGCGGAGGACAATGATGGGGTCGTACCGTATTTTTGCTCACATATGGGCTAGTACTGTAAGAATATGTGGATTGCTCTTAATTTTCTAAGTATCTAAGGTACAAGGCCGCTTATTTAGTGGATCAGATCGTTTTTCCTCAAATAAGGCTGCTGCCCGTGAAAATTGAATGGCAAACGCTCATAAATTTACAGTTTTTTCTGAGAGTGTAGGATAACAGTTTGGTTTAACTAATGCCTTAAAATTGCAACAACTCTTGTATTTTAACGTTGCATTTAAACGTGTCTGTTCAGGATCTTTTGAAATTTTCTGAGTACTGTACGTTTTTTAAAAAATTTAGTGAATTCAAACTGTAGACAGCTGTGTAAAATGTCGTTTATCGCATGCAGCTATTAGAATATCAGCATGGTGATTATATTGAGCCGAATTTGTTATTAACAATAATTGTTGCGAATTATTGTGAAGAAATTTTGTATTTGAAGTTTCTTTTTGAAACTGCGCATTCATTTATAAAAAAAAAGTTACCACAATTTTCCCTAGCAGTACCACAATTTTCCCTAGGGGCGTTTTTCGGTACTATTATTTTATTTATTTTAAATCGACAGCGCATGCCTCACATTGCACGTATACAAAATGCTTTTACATTTCGCCCAATAGATTATCCTTTAGATGACTCAGAATACCCGAGGTTTATGTTATAACCACCCTTTAAATCAGAAATGTACATCATAATAAATATTTTAAATTTGCTTTTTTACAGTTTTATGTTTTAATTTGTTACATATAAAGGAATCTATTCTTCTGGTGACTCATCGCTGACTCAGTTTGAATCAGAGGATCTTCATGTGAATCAATAACTTTAGCACTAAGTGTTTTTTTTATAATTATTCAATTATTTATTATGCAGCAATGCCACACACTTCAAAATTTCAAATTGAATTCTTTATATTCTAGAGCAGCAGTTCGCATACGATGGGTTGGGACCCACTGGTGGGTCGTAGATTAAGTTTTAGTGGGTCGCAGAGCTATCGTTCACATCATCAAAGATGCATATATAATATTTCATCTGCTGTAATAATATAATGTAACTTTAAAGTAGAATATTGTGAAAATAGATAGATAATTTCTTGAAAATACAGTGTTTTATTAAACTTGGGGCTAATTATTAAAAAAAAGTTACATTTAGACACAGACTCTGTCATTGATGCAAAAAATGCCATATATTGCATTGAATTTTAAACTGTATTCTTTCTAATACATTCATTAATGGATGTTTGTTTTATTAAGTAATAAAATGTTTTGTTTTATTAAGTAATAAAATGTTTTGAAAATGACACATTACATACTTTCACATAGTATATTACCTATTACTGCTGTCGTGTGCTATGTTTGTACCAATTTAATAATTTCCTTACGATAGATTAAACAATAGGTTCTATATAGATACATACGAGACGGATCATGAAAATATTTAAATTTTTAAAATGGACATCATAACAATAAAGACTGGGAATCACTACTCTAAAAAATAACATATAAATGTAAATATACATGCGATTTTTTCTATTAAAAAAAGTTACACGGAATCCTTAAAAACTGCTATGAGAAATACATTTTTCTGCTCAACAGAGCTTAAATTCGCAGTAATGGATTGTTGATACAGTTAAAATAGAATTAAATGCCTCTAATTATAATATATACATATTAATGTTTCTAATTGTTTTTTAAATTCGCGTTTTTCGGTTTCTACTGCCAGAGGAATATAAAAATTAATAAAATTCCAAGTATCATAATTCGGTAAGTTTTAGACAAACAAAAACGGAATGTTTACTCTTATACTTGTTAGAACATTGATGCAACTTAAAAAAAAATTATAGGACCCAGGGACTATATAAAACTGGCAATTTTGTAACTTTTAAAAAAAGTAACTATTTTTATAATAATGCGACTTTCATATGATGAAGAACAACATTTGAAGTAGTTTTGAAATTAGAATTATACTTCTGAAACTAATGCTTTATTAATTCGTTTTTGGCAGACGATAAGAAGGGATATTCACAAATAAATATATAACATTACTGCATATATTTAAAAATTCTTTACTTGGAACATATGAAACCATCTAGAATATTTGTAGTCTAAAAAACAGCATGCATTTTCTGAAATATTTAACATAATCCCATAAGGAAATATCGTGTATGAAAACATATTCTTTAAGACCGCGGCATAGAAGTTCATATTTCTGCTACATTAAACAAAACTTCCAAAACATACTGTAAGGCGATATATTTGTCATGAAAAAGAACATAAAAAGGTAGAAAATAACATGCGTAATAAAATAAAGAACTTGGACTAACATTCAACAAAATATTTCAAATATGTTGGTTACAAAATTTTGAGACTATAAGTAGAATACAGTAAATCGGAAGTTTACTTAATCTTTTTAAAAGTTTGCAAAACAAGTAAGATAATTTGTTTTAGCCTAAGCTTCTCACGAGCTGATGAACTGTAAATCAAACGTCCACAGAATTCCAGTATAAATGTTCGAAGCAAGCTTTTAAAATAAATAATGTTTTATAATATCTAAGACATATACATTAGATTATTAATGTAAAATTAATAATCTTAGGGTAATAAGATATTATTATTATTACTAGTAGTAGTAGTAAATTTTTTTTAATAAGATTATTATAATTATTATAATTTTAATAAGATTAATAAGATAATTAAGATTATTGTTATTATTATTTTTGTTAAACACATTTAAATTGTTGAAAGTATATGAAGAAAAGCTCTCCTTTAAAAATAACAAAAGAAAATGGTTTCAATTGAGCTTGTTTTGAGTTGTACATATCTAAATTTCTACCCCATAATGTATTTTGACACATTTGTATGTTTAACGTCATGTAGAAAATCGCACTTTCTATAGCTTATTCATTTTACTTAGTATTTTCTAATTATTATTGTCTTCTTTACATTACACAAATAAAAATATATATCATGAGCGTTTCATTTAAACCTTTGAGGGGCTGTGGTATATATTATATACCACCTAATTTTAATCCGATACAAAACAGAAACTTTTAATAAAATTTTACTTTTTTAACTTTGACGGGAAAAAGGTAAAAAATTGCTTTTCCTAATTTTGAACTAAATTCTTTCGTAAATACCGGTGTGAATTTGACGTTACAGGAACACAATTGCTTGCCCCTGAAAGGGTTAACGATTTTTTTAAAGGTTGCTGTAAAAATATTTACAGTAGACGTTTTTGGCAATATCTAGTGAAGCAATATTAAATTTATACGCGTGTGATACATCTTTCTCAGCTAGAAAGAGAGCTATCACATGTCAGTGGGATCAAATGTTGTCATTACGCCCGGTAGAGAACTGATGATCTAAGAAAATTTTTAACATTCATTTTATTTTGTGAAGCTCATATTTGTCTATAGATTAGGCATTTTTCAGATTTGATTGTCTTAACTTCTGGATTGTCGAATCTTAAGGGTGTATTCAAATCCAAACTGCTTATTTTGAGACACATTTTTAAATTCATTTTTGCTCTAAAATGCATTTAATTGGCAGGTTCTTTTATTCAGAAACGTTACAATGTCCGTATTGCCTTGATTTTTTGATAAAGGCAGAATATATTTTTAAAAATGCTGTCAAAGTGGACATTTTGAACCGAATTTCCCGAAGCGATAGCCCTGGAAACAAAAAAAAATATCGTACTGTGAAAATAATTGTTTGTAAATCAATGTCTAATTAATTGAACAAAAAATAAAAACATGTGGCCCTTTTAAATCTCTTCATAAATCACGTCGCCAAGTTTCATGTTTTTACTTTTAAAATTGAGTCTGAAAATGTGTCTCAAAATTTTGAGTTGTTGAGCGTGGAAAAATATTTTTTTTTTAATACAGCCTTAGAGTAACTGTGTGTTCCGGAATACCAATACGTTTTACAATGTCGACTTTAACCTTGCTTCTTATTCTCTCAATTTTCCATGACTTATATTTTGTTATTTGCTAGTGTAGTTTTAAAAAATTGAACTAAAAAATTGCGTAGATTGATATTTTGAAATATTTTTATTTATTTTATTTCTACATTGGTTAAGATATGTATTTTTTAAAAAGAGTTTATTCTAATCAATTAAAATTTCAGAAAACGTTGTACTTGTGAAAAAAAAACGTATGATACACTCATGATATCTGATAGAATAAAAAAAAAATTAAAAATTGGACAGACAGAATTTTAGATACATTTTTACAAGAAAAATTAAAAGAAATGTATTAATATTTTGCGTTGTATTTTTTCAAATTTCTAAAAGCCAATTTTTCAACATTGGGTTCATCGTTGATAATTTGAATGAGAAAAAAAACAGGAAAATTGCCATGACTGTCTCGTAATAGCATATATACATGTTTTTTTTTACATAGTTTATATGTCCACACATACTTTTTATAAGGACCATTCAATTTAAAAAATGAAAGATAATATACAATATTTAAATACTATAAATACCACATTTGTGGCGAATACGGGTCACAGATTTAATGTAAATATTGTTTATTTCATTGACCATGTTTAAGAGTTTATAGAATTATAAAGTTTCAAATGTCTATTAATTTGTTATTTAGACCTCACATTCTTGATTTTTTTACATGGATGACAAAACATGTTTTGAGCTTAAAAATTTTTAAATGAAGTAGTAGGAAAAATAATGTTGAATTCTTAAAAAATTATATATTCATTACAAATGAGACAAAAAAGAACTGCAAATGAGGTTTATAAACACAAATAATACAGAGTCATTCATAATTCCCTCCGGGGTTTCGAAACGTTATAGTAAAAAAACGAAGACGAATATGAAAAAAAGAAACATATGAAATTATTCCGAAACTATTCAAGTTTTACTTACATACATTACAGGTGTTCTATGTGTGAACCCTTGGTCACACGGCATACATCCATGCGATAGTCCAGTTCCTGCCATACTCCGTTTCTTTAAATTTCCGGTACCACACATGAATTGTTTTGTCAGTTGGTCCCTGTTTTCGATATTTATTACGAAAGGCCCGTTGAACTGACACCACTGATTCAGATTTAAAGAAACGGAGTATGGCAGGAACTGGACTATCGCATGGATGTATGCCGTGTGACCAAGGGTTCACACATAGAACACCTGTAATGTATGTAAGTAAAACTTGAATAGTTTCGGAATAATTTCATATGTTTCTTTTTTTCATATTCGTCTTCGTTTTTTTACTATAACGTTTCGAAACCCCGGAGGGAATTATGAATGACCCTGTATATTAGGTTGGCAGGAAAGTTTATGCCGGTTGGAAAAATCAATTCGTACCGGAAAATTCTGCCCGTTAACTATTAGACATTAGATATTGGAATGAATATCTACTAATTAAATGATAGTATTTTCCAGTATGAATTGATTTTCCATACCAGCACGAACTTTCTAGACAACCCAATATTTTTATAGTTATAAAATATTTTTTTTACTGTAAAATGAATACCTTAACACAGAGCAGAATATAACAATAAACAGTTTTGGTAACATTCTTGTCATTGCCTGATTACCGCAGTCAACCAATAAATTTGAAAATAAATTTTCGCGTTATTTAAACGTCGTGTTGATGCAGAATTTCTGTTATAAATAAGACAAAAATTTCTATTTGTTTTAACTGGTTGATGATTGCCTCCGGTGGTAGTCAGGCTCAGAATCTTGTTTAGATCAAAAAGCTTAAATACTATACAAAATCTTCTCTCGCGCAGAGCAGAAAATACTCGTCAAAGAAAGATCTTACAGATGAATATTTAAAATAACAAGTTGGAAATTGTACGTCAAACGTGACAAATGAGGTGCGTTCGTACTGTTATTATTTCAGTGAAATGAATTATATCGTCTGTTATTATGATATGGTTAATTTCCGTTATAAAATAAGTACATTTTAAGTTGGCAACATTTTATCTTTTGATGACATTTACTGAAAATTCCAATTGGAAAATTAAGCCTAGCTTTGAAAATTTCGGAACTAGAAATCCATATTTAGACTCTTTTTTCCATTTAATATCTGTTTCTCCGGAAACATCTATCCAAAAAAACTGTCGGTAGATTATATGATTGCTATAATTAAACAATTTTAGTATAAAAATTTGGTTTTTAAGTCCAGTAATACGGAAATAATGACTCCAACTTAAATAGGATGTAATCAAAATGGAAACCTAGAATCATTACCTATCATGGGATATATTTGAATTACGTACTTACTTATGATAGTATTTAATAGAATGAAGAATGTGATTATAACTTGGTCATAGAGGTTATAAAAAAGTCATATTTTACTATAACGTCTTACATGTCAGATAACTTGGCGACACATCTCGGTCGCTTGACGATTAATGCTCCAAAGCTGCTATGGAAAGGAAGTACCTATTTTTAAATTCAAATTACTCAATAAATATTTTTTTTTATTAATATCTTTTTAAATTTTGAGTCGATTTTCATAAAATTTGAAATGACTCGAGAAAATTATGCACTGATTATATACAGGGTGATTTTTTTAAAGTTGTGAAAGTAAAACCCTATAATAAAAGAACCACTGATCCAAACGACCTAAAATTTCACCAGTATGCTCCAAAAGCAATGGTAATTTTTTAGGCGTAGTTAAAAAAAAAAAAAAAAAAACTTAAAATCGCACCGACAGATGGCGCAGTACATGCAGAAAAGTCGGGAGACGAACTTGTGCCCGGCACACGCACATTGGCGAATAAAACGTGAAGTACGTACACCTCGTGTTCATTATTCTACATTATTCTACGGAAATCCTCGCCAATCCTCGCCGGAATGACTGCGCCATTGACGGACCGTGCGTTGTTAGTGAAACTGTATTATCAGAATAATGACAGCGCAGCAACTGCTCTTAAGAGATTTAGGACACTTAAGAATTTAAGAAAAGGTCCACTGACGACAGAGGGCCTACGGAAGATGGTTTCTCAAAGTACCGTCCCTTGTTTCCCTCCCATATACGATATTCTTTGTTTCTGCTGCCTTACAGTGCCATCTGTCGGTGCGATTAAAAAAATTTTTTAACCATGCCAAAAATATTTCCATTGCTTTGGGAGCATACTGGTGAAATTTCAGGTCATTAGGATCAGTGGTTCTTTTGTTATAATGTTTTACTTTCGCAACTTAAAAAAAAAAATCTCTCTGTATATACTAGTAAATCTGCAAATCAGGAATCTAAGATATGTTAGGGGCTAGTAATTTCAGATCCACATATGCGAACCTGAAATTACACTTATGTACAAGATTTTCGAAACAGATAAATCAATGAATAATTATAGAAAAAAAATAATGATGAAACAGGAAATGTAATAGAAATGCTCCTACACGTTTTCTTGTCATATATTTCTAAAGCTCTCTAATGTGTCACTTAGACACATTATAGAAATGAACTGCGATCTTAAAGTAACAAAGATTTATCCATACAGGAAAAATAAATGAGTCTTTCAGCCCGCACTAAAGAGCAACGCTTTGATAAATCAGGCATATCCATCATGTTTGAAATAACGCACCTATCACAGTGCAGATAAAGCCATTGGCGTCTGTTGTTGTGTATGGTTAACCGTGTTAAATTCTGCGAATTCAGTAAGAATAGTTAGTCAGTATCACTTCTTTGAGTTATGCAACTGTATTTAATTTAATTTTGTATAATTTTATATACCAAAAATATTGATCACTTTGTAAACTTTCTTTCCCAAGGTTGCCTAAAAAATTGTGGTGTATGATGGAAATAAAACTGGTCTCATTTCGAGGTTCACACCCAGAAAAAGGAATTACAAAAGGAATTAAAACTACAAAACATGTTTTGTTGACTACATTTTGGTTGTTTTAACAAAATTCAAGTAAAATTGAACCATTTTACTTGAATTAACAAAACTTTTTTTTTTTGGAATTGCAAAAAGAAAAAAAAATTTGTTGATTCAAACAAAATTTCCATTCACCTATATTTAAACAACAAGTTTTGTTGGGTCAACCAAATTTTTGTTGATTCAACAAAACTTTTTTCTGGGTGCAACGTCGACTAAAGGAAAAACAAATAATTATTGCTGTATCTGTTCTGAAATATTTTTTTTTATTTGTAGACTAGAATTATTTTCTCGGTAAAATATGAGTTTAAGAACAGTGTTTTATCTGTGATCTATGCTAAGCTTATAACGCGTAATATTTATACTCCGGAAAAAACAAAGAATGTGTTTTTATTGTATTATTCTAATTTCGAATCTGATGAAGTTATAAATAAAAAGATGCTTATTATTTGTTTTTTTAGCCATATATCTTAGGCAAAAGCATTATGATTAAATTACATAAATTGAGCAAATTATAAAAAATAAGCCGATCTATACATACTCTCGATGAGATATTATATGCATGCTATATTGAACTATTTCATGCACAGGCTTATATTCCCGCTGATGGTATTCACTCTATAAATCTGAGGTTTTACAACAATTTAGAGTATATTGAATGTATAAATTAGTTAACACTCTACCTCTCGCGAATTTAATACACGATGCAGATAACGCTAGTATATTCATACATCTATAAATCCACAATTCACCCCATATATATACACGAATTGAATTGGCTTGACCAACAATACATACTGACAATATCATGGCCCGAATACAAGCTATGAAATTCTACTATTTCAAAAAACAATATAAACTTTGAAATGAAATATAATTACAATCATAATCAGGGTTCGTACGCGTTTACCACAATTTTTAATAGAAATTTTCTATTTAATATTTAAATAACAGAAATTGTAGACGCCTCGTTTAATTGAAGGATTTGTTATACTTTTCTGCATTTAAATAAAGCGAAATATTGTATTAAAAAATTGTGGTAATAGCGCACGAACCCTGATAATATCATCTTTCTTCTTTTTAAATTTGTTTAATTAAGGTGTTTCATTCTGTATATATTTAGTTTTATTTTAAGGATTAATTCACTCAATTTCAACCATAACTCAAGTTATATAATCACATAACATTTGCCTGCTTCTCTGACAAATTTTCTATTTCCCTGTTCATTCTCGTTGAAACATTCAGTACATGTTCCGATTATTATAAAATATAAATTACTTCGGTGTATTATAGCAAATATTTTACCAAAATTCGTCACTTGAATAGAAAAGTACAAAATTATTTATGGAAATGTATTATTAAATATAGTATTTTTAACGGTGATAGACGTTTCAAAAGTCAATGTAATTTTCTTTTCTAAATAAACTCAAAATTTAGGTATTGATCACATGTATATTCAACGTAATTTGAAAATTGAAAAATTACATTAATAAAAAAGTTAAAATAGAATTTGTGTTTTGACGCTCCCCGTTATATAAATGTAAATAAAATTACAAATGTGGTTTACATGAATGATGTTAGGTAAAATTTATGAAATCAAATAAAAAAATATACATTTAACTTAAAACAATAATAATAAAAATTTATAACAATGATAGGGAACTGTGAATTACATCTTTTTGGTATTCTGTGTACCCTCTATTAGTAACTTTAGAATTTCAATTTTTGGTGCGAAAATATTATTGGCCGTGTGAAAGAGAAATAGTTCACGTGATTTATTTAGGTGACGTTCGATTGGATAGATATAAATAAATTTATCTTAAGTTGCTAGATGACAATGTGAATCGCAGAGTTCTCCAAAAGATGTGGGAGCAGTTTTAATCACAAAATTCGGTATTAAGTAGAACTTTCATTGTCTACACGGGTCAGAAACTAGTGTAGATCGTTTTCGAGCCATTTCAGCGTAAGGAAAGGGAACGCTACTGTTCCTTAGCTTGTGTCTGATCATTTTGCAGCAAGATGGATGTCCTCCTACGATGCGAAGACATTTTTACAATCGGGATTTGAATTCCAGATGAAGACTTGTTTGTATCGGAACCACCTACACAATGAACCAGAATCCTAAAAACATCCAATGGATACCATACTTAAGTTAACCAATATCTTCTGGATGGCTGTATTTGTCCTGTAGAATGTTTCTGGATGTTAAAATGTCTAATCTATAGACGTCCTGCAGATGGCTTTTTATGACATTCTTTGACAATTATAGGATGAAAGAACACGGAACGAAAACAAATAAGAACTTAAGTGCGCATTTACGTGCGACAAGCACAAACTTTTCTTTGGAAAATATAATTGGATAATTTAATCGTAATATCTTAAGGAATGGCACATATAGGATTTACATGATCACTGTTGAATATAAAAAGTGCATGAGCTTTAAATCCACAGAAAGCTGCCCGTTTACTTTGCGAAAGGTGGCACTGACTTGGAGAACAAAGTATCAATATATCTTTCATGTAAAACACAACTTTAGAGAAGGTGGGGTTTTGTTTCAGACATAAATCTCACTGGATGACTACATGAAGTTACTCTGACTATTACGTCATATAGAGAGAAGGACCTTGATTGATAAGTCAGACCATATGTGGTTGCTATTAGTGATAAATTCATTCCAATGGATGCAGTGCTCGACTACACCGAACTAGAATTGTCGAATTGTATTTATGATAGACAGAAAGATTTTCAAGTACTTCGGTAATGTAAAAACCTTTTGTTCTTCTACTATCTACGTGGACTTATAAAAAAAGAATGCAAATGAATGTATTACACACAACATCCATGAGATAGTCTATTAGCACAAAATCCTGTTTCTGGAGCTCGCCATTTTCTGCTGCACACTTGGTCTAACGTTTTCACGCAACTGAAACACGTGCTAGAAAACATTTTTTCATTGTCTTTAAAACTGCCTTAAACCGTTTTTAATTTTAATGGAGAAATTTGCAAGAAGAGAGAAGAGAGAGAAAGAGAAGTTCTTAGAGAGAAATTCGTAAAGTATCTTGTAAATACTTTTAAAGCAATAATCCTTTCAAAAGAAATTTAATAAATTATACTAATTTTAAACATAATAAGTAAGGTTTTATTTAAATAACGATTAATAATAAGGCGGGATAACATGATTTCCGATTGTAAAAAAGTTGGAAGAGATCATAAAAGACAAAAAAATTCTCAAGTGAATATTTCAATACATTTTTAGTAAAACAGACATCTAAAATAATACAGCTACAAGAGATTATCGTGGGACCATTTTAACCCCTTGAAGGGCGATGAGATATTACATATCCCATTTAAATTTAATTCCCAAATGCCACAATGGCACCACAATGAAAATTTTGAATAACATTTTACTTTTATAAAATATTGTGCTATCTTCTAAAAAAACCATTTTTTGAAATTTTCATTATAAAGTCGAATAAAGAATGTAAAAAAAAAAAATTAAACATGGCTAAATTTTTACAGCTTGTTTTGACTAAGATTTTAATGTTGAGCATTTTTCATTTTATCATTTTATTAAAAAGTGGTAGCCAATTAAGCGAGAATATGAATAAAACCCATTATTTCAAAAAATAACCCATATTACCTGACAAAAACTCGCACCTGACATAATAAGCTGAAAATGAAGCCTTTTCTTTCATATTAATAGTTTAACATAAAAACAATTAAAAAAGCTATGTAGATAATTCTAAAATTCTATTATAACAAGAAAATCTGTAAAAATGAAGCTCATGTTTTGCCAAAATTCTGCAAGTTTTAATTTTTAATTATTTTAAAACTAAATAAGCACTCCTTAGGCATATTTTAATATTTTTATTATTCTGAACGGTGCATAAAACAGAATAAAACAAAACTAGTCGTTGGGGGGGGGGGGGAGGGGCGCCATAATACTTATCCATCATGGATATACATAATATAAAATATGAAAATAAAACATGTGTAAACTATTTATAAAATGCATTGCAACTCGAATAAAATCTTGGCTTGATGACGTCATAAACTTTAAATGCTCTATTACTAAATTGCGTAAAAGAAACATCCTTAGAACTCCAAAAATTATAATCATATTAACTAACGGTTTATTGCGTTGGATTAAGCGTCTCATTTCCAATTAAAATATATCTTTGAATTGAAATTTGGATGAAATACAAGGTCATGAAAAATCAAAGAGAGTGGAAAATATGATAACAAATATCTCGGCAACTAATCATTTGATCGACTCCATTCTTTATGCAAAATTTATGGTTCTTTATTGTCTTTTATATTCATTCCTTAAAAAAACAATTTCGAACATTTTTATATACCTTTTATCAGAACGAATATTTCGAGAGTCCGAAAAAAATAGTTCCGGATAATCGAGGTTACTGAAATTCAATAAGCTTCTTCCCATTATTACATACTAAGAACATACCAAATTTCAAGTCTCTATCTCCATTTGTTCGGGAGATAGAGCGTTTACAGACACACAGACAGACGGACGGCAAATTTTTTTTTCTAAAAATATGTTTTTCGGAATCTCCAGTGTCTGAAAAATGTAAATCCGTCAAATTTTTTTTTCGATTTTCAAAACGATTACAAGACTTACCCTATACTACGTATGATGGGTAAATAAAAAATGACTTTAGTGAAATATTTGTAGTACTAGGGTGTGTTTTTTTTAGGAAACATTTCACTGTGGGATTTTATTAGAGGACAGTACAATACGTGAAGAAAAGCTTTTAATTATTTTCAAGCAAGTTTGTTCGTAAATACAAGTGTCAATCAATCATTTAAACAAATTAGCAACAGAAGTACCTTGTCCCCGAAAGGATTAAACAACTTCTATTCATCTGTAAAATTTGACATTCTAATAATATCAGAAATTCAGCGTATTATTTGTATAAACTTCAGTTGTAACATATTTTAATCGAATCCTGAAGAAAGGAAACATTGTTTGACTGAGTTTTGCGTGTTGTTAAATTAGCACTGCAAACAAATAATTGTAAAAAATCTTCCTTTGTAAGCATTTATTTTTCTAGAAACAAATAAGCTTGCTCTTCACCATTCCATATTATCTAGACATACCAGGGCTTCCACTGATCCGTTTTTTTAATACCAGTTTTTCTAAAGGAAACTTTTCGCGCTAGGTTTTTACAAAATTTGCAATAAAAAATACGTTCTATGTAGGTGTCTAAAAAATTTGTAAGAAAAATTTTAAAAGAGGATGTTTTTTATAAAAGCAATACTTATAAAACGGACTGAGCGGGATACCCGTATTATCTTTAATTTAACAAGAAATAAAAGACAATATGATGTTAAAAATGCATAAAATGAGTAAATATTTGTAAATAAAATTTTCATGCAATTTCTTGAAGACTATAAAAATAATATCAAGAGAAATCATATGTATTTTAAAAACTATTTTGTTTTAATAAGCCAAATACATTCTGCAACAATGATTTGGTAAAATCTATGTAATGACAAAACAAATAAGTGTTATTTTATTTGAAACTAATTGAAAGTACAATTCCTATTTGGGAGGAAACGGCATTTCCTCTTTTAAAATTTAATAATGGTGTTTAAAAAGAAGTGTGTACGAATTAAGACAATAAATCCGAAATATTAACATCTGTTACTGTTATATATGCATCATTAAACTTTCCAATTGAATATATGGTCATTTATGGTCATTTACCGTGAAATACTTCTAACATTATCGATTTTAATAATTACAGGCTACAGCTACTTATACATTTTCTTTTAAAAGACTATAAACGTTGAATCGTTGAAACGTTATTATCCTGCAAGTGCCGTTATAAGAACAGTTTTTTTAGTTTATTTTTAGCAAAGTTAAATCGTGCAAATAAATTCGTTTATTCCAACATATGGAACTGTCATTTTGAAATTATTGAAATAACAGCTACAAACTACAGTCCTCAGCAAAAGTTTAGACACTGATGATATTTAACCTTTAAATAAAAAATACGAATTCTTGGATGACACAAATCGGTATACTTATTTTAAAATATATTTTAAACATTTTAGGATAGAAATACTAACTTTAATATAGGATAGTTTTTAATTTAACTGAAAAAAGTGAAATTTGCATATTGCAAAAGTTTAGACATTTTCTTTCTTTTTGACAACTATTCACGGAAAAAGGCAAATGTTAAGCTTATGATGTGAAATGCATGAAGTATTTAAGTGCACCTTGCATTAGCATCGGTTGCTGAAGATGCCGCGAGCTAGAGAGATTCAGTCAGATGACGTAATTGAGATATGGAAGCTGGAATCGAAAGGGAAGACTGTTGCAGAAATTTCAGCTACTTTGAATCGTTCAAAGAAGTCTGTCTATCGAGTATTGTCTAAGTGTGACTCCTACAAAGCAAAATGTAGATCTGGAAGACCTCGAGTGACCAGAAAATGAGATAATAGAAGGATCCAGACACTGTCACCTACACAAATGATGCGTGCTAGTCAGATTAAAAGTGAGTCAGGACTTTCTGTATCAACAGATACGATTCGTTGGCGAATTAAGGAAAGGGGTAAATTAGTTTATAGGAAAAAGAAAAAAAACAGCCAGCTTTGAAATCTCATCCAAATTGACGAGAATGCAGTGGGCTGGTAAACATATGACATATGGACCCCAGTGGTGTACTGTGATATTCAGTGACAAAAAAAAGTGGAATCTGGGTGGCCCAGATGGGTGGGCATATTATTGGCACGACTTGTGTAAAGAGCCTAGGACTTTCTTTAGTCGACAACAAGGTGGTGGCTCTTTAATGATTTGGGCCTCATTTTGCTTTAATGGTCAAGTTTCTCTAGAGTTCCTCAGTGGTCTCCAAGCAGCGCAAGACTACATACATACATTGGAGAACAATTTACAGCCATTTGGGGAACTTTTAGCTGGTCCAAAGTATGTATTTCAGCAAAATAATGAATACATTCATGTTGCACACAAAACATAAACTTGGTTTAACTCTTAAAATATTAATGTTCTCGATTGGCCCGCGTGTAGCCCTGACTTGAACACAATCGAAAACCCTTTGGGCATCATGACTCGTAAGGTTTATGCAAATTTTCGACAATATTCCTCTGTTAATGAACTTCGAGCTGCTGTTGAACGTGCTTGGTAGGAAATAGACCCCAAGTGATGCAGGATTTAATTTATTCGATGGAAAGTCGCATTTTTGCACTGATTGCAAAAAATGGAGGTACAATTTGATTTTAATTTATGGT
Organism: Maratus michaelseni; assembly: GCA_963931845.1. Taxonomy (NCBI): domain Eukaryota; kingdom Metazoa; phylum Arthropoda; class Arachnida; order Araneae; family Salticidae; genus Maratus; species Maratus michaelseni. The sequence goes on along the minus strand of OZ007586.1, from coordinate 90,863,267 downwards.
TATTTTAATGTAAATATACAGATTGTCTTTATTTTTGCAACAATGTTAATTTTGTTTTTTTGTCATTATATATTATGTAAAGCGTATAATTTAAAATTTATTATTTGTGAATAAAGGATAAGTCCCGAGCAATATACGACAGTTGACTTACAACAATTCATTACATACATCTCAGTACAGAAGCGTAATTGACCATTGTCTACACTTTTGCTGTGCACTATATAAAAATGTGTTGGACTGTACAAATAACTAATGCAGAAATAAGTGACTGGAAAATTAAATCCCAATGTAACTATAAAACACTAACGCAAGTGTATTTTGATAAAGAAATACGAGTTTACTTTACGTATTCTTTAAATTCAGGGTATCCCATGTCTATTTGAAATATTCATAATATATTATCAAATTGCCATATTGGGGGAAGCTTCCAATATCATACTTGTCGAAGTGTAAGATTTTGTGTGGCAAAATCAAAAAATAGTTGAAAGTTTCTTTGAACTATACTTTACTATAAAAAATTTGACATTTTCACATATTTTATTGTGCAAACTGCATTCTGATACAACAATATACTAATTTTTTTTATGAAATTTTGAAATGTGAATGGAGTTATATCTGGGAAACTTGAGAAAGATTTGAGAAACTTTTAGACGTTACATCAAGTATCTTGTATTAAATATTTTCGCACGTTAAAATACACTTAGTTGCAAGAACTCTCAATCTTCGAATACGGATATTTTCCTTATAAACATATACGCTTTAAACATTCGCAGAATTATGTAAATCAAAAACTCCTTTTCGAAAACAGTCGCATCAAAAATTGGAAATCTGGCATATACAGCGTGTCTCATTACAAAGTTTCAGAACTTCTAGAGGAGTAGGGTGCACCAAGACGACTCGGAAATATATATTGCAATGCACGGTCGGAAATGCTATCCTGCCGCGGTAGATGACGTTGTGCGAAAGTTCCGAGTGTTCTTGTAGGGAATCGCCAGGACGCAGAGTTAGTAGGATGGATAATTATACGAATGCTAAGTTAGTCCATATGCTCTTGACATACGGGGCTGCAGATTTTAATGGGACGGTCGCACAGCAGTTGCATGCAGAATGATATCCTATGAGCCGTACTCCCAGCCATAGTTTCTTTACAAAACTGCACTGGAGATTAGCTGAAACAGGTTCCTTTCAAAGAGCTGCCATGAATCGACATTATAATTACGGAAGCTGGACATCGAAGAGAATGTGCTACATCAGGTACAAGAGATTCCAAGTTTGAGTACGCGAAGTCTAGCGCACGAAGTCGAGATTTCCCGTTTCCAGAGTCAGCAGGATTCTCAGAGACAACGAAATGCATCTGTATGGCGTTCAACGTGTTCCGGCATTTCAACCGGTTGATTATGCACATCGTATTGCTTTTGCACAATGGTATGTCCATAAGTTGCTACTAATCCCCGTTTCCATGCTAAAATGTTATTCGCCGATGATGCATCCTTAACAAGGGAAGGAATATTCAACACACATAACGCCCATTTCTGGACAATGGAAAACGCGCATGCAACACGACATCGTGCTGCGCAGATTCGGTTTTCGGTTAATGTTTGGGATCACTTCATCGTACCTTACCTGTTGCCTTTTCGTCCAACAGGTGGTAGTAAATACTTGATATTTCTGCTGCAAGTGTTGCAACAGCTTTTGGATGTCGAACTTTCTGCATCGTTGGAACAGACAATATTGTTCCAACATTATGGGGCCCCTGCCTCAATTCAACCGTTACTTTTGTAACCACCTTCACATCAGATTTGGTCAACAGTCAATCGGACGTGGTGCCCGTTGCCTTGGCCTGCTCTATCACCGGACCATCATGTCTTGATTTCTTTTTATGGGGCATATACAGACACTGGTTTATAAACCCCCGTTGACAGCGGCGAGGGGCTGCTGTACGACTCGCAGTAGCTGTCGGGGAAATCCGACACATACCTAAATATTCCATACTATTCGGAATTCCATGCATAGAAGAACTGAGGCCTGCATTCAAGTCGGTCGACGAAACTTCGAACACTATCTTTGACCTGTGTTACTTTTGATCATGTAAATTTATTATTTTTCATATAAATTTATTATTTTTCATTTATTTTTTTTATTTTTCATGTAAATTTATTATTTATCATCTAAATTCAGGTAAATATATTAGTAAAACGAATATTCACTAACGCGACGTCTTTCTATTTATTTATTTTTATTTGTGATGTTTCTGTGTAAACCACCGCGTCAGGAAAGCATTTCCACCCCTGCATTGCTATATGATTCCGAGTCGTCATCGTGCACCCTACCCCATCTAGAAGTTCTGAAGTGTTGTACTGAGACACCCTGTATATAATTTTTTTATTTTTTTTTACACTCTATATTTTTTACACTGTAATTTTTACACGTGTTACTTTCCAAACACATAGTGTAACGAAAGTAATGTAATTCTGATTTACATGTATGTGTGTGTGTGTGAGTGAACGCGATTACTCCCAAACGGCACTTTCGATAGAGGTTTTATTTAACAAATATGTTATAGACTATTGTCGCAAAAACTGTACAGATTTTCTGTAAAATTGGCCGACAGATTAGGTATTTAATCTATTTTTAAACCATTTTCAAACAATTTTGCATCCCAATTTATAGAAAAATAAAACCACCATGGAAATGTGATACAGTATCTATACTAATAAAAGAAAATTTCGCTCTGTGTGTCTGTGTGTGAGTCTGTAAATTTAAATTTAGGTAGTTCAAACCCTCTCCTGGTATACCTGAGACTCAGAATTTTAATATTTCAATTATTTACTGAAATATTAATTAATATTCACGAAGAACTCTCATCAAAAACACGCTTTTTTCTCTTGGGTTGGTTGGTTGCATCGATTCTTCACAGAAGTAATTAAATAAACCAGAGTAGCGATGCATAGATAAGGATTTCTAACTAAATAGTGTCAATATGGATTGAAATTATCAGCGTAGAGCCATGCGAATGTCGCGCCACCTGCACATGACAAATTACACATACGTCCCCCTGATTGGAATATTTTCCAGGCACATTTTTCTTCATGACAATTAGTCGGGTTTAAGTTTTTTTTCTTTTTTTTTACATGACATATATTATTATGATAGAGATTGTTAATGCAGAAAACTTTATTTAACAGATTCTTTTTTTATATTTTCGGGAATGAAGAATGGCAAGGGTCAAATTACATTTAAGCTTCAAGGTGTATTTCTAGAAAACAGTTACCAGACTTTCCGAATAATAGTGTAAGCCAAATTTCAAATTAAGTTCCTAGCTTAACCAAATGAATCAATCTTTAATGATGTATTGTGATCCTCGTAATTAGTTATTTTCTGAAGGCCACTTGAACAGCCCCTCTCCCCCTCCCCCCCCCGGCCCTCCCTTCAAGGTTTTTTTCTCTAACTATGCTCCGTTTCCATATCTCAGAAACTATCTTTCCGATTTAAACGCAAGTGATTTCAAACATTATAATTAATTTAATAGTCACCCTTTATAATATTAAACTAAATTTATGAGTAGCGGTTACCACTATTTACAATTAAGTTAAGCCAAATTTGTAATTAAGTTCAAAGCTTAAGGAAACGAATGAATTTTGAAAGATGCATATTGGTCCTCTTAATTAGTCATTTGCTGAAAGGCACTTGAACAACACCCCCTCCTTAGGCCCCTATCAAGGATTTTTCTCTAACTAAGTGCCGTTTCCATATCTCAGCAACTATTTTTCCGATTTCAACGCAAGTGATTCCAAACATTATAATTAACTTAATTGTCACTCTTTATAACATTAAACTAAATTTATGATTAGCGGTTACCACTATTTCCGAATGATTGTGGAAGCCAAATTTGTAATTAAGTTCAAAGCTTAAGCAAACGAACGAATTTTGAAAGATGCATAGTGGTCCTCCTAATTAGTCATTTGCTGAAAGGCACTTGAACAACACCCCCCTCCCTACGGCCCCTATCAAGGATTTTTCTCTAACTATGTACCGTTTCCATATCTCAGCAACTATTTTTCCGATTTCAACGCAAGTGATTCCAAACATTATAATTAACTTAATAGTCACTCTTTATAACATTAAACTAAATTTATGAGTAGCGGTTACCACTATCTCTATAATAAAACCGTAAGTCATGCGACTGTCATCAACAGTTCCGGAATGCCCGTTTCACTTTTTCATATGCCAGGCGGCCATTTTTATTCAAAATTATTTTTTCGAATAAAACTTCATAAATGTGACATTTTTAGAAAGATCGTTCAAAATAAATTAATATTTGAGAGATGACTTACGTTCAATTATGTATATATTATCCAATAACTTCAGTTGAAATTAGCTTCGCAGTTCAAATTCTCTATCCATGAAAGTAAACAAACAAAAAAAAGATTCATTCGTCGTGAAGGTTTAAAATATTAAACTATTAAACCATGGAGATAATCGTTCGTAAAGTTAGTTTTCCGTGAAAGATTTTTTGGAGCGCTGCCTGGTGTCAAAAAAATAATTCGTACCAGTGACACAATCGAGGTTTACCATAATTATGTGCTGTACAACTCAACTTCATTCTTTATCTTTTCCTGATGTAAGCTGAATGTAAACAAATACAACTCATGTAATTATATTTAATGAATCAAATTTCGAAACAAATTGTCAGTTAATTTGGTATTTATGTATTATACGTGCAAGGAAGAGAGACCACCGAAAATGATTGTTAATCACCAATCATATTTACCATTATTAATGACCAATCGCTTTCAAAACAGTAATTTAATATACATTTACAAAATACATAACATAATTAAGTACTTTTGTGTTATTTGGGCGCAAATCTCGCCAATAGAATTTTTAAAATCGCCAATACCAGCTTTTATTTTTCGCGTGTGCAAATTAGAAACGATACTTTTATTTTGAAATCAAATGTTCTGATGGAACAGCTGTCGTAGACGCACCGGAGCACTATATTAACTATAGAGTTGCAATATAGAGAGAAAAAACGGGTTGCTGTAATTAGAATTATAGGCGGTGATGTTGGCGTGGCGTATTGACAAGTTACGGATCTTAATAGTCAGTATACATTAAGCAGAAATGCCAAAGTAAGGGAATTATGCAGTTATGAAAACTCCTGAACTATATCAAAATAGGAAAGCAGAGAAAAACAGAGTCGAACAGAGACCGGCATCTAGAAGGAAGTTCGTGAATTTTAATCAGATTCTACGCCACGGGTCAAAAGTGCTGACAGCAAATACGGTTTAAATATAATGTGATTATCAAAACTGGCTTCCAAAAGTTCAATGTTTCACCAAACCATACTCGAAAATTACATGTTATAATATGCACTCTGATTATGTCACATTATTCAAGACGTTTTAAATGAGAATAATGATAGATTTTCTAATCTCCCGTAATCAAGTCTACAACCAAAGTTAGCGAGAAACAAACAAACAAACAAAAAAATATTGGCAACAATATGGTTCAGTGTAAATGTGGATATCATTAAAGACTTTCACAAAATAGATTTCATTGCACCAAATCGTATTAACTAAAATACGCCATTTGGCAATGGATCCAATTAAGGAAAACTACTTAATATGTTTAAGAATCTCCTCATTAGCAAACTGCAACTGATAAGCAAACGGATATGAAGCATAAATGCTTAAGTTGGTTAAGCGGTTTTTGTCAAGAAAGATGAAATACATAACAAGAAAAATATGCGAAATGCTACCATGATCACAAAAGTTTTTGATTTGTGTATTAGAATCTTCCGGTTTGGCGAAGGATTACGGAAAAAAATTATGAATAAAAGTAACACATTAGGAGTAAACTGTAACACGGAGTATTACAGTGCTTAACATACATTTAAGAGAGAACAAACTGGTCGCCAGTGGCGGCTAGTTTCCGAATAATTGTGGAAGCCAAATTTGTAATTAAGTTCAAAGCTTAAGCAAACGAACGAATTTTGAAAGATGCATAATGGTCCTCCTAATTAGTCATTTGCTGAAGGACACTTGAACAACCCCCCCCCCCCCCACTACGGCCCCTTTTGCAAGGATTTTTCTCTAACTATGCTCCGTTTCCATATCTCAGCAACTATCTTTCCGATTTCAACGCAAGTGATTCCAAACATTATATTTAACTTAATAGTCACTCTTTATAACATTAAATTAAATTTATGAGTAGCGGTTACCACTATTGACGAATAAGAGTTTAAGCCAAATTTGTAATTAAGTTCCTAGCTTAACAAAACGAACTAATTTTTATACATGCATAGTGGGCCTCCTAATTAGTCATTTTCTGAAGGACACTCGAACATCCCCTCCCCTTGGCAACTCATTCAAGGTTATTTTCTCTAACTGTGCCTTATTTCAATAACTGGGCTAATAATGTTCCCATCTTCTCGAAACCAGCTCAATTTTGTAGCGCGCCTACTATACAGTAACGTAGGCAGTGGGGACCTGTCTCAGAAGTTCGTTCGGAAAGAGGTATGTTTAGAACAGAATGCTCCCCTCGCGGTGGTAAGGGGAAATACAAGATTTTCCAGAGCGTACGAGCATGGCCGGTATACGGTTCCGAAGCCATCGTAGATCGTGGCCAGAGTTCCTTTTTTTAAAAGATTTAAGTTTATTACTAGGGCTCGGGCAACGCCGGCGGGTCAGCTAGTATGTAATAAATATTACGTCGATGTAATCAAACATTAGTTGTGCCGAGGTAATATCACCTTTTTGAAAACTGAAGGTCCAACGTTCGAATTTAACAGATTCTATTGTGTCACAAATTTTAAAAAAAGAAATGCTTTTTTGTTCTGGTTGTTAGTTCTTTTTTTTTTTACATTTTCTAGCCACGTACACTAGTGTTGGAAAAGTTGAGTGGAGTAGTTCCAGATTTTTTTTTTACTGACTTTCACCGAGAATGTTATACAATTTGTTTATAATGTTGTATGTATATCCATGCAAAACTTTTGAACGGATGCTCCAATTTCCCTGTAAAATACAGATAGACAAATCTATCATTTTAGATCCTAATGATATTGAAACGGAACTATCTATTGAAAATTATATTAGATGATTCTGTTTCAGTATAATGGAGCTATGAGTAAATAGGTGAAGACAGGTTGTGTAGTATCTACCAGTTGCGAGTGAAGTAACTGAAGATGTAATCACAAGATGGCGGCTGTTTGTTTGTATACATTGGAGGACCTGTAGCTGAGAGAAACGGCATGAGCTCAAGTGCGCATGCTTTGTGGACAGAAAATAACGGATGGATGAAAAACTCGTCCAAACTATAACAAACCTGATTTTACACGCTTGGTGTGTACTCGCGCTTTGGCTATTATTATTATATTATTATTATTTTAATGCGCGTTCTTTAGAAACGAAACGGGTTAACTCCCTCCTTCCCTCCTGCTTCCAAAAGCAAAACTTTTTTATTATTAATCCGATTCAAACGAAACCTTTTCTCAGGTCCCCTATGTACTAGATAAACTTCGGTATAATTTTTTCAGCCCTTCGTTACCACTATTTCTGAACATTAATCATCATTTTTATTTTCTCGTTCGGGTATTTTCTCGGATTCTATGGGCCCAATTTCAACGACAATTAGTTCATTCAATTTAATACGAACTAATTAAGATATATATAACTACTTAAGATACAGATTTGGCGCCACCTAGCGGTAGAAAATGGAACTAAAATATTCTGCAGCACGTGCGCAGCTCGCCTGCTATACGGTGTCGCAGGCAGGAGGGACACGTGCCGGAGTTTCGATCGGAAAGTATTTTATTAATAACAGAGTGCACCACCTGGTGGTGGGAAGTGCAACTAAAATATTTTAAATTTAAAATTTGTCCGATTCAAACAGAGCCCGATTTCAACAAGAATTGATTCATTGAACTTTACATGAACTAATTAAGATATATATACCTAATTAAGACATAGATTTGGTGCCCCATAGTGGTGGAAAGTGGAACTAAAATATTTTCAGCGCATGCACAGCACGCTTTCTATACATTGCCATAAGCAGTGGGGACACTTGCCGGAGTTTTGTTCGGAAAGATGTTTGTTTCGAACCGAGTGCAACCCTGGCGGCGGAAAATGTAACTAAAAGATTTTTCATTTAATCTCTTTCCGATTCAAACGAAATTTTTTCTGACATTTTTAAGAGGTCTCCCAGGTAATAAAAAAACTTCGGTATAATTTTTTCAGCCCTTGGTTACCACCATTTATGAATGTAAGCAGCGGGAACGAATGCCGGAGTTTCGTTCGGAAAGAGTTTTATTTAGAAAAGAATGTTCCACCTGGTGATGGAAACTGGAGCTAAAAGATTTTGCAGCACGTGCGTCTCACGTCTGATATACATGGTACCGTAGACAGCCGGGACACGTGTCGGAAAATTTGTTTAGAACAGAATGCATCCCCTGGCGTTGGAACTAAAAGATTTTTCTGCGCGTGCGCCGAAAATGGCTATTTTTTCTGAAATCACAAAATAAAGTTACCAATTTGATAATACCAGACAATGAAATAGTTTCATTTTTACTCATCCTCGATTATTAAGAAAAGTATTTGAGGTAGTTAATCGAAACTAACAGTCTATACGTAGTGATTTCGATAATGCAAATTTGGGGGAAAATCCGACGGTAACCTTTTTTTAATTTTGACCAAAAACTGAGCTGCTTTGAATCAAATGATCCAGACATTTGAGGAGCTGGTATTAAATTTACTTTCGCTTCGGGATCCATCTCTCTATTTAATTTTCGAAATACAAAGAGTTACCATAGGAGCGGTTTCGCGCAGCGATTTTTAGGATGATTTCAGGTTTCGTATTATATTTTGACGGGACCGGGCAACGCTGGGCGATTCAGCTAGTTCAGAATAAATAGGTTCAGGATTTGTTCTTTTTTTATATTATTTATAGCTTTTTTTCATTTTCACATATAATAAATTTATTCTTTTTTTTCACAAAAAGTCTGAATTAAATTTTCCTATATAATATATTCTGTAATATCAAACTTAAACCTTTTGTGGCAAATTTGCTACTCGACCTTATACTTTTATTGCTTTTGTCTCTTTCTTATTTTTATCTCAAAATTGGAAAAACAAAGTTAAAATAAATAATTTACATTGCCAAAAATGTCTAAGAGTAATCGGTAACAGTAATAGGGGCCAAGAATTACGAATTTTGAATATCTCAGAATAATAATCATCACCTTATTTAATCGCAAATTTATGGGATTAAATAAGGGGAATAATGCTATTCGGAAACACTGCCATTCAATATCCGTAATCTGGTAGCTATAGAATAGCATTGAAGATAATAAAATTCAAAAGTGAGTATTATTTGATGAGGTTAGGAAAATTATATCTAGAAAGTTGTGCGTCTGGATGTAAATATTTCCAATTTAGTTTTCCTACGTAGGCTCATATGTTAAAAATTCAAGACTGAAAAAATATCAAGACAGTAAAAATGATATCTTGAAACATAATAAGAGTGAAAAAAAATCCCAACATTATTTTTTTTACAACAGCACATGCTTTCCTGTCATGTTTTCTCTCCCGTGAGATGTTAAATAACTAAGTAAACATAGAACTTACTTTATAAGTAAATATACAAACTACTTTATTTCAACATCTTACTGCTTTCGTATTTTATGACACACAAATTAGAAATATCCAAAAAAGCGTAGAGAGACTTATAAAAAGAATCTTTAATGAAGAACATTTATTTCATGTCAGATATGTTACATTTTAGTAAAGTCAATAAAGTGAATATAAAAAGAATATAACTTATTTGGCTTTGTTTGCAAACAAATGCTGAACAAACTTCATATTTCCTTGTGTGTACATTTGTCTATATATCATATTTATTTATTATAGTAAGAAGACCAAACAATATTTGATATTTCTATTTCTTAAATATCATTTTTCGCTTTCGTAGACGAGGATAGGAAACGATGAAAAATAAAAGTCCACATTATTAGTTCTATTCTACCATTGGCAAAAGTGGCTAAAGGTAAAATTTTTTTTTCACGCGATATTTTATTTTCAGATTCAATATTTTGTATTAATTGTACAATTTTTATAATGTTTAGTTATTATCAAAATCAATTATTATTTGTATAATTTGATTATCAATATCAAATATTATTAGTATTATTTTATTAAATAATTCTAAGTCTCATTAATTTCGAAGAAAAAATTTCTAAGCCATGTATAAAATTTTCTTTTATTAAATAAGTTCGTCATAAATAGATTTATTAAATGCAACTACTTGTAACAGTTTATTTTATAGCTGAAAACACTTTTTTGCTTAGTTCATATCTCTCGCTTATCACATATTTCAAATTTTCGTGTAATAGAACATGTTGAGGTACACAAAATATTTTATTGTAATCTAACAAGACTTTCTCTCTCTCTCTCTCTCTCTCTCTATATATATATATATATATATATATATATATATATATTATGTAGAAAATAGGAACATTAATAACCTACAGATTTTTTTTTCTTTTCCTTTCTGTTTATTTATTTGAAGAGATTAAAAAGATTCTCCTTTCTGGAAACATTATTTCCAACGTTGTTCCAAGAAAGTAATTGCTTTCCAGAGCGTTAATATTTGTTAATTATTTACAAAAAAATAGTCTTCATCATAGTTATAAACAATCAAGTGATCATCAAGTAATATAAGAGAAAAGTCATAAATAATTATTAAGTTATGTCAAGAAATATTATTACGGATTAAGAAAGCTTGCATTAAATGTTTGTTTTATTTTCAGTTAGTTTTTACGGTCTCGGTTAAATGCCATTAGTTTTCATCCAAAAAATAGCACGTTTGCAATTTTCAATCGAAATTTATTTAGAAAACATCAAAATTATTCAAAATTATTCAAAATATTCGAGAAAAGCTTTCAGAAATATATATATCAATAATCAACGCAAAGACGTACAACATGTAATAGAATAATGTGGCTTGATGTTATTGAAAAACAAACAGTAAAATAAATTTTAGCATTTTTATTATACATATGTTGATAAAAATTAGGACTGAGTAAGCAGACTCTATATAGAAGAATAAATCAGAAAATATTGCTTAATGTTGAATGCGAAATCCCACATATTTGATAGAAAAAAGCTTCTTGATATTATTGAAAACAGACGGTAAAATAAATTCAAACTTGCTGAGTATACATATATTTATAGAAATGAAGAGTAAATATGTAGACTCTAAATTGATGAAATATTCCGGAAACAATTCTGAATTCTTAATGTGAAGCTGCACACATGTTTAAAGACAATCTTATATATATGACACTAGATATATGAAACTTTATAACACTAGAAAGAAAAGTAAGCTCTAATATTTAACTTTCGTTTAGTAAAAGAATAAAAACTTTTACAAATAAAAATTGAATAAAAACAACCAGCTATCCCTTTTTATTGAAGCTCGGAAAATACTTCGAATAAATTTCAAACCTTTTCATTACTGGGCCAGATTGCGAACAATAGAGAAAATAAAATTTCAATTTCATCATAAAGCGCATAGTGATGCAAATTGAAATTCAGATTGAATATATGTGTTTTTTTACAAGTATTAAAAAATAATATTAAATTATACAACATGTTACAGCGAAAACTTAAAAGTTTTAGATTCATTTATATTTACACTTTCCAATATGTTTCCTGCTTTAAAATTAATTATTTTATTTGACATTTTACAAGGTGCTATGAAATACACGGACATAGTTCAAGTTGAAGTTTTAAAAAGTTACTAAACCCCGTCAGTATCTTTTTAATCTTCATACTCGTTGGTGCAAATTTTTTAAGCTTTGCAATAATGGTCTCACCGCAAAATGTGGTTCTCGTATTATATGCTGAAGGCATAAAGCAATAATAGTTCGTCCGTGTGTTGAAAGTTCCAAGTTGGACTGAAATACATGGAAAGGTTTCTATGCCAATAACAGACATAACCGATCGAGGTAAAAAAAACGAACGGTCAAACTTTCTAGAAAATGCAAGATCACCGTAGAAAGTTTTGGTGCATTCCCAATGATTGGAAAAGAAACGTCAGGAATGAGATCAACATAAGCCGGGAGAGGGTTTAAAAACTTGCAACATACTTTCTTATATGCCTTCCTTGGAAACTGAAATAGTGCCAAAAAATATCGGTGGATAAGAAAAAGCCAAAAACGGATGACACCAATGAAGATGTCAGTTCGTGATTATCAGAAAAAGGATTTTTCAAAATTTTCACTGTTGAACCGGGGCATAAACGACACACAATAATAAAATTCGGTTGAAGAACAACACTTTTATTCCATCAGCCATTATTGAAAGAGGGCAATAGATCCAGTTGTTTAACCCTTGAATGTGTGGTATGATTTTCTATATTCCATCTAATTTTAATCCATGTGTGCCACAATGGCACCAGAATTTTGGAGTAAAATTTTTACTTTTATAATGTCCATGAAGAAAAGATTTTACTTATGTTCAAATAAGTTTAATCATATCTCCTGGTTCCATTCAAACATTTTAGGAATGAAAGTACTTTGTCCTTTGTCTACGGTTCGGGAAAAATAAGTCACAGTGGATTATTTTTTATTCTATTAGTACCCCCTTTTAAAAAGAAATATATTCTATACACTTATTCTAGGTTATTTTCAAGCGAAATGTAAGATAAGGAATTTTTTTTTTTAAATTAGGGTACGATTGAATAGAAAAATAGTTGTCAGTCCCCGTAATCAAAGGATTAAAACATCGGTTGAGATATTTTAACATGAAAAACACCGCTTCTTTCTGTCGTTGAATGCGTCCCAATCAAACATCGAACGTACTATTAAAAAATCGTTTAGCGTGCTTTGCTTCTCTTATATCAAGAGTACTCAGGAAATGGTAAAGTGCACCCCCTCACCCCCAGAAGTATTCTGCTTTAGCGTATACACAAAATGTTACAGTATAGTAACATTGAATAGTGCAAGCCTCTTCTTCTAGACTTCGTAAGAGCCAAAGGCTACTGTTCTTTCTACATTTCAACCAGAAATGTCATTCTGCATGAACATCCAACATATTTTAATGTGTTCTAAACCTCACAGATGTTTAAAGTATCTTAAAAAATATTTTCAGGGGGAATAGCCAAACATTTTATGTAATTAATAGCAGCCTTTTGCTGGACATTTTTTCAGGATATTTCGCTTCTAAATAAAAACAAAGTGCGGCTAATTTATTTGTTTTTAGTTTTTCAATAAGTCTCAGATCTGTACATTGTCTGTCTGGTCTTTTTCTATTTTTTGTCAATCTGATTTTGATTTCTGCGTTTATAAAAATAATTAAAAGGTTAACGTTCTGCCCCAGTTATATGTGCATCCAGTATAAGCAAAATTAAAAGAAATTTAAATAGAGCGTTTTCAGTGTCAATTATATTTTTATTGCAAGTTTACGATTAATGGTGTTAAACATATTCAAACTGTATTTTTCCTCAATGTCAACAATACATGTTAATTGATAAAAAGCACTGATATATTGTATCATGTAAAGTGTTGCTATCAAAATACTAAAATTTAACTTTGAATACCACTATTTTATCTTATAATTATTCTCCTGTTTAATTACATAATTTATCTAATTAAATAAGGTGGCTATATCTATACAAACATAGTATCAATCAAAATAAAATTTTAGTATTTCTCTGTCAACCGAGAAAATGCAATCAACAATATTTCAAAACTGCGGTATTGTAAAGAAAATTGTCTTGAAATGTTATTACATAAAATGTTAATCTAAGTATTAATCTAAGTATGTATGTTAATTTATAAAAACAACTGTGAAATTTCTAAAAAATTCTCAGAAATTTAAACCGATAATGTATTACACTAAAAACGTCACATAAATTTTAGGTGATCAATTTTATGTAAGTATAATATTTAGAAACGGAACGTTTTCCGTATAACTGATAGTTCATGAAAATAACGTTTCCCAAGAAAAGCAATTAAAGATTTTTTTCAAAATATCTTTTAGAAATATTTACCCTCAATCTCTTAAAAATCTCTACATTTAAACACCATACCTTCCATAATTTCAATACTAGAAGATTTTTACTTCATTTAGGTTAACTAAATGCACATTTCTGACTATATATATATATATATATATATATATATATATATATATATATATATATATATACCACTTAATTTTAATCGCCAAATAAAACAGTGACACGAGAATTCTAATATAAAATTTTGTTTTATAATATATGTGAAAAAAAAGCTTTTATACTATCAAATAATTTTATTCGAAAATCGTGGTGTCAGCCAAACATTTCAACATTTTAACAACATAAGTACTTTGGCCCTGAAAGCGTTAAATGCATACTATTGATTTATGAGCTGAAAAAATCCATCTACAAAAGCCTTCTAATGATGGTACAAATAAAACAAAAACAATTTTGAGTACCTAACTATGCATTCTTAAAAAAATGATAATCCTTCAATTTTTGTAATTTTGCCTATTTAAACGCGCCGATGTAATTTAAGGAAAAATTAAGAAATTGACTTCGAAAGAAAAAAGCATTAGGGGTTTGTTTACAAAATTTTAAAATTGAAACAAAATAAATATTTAGATAAGGTACACGAGACAAGGAAAATGTGACACGAATACGGAAAAATCATAAAACAGGTATTTCTTGACTAAATACATTTACTCGGCGAATTTTAACATAGTTTGCAACTTTTATGGGTTTTTTTCCTACTACTAAAATTTAATACTAAATTTTGCCTTATTTAATCGCTAAAAGAGAAGAATAAATAACTTTAAAAAATTACTAAATTTTTGTAGTAACAAGGAAAAAAAAATAGCGTAAAAGTTGGCAACTATAACTTTCATTCAAACAGTACTCTTACGTTCTGCAGAAGTTAATAATTAAAATCCCCATAAATTATTATGTATTTCCAAACTCAATCTTCTCAAATAATAACTTTAATAATAACTTTTTTTTCCGTACATAAATTTACTTTTAAAATATATCAAGGAATCTTCAAATAACTCTGCTCATTATAAGATAAAAATGCATTTTCACGACTAGGTAGTGATATAACAAAAAACGAAAAAGGTAACGGTCAAAAAGCGGCTTGTTCCAGATTCTTTGTGCTTCGTCACGCAGATATATATATTACGAAAAGATGGCATTACTTTAATCGATCGTTGATGTATAAGAAATATAACTTACTGCATAGGACCTAGAAAAAATCTAAAAAGCTTAGATTCGTCTTTAGAATCTTCCATCATCATTCATCATCACTCACATAACACATTGGCATGTGTGCGCTTTGAAAAATGCAAAAGATTATCTATTCATAAAAACATGGGATTGATATGACATTTTTTTGGGTTCACTGAATTCTGGATGTAAATGAAAATGTAAATGAAAGCAAAGCAATCTCCAGTAATTATTTTAATTCAAATTCATTTTGTTAATGTGATAAATTTGGAATGATGTACCTCATTTCAATTTTACGGAATATTAACAAACTCGTCCTTGCACACAAATAAATAAATAAATAAATAAATAAAATAAAAAAGAATAAAACGCGAAAAATATAAAAATAACCTTTAGAATATATATATTTAAACTGATTTTTTTTTAAACGGAAGAAAAACATATCAAAAGGTATCCTACCATGAGTTTCTCCTCTACTAATTTTCAAAATTGTAGTATCTAGATTGAAAATAAAGGTGGTAGCCGGTATTTGGACCTTTTCCTCTATATTTTAATGAAAGGTACCGTTGGGAGCAGAAAACCTTCTGTATGTGGGTATTTTTTGCATTTCCGTCCGCGCTACAGGGAATGGCAATTCAAAACGGAAAATAATGAAAATGACCTCCATAAAATATTTTTTTAATTGTAAATATTCATATATTTTAATGAAGGAATACTGTTGGGACAAGAAAAGTGCCCTCTGTATGTGAGTGTTATATATATATATATATATATATATATATATATATATATATATATATATATATATATATATATATATATATATATATATATATATATTTGCTGCCCGCGCTACTGGTGAGGTGATGGCAATTTAATACGTAAAATATGAAAAAGTCCCCCAGAAATTATTTTCCTTGAAATAGTAAATATTCACATTTTATTAATGAAAGATACCATCAGTTCGAAGAAAGTAACGACAGAAGGTAGTTCTTTTTTTGTTTCTTATAAATACATCAAACAGCGAAGATTGCGATTTCGAAATATACAAATAACAGAAAACATGTAAACGGTCTCCAAAAGAATTTTTTTAATAATAAATATTCATATTTTTGAAATATATATATATATATATACATATATATATATTTGCTGCCCGCGCTACTGGTGAGGTGATGGCAATTTAATACGTAAAATATGAAAAAGTCCCCCAGAAATTATTTTCCTTGAAATAGTAAATATTCACATTTTATTAATGAAAGATACCATCAGTTCGAAGAAAGTAACGACAGAAGGTAGTTCTTTTTTTGTTTCTTATAAATACATCAAACAGCGAAGATTGCGATTTCGAAATATACAAACAACAGAAAACATGTAAACGGTCTCCAAAAGAATTTTTTTAATAATAAATATTCATATTTTTGAAAGAAACATCAGTACGAGGAAAGTACCGTCTAAACGCAGGTTTTTTTTTTCTTTTTTGTAACTCCATCCGAGCCCCGGCGATTATGTCTTAAAAAGCATAAAAAAAGAAAAATGAAATATTTTGAAATAGTAAATATTCATATATTTTAATAAAAAGTAAAATTCGTACCAAGAATTTATGGGGTATACGCAGGTGTCTTTAGGCCCCGAAAGCACTAGGCATCGCGTTCCTAATTATATAAATACGTAGCGCCTACAGTCGTCGTCTTTTCCGTCCGTTTGTCTGCATATAACAGCGCAAAAACTACCCAACCAAATGGTTTGAAATTTAAAATATAATCCTTGGAGTATTTTGTCTAGTCATTTCAAATTTCATGAATATCGAATCAAAACTTAAAAAGATATTAATAAAATTTTTTTTCGTAATATTAAATCGGATCACACGTAACTAATTCAATGATATTCCGTGATAGGTATTGATTCTAGGTTGCTATAGTGATTGCGTAATTTTTAAGACGGAGTCGTAATATTTCCGTATTACAGAATTTAAAAACTGAATTTGTATACTAAAATTGTCCAATTATAGCAATCTACCGACAGCTTTTAAGATAGATGCTTCCGGAGAAATAGATATTAAATGGAAAAAGAGTCTCAAATATGGATTTCAAGTTCTAAAATTTTCAAAGTTAGGATTAAGTTTCCAATTGGAATTTTCAGTAAATGTCAATAAAAGATAAAATATTGCCAACTTAAAATGTACTTATTTTATTGCGGAAAATAATTATATCATAATAACTGGCGATATAAATCATTTCACTGAAATAATAATGATGAATTTTTTTACATTGTCTCATATTGAATGTTTGCGAATGGCATAATTTTAATGTAATAGAATTTCCATTAATTGTTTGTAAAAGTGTATTGAAATTTAATTTCGTAAAATAAAATTAATATCTATAATATGATAATCTGCACATAAAATAAATTTTGTATTTATGCATTTATACATAAGAGTGGAACAGCTATTGCACCAAGATCTGAATATTTATAAAATTAGTTATAGTACGAACCTCATTTGTCACGTTATAGGCACAATTTCCAACTTGTTTTTTCGGGCACAGAGCGATAGTGATTTAAAACTCTAAGAAATTAGAATGTTTACCTCCCGTCTGCGAATTATATCCTTGAAAAACCAGGTTTTCTCGGACATATGTGTAAGCGCACATAATGCCAGCTAACTGAGAACAATTGAAGTTCATTCATTAGCGTTCGATGTGGGTTTTTAATTAATATCTCAGTTAATTATGAAACAATGAAAAACTGAGTCTCTGGTAAATTGGGGCCTGTCTTCGTCTACGCGGAACCAAATTTAAAGACCACTATTTGAAATAGATTGTCCTAGCCGCCGCAAAAAATCAAAGAAACACACACACACATAAACAAAAATTTTATTTTATTAATAAAAAAAATCTTTAAATATAGTATCTCATACTATTACAGCATATAGAAATAGTTTATAAACAAGACAATGGTCAAAGAGGCGGTTTGCTCCGGATTATTTCTGTTCAGTCATGTAGTTACACAGAAAGAATGAATTCCTTTAATTCAACAGTAATTTCAAAATTCCCATATAGAACAAAATATTCGAAAATAGTTTATTGCTATTTTTCTTAAGAGTATATACAACCGCTTCGTTGGTTCAAAAGCACACTAAAATAACATTCCCCATACTCTCGTTTTGGGTCCTTGAAATATTAGTTTAGTGCAGAACCCCCCCCCCTCCCCAAGCGACATCACTTATGGTGTTACATCTCTGTTCTAAAGATTTTTAAATTTGTATTTTACAAAATGCTTTACCTGTTTATAATATTTTCTGCTGAACTGGCATATTTTATTTTTAAAGGTATCTGGAAGTTGAAAATTTGAATTTATTTAAAAATGTTTAACTATTTTAGCTTTCTCCAAAATCAACTTAATAATATCATAAATCCAGTAAAAAGATGAAAAGGCAGATGTTAAATGTATTTTAGCGCAGAAACACTATAACTGCAAAGTGGACAATATTTTTCGTCCCCACGTATGAACTGTTTTCAATGAATTATTTTGGTAACTAATGTAAAAAGAAGGTTTTTACACTGTGGATATTTTTCGTAGCAAAATATCTATTTTTAACGTGGTTAGAAAATTTTTCGTTACTATCTCAAATCTTGAAATTCTTCACTGATTGGGTTTCTGAAATAAACTATTAAATTGATTATTTCTGTTTTGGGACTATAACTAAAAATGTGCAAAATATTACAATAGTAAATACTAAAAATAATAGATTCATCATCAGAATATTCCAGCATCATTCATCATCACTGGCATCACTCATCAGACTATTTGTAAATATGCCAAAGATGTCTTGTTCACTCATTCTTGGATTGGTGTAACAAATATTTCTTTCAATGACTTCTACTTGGGAACAAAACGACAAATAAAACAAGAAAAAAATTTATATACATCTGAAGAGAGTAACATTTATAAAATTCTTTAATTAGAGTGCTTGTATGTATGGGTAATATTTTAATTCAATATTTAATATTTTTTAATATGAAAAAGTCAAAAAGGATTTTGTAGTTAAAACAGATAAAATACTTATTAAAAATATACTTAAAAGGCGCTGAAATGAGACACACATATGTACAAGATATTATAACATACTTCAATCCCGAGATCCCTCGAACACACACGCGTTAATTTTCAAGGTGAAACGTTGACAGACAATAGATGTGTCGCTTTCACTGTAGATGATATCTCAGACAATAGTCTGAGCACTTTCTCTGCACTTTCTTCAAATTGTGACTACATAAACAATCCCTCTTTCAATGTCTGTGCAAGAGATCATAATGCCACTGGCTCAAACTTCCCCCAATAGACATTTGTGACTTATTTATGATAGACATTTTCTATAAAAAGGGAATTTAATTAAGGAAATAATCATTATTCAAATTTACTGCTACAAGCTTGCCCTAGCAGTAACCAAACCCTGTTGATCCAATGTAAACAAACAAAAGCCGCCATCTCGGTTACTTCAATCGTAACTGGTCGACACTACACTATCATGTATCCTCCTCATTATGTATCCTCCTGTGTAAAAAAAAGGGAATTAATTTCAATAGAAATGAAAATAATAACAGGGCTATCACTGACGACTATCTTTATATTCTATTTGTACCACTCTTTTCAAAAGGTAAAGTTTGCGTTAGATATCTCTTGCACAAATTTTCGGAAAATTTGTTAACGATTTTTATTTATAGAAAATAGTGAAAATAGAATCAAAAATAGGCTCGAATGACAGTTTTTAAATAAGGCACATTAAATATTTGTACACAAAATGTATTATTTGAAAAAGATATAAGATGCATGCAATAACATGAAACTTTGTGTTATATCACTTTGGCACTGTTATGGGACCTGGCAGTCTAATGTCCCATTAGACCCCATCTGAAATATCCCATTAGCTTATATAAAATTTTGAAATGTATTTTGGCTTATTGTAAGTTAACTATTTTCCAATCACACAAGATTATAAATGAAAGACATTGTGTCAAAGCTTCATAATCACATGTAATATTGTTAAAAACAGAGGTGATACTTTATGATAACAAATATTTATTAAACATAAAAAAAAACACAATGAGGCTTAGAAACGATTTGCCTTTTTGCTTTGTAACCAGATAAGGGAGAAAATAGTTAAATGCATGTGTTTGTGTAATGCTATTGATAGGGTTTAATGCTACTTATGTAATCTATTTGGGAAAACCTGAACATTTAACTGATATATTTTATGGGGGAGTCACCGTTAGCCCTTAGTCTCCTATAAATAGAGAAGAGCAAGAAATGAAGTGAATAGATCATGTAAATCATATTTAATGTCTTCTATAATTGTAACTCATTTATTTTGATGCGGCAATAAAATTATTCACCGCAAAAATCCATGAAAATAGCGGAAACAAGCTTTGTTTAGAGATAAAAAATATTCGGAGATAGATACGCACTGTTAAAGGTAACATTTCTTTTAATTACTTTTTTTGCCCCTCTCGCTTAGAGGCATTTATAACATAACTAACACATACCCGCTATGAAATCTATTGCGAGCTTTTATTATTTGTATTATTGTATTGCTTCTAAGTCTATTGTATAACTTCCCAGTTTTATGGACGCATTTCTTTTCCGATTCATATACTCAAGAAACTTTCTATTACTCCCGTCGTGACACGCTAGGATTTGTAGTATAACTATTACATCCATATTTTTATTCACCGTCATGTAAAAAATATCTTTACTTTCTATTGCTATGACACGGAAATTTTCCTAATTTTGTCACTGATTTTTTACCAATATTCGTACACACTTCATGCGTTTTCTTTGGTAACTTCGTGAAAAATATTTTCCTTACTCACTTTCTTCTTATAATGTTCGCATTCAAAAATGTGTAAAGTTACTGATGTTACCGAATTACTGAACTTACTGAAATAATGAATTTTATTTTATGTTAGATGCACAAAATGAGAAAAATAAATTCTATATTTGTCGGCGTCTTAGTTGCGGCTAGTATTAGCTTTTACAACGTTTAAGTTTTTATATATTTCAAAATATAATGTATCCGAAAATAGATATTACTGTAAATTTAAATATGGAGAACAGTTGTTATATTGCTATTGTGGGAAATTTTAATTCCAGTCGTGCATTTAAAATAAATACCTCCCCCATATAGGCTTTATACAAAAGAATTTCTCGAAGAATATGTTTACAGTTAAAATGTAAACTACCAAATTCTTTTACAGCAAAGTATTAACGGATAAGTAGAAGAAAATTCCTTCCAATAGAATGTAAAGTGTATTTAAAGATACATTTAGCGAATAAATAAGTTTGTGATTTTCTAAACCTTTATTAAAATTCTGAAAATATGCTTACGCTTTACGTATTAAATATTTTATATTTACATAGAAATATCTCGACTTAAGTCTTCTCAACCATAAGTCTTCTCAACGTAAAGAAGAATATTTATATTCTTTGTAAAAATCTATATTATTCAGGAATTTTAATATTTCTCTAGATTGAAAATGTGAAACAACATCGTCTACAAAGTCTTTTGTTAAAGACTATTTTCAGGTTCAATATTTTTAACAAGATAAATATTTATATCAGAAACACATACAAAAGTTTTCTTGGTACAATGCAAAAACAATTTATATAAAAAATTATGCTCAGAAGTTGAACACATTAAATAAACAATATATGATTGAATATTGAAATTTTCCAATTCACCGAATTCTTTAATAAAATTTAAAATTTGTTTTCAGAAACATGTGTTCTACTGAGAAATATATTTAAAAGTTTAGATTTATATTTAAAATCTATAATTAAATTTATATTTATAAAGTATGGATTTATCTTTCTTTTACGTTACTAATCAGTGATAAATCTCCAAAGTGAAATTTTACAAATATACATATTAAAGATCATACCTCAAACCTCTATTGCAAAATCCAATTTTTAAAGTTGCGTGTATCGAAGACATATTCAATTACTTTTATATTTAGTTGAAATGCATTTTTGGTCCTATTAATTATCAATATCTCAAACATCAGATCTAAATTCCAAAATTATATCATTAATTTTACGTGTATGAAAGAAATTTGTCAGAGTATGGCGACTGAATTAATTATGCATTGGATTACTGACATTCGGGTGAAAGGCATTTTTAAACACTTTTTTCACAACTACCGAGTAAGAGAATAACTGGGAAGTTTACCTGGGAGAGGTAATTTTGCATTTTGAGTGCACTTCTACCAGAATTTTTTAATTATTTTTTTTATTTTATTTAATGTCATAAAATAATTACAAATCCTATGATTTAACGCAGTGTGTACAAATTAGGATTTTTAAATATAAAAATAAAATTATAATCATAAAAAGTGGTGTAAAACTCCAAGGAAATTCCAAAGCCGCTGATCAAAATGAAAGCTAATATTTTAAGTTAACACGTTGAAGGGCGGTGGGATATTGTATAAAGCACTTAATTTTAATCTCCACAATGACATAAAAAATTTTCGTGTAAAATTTTGATATGTAAATTGTAGAAATGGCATACACCTGTTGCATACACTAATTGAAATTTTAAATACTGGATTTTTGCTAAATCATGTGTGAAACCAACAGAGTGAAAAAATATCCAAGCCTGGATTCAAACCAGTGTCATTTTCATTGCGTGCCAATGCTCTACCACTGAGCTACCTAGGCGATACCCAGCCCGCCATTATTGAAGTTTTAATTACTGAAGTTTTGCTAAAACACGGGGAAAACCAACAGAGTGAAAAAGCCTGGATTCGAACAAGGTCATTCGCATTACACCAATTTTGAAACTGTTACATAGAGTTGATATCAAATACTTTGAACTAGACTCTGGACTAGACATTGACCTATTAATAGGACATATATTTTCATTGAGTTTTATTTTGTCTTAAAAATTATTTTTGTTATTATCTCCATTAAATAACGATAGTATATATCTATGCAGCTATTATTATGATTTCAGTTATGTTTCAGCATTTAATAATAATAATACAAATAAAAGTTTCCTTAATTCTGTTTACACCTTAGTCGATTCTCTTATTTCACACATATTTAACTCTTTAAATTTAAAATTAAGGCTTATTTACAAAAACAAATAATTTTTGATAAAACCTAAATGATACTAGATAAGTGTTATGTGTGTTAAATACTTTTTTGATAAATTTTCCAAATGTTTTCAAAAATTATTCATTGGCCTATTGTCATATAAATAGTACGCAAAGTAACAATATTATTTAGATTTTAGTAAGGGATTGCATTTGTTGAATTTCAGTAAAACACAACTTCTGTGATTTCGATAGCTACTTTTAATATCATTACCGCATTTTAATATCATTAACGTAAAAGTAATTTTTCCTAAAATTGAAACAAGATTCGGAACCGAAAGAATTAAGAGAATA
This sequence comes from Maratus michaelseni, assembly GCA_963931845.1. Taxonomy (NCBI): domain Eukaryota; kingdom Metazoa; phylum Arthropoda; class Arachnida; order Araneae; family Salticidae; genus Maratus; species Maratus michaelseni. Next base: position 90,839,580 of record OZ007586.1, on the reverse strand, counting down.
TTTTTTATTGTAAAAAGCAGGATGTATTGCGTTCGGATTTTACTAGTATACGATAAATCTATTTCAGATAAAGTTGCTTTTTTGAGAGTTATTTTAATTTTGTTTTCTAATTACATTTGGTATCAAATAAACGGCTACTTACATATTAAATGCAGAGTAGGAGTGATAATGAATGTAATGTGAGATGCTCAAAATGCAACACATTTATAACAAATGTAGAATAGAAGTGCACAATATTTTATGTATTTTCGAAAGAGTTTTGCTCTGTACGAAAAGGGAATTCGAAATGGTATTGTTTGTTCAATTATCTTTCTCTTTTTATATCCAATGGTTGGAGTATCATAGTTGAGATTTTTTCCAACAGAGCGAAAATATGCCGGGACCAGGACTCGAACCTGGGTACTTCGGTTTGCCGTACCAACGCTCTCCCTACTGAGCTATTCCAACTATCCTGGACTGGCATATTTCACTCAACTATCATATTTCACTCAACTACTCAAAATCTCAACTATGCTACTCCAACCATTGGATATAATTTACCTAGTTGAATATATTTTCCTCTATTCATTATTTCTCTTTTTATTTTCTACTTAAAATTTTGCCACAATCATTTTTTTTTATTTATTGTTGTCTCTTCATGCGCAATTTATTTCATGCAATACATAAATAAACATTGCACGTTCATGCAAACACTGCTTATTCCAGTAATATGTTCTGTTCCTATTTCCTGTTTAAAACAGGAATAATATAAATATTATAAATATAATAAAAATAGTATTTTGTTTCCAGGGCTTTCACCGGTCCGTTTTTTTATTACCAGTAATTCTGAAAAAAAGATTGTCGTGGTAGTTTTTAGAAAAATTTAACAAAAACAAACGTCTGGGTATATTTCTTCAAAAATTGCAAGTGAAAGTTTCTTAATAAGTTTATTCGTATTGTTTTAAACAAATTCGCCATTTTAAGAGTTCAAATCTCGTTATCTTGGAGTTTTAAATGAACAACTTTAACGAATTATGATAAACTCCAGTTACGCAAAATATAAAGTGTTTTCTATCATGGAGTAGGTAATTCAATACATGAAAATTTACGTTATGTTTATAAGTTATGTTTATAAGACAGCTCATTCTTTGTATGTGAGTGAATTAAAATTTACCGGAGTTATGTTTATAAGACAGCTCATTCTTTGTATGTGAGTACATTAAAATTTAAAAGAGTTTATATCTAACTCTTTTTAAGAAAATGTTTGAATTCGCTAATTCTGAAAATTGTTATATCTATAATCAACATAAAATTTGAGTAATATTAAATAAATATATATATATATATATTAATCTGCAGAATTTCTTGAAAAATGGTAAAGAGATGAAAAAAATAATTATAATCAATCACAGAATAATAGAATCAATTTTTAATGAATACGATCAGAAAAAGAAAGATTGCCTGCATCGCTAAAGTGCGATACAGAGACTCGTTTAGTTTTGATGCAGGGATCGTCAGTTTAGCCACCGTCCCCTGAATACTAGGCCTGAGCGCTGACAACAATGGCGGCTGTCGCAGGCCGATTTTTTTTTTCAGCGTTTGAACGGTCCCTTGAAATTCAACACCGATAATTTCTAAAAGTTTTCTTGGCCTTGTTTTACGGAGATCAAATAAATCAAAGATAACTTTTAGATATTATTGGTGTTGAAGTTCGAGGGACTGTACAAACGATTTCGCCTGCGACAGCCGCCATTTTTTTCAGCGCGCAGGCCTAGTATTCAGGGGGCGGTGGTTTAGCCGCTACCTACGTCATCCACGGCCAATTCACCGCCCCCTGAATACTAGGCGTGCGCGCTGAAAAAAAAATGGCGGCTGTCGCAGGCGGAATCATTTGTACAGTCCCTCGAACTTCAACACCAATAATATCTAAAAGTTATTTTTGACTTATTTGATCTCCAAAAAACAAAGAGAAGAAAACATTTAGAAATTATTGGTGTGGAATTTCGAGGGACCGTTCAAACGCTGAGAAAAAAATCGGCCTGTGACAGCCGCCATTGTTGTCAAAGCTCAGGCCTAGTATTCAGGGGGCGGTGGCCAATTCATGACTTTTAAAACGGCACATGGAGAGGAGTGGATAATCTTTACACGGCGATTGGCACAAAACAATGGGCTCGATGGTTTGTACTAAATCCGTGTAAAGATGATCCGCTCCATGTGACGTTTTAAATATCATGAACCGGCTGTGTATAATGTAGGTCACGGGTTAGCTATACATTTTTTTGATTGCCTACTTTTCAGGCTTAGAAAATATTTTAAATCCTAAAAAATCTTCTATTCATGACATTCCTCCAACACTGTTAAAACGTTTGTAAAGACAAAGAAAAGAAACGCAGACTCTCAATACATGTGCTCTAGATCTCGAACAAAGGTATTCGATCTTGACATTCAGTTTATACAATTTTCGTAGATTGCAGGAATAAATTAGTGCATGCTTTATAAATTTGTACAAAGGTAAGCAAAAGCTGTAATAAATTTATTTTTAATACGTAAATTCATTTTAGCCGTTTTCTAGTAGTTTTTTTTTTAAACCGTACCAGTGGTGCCAGATGGGCGGATATTTTTTTATTTTGATTGCTTGATTGCTATAATTTTTTTAAATAGTAATATTTTCCTTATTTAATCTGTCACTAAATAAATAAAAACAACACCCAACTGCCAAGAATGTCACGTATAAAATGTATCCTCACTTACGCAAAGTATGAACCAGAAAAACAAATTCTTCGTTTTTTTTTCATGCAAAAATAGCGAAAATCACGGCGACCAAGTTTTTTTTTTTTTTTTTTTTTTTTTTTTAAATCTAGCAACCAAGTTATTTCATCTGGCTTTTTTTTTTTGTTCTTCTTTGCACAAAAATTGACTCAAGAAATGAGCACAAACGGCATTTGTTTAGCTCCCACAAAATATTGTTTTCCAGCGTTAGTATTTCAGTAATGTCCACCTCATCATATGAAGATTTTGTAACACTCAACTATCCGGACATTCGACGAATTTAGCAATTAGCATTTTCCGAAAATACCAGTTAATTCAGACTTTACGATATTTTCTTTTTTTTTTCATAAATATACATTTTTGATAAATTTTATTAGAAAAGTTTATTTATATTATCTTCCAAAATGTAACTATGTAACTAATAATTAAAAACACTTATGCTTGTTATTATTTTTTCTCAATAATTTAATTAAAAACTTTTGTGTTTGTTAAATTTCAGTGAAGAGGAAAAGGGGGGTGGGTACATATTGGTTACTGGCGACTAGAATTTTTTGGTGGCTACCTGATTTTATAAAATTTATAAAGCACTGTATATGTATATATATTTACATATGGTCAACGGTACATTTAGAGTTTATTTCTCTTACTTTTAAAAGAATCCCAATTTTCAATTCTCTATAAATTTACATAAGATTTAAAATAAATAATTACCAGCAGCTTTTCCATTATTTCATATGACTTTTTTTAAGAGTGTATGTCAGATATTGCAATGATTAGGCTTGAAATCATTCAACAACTCTATTAGATTTAAATGACAGAAACATTTTTATAGTTCACTTAGAAGTGTTAAGCTTAGTAATATAACTTGTATTAAATTTTTATATGCAATTACATACACAATTACATTAATGTATATGGTTTGTGTTTACATTTATGAAATTTACCAGAAAAATTGTGTGTTTCTAAATGCGTGAAAATATATGCATTTTTCTAACTAATAGAGAAAGGCTTTAAATGATACATAGTTAGTTCATTAAGATGAAAATAGCATGGAATAGTAATTGTAGTTTTTACAATTTCGTATTTTTCGTATTATTTATTAGTGCGTAAATTATTTTAAAAATATTTTATTAAACAATAAATGCAACCTGTTTTATTCTGAACTTTTCTTTCTCACACTTTGATCTCTCCAGCTGCAGCATGTCTCAGAAATCTCATGTTTGTTGCTTAGTAACAGCAGACCGCATGCCTTTGTACTACTCTCAGTAATTAAGTTAGTGGATATGTGAATCAACTCGTCTAATAAAGTGTATAAGATGTAATGTTAAGCAGGCATAAGATATTGACATTTGCATTCGCAGTAGTTCCGATTTTGTTTATGCTTATAAACATTATATAAGGGTGAAAATCGAACATTTGAGTAAGATTTTCTAGAAATATTTTATGATAATATTTTTTTCTAGAGCTAAATTGTTTAACGTGTTTTATAAACAATATATGATTGAATAGAAATTATTTGATTTGATTTCTTTTGTATTAAAATCAAAAAAAGAACATTTTATGTTAAATTAAGTTCAGTGCATAATATAAGTTACGATAAACATAATGTAAGTTAATGATATAACAATACGTTAAGTACACATTATAAGTTAATTTTACCACATTTTACAACAATTAAGAACAAAATCATTGAAAAACTGTATATTTCCATTTAAAAAAAAATCAGTAATGAGTACATAAAAGAAAATCTAATGAAGAAAAATTTGAAAACTCTCATTTAAAAATTTACCTTTTAAATGAGTTTACTTATACAGGGTGATTAGGAAATTATTTGGCAAAATTTTAAAGGGTTATACACGGGACAGAAATAACCATATTGTGTTATAGAATGTGTGTCCGTAAATGAAGCGTATAAACGCCATCTATTGGCGCTAATAGGCTGTCATTCATTGCACCTTTCACACATTTCTTCGTCAACAACGCTTAAACGTGGCAGTTCCGGACACGCATTCTATGACAAAAACGCTTTTCTAGGTTCTCTCTTCCAGTCTTTAAAAATTTTCCAGTTATTTTACGATCTCTCTCTCACTGTATATATGTATATATATACAGGGTCATTGAAAAAGAATGCCGGGATTACAAATTTGTTTTACGCAAATAAAGAAACACACAGGAATATAAATTTAGTATTAAAATATTAAATAAAGTTTTATATCCATTTCAATACGTACGTTTCGATATGTGTACAATTAGTTGCTCGACAGACGTCCAGACGATATTCAATCTCCCTCCATGTTCTGCGAATCATCTCTGGTGGCTATGAGTCGACGTTACAAATGGCAGATATCAGTCATTCATTCACTGTACACAACGTTCTTAATGTATCTCGAGAAAAAGAAGTCCACAGGCGTAAGGTCTGGGCTTCGTGGAGGCCACGGAATCGGGCCATCTTGTTCAAAGTATGAGTTGGGGAACTTTATATATATATATATATATATATATATATATATATATAATATCTTACCAGTATATATAAACAGAAACATTGTGTTTTTTAATCGTAAATCGACTAACTGAGACAATTTTTTTCTAATATAGTGATAGGAACAATGCGTAAAATTTGGCAGTTATATAGTTATACATATATATGTGATGATTTCTAGGGCTGAGATGATTGAGCAATAGCAATATCATTTTTAGTAAATGGTTTTTCGAAAATAAGATGTGTTCTTTTCATAAATCAACCGAAGAGGTTTCCGCGCTAGAATTTTGGCAGTCTACATGGCGTGTGTAAGTAATCATAATTAGGCATTTCATCCAAGACCACAGAAGTTTTTATTTTGAAGCTTAAAGTCATCAGGGAAAAATCTGATTTCACACGAGTCCCCTTTTCGTTTTAATCACACGGTTCCCATTACAGCAGAGCATGATGGTTATTTATTTAAAATATACATTCCGTAGGCGTAAAAGAAGAAGAATATTGGATTCGACGCCAATACCAGGCAGAGATTTTATTACTAACTTAGCAAACCAAGCTGCGAACTAGCCTCCATCTATTCGAATGTTCTCCGAAGCGAAAAAAGCGGCGGTATATCCTTTCAGTAAGAGTAGGAATACATGGGTCACGTGACGGCTTTTGCGCCAATCGTGAGCCGGGATCTAACCGGGATTCTATGCGACGGCTCCAGAATATTGTAATAAAATGGTTTTCGCTAATAATTTGGCGCCAAGGAAATTTCCAGAAGATTTCATGATGTTCGATGATTTAGCTATGACCCAGGGTGTTTTAAGTAAACTGATTATCATTAGTCATTGGTTCGAGAATATGGAATGATTTTTTCTTTTAGGGAAAGGAAAAAAGAAAATAAGAAAAATGGGGTTTATCGAACTTGGAACACAGCCAGAATGGAATTAAAATAAAATGTTTCACATTTTAATATAAGAAAAATATTTTATGATTTGGCGAATTATTGTTAATATCTGAACTTATTAAAATAAATACAGTCTTTTTAGGAATTTAGAAAAGTAAAAGGGAATTATGCGGGTTTTTTAAAAGTATGAATATTAGGGAGTTTTTATAATTTAAAGATAAAGACGCGATTTATTGATCTAATTAGCAGCGATTAAAATATTGAATTTAGATATGAGGTTTTTGGAATAAATAGAGTTAAAATACATTAATAAACGGAGGAAATAAATATTATAGAGTAAGTTAGAATAGGATGGAATAAAACTACTTGAGCTTATCGCGATAAATTTTAAATTTTGTTATATATATATATATATATATAGGCTATGGGCTTTATTGAATAAAATTGAAAAAAAATCATTTCCAGGAAATTTTCATGCTGTTTGAGTTTTCTGTTTTTTACTGATGCATTCGTAACTTTAGTTATAATGAGATTTTCAAATATTTACATTATATAACTGATGAATTGATGAATTGAAAAAAAGAAATTAATCTTTCTTTTATTAACTCTTAGAAAGATATATTTCCTTTGTTCCTGTACTATTCATCCAATAAATTAATTAATTTTGAAACATATCTTTGAAAAGAGACGAAAGTGGATTCTTTGCAAATTCAATTTATCTCCATTCATAAGAAACAATGCATTCCGGAAACACTGTACATATCCGGTAAATGCCGATTTGCATTCATTTTAAACAAAAGCACTCTATCTTTAAGTAGCAAATGAAAATACCAATACAGCTTTTATTTAAAAAAATGTCTATTAAACAAAGGAAAGTGTTCCAAAAATGTCTTGAAGTAATTATAACCAAACTTCGGCGATATTACACTTCATAAAACTATAGAAAAGTTAATACAATTATTTCCTTATGTCTAAAGAAAGGCGTTCGTTTCACTGCAGGATGTTAATTTATACACAATAATTACAAATTCATCCCAGTTATATAGATATACAATTAAATGGTTTTATATGCTGATTTTGAAAGAAATGAAAATGGGGAATAGAAGAAGTTTTTATTAAGATATACGAAATGAGCTTAAAGAGGTAATTACTTGCTTGTAGTCAGTCAAAAGAAATAGATTAAATGTTCAAAAGATTGTCATCGTTACTAAAAACTCAAAATATTCATTAAGAGAAAGGAAATGCTAAGTTTAAAGAAATTGTATACGGCGTAAAATGTACATATCATTGTAATTTGCTGAAGGTAGTTAAATATAATTGTATGTTTATAAACCAGATAAAAGAAAAGATTTTTATATTAAAAGAATAGAAAATATAAGAAAAAACTTCAAATTTTTATAATAGAGTTCGTAGTTTAATGATTTATTATGCATCGTTATTTGTACACTATGGTGGAACGAAAAAAAAAACTTTTTTAGAATTTCCAAATGCTATAGTTTTCACAAGTTGCCTTTGATCAAAATAAAGACGGAAATTTAATATCAGTGTAATTGGATTATATTTAGAGGTGCCGCAAGAAGGGCAAACTTTAGGTTTCATTAAAAGTTTGACAATTTCGCGATTCTGTTGAAATTGACAACTGAGAACTGAATACCCTTCTTGCTGCACCTCCGAACATGATCGAAATAAGCTGATATTAAATTTCCATCTTTATTATTTTTTTTTTTTATCAAAGGCAACTTTTAACAACTATAGCATATTGAAATACAAAAAATATATTTTGAAAATAATTGAAAATTTTTAAGTTTTAATAAAACTTAAAGTTTGCCCTTCTTGCGGCACCCCAAAACCTAATCCAATTACGCTGATATTTAATTTCCATCTTTATTTTGATCAAAGGTAACTTGTGAAAACCATAGCATATTGAAATTCCAAAAAAAAAAAAAAAAATCGTTCCACCCTATTGTACACGGCTATATTTACATGTATGAAAATTGTTTAAACGTGTATACATATCTGTAGTCAGAATAAAAAAATAGTCTGTTCAAATTCTGAAAAAAATATTACACGAAACCTCTCAAATTTAATAAAATAGTTCAAATACCGATTTAGTTAAAATCATATTATAACCATTAAGTAACCATTGCAACGTAAATTTTAAAATTCCTAGAAAGAGGTTTACGGACATTACATGTTTATATATATAGGGTGTCCATAATTAAACAACCCTACTTTAAAGTTGTCTACAGACGAAACTATTGATCAGAAAGTTGTGAAATTTTGTGAAGGACATAATGAAAGAGTGGGAATTTGTTTAAGCGAAAAAAAATAGTTGAAAATTTGGCCACAAGATGGCGTTTTTAATGAATTACACGTTTATTTATGCATACATTTACGATAGATTACATATTTTATTGCAACAAAACATGTTCCACATGACGGCCATCATTTTCAGCTACCATCTGCAATCGAAAGATAGCATGTTCCACGGTTGACCGCAGTGTGGTCTGGGAAATGCTAAAAAGATGTCACGAAAAAAGTTTTGTTCAACATGTTTTGTTGTAATACAATTTGTAACCTATATATAAATGTATGCTAAATGAGTAATTCGTTAAAAGACGCACTCTGGCGGCGGATTTTTGAACTTTTATTTTTCGCTTAAACAAATTCCCATTCCTTCATTATGTCCTTCACAAAATTTCACAACTTTCTGACCAATAGTTTCGTCTGTAGACAACTTAAAAGTAGGGTCGTTTAATTATGGACACCCTGTATGTGTGTAAAAAACACTTTTGCGTGTTAAAAATATAGATAGTAAATACAAGAATATTAAATTGGTATTAAAAATGCTCAAATACTCTTTTATAGTTTAAAATAGTTTTATGCACTGTTAAATATAAACGACGCTGTAAATTGTTCATTTGCTAGCAATAGCAATCCAATTAAGGCTTAATGCAGCATTTTATTACACCAAACAAAATGAAATAACTCTTAAGTAACAAACAATGTATACACTGAAAAAAGGTTAAAAGGTTCTAAAAATATTATGAAATATAATAGGTTTTTCAAAAATATAATATAATATCTTCCAAGTTACCCACGACTCCAAAAGGTGTTACTTTATCTTCAAAACCTCAGAAACAATTCCGAGACTTAAATAAACATTTTTGAAATAACAGTTTCTTTAGCAGCCCGTAATTTTTTTAACCTTTTCAAATAGCTTTACAGTAAATTAATCAGTTTCCTCAACAAGATATGTCCTGTTTTCAGATGCTATGAATTCTCAAGTACCCATTTTGATGAACAAAATGCAATCATTCTAATTTATCAGCATTACCATTGGTATTTTCGTGTAAAAATTCTGTTAAGCATAAAAAAATGTTTACTACGAATTGATAGCATCGGTAAAACTGATATTTCGTGTCGGGAAAACTGACAAAACTTATCAATACACTGTAAAAACTACTCGGTTCAGAAATGTTTCTTGATCAGAAATGTTTCTTGATAAAATCTCACAAACCTATTGGATTCTGATGTTTTTGAAGCTAAAGGAACTCTTTTTGGTTTCAAGGGTAAGATACAAGAAGCTATATGATATTTTCGTAAACCGAATTAAATTTCTCAACATTTTCTGAAGCAGTTGTCTTATTTCACAGTGTATATTGAAAGTGACATATTTATTTTAACATAAAGTGATGCAATTATCTTTTGATAGCCGGTGTTTAAATATTAAAAACCTACTAAGGCGAACAAGAAATGGTTTTTAGGCTTATATTTATTTTTTAACAACAATAATGTTTTTAAGATATTATTTATTTTTTCCTGGCTGTGTATAAAATATTTAATTTTTCATTCAAGAGAAAACGGTCAAAATGAAGATTTTATGTTGAAAGAGAAAAATTTTTTGTGGAATAAATATGGGAATTTTATTATATAAGTTATTATATAAATTGTATATATAATATATAATAATATAGATTATATATATATAATAAATAAAAAATTATATATATAATATAATTTATTATATAAACGAAATTGTCTTGCCAAATTCTGTTTTAGTAAATGGTGTACATATACTGTAATTTATAATATATCTGTTACCCACTCTATTTAAGAAGATTTCTTTCACTCAATTTTTGGTTTAATTTGCATTTTTTTTTTTAGATACAAATTTAAATTTGAAACAATGCAAGCTGCTTCAAAAGTAAAATACGTACGAATGTTACATACACTCTAAAAAGAGACAAATGTTTCTTACTCTATTGATATATAATATAACCACGAACAAATATAGACAATAACCTCTTTCCAGTTACTCGAGATTCTGGAAAGCATTCTTTATCTTTAAATACCTCAGAGAATATTATATCTTTTAGATTTAAAGAAACATTTTTAAAAACAAAGTTTATTTTACTGACAATGATTTTAGGAAATGTTTCCAAACGGTTTTATAATGTATTGTAACGAACTGAATATAGATAATTGAAAATTCTTTTCAAATTACATGCATTAATACTTGAAAAAAAGAGTACAGTCACCCTCTCAAATGTTAAAAAACTTCCACCATATGTGATCATTAATTTTACTCAAGAACCCATCTATACCCTTTAATAGGATTTTTTGATGTTACAAAACCCATAATTCTTGCTAAGAACGTCAAGGGTCTAATAAACTGAAAGAAAAGTACTCTATAACTTATATTATCTCAGAAAATAGTGTTATTATCTGTAATTTTTTCCATACTTTCGCCTATCTGATTCTACGGACTTTTTCCCAGACCACTAGACTACTAGAAATTTCTTTTCCTGATGTATACGAAACAGAAGAGGCTTTTTTGGGAGATTCATAGCAAAAAACTGCCGAAAGTGGTTGTTGGAAAAAAAAAAACTCTCGCAAAGAGGATAACGGAAACCCACCAGGTTTCGCCGGACAAAATCGCTCGGATGCGAACCCGAAACCCGAGCGTAACGTCCTGACTTTTAACCCAAACTTACCATCTGCGTAATGTTGCTTTTATTTGTTAAATGTACTGAATAAATGTGCTGAGTGTAATACTAAATAAATTGTATTGTCATCCGTACAACCCTTCATTTTTTTAAATGTTACAGTATTAAGCAGTTTCTCCCCACTGAATATAGACTTTTAGCCTGTTGTCCATTATGAAATAAACATTTCCATGTTCAACAAACATCTTTTTATCGACAAACTTGAAAAATTAACAACAGTAACATTAACATTAATATTTATATTATTTTGATACTTATGCATGCATAAATTGAATTAGGAAAGTGAAAATGTTAATTTAAAATTGATAGCTTCCTAAAAACCCATATTCCTCTTTCAGCAAACTGATGAATACACTATAATATCGACTCGGAAACTTTTCCGAAAATCAGTGGATGCAAAAGAAAATTGTTTTTCGATAAATGTTTCCTTAAATGTCGAATATATATTGGTTTTTGAGATTTCATGAAATACAAAACGCTTTTCGGAATAGCGGGTAACTCAGAAGATGTAATTGTGTATATTTCTTCGTGGCTAGATTATATTTTCGTAGATTTATTTGTCTTTTTTACAGTGTAATATTAAGTCGATTATGTCACCGAACGTTCGATTAAAAACATTTTCCAAACAATAATCATCAATATCTCTCCTAATCCAGGAATTCGGAACAAACCCATTCATTTAGTGATTGATTTTATTTCCTTTTGATATTTGAAACTTGAAAAAGTGTACAGGCTCATACAAAAATTCTTTTTCGAGAGAAATAATTTTTGCGAGGCTTTTTAAAGCATTATTTTTGTAGCTATGTTAATCTAAAATTACTTTAAGACATAAGAAATTTTCTAAATTGTAGCAAAATAAAATGACACTTAAAGCTTATTTTTCCGTCGATTTTAACAAAGTTGTTTAGGATATTTTAAAGCAAACACGTAAACGATGCATTAGTATAAACAGTTTCCATATCATTAATCACATATATGCATTAAATTTACTGACCGTTAACTTCAACTGGAATCTAAGATAATCATTTATTGTCAATCATTTGTAATGTAATAAGCTATTAAGTAAATTATATTCGTACGGGGTGTTTAATGCATATTTTGAAGGCAATGTATTTGATTTTAAAATAAGCTGTGATTATTTATAAAGCTGGAAAACTGATTATATAATTTGAAGAAATGGCACTTGCAGTTTATTTTTCTGTCTACCAAAGTTGTTTACGATATTTTATCATATTTTATAAAAGTGGCGTAAATATGCATAATATAAACCGTTTCCATATAATTAATCACATATATCCATTAACTTTACTGACCATTAACTTCAAATAGAATCTAAGATAATCATTTATTGTCAATTATTTGTAATGTAATAAGCTATTAAGTAAATTATACTTGTACGTGCTTGTCTATTTGTGTTTCAAGCATTATTTTGAAGCCAATGTATTTAATTTAAAAATAAGCTGTGATTATTTATAAAGCTGGAAAACTAATTTTCTAATTTGAAAGAAAATAAAATGACACCTATAGTTTATATTTCTGTCTAACAAATTTGTTTACGATATTTTATCATATCTTATAAAAGTGGAGTAAAAGATGCATAATATAAACCGTTTCCTTATCATTAATCACATATATGCATTAAATTTACTGACCATTAACTTCAACTGGAATCTAAGATAACAATTTATTTTCAATCATTTATATGTAATAAGCTATTGAGTAAATTATACTCGTACGTACGTGTGTATTTGTGTTTGAAACATATTATGAAGCCAATGTATTTAATTTTAAAATAATCTGTGATTACTTATAAAACTGGAAAACTAATTTTATTATTTGTAGCAAAATAAAATGACACCTACAGTTTATTTTTCTGTCTATTTTAACAAACTTGTTTACGATATTTTATCATGTTTTATAAAATTCACGTAAAAGAGGCATAATATAAACCGTTTCAATATCATTAATGACATATATGGATTAAAATTAATGAGCATTAACTTCAACTGGAATCTAAGATAATCATTTATTGTCAATCAATTGTAATGTAAGAAGCTATTAAGTACCGTAATTTCCGTCGTATAATCCGCAGATCAAACAATTCAGTTTCAAACCAGAAAATTTATTCAATAATTGAAGCCAAATATTTACAGCGATCTAGTAAGTTACATTTTATAAAATAAAATTTCTGCGTCGAAACATGATTGTTTGATACGCGGATTATACGCCGGAAATTACGGTAAATTATTCTCGTACGCGTGTATTAGTGTTTGAAACATATTATGAAGTCAATTTATTTAATTTTAAATCAAGCTGTGTTTACTTATAAAACTGGAAAACTAATTTTGTAATTTTTAGCAAAATAAAATGACACCTACAGTTTATTTTTCTGTCTATTTTAACAAACTTGTTTACGATATTTTATCATGTTTTGTAAAAGTCACGTAAAAGAGGCCTAATATAAACCGTTTCCATATCATTAATGACATATACGGATTAAAAATACTGAGCATTAACTTCAACTGGAATCTAAGATAATTAGTTATTGTCAATCAAGAAGCTATTAAGTAAATTATACTTGTACGTGTGTGTGTATTTGTGTTTGAAGCATATTTTGAAGCCAATGTATTTAATTCAAAATTAAGCTGTGATTATTTATAAAGCTGGAAAACGAATTCTAAAGCAAGTTCACCAAACTTGGCGTCCGTGGCATAACGAGTAGTCATCTTCGATCTACTTAATAGCAGAAATTTTCTGATTTAAAAAAAAAGATTACTATTCGAAAATAGTGTTAATCCACACGAAATAGGTTGAACAATCCTATTTAAACTTTGGTCGTACACTTTAAAAATAGTCTAAATATATTAGCTTTTACATCATAATTCAGAAAATGCTTCAGGTAAATCATTCTGAATTCAAATTTTGACCATTATTGAATTTCTATCGTTAAAATAATTATTTTCCGATATCTTCTCGCAAAATTAATTAAATATCATTCATAGAATATAACATAAAATAAAATTTAAATTCATAGTTTTATAAAAAGTGAAAGCCTAAAGTACAATTGTAATGATGTTTAGTTAAGTCGACGGATGATACTTTAAATTTTCAATGATTGTTATTTCCATTTCAGTACACTGTAGAAGAAGAGATTTGTTTCTTGGTATATCATGAAGGTTTGCGAAGATAGTATATAACCTTTTCAGATTTACTTAAGATTTCTAAAAGCATTCCTTTATCATCAGAAATTGCATAAAATTTATAGCTTTCATAGATTTAAAGAAAAATTTCTGAAATAAATGTTTCTTTTTCTTTTGCTGTCAGTAATTTCCGGAAACTTTACGAAGTCTTTTTTAAAGCATATTAATCAGTTTTCTCAAACAGGTATAAAAAAGAAACTACTGTTTTTTGGATACTACCAAGTATCAAGTAAGCATTTTCATATTCAGCAGACAAACATGGTAAATGACAGCATAAAAGGAAAATTATTTTGTTATTATTGCTTGTATAAAACATGTTATGCAGTTGAAAATGTTTACTTGAGAAAAGATAGTACCCGAAAAAATGATATTTTGTATAAAATATCAACGTCGTTAAATGTTCAGTAATTTTCTTTTTTATAATGCAAATTGTATTAAAATATAAAGGGTTTCACTTAAACATAATGTTTGCTCGCTTTTAAACATGCCAAGGAAATAGAACAATTTGTTTTATTCCATTCTTCTCACACTGTACTAGATTATAAATAAAATACCCACGAACTTTAAATATACTTTCGCACAAGCCCATTTCATTAGTTAATTTAATTTAATTTTAAAGCAATATATATTTCCACGATTTCTATAATCGTGCTATATGTGGCTCACGCCATATATACAATACCAGATATACCTAATAAATATCATTTTAAAACCTTTCAAAAATATGTTTCAGACTAAAATTATTTCTGTTAAAAGTTCCCTTTTATCCTGTGATTTTAAAAAAATTATAACAGAAAATCTTTGACAAAAAGTATAAAAAGTTCTTTGAATTGATTGCAATAAAAATCACAAAGTGTGCACTAAATATTAGATTGGGTATGTAAAATACTGTGCAAAATACAGTACACTTACGATAATTTGAAATAAAATCCCGAAAATACTTACATTACGAACAAACTTGTTTATTCATTCGAACTTAATTTTATCAGATTTGTTAATTGGAACTGAGATATTTCTTGAAAATTTTTACTTAGAAAACTAAGAGTTTTGTTTAGTACAAAGTGACAAAAATTCAAAAAACTCCTGCATCGTCAAACAAAAACACCAAATAGTAGATAAAACCTTAAACTTAGCTTGGTTTCCTTCCGTAAATTTCTGGTTAACATTTTTAGCATTATAACTGAAATATATTTTCTTGTTCTGATTCAACACAGGAAATTGTTATACAGGAACAAATATATAAATATTGATATTATAAAAAAACGAGTGTCAAAAGGTGTATATGAGTATGAAATCTACAGGTTGGCTGAAACGAATAGGCGCGAAGAAAAACGCTATTTTCTCAAACATATACGCTACCTGATGACATTTTTATTGTAACAAAACAAAAATATATCAAATAGCAATATTTAAATTAATTGTTCAAAATGTCCAACATTCTCTTTTACAAAAGTGTCCAAACAAGGGATGACAGAATTGACGGTGCGCCGCAGGTAGCTCTAATCTAAATCGTCCCAAGCCTTCATGAGTTTGCGCAGCATTCAGTCTAAATTGGAGATTTTCCTGGTATTTAACTTTTCTTCTAAGTTGCCCCAAATACTGAAATTGAGTGGGTTAAGATCTAACTGTTCGAAGACTATTCAACATTTGTTAATACTGAAGTTTTGACTCGTGCGAGTCCGGTTCGGGTTGACCCGCTTTTTCAAAGAATGTACACAATATTTTTTGCAGGTTAAAAATATGTATACAATAAGAACTCCATATTCCATAATGGACACTTCCGAAAAGCGGCCTTTCACGCAACATTTAACGCTACTTGGAAAAGAAAAAAAATTCATTCTACTAATCACTTGATCATAACTCGCTTGTTGTTTACGAAACGTGCTCTGTGCAACAATTTGCGAATGTCAGCGACAAATCTCGGTTTCAGTGTCATAGATTTTTCCATTGACTCTTGCCGATAAAACAAACCAAAATGCTAACTCGCGAAAGGAATAAGTTTTCTTGCTGTTAACCCTTTATCTACTAACACATTATATCTAATGTTTTAATACCGGGTATATTCTTTTGAAATTAAAATTATGAAAGAGAAAAATGAAATTGAACTTCCTGGTCGCCATATAATGAGTATTTTAAAGTTGTCGTCTTTGTCAATTACACTGTAACTTGTAAACTTTGCCCATTTAATAAAAAAATATCAGTTTAAAAATCGTCCGCTTTCAACATGAAGCTACACATAGAGGTGAGTTAGCATTTTTATTAATAATAATAATTACTGGATCGCATCTCGAAGCTAATATCTAAAGCCAGTTCAAATTCACTTACGAATAACGCAAAAATGAATAACATTTCAACCATCATTACCAGTTGTTTTCTAAAAAAAAAAGAGTTAGAATATTGTTTTAATTGAAACTGTTTTTTAAAATAGTATTTAAACTGCTACATTATAAATTAAAACTTTTATAATTTCTTTTACAGAACAACTAAATTTTATTTTCCGCTTAACTCAACCACAGTCACATGGAATTAACTCCCCCAAAATATGAAAAAATATCTTATCTTTATTTGGCATTTCCAAGCACAAATATTTTATTTATCGAAATAAAAATATCTTGTGTGATTTATTTCTTTCATACATGTAACTATATCTTTATTATCTCAGATGGATGAACAACATATTTGTAAGATCTCTTCCCTATAAAAGAATGCACTTCTGGCCTCTTCGAGATCTTGCAACTTACAAAAATGTACGAATATAAAGATGGATAATACTCAAAAGAGTCGTATGCAGTTTTTCCTAATAATGACATAAATTTGATACATAGTAGGTGGATCAATTTGATTTTCTTTCTTAGCTAGCTTTTTGTAATATTTTAGTTCATTTATCATATTTGTCAACATAACTTCGAAGATATTTCTTTTATGTGCTTCATTTTATATAGAGTACTTTAGTAACATTCATTCGTTATTTTATATTTTACTTCAGATTTTCACATCAATAAATGTATGAATTTAAAAACAAACATCTGAAAAAATAAAACTTTAGAAACTACCATTAATGTTTTTCTCAATAACCGAATCAATGTTACACTTTTATTAACCAATTTGATACTGAGACAAAAAGTCATTGCAATGACCTCACTGATATAAATATTTACAATGAACGTAATTAATGTACTATTGGTTCAATATAAGGTAATTAATCTATTTCTAATTATGATTATTTTACAGTAACTAATATGTAACTAACACTATTGGATTAATTGTTTATCACGAAGGCTTGTCATGTATATGCCACACAATAAGTATTATCACTAATAATTTTTATTATGAAAGGAATAATCAATGTGACAAGAGCATAAATGAAATTATGGATATTAAAAAAAGCAGACAGCTTTTTCAGATCTTCTGAAGATCCATCATCAGTGCAATGGATAAGAAAATAGAAAAACAAATGCATAAAATCATGCAGGGATTAAGCAATGCAGCGCGCGGTAAAGGCCTTTTTACATTTGATTGCGGGCTGCATTGCTTGCTCTCTCACTTACTTTAATCCTCTAACGTCTGAGCATTTAATGCGTCGGGGTACATTTAAAAGATGAAAATTAAAAGAGCTGTAATAAATAAATTTTTAACTACAAAATGTGTTAAAGAAACTTAAATGTAATAAAAATTATTCACAACACTTCCAAAGGGAACTTTTTAGTACATATAGCAAGATACTACTATTATTATGAAAATTCCGTGCAAATACTATCGAAAATCAACAAGACTTATGCACTATCTATGGGATAAAATGTCAAAGAGTATATTTATAAACTTCGTAGTGTTCCTTTAAAAATCACAACTGTTCTATCAACAATAAATTACAACGCAGCTCAACAGTCAATGAATTAAAGACTTCGAAGCTTCACTACAAGATTTCGAATTCTACCACAATATTTCGCAGCATCTACACTTCATAATATATCAACAATATAGAATTAATAAAATATATAAAAAATGATACAAAATAATAAAATATTTTTGCACGCGATATAGGCGGTATTTGATCTAAGAAGTTAACTGAAATTTCTCGTCTATAGTGGCAATGGACCGTTAAGGGGCAAAACTCTAACAATGTTATATTTTTAGTGAATACAATAGCTTTTCAATATTTAACTTCTTCGGATTTATCGTTCGTTTGTGTACCCGGAATAAAATTAACGCTACCTTATACGAACAAAAAGTTAGGATAAAGTAGCGCTAATTAACTTTATTTATAAATACATTACAATAAATAAAATCTGCACCGTTAATTTTGTTAAGAAAATTGTAAAATGCATATAAGTTAATGTTTTGGGGACCAATATAAAACGTTTATCTGTAAGTTATTATCTTTCTTAATCTAAGCAAAAGTATCTCTCTATATTAAAAAAAAAGTAACCATCGCTGCCGCCGCTGTCAATTAAGATTTTGTGCCTTGAAGTCTTTCTGGACTAATATCTAGAAAACTATTGCATGTAAAATTTTAAAAATTGGTAGTTTTATAAAGAAATATTCGATAAACACGCTGAAGCAAACAGTTTTTAAATCGAAGAATTATTTTAAGAGATATTTAAAATCAAAGTTCGTCAAAACAGTTTTTTGAAAAAAGTTTTATAGGAACGAAAACTATCCGCAGGAATTTAACCATAATTTGTAAGGATATAGTTGACAAGTTTGCGGAGTGCAGACTGCAATCACTTTTTTAATTTGAGTAATTTTTTCAGGTTATATTTCAATTTTTTATTCAAAATTTTCATTATTTTAACGAAGATTTATTTCATATTTCATAAATTCCATTATTTGAACCGTTGCCAATTTTTTATTCAAAATTTTCATTATTTTGACGAAGATTTATTTCATATTTCATAAATTCCATTATTTGAACCGTTGCCAATTTGTAAAATAGCGCACGTAATAAGATTCCCTTTCAATTAAGAAATGTAGTTACACGAGACTATTAAAAACAGAAATAAAACTTTAAAATAATATTTAAATGATCACGTGTTAAAAGCAATAAATGTAGAAAATGACGTAATAAAAATATACTTGCGCGTGAATATTACAAAGAGAAATACGAGTAACTAGGGAAATTCACGTCACATTTAAAATGATAAAAAAAACAATATTTCCAAACAATTTCAATTAATTATTATATTTTCATGAGAGATCAATTTATTTCGACATATCTTTTACCCATTATTGCAAATTTTAAAACAGCGTAAATAATAATATTTCCTTTCCAATGTCAAAATTCTTCTATTTGTTTATTTGGTGTTACAGTTTAACGATAGTTTTTTTTTTTTTTTTTTTTTTTTTTTTTTTTTTTAAATGAAAATTGATTGACGGGGTAATGGAGAAGTATCAAAAGACAAATAAGCGTTGAATTAAAAATTCCCCGATGAAAAAACTAACTCGTGTAACGCATCTGATGTCAACTGAAAGTGACGCGACGCCACGATTATGCACGTTTGGCGCTAAATCATATATTTTGGTGACAGTTACAGTTGTAATCTGTTTCAACAGCAGTTGATTCGACCTTAAAATCCCTCAATCAAAGGAAAATGAATGGAAACCCTGTTACAGCAGATCGCCACTGGTTGTTTAATTATAATACAATCTTCCGTAATCGTTTTAGAGATGATCAAATCAGAGTGTTTTTAAATCATGCGGTGTCAGAACGGGGGTTGGCGAGCGCAGCTCGTAGGGGGCAGAGCCCCCTAGTAGTATACAAAATTGGGTTGGGTGTTTGTAATTTTTAGAAAAACATCTATTATCAAGTTCATTCGATTTCTTAGAAAACGTATATTAGAATAAAACATTTAAGTATTTATTTGGCTCTATGTCTGCCTGTTTGTCACTAATAGGTTCAAAAACATTTAATAGAAATGATTATATGATAACATTCATTTAACCCTTTAACGTTCATTGGTTTCCCCACGAAACCACAAAACTTTAATTGCGAAACTCAACAATGACAGCAGAATTTTAATAGAAATGTTTTCATTTATTGTATATGAGAAATATCGCTTTTTTCTTATATAAAAATAAATTTGTTCATAATTTCCGGTGTCAATCATTTATTTCAACATCTTAGCAATTGAAGTGCTTTATCCGTTAAAGGGTTAAATTTTAACCCTTCTTTGCATGAGTTTTTCTTTTACAATTGTGTTTTTTTATACATATATTAAATATTAGACACCAGAAATTTAAGATAGATTTTTAACTTTGTTAAGCAACATAGTTCATGGGAAATTTACTGCATTAATATTTCTATATAAATATAGTGGTGGAGACGAAGTTGATTTATTTATTAAAAGTTAAATAAACAGTGATGAAAATTTACATCACTATGCAATTAAGGGATAAAACTAAAAAGATTAATATAAAAAGACAATATTCCGTAATCGTGTTCACCGTCAAAGTTATCGTAGATGATAAGCAAGGGAACGACCATCTAGGATACCTTCAATGAACGAAAATACATGGCGCTGTTCAGAATCTATTACATTAAAATCTGTGGATGGGTTTGTATTTTATAACGAATACATGTTATTCAGATGGATCCGAGGGTGCCATAATAACTACTGATATTTTGAATTTTCAGATTCATCCCGAGATTTTTTTTTCAATCCTCAAAAATATTTTTGTAATAAAAAAAATTACCCCACTTTTGACCAAAAAACAAAAGATAGAGAGCAGAAAGAAAACAAAAATAATGGGATTATTACACTCTTTTGTTGTCATTTCCTTATTAAAATTTAAATGAAAAACAGTTTTCACATTCAATAAATGATATATAACCATTATTGTCTACTATCCGATTTGGTTAACATCAATCTTAATCTTATTTCGTTTGTATAAATGAGTGTAGTGACTTTTTGTTTACCTACTCTTTAAGAAGATGTATAGTAATGTATTTTCATTTCCGCATTTACTTAAATATTAATAAAAATCTCAAATATTTCAATACTATTGATTCGCATGAAAAATCATTTTCCAAATTGAAATAAAAAATGTAGATTAATGTCCTCTGATAGAACAAGTAGCTGTTGTAGAATATTCAGCTTTCAGTACCGATACTATAGCATCAAGAAGACAAATGCCTAGATTCACCGGCGGACACACCGACTATGAAATAGTTCCTGGAAAGTAATCCGACCATGGAGAACGCCACCGGTAAAATTAAAAAAAAATATTCGATATGTATAAAAAATCAAACAGTGAGCTGGGAAGAGGCTGGTGTTTAATTCATACAATCTGAAAAAATAAACTCCAAGCCCAGACATTGCTTTTGACACTAACTCTATTCTAGACGCTAAAACCGATACTTATGATAGAAACAAATGAAGACCATAATAAAAAAAAAATAGTTTCTTGAATGAAGATACCGTATTACGCTGTGCTTGTGCACGAATTCCGCAGTCGGATGTCATTTGTATATGACCTACAGATTGTTCTCCAGCGTACTAAAAGTGGAATTCTTTACTGTGTGAAACTGACATCATATTTGGCATGTATTATATATTTTAACTCTTGAAACTGAAGTATTTTTGTATGCTAAATGATGTCATTTCCAGTGGCGTAGCGTCAGGGGGGGCACGATCATTTTACTACCAGTATAATTATATACTACCTTTAGCCTTATTTAATCTTTGAATGGTATGAATTAAATAAGGACAAATATAGTATATAAAAATACTGGTAGTAAAGTGGTCCGTGCCCCCCCTTGACGCTACGCCTCTGGTCATTTCAATATTACCAGTTTAAAAGTTTTTTCAAAGGACGAAATGCTTTAAAAATGCTGGCGATACCTGCGGACGATACCACTTTTGACACTGTTTTGACCCGTCGGGCAACATATCGAAAATACGAATGTAATTGATAACGTGATACTGTGTCGACTGTTTACCGACAATTATCCATACAGCTGCCAAATATGG
Source organism: Maratus michaelseni (assembly GCA_963931845.1). Lineage (NCBI taxonomy): Eukaryota > Metazoa > Arthropoda > Arachnida > Araneae > Salticidae > Maratus > Maratus michaelseni. The sequence continues at coordinate 90,817,285 of OZ007586.1, read as the reverse complement.
TCCTATATCGGAAACGACTATTGCGGCTAGATATATTGCCCAGCGTACACCGATATTATTGTCAAATGTGATCCGCTGTCAGGAAGGTTTAATAGCCGAAACCATCATTTCCCGTGGGTACTGGCAACGTCGAAGCTTCATATCCCATTGTATTTTAAGTTTTTAGATTTCTTTTAACTTTGATTATTTTGTAAACAAATGTTAATTTATTTTTTACATGCGAGCAAATCCCCCACCACACACACTCAGCCCCGAATCTGATACAGCCGGTACCGATAACTCTCCCATTTTTTTAACTGTTTCATTATTTTATATTTTATTTATTAAATCATATATAGTAACATATAGCAGTATATATAGTAATAGCCGGTTACACAATAATTTTATGCACATATTGTACGTTTGAGTGTATTACAGGGTTCGTACGGCTTCTGGAATTTTGTGACCAAGAAATTCTTCGGTACCAGTATTTTCTTACAGTAAATCTTTCCTTAAAAGAAGGCGAAGTGCCACGAGTTTAACCTAGATTTATTTTTCTATACAGAAAATACTGGTGACACTCCTGGAAAAATCCCTGATCCGTACGAACCCTGTACTATATATTGTCCAATCGGAAAATTAAATAATTGTCTACGTATTAGCCCAGCAGAAGTAGTTTTATCATTTATTGCTTTCCTACGATTTTCATTTCACAATAATTTTATAAATAATTTGGTTCTTTTTATTAAAAAAATAAATTAATATAAATAGCTTTTAAACCACACCTATGTTATTATTTATATGTTGATTCTCATAATTCTTCATAATAAATTTATTTTTAATACTGATAAACTGGAATTAAGAAATACACTGCTCAAAACAATTAAAGGATATTGCAGTTTTAGGTGGATTTTGTATCTGGGAAACTTTTTAGCTGATTGATACATGGTAGACAGACATAGTAGGTTATATGAGAATAAATTACACATGTTTGGCAGAAAAAAATGCATTTTATTGCGCATTTGTGTACAAAAGGAAAAAAACACAATTTGTGCATATGAGAAAAAAAGAATAAGAAAAGGTGTTTTCTTCAAAGATAATCATTTTCAGTAGGGGGTATGGTTTCCACGGGCGGCCAGCAACGTTGAACACCTTTGAGGCATGGACTCAATGAGGCTATTAATGACGAGTTGGGGTATTCTACCCCACTCTTCCAGAAGAGCTCTTTCCAGTTCTTGGAGAGTTTGTGGGGGTTGTTGGCGGCCAGAAACTCGTCTTCCTAGAGCGTCCCAAACGTGCTCGATTGGATTCATGTCTGGAGAACATGCTGGCCATTCCATTCGAGCGATTCCTTCCTCGAAAAAGAAATCCTCCACCAGGTTTGCATGATGTGGCCTGCAGTTATCGTCCATTAAAATGAAGTTATCTCCGATTGCTGCAGCGTAAGGGACTGCAATAGGTCTGAGGATCTCATCCCTATATCGGCGACCAGTCAGAGCTCCATCTCGAATGATGTAGAGGTCAGTGCACCCGTCAATGGAGATGCCACCATACACCAACACTCCTCCACCGCCAAATCTGACACTTTCGTGCACGAACGCAGGATTATTCCTACTGCCACGGTCCCTCCAGATGAAAATACGCCTATTATCCGGATGCACAGAAAAACGGGACTCGTCAGAAAACAGAATATTGCTCCATTCATTTCTCCTCCAGTTGACATGCTCGGTTGCCCACTCCCTGCGGTCGCGACGATGCCTTGATGTTAATCTAACACATACCATCGGTCGGCGAGCATACAGACCTACAGCATGGAGCCAATTTCGGACAGTCTGAATTGAAATCGTGGTGCCTGTAGCCGAGCGAAGGTGTTGTTGGAGAAGAGTAGCGTTCATGTTTCGGTGTATCCGAGCTGTTAACGCTAAATACCGATCTTCATTGGGCGTTGTTGCCCGTCTGCGACTTTGCCCTGGTCTTCGGTCTGCACATCCACTCTCCAAAAAACGGTTCCAGATCCTGGAAATGGCACTTTGTGACACTCCAATGGCTTGCGCTACTTCGGCTTGAGTTTGGCCCCCTTCTAACCTATCAACAATTCTCCAAGCTTCTGAATATGTCAAATGACTTCGCTGAGACATCGTACTCATCGAAACAAAGTAATCACTGAATGCCGATCATCCTTGTCTTCATTCTCTTTTATCCAGTTGAAAGTCAAATTTCATTCGCTGCCGCTGAAGCGACGTTTTTGACGTCGAACTCAAAATTTGCATACTCCACAGTTTGAAAACCAGAAAAATTTGCATTTGTGATTCGCTTCTTGTATTTTCGGCAAAAAAAATTTCGTTTATATCTTTATTTTATATAAAACTTCAAATATCCTTTAATTGTTTTGAGCAGTGTATTTTCGTAATTATATATTATGGTAATTATACTTTTCTTGTAAATATATACAAAGAATAGAGTACCACAGTACGAGAGAGTTGGCATACGCACAGGGTGCACAGTCAAATGAAAAGTTATAATTTCAAGCTCTTCACGATGATATTCAAAAAACCTCGAAATATCAAATTATTGTCTCGTGTCTACACGTATGTCGCCATATTTTTATGAAGGAAATTTACTATAATTGTATTAAAATCACATAATTTTAACAATGTATTTTTCAGTAACCTACATTTTAAATATATTTTCTTGCTCATATTAAGAAATTTAATAAAAGTGAAATTATAAATATTTTTTTATATAAAAAAAATAATAATAATTTATTTATTCTCCAAAATTTCGACAAAAAATTATAAAATGCAAATGGAATAGCCGGTTGCTGTGCATCTAGTTTAATTATAACATAGGTTATATCACGCTTTCGGATACATCGTACTAACATGTACGATACAATATGGCGTTGTTGTATTTAAATAAAACCAATGAATATTTCTTATCCGGGTGTATTTGAAACAGTAATTACTAATAGGATACCGATAGGATAAAAAAATTATATTAGTTATAGTGAATAATATTTTTAAATAATATATTTTTTTCTCAGATAATGTAAGGTATTTTGGCATCTTTATAGTTCATTAGATTGTTTAAAAATAAGAACATAAATGCTTACTTATGAATTCCTCCCCATGAAATGATGTTTTTAAAATGTTGTCCGTATCCGCATCAATACTATATTTTTCGGTTCATAAGAACAAGATTATCAAATGATGAAGAATATCAAAATTACGGAAAGAAAAATCAACTGCGACTTGTATGCGAAAAAATATTTCGATAAATTCCCTGTTTCAAAACTAACGTGCAACTATTATGTGGAGGTAACTAATATGCGAGTAAGTACGGTATTAGGTAAAGTGCCTGGTTCAAGACATATTTATTTTACTTTAAAACATTAAAAAGTTTGGCAGCTATCATCATAGACAAACTAAAATCACATGAATATATTTATGTAGAAATATGAATTATCAGATATAGATATTAGTATATTCGTCGCTACCATGTCAAACTATCGAATGTGGAAAAACGCATTTTTCATTGCTTCTAAAAATGAGACGATTCTCACCACTAAATTTTAATAGTATTCTTTCCCAGAGTTGCCAGTTATGCCTCCCTTTTTATTCAGAAATTCCGGATCCATACCAGAAATTTCAAATAGATTTTTTTATTTATTTAATGACAGACATTTCATGATTACTTAAAGTAATTTTTTTTGTCTCACAATTTACGGTATGAATTCAGCATCTCTAAATCAAAAAAGAAGGCCAAGCTAGCAACCTTGTTCACTACAGAAAATTTATTAATATTTTTACAAGGCGAAGAAGTCTAATAAAATTTAGTGCTGAAAATCAGCCAAATTTTAAAAGTAATGAAAAACGCATTTTTTCACATTCGTTAGTTTGACATGGAAGCGACGAATGAATACATACGTAAGTGTAATAAATGGTGAATAATCCAAAATGACAGTATTCTCTCTCTAACGATTAGGTTCAGCAACAATTTAGCATGCATTCCATCTATACAATAGCAAACAAGCCTTCTCGCATGTGATTAATTCCGTGAGTGATTATGGACGAAGATATTTTGAGGGATTTATGGAATATCCCACTGAATACTTTATCATTGTCTGAACAAATACTGTACCACATTTCTGTGTAATAGACACATATATCCATTTTTAGATGCGTTCTTAATTATATAAATGCGTAGCACCAATAGCCGCCGTTTGTTCCGTCCGTCTAACCGCATATAACAACGCAAAAACTACCCAACTGAACGGTTTGAAATTTAGTATATACACTCGTTGCGGAATTCTGTCGAGTCATTTAAAATGTTATGAAAAGTGAATCAAAACTTAAAAAGGTATTAATGAAAGTTTTCTTCATTCTATTAAATCCTAGTATCATACGTAATTAATTCAATGATATCCAATGATAGGTAATGATTCTAGGTTACCATGGTGATTACGTCCTACTTAAGATGGTGTCATTATTTACGGATTACTGAATTTAAAAACCGAATTTGTATACCAAAATTGTTTAATTATAGCAATCATATAATCTACCGACAGATTTTTGGATAGATGTTTCCGGAGAAATACACTGCTCAAAACAATTAAAGGATATTTGAAGTTTTATATAAAATAAAGATAAACGAAATTTTTTTTGCCGAAAATAGAAGAAGAGAATCACAAATGCAAATTTTTCTGGTTTTCAAACTGTGGAGTATGCAAATTTTGAGTTCGACGTCAAAAACGTCGCTTCAGCGGCAGCGAATGAAATTTGACTTTCAACTGGATAAAAGAGAATGAAGACAAGGATGTTCGGCATTCAGTGATTGCTTTGTTTCCATGAGTACGATGTCTCAGCGAAGTCATTTGACAGATTCAGAAGCTTGGAGAATTGTTGATAGGTTAGAAGGGGGCCAAACTCAAGCCGAAGTAGCGCAAGCCATTGGAGTGTCACAAAGTGTCATTTCCAGGATCTGGAACCGTTTTTTGGAGAGTGGATGTGCAGGCCGAAGACCAGGGCAAGGTCGTAGACGGGCAACAACGCCCAATGAAGATCGGTATTTAGCGTTAACAGCTCGGAGACACCGAAACATGAACGCTACTCTTCTCCAACAACACCTTCGCTCGGCTACAGGCACCACGATTTCAACTCAGACTGTCCGAAACCGGCTCCATGCTGTAGGTCTGTATGCTCGCCGACCGATGGTATGTGTTAGATTAACATCAAGGCATCGTCGCGACCGCAGGGAGTGGGCAACCGAGCATGTCAACTGGAGGAGAAATGAATGGAGCAATATTCTGTTTTCTGACGAGTCCCGTTTTTCTGTGCATCCGGATAATAGGCGTATTTTCATCTGGAGGGACCGTGGCAGTAGGAATAATCCTGCGTTCGTGCACGAAAGTGTCAGATTTGGCGGTGGAGGAGTGTTGGTGTATGGTGGCATCTCCATTGACGGGCGCACTGACCTCTACATCATTCGAGATGGAGCTCTGACTGGTCGCCGATATAGGGATGAGATCCTCAGACCTATTGTAGTCCCTTACGCTGCAGCAATCGGAAATAACTTCATTTTAATGGACGATAACTGCAGGCCACAACGTGCAAACCTGGTGGAGGATTTCCTTTTCGAGGAAGGAATCGTTCGAATGGAATGGCCAGCGTGTTCTCCAGACATGAATCCAATCGAGCACGTTTGGGACGCTCTAGGAAGACGAGTTTCTGGCCGCCAACAACCCCCACAAACTCTCCAAGAACTGGAAAGAGCTCTTCTGGAAGAGTGGGGCAGAATACCCCAACTCGTCATTAATAGCCTCATTGAGTCCATGCCTCAAAGGTGTTCAACGTTGCTGGCCGCCCGTGGACACCATACCCCCTACTGAAAATGATTTTCTTTGAAGAAAACACCTTTTCTTATTCTTTTTTTCTCATATGCACAAATTGTGTTTTTTTCCTTTTGTACACAAATGCGCAATAAAATGCATAATTTTCTGCCAAACACGTGTAATTTATTCTCATATAACTTACTATGTCTGTCGACCATGTATCAATCAGCTAAAAAGTTTCCCAGATACAAAATCCACCTAAAACTGCAATATCCTTTAATTGTTTTGAGCAGTGTATATATTAAATGGAAAAAGAGTCTAAATATGGATTTAAATTTCTGAAATTTTCAAAGCTAGGCTTAAGTTTCCCATTCGAATTTTCAGCAAAGTTCAACAAAAGATAAAATGCCGCCAACTTAAAATGTACTTATTTTATCACGAAAATTAATCATATCATAATAACAGACGATATAATTCATTTCACAGCAATAATAACGATGATTTTTTTTTTACATTGTCTGGTATTGATATTTACGCATAGTATAATTTTAATGTAACAGAATTGTAATTAATTGTTTGTAAAAGTGTATTGAAACTTAACTTCATACATTAAAATTAATATCTATAATATGAAAACCTGCAAATAAAATAAGTTTTGTATTCATGCATTTTTGCATAAGAGTGCAACAGCTATTGCACGGAGATCTGAATATGTATAAAACTTTTTATAGTAGGAAAGCACCTCATTTGTCACGTTTGAAGTACAATTCCAACTTGTTTCTAAATTATATTGATGTTTATACGGTAAATGTTTAAAATTATTTCCTTAATGAAAGGACATGTAATTAAGTGTAACAAACCTTTTTATAATTGGCCGTCTGCCGTCTGTCCGTGCTCTAACTCCCGTAAATATGCTCTGATTTCCCTGCAATTTTTATATGTTATTGTCGTCATGTATAGCATGTTCTCTGTTTCAACAGAAGTCTGTAGCACTTATAGTTTTTTACAGGGACACTCAAAAGAATTCCGTTACATTAGGGCCTATGGAGAAAAATCCTCTGCGGTTTATTTTAATGATGTTACACAATTTCAAACACATTGTAATTGATATATATCAAAACGGGGCATTACAAGAAGCTTAATATGGAATAGGGTGTGCATAGCACTTATAGTTACTTTACAGGGACAGTCAAAACAATTCCGTTACATTACGTCTATGGAGAAAAATCGTTTGCGGTTTAATTAAATAATGTTTCACTATTTTAAACGCATTGAAATTTATATATATCACTAAGGTGTATTACAAGAGGTTTACTACAGGATATTGTGTGTATAGCAGTCATCGTTCATTTACAGGGACACACAAAATAATTCTCTACTGTTTGTTAACAATAATTCCTGGAAGTGCGTTTTAAGTTGCTGAACGCGATTTTAAATTTAACTCACATTTTGTCTATTACTTGGTGTATATAAGTTCTGTAGATCATATACAGGGCAGCACAAAAGTTCGCGAACACATTCCCATTTATTGACAGAAACTTCAAAAGGAGAATTTTAAAATTTGCTACGCGTTTCTAAACTAAACTAAAATTTAGCATCCTATGTAGTATACATACAAATCTATAGATCATATACAGGGCTGAATAAAAGTATTCGGATATTTTTCCGAATATTGTATAGGTTGGAATTTTCTGAAATTACGTTTTTAAATATGTTATGCGTTTTCCAAATTGTTTACTTAGATGTTATCTTTCAGCTTATTAAACGGTAATGATTTGTAAAATTATTTTGGAAGCGTTGGAAAGTGTTACATAATCTATGCTTGACGCATGATTTTTTGTTCTTGTTTATTGTTGTCATAATTTTTTTCTCTAAATCATGTTATAAATAACGAGACTTTTCCTAATGTATTGTTTTGATAGTTTTTTTTCTCTAAATCATATTAAAATAAAGAGACTTTTGATGTTTTATCCATTTTATAACTTTTAAATACTGTTACTTTAGAATTTCACTTTAGAAAAGATTTTTTTTACTGTATAAGGAAAAATATTTTTAAAATTTATGTTTATAATTTGTTCCTCCATAGTCAAATCATAAAAAAGTTTCCAAAAATAATTGATACACTGCAAAATTCAAAAGCACATAATAATTGTTTACTTTTTGAAAATAACGAATATAGTAAAATATATTTATAACTATATTTATATTCTTTGTCAATATGTCTAAGGTAAAGCCAGGAGAGATGGCGCGGTCGGAGAGATGGCGCCCATAGAGATTCGGGGGCAAGGAGTAGAGTGAGCGCACAGCGTCTCCGGGTAGTTGTACAACATCAGTAGTGGCGTGTCTACTTGAAAGTGCACGTTTATTGTTTTGAGCGTCTAAGATAAAGCATTGATATTTTGTTTTGTTTTCCCAAAGTAAGTGCTTGAATTTTCATAGCTATTCGTCCGACTTTTTATACAATATCAGTAGTACAAAATATTTTAAACTTAAACGATTTTTCATACGCTACTAATCTGGACAAACAGTGTGAACATCAACGGTTCGTTTTAGTAGCGGCCATGTTTAAATAAAAGGCCTCTCAATCTCTCCTCCGAAATTGGCGAGTTTGCGCATCTGCTACTTAGGAGAGATGGCGTATTGTTCCCATTAGTTTCCATGCTAGGAAAGATTACGCAACTTATTGGTAAATTTCCATTAAAAAAGTAAAAATGAAAATGGACTAATTTTAAGTTAAACGTGTTATCAAGTAACTTAATGTTATTTTGTAATCTTATCTGGAATGGCTTTTTCTGATTCTTTATTTTTTTTCCTTTAATTAAAATTTTTTAAATGTTTTTAAAATTATTTCCTTTTTCTGATTCTTTAATCATTAGGTTGCAGTATTCACTGCTAATACAATAATATTTGTTCACAAAAACCTCACAACAATGTAATTTAAGTGTAATTATTATTGTTAACAATTTAATTGTAAGGTAAAGCCAGGAGATATGGTGCGGTCGGAGAGATTGCGCACATAGAGGTTCGGCGGGAAGGAGTAGAGTGAGCGCGCAGCGACTGCAGGTAGTTGTGCAACAGCAATACTGGAATGTCTGCTTGAAAGTGCACGTTGATTGTTTTGAGCGTCTAAGGTAAAGCATTGCTCTTTTGTTTTGTTTTCCCAAAGTAAGTGCTTGAATTTTCATAGCTATTCATCAAAATTTCTATACAATGTCAGTAGTACAACATATTTTAAACTTAAACGATTTCTCATAATCTAGACTGACAATGTGAACATCATCGGTTCGTTTTAGTAGCGGCCATGTTTAAATAAAAGGCCACTCAATCTCTCTCCCGAAATTGGAGAGTTTGCACATCTGCTACTTAGGAGAGATGGTGCATTGTTCCCATTAGTTTCCATGCTAGGAGAGATTACGCAGCTTATTGGTAAATTTGCATAAAAAAATGAAAAATGAAAATGGACTAATTTTAAGTTAAACGTGTTATCAAGTAACTTAATGTTATTTTGTAATCTTATCTGGACTTGCTTTTTCTGATTCTTTATTTTTTTTCCTTTAATTAAAATTTTTTAATCGTTTTTAAAATTATTTCCTTTTTCTGATTCTTTAATCATTAGGTTGAAATATTCACTCCTAATACAATAATATTTGTTCACAAAAACCTTACAGCAATGTCATTTAAGTGTAATTATTATTGTTAACAATTAATTTGTAGTTATTATTAGTAACAATCTCCCCTACTCATGTGCGCAATCACACCAACCCTGTAAGGACAGATTGCGCAAAATAACTTTCTTGGTTTTATTACAACTGTTCTATTAAATTACAACATAACAACAAAATAGCAATGGAATTGTATAAAAAACAAAGGAAGTCAAAATTATTCATGGATAGTTTAGCGAAAAATTAATATTTAGATTTTTTATTGTTATTATTTTGAATTGTGCGCAGATTCTCCTAGCTTTACCTTAGTTATTATTAGTAACAATCTCTCCTACCCATGTGCGTAATCACACAAACCCTGTAAGAACATATTGCGCAAAATAACTTTCTTGGTTTTATTGCAACTGTTCTACTAAATTACAACATAACAACAAAATAGCAATGGAATTGTATAAAAAACAAAGGAAGTCAAAATTATTCATGGATAGTTTAGCGAAAAATTAATATTTAGATTTTTTATTGTTATTCTTTTGAATTGTGCGCAGACTCTCCTAGCTTTACCATATATTCGCCCGAATATCAAAATTTTCAAAATATTGGAATGAAATAAAAATATTACACAAGCGAATTTGTCTTTAGATAAATACAAATATATATATGGTAAATGAAAACTTTAAAAATACATGTATAAGTGGTTTATAGAATATTTCGTCTATTGGAAACAAAAATAATGAAATCATGATAAAAAATTAATCTTTCACATTAAGTTCCGAAAATTCCAAAGTGATTTGTTATTATTTTACAAAGTAAGGATTTTTTAGAAATAAAGAAAATATTAATATTTTCAATTTCTAAAATAAATTTTTATTTAATTATATTGTGGCGCGTACTTACCATGAACATTTTAACGTCTAATTTTTTGTTAACATTTCAACACAATAGTGTCCGTGTTAGTTTTCTTGACATTTTAAAATTATTTCAATACTGTATATGTGATTAAAATTTATGAACATTTTTCTGTTTATTATAAAATTTGCAAAATTTTTAAATCGTTTCCAATTTTACTTGCATGTTGGGCGTCAGAATGATTAATTAAAATATATTCGATCCCTAAGCAAAATTAAAGCTAAGTTTTATTTACAATTGTTTCTTACTTTAAAACAAATGCTTTAAATATAAAAATATTTTCTATCGAATGAATGTACATACAATATCACAACTTGAAATAGAATATAGTACATATTATAAATGTAATAACATTTTCATACCTTATTGGAACAGTCGCAACACTATGCAATTTTATAAGCAATAAGTGAGCAAAAAATTCGTATTCATCATGCATTGTACATATCTCTAATCTACATTCTAGCAAATTATGTCCTATGATGTCTTTGTTTGCCTTTTTTGTGGTAAATATCAATGCGCTGGAAAATTAAATAATCACGCACGCTACAATTATCAAAGAGAAGTGCATGAAATTAGTTTCACATATGTAAGTTATGCTTTATAACTTATAGCAATAATTTATATATTTATAAATGCAATACCATTTTAACTTCTTATTGGAATAGTCGCCACGCTATGCCATTTTAAAATCAATATACTTGTTAAAGTGAGCGAGAAATTCATATTCATCATGTTCCGTATGCATATCTCTAATCTACATTCTAGCAAATAAAGTCCTATGATGTCTGATCCAATTCTGGTAAATATCAACCCACTTCGTAACTTAATAATCACGCATGTTACAATGATCAACGAGCAGTGCATGGATATCTCACAGGTATAAGCTACAAGGTATGCGTATAATAGCTACCTATTATTTCTTACAGTTTCATCAGAAATATAATTAATGCTTGATATGGTTTCTAAAGTTAAAAACCTAATCTATATAATTATATTAATATAGCCAATCAATACGCGTTTTGATTTTTAAACATAGTTAAAATTTTATATGTTAAAGTATGATTGGTTTATTGTTAAGGCATGGATTATAAATGTCTACGTATCGTTCTAACACGTTTTTCGTCTATATGCGTATAATATTTATAAAAAAAATTGGTCTAATTCTTATATGACTTAAGTTTATTATTTTAGCGACAAATAATCAAAATAAATTTGAATGTAAAATGCAATAACGTCTTCTGAAATCGAAGGGTTGAAGAATATTAAAAACAACGCTCTTGTACTTCAAAAGTATTTTAGTGAAAAATATATTTTATTAATGCCAAAAATATTAAAACATGTGCCACAGCTTATCATTCCATATAAGTAAAGCAATAAGAATTGAAATAATGAAACTAAAGAAAGAAGAAAACTTGAATGAATTAAAACCAATATGATACGAGACTTTAAATGAAAAGAAGAGTAATTAATTAAAGTAACGAAAGAGCTTATCTGAAAGAAAAGCAATACGATGTGACTTTTTTACATGAATTAAGTTATAAAAGTAATGATAATGCCCGCTGATAAGAAAACTTGAGTGACAGGAAATCAATATGGTACAATTTTCTAAATAAAAATGGAAAAGAAAACTTGTTTTTATTGTGATCCGTGTAGATGGTAAAGGTTGACAAATTAAGTTAAGAAACACTATGAAGCTACGAGCTATAAAAATATACGCAAGCTTATTTATTTGAATTTCCTCGCCGTTATCAAAATTGTCTATCTCTCCAAGAAACTCTGTTATTATTTTCATGCACATAGTTGCGCACCTTACACATTTTTCTTACAACTAAAATGTAATAGAAATTGTTGCCATATTAAATGGCCTTTATATAAAGAGACATTTACTATTAAGTTGGAGAGTTAACAGAAAATCGTAAAAAGTAGCAGTTATATATGTAATACATTTGTTGTGAAAATAATCTAAAATATTCACATTTGAGCACCTTCATTTGAAACATTCTCATTTGCATAGATTGTTGCCCTGCTTGTTTTCTTAACTGGACTTTTAAGAGCAAAACACAGATGTAATGCAAAACTAAATACCGGGTGAACCAAAAGCTCGTCAAAACTCGTAAAAATTCATAAAAGAGGAAGAAATTACGATAAAGAAGTGCGGGTTGCAAGAAAGGGCTGACAAGGTAGTCGGATTTTTTTTTTTTAGCAGCAAAAAAAATGTTTAGTTGAAAAAATCACCTGTAGATGGCGTTAACATGCGAGATATTCAGCAAAATTTTGCAAATTAATTTTACAATAAAAGACCTAGATACACGAGGATTTCTCACTCGCTTTTAGAATGCTATCATTACTCTATTGAGCGTTCTATCGAAATTCTATCTGTCGTGATGTTTCTGCAATTCATTCCGACATGTTGCATTCAGCTGTAATGGGCGTTATAAGTCACCTTAGTTGTGTCGTACAATGTTCTGGAGGTCATGTTGAGCAATTGTTATTGCAAGAATAAATGGATGGAGAGTTCTTTTGCCCTGTTCATTGTGTTTCGTGTCGTCAGCTCCCTCTACCAGTGACATTTTTAACTATTTTTTTCCTGCTAAAAACAATTCGACTACCTTGTGAGCCCTTTCTTGCAAACCGCACTTCTTTATCACAATTTCTTATTTTTTATGAAATTTTAAAGTTTTAACGAATTTTTGGTGCACCCGGTATGTGAAATTTTATATGTTTTCTTTTCAATGGAAATTAATATATTTTGAAAATTTTGTAAATTTTTTGTAATAAAATATAATTTTTTTTTCAGATTTTATCCTTTCCATATATCTATGCTTTTTAGAAATTTCAATGTAATCAAGATATATATATATATATATATATATATATATATATATATATATAAATTTTTTTGCAAGTGTAAAGAGGGATAAATGTTATTCGTCTTATATTATGCATTCTAAATAAAATGAAACAATTTTGTAATGAATCAATGTTTTTGAAGTAAATAATAATTGAATTACACTGAACAATTCTTTCGTATATTATTCTTTTAAACTAAACCGTTTAAAAAAATAATTATTCATATTTTATACAATGGTTTTAAAGTTTTAAAATTACGAAGAATGTTTTCAATGAGTATATATTCCATTTAAACCGTGTGAAATTTTAAAAACTTTAGCTTAGAAAACATGTTCGCGTTTCTTTCAAGATAAAGTAAATACCATTTATCTTGACTCAAAACATTATTATTAAATCTTTACTCTGATATAAAAAAAATTCTAAAATGTTACATGTTAAGAAAAATTACCTTTGTTTGAATCAAATTCGGTTTTTAATGTTGGAGATACTATCAGATTAGACAAAAAATATGGAACCATATTTTAAATACCTTTCATTCATAAATTCATAATTCATAATTCATAATTCATAAATATATGCATTCATTTTTCCGCTATAAAATTACATAATGACTTTGATTATTGTTTCCTAAGTCATATTTTTGTTTTGTGATCAGGAAATCATATTTTTCTTTGAAGTTCGGATTTTAAAATTAAAAAAAAAAAAAAAAAAAAAAAAAAAACAGAAAAATGCTGCTTCCTTCCCCACATCGTGGGTAGGAAAGAGCACACTGCTTAAATTTTAAGTTAATGTACTACTTTAAACATTATACAAGGGCAACGACTTGGTAGTAGTAGCAGAGCTGCCACTGTCGATTTTTAATTCTGTCTCGCACCACTTTCGAAAAAAACAAAATGTTTTCACATACAATTACATGTACAAGAGATGACAACCACTTTGACAACATGTACAAGAGCAATATACTACATTTTTTTTTTAAATAGTGGTGCGAATAGAATATAAATATAGTCGCCACTGGCAGCCCTGTTGTAGCTTCCTGTTTCATTCGGTGTGCTTCATTAACGTGGTTCTTTTTGCCTCTCACGATTCCGGGTGCTTTTTAATGTCGCATTTTGCTGGATTACATCGCTAATCTACGATGATTCGAAAAAATGTGAAAAATTGTTAATAGAAAAGTTACGTATTTTTTCCTGTAGAATTACGAATCTGCAATACAAAACGGTGGCCTCATTTAAGGTTTCAAAGGTCCAACCCTTCTCACCCCCAGGGGGTGGAGGGGGAGGGGTTATCTTTGTATCACCGAAAATATTTTTAAAAAATATTGAGCACGTATTATTTGTCTTTCAATTTGACGTGTATTTGTCGAATTACTCAACCGTTTCCAGACCTTTTCAGACACCCGGTATGTGTATTATTTAAACAGAAAAAAAAATCTGAAAATCCCCTAAAAATCAAGCATCCGGTGAATCTCCTCTTAATGTAGTATAAGAATCTGTGCCTTTGTGTGTGCCACAACTAGTACACAGTGTGGCAGTGCTTACATAATAGGTGTTTCAACAATACATTCAGCAATATGGTACCAGACGTGATTGTGTTTGGATTACTGAGCATCCATGTATCAACGACCGCATTCTACAATGCTTTATAAGGACAAACAACTGATAAGTTCAGGGACTGGAGTTTGTATCTTCTATGTGGTGACAAGGTGAAAACACTGCCTCTATCTATGGATTTCCATGCCTTATGGACAAAAAATATATTAAAGTAACATATAATGCTTGTCATTCAGTAAACCATGAATATAATTGATTTTTTTTAAACAAATGTTTACGCACTTCTTGTTCAAATTTATTAGAGTTAACTGTTTGATATTAAGTGGAATTATAGTATATCATATGTAACTTAATAAAATTAAAATGCCCGTACAATTAGACTGAATATATATGATTTCTAACTGAGCTAAATAAGTAATTTCCAGGTCCCAAAAAGTAATTTCTGTTTCATAACTTCAAAACGAAAGATCATTCATACTTGAAAGTGGTAGACAAACACTTCACAAAAATTATCACTGAACTAACAGCTTTACAGCTTAAAAGCGTCTACTTACGTTCTCGCTGAGTACGACTCTCCCCTACAATTTCTGAACAAAGGATTTTTTTATTTATCATATTGTTCAAATTTTAGAAGTTAGAATAAGATATCCATTATTATGTTTATATCAGCAGTCTCTATAATTATACAATAACTCAACTCGAATATGTATATAGTTTGGCCCACCTGTTTGTCTAATGGTTAGGGTGCTAACTACTGGAGAATGTGTGAGGGTTCGAATCCCGCCTCATTCATGCTTGATTGTAATGGGTTGTATTCCACTTTAAACTGAGGTCACTGTATGTTTAGCACTCATGTGCGAATGACGACCATAGTGCTCCCAAAAATCCAACCAAACCAATCGTATATAGTTTATGGTAAGCATAAAATATTTTAGTATGTTATATTTTTTAATGTATTTTTAATAAATAACAAAATACTTTCAGCATTAATGTTAAAAATAAATCACATCCAACATGGTCGTAAATAACAAAGAAAATATTTAACGTCTTCCAGCAATTGCTGTTGCACCGCTTCGAAAAAAATTTTAATAGACAATCAGGAACGTGTTTAAAGAATATTATTAAATCTTTTCTAGACAAACATACTTTGGATAAAAGATTTTATGAAAATACATTATTTTTTTATATATAAGCTCAATCAATTATACGTTAGCATTTATGTAAAGATAAGTAATATTATAGAATAATATAAATTCTCAAATGTGAAAACAAAATCTGTAATGATCTTCAGAAGAAACAATCTCAAGTTAATATTTAAATACACTTTGGGTAAAATAAACATTTCAAAAACACATTATTGAAGCGAAAGATCTTAAGAGCAATATAAACAACTTTTTATACTCTGTCCAATTTGACATTCTAAAAATTACAAAAACTCAAAGTAATCATTGAAAAAAGCTATACCAATTCAGTTAATTTCGGAATAAAAACTGTTTTAATGGGCTTCATGTATTTCATAATTAGCAGATGAAAAAAATGGAAAAATTTTTACTTGGACCTTTGTAAATATTTTTTGAGATACACACAAAAAAAGTGTTTTATTTTCGTCATGCTAAATCATCCAGGCATTCTCGTTTTCATTAAGCTATAATTGAAACGGTAATATTACGTTAAAAAAATATATCAAGCGAATAACTTCCAAATAAATAACTGCCTCATCGCATTCTTCGGAAGGTAAAAAAATAATTAATTAAAAGAAAGTGAAGTAGTTATGTAATGATGTAGTTAAAAAATTATCTTTAATTTACTAAATATTTTTATGCAACAATTATTTATTTACAGTTACATAGTGGAAAAATAAATAAGTATTATTTCATTTAAAAGTAAATTAAACTACAATGCAACCATTAATGATGAAATTCCATTTCCTTTTAAAAATAATATAGTACAGGTTTCGTACGCTTTTACTACAATTTTTTAATAGAAAATTTCTATTTAATATTTAAATAGCAGAAATTGTAGACGCTTCGTTTAATTACAGGATTTGCAATACTTTTCTGCATTTATATAGGGCGACAAATTCTATTAAATAATTGTAGTAAAAGCGTATGAACCCTGTAGTGATATTTCAAACAAAAAATTCAAAAAATAACACCGGTTATTATTATATATACATGTGTGAACCTTCAAAAATACATATCTGATTATGTTTTGTTATTTATCACGAAATACTTTTAATATTACGATTTTAAAAATATATGCTACAGATCATTGAGCAATTTATTGTACGAGACATTAAGCATAAAATTGAAAGACAGTTTTTTCTTAATATGGAAGTAACTTTAGTAAAACTAAATCATGCAAATAAATTAATTTCTTCTCACCATGTGACAGTTGCCAGTGTAAAATATGCATAGAATAAAAAAAATTGCTATATGAAATATTTATAACAATTATAATTAAAATATATATATATTAGAAAGTGCTACGCTATCGCAATAGGGTTCGTACGCTTTACCACAATTTTTTAATAGAATGAGTCGAGGTATTTACATGCAGAATTGTATTACAAATCCTGCAATTAAACGTCTACAATTACTGCTATTTTAATATTAAATAGAAACATTCTATTAAAAAATTGTTGTAAAAGCGTACGAACTCTGTACAATGCGAAGATACATATTTCACCAGAATACTATTTGATTTAAAAATTGAGATTTACTTTACGTATTGTTTAAATTCATGTGTAATGCTCGTATCATGTGTAATATTCACTATCTACATCAACTGTAGGTTAAGTGTGAAAATTTCGGTCGAAAGCTTAATTGTTATTCACGATTAATCTGATTGGACTTTAGCCGCTATATCTTGTTTAATCAAGTTAATGGTGAATGCCATTTGAATGTTCGTCAGAGGTTTTCGCGTTTAATCGGCAATTAAGGTAGTTGGTGAATACAAGAGTTAGTGTCTATTTAAGTAACTGTAAAATGTAGCCTATTTCTTTGTCTCTAAAGCAGGTGCTTTTTTAATATTTAAAGTATCCTTAAAAAAAAAAAAAAACTATGCATGTAAATTTGCCAAAAAGTCAGTATAAAATTGTCAAAATAAGAGCTAATAGTTACAAAAAAGTGTTAGCCTCTACAAATAATCCATATATTAAAATGATTGGAAAATGAAAACTGGATGTATAAAAATAAAACCATGATGCATCAATTGTTTGTTAAAATATAAAGATTAACCTACATATTTTTAATTTCCTGCTTCTGGAAAACGAAATACTCAAGTACATTTGCTGGCATTATAAATTCTTTACTAATTTTTTACTTTTTTTATATAAAATATTTGGAAAACTCTTGAAAAAGGTTTGATAATACAAGAAACTACAGCCAATTCTTTTTTTAAATAACTTTGTAATTGTGGCTTAAAAATAAAATGTACGTATTTTTTTTTCAGATAATGTACACTTATTCTTCTGTTTATTTTGTCGTTTTTATATCTGGTATAAATTATTATATACTTTAAACAATAATAAAGAATTGTTATTATTAAATGCTGGGCAAAAAAATATTTTTCTCCTGTACACTCTATTTAAGATACGCAGAAAAGGGGCCACATAATAAATATTTAACAACAAGCAAATTTTAAGGGAAAATTTGGAGTGATTCTACTAGAATTCTCGAACATTGGTGTACGATTCCAGAAAAGAAAATTGAAATTAACTATTAATAAATAAATTTAAACACAAAGAAATCGATGAGATACGAACACTGGACCTTCCATTTTAAAACTGGAGACGTTACCTCTGCGTTAATAATGTTTTATTACATCGCCGAAATAAGTAATTTTTTTACTCCGTCACATTTCCTTGGTGATTTCCATTATAGAATCGGTAGCATAATTGTTTGAAAAGGGTTTAAAAAGTGATTAAATAAATTAATACGTCGGCCCATTCGTAGGAAAATCTATACATTACGACAGTGGTTTATATCATATTCGCCAACTGGGATCTCAATCGGAATTACTGTTTGTGAGTTATTGTGTTCATTCACAAACATACACATACAAATACTAATTACAATACTTTCCTTACAATATGTTTTCCAATCTAAAAATAAACCAATTTCAAGGGAATATTTCTTATTTTATTGAACTGATATTTACTTTTTGCACAGCGTATTTTAGCAAAAGTTGTTCTTCACAACTTTGTGCCACATTGTTTATGTGGCAATATTGCATTGTTATACTCATCCATTTTTAATAATGTTGCGAATATCGCTGATTGTGACTCTCAGTGGAAGATGGTGTATAACTTTTTGACATGCCCGTTTGAAAAACCGTACAAATGATACGATAAACCATTTTAATAACATAAAGCAGTACCGCGTATTTTAACATCATACTCAAAATACGTCATAATCGGCTAATTTGTACGAAATTTTGATATAAGTATGAAAAGACAAGAAAACAGACAGAAAGAAAAACATATACATTTTAGAATCCTAATGCAATTTAAATTAGATCACCATCGCGGATACAATAGATTAGCAGGATTAAAACTTTGGAACTGCCGTTTTGAAATTAGAGACGTTGCGCTACTAATGCGCGTTATTTACTTATACACTGTCATATTTTGTTGGCGGTTTTTTTAATAGAATTGGTTGAAAAATTATTTCTAAGTAGTTTTAAAATGTGCTAAATACGTATTCCGTCGGCCAATTTGTACGAAACTTTACACAGTTCTTGAGACAGTGCTTTATAACAGTTTCTTCAAATTGTAGCTCAAATGGAAGTAAAGTTTGATAGTTATCAAGTTCATTTACACATACAAATTATGATTTCAATACTTTCAGGACACTATGTGTTCAGAAAATAATAAATGTTCAAACGAACTTTATAGCATTCTTTGTTGTAAATTGGTTAGCATGCATTCTTCTTTGACATCTTTCCAAAGCCATTTTGAAATTTATTTCATTACAATTTCCCAAGCTTTGTGTTTTTTCCCCATAAAACAGTAAAAATTCCCCTAATTATATCCTGTCACATTTTCTTTGCAGTTTTATAGAATGAGTCACAAAATTATTTCAAAATGCTTTAAAAGTGTATTAAATACCTAATCCGTCGGACGATTTACACGGATGTCGAAAAAGTTCCGGCGACAGTGATTTATAATATATTCTACAAATGGGAGCTCAATTGGAAGTACCGTTTGGGGGTTATCCTACTCCCTCACTCACACACAAATCATTAATACAATATTCTTCTTGCACTATGTGTTTGGAAAGTAAGAAACGTACAAATGAATCGTACAAGCTTCTTTGTTGAAAATTGGTAAAAAAGTATTCTTCTTTAACATCTTTACAAAGCCAATTTGTAATTCATTGCATTACGATTTCCCGAACTTTTTCCATTATAAATCTGTAAAGATTCAAAAGTTTAATGATTTACTAATTGTCAATTTTATTACTATGAGTTTCGTACGCTAACTAGAAAAGTGTTATCTGATTAGACTAGTGTGTGGAATTTTTTAAACCAATTTTTTTTTTCATCAGCACTTCTAAGAGAAGAAAGTAGACATAAATATTCAAAATAAAATTATATATATACACATCAACATTGAAAATTTAATAAAAATATTATCTACAAAATCTATGATTTTTTTATACAAATTTTACCAGATCTTACATAAATTTATGATTTCAATATTCATCCATATTAATAAAAATATCAACTCAAAAATTATTGAAAGCAGTACTTATTTTATCCTTTTATCCGAAAAAAGGAACTATTTACTCTAATTCCTTTTTTTTGTTTACCATACATAAAATAACATGACAAAAAAACATCCTGCCTCTTTTGTATTTCATTAAAGACAATTATACAAGCATCAAATAATCATACTGATCCTTATATTAAGAATGATTAGTTTGGCGCAGCATGTCTCTAAAGGGACCTTGTGTCATTAAACCTTAATCAACAACAAAGAATGATTAGTAAACAACTTTATTTCATATCCGATATCTGCAGAGTCAAAGAAAGACATGTAAAAATAAACGTATTACGTTTTATTTGCAAACAAATGCAGAGCTAACTTACTATTTACTTGTGTGTATATTTTTATTTGAATAAATGTGTTTATTATTCTAACAAGTCAGTAATATATTTGATACTTCTATTTCCCATATATCTTTTTCTTTTTTTTAGACGAACGTAATACAGTATGAAAAATTAATGCAGCTATTATGAGTTTTACTCTGAAAATGCGACACATTGTGGCTGATCAGATATTAAAAATATTTTCCACAATAGCTTTATTTCAGATTCTATATTTTGTATTAAAATATCTGTTTTATAATTATTATTATTATAACAGAAATTAATCCTGTGAGGATAATTTTATATTATTTATTTAACTACATATTATGTCTGAAAGATACTTAATTTTGCCAGAGAAATTTTGATTTGTTTGTCAAATTTGAGATTATTAGTTCACATATAAATGTTTGATATTCTAAAATATTATTATTTGGATATAATTAAATATATCTTCAAAATAACAGTATTGCATCTCTATTATAAAATATCATTTATAATTCTAAGATATTATATCACGATAATATATGTTAATTCTTTTGTGTGATTGCACGGAACCCAAAATTTTATCATTTCTTTTATTAATAAATATGAATTTCTGTTTCCTTTTCAAGTGTAAATTCTTCAAAAAGTTTAAATTTAAATTATTAATTAAATAATAATATATAATAATTAATTAATTCGAATTTTATCCATATATAAAATTTATCTTCTTTAATTAAGTCTTTTTCCATGCTTTTTTTATATTTGAGTACAGCAATGAATAAATACGTGTCTTCTGAGTTAGCAAAAATATTTATTTCAAACAAAATATATTAAGTTTAATAATTAAAAAAAATCCTGTTTATGGGTTCTTTTTACTATGAGAATCGTATTTTTAAAATTTTGTATCGAAATTATAATCCCTGAAGACAATTTAAAGTAATTAATACTGAATAAAGTTGTACAGTGTTTCAAAACTTTATTTTTAAGAGAAATTTAGATTTATCACTTTAAATATGATATGTCTTGAAGAAATGAATTCTCAGATACATGCATTTAAATCCTGTAAGAAGGCGTCGCGCCGCAACCATCCGGAGTGCCATGTAAATGTAAAAAGCGTTATTTCTTTTGATGTAATTATTCTATTGAAAAGTGGGTTACACTATTTTATTCTAAATATTTTTTAGTATGTTTTCAACTAAAAATATAAAAATTGCATTTTTTGCGCATGGGACCAATATTATGATACGCCGGGAGACTGGCGCGGTGCAATAAATTGTCTGTCTAAACATGGTCTTGTAAATTCCTCTACTGAACTTTATTTTTTTTTCGCTTCAGAAAAAAATAAATGTATTTTTCACGTAACAAACAAAAAAAAAAATAATTGAATCAATTGGAAATATTTGATATGCCGTTATACCCTTAATTTTGATATTGCATCCATACTATACTAATAAAAGAAAAAAATATGTGGATGTTTGTTTCTATGGCAAGAAAAATCTTCAGCATGCAGATATCTGAAAATTTGGAAGAGGATAATCCAAGGAAGGTCCGCATGACCCTGATGTTTTAATTTTTTATTTTATATTTTTATAGTTAGTCGAGATATTAATTAAAAGCCGCAACAAAAAAAAACACTCACCAAAAAGACGTTGCCTTTCTCAAAATGGCGCGCGACGGCCATTTCGTCACGCGCTAGCAGTGTAGGTACGAAATACGAAAATGGCTACCTTTTTCTTTCGTAACCCAAATCGGCGTAAATATTCGAAATACGTAAAGAAAAATTCCAAACCGCATCTACGTAATTTAACCCTTTCCAGCACAGACAAAGTCTGTTCGTAAAATGAGAAATTGCTGATTGACACCGGAATTTACAAAGGACTTTTTTAGAAATATAAACTGCTTATTTTAAGCTTTCATTATAGAACAAAATTTTATTAAAATATTCTTGGTGCCGAATGCAAGTTCGGAATTAAAATTAGGTGTGCCCGGAGTGGGATCACTGTGCCGGAAAGGGTTAAACATTCTAATGGCGCAATCAGTTTAATTTTCTGCTCGTTCTCGTATCCGCCGAACTATGAATTCCATCTACAAAATACGGAAAAACGAAAAATACCCTCTTAACAGATGTACTTTCTTTAATAAACGACGTGTTTGGTTTTTTTTAAAATATTAACCGTTTGAAAAAAAATGTTTTCCGAGAACCATTTTGAGGTTTTCGTATTTTTCCGACAAGTTTATAAATCTACGTCGGCTTCGAAAATACAAAAAATTAAAAAGCATAAATATTCACTTCATCTACGTACATTTATCTTTAAAAAGACGTTTCTGGTTTAAAAACATGTTGATATTAATCATTTGGAGAAAAAAAAATCCGAAAGTCCTGCTCGCTATTTTCGTCTTTTTTTTGTAATTTTTAACTTCTGCCTCTGACCTTTAAATCAAAATACGAAAACCAAATACACACTTAACCTGCATACATTGTACTTTACTTGTAATTTACTTTATTTAATCGGATAATTCTGTGATTAAATAATCAAAGGTTACTATTCTGAAATACTAGTAACGAAATGCCAATGTTGCTCGTTTTCTAAATACGGCCCTGAGCATTGTGTACAGTTTATAATACTTCAATACAAAGAGATCATTATAAAAAAAATATATATAAAATAGTGCGTATTGCTTTTAAAATAAAGTGCATTAATTCGGTTCAGCATAAAATGTTAACATTAAGGGAGATACTCCTTAGATATTTGTAGTTCGTGACAAATTGAAGGTTAATAGTAATAATACTATAACATTAGCCCAATTATTGTGAAATTTTATTCAACTACTGGAAGTTTACTGTGTTGCTTCATTTTCCTTTCAAACTTTTACTTATTGATTTTAAAACTTAAATAATCTTCATAATATAAATACATGATACTATTAAAATACTCTACGTATAATAAAACATATGAATAGGAAACTGCAAATATAGTATATGTCGACAAATATCCTACACAAAAGAAAGAATTAAGATAAGATAAGAATTGAAATCAAAGTAATGCTTTTGTTATGCATCAAATTTTTATCGTTATTATGCAAAAGTGCAGCAAAATCTTTTGAGTGTTATCCTACTTTATATTTATGCATTATTCTACATTACATAATATCGAGAATGCAAGAAATGTATTCTTTTATCAGAAAGATATCTTACAAAATTCTTGCTCATCCATCTGAGATAATAAAGATATAGCTACATGAATGAAAGAGACAAATCACAGAAAATATTCATATTCCCTTAAATAAAAATGTTTACGTCAATAAATGTCAAATAAAAAAAGATATTTTCCATAGTTCGGGAATCTCATATTACTTTCTTATTGTACTTCATGTCTTATTGTTTTTTGTCTAAATAGAAAAATATAGATTAATAATATATACTGGGATGACACTGGCAAAAAATTACAATATTTTAAAAAAATAATCTGGAAATACTGGCCCCAATTTTCTGAACAACTAATTTTTATCCCACTTTTCAAACCATTAAGTAATAACCCCCAATTGCACAATTTGTAGAAATCTACCACAGGGATGAGAATTCTCCGTCTTTTTGCATACCATTAAAATGTTAGAGAAAAAGTTGTTCTGTTAAATAACCGAATGTTCCGATTAAATAAGAAAACATTTTCTCTAAGATTATACTGGTATGCAAAAAGACGGAGAATTCTCATCCCTGCTACTACGAAGGTTATTTGTTGGAAGTAGGGTTACCCCCGAATATACTATGTGTAATATTTCTTAATAGTAAACCAGTATTACCCCAGTATCGCCCATTATGAAAACTTTATGCATAATGACTTTAATACAAATAGTGTATTTATACAGTATTGGAAAAACTATGCATTAACTGGATTCATCAAAAAAGATTACCATCAATGAGGAAATTGTTGGGGGTATTATTGTTTGTAGCGTGTCGATTGCAAATTAGTATTAATAAAATTTATATATTTGTCCAACTATTAGGAAAATATTTTGCAGCTACTGGAAATTTACTATAGTGTTGTACGTTTGCCTATTAATCTTACATTTATTGGTTTTAAGGCTGCTCGTCAGTAAACTTCCCGATTCCCCTCGCTAATGTTAATCCTATGGATGTAGGATGCATTCTTATATTTAAAATATCTCCTCGGGAAATTAATATTTTTAACTTCTGTTTTCTTTGTACTGTTCTTAAAGGATGTCTCTTTTTTTCTTAGTTATCAAAATATTTCTAAAATATGTGCTTAATTTAGAATTTTTTTTGTTAAAATCTTAGCGAAACTGAATAAAATTTTAACACTTCACATAAAGATAAGTATATGTTTTAGAAAAACTTTGACAACTAAGAAAAAAAGAGACATTCTTTAGGAACAGTACAAAGAAAGCAGAAGTTAAAAATATTAATTTCCTGAGGAGATATTTTAAATATACGAATGCAAACTACGTCCATAGGATTAACATTAGCGAGGGGAATCGGGAAGTTTACTGACGAGCAGCCTTAAGAATTGAAATAAATTTTAGAAAATGAATATCGAAAGCGACTAAAATACTTTATGAATAATGAAACATATGAATCAAAGACTGCGAAAATAGTATATGTTAACAATTATGATTTAAAAATAAAATCAAAAATAAATTAAAATGATGCGTTATGCATATTTATTTCATTATTATGAAAATTTGCAGCAGAATATCTTGAGTGTTATACTTCTTTATATCTGTAAAAAAAAATTTTTGCGTTATATGATTTCAAAGAGGGAATGTCTTCCATCAAGACGATATTTATATCTACATGTTCGAAAGAGACAATACAGAGAAAATATTCATATTTCGTTGAATAACGATGTTTACCTCCACAAGTGTCAAATAAAGATAAGTTATTTTGCATACCTCTGGAATCATATTTCTTTGTTATTATGGTTCAGCCTAAATAAAGAAATCCAGAGTTTTTCTGCCAAATACAACGTATTTTTGAAACAATATATTTAAATATAGTATAAGCCAATATTAAAGGTATTTAATTGTCGGATCCTTTTGATGTTGGTGTCTGAATAGTTTCTTATAGTAACGTATAAGATTTCTTATTAATGCTATTGTGCAATTAAAAATTATTTTTAACATCAGTTTTATTAATTGTGGTAAAATACCCCAAGCACCTCTTTTAAGAGCTATATTATCTTTATACACTTATTTCTTCAATAATAATAATAAAGAAATTATATAAAAAAGCTATTATATAACCATATTCGAAAAAATCACAACAATTCAGCTGTCAGAAAAGATTCAGAAACCAGTAAGGGCAAAACACAAATTTCGAAGTGCTTTTGATACCATGGGAAGCATAAACGTCATTTGAGACAATGGCATAGGGCTGTGGTTCTAAACCAGAGTGCCACGACAACCTTGTGCAGCGTGAGAGTATATCAAGAGTGCCTAAAAAATGTATGTAAAACTCTTTCATGATTCTACAAACTAACAAAAATACTTTAAATTGCAATATTCTAAATTCTGCAATTTACAATGTTATGAGGTTTAATATCATAAATTTGCATTTACATATACTTTTCTTCCAGTGCTTAAATATTCTTAATGAAATATGTCCAAGAATTGCAATGAAAAAAATATTATATGCTATTGGTTTACTCTCAATTGCAAATTTACAATTATTACAAGAAGTACCTCAATGGTCTGCAGCGAAAAATGTTCAAAAGAAAAATCACTCCTTGGTAGAAGAGTTACTGCTATGTCTGTTCCAAAATCGTATCTTGTCAGATTCTATCTTGTAAAAAATATATTAAAAAAAAATCTTTTCAGTACAAATTCTAACAAAACATATTACTTTGTTTATATGGAGAATTTTTTTTGCGTGTGTTAGTGAATAAAGTAAAGAGACATACATTCCTTTCACAGGTTTGTAATCATTATGCGGTTAGTGTGCCTCGGAAGTTAAGCTCTCGGATTCAAGTGTGCCCCAATATAAAATGAGGTTCAGAAATGCCGGGTTAGAGTAAGGGTCCTCTACCATAGTTTCAGGTTTCGATAAAAATGTTTAGTCAAAAGTAATGAAAATTATATTAGGATCCTTAACTGACTACGTGAAGGATAATTTCAAAAAAGCAAAGAAAAAGTTTTTTTAATCAAATCAGTTTAGCTAGATTTTTATAGAAATGTACGTGAAAATTTCTTAAAGTGGATTTTCACATGAAAAATATTAATTTTTAAGAAGTATAATATATCGGATGTAAAAATCCGATCTATTGATATATACAGGGTCTGTTCTGAAATTAGTAGGACTGTTTTTTCCTGAGCGAACGGGCAGACAAGAGGCTACCTGCGCGCGTACAATCGGTGGAGAGGGATATTGGGAATGCTGGGAAAAATCGGCAGTCGGCTCTCGGCCGTTAAAGGGAGCAGGTCGCTTGTACTGTGAACCCCTGTCGAAACGCCTCGTCACGGAGAATCATGGAGCGTTTTCAGGAGCAGCGAAACGCGATAAAATTTTGTGTAAAGCTTGGTAAAACGGGCAAAGAGATTCACGACATGATTAAGGAGGCCTACGGTGATGCTGCCATGGGTAGATCGGGTGTTTTTGAGTGGCACAAGCTGTTCCGAGAAGGTAGGAAAAGAGTGGAATACGACGACCGCTGCAAACGCCCTTCGACCAGCAAGACCAAAGAAAATGTGGCGCAAGTGACAAATTTACTGAACAGTGATCGTAGGATGAGTATCAGAATGATTGCTGATAAATTGAGCATTCCTCAAACCCAAGTTTTTGAGATCGTGACACACAGCGTTTCGCGTAGTGGAGTATCTTGCCCAGCACAATGTGTCAACGCTGCGTCATCCTCTCTACAGCCCCGACTTGGTCCCGCCAGAATTTTTTCTATTCCCGAGAATAAAATCGATGCCAAAGCGAAGCATCACGGCTCGGTAGAGGTGGTTCAACAGGCCGTGATGAGGGAGCTAAACAGCATTCTGGTCCAGGCGTTCCTGGACTCGTACGAGAACTGGAAAACTCGATACTGTACCAAGAAAATTAACAATTGTGCTGCAATCAACTATTTAACATTTTCATCTTTCAAAATGTGCTGCCATCTATAAATACAGATTGAAAACAAATACTCAGGACACATTTTGTATAAAGTTGATGAGCTGTGGTTAATGCAGTTGTATTAGGAGGACATTTTTAAACAAATTTGCGACGAGCGTCTTTTACAGAATTTTTAATGTTTTATCACCGATCTTTAAAAATAAAAAAATTATCCTAAATTAATCCCAGAAATGCTCTTAGACAATTAAAGCAAAATTTTCAATTAAAATTTACTGATAGAAGTAATCAAGGATTCTGAGCACTTTATGCGTTACGTATATATGACGCTCGTCGCGAAGCGATGAACAGAGTGTCCCAACATTAGGATGCAAGAGAAAAATGGGTTAAGTACAAAATATGTGTTTACAAATTTCAGAAGGAAATATATATCTTTTACAGATTATATTAAAGTAAAAAATACCGTTAAAAACAGATAATGTAAATATCTAGAAACCAAAGTTTAAAGTCACGAATCTCGGCATATTATATTAGGCGATATCAGCTTTTATAAACTCGCAAGCTTATTTAGAAATTCGTCTTTTGTATACTACAGGAAAAGCTGAATAATTCGGAAGTATTGATTTAAAGGTGGTGACCACAAATCATGTCAATTCTTAGTGATTTCACAGTGTTAAATTATGAATAATGTATTATGATCGCTGTGAAATATGTCTTAAGTGACAGTGCATTGTTATTCTACTCATGGCATTGTTCAGAATATAATATCGTTTACGCGTAAAATAATTGATGATCGTAATAGTATGTAGGATACAGACTATAGTGCGATTTTCTAATGCATTTATAATCCTATTTACGAACTGATATAACAATTATATAACTGTATGCTAAACGTTAGCAGCTGTATCACATTTTCTTATATTAACAAACGATAAATAACAAATTTTTGAAGTTTAAAATGGTGTAATAACGAAATTCTAAACACACAAAATATAAGTATAATGTATATATGAAAATAATTACAATTTTATTTAAAAAAAAATAATGTAGCCTATTTTAACAATGTCTATTTAAGAAACTGATAAACTATTAAAAAAGATAAAAACATTGAAGTATTCCTGATATTTTTAAGCTTTTGCAGCTAATTTAAGAATGAGTCGTATTTGTATTTCTTAAAATCATTCTATAATTTTAATTAAAAATAATTCCAATTTTTATGTCATAAATTTTTCGTGTTTTTTTTTGCATGTCCTTTAAACTAGTTTTTATGATATAATTAATTTACTTTCTCTCAAATAATAAAACATTAATTTGCTGGTTTAAAAAGATAACGATTAAAATTAATTCCTATGAAGTATTATGATAACAAAGGAAATATGTCGGACAGGATAATCAGAAATGGGAAATTCTTTCTATCATGTAATATTAAATAGATGAAAATTCCCCATTACCATTGACGAAAGTTTCAAAATAGATTAGACTGAACATAAGAAATAACTAATAATTTATGTGTTACAGAAATAACATTTCTGTACAGAATTAATATATTGATTGTTATTGGAATTTTCGTTTATAAATTATATTTAAGAATGAGTAGTATTTGAATTTCTTAAAATCATTGTACAATTTTAATTAAAAGTAATTCCAATTTTTATGTCATCAATTTTTCGTGTTTTTTTTTTTTTTTTGCGTGTCCTTTAAACTAATTTTTATGATATAATTTATTTACTTTCTCTCAAATAATAAAACATTAATTGCGTGTTTAAAAACATAACGATCAAAATTAATTCCTATGAAGTATTATGATAACAAAGGAAATATGTCGGACAGGATAATAAGAAATGGGAAATTCTTTCTATCATGTAATATTAAATGGATGAAAATTCCCCATTACCATTGACGAAAGTTTCAAAATAGATTAAACTTAACATAAGAAATGACTAATAATTTACATGATAGAGAAATAACATTTTTGTCCAGAATTAATAAATTGATTGTTATTTTATTTTATAAATGGAATTTTCGTTTATAAATTTCACACACGAATTTATTTTCATTGTGCGACAGGAGTTGTTACATTTCAGCTATCAACAGCATACAGTTCTACCACATTTTTCGAATTAATATTTTCGCCTTATCAAATCGCTTGAAAATATTACGAATTCTGCGATTAATCGGAGAATAAGTGCTAATCTAAAGAAATACTATTAGGCAAAGTCATCTAATCTGAAATTGTGGTACCATATTCCTTGGAAATTCTAAGGAGTAGATGATCTTTGTATCAAGACTCGCCGTAGAAACACTTGTCAAGAGAAGTATACAGCAAGTCAAGATAAATATACAGCACATATTGATTCAAAAATGTCGTAAATTAGTTTATATTAACATTGCCTAATATGAAATGTCAAGAAGCTTTTATCATTCATGGAAAATCAAATAATAAATCTCTTTTTATAAGCAATATTTCTATACCCCTCTAAATAATATATCTAAATATATTATCTCCAAAAAGATAATAACACAAAATCTCCACTGTTTTAATCCCAAATCAGTTATACAGGTTACAAGTATTGGTTTTAATGTTAAGGAAAACCTCTTAGTTCAGATTCACTACATGAAAAACTTTTCTAACACGAATTAATTTTATGTTTGCACAAAATTTACATTTTCTTCTAGTAAGTTACTCTCAACAGTACCCCAAAAGCATGGATTAAATATTTACAGAGCGCAAATGTAAAATCTTATGCTACTTCTGTAATAAGTGGGAGCAAAGTTTACATTGTAAAAATGAATATTTAAAACTGGTCTTTTTTTTGTTCTAAACATTATTTTACATTTTGCATACAAATGGGGAAAACAAAAATGTTCCAAAAATTACTCTTTCAACTTTTACTTATGAAACTCTAATAAGAAAAGAATGAAAATCTAAAAGCTTTAAAGCCTTTTTTTTCAGAATAAGGTTTTTTTAAATGTATGGCGAGTAATCTGACAAAAAATTAGCTGCGTTTAATAAACATATTTTCAATCAACTTCTTTATAACAAGCTGAGATAATTGCACTCGGCCATTTCTAAAAATAAGCTGCCTTTTGAAAAAAAGAAACTTGCATCTTTTATTCTTATATTTGGAATTTTAATAGAACACAAGTAATATGACAGACAAAAAATTCTTTATTAATAACCCGTATCACTAGTTTTTATCTAAGATAAACACTTTATTAAAATTACATATTTTAGAAGAAACTTCTTGTATTTTTCTTTTCTCCTGATTATGTGAAACTTTTCGTTAAGTAAGGTTTTTTTTCTCTAACATAACGCAAGTGAGGCAGTTGTTTTCATTTTAGTAAATACAAAATTGGACTCAACTATCAAAATTTCTTTATATTGGCACTCACCATCTAAAAATAAATTTTTAATTTTCTTTATGAATAAAATGTTTAGATTTTCTAAGAAAACGAAAATGTAGGGAAACATCGACGCATACAGGAAGATAAAAAATAATACTGAAAATGTATGCATAATGACTGAACATATGTATGTTCAGTACTATACATTAGTAACTAAATTGTTGCGAAATTTGTACCCAATTTGTTGAAAATATAAGAAATAGCATAGATTTTAATTTTACAGTCAGCATTATGTTATTAGATTTTCAAAATAATGTCGAAGTATTAAAGTTCAATTTGTGATGATTTATACACAATTCCAAACAAAAAGTTTATTAAATAAAGGCAAAACCATTCCCATACGGTAAAAGGAATAATTATTATAAATATATCATATGTGCTATTATTACTCATATTAACCTAGTTAGCACCAAAACTTTCTTTAAACATTTAAATCAGCAGGAAAATTACCTATTTGAACTGTAATTACTCCATATTAAGGATATTTTTGTGTTAAATTTAATTTTCTTGGAAAATTAAAAACATTTCTTACAACTACTGCATACATTTTTATCAACAAAAAATATGGCTGTTGTTTAGCAGGGATTTCAATATGATATGTCATTTCAAGTGTATTTTTATCACAAAAATTAATTTTAAAAAGGGCACAATTTCGTTGTTTTTAAGTGCATAAATATAGTTATTTTTTTATTACATGGTTTAAAAAAGGTATAGCAAAGTTCCACTAGTTAGAATATATCCATAATACATCAAAAGAATTGTAAAAAAAACGCACGTGAAGGATGTCCTTTTGAGGCCTTGAAATAGATATGTTAATTTCTTTCCACTGGTTTGTATGTCATACATATACATCGTAGCATACAATATTTCATGTTTTATTTATTAGCATTTCAATATTTTTGAAGGTATTTTAATTACCAATTCTTCAATCGCTGTGTCAGTCGTTTCTTCCAAGCAATTTCTAAATTCGTTTATTTATTTATTTATTTAAGCATTGTGGCACATTGTTTGATGTGTCCCTACAATTCCCTTTTGGGCCTTATGGTAATTTTGTTTTAATTGTCTATCGATCGCCGATAAAATATCATTGGTATCATATAAAATAGCATTGGTATCATATCATGGCGAGACATGGGAGCATGTCTCGTATATTAAATTCTGAAAGATCAAAGCACTGACGATTTATACGTTGCGTTGAATTTTTGTTTAAAAAAATATTGCTTGTACCCAGTATGTCTGAAATGTTAAATAAAGTTGTGTCTCTTAGGTAAATTACTTTTATTTTAAGTATTGCGAGAAACCACAATACATTTTAATTTTCAAAAGTAAAGCTTTTAAAAGCATTCTCTGAGAAAATCGATTTTACATAATTTTATTTTGCGATAAACTCGATTAATCTTTTGCAGCTTTTGAAAATTTTATACCTGTTTTTTTAGCTGTGCAATAAACCAAACGTGGGACTTAATCTGACAGAGTGTTTTTGTACATGTATTTATCAGAAAAAACAAGAAATTTTCAAGTGAAAATTTTCATTTTCTTGTCAATTTCAATAAATTTCAAACAATATTTGAAAAACTTCCAAACATTCAGTTTACTGCAAGGAACGAGTTCGTAATAGCGTGGTTTTATAATAAACTATAAACATGTTTAGTAAAATTGAGTGTTTTAGTAGATGACGTAAATAAAAAAAATCACGGTTTTTTTTGTCCATTTCTTCAAATTTTGGTGAATTATCAAATAAAGTTTTATTGTTTATACTTTATTCCATATTGGATTTAAATATATATATATATATTCTTAACAAGTTTTTCTTGTTTATTAAAAAAAGGTGTGCATCACATTTATTGTATATACCAAACAGAACTTTATTCATTTTATTTATGTATTTTTTGACTTCAGAATATCTTCAATTTGAACCAGAATGTAAGATGAGGCAAAAAAGCAATAATTTAATTAAAATACTCAGTTTTTGTAGATAAATTAACCAAAATTTGAAATTTGTGAGTAATTACCTTGCTTTTCGTAAAAGGGGTAAAGACATATGAGTATACAAAGATTCTTCAGAACCCACATATTATGACGAGTGAAACAAGTATTTTAAATATATTTTAAATTCTAAGTTTTGATAATACTTACTGAAAAAGAAATAAATATTTTTATAAATCCTTTTTTCTATGTTTATTGAAAAATTAGTATTGGAAAACTGATTGGTAAAAATTTATTAATCAGTTTTTCTAAGAAGACAATGTTTTTGTAAAAAGTTTAAAAACAAATTTCTATTTATAATTACCAAGTTGAAAAAGAGAATATTCGTTAGAAAAGTGATAAGCATGTTACTATAAGTATATATATTATAAATAAAAAAACACAATAATACTTTTATCAGTATTCTGGATCGTTATGAAGTGTGATAATTTATCTAAGAAATTTCATCTAATATGACACGGAACAAATATTTAAAATATATTATAAATGCAATTTTGTAAATAATATTTACTAAAAATAAATTGGCAGTAACAATTTTTTTTAATCATCTTGAAGAAATTATACGGGAAAACTGATTGATAAAAATAAATTAATCAGTTTTTCTGAGGAAGCCATATTTTTGTAAAAAGTCTTCAAAGGAAAGAGAATTTGGTTATTTATAATTAGCAAGTTAAAAAGGAGAATATTCACTGGAAAAGTCATAAGTAAGTTACTATAATTATATATATTATAAATAAAAAAACCAAATACAAAATTTACCAGTATTCTGTTTGTTTTGAAGTGTCATATTTTATGTAAGAAAATTCATCTAATATGATATGGAACAAATATTTAAAATATAATTTAAATACCATTTTTTTAATAATATTTACTAAAAAGAAACGAATATTCTTTAAAAAAAATTTCATCTTCTAGAAGAAAAAGCTTCTTAAAGGAAAACTGATTGATAAAAATAAATTAACAAGTCTTTCTGAGGAAGCCATATTTTTGTAAAAAGTCTTCAAAGAAATGAGAATTTTGTTATTTATAATTACCACGCTAAAAAAAAGAAGAATATTTACTGGAAGAATTATAAGTAACTTACTATAATTATATTAACTATGAATAAAAAAAGAAGAATATTTACTGGAAGAATTATAAGTAACTTACTATAATTATATTAACTATGAATAAAAAAAAAAAAAATACAAAATATAGCAGCATTCTGTTTCGTTTTGACGTGTCATAATTTATGTTAGAAACTTCATCTATAATGACGTGGAACAAAGTTTTAAAATATATTATAAATATAACTTTTCGCATAATATTTACTAAAAAAAAGATTAATATTCTAAAAAAATAATTTTTTTTTATCTTCTTGGTGAAATAGTCCGAGAAAACTAATAAAAATAAATTAAACTTTTTTTCTAAGCAGAAATTATCAAAGATATATTTGCAAATTGTTTTCGATTTTTTATTGCTATCATTTATAATTATCAGCATTAGGAAAATACAGAAGATTCACTGGAAAGCACTTTTATATTAAGAGGTTGACATTATCTGTTTTCCGTGTATGTTTAAGGCCCCACCAGAGGCCGAGAGGTTCTGCTCTCGAAGCTGGTAGACGGGAGGTGCTGGGTTCGATCCCAATCGCGCCCGTCGGCCTAATCGTTCGGAGTTTTCGTGGTTTTCTTCGAGCCGTGGATTTATCCATGCGTAAATACGGGTTAGGTTTTCCCTTAGAAAGACCCCCACTAAGGGCACTCCCCCCGGGCCTATATCCCAAGTGTAGATAATTGGCCGTCAATAATCAACCCAACCCAACCTGTGTATGTTTAAAGGTTTTCAAAGCATCTAAATGCTATTGAAAAAAAAATAACAAGATAGTATTGCGGAAATACTCCCATTTCCAAACGTTTTTAGGGAATTAAAATGCCGTAGAAAAATAGTAAAACTAAAGTTAGTTTTACAGAGTTAATGCGACTTTGAACAACGTTTTCAACATGGTTGTTATTGCGTTGAAAGCACAGCTAAAGTTACGTTTGAAAACTAATCGACGCAGCGGGACATATTTTCGCATTTATTACGTCAGCGAATGACTTTTTTAAAGGAATTTAAACGTTTTAAAACGGTTTAAAAATGAATCGGTGCTGCTGGAGATAGTACACAGAAACAGCAATAAATAAATTGTATGCTTTTGTCGACGCTGACTCTGAAATAGAAGTCACTTTTTTTCCATAGCGTTTAATCAAAAGTATAGTAAAATTTGCTAATTTTTCACTGAGAAGATATTATCATGCAATCTTCATTGTATCGTGTTGATAAATTCTACTTTACATAACTTCAATAATATTTTCCGTCATGTCAATAATTAACTAATTCCCAAATAAAGTACAATCAATGTAAACTGCTTACATCCATACTTTCCATTTTCACATTTTAATCTCGCCAACTGCCGTATATCCCACAAGCTTCAGATTTGTTGATAAGTAACAGCAGGCTATATTCCTCCAGTAAATACTGCCCTGAGTAATCGAGCTTGTGGATCTACAAATCTCCTTGTGTAATAAAGTGTATCAGATGATAAACTATATAAACTCAAGATATTGATATTTGCATTCCCAGTAGTGTAAATTGTATTTATATTACTACTATATATAACATTAAGAAGTGTGGAAAGAGAACTGCTTAGTATAACGTTTCTAAAGATATTTTACGATAATGGTTGTTTCTTTTGTAACAGTTTTTGACTGTTTGTTACTATGTGTTATATCAGCAACAGTATATACTTAAATACTTTTAATGTTTTCATTTTCTTTTGTCTGAATTGAAAATTAATAACAGTATCAATCCTAATTTCAATTAGGTCGACACTTTAACTAGTCATATTTTTAACTTAAAGACAAGTAAAAACAAATTATTTAGAGGCCTGAAAATTTCGTGATAAGCAACTTCAGGAAATATTGAGTTACGATAATTCTTTCTGATTTCAAATATTAGTGACTTAAATTTAGAAAATATAATATCAAAGGATCAAGGTCCATAAGCCATGTTTAAGGCCCATGAAATAAGACTAAAATTCAATTTTGTTATACCGACTTAATTATTTCACTTTTTAATATTAGAAGCTTTATCCTGTACGATTTCAATAATATTTTTTGCATTTCGTTCGTTTTTATATAACTTACACAAGCTCAAAGTTCGTATTATTCGTCGTTTTTGATGAAAAATACGCAATTTCTCCTAATTTTACCTCAATTTTTAATATATTTTTTAATATTTTACTATGAGCGCAGCTTTGCAACATTTTTATTTTTACATATATTGTACATTTTGATGTATTTTATAATATATGTAAAGAAGAAAGTGTTGCATGATTTCGCTCATATAAATAATTGAGGTAAAACAAGGAGAAATTGCGTATTTTTCATCAATAACTACAAATAATACGACCTTTGAGCTTGTGTAAGTCATATAAATCTGAACAAAATGCAAACTATTGTTGAAATCGTACAGGATAAACCTTCTAATGTTAAAAAGTGAAATAATTAAGTCAATATAACAAAATCCAGTTTTAGTCTATTCCATCCTCCAAAAACACGGCTTATGGACCCTGATCCTATCGAATTAAAGGAATGACAATGTATTAGCAGTTTTTAGCTCACCTTTACGAATAGTTTACCGCAAGAATTTTAAGAGTTTAAGGGATTCAAAATTTTCACACATATTCCTCAATTAGTGACCTAATAATATTCAGTTTAGATATTTCTCCTTTTTTTAAGGTTAAATGTATTCAAGATACTCCATTTTACTCTAAAATACTTTCATATTCATAAGAATTTTTGCGCTATTGTAGAGTCAATTGCAATACAAGGATCATTCCATAACACATCCATAGCTGCCAACTGCTACGATTTTTCTCATTCTTATTTGCCATTTGTAACCTTAGCTTTATTTTAGCTGCAGATATAAGGCCAAGATTACAATTCGGAAATACTGATGTTAAAAAAATTGTAGTATTTGGCCCAAAGACTCATTATACAATCAGAAATTAGTATAAAGATCCAAAATAAAAAAACAAAAGAGCCTTACAATAGAAGTGTGAAAAAACAGTCTAGAGAAATAGTGCTCGGAGTTAAAAAAAAAAAAAAAAAAAACATAATACAACTAAAAAATTTAAAAGAGATTACGACCAAAACTTAAAGAGTTATGTTATTTAGAATTTTATGAGTTTTCAGTGCTTTCTGGCACTAGAAACGGAAAGAGGCGTTTTCAGTGAAAATTCATAAAAATCAAAGTATCACAACACTACAAACGTTGGTTATAAATGAATGGGTATTTCGTGTTCTTTTTTAACACAGGGCAACAATTAACTAAATATAAAGGATAGGAATAAGACAGTCTTAAAAAATTAAATTTCATATTTTGATATGTAAAATATTAGTAAAATATTAGTGTAATCTTAGTAAAATTAATGACATATTTAACAATTATACTTGATTTGTAAAACACTTGAATTAAAACATTTGAATTGCACTTTTTGTAACTAAAACTCTGTTTCTATCATCGGCATCATCACCTATTTTGATTCACCTAATATAAGGCATATGTATATACAGAGATGCAATCCATTAGTTTTACCCCTATTTTCACATTGAACCTATATTGTAATTTAATGTAAAATCTCCGCGTTTGAATGAGACAAAATTTACTATTGCTAAACTGGGGTATTTAAAAATCTGGAGAGTTGGCAATTCTGGTATATAGTTTCAGTCCACTGAATTTTGGAAATGGAATGATCACATAATTTTTTTAAATCGTATTGTATATTTTTTATGTGTTTGTGAAGTAAATCTATGGATATAATGCGCTGATAATCATGGATTGGATCTTTTCAATCTTGCGGAATACGTGGACTCTTCATAGCCTGTTCGAAATACGCAATTCACATTAATTTTCTTTCAAAAATTTTAAACAGGCAAAAGGACAACTGAACCTTGCCTTTCCGAATATCATGTATGCATATGAATATGTTCTGTAAAAGCCAGTAAATTGTTAAATTCTAGATTTACCAGCAAATAGTTAATTTTTTTAGAGGTAAGTGGCAAAACCTCCGATTAACCAAATTATACTCTTAATTGATGGTATTTTCATTTGTAAAAGTCCAATTTAAGTGGCTTTGAAGAATATATGTTTTCTCAAAACATGCTTTGATGGTCGAAATTATTATTGTTTTGAAATGATTATCAAATAACTGTCTTGATACAAAAATGTTTGTTCGTGTAATAGTCTGAGAAATAGTGATGCAGCTCTTTGATAATTTTATCAAAGAGAACACAGTAAGAACCCCTAAAATGGGTTGGGTTGGGTTGATTATTGACTGCCAATTATCTACACTTGGGATATAGGCCCGAGGAAGGGAACTTCGTGGGGGTCTGTCTTAGGGAAACTAACCCGTATTTACGCATAGATAAATCCACGGCTCGAAGAAAACCACGAAAACTCCGAACGATTATGCCGACGGGCGCGATTGGGAACGAACCCAGTACCTCCTGTCTACCAGCTTCGAGAGCAGAACCTCTCAGCCACTGGTGGGGCCCCCTAAAACGGAATGAGAAAAATTCCGATGTTTACAAGTTTCCGTCTTACCATGTACACCTTCACTTATAATTGTATAATAATTTTTTCACACAGGCCATGGTAGTTTTCCGTAGGAGGTTTTATATTGTAATATTTCTGTTAGATAATATCATATAAATTTACATTCCTTTTCTGTGCTAGAAAGGTAACATTTTAATTGCCTGGTGTAAAATTTTATGTGCAAAATATGTTCGATATATATTCCATATTCAAAAAATTATATCTTACAAAAAGTATATTTTTTATCGTTAATATCCAGATTTTTAACTTATTATATAAGATACCTTTTAAAAAATAAAAAAAGCATTCTCAGAAAAGTTTTTGCTATAGAATTTTTGATTGCATTCATAATTTTGGTCATATGATTTGTATTTAAAATATTGACTTACTAGATCTGTGAATTAAAAATTGAGAGCCAATATTTTTTCCAATAAATTAATTTTTCATTTAAAAGCAAAATTTTCTTTTCTTTTAAAACTATTCATGAAATGAACACTTGCAATTTTAAACATATACATGTAAAGTTCTTAAACTAGAATTCGATTTTATAAAGGTCTTTATTAAACCAAGTGGCTGATTTCATCAAAATTAGAGTTATTTCGGGAGCACTCAGCATATACAATGAATGCCAATATACATTCATTTTCAACAGTTAATACGAAGTACAATAATCACAAAAGCATTCCACATCTGAATAGCACATGAAATTTATTCAACGTCTATTTATAAAAAATGTCTTTCAAACAACGGGAGATGTAATTGCAAACAAACTTCCTTTTTTAATATTATTCCTTTCATAATGCCATAGATATTTTCCCCTTAACTCAAAGTAAATTCGCTCGTTTTACTACAGGAAACTAATTTATCGGTAATACATTTTTATTTTAGTCCCCAATTATTTTTTAACCCCACAAGGCATATTATAAACTGATTTTGAAAGAAATAATAATGGGATATTTAGAGATTTTCATTAAGCTATCAGTAAATTGGTTAAACGAAATTACTTGTCTTATAACCTGATAAAAGAAAGGGCTTTACTGTTGAAATTATGGCCAACGCTGCAGGAAAATTTTAAGAGAGTTTAAATATTAATTTAAATTTAGGAATTTTCATGCTTCATAAAGTTACACGACATTGCAAATTGTTCTTTCCATTTCATTCGATTATCAATCTAGTTGAGGATTAAACGACGTTTTCTTACACCGATATAAAATAAACAGTAATTAGGGAATAAAAAAGTATACATTAAAATCTTTCATTTTAGCATAATGTAACACAGTTTTCTTTCGATAGTTATTGTTTAAATAAATAAAGAATCGGGTAAATCAGATTTAAAAAAAAAAAAAAAAAAAACGCAGTTGCATGCCTGACGATGGAGAATGTTAAGTTGTTAATTGGAGAAAATATGAATAAAAAATCCAGAAATCATTTACTCCATATTTCAAAGTAATTAGTTCTCTCTCTCTCTAAAATCAGATATTGACTTTTAGCATTCACCGCTTGAATTATGGCTATACATTATGATTTGGCTTGTCAAGTTATTTTCTTTCTCACTTTATTTTTTGCATAAAATGTTTTCAATCACTTTGCAATTTAAATCTCTTTTCATTTAAAAAGTTTTGATTTAAGTTTTTTTCTAGCATTAAATAATTGAGTTTTATGTTAAGATGCTGAAAAAAAACATTATAGTGGAAAACTACTATTACACACAAAAAAAAACTACTATTATAAAGGTAAGTGTCTAGAAATCATCTAAATTCGGGCTAGAAATCGGACTAGAAATTACATTACTTCGGGCGATAATTAAATTCATTATTTATTAAAGTAAATTATCTCCAAAATAATTTTAATTTTCTACACTGACGCAAGGCCACATAAAGATATTTTTCGGCAATTAAAGATAGTTTTACACTATATAATCAACCAGAAAAAAAAAATTCGCAGATCCAGCTGATGTTTTCTGTGTGAGTAGATTTTTATTTATTATAAATTTCTAATTTTTATTTTTAAAAAATGAAGATATTGTCTTTTATTACAAAGCTGACATTTGTCCGCGAATCTTTCTGCTTGTAAAAGATTCAAAGTAGAATAAAAAATATTACATGAAGATAATTTTTCTGTTGAAGTTAATAAAATTTTATTAAAAAGAAGTTTTTCTGTATTAAGAAAATTATTAAATAATATTTATGGTGTGTTCTGTAAATTATCAATAAAAAACTCAGCATTTGTATTCTTTAAATGCTGTATTTTAAAAGACCCAGAAATTAGGGATGTTTTGAAATAGGATATACACTAATGAAAATAGGATAACTGCTCAGTTGCGCAGTAAATTGTTACATTGAATTAAAAGTGAACTATGCATTTTGGAGTATAAAAACGGGCAATTCAACTGTGTTAAACATAAAATACACAAAATGCGATCACAGAAGCATAGATTGTTTGGAAATAAAATTTATAAATAAAAAATAAATAAACGTACCCTTGCATAAGTACTACAAAATATTTAAAAAAAAATTCTAATGCAGTTTTGAAAATAAACAAAAACTAGCCTAAAGTATCTGAAAAACTGCTAAAACTGCAGAATGAAACTTGTAAGTTTGAAATCTAAAATTTAAAAATCTAAATCTAAAATACCAATTTTCAGCTCACTATTTCATTTTGCAAACTTTACTATGTTTAAGTTTGGAGTTACATTTATATTAAACACCTATTGTAAAGGGTAAACTATTAGTATTTTTCTTAAAATTATTAGAATATTAGGTGACGAAATATTGAGGTTTTTATTGGTCTGGGGTGTAAAACGTGTAATATGCCGAATAGCATTAGAAGTAAACACACCAAAAATTTCAAAATATATAAACTAATATAATACTTTCATTCTACTTTTTTCTCTCATCTCAGCTTATAACATTTAAAATATAAAAATTTCAGAAAAAAAGAACAAAAAATTTATCTCTCCTGCCCAATTTCTCTGAAAATGGCCATTCATCAAATTCTTACGAATATGGTCTATTTAAAAATTATCATTTCTTAATAATAGCAAGCTTCAATACCGTAATTAAATACATAATGAAAAATTCTAAAAAAATAATGTAGATAAATATATTCCGTTAATTTGGGAAAAGACACAACCTGTAGCAAACTGTCCTTTCATTCGACTGTTTAGAAAGATAGCGGTTACTTAACCATATTATAAAGAGTATCTGATCACATTATTAGCCAAATTATTGTAAGAATAGGGATACATTACGGTTATGTAATCGTCTTCTATAAAAAAGTTGCGATATACTGGACAGTTTACCGCAAATTTTAATAGTGTTTGAAATGCCTGCATTAGAATGTTTTTTAAATAAAATATTAATAAATTTCAATGTTTGTCAGATAAATTTATTCCTCATAAAATTTACAAAATTTCTAAACTTTAAATCTTTATTGATATTTCTTCCAAAGTTTTACTAACATAGAGGATATGTTATTTAATTCCTTGTTTAAAGAAATCACATTTAGAAACAATGCGGACATTAAATATTGGTAGGAAAATCACCCTCTTTCAAGCTAAAATATCGTGCTATATTTTTAACCCCTAGACTACCAATTTTTGTTTAACGCTAACACGCTGAGCCCCGCCTTCGGCTGCCATCTACCGAGTAAAAGATCAACTACGATCCCAAATGAACGTGAGAGAGCAGTGGGAAAAGCAGACATGGTTTTACAAGCGTTTAAGGGACTGCTGTGTCCAGTGGTAATTTTTGAAGTTGCACTGAGACATAGTGTCCCACCGAGAGTCTAAGGGTTAAAGTAGAAATGCACAAGCGCTGGACAGCGAGTCAATAAGCTACCACTATTTTGGTAACGGATAATTTTCTTAATTAAATAACAGAAATTTAGTGGTAATATAAGACAAAGATTGCATTTTGGAAATTTTTGTGGCAAACGACTGTCAGGAAAAAAGGTTGTGAAGCCCAAATTCAAAGTAATTTTCAAATATATATATATATATATATACTGCTAGACAATTGCTCAGGACGGATCACGAATTGCAATGTAGCATAACATTAAGCGG
This sequence comes from Maratus michaelseni, assembly GCA_963931845.1. Lineage (NCBI taxonomy): Eukaryota > Metazoa > Arthropoda > Arachnida > Araneae > Salticidae > Maratus > Maratus michaelseni. The sequence goes on along the minus strand of OZ007586.1, from coordinate 90,774,288 downwards.
TATATGAAGCCTAGTATTATAAAATATTGTTCCCACACTGTTCAGACATTAGAATAAAGGACAATTATTGTTCTAGAAAATACAAAATGCTATGAAACATCTGAAAGAAAAAAACGTTCATTTGATGCTGCATACGGAGAAATAGAACAATGCATATGAAAGTCAGCAGGCACTCTGGAGAAAGGTGTCAGTACGGGACATGTCCACCGTGGAATGTGATGCAACATTCTACACGTCGTATCATACTTTGCATAACATTATCAAGCAGCTGCTAAGGCAATTTATCCCATTCCTCTGTCAGTGCACGGAGGAGGGTGTTCTTGTTTGTTGGAGGATAGTTTAGACTAGCAAGTTGCCTCCTCAAAGCATACCAAACATTTTCAATGGGATTTAGATCTGGAGAACGCGCTGGCCATATGAGGCGTTGAATACCCTCGCTGTCTAGACAATCCTGAACAGCGAGTGTTCGATGACATGGTGCGTTGTCGTCCATGAAAACAAATTTATCACCGACAGAACCACGGAAAAGGCGAACATGAGGAAGTAGAACTTCATCACTGTATCGTTGGCCCGTCATAGTCCCAGTCACAACCACAGGTAGGCGCGTGCGGCTATTAATCATGATGCCGGCCCATACCATGACAATGCATGTCCCTTTCTTGGATATTTTCTGGAAGATAAGCAGTGCCACTCTCACGCCAGATTAGTTGGCGTTTACAATCCGATGACAACCTGAACCTACTCTCATCTGAGAATAGTGCGCATGCCCAGTCCTGTTCAGTCCAGTTGCGATGCTCACGGCACCATTGCAAAGGGGCAGTACGCTGCTGTCTGGTCAATGAGACACACACAACAGGTCTATGGGCAAATCCTCCGTTCCTCAAACATCTGGCTACAGTTTTTTGGGAGATCTGCTGTCCTGTGGCAGCAAGAAACTCATTTGCCACCTGCTGAGCTGTGGTGCGTCGGTTCCATTTTGCCAATAGGACAATGTATCTATCTCCTGCAGGCGTCGTACTTCTAACTCGACCTCCCCCGTGACGCCTGCTACACATTCTAGTAGTTTTAAATGATTTTCCACAGCCGTGAAACAACGCTGTGAGCGATGTCGAACTCACTGGCAACATCTGTCATTTTTCGTCCTTCTTCGATCTTTCCAATAATTCGGCGACGCATGAAATAATCTAAGTGATATCGGGAAGACATGCCGAAAATTTCAAGTTCGTCAATTAAGTATTTCCTGTAAAACTTTGACCTGGAACAACAACTGTACACACGCGTCAAATCCTTTAATGCTCTTATCAGCGCTATCACGTGATGAACAGACGTGGGAAAAAAATTGCATACGCACACCTCTTCTTACTATATCCCGCACTTATTCTAATTTTCCACATTTTGCTTCCTTCCATTTTGTAGTTGCTATGGGTGATAGTGTTATCCGTCCTTAGCAATTGTCCAGCAGCAATCGTCCTTAGCAATTGTCCATTATATATATATATATATATATATATATATATATATATATATATATATAATGAAATCACATGTGGGAAAAACAAAGGAAGAGATATTATAGACATCAATGGAAAGGATACTGCAAGAATTAAACTTAATAAATGAAAATTCAAAAATGAAATGTATATACATATATATTATTAATATTATTGCATGACGAAAACCAAGACTTTTTATCACATAGCAGACATTTTTATATAAACCAATCGCCGAAAATAACTTAATTTAATATGATGTATCAATACCTGGTTGAGAAGAATATCTGTAACATATTTTTAAATACAAAACTATCCTTTTATGAATTATTTTGTTTTGGTAAAATATCAGTTTTATTTTATTCACAAAAGTGTTATTTTTTAATAGTAAAAATGTAAAATGTTTGCTTTTGTTTTATAAAAACTTTGAACAATGAAAATATGGCTGTATAACAATGTCAAATTATGTCACTGTAATTAAAATAAACACTAGTTTATGAAAGAAGCTAATAAAAATATATTATCAGATTTATAAAATAAAAATATAAATTAAAAAAAAACAGGCTATAGCTATTACGAAATGTAGATTTTTTTCATCGACGATTCTAAGAAGTAATATTCATTAATTTAAGAAATTTGAGAGAATTTGTCTGAAAACAATACATTAATTTATGCCATGTTTCTAATTAATTTTACAGTTATTTTTTAAAAATTAAAACCACTTGTATTATTAACTTCAGCGAAAGATACTTCTAGCAATTAAGAAAAAGAAATATTGTTACGAAAATTCTTTCTTTCATAAATAAATATATCTCTTTTATTTTATTATTTGTAATTCGTGCGAAATTTAAAAACATGTAGTTTAATTTTTTTGTTTACAATTTCTCTTTAAACTTTCGAAATACTACAAAAATTACACAATGACATTGTTAATATATACATATAAAATGCGTAAATTAAAAATGAGTAAAGTATATTTAAATATTTCAACTCTTTTTTTAATAATATATTTTAAATAACAAAATTTAATAAGCAAACTTATAAAATATACCTTTATTTTTTTTAACGTCTCTCTTTTTTTTTAAATTTATCAAACTGTTTTATTCTGGCACTTTAATTTTCAGCGTTTCAATTTTCTGTACTACATATTTTCTAATATTCCATATACCGCTTTTGTGTTTTTTAGACGTTTTACTGATGCTAGAATAATCCCTTTTAAAAATTGCCTTTTAAAAGTCCCTTTTAAAATTGTCCCTTTTAAAAGTTTATAATAGTTACATTTAAAGTAAAACAGCGTATATTTATTAAACAGTTGTATTCAAAATTAAAATGAAAATTATAAAGAAAATGTTGTAATGTATATAACTTAACAGTCTTGACGCTGAATAAATGCAAATCATATACATGGTGTGAGAAATTCGCTATGTCTCACCCAAAACTCTGCTAGCGAAGCCTAAAAACCAGGTATAGGAAGTTCCCGCAATATGAAACGCAATATAGCATCACTATTGTTTACTTTAGAGCTCCTGTATAGGAGCCTTAGTTTACTTTTGCTAGTAATTTTTATGCTAAAAACATCATAAATGAGAACAGAATAAAAATTGATTATTTTCTGCGTCTTTCAGCAATTATACAATACATTTAACAATTTTGTCAGATTTGAGATTTTTTATTTAAAATATTTAGCACATTTTTCGACTGGCAATATCCTTTGTTTAATCAAGGAATGTATGTTATTCAATAAAGCGCAGCTTTTTATTCTAAATTAGTGGTAGACATTTCGAATAAAAAATCCACAACTTAACAAAACTGATATTATTTGAATTTTAATTTTTTCTCTTTGACTTCGAAAAACATTGTCTTTTTTTCATTAATTGGAATTTGTTAACAGTTCAATAAAAGAAACAATAGACACATTTTTGATACGTAAATTAATAAAAATCTTTTAAAATGAAATGTTTCTGAAAAGTTTGATAAGAAGCGTAATGAAAAGTTTAATCAAAAGTGGCTCTTACAGCTGGATCATTCTATCTGTAAGGGCCGCTTTTTTTAAAAGTGGTATGCAAGTTTTATTAATACTTGTTTTATTAATACTAATTTCTATTATTACTTTTATTAATACAGAGTGAGATGTTTTCAAAGAAAGTTTTTTAAAGATAGGATTTTCGTCCTTTTAGAATAGCATGATATCTGTGTAATCCAGAATAATTCTTCCAATTGCACTTTTAAGAGTATATTTCACCACAAACGGTTTAATTCTAAGCTCAATTAATAAAAAATTTGAAATTATAACATACCGTTGTTATCGAAGACTTTATATTAATAGGTAATGTCTTTTCATTAAGTATTATTTTTTCTTAGCAATTATTTTTTCTTATTTTCTGCATACAGTAATGATAGTATATGACAATACATTTATTGTTATGACTTCATGGATATCTTAGTATTTGATAATAATAATAATGATAAACGTTTGTATAATCTCTTTACACTGCTGGCGATTTTTTTAAATTTCAAACGTATGTTTTCATATTTCAATTTAAAAAAGAGACTACTTCTCAAAAAGAATAATTTGAGATAAAACATAAATAATACTAAAAATGTGTTATGTCTGATAAATCCTTTTTTAATGCGGCATTTTCAAAACTTCTTCAAAATTTCTTAAATAACCTATTGTTATATATATATAGAACGCAACATACTATTTATTTTCGATAGATTTCAGTAAAGGGCATATTCCTTAAAAGTCTAGTAAATTTTAACTTTAGTGATTTCGATAGCTACTTTTAATATTATTTATGAAAAAGTAATTTTCCTTTCCAAAATTCGGAATCGAATGGGTTCAGATAATATTTATGATATTAAAGTGGAGCATGTATTGTATTTACACAGTTTTAAACGGGATTTTATTTTCAGTGTTAAAAAACTGCAGAAAACTGGGCAGTCATTCAACCATTTTTATAGAAAATGGTTACATACACTTACTGTTTTGCTTTTCTGACTAATAAGAAGGCTTCCTAACACGGTTAAGGAACAGTTATTATAAAATTGGTTGAATCATTGCACTGTTTGCGGCTGACTTTTGATATTGTATACGAGGTTGGGCTGATAAGTTCTCAGCCTGACACAGAGATGGAACAAGTATGGCCAAATGACAATGATGTTTGTAAAGTATGATACTTTAGATGATATCCTGCCGAGTTTCAGACACGTGGGTTTATTGGTTATTGCTGGGTGATAAAGTAAATTAAACAAGTTTTGACATTTTCTGAAAATGCAAAAAATTGAAGTTCGAGCTGTCATAAAATACTTTGTTAAAAAAGGTTTAACCACCACGGGCATACATAAAGAGTTACATTCCACCTTAAATGATTCTTGTACTTCATATTCGACGATAAAAAAGTGGGTTGCAGAATTTAAACATGGTAGGAAAAGAATTCACGATGGGGAACGCTCCGAACGTCCAAAATTTACTACGACTGACGAAATCGTTTTACAAATTCCACATGCCGAATTGAATGATCGCTGATTGAGATACGCGAACTTGCTGACATTGCAAACATTTCGATAGACCGTGTCCACTACATTTTACACGATGTTTTGGGCATGAAAAAGGTTTCCCTTCGAAGCGTGCCACGTTTGTTGAACGTCGACCAAAAACGCCAAAGAATGAACATTAGTCAAGAGTCTTCTGAAATTTATTGTGTTGCAAGTTGAAAAATAAAATGAAATATTATCAAAAATTTTGTATTTTCTTTGCCAGGCCGACAACTTTTCGAACCACCCTCGTACAGGGCTGCACTAAAGAATTCTCACACAAGAGTGTGTCTTAAATGTGTAAAGTTTCAAGGGGTCTACATTGAAAAATAATATGAAATTTTGTCGTAAAACTTCTGCTTTCACTGTCAGGCCAAGAACTTATCAGCTCACCCTTGTATACGATAAAGATAGACCGTAATTTCCGGTCTATATTTTGCGGATCAAACAATCAGGTTTCAATCCAGGAATTTTATTTAATAAAATATAACTTATTTGATCGCTGTAAATATTTGACTTCAATTACTAAATGATGTTTTGTTCCGTGGATTATACGCCGAAAATTACGGTATTTCAGACAAATTTGTATTTTCGAGACTTATTTGAATTTCGTTTTCTAATAAGAATAGGTATCAAATAAGTAGGTACTCAGATTAAATTTAGGGAGATAATGTTAGGGGATTTAGTCAGAATAAATGTAGTTTGGTATGATCAAAATGAATCAATACTTTTAGAATTGAAATTACATTAAATATAGAATTGGAAGGTGACAATGTGAGAAGTAGATTAATTATAGCATGGCTACCTAAGAATGCACAATATTTGGTGCCATTTAAAAATAATTTTGCTGTCTACAAAAAGGCAATTCTTAAAAAGAAAATGGCATTGTTTGCGCTTAATTAACTTTTTTATTTTGTTTTTTACTTTAAATTTTGTCAGAAATATTTTATCTACCATGTTATTTTGCTTTGCATGTGCATTTTATCTCATGTAATACATAAATAAGCATTGTACTTACAGTACTTATTCTAGTGTTACTTTCTGTGCCTATTTCTTATCTGAAACAGTACGCAAAGTATCAAACGAAAACAACACAAAATATAATTAAGGAAAACCTCCTTATCTGATGACTCAAAATTCTACAAGTAGTACATAGATTATGAAGAAAGGGTATATCTATTATACAATAATTGATGTAAGTAATATAAATAGCATAAATACGAGGAAAATGCATTAAGAAAGTCACAAAAGATAATTAAATAATAACTTACAATGATATTCACTTCAAAACTATTTTTATTTCTCGACATATTCTCTACCAATATTTACGCACTTATATCACCGTTTTATCAGTGCCCCAACACCACCTGCATAAGATTCTTTGGGTTGCTGTCTCAGCCACATTAGGACTTCAAGTTGAACCTTTTCATCATCTGCGAACATCATCTTGCAACTTCTTCATCATCCACCTTACAGCTTCGACTTAGCCCCAAGCGGTTTTCATCTGTATAGTCCACTAAAAAACCCTCTTGGAAGTAAGATGATGTTCACAGATGATGAAAAGGTTCAACTTGAAGTCCTAATGTGGCTGAGAGAGCAACCCAAAGAATCTTATGCAGCTGGTGTTCGGGCACTGATAAAACGGTGATATAAGTGCGTAAATATTGGTGGATAATATGTTGAGAAATAAAAATATTTTTGAAGTAAATATCATTGTAAGTTATTATTTAATTATCTTTTGTGACTTACTTAATAGCTTTTCCTCGTATAATAAAAATAGCATTTTGTTGCCCGAGCTATCATTTTGCCATACTTGATCACCAGTACTTATAAAAAAAATTCCGTTGTAGGTTTTAGGAACATTTTTATCAGAAATAACCTAGCTTTCTACTAAAATTTTAAAAAAATACGACTTTTTTTTCTTTAATAAAATTGATATTAAAAAACGGACAGAGTGTGAGCACTGTGTTTCTTAATAGCCATATGTTATTTGTATTCTTTAAATAAATTTGCCAGTTTGAGGATTCAAAATAAAGGAACAATTGCTACGAATTATGAAAAATTCCAGTTACGCAAAATATGCACGTGGTTTTATCTCTCGAAAACTGCAACTACGTCTAGATTTCGAAAATTCACACCATAATGTTCATAAACAGAGCTCATTTTATGTATATTGATGCATTGCAATTAGTTGTATTATTACTATCTAACTCTTTTTTAAAAATATTTGAATTAGCTAATTCTGAACATTTTTAGCTTTACAATCAACAGAAAACTTCAATAATAATTTAAAAACAAAAAAAAAACAGACTGCCATAAAAATTTGTAAATTCAAAACATATCAATCGTTGAATAATAGAACAATAGAATCAATCCTTAAAAAATCGGATTACGAAGAGAAAAAGAAAGGCGCCAACTTTGCCAAAAAGCAATAAAGAGACTCGTATAGTTTTGATATTTAGTATAGTTTCATATTTGTTTCTTAGTAGCAAAAGTTTGCATTCCTTAGTACTAATCTCAGTAATTGAGTTAGAGGATCTGTGAAACAACTAGTATAATAAAGTGTATAAGATGTAATGTTACGCAGGCATGAGACATTGACTTTTTCATTCCCACTAGTGTATAATTTATTTATGCTTATAAGCATTATACTAGTCGGATGTGCCAATTCCAAAACTTCCTTTATCTCACACAGGTTTCGCATACACCAAAAACGAATCAGCACCAATTTATATCAAGGTCTCACTGAATCTAAAGTTTTATTAAATTCTGTGCATTGAAACTACAGTCTTTTCAAAAAATATAACAAACAATGTTGTACATAATATTCGGAAATCAGAATTAAAAAATAATAAAATTGGATGAATAATGAGCAGGTTTACTAAAAAATGTTTTACTGCGCATGCGCACAAGCAATCAAAATATAATATGCATAATGTATTAGCTAAGTATATAGAACAACTTTTGTGAAAGTCTCAAAATCATAGCTTGAAAATTCTGAAAATTATCGTCGATAGAATAAGCTCGAAATCCGTTGTTCCCAAAAAGAAGCAAAAAGATGAGGGGTTGTATCAAATATCTGTTGATTACTGCCAAGATAGCGTACACAATTTTGCCCGTACTACTATATTTGGATAAGTTGCTCTATATACTTAGCTAATACAATATGCATATTACATTTTGATTGCATTCGCGCATGCGCAGTGAAACATTTTTTAGTAAACCTGCTCATTCTTCATCCAATTTTTATTATTTTTTAATTCTGATTGCAGAGAATTATGTACAATGTTGTTTGTCATATTTTCTTAAAAGAACTTTTTTTTATATTAAGAACTCTGCAAATTATAAGCAAAAAACTAGGCGAAATATTGGACTGTTTTTAGAAAAACCTTAATTTGTCTACGAGTATACATGCTATCCTCATAAAAATGAACACAGTATATTACAATAAACAACTTATTAATAATCTCGAGTTTGAACGCCTTTGCTACATTAGTTTTTACAGGGTTATCCAAAATATATTCGTTCTTTTTCAATTTGTTCACAGTCCCCTATGGTGTTTCGTGAAAAAATCTTCATTGAAATATATAACCTATACTATACTGTTTACACACCTTCAGTTTCAGGTTAATTCTTCATGTATTTTTCTAGATAGTTAACAAAACTTCTAAAATCACAAGTGACCGGTCACCTTTGGTAATATAGTGTATATACATATATACAGGGTTTCAACAGTCTTACCACAACATTTTAACAGTTTCTTTCGCCTTATTTAACTTGAGAAAAATATTGTAAATTCTTTCAATAAACGTGTTGGATGCGAATTCTGTGTTTTAAAAATTAAATAGAATTTTTCTTCTCATTAATACTGGTGTCAGACTCCTTGTAAATTCCAAGGAGTGTGCAAACTTGGATATACAGGCCTCCAAATGTTAAGGTACAACCAGTTTTTTGTGTCTAATTTGAAAACAAAGGAACATACAAACATCAAATTTAAAAGAATTGTGCTTTAGACAGTTATTTATAGAATTTTACTTTATTTTAACATCAAACATGATTTTCAAATAAAATAATTGCATTTTTTGCAAAAGTTCACTGTTTCTTAATATAAACAAATGACAGTTTTTAGTGAAAAAAAATAAATCGATAAAGCATGTGTTTGCCCTACTTGTAATGCATGGGGCATCGACATTTCATACTGTCAATTAAGTTATCGGACGCCTGAATTGGAAACAATGGCGATACATGGAACAACGCATATGCCAGATCATCTAACGACTTAGGAGGAGGGACTTATAGCAGCCACCTGTCCGCCGAAATACTCCCAAAAATGCTCTATCGGATTAAAGCCCGAAGATTGAGCTAACCATTCCATTCGCTCCAAACCTTGATTTTCATGATATTCATCAGCGACTTTAGCTTATTGCCATCTGGCATTATCATCCATTAAGATTAATTCATCAAAATAGCATCAGCATACGGTGTGACAAATGGAGCAAGGATCTCGCCGTGATATTTCACAGCAGTCAGAGTTTTTCCAATGCACAAATGGAGGTTACTGAGATTCCAGCCCATACCAGGATTGTTACTAATCAGGAAATTTTTCAGGATGAATACCAGTATTTTCTTATAGAAAATTATTTCTTATTAATCGTTTAGTTAAAGGAAGAGTGTTTTTCAATAAGAAAATACTGGTATTTTTCTTGAAAAATTTCCTGACCCTTAGCCACACTGCCAAACCGTGATTCCACCTCCTCTATAACCTTGTCTATGAACAATGTTACATAGGTAGAACCTGATGTCTTGTTTTCTTCAGATCAGCATACGAACTGAATTACTCTCCAAACCAAACCGTGACTCGTCTTTGAAGAGTACAGAAGGCCATTGATGTCTTGTCAATGCAACGTGCGCTCTTGAACAACTTAAACGGGCACATCTGCTTTGTTGATTAAAAAAGACACACACAGCGGATCGTCTTGCATACAGTCCTTAATTGGGAAGAGGTCTGTGCATCGTACTAGCAGATATTGTCATCCCTTTGCGTTACGATGATCTAAAATGAGCTGAGACACAATAGGCTTCTCTTCCTCCAAAAGAGCTAGAAAACGATCTGGTGCAGTGGTTATAACCCGTCAGCCGACTAGAGCAATTCTTCTTCATACTGAATTTTTTGGATTCAAATTGAACCCAGATATTTTGTACTGCACTACGAGACACATTAAGATGTCTAGCAGCATCGCTTGTGATAACCCCATTTTCACAGATCGGATGGCCCGCCATAATAAAAATTAGGTAAACGACATCTCCTTGATATAGACAGCTTTATTTTAGTATCAACAATTGAAGATAAACACGCATAGGAAAAAAAATCCACATAAATTACAAAAGTGGGATATTTGTAGTTTCCCCCAACTGCCATATAAGTGTTCAAATCTTTTTAAAATATAGAGACGCGCATAATTGTTTCATGCGGTTTTATTGAAGGTACTTATGATGAGGGGTTGAGAATTTTCAGAAAATCTTACAATCCAAGTGTTTATTTTACCAGCCAGCAAGATACCACGTTCAATGGAAAATTATTTTGACCCAATTTACGCGACTCAAAAATTAATTCATTCTACAAAGTATTTTCTTACTGACTTTTTTCTAATTTTTTTTAAATATAAAAATTAAAAATATATACAACAGAAGGAAAGTTTAGTTTGAAATAGAACTTGGCACATTGTTTACATTGTGGCAATTTGGAGAGATGCTAAATATGGCTAACAAATAAAAATATACAGTTTTTGGCATATTTTCTATAGCCTGTAGTTTTTAAGATTGCCTAAATTTTCACTCGCCCTGTCAGAAAATCCACTCGCCGGTGGCGAGCAGAATGATGTAGTTCCCCACGTCTGCTTATGATCATTCATATAACCATATTTTCTACCTTCATTTTCATTCTTCTAATAGTGAGCTTCAAAAAACTGGTTGTACCTTAAATTTTGGAGACCAGTCTATATATATAGCTGCCACCTTTTATGTTTTTTCTTACTGATAAATTTAAACAAAGCAGTGTGGCTTATTTAATCACAATTTTTTACAAATAAATAAGACAAATATTTATTTTCAAAAATAGTGTTAGGTAAAACGCGTAAAACTATGCATCTATGCATATATATACCTATATATATATATATATATATATATATATATATATATATATATATATATATATATATATATATAAGAAGCAATCATCTATCTATATATATATATGGGTATTTCAAAATGAAACTGAAAGAATTTCAAAGTTTCATGTTTGTGTTTTCTGTTTTTTACTGATGCACTCGTAATTTTATTTATGATGTGATTAATGATAAACTTACACTGCATAACAGCTAGATGAATGAATTAAAAAAAGAAATTAAACTTTTTCGTTAACTGTCAGAAAGATAAATTGTCTTTGTTCCTGTACTATTCATTCAATAGATTAACTAATTTCGAAAGATATCTTTGAAAAGAGATGAATGTGGATTCTATGGAAATTCAATTTATCTCCATTAATTAGAAACAATGCATTCCAGAAACAGTCTACATATCCAGTAAATTCCGATTTGCATTCATTTTAAACAAAAAGCATTCCGTCTTTAAGTACCAAATGAAAATGCCAATACAGCCTCTATTTAAACAAAAATGTCTATCAAACAAAGGGAATTGTTTCGAAAATGCCTTTAAGTAATTATAACAAAACTTCTGCGATAATACACTTCATAAAATTATGGAAAAGTTAATACAATTATTTCCTTATATCTAAATAAAGTCGTTCGCTTCTCTGCAGTAATTTTATTTATACATATTAATTAGAAATACTCTCTATTATATATATATTATAGAGAGAGAGAGAGAGAGAGGATAGAACGGCGTTAGATTTTGATTTTGAAAGAAATGAAAATTAGGAATACAGGAAATGTTTATTAAGATCTACAGAATGTGATTAAAAGAAATTACTTGTTTATAGTAAAAAAAAGAGACGGGTTTAATTTTAAAATTATAGACAATGTTACTACAAACTTAAATATTTATTACAATTAGGAGAAAGAAAATATTAATTTTAAAGAATCCTTACACGGCGTAAATTGCACATGACACTTTAATTTGCTGTAGTTAGTGAAATACTAGAGTCGCACTGAAATTTGTGAGATACGGTTAAACTTTAAAATTAAAACTTACAAACTCCTAGGAGTGTTCAAAGTAGTTCCCTTCATTATTAATGCACTTTTGTAGGCAAATTTTCCAAATATTAAATGCTTCAGGCAATTCACTTCTTACAATCGATGAAAAATATACTTTTATAGACCAATAAATCTCAACTTCGGAATGAAAACGACACCCACTTTTAATTTAAAAAATAACCAATAGATTCACGCTGTAGGATTAGAAGAATAAAGTGGATATTCTAAAACTTTGACATTTATTTGTGCAAGGAATTCGGCTGCATACCTTGCTTAATGAGAAGATTCATTGGCATGGTGAAACATGAGTCCCCTAACATTCACCCCTTGAAGAATTTCTGGAAGAAATATAGTGGTGTACCAATTAGTAGTAACTTCCTTCTGTGAGTTTCACCAGCCTTGTACATCTGATAAACATGGCAAACATTATTGTTTGGTGCATTGTTAATTTCTGGCGTACCAAACACCAAACTACTTTTTTCATATGCAGTTCTTCATGAATAATTTTATGTATAGCTGCGCATCCAATTTTAAGTTCCTCTATATCAGTTGGTAGGTAAAGCGATGATCATCAATTAAAAATTTCCGTACGGCAGACACATTTCCTGGTATCGCAGCTGACAAATTTCTTCCAGTGTGTTGTTCATCCATGGAGAAAATTTTACATCTTATAAAGTCTCTAAACAATAGGAATATACCGGAACGAGATGGAGCACTTCATTTCCCTGCCAACTGTAGACGTTAAAGGCATTCGTTTTGATTTAACTCTACTTTAAAATCATAGAAAATCATAGCTCGATAATGCTCTCACGTCAACTCCAATTTCTCATTTTTTTTCAATGCATTCTGCGATAGCTAATTTATAATTCTTAAAAATTAATCGTCTGCCAATATAAAATATTTAAGATTTAAATATCAGACTAATAGATTTTTTGTATCGTTTGCCCGTGTCTCAAAAATTTCAGTGTTACACTCGTATAATTGCACGCTTGTCTATACTAATAAAAGACAGTTTCTCTCTCTGCATGTGTGTGTTAGCGAAATCTAGCGTACTTAGAAGTCTCAAATTTTCACTATGTCTAGTGCATGGCATATCCTGATGAACCCGAGACACAGATTTTTAATATTTTTATAATTAGCCGAGATAGTTATTAAAAACTCATCGAAAACTCATCCCTTTGCGAGCCCGCCAAGTCGTTCACGCACGCCCAGAACCCGATTTATGCATTGGGAGGAAATGAAATACTGAAAGGGAGTTTTTTTATTGTGTGTTATTTCGTAGTTTTAAATCGGCTTAAATCAACCAAACCGCGTGGTACATTTAAATTTAGAAGACATATTCAGAACGATAGTACACTTACGTCTCAAATGCCGCAATCGATTCAAAAATATATCGTTGCTCACTGTTTGGGGGAAAAAAATCAGAAGCAGTCATTTTCCCGAAGGATAATTTTCCCCTTATGGCAACTCCCTTCCAGGACGCAATTTTAAAGGTATAGAAAAACCAAAATTAGGTTATTAAAGTTAAATCCTTTTTCTAACTGTCGATCTAATTGGTTTTAAAAAATACAAATTTTAACACTTTCAGAAATACCAGCGAACGCAGTCACTTCGCTCCTCACGGAGACCTTTATTGTACGCTAAAAGTAACTAAACATCCATATTTCGATACAACCTTTTTAGAGCATCTCGGTATACACGGTTTAGATAACCTGCAAAATTGTCAAAACATTCGGACGTTTGAAAAATTAAAAAAAAATAATAAAATTTTCGAAATCTTCAAAAAAGAAAATGGTGAAAAAACGGTTGTTTTCGGCGCAGAGTCGCTTTGTTTTGACTCATGTTTTCACTACTAAATATGAATATTTTTAACGAAAATTTAAAGAGAGCTTGGATGCAGTTCTATTTATAACCGATTTAAATTTCAGAGAGTTCGGAAGAGGAACACTATTTCTGTAATGTTATGTTAATGGAGCTGACGCGAAAACAAACAAACAAAAAAAGTGAGAAGAAAACATTTATTTTACAACTAGATAACAATATTTTTCCACAAAATTTTACATTCGCTGTAAAACCCTTATATTTATAACAGATGAAAATTTCAAAGTCGTCGGGCAATGAGAACATTTTTAAAAACTATTAAACTACTTTACGTGAAAAAAAATAAGAAAATGTCCTATTACGAGCGATTCTATCAATAACATCAATATTTTTTCGCGAATTTTTCATTAGAAAATATGATTTCATTAAAAATCGGGTTATACAATGATAGAATATTGAGGTTTGTTTAAATTTATTATCACGGTCCAGGACAACGCTGGGCGTGTCCGCTATTTTAAAATATTTCTCATGTTTGATAGATAGTTAGAGATGCAAAATATGGCTCAATCGTCTTTCATACAAACGTCTTATGGAGTGCTTGCTTTACTTCATGATAGAAATTCATGAAAATATTTATGCGCAATAGATGGCATTAAGCCTTTGAGACCAGAATTGTTTTCGAATTTAAATTTTACTTCTTTTTAGCTATTAGCTAGACATTGACCCTAATGTCACTTAAAAAATTATTTAAAAAATCTACCAACCTCCTTTGAAACATTGGGGGTACTCGCACGATCATGCGGGTTAGGCTTTTTCTCGTTTAAAGTTAGCTGCAAAAAATAATGCTCTAAATAACTGAAGTTGTAGCAAATATGTTAATTAACAATTTTTGACAATGTTATTGAATATTTTATTTACAGTGAAAATCTTTGAAACCTGTCTTAGTCTTCAATAAGCATATATATACATTGCACTTTTATTGAAAATAATGATAATAGGAAGAATATGAATAAGAATAATACCTCCAATTTAATAAACTCCAAAGGTCCAGGATGAGGTACAGTCTTATATTTTATATTTTGCCATTTATATGCTTCCCTTTTTTTCATTTTTTTAACTTTTTTAGAACTCTTAGGAATGGGTTCAGGAATTTTTGATGACGAAGGGCGATCTAACCAGTCTTTTTAGCAGAAACGTGTGTAGTTAAATTAGTTTCTACATCATGTTCCTCTGAACTTGATTCTCATTTCAATACATGTGGTACGTATATCTTGAAGGTCTAAAAATACGGCCAGTCATCCTCATCTGATCGGTCACTAAGTTTAGAATCACAAGCTGCTAACATTTGAAAAATTTCTTTTTCAGTTGGAATTTAACGCCTTTTCGCTCTCACCATCGTACACAATTGAAAGTGTTAGATTAATATACATTTTTTGCTAAAAAATAGCTTAATAGTCAATTAACAATGATGAAACGTGTTTTGAAACTTTAATATTTAAATATCTGATAATTAAAAACAAATTTCTAAATCTGGGGAATGACTCCTTCCTCCCCCTACCAACACCCACATAAATATATATGGCATTAGTTATGTGTTCACGTTTTTCTTAATAATTTTGTCTATAGTCAACAATGTTAACCCTTTAGCGGGCGGTGGTCATAAAAAGGGACACCTAATTTTAATTCCGAACTGACAAACGGCACCAAGAAAATTTAATTAAAATTTTCCTTTTTTTAAAGTAGGAGAAAATAAGCTAGTTTTTATTTGCTAATGAATTCGTTTTTAAATTCTGGTGTCAGTCCAACATTTCATCATTTTAAAAACAAACTTACTCCGCGCCGGAAAGGGTTAAAACACAAAACAAAACTTTCTTGAAGAAAACACTTACGGTTAGAGCAACGATGTTAAGAAGCGTTAACGCCGATGTAGCACGATTGTGCCGGTAAAGTAATATCACTTCGTATGAGCAAAACAAAATTCGTATGTAATTTATATTTATTCTTATGCTCCACTCATTTAAAAATTAAACTGACAATTTCTATTTAAGCAATTAAAAATAAATTCATTACCTAATTACGACAAGTATCTTGTCGAGCTGTTTCGCTTGTACTTGTAAACAATGCTATGATTGAAGACTGTAACTCAAAAATGGACTGCAACCACCATCTGTTGAAAGAATTTATTTTAGATAGTTTTTAATTACCAGCATGATCGTTCGATTCCGGCTTTTATTACATACGACTATGTAAGAAGCTAAAATGTAGGTTAATATCTAACACGCACGTTTGTTATGGTCTCGGGTTTAAAGGGTAAGTAAGGTGTTTTTTATTAAAACAAGTTCTTTAAATATATCTTTATTAAATATGAGGAAATATTAGTTCTGAACATTTTATAATACCTTACGTCAAATTACTGTATTTAGACGTTAGACATCTTTCTATTGCATTTTAAGCCCTGTTGCGCAGAGTCACGTAAAAAGGCATCGTGCTAGAAGAAGAATTTTATTGAAATATTCAATATTTAATTTTAAAAAATGCAAAACTTGCTGCGCTTTAAAACAAATGATCATTTTCTAACTTCAAATTATTTTCATAAATTCTTCTAAAAAGTATACTATAAATAAAACTATGTATTTATTTGTAAAGAATGCAATTTGAGATATTTCAAAGAAAAATAGAGTGAATCTTCTGAATAATTTCAGCTATCCGATGTCTATAAACTAAATCAATGGGATTTTAATGAAAACACATTGAAGTGCGGTGGGATATTTTGTATACCACATAAGATTTGTACCAGCATTTTTTAACAAAATTTCAGTTTTATAACTCTAGTGAAACATAACACACATTGCATTTCCCTATTCTCAAAAATAAAATAATAAATAACAATAGTAAATCGAAAATTGTGGTACAGATTGAACATTAGAGAAACACAATTACTTGTCTCTAAAAGAGTTAAATATTTATGTATCAAAGGTTATTAAGTGTCACCTTTTATTAAGTGTGACACTTAATAAAAGGGTTAAATATATTTTAACCCTTTCAGGGGAAAGTACTTGTTTTCTAAAATATTGAAATGATTGATTGACACCAGAGTTAACGATTTTTTTTAAATGAGATTAAAGTTCTTTCCGCACATGATAAAAGCAAAATTTTATACAAAAAATTCTGGTGCACCTGTGGCATTTGGAGATTAAAATTAAGTGTTAAAAATAATATACCATCCGACTAAATGAGGTTCACAAATACACATCTAATAAAACCTAAACACTTAGTTTTCTTCCCCCCTCTAAATAAGTATCTTGCAGTTAAAGGAGATATTTGTTTCGCTTTGGCAGTATGAGATATACTTAATATTTTATGAGGGTAGAAGGAAATGAAATTAATATGCTGAAACATTAAATTTAAAAGATATTCTAAAAGTTTATATATTTAGAGCCTAATACATTAGTTTGAAACAGTTTTTTTTTTCGACAGAGAAAAATGCTAATTATACGTCTTTTGCCAAATCCATTTGGCCTTTCTGACTTTTTTACCACAATTTTTTACCAAGAAATTTCTATTTAATATTTATAACAGAAATTGTAGACGCCTCGTTTAATTTCAAGATTTGTAATAACTTTCTGCATTTAAATTAGATGGAAAATTCTCTTTAAAAAATTGTGGTAAAAAATACGAATCCTATTTTACACACGTATTTGCTTTGTACTTAAAGATTACATTGCTTGAATTTTTATATTGAATATTATTGTGTTTACCCGACATTTGTTTATCGTAATGTATCAGCACTGATTTTCTCAAAAATCAGCTTCATATCTAAAAATGAGAATTTTTATGTGTTAATGTCACACACGACAACAGAAAAGTGATATTTTTTGAAGTACGAAAATGATGATTTAAAAAATTGATGCTGCTATATTATGATAGATAAATATTGGTCAAACATAAAATATATTTTTTAAAGTTTGGACTTTAAACATTTAAGTACAAATGTAATGTACGTAGAAAAGTAACAAACACGCCACATTCAGACGCATGGATTGTGCTCTTTAGTACCTCCTATAATATGTTTTAACATCATTAAAAGTCTGTGCAATAGGTTTTGTGAAAAATATTTTTTATAAAAAATGAGGAAAACACTTTTATCTTAAGAAATATCAATATTTATGAGGTTATGTTAGGAGAAATTCGTTGTCATTAAGCAGCAACATCAGAAAAAATATCAAAAAAGTTGGGTGAAAGGTATGTTGTCCATTTTTATCCACCTATGCCGGTTAATCCATATTCTTCTATTTCATAAGCATGTTAAGTGTACTTACAAAAAGCAAAATAAAGAAATGTTTCCCTTTATCTAATGTTACTAGTCCGCTACTTTATTCAGATTACTTCATTGCCACCAGTTGTTTGAAATAGTAATATTCACCTCATTCAGTGAGAGATTAAATAATTTGAAATACAAACAGATTATATTATTTTAAAACAGTGGTGTCAATCAAGAAATCTGAATTTAAAAAAAGTAACGGGCTGGCAACGCTACTTTTATCTGCAAAATATTCATATAGTTAAGAAGATTGAAGGAAGCATTTAGATTCTATTAGATGTATATTTTTTAGAAGTTATTTAATGTTTTGAAGTTTGTTACGACTAAAGTTTACACACAGAAAAAAATAATAAATAGATGACTTAAAAAAATTGCTGAAATATGTATTTATTTTTCTATATAACCCTATCATTTCATTTTTTAATGGAGAAAAACATTATTAATTTTTTTTTAAAACCGCTATAGAATGCTACGAGTAAGAAGTATTAGAAAGCATTATACAGTCAAAACAGATTAAAACTTTTTTTTTTTTTTTTTTTGTTCAATGTTTGGGCAATAACTGAATTAAATGTCTGAATACAAAAATTTCAAAATAACTTATAAATTTAATTTTTAACACAAACCTACTGATTTATAAGTATGTTAAATTGCAAAAGTGTAACCTATTATGCTACTCTCATAAAAATGTTGATTCCTACACAGAAATGAAAAAGGGAGCATTTCTCCCCATTACCTACTACAGAATGACCATTTAGAGAACGAGAGGAAAATAAAAATATAGTTTTATAAAATATGTACAATCTTTAATCCCCGTGGCACCAGAAATTAAAATAGTAAAACTCAGTACAAACTCGCTGCATTTATCACAAGTTAAACAACATTTATTATTCTTTTCTCGGAAGGCAGAAACACAAAACATCTCTCACTCTTAATAAAACTACTTAATACACAAAATTTTTCACAGATCTTAGGACAATTATAATAACAAAAGCGTTACTTTTTCAAAAAAAAAAAAAAAAAAAAAAAAAAAAACCTCTAGTTTCGACACACATCTACATACGCTGACATGTGGCGACATTTGTTGGTTATAATACTATGATAAAACATATATTTTATGAAACATTCCGCCTCTCTTGAAACCTCTGAGGAGCAGTTTATTCCTTTCGGGCACAGACAAATTCTGTTCGTAAAATGAGAAATTACTGACTGACACCGGAATTTACAAACGACTTTTTTAGAAAATTAGAATTCCTTATTTTAAGCTTTCATTGTAGAAACAAAATTTTATTAAAATATTCTTGGTGCCGTATGCAAGTTTGGAATTAAAATTAGGTGTGCCCGGAGTGGGACCACTGTGCCGGAAAGGGTTGAACAAAAACACTATAAATGTAACCTTTACAAAGAAAATTTAGAAATATATACATTAGAAGCACAAATTTCGAATAATTAACATTCAAAGTAATGAACAAAAGATAACATATATAAGCAACAATTAATTGCAATCACACAAATCCCTAATACAATTAAGAAAACAACCTTACAAACCAATGAAACACAATTTTTCAGTTTAAAAAAAATCAACAGGTAATACGGCAATTTTTGAAATTGCTCTTTTAAAAACTCCATTTTGAGTTTTTTACTCTACTACCATAATTTCCGGCCTATAATCCGTGGATTAAACAATAAAGTTTCGACCCAGAAATTATATTTAATAAAATGTAACTTATTGGATCGCTGTAAATATTTGAATTACTAAATGAAATTTCTGGGTCGAAACATTGTTTGATCCGCGGATTATAGGCCGGAAATTACAGTACTCTTACTTTACTGTCGCTGCCAAAAAATACCTCTACTACTCTTCCAAATAACCAGTGGCGTAGTCAGGGTGGGGGTCCAGATGCTCTGGATACCACTAATATTGTAAAATTTTCTTTGCCTTATCTAATCGGAGATATTTCTGCGATAATCAAGGAGTAGAAAACTTTACAATATTACTGGTATTCAGAGCATTTGGACCCCCTCCCACTGCAAATAACCATTTACAAGATAGGATATCATCTTCCTATATTCCAACCGTATCTCTAAATTGAATGTTATTTTTTGCTATCACCCACTTATTTCTTTGCTGTAATGTATTCAAGTAATTATTTTTCCACTTTTTACAGATAATCTGAAGCATTTTAGTTTTTCTTTTGCCACAAATTTAATCTATTATCGTTGACATCACTTAAGTTAGATTCAGCAATGGCATTAAGTGGGCGACCAATAAAAAAAATGGCCAGGGGTCAAACCTCCAAGTCATCAATATCTGAACTCAAGGTGTAAGTGGGCGTGAATTCAAGATTCCTTCAGTTTGGATAATTATCGTTAACAATTCTTCATAAGCTAATTAAAGTTGGCCACAACACGTTTCAGGTGATACTTGAAGGACTTGACTCCCGCCTCCTATAAACCTCCAAAATTAGCAGCTCTAGCGGGAATAAATATTTGCTTTCGTTACGACTGGACCTAGTTATCCTAGGCGGGATCAAATATGCGAGCGATATTTGACAGTACACTTATCTTAGTTACTTTGGTTTGTTCACTGACCGAAGCACTAAAAGTAAATCTATCGTCAAGTATCTTCCAGAAAAGTCCCAGTGCCTAAGTTTCGTTCATTTTGTCAAAAGTGTAGTTCTCAGGTTTACAGACTGACTGCATTAATTATGGATGGCTACTGAACCATTATGTAACTGGATGACGCACGTGTTTAGTAACTGAATAAGTTCAACTTGCAACCTTTTAGACGTTTTTAAATTAGCTGCACCAGTTAGAACATCGTCCATGTAAAAGTCGGACAGCACTACGCCTGAAGCATACGGAAATTGGAATTCACCGTCTATAACTAGTAGTCAGATAAAATACATTATTTTATCTTAAAAGTACAGAAAAAGTCACATGAAAATTCAAATATTTATAAGAGTTCTTAATTTAAAAAAAAATCTTACACCATTATTTGTACATGGCTGCAGAAATTCATACATTTACATCTATGAAAAACTTTAAAAATAAGTATATATATGTTATCAGAGCAAAAAAATAGTTTACCTGTCAAATTCTGAAAAATATTACGCGAAACCGCGGATATTTAATAAAACAGTTCAAATACAGATTCAGTTTAAATTATATGCCATTAAATTTTCATGATAGCGTACATTTTAAAATCCGTATGAAAGGTGTTAATAGAAATTATACACTATATTGCCAAAGGTGACCGGTCACTTGCGATTTTAGACGTTTTGTTAACTATCTAGAAAAATACATGAGGAATTAACCTGAAACTGCAGGTGTGTAAACGGTATAGTACAGATTATATATTTCCGCGAAGATTTTTTCACGAAACCCCATAGGGGACTGTCAACAAATTGAAAAAAAACGAATATCTTTTGGATAACCCTGTAAAAACTAATGTAGCAAAGGCGTTTAAACTCGAGATTTCTAATACGTGGCTTATTGGAATATACTGTGTTCATTTTTATGAGGATAGCATGTATACTCGTAGAGAAATTAAGGTTTTTATAAAAACAGTCCCAAATTTCGCTTAGTTTTATCCTTATAATTTGCAGAGTTCTTAATATAAAAAAAAGTTATTTTCAGAAAAAATGACAAACAACATTGTACATAATAATCTGCAATCAGAATTAAAAAATAATTAAAATTGGATGAAAAATGAGCAGGTTTACTAAAAAAAATGTTTCACTGCGCATGCGTGAATGCAATCAAAATATAATATGCATAATGTATCAGCTAAGTACATAGAGCATTTTTTGTGAAAGTCTCAAAATCATAGCTTGAAAATTCTGAAAATTATCGTCGATAGAATAAGCTCGAAATCCGTTGTTCCCAAAAGGAAGCAAAAATATGAGGGGTTGTATTCAAATATAATAGTACGTGCAATATTGTGTACGCTATCTTGGCACTAATCAACAGATATTTGATACAACCCCTCATCTTTTTGCGTCTTTTTGGGAACAACGGATTTCGAGCTTATTCGATCGACGATAATTTTCAGAATTTTCAAGCTGATTTCGAGACTTTCACAAAAATTGCTCTATTTACTTAGCTAATATATTATGGATATTATATTTTGATTGCATTCGCGCATGCGCAGTGAAACATTTTTTAGTAAACTTGCTCATTTGTCATCAAGTTTTTATTATTTTTTAATTCTGATTGCAGAGTATTATGTACAATGCTGTTTGTCACATTTTCTGAAAAGAACTTTTTTTTTACATTAAGAAATCTGCAAATTATAAGCAAAAAACTAGGCGAAATTTGGGATTGTTTGTATAAAAACCTTAATTTCTCTACGTGTATACATGCTATCCTCATAAAAATGAACACAGTATCTTACAATAAGCCACTTATTAATAATCTCGAGTTTGAACGCTTTTGCTACATTAGTTTTTACAGAATTATCCAAAAGATATTCGTTCTGTTTCAATTTGTTGACAGTCCCCTATGGGGTTTTGTGAAAAAATCTTCGCTGAAATATATAACCTATACTACACTGTTTACACACCTGTAGTTTCAGGTTAATTCCTTATGTA
Source organism: Maratus michaelseni (assembly GCA_963931845.1). Lineage (NCBI taxonomy): Eukaryota > Metazoa > Arthropoda > Arachnida > Araneae > Salticidae > Maratus > Maratus michaelseni. Next base: position 90,751,316 of record OZ007586.1, on the reverse strand, counting down.
TTTTTCTAGATAGTTAACAAAACGTCTAAAATCGCAAGTGACCGGTCACCTTTGGCAATATAGTGTATGTTTATATTTATATAAAAAGACTTTCTTTGTGTTAAAAATAATTTGAATTAAAGAAGTTCAAAAACTCTTTCAGTTTAAAAGATTTTTATACACAGTTAAATATAAACGGCACTGAAAATTGTTCATTTTCTTCCATTAGCAATCCAACCAACGCGATATTTTCGTACAGCAAGTACGGGAAAATAACTCTTATGGAACAAACAATGCATACACTGTAATAAAAGACAAAACATTCTGAAAACATAATGAAATTTAGTATAGTTTCCGGAAATATAATGTAATCGTAATATAATATAAATCTATCCACGATTCCACAAAGCGTTATTTTACCGTCCAAAAAACAGAAAAAAACCCAATATATTTCCGAGATTGAAAGAAGCATTTTTGAAACAAAAGTCTCTTTTGCATCCCATAATTTCCACAAATGTTTACATGTAGATTTTACAGTAAAGTTATCAGCTTCCTCAACGTAAAATATCGGTTTTCAGATGCTATAAATTCTCAACCACATATTCTCATGTACAATATTCAATCATTCTAAATTATAAACATTAACATTACAATTTTTTTGCTATTCTTGAATGTAAAAATTCTGTTACGCAGCTGAAAATGTATACTTCAAAATTGATAGCATTCAAAAAACTCATTTCTTTTCGAAAAAACTTATTCATGCACTATAAAAACTACTCTGAAACGTTTCCGAAAACCGATACGTAGCACACAAACAATCGTTTCAGAAATGCTTCTTTAAACCACGAACTTCTATTGGATTCTGAGGTAAAAAAACGCCTTTTGGTTAACTCGCCTATATCATATTTTCGTAAATCATATTACATTTTGTAATATCTTCGGAAGCAGTTTTATTTACTTTTTAAATTGAAAGTGATACATGTATTATAACATAAAGTAATGCTATTAGGTTTCCATAGCGGGTGCTTAAATATTAAAAACCTACCAAGAAAAACAAGAAAACTTTCACATGTTTATTTAAGCTTCCATTTATTTTTGAACAATAAGAATGCTTTTGATATATTATTTATTTGTCTCTGGCTTTGTATAAAATATTCATTCAAAAGAAAACAGGCAAAATATAGATTATATGTTGAAAGTGAAAATAGTACTGCGGAAGGAAAATGGCAACATAATTTTATTTTAAGCAAAATATTCTTGCCAAATTCTATTTTCGTAAATGGAGTTTATATATTATAACTTATAATTCCTTCATTCCCCGTTTCTTTTAAACGGATTCCATTTTCTCATTTTTTTGCTTTCATTCGCAGTTTTACAACTTTAGATACAAATTTATCTTTGAAGCAATCAAAGATGCTTCAGGCGTAAAACATTAATGCGACATAATATAAAAGTCGATTATTTTAGCATACGTTTCATTAAAAACAATTTTCAGAACAATTGTTCTGAAAATTGATGACTATTAATAGTCATCAATGTGTTTCCTGATCCGGATATCAGGGATTATTCATTTATCTAGCAATTTATTTTATTTCATTTTAATATGTGAAACTTGAAGAAGAACACATACTCATACAAAAGAAAAAAAAAATCAGAGAGAATTAATTTATACGCGGCTTTTTAAAGCATTATTTTTTGAGCTATTTTACTTACAAATTATTTTAAGCCATTTCGATGGTGCATTATGAAACATGAAATTTTGTATTTTGTAGCAAAATAAAACAACACCTACAGTTTATTTTTTCTTGAATACTGTAAGAAATATTTTTGCGATATTTTATCATGTTTTATAAAAGTCACGTAAAAGGGGCGTCCTATAAATCTTTTCCATATCATTACTTATACGCGGCTTTTTAAAGCATTATTTTTTGAACAATTTTACTTACAAATTATTTTAAGCCATTTCGATGAAGCATTATGAAACATGAAATTTTCTATTTTGTAGCAAAATAAAACAACACCTACAGTTTATTTTTTCTTGAATACTGTAAGAAATATTTTTGCGATATTTTATCATGTTTTATAAAAGTCACGTAAAAGGGGCATCCTATAAATCTTTTCCATATCATTAATCACATATATGTATTAAATTCCCTGACCATTAACTTCAAATGAAATCTATGGTAATCATTTATAGACAATCAATTATAATGTAAGAAGCTTATAAATTATACACGTAAGTGTGTGTTTGCGTGTGTTCAAACTAGAAGACATATTCTAAATCAAAGGGTGTCAATCTTGACGCCCGTGAGATAACAGAAATTTCGATTTGTCATTTTCGATTTACTTAATCGCAGAAATTCTCTTATTAAAAAAGACGAATATTACTATTCGAAAATACTGGTAACCCACGAGAACTAGGTTGGACAACTCTGTTTTAAATGTTGTGGTATACTTTTAAAATATTCTAATTTTACTTAGATTTTTCAACATTATACAGAAAAAAAATTGAGAAAGATCATTCTGAATTAGAATTTTTACAATTATTGAATTTCTGTGGTTAAAATAATCCTTTTCAGATATTGTGTCGCAAAGTTCATTATATATCATTGTTAAAATATAATATATAAAGTTATTTTAACAAATAGTTTTATGGAATGTGAAAATCTAATATAAAATTGTAATGGTGTTTAATTAAGTCCACGGATAATACATTAAGTCCAATGGTGGTTATTTCCATTTCTGTAAACTGTAAAAAAAAAATTGTTCCTTGTTGTAGCATGAAGATTTTCCAAATTCATATATAACCTTTTCAAAGTTACCCACGATTTCGAAAAGCATTCTTTATTTTCAGATATCTCAGCCACCAATAGATTTACAGAAGCATTTCTGAAACAAAAGTTTCCTTTCCTTTTACCGCATGAATTTTTCGGAAACGTTACGAAGTACATTTTAAATTATATTAGTCAGTTTTCTCTACCTGGTATCGACAAGTCCATTCGCGTCGCATGTTATGCGAGTATCCGCGGTGGCTACTGGCGGCTATTTCCATACAGGCGATGTGACGTGCATGGCCGTCGATGACCCCTTCCTTTTAAGAGGTACTTCACTCACGTGAAAACACGCGCTCGCCAATGATCATCCTATGGAGGAAATATTTTAACATATCTCGTTCGCATTTCAATATTATTAAATAAATAAATAAATAAATATATATATTGCATTGGATAACTGAGGTTGATCTGTATGCAGGCCTTTTTCTTCTTTTTCGATTTTGGTTGCAGTTTTTTTTTTTTTATTATTGAGGATACTATCACAATTGAAACCGGTTCCGAAAGTGAAATTATCTCAATAAAAATTATTGTAATCAAAATCGAAAAAGTACAAAATAGTCTGCATAGAGATTCACCTTAGCTATCCAATGCAAAAAAAAAAAAAATAATAATAACTTTTTAAAAATATTGAAATGCCAACGAGATATCTTGAAATATTTCCTCCATAGGATTAAGATTAGAGAGCGGATGTTTTGGCGTGAGTGAAGTAGCCTCTTAGCACTAAGCAGAACGGTATCAGACCCGATAATAGAAGACACCAAAAAATTTAAAGCTTAATACATTGGACGACCGATGTATTAAACTTCCAGCTTATTCATTACTCTGTTTATTTCTTTATCTTTAAAAATCTCAGATGGCAATAGAATTGAAAGATTTGGAGAAACATTTCTGAAACATTATTTTTTCTTTTCCTGCCAGTAATTTTCGGAAACGTTACGAAGTACTTTTTAAAGTATATTAATCAGTTTTCTCAACCTGGTAAACCCTATGACCGCCGAGAAAAAAGGGCAAAATTGTAATGTTGTTTTCTAAGTAATTGTTTTTTAAATGCTAAAAAAACATGATATTTCAAACATGATATAAAAAATTTAATTATGTATATGAATATAATCCTTGAGACAATTATTTATTATTTAATGTTTTAAAACTACATTATATTTGTAGAATTATATTAATTTAAATAGTTCTGATATCGCAGTGAAACCTACAGCATAGTGAACGGATATATCAGTTCACGGCGATAAGAAGGTTCACAAAACATGGGATTTTCGGATACTATGTTCAACAGACAATCATGCTAATTGACATTGTAAGATGAACATTATTTCGCTAATCTTGCGTGTTTAAAATATGTTATGCAGCTGAAAATGCTTACTTAAGAATTGATTGTATCCGAGAAAGCGATATTTTGTACAGAAAAATAAACTTTGCCAAATGTTCAACAACATTTTTTATGATGGAAATTGTTTAAAAATACAAAGGGATTCACTTAAATAAAAAGTTTTAAAAAATTCCAAAGTAATAGGATGATTTATTTTAGTCAATTCTTCTCACCCTCTACTGACTATAAATAAAACACTCCACAGCGGGATTTAAATATACTTTTACACAAGACCCTTTATTTAGTCAATTTAGTTTTTTTTAAGTAAGATTCGCTTGTGACAAACTTGTGTTTGTGTGTTTATGAAAAAGTGACAAACAGTTTATTGGTACCGGTGAATATTCTTCGTTTTTATCAGATACAATCAAGGTAAGTCGTTGTTCTTAATCAATAATTGTTAAGTTATAATTACTCTAACAGAATAACACTTAGTTTTTGATCCAACTCATTTTCTAGGACCTACAGAACCATGTCTATAAATACCCCACACTTTTTGTGATACGGGGTAGTTATGAACTATTTTTCTTAGTGTTTTGTTCCATATTGGGTAGTATTAAGCCTCATATGAAGTCATAAATGCTTGTACAGTATAAACTTTATTATTGAAAATTTAATATATATGTATGTCAGAAATTAAAATAGCAATCACTGTAAGGGGTCCCCTTAATTCGTATGGAGAAATTTTTGTTAAAAAATATGAAGCACCGGGCCCCTAAGAATTGGTTTAAAATTATGAATTTGGCGTTTAAAAATATAAATTCAAAACAGGCCGGGGCACCTTGTGTATGGTTCCGAACGCAGTCCCTTCACCAACTCTAGGGTCGTTTGTGTAGACTTTCTTTTAACAATATAAAATTATACAAATTAGTGGTTGTACGCTGCCAAAGGCAGTATAGCTACCAACATGGAGTTTCTTTGGAAAGAGTTTCGCTTAAAAATGTAATATCATTCAACATTAATTTTAGGTAAATTGAGTGTTATTATCACGGACTCGGGCAACGCCAGGTGGGTCAGCTTGTAGTAGAAGAATGTGTCTATGAACTTGTTGTTGAATAAAAGTTGCATATGAACTTGATATATATATGTTTTTTATTACACAATCCCGACACAAAAATAGATATTCATAATTACACCATAATCTTGTGGGAAATTATGAACATCTGGGATAATTGTGAACTAGCTATTTTAGGTAACTTAATTATGTCGCAAAGCCCCAATAACTGATTGTAATTAGAGTATAGGAGTTAAACAACGTATTTAGTGCTAATTTACAGGGTGTTACTTGGATCAAGTGCTCCTTAAAGCCGTCAGTATTTAAAACTAGCATAATCCTTTCAAAATTACCCTAATTGACCCTAAATGGTTTTATCTTAAATTGCGTCACAGTAATGTAGAACTAACTCCCCCAAAATATGAAAAATATCTTGTCTTTTTTTCACATTTGCAGGCACAAACATTTTTATTTAGCGAAATACAAATATATTGTGTGAATTATTTATTTCAGACATGTAACTATAACTTTTTTATATCAGATGGATGAAGAACACATTTGTAAGATCTCTTTCAGATAAAAGAATACACTTCTTGCTTCTTCGAAATCTTGTAATTTACAAAAATGTACAAATAAAAAATGGATAATAATGGATTTGTCTGCAGTTTTTCACAATAATGACATAAATTTGATACATACTAGATGGATCAATTTGATTTCCTTTCTTAGCTTTTTGTAATATTTTAGTTCATTTATCATATTTGTCAACATATATATCTTCGGAGATATTTCTTTATCTATTTCAATTTATATAGAGTACTTTAATATCTTAGTTTCTTTCTTCTAACGATTACTCATGTATTTCATATTAATAAATGCATAAAATCATGATCAAACAAAAAAAAGTAAATCTTTTACTTTAGAAAATGTCATTAATTCTTTCAATAATCGAAGGAATGTGGAACTATTATTTATACTATTATTTGATGTTTAGCCAAAAATTCATTGCAATAACCTCACTGATGTAAATATTTACTGTAAACGTAATTAATGTTCTATTGTCTGATTATTACATTAATACTCTCTTTCTATTAAAGGTTATTTTACAGTTACTAATACGTGATTTGCAATATTCCGATAATTATTTAGTACGGAATCTTATCATTTATATCATAATAAGAATTTGTATAATACTAATAGACAACATCAGAAGAGCACAAATGAAATTATGGATGTGTAACTAGCCAGACAGCTGATTTGGATCTTCTAAAACTATTAAAATGAAATGATGGATGTGTAACTAGCCAGATAGCTGATTTGGATCTTCTAAAACTGTATCATCAATGTAATGGCAAAAGAAAATCATAAAAAGATAGACTGAGCCAGCAATTCAGCCCGCGTTCAAGGCTGTTTTATCCTTAATTGCTGGTTACATTGCTTTCTCCATCCATGTTTTAATGCATTTGCTTTTTCTATTTTTAACCCTTGTACTGATGACGGAGCTTTATAAGCTCCGAATCAGTTGTTTGCCTTTAACATCCATATATCTGTTTCTGCTTTTTTCAAGCTTTTTGATCATTTCTTAATGTAGAGTCACAATTTTTCAGTCTTCTTTTTTAAGCATCATTATGCAAAAACTATTCATGATTAGCAACATTGGATATTTATGTTAACTACAAAGGATTATAATTCATAAACTAGTTATCACTTTTATTTATCATCTAAGGTCTAATCGTTAAAAGCGTTGAAGTATATTCACAAGTGAAAAATTAAAAGAGCAGCAATAAAGAACAATTGTTACTAAAAATGTGTTAAAAAAACTAAAATGAAAAAAAAATATTCACAACACTTCCAAGATGCAATTTTAGTACATATAGCTAGATACTACCATTATTCTGAAAGCTTCTCTCATCTACTATCGAAACCCAGCAAGGCTATGTAGTATCGATGGGATAAAATATCAAAGATAGTATGTTTATAAACTTCGTAGTGTACCTTTAAAAAGTTCACAACTCTACTACAGACAATAGAAGATATTACAGCTCAACAGTCAATGAATTACAGATTTCGAAGTTCTAATGCGAGAATTTTGCTACCATATTTCGTAGCATCGACACTTCCTAATAAAGCAACAATATAGCATTATTAAAATACAACAATGATAAAAAATAATAAAAGCAATTTTCCCGAAATATACTCGGCATTTGACCTTATAAGTTAAATGTTATTCCACTATATAGCTACAATAGACCGTTAATTGATAAAACTGGAACAATGTTACATTTTCGTTGAATATAGTAGCTTTTCAATATTTAGCTCATTCGGAATTTTCCTTTTTAAGAGAACTCTGATTAAAAACAGCGCTATTTTATCCGCGCATACTAATTAACTTTATTTATAAATCAATTACTATAAATAAAATTATAACTTTAATTTTGTTATGAAGATTGTAATATGCATATAATCTAATGTTTTGGGGACAAATATAAAATCTTATCTAAGTTATAATCATTCTTAATTTAAGTATACATATAAAACTGCATTGCCTGTGTGTAATTTTCAGAAAATCACATATTATTAAGCTTATTCGATTATTTAGAGGACGTATTTTCAAATATAATATAAAAAAAAATGTTTTGGTCCCATTTGGCATTGTTTGTCCGGAATAAACTCAGAAACGGTTACATAACTAACGCTTAACTTATCAGGGGCAGATAGAAAATGTTTCTGACCACAATCTGCAATTTGTCGCATTCCAACATCTAAATTGTTTTTTGAAAAAAAAAAAAAATAAGGAGAATCAATCAATCACCAATTTTTTAATTCTCAAAAACTCGGGAACTAAATGATATTTCTAATTTATTTATAACTATTCTTTCTTAAACACTCTGGGCGTCTTGAGGGCTTTCCTGCATTTTCATAAAAATATTTGTAAAACTTAAAATAATTTAAATTTTCTTTCCCCGTTTGTTTCTAAAATATGCTTCACACCTCTTTATTTTACATATATCTTAAAATACAATTTTGTTAACCCTTTCCGGCACAAACAAATTCTGTTCGTAAAGTGCGAAATTACTGACTGACGCCGGAATTTACAAACGACTTTTTTAGAAATTAAGAACTCCTTATTTTAAACTTTTATTGTAGAAGTAAAATTTTATTAAAATATTCTTGGTGCCGAATGCAAGTTTGGAATTAAAATTAGGTGTGCCCGGAGTGGGACCACTGTACCGGAAAGGGTTAAAAATATTTTTGTCTACAGCTGATTTAAGTTGTTTTGGGGAAACGGAAAAATACGGGCAAAACGCTTAGAGGGTTTTAATGTGTTGATTTTCCTGTTATTAAATCTGTCTTCATATTTAAAATTTTACAAAAACAGTGCAATGAAATGAAAGTATTAATTAAATATTAAGTACTAGCAAGCTACGCTGGTCAATTTCTTATAACGAACTTTTAATCCAACAAAATATTGACATTTCATAATTCACTTTATATTTTAACAGAATAATAAGGCTACTATAATTTGTGACTCGTGCTATAGCCAATATACACGCCAGGACACGTCGCCCTTATCATTATTTTTTTACGCATGAAGGTTTCGCTATGGTACTCCATTGTGAAATTTAGTAATTTTTCAAATTCAATATTAAAAAATGGCATAATCATTACATTTGAAATTTATATCAAGAAAAATAAAATTTTTTACCTTTCAAACACAGTTTGCCTAACAATTTTCAGACAAATACATTTCGAGCTACTATTTTTTTTCAGTAACTTCAAATGTTTCATTTTCCGAGATTAATCTGTGGCAACAATTAGCGAAAAACCCAGTCGTCAGAAACGCATAGTTTTTTATTAAAGAGGCTGTTGGAGCAGGGATTGTCACCACCAATTTGCCACCATGACTTTAGAAATCGGTTCGATAGTTCTAAAGATTCCATACAAATTGTAATTGAAAATGTTTTTAGAACGCTTTTCGCACATTTCACCCTTTTAAATTTCGAATTTTTTTTATTTTGTTTTTAGAGAGCACTTACATCTTATAAGTAACTACAATGCCAAATTTCAAATTTCTAGCTCCTTCAGTATAAACAAAATCGCAATTTTAGAACGTTTTTCGCTCCTGCACCCCCCGGGGATAGTGACACCGACAAAAAATATATCCTATGTTGGAACAGGGGTTGTCACCATCCATTTGCCACCATCACTTTTGAAATCGGTTCGGTAGTTCCAGAGATTCCATAGAAATTGTAATTTAGAAAGTTTTTAGATCGCTTTTCGCTCATTTCACCCTTTTAATTTTTTTTTTTTTTTTTTTTTTTTTTTTTTGTTCTTAGAAAGCATTTACATCTTATAAGTAACTACAACGCCAAATTTCAAATCGGTTCGGTAGTTCTAGAGATTCCATAGAAATTGATCTTTCTAGAACACTTTTCGCTCATTTCACCCTTTTAAATTTCGATTTTTTTTTTATTTTGTTCTTAGAGAGCATTTACATCTTATAAGTAACTACAACGCCAATTTTCAAATCGGTTCGGTAGTTCTAGAGATTCCATAGAAATTGTAATTTAGAATGTTTTTAGAACGCTTTTCGCTCATTTCACCCTTTTAAATTTCGATTTTTTTTTTTTTGTTCTTAGAGAGCATTTACATCTTATAAGTAACTACAACGCCAAATTTCAAATTTCTAGCTGCTTCAGTATAGAAAAGATCGCAATTTTAGAACGTTTTTCGCTCCTGCACCCCCAGGGTTAGTGGCATGGACATAAAATATAGCCTATGTTGGAACAGGGGTTGTCACCATCAATTTGCCACCATCACTTTTGAAATCGGTTTGGTAGTTCCAGAGATTACCCGCTACAAACAAACAAACAAACAAACAATCTTTACTCCTTTATAATAATAGTATAGATAAAGAAAAATTACTTTGTATTGAATATAAAAATGCATATTGTAAATGGAATCTTTAAATATACATGTATAATTGGTTTAACCCTACAACACCCATAAATAAACACACACACACACACACACACACACACACACACACACACACACATATATATATATATATATATATTATATATATATACAGGGTGTACCTGAAATGCTTCAACAAACTTTGAGGGATGATAGTACTCATTAAGACGAACAAAAAATGCAATGGAACATATGGTCGCAAATGACGTTTAACCCCTTCAGGGGCAGTGGTATGTTTATGAAAGCGAACGTTAGATTAGAACGTTTTTCGCTCCTGCACCCCCCGGGGATAGTGACACCGACAAAAAATATATCCTATGTTGGAGCAGGGGTTGTCACCATCCATTTGCCACCATCACTTTTGAAATCGGTTCGGTAGTTCCAGAGATTCCATAGAAACTGTAATTTAGAAAGTTTTTAGAACGCTTTTCGCTCATTTCACCCTTTTAATTTTTTTTTTTTGTTCTTAGAAAGCATTTACATCTTATAAGTAACTACAACGCTAAATTTCAAATCGGTTCGGTAGTTCTAGAGATTCCATAGAAATTGTAATTTAGAATGCTTTTAGAACGCTTTTCGCTCATTTCACCCTTTTAAATTTCGATTTTTTTTTATTTTGTTCTTAGAGAGCATTTACATCTTATAAGTAACTACAACGCCAAATTTCAAATCGGTTTAGTAGTTGTAGAGATTCCATAGAAATTGTAATTTAGAATACTTTTAGAACGCTTTTCGCTCATTTCACCCTTTTAAATTTCGAATTTTTTTTTATTTTGTTCTTAGAGAGCATTTACATCTTATAAGTAACTACAATGCCAAATTTCAAATTTCTAGCTCCTTCAGTATAAACAAAATCGCAATTTTAGAACGTTTTTCGCTCCTGCACCCCCCGGGGATAGTGACACCGACAAAAAATATATCCTATGTTGGAACAGGGGTTGTCACCATCCATTTGCCACCATCACTTTTGAAATCGGTTCGGTAGTTCCAGAGATTCCATAGAAATTGTAATTTAGAAAGTTTTTAGATCGCTTTTCGCTCATTTCACCCTTTTAATTTTTTTTTTTTTTTTTGTTCTTAGAAAGCATTTACATCTTATAAGTAACTACAACGCCAAATTTCAAATCGGTTCGGTAGTTCTAGAGATTCCATAGAAATTGATCTTTCTAGAACACTTTTCGCTCATTTCACCCTTTTAAATTTCGATTTTTTTTTAATTTTGTTCTTAGAGAGCATTTACATCTTATAAGTAACTACAACGCCAATTTTCAAATCGGTTCGGTAGTTCTAGAGATTCCATAGAAATTGTAATTTAGAATGTTTTTAGAATGCTTTTCGCTCATTTCACCCTTTTAAATTTCGAATTTTTTTTTTTTTTTTGTTCTTAGAGAGCATTTACATCTTATAAGTAACTACAACGCCAAATTTCAAATTTCTAGCTCCTTCAGTATAAACAAAATCGCAATTTTAGAACGTTTTTCGCTCCTGCACCCCCCGGGGATAGTGACACCGACAAAAAATATATCCTATGTTGGAATAGGGGTTGTCACCATCCATTTGCCACCATCACTTTTGAAATCGGTTCGGTAGTTCCAGAGATTCCATAGAAATTGTAATTTAGAAAGTTTTTAGATCGCTTTTCGCTCATTTCACCCTTTTAATTTTTTTTTTTTTTTTTTTTTTTTTTGTTCTTAGAAAGTATTTACATCTTATAAGTAACTACAACGCCAAATTTCAAATCGGTTCGGTAGTTCTAGAGATTCCATAGAAATTGATCTTTCTAGAACACTTTTCGCTCATTTCACCCTTTTAAATTTCGATTTTTTTTTTATTTTGTTCTTAGAGAGCATTTACATCTTATAAGTAACTACAACGCCAATTTTCAAATCGGTTCGGTAGTTCTAGAGATTCCATAGAAATTGTAATTTAGAATGTTTTTAGAACGCTTTTCGCTCATTTCACCCTTTTAAATTTCGATTTTTTTTTTTTTTTGTTCTTAGAGAGCATTTACATCTTATAAGTAACTACAACGCCAAATTTCAAATTTCTAGCTGCTTCAGTATAGAAAAGATCGCAATTTTAGAACGTTTTTCGCTCCTGCACCCCCAGGGTTAGTGGCATGGACATAAAATATAGCCTATGTTGGAACAGGGGTTGTCACCATCAATTTGCCACCATCACTTTTGAAATCGGTTTGGTAGTTCCAGAGATTACCCGCTACAAACAAACAAACAAACAAACAATATTTACTCCTTTATAATAATAGTATAGATAAAGAAAAATTACTTTGTATTGAATATAAAAATGCATATTGTAAATGGAATCTTTAAATATACATGTATAATTGGTTTAACCCTACAACACCCATAAATAAACACACACACACACACACACACACACACACATATATATATATATATATATATATTATATATATATACAGGGTGTACCTGAAATGCTTCAACAAACTTTGAGGGATGATAGTACTCATTAAGACGAACAAAAAATGCAATGGAACATATGGTCGCAAATGACGTTTAACCCCTTCAGGGGCAGTGGTATGTTTATGAAAGCGAACGTTAGATTAGAACGTTTTTCGCTCCTGCACCCCCCGGGGATAGTGACACCGACAAAAAATATATCCTATGTTGGAGCAGGGGTTGTCACCATCCATTTACCACCATCACTTTTGAAATCGGTTCGGTAGTTCCAGAGATTCCATAGAAACTGTAATTTAGAAAGTTTTTAGAACGCTTTTCGCTCATTTCACCCTTTTAATTTTTTTTTTTTTTGTTCTTAGAAAGCATTTACATCTTATAAGTAACTACAACGCTAAATTTCAAATCGGTTCGGTAGTTCTAGAGATTCCATAGAAATTGTAATTTAGAATGCTTTTAGAACGCTTTTCGCTCATTTCACCCTTTTAAATTTCGATTTTTTTTTATTTTGTTCTTAGAGAGCATTTACATCTTATAAGTAACTACAACGCCAAATTTCAAATCGGTTTAGTAGTTGTAGAGATTCCATAGAAATTGTAATTTAGAATACTTTTAGAACGCTTTTCGCTCATTTCACCCTTTTAAATTTCGAATTTTTTTTTATTTTGTTCTTAGAGAGCATTTACATCTTATAAGTAACTACAATGCCAAATTTCAAATTTCTAGCTCCTTCAGTATAAACAAAATCGCAATTTTAGAACGTTTTTCGCTCCTGCACCCCCCGGGGATAGTGACACCGACAAAAAATATATCCTATGTTGGAACAGGGGTTGTCACCATCCATTTGCCACCATCACTTTTGAAATCGGTTCGGTAGTTCCAGAGATTCCATAGAAATTGTAATTTAGAAAGTTTTTAGATCGCTTTTCGCTCATTTCACCCTTTTAATTTTTTTTTTTTTTTTTTTTTTTTTTGTTCTTAGAAAGTATTTACATCTTATAAGTAACTACAACGCCAAATTTCAAATCGGTTCGGTAGTTCTAGAGATTCCATAGAAATTGATCTTTCTAGAACACTTTTCGCTCATTTCACCCTTTTAAATTTCGATTTTTTTTTTATTTTGTTCTTAGAGAGCATTTACATCTTATAAGTAACTACAACGCCAATTTTCAAATCGGTTCGGTAGTTCTAGAGATTCCATAGAAATTGTAATTTAGAATGTTTTTAGAACGCTTTTCGCTCATTTCACCCTTTTAAATTTCGAATTTTTTTTTTTTTTGTTCTTAGAGAGCATTTACATCTTATAAGTAACTACAACGCCAAATTTCAAATTTCTAGCTGCTTCAGTATAGAAAAGATCGCAATTTTAGAACGTTTTTCGCTCCTGCACCCCCAGGGTTAGTGGCATGGACATAAAATATAGCCTATGTTGGAACAGGGGTTGTCACCATCAATTTGCCACCATCACTTTTGAAATCGGTTTGGTAGTTCCAGAGATTACCCGCTACAAACAAACAAACAAACAAACAATCTTTACTCCTTTATAATAATAGTATAGATAAAGAAAAATTACTTTGTATTGAATATAAAAATGCATATTGTAAATGGAATCTTTAAATATACATGTATAATTGGTTTAACCCTACAACACCTATAAATAAACACACACACACACACACACACACACACACACACACACACACACATATATATATATATATATATATTATATATATATACAGGGTGTACCTGAAATGCTTCAACAAACTTTGAGGGATGATAGTACTCATTAAGACGAACAAAAAATGCAATGGAACATATGGTCGCAAATGACGTTTAACCCCTTCAGGGGCAGTGGTATGTTTATGAAAGCGAACGTTAGATTAGAACGTTTTTCGCTCCTGCACCCCCCGGGGATAGTGACACCGACAAAAAATATATCCTATGTTGGAGCAGGGGTTGTCACCATCCATTTGCCACCATCACTTTTGAAATCGGTTCGGTAGTTCCAGAGATTCCATAGAAACTGTAATTTAGAAAGTTTTTAGAACGCTTTTCGCTCATTTCACCCTTTTAATTTTTTTTTTTTTTGTTCTTAGAAAGCATTTACATCTTATAAGTAACTACAACGCTAAATTTCAAATCGGTTCGGTAGTTCTAGAGATTCCATAGAAATTGTAATTTAGAATGCTTTTAGAACGCTTTTCGCTCATTTCACCCTTTTAAATTTCGATTTTTTTTTATTTTGTTCTTAGAGAGCATTTACATCTTATAAGTAACTACAACGCCAAATTTCAAATCGGTTTAGTAGTTGTAGAGATTCCATAGAAATTGTAATTTAGAATACTTTTAGAACGCTTTTCGCTCATTTCACCCTTTTAAATTTCGAATTTTTTTTTATTTTGTTCTTAGAGAGCATTTACATCTTATAAGTAACTACAATGCCAAATTTCAAATTTCTAGCTCCTTCAGTATAAACAAAATCGCAATTTTAGAACGTTTTTCGCTCCTGCACCCCCCGGGGATAGTGACACCGACAAAAAATATATCCTATGTTGGAACAGGGGTTGTCACCATCCATTTGCCACCATCACTTTTGAAATCGGTTCGGTAGTTCCAGAGATTCCATAGAAATTGTAATTTAGAAAGTTTTTAGATCGCTTTTCGCTCATTTCACCCTTTTAATTTTTTTTTTTTTTGTTCTTAGAAAGCATTTACATCTTATAAGTAACTACAACGCCAAATTTCAAATCGGTTCGGTAGTTCTAGAGATTCCATAGAAATTGATCTTTCTAGAACACTTTTCGCTCATTTCACCCTTTTAAATTTCGATTTTTTTTTTATTTTGTTCTTAGAGAGCATTTACATCTTATAAGTAACTACAACGCCAATTTTCAAATCGGTTCGGTAGTTCTAGAGATTCCATAGAAATTGTAATTTAGAATGTTTTTAGAATGCTTTTCGCTCATTTCACCCTTTTAAATTTCGAATTTTTTTTTTTTTTGTTCTTAGAGAGCATTTACATCTTATAAGTAACTACAACGCCAAATTTCAAATTTCTAGCTGCTTCAGTATAGAAAAGATCGCAATTTTAGAACGTTTTTCGCTCCTGCACCCCCAGGGTTAGTGGCATGGACATAAAATATAGCCTATGTTGGAACAGGGGTTGTCACCATCAATTTGCCACCATCACTTTTGAAATCGGTTTGGTAGTTCCAGAGATTACCCCCTACAAACAAACAAACAAACAAACAATCTTTACTCCTTTATAATAATAGTATAGATAAAGAAAAATTACTTTGTATTGAATATAAAAATGCATATTGTAAATGGAATCTTTAAATATACATGTATAATTGGTTTAACCCTACAACACCCATAAATAAACACACACACACACACACACACACACACACACACACACACACACACACACACATATATATATATATATATATATATATATATATATTATATATATATACAGGGTGTACCTGAAATGCTTCAACAAACTTTGAGGGATGATAGTACTCATGAAGACGAACAAAAAATGCAATGGAACATATGGTCGCAAATGACGTTTAACCCCTTCAGGGGCAGTGGTATGTTTATGAAAGCGAACGTTAGATTAGAACGTTTTTCGCTCCTGCACCCCCCGGGGATAGTGACACCGACAAAAAATATATCCTATGTTGGAGCAGGGGTTGTCACCATCCATTTGCCACCATCACTTTTGAAATCGGTTCGGTAGTTCCAGAGATTTCATAGAAACTGTAATTTAGAAAGTTTTTAGAACGCTTTTCGCTCATTTCACCCTTTTAATTTTTTTTTTGTTCTTAGAAAGCATTTACATCTTATAAGTAACTACAACGCCAAATTTCAAATCGGTTCGGTAGTTCTAGAGATTCCATAGAAATTGTAATTTAGAATGCTTTTAGAACGCTTTTCGCTCATTTCACCCTTTTAAATTTCGATTTTTTTTTTATTTTGTTCTTAGAGAGCATTTACATCTTATAAGTAACTACAACGCCAAATTTCAAATCGGTTTAGTAGTTGTAGAGATTCCATAGAAATTGTAATTTAGAATACTTTTAGAACGCTTTTCGCTCATTTCACCCTTTTAAATTTCGAATTTTTTTTTATTTTGTTCTTAGAGAGCATTTACATCTTATAAGTAACTACAACGCCAAATTTCAAATCGTTTCGGTAGTTCTAGAGATTCCATAGAAATTGTAATTTAGAATGTTTTTAGAACGCTTTTCGCTCATTTCACCCTTTTAAATTTCGAAATTTTTTTTTATTTTGTTCTTAGAGAGCATTTACATCTTATAAGTAACTACAACGCCAAATTTCAAATTTCTAGCTGCTTCAGTATAGAAAAGATCGCAATTTTAGAACGTTTTTCGCTCCTGCACCCCCCAGGGGTAGTGGCATGGGCATAAAATATAGCCTATGTTGGAGCAGGGGTTGTCACCATCAATTTGCCACCATCACTTTTGAAATCGGTTTGGTAGTTCCAGAGATTACCCCCTACAAACAAACAAACAAACAATCTTTACTCCTTTATAATAATAGTATAGATAAAGAAAAATTACTTTGTATTGAATATAAAAATGCATATTGTAAATGGAATCTTTAAATATACATGTATAATTGGTTTAACCCTACAACACCCATAAATAAACATACACACACACACACACACACACACATATATATATATATATATATATATATTATATATATATACAGGGTGTAACTGAAATGCTTCAACAAACTTTGAGGGATGATAGTACTCATGAAGACGAACAAAAAATGCAATGGAACATGGGGTCGCAAATGACGTTTAACCCCATTCAGGGGCAGTGGTATGTTTATGAAAGCGCTTAATTTTAATTCCAAAACGCCATAATGGCACCAGAATTTTGCTAAAATCTTTTCCATTTAATATGTATGTGAAATATAGCCTTTTTCTTATTTACAAACAAATTTTTTTATAAATTCCGGTGCCAGTCATTTATTTCAACATTTTAGTACTAAAAGTAGTTTGCCCCTAAAAGGCTTAAATGATAAAAATAGAGAAAAAACGTCTGAAAATGGACTGGCACTGGAATTTACAAAAAAAATTGTTTGTAAATAAGAAAAAGGCTATATTTCACATAAATATTAAATGGAAAAGATTTTAGCAAAATTCTGGTGCCATTGTGGCGTTTTGGAATTAAAATTAAGTGGTTTTTTAGACATACCACTGTCCCTGAAAGGGTTAAATGTCATTTGCGACCCCGTGTTCTATTGCATTTTTTGTTCATCTTCATGAGTACTATCATCCCTCAAAGTTTGTTGAAGCATTTCAGTTACACCCTGTATATATATATATATATTAATTGATCAGTCATATAGTATTGTTTTCACTAAAAAGAATTGTAAAACACAAATTTTATGAAAATGTACATGTACAGGTCTTAATTTCGGCTATGACCTATGGATGACACACAAATTCAAGATCGCAACACAGCAACAAAACTTAATAAAATATTCGAAATTTTACAAATATCAATTCAACATTTAGTTAACCTTAACATTCAGTGAAAATTAATGCTTTTTTGACATTTTTATCAAAAAAAGAAGATCAACACAACTCCTTGCTTTGGCGGAAATACAAAATTTTTGGAAGAATTTTGTATCATATCAGAAACTCCTAAAGATATGGGACATTTTTCTATGATTAGGTAAACTCTTCTAGATCCCAATAAACATTACATGGCACATATGAATTTAAAATGTTTAGAGATCCTTTAACAGACGTGCCACATGGAAGTGACAATGTGCGTTAGCATGTTTAAAAATGTTTAGTCTATGGGAAATAAAAAGGATGAAATCATGAAAAAATTCTACTATTCTTTGATTTCAAATTAATTTGCGAAAATTTCTCGGTAATGTACAAGTGACTTTTTATTTTATTATTTATAAAGTTAATTTGATTAATTGAAATATATCCGAGATTAAACACTAGGTAAAATTACGAATAAGATTCAGTGGTTGGAGCATCATAGTTGAGATAAATATTCCGGGAGAGCGAAATATTCCGGGACCAGGAGTCGAACCTGGGTACTTTGGCTTGCCATGCCAACGATCATCCTACTGAGCTATCCCATCGATATCCTGGCTGGCATAATTCACTCTTATTTCTTGAACAGTGAATTATGGCAGCCAGGATATCTCTAGGATAGATCAGTAGGAAGAGTGTTGACACGGGAGCCAAAGTACTCAGGTTCGAGTTCTGGTCCCGGCATTTTTCGCTCTGTTAGAATAAACTCAACTATGATACTCTGGCCATAGAATATGATTTACTTTTTCCTCGATTCATTATTACAAATAGGTTTTATTTACAATTGTCCCTTAGTTCAAAACAAGTACTTTAAATATAAAAATATTTTTTTGGAATCAATGTATGTGCAATAGCCTAACTTTTTTAAAAATATAATATATATTTTAAATGCAATATCATTTTGACTTCGTATTGGAACAGTTTCAAAGCTATGCAATTTTAAAGTTAATATACTTGTTAATGTGAGCGGAAAATTCATATTCATCATGTTCAACGCGATATCTCTAATCTACAATACAGCAAATCAGTCCTATGATATCTGATGCAAATGTGGTAAATATTGACGTGCTATATAATTACTTAATAACCCACGTTACAATGATAAAAATGCAGTGCATAGAAAATAGTCCAGCGTATATAAGTTATTGATTTATAGAGGAGAATGTCCAAATACCGGCTACCACTTTTATTTTCAATCACGATCCAACAATATCGAAAATTAATAAAGGAAAAATTCATGGTAGGCGTACCTTAATATGTTTAACATCCGTGTAGGAAAAAAATTAGCATAAAAGCGTTTTCCTTTTATGCTAAGACAAAATCCGAAACTCTGCGAATTTTGAGTTTAGAAAATGGGATCTAAAATCCGATTACCTCAGTTTTCCCAAAATAAAAACCCAAATAGGGCGAATTTCTGTAAGTAAGAGATAATAACTTTATTTTAATATATTTTATTGATTAATAACTTGCAGGGAATAAGTGCGGGGTCCATGATCGAACCTGAGATCCCACGGGTAATACGAGAGATCGTTACCGCCATGCAAAAGGCTAGCTAGATCGCTTCCTGCGATAATCTCGTTTTATAACCCGTGCCCACAGTCCTCCACCCCAGTGAGGAGAATGTCTTGTTGACGTCGAACAAGCGATATGCAATCGTGAATGATGCTGTCGTATGCATATGTAATGCGCGGGATGACAGGTTTTGTGCTGCGAGTGTTTCACAGACTTTGCTTGCTGGAAGTGTTTGGTGCTGCCATCTGTTGGACTCCAGAGGAGGTGGTAATGTCAAGCGAAGGTGCGTATTCGTTTGTCCTCCAGCACGCTTCAGTTAAAGTAACACTTCACTAGGAAGTGGGTATTGCAGTGTCTTTAACCGAATCTCCAATACTGCTAACTCCAAGGCAACTAAAACAGAACATTAACTGTTATCACCGTGATTGTGTTACTTAAATTGACTGCTAACTCCACGGTGTAGCTGAAACAAGACATTAACTGTTTATTAACACTAATAGCAACCTGCATGAACTGAGTGATCATTATTACTTCTCTGAGCTTTTTCAATGTAGTACGCACATTTTCTGCAGCTCATTTTCTCCCTGTATTATCGTATTATGAATCTAATTAAATCATGGAAACAATCTATTTGGAAGTTGATATTTCTTCGCCTACAGCAGGTTAATATATTTACATACGTATTTTAACAGCTTTATATTGTTGTTTGTAATTTTATAGCATGCGACCAACAAGAAAAGCTGAAAACTATTCATAATTACAGAATGAACATAAGATTTTTAATAAACAAGCATTTTTGTCAAATTTATAAAATTCATAACGACTATCTCTGACAATTTTGTTTCATTCTGTTCCTTGTTTTGTTTTTTAAAGTGTTAAATAAATAAAAGCTTTCTGCTTGAAATCAATAATTTATCTGCAGAAATTATAAAAATAGTTATCCCTCTTTGCGTAGGTGCTGTCGCTATGGTCCCGCATATCACATTCTAAAAAAACCACAACTTTCCCTTCTTGTCTACACAGAAAGCGCCCACGCAGAAGGCACAAATTGCATCATCTTCATCAGTCGAACAGTTTTCCTTCTTTACTTTTTAAAAATCCAATTTCTGTTTCTTTCACATGTATTTATTAATTTTTTCTCCTTCTTTTTCTTCCCATTTATTGCGGATGATTTTTGAGTGGCCAACAAATGACGCAACAAAGCATTAAATAGTCCATGATTCCATAAATCAATTTATTTTTCTTACTTTCACGCATAAAAATCAAAGAGAAGTCCAAATGCCGGGTGGTCGGTATTAAAACCACTCTGGCTGGCTGGAATTTGGACCACTGCTGTGTTTAAACTAAAACAGGTATTACTCATTTATATAGCAAAATACCAATAACGTGCGTGCAGCATTTGGAAGGTAAATATGCCTAGAAAACAAAGATTTCATCGTGTCAAAACTTTTGCTCTTACTGTTTGTAAATGGGACAGACTTTATCCACGTACTGATCGTGCCTTTCATCTCTCAATTAAAAGTACAAACTCAGCCTATCGCCACTAGGCTGCGCTGCGCTCAATTTTCAGAACAACACCTACTAGCCGTTATTTGCACCCAAGCTGGTATTTATACCTTCTCTACATGTTATTTCTTACAATTTTATGAGAATCTATATAATCTATATAATACCCTTATATGGTTTCTGAAGTTTGTTTCCTAACCTATATTATCCTATTAATATAGCCAATCAATAGAGGTTTTAATTTTAAAACACTGTTGGAATTTCATTATTATTTTAGGATTATTATTACATTTGAAATTATTTAGGGATGATTCGTTATTTGCGAAGGTATGAATCAGCAATGTTTAAGTAAAACGAACTTCATTCTAACACGTTGTCTTTGTACGTGTACGATTAAAAGATCTAATTTTTATGACTTTTTGTATTATTATTTTAGCGAGAAACAACGAAAAAATTATTGAATGTCAGAAAGCAATAACGTATTTTAAATCGTAGGATCTAAGAATATTAAAAACAACGTTCATGTATTCCGAAAAATGTTTTAGTAGAAAATGTATTTTATTAATACCAAAGAGACATGCGCAACTGCATATTATTCCATGTAAGTGTGCCACTCAAAATCTATGTAATCAAACAAAATAATTAAAAAACTTAAATGAAAAGAAACTAATATGATACGATTCTTTAAATGAAAAGAACAAACTATGTAATTAAAGGAACCAAAGAGAGTAACGCATAGAAAAGCAATACGATGCGACTTTTTTTAATGAATTGAGCTAGCAAAGTAATGAAACTACCTGATGGAAGGAAAACGTGAGTGACAGGTAACCAATATGAAAAAAATTTCTAGAAGAAAAGGAAAAAGAAAACTTGGTATTCTGAAGTTCTGTGTAGTTATTAAATGCTGAAAATTTAAGTTAATAAACACCATGAAGCTAAGAGAAATGTTAAAAGTACGTGAGCTATGTATCTGAATTTCCATACCGGTATCAAAATTGTTTATCTCTCTAAGAAAATATTTTTTTCTTTCATTCTTTCATTCTGAAGCTCTTATTTATTTAATACACTTAGCTGCCAACTTTTACACTTTTTTGTTACCACGAAAATTTAATAGAAATATTCCTATAATAATAAATTCTATCACCTTACTGAATAAGGAAAGATTACAATTAAATTATATTGGTAAGAAAAATGAGGGAACAGTTGCAGCTGAGTGAAAATCTTATGTGATTTCTCAGTCCCCAGTATACCTCGTGGAATTTCTTAGTAATATAAATTCTCATTTAATCTTAAAATGTTTCTCTGTGATTTTTCTACAATATTATGTTACTGCTACTGTGAAAATCTGTATTTCTTTATCTCTAAAATGGAATTTATATATCTCAAATGTCACTACTGTCCCTTTTCCACAGACCATAACTTGATCATTAAAACCATCAATAAACAGTAATTATTAAAAAAATGAAAAAACAATGGATTATTAATATTAATCTCATGGAGCATAATAATGTAATTTTTATAGGAGTGTAATGTGTAATATTTGTTTTTGCAGGGTTTAAAATTGTGTTCCTCACTTTTTTGGACACTATTGTCCCTGTGTATGAATTTCTTCATATCCCCCCCCCCCCAGATGACAGTATGCACTCATTTCGAGTATTGTTTTCAGTACAGGAGCATATGTTGTTCTTAAAAAGTGGCCATTTCTTACTGTTTGTTCATGAAGAAGGTTTTCTGGATGGAAAAGAATGGGGAAAATATAAGCGTATCTTTATTAACCGCCACTACTGTCCCCTTTTTTAATTTAGATATTGATATTTATAGATTAACCAATATCTAGACATTGAATCATAGGTATGATATGTATTTGAAAATAATCCATACAACATTCCAAAATGCTCTTTTTAAAATAAAGTGGCAAAAATGCAAAAAATGTCACTATTGTCCCAGTCACCTCTGTCCCCTGACAAGTTGTGTTTTATCTGATAAAAACTGCCATATTACATTCATTTTTCAATAATGTTTATGACCCTATACTAATTATTATTCTGAAATATATCAGTGGTTATTAAAAATTCAAATTGAGCATTATTTGAGACACTTAAAAATCAGATATCAGCAGGAAATGAGCAGCCGAAAATCACACTTGTGATATTTTTGCTCAGCTATGCATGCAGTTAAATTTTTGTGACAAGAATCTGAAACATTTTCATTTGAGCACCTTCATCTGGAAACATTCTCATCTGCATACATTGTTGTCCTGTGCGTTTTCTTCCCTGGGCTTTTATAAAACAAAAGTAAGATGTAATGCAAAACCAAAGATGCGAAATTCCATATGCAATTTTTTCGATGAAAATTAATGTGTTTGGTAAATTTTAGAAATTTATATTACTAATATATAAATATATACTTTCCACATACCTATGCCTTTTAAAAATTTCAGTGTAAGCAAGATATGCATGGCCTTCATTGCAAGAGTAAAAATAGATAAATGTTATTTTGTAAATCCTAAATTAAAATGAAATAATTTTTAATAAATAGATGTTTTGAAATAAATGATAATTGTATAACATTGAACAAATCTTTCATATAATAATTATTTTAAGCTAAATCGTTATTATAAAAAAATAATATTTTAGAAAATATAATTAAATTTTAACGGTAAGAATAATTTTTGTAATCATTAAAGATTCTATTTAAAATCTTTGTAAATTTTAAAACTTCAGCTTATAAAGGATATTCGGGTTTCTTAAAACTTGAAGAAAATATTATTGATCTTGATTCAAAACATTGTTAATGCAACTTAAACTGATATAAAATAGTGTCTAGTAGGTTACCTATTAAAAAGATGACCTTCGGTTTAATCGAAGAAACTCATATTTCAATTGTGTATATATTATTTAGCATATAAGACAAATATTGTAAAATCATGTTCATTATACATTTACATACATTCATTTTTTCACTAAAAAAATAAATAATGATATTTAATAATGTTTTGATAAGTCGTATTTTTTTCCTGTGCTACACCAAATGAAAAATTAGGGTGTCAGACAATAAATTTTGAAGTGATAGTTTGGATGTATTAAACACCTGCAACTACTATCTTTAAACTAAATGGTAGTTAAAGTAATGCACTAGTAAGTGAAAAAAAAAAAAAAAAACGCATCCAAAAAATTACGAATTCTATTTACAATATTTTTGAAGAAATTCAGCTTATTTAATTAAGATTCGCACATTTTATAATTTTTAGATTTAACAAAAATCGCAAAAATTCTATATATTATATTCATAAAAATTAATATTTTTTGCATAATTATAAAAAAAAAAATGTAAAATTTACTATTGTTGTACTGCACCACAGAGATATTTCTTTCTTCATAACTGGAAAGGAAAGAGCAAAAAAATGCTGAGAAAAAATGTGCAAATATGTACATATTTTAAAAACTATTTTTATAAAATTCGCACCATACATATAGAAAATTGAATGAAAATAAATTAATTGCATTTACAAAGGTCTATATTTGCATTCAACGATTTTTTTTTATTCGACAACTAATTTGTAAAATTTAGACTCACAAAGCAAATAAGTTATCCTACTTAAAGAAAATCCAGATTGCTTTACAAAAAGTTTGTTAATGGTTTCCTGCACGTTTTTAACTTAATAAAGAATTATAGATTGATCTATAAATTAAGAGAATAAAATCTCAGAAAATTAGATTTAATATTACAAGGAATTCATATTTACTTACTGAAAACTTAAAAAAAAAATTATATCTTAAAGTATATAGAATATGCTCTTGAAACAGGTTTTTGTTCCACCTCATATTAAAATAGTCAAAATCAGATTAACGCACCGGTATCACTCGACAAAATGGCTGATCAAAAACTTTAAACGCATTTTTCGAACACTTTTTTTTGAATCCGTGAACATTCTCAAGAACAAATCGTTAAAGTTAACGATTCCAAAATATTTTTGGAAATTAAACTTGACTTTTTTTTAATTAGAAGATACATGTTCAAACAATAAATATTTTTAATAATTTCGATTTTTTAAAGAACTTTGAAAATGAAAAATTAGTGCCAAAAAATGGACATAAACTTCAAACTGAATTTTGATTTATCTTATAAATTTAAGGTTCGACATCAACCGAATTTAAAATATTTTAAAGAGTGCTTGAATTTTTTAATTCGGATTATTATAAAGAACGACACTTACACCTATTAATTATACACGCCGTTCATATTGACATTTTGAGGAGATCAGATAAAGAACACCTTTTTTGTGAAATTTTTTACACATTTAGACGAAAGTATAATAAATTCAATGCTAAGAAGCATTTTTTTCTATGTGCATTATTTAAACAAAATAGAAAAAAAAAAACGAGTATGCCAGTGTCTCCAGCCTGCTACTTTTTTTAAAATTCAGTTTGCTTGCCTCCACGTTTTTTAAATAGAATAATTCGTTGTTTTCAACTTATTTATACTGTCATTAAATAATAGGAATTTTACTATTTCAAAAAACTGGTGGCAATCAAGAAATCTGAATTAATGAAAGTAGTGAACTAGCAACACTCTGGAATGTGCCCTAAGAATCAAACATCAAGGGAATTTCCCATTATCACGTTCACTACCGAGGACGCATACGTGGCATCGCTTGGTCACGCATTTGACATTCCAATTTTAATTGAAAATTACGAATTCTTACCGGAAATTTTGAAAGAAGTATTTTTATTTCATGTAGTCACGAAATGGCTGGAATTAAATAAACCAAATATTGCTATTAATATTTATTGGTATGAATTCGAAATTTCTCAATAAAGTAAAATTTCGTTGATTCGTGTTTTTTTTTTTTTTTTTTTTTTTTTTTTTTTTTTTTTTTTTTTCTGGGGGGGGGGGGGGGTTACCACAACCAGTACAGAGTGTGACGTGCTATTATTATGTGCTTGCCCGACGCATTCAACAATCTGGTATCTGGCGTAGTTGTTTTGGATTCCATCCAAAAACATCCATGCATCAAGGTCCACATTGTATAATGCTAAAATGACTGGTAAATTAAAGGGCTAGAATTTGTAGCTTCTATGTGGCGACAAGGTAAAATTGTGCTCAATATCTATATACGCCCATGTCACAAAGACATAAAAAGACATAATTAATATAATTCCATTATTATAAAGACCCTATTTCACTGTGCCTCAATATGTACCCCATTGATTTTTTTAAAAGAAATGATTACACACTTCTTCGGTTTTATTAGAGTTAACTCCTTGATTTTAAGTGCAGAAATAGTGCAGCATACATAAACGCTGATTTAAAGGAGGTATCGGGGAAAAAGGGACAATCATCCACCACTAATTTTAAAATGTTATTTTTGTCTTAATTAACCACAGTGATTATAAAGGACAAAAAACCTTTTCAAAGTTGGGGGTAGAAATTTGCTTGAATGCCTATTTTGTCCCCGTGCAGTCGTCACCTATAGCAGTAATGTATGATAATCGAACTGAAATGGAGTGGACAGTCAGACTGAACATAAATGATCTGTAACAGAGTTAAACGAGTATTTTTCATGTCCAAAAGAGTATTTTTTGTCGTAACTTTCAAAAAATATATATATAATTCAAATGTGGTCCGTCTCTTTTTCACTGTATTTACTGTTTCACTATTTACGACTCTCCCCTACAATTTATGAACAAAGGAATAGTTTAATTTATTATATTGTCGGATTTTAGAAGTTACAAAAATACATCCATTACTGTGCTTATTTTAGCAGACTCAGTTTCTACTTAATAATTTAATTCGGATTCGTATACAGTTTGTGGTAAATTTAGAAAATTTAGGATATTTTTGAATATATGTTTAATAAATAAGAAAATACTTTCTAGCATTAATGCTAAACATAAATCACTTCCAAAATGGTCGTAAAAACAAAGAAAGTGTTTTACTTGCTCTAACAACTCATGTTATACCGCTTCGAAATTGTTTTTACCAAACAATCAGGAATACTTTTAAAGAATCTTCTTAAGATTTTTCTAAACAAACATCGTTTTGACAAAAAAATTTAGGAAATACATTACTTTTTTGTATATAAGCTCAAACGAGTACACGTTACCATTCATGTGAGATGACGTAATAATATGGGCTAGTATAAATTCTCAAATGTGAAAACAAAACCTGTAATGATCATCTGTAAAAAAAAAATTCTCAAGTGAATATTTCAATACACTTTGGGTAAAATAATCATCTCAAAACACACATTCTTGAAGCGGATGATCTTAAAAGCAATATAAACTTTCCTTTTTATACTCAATCCAATTTGGCATTCTCAAAATTACGAAAACTCAAAGTAATCATTGAGAAAAGCTATACAATTTCAGTAAATTATAAAAAATGTTTTAATGAGCTTCACGTATTTCATAATTAGAAGAGTGAAAAAAAAAAAAAAGCAAAAATTCTTACTTCGACGCTTGTAAAAAATTTTTTCGGTATTCACAAAAAAGTGTTTCATTTTCGCCATGCTAAATCATCCAGGCATTCTCCATTTCTTTAAGATAGAAATGAAACGGTGATATGACGTTGAAAAAAAATTATCAAGCGCATAACTTGCGAGTAAATAAATGCCTCATCACATTCTTCAAAAGATAAAAGAAAAAATGAATTAAAAGGAATTAAATGCAGTTAAAAATAATCTTTATCTTTTAATTCACCAAATATTTTTATGCAACAATTATTTACTAACATTTAAGTAGTGGCAAAATAAATAATTATTTTTCACCTTGAAATATATTAAACTGCAATTCTAACTATTTTAGAAAAAGTTACATTCCCTTTTTAAAGTGACACAGTCATTTTTAAACAGAAATAAATATGCATTAAAACTATGAAATAAAAAACAAATACATGTTTTTTTTTGTTTTTTTTTTATAGACATGTTGATAGACCTATGATACTGTTTGATTATTTATCATGAATAACTTTAAACGTAACAATTTAAAATATATGTTTTAGATCTTTCAGAAATAAAATAAACAAAAAATATATTTTTATTGGAAAACCAGTTTTTTTCTTAATATAAAAGTACTTTTAGAAAACTAAATCTTGCAAATAAATACATTTTCTCTCAACCTGTAGCACTGTCCGTATAAAAACACAAAAAAAGCTATATATATTTTAAAAAATTGCTATGATATGATACCTATACAGTTAAAAAAAAAGGAAAGTGAAAGCGCAATTCTCATATAAATATTTTTGCGCAAGATTATTTTTATTAGAAAATGGAGAGTTAATTTACATATTCTTTAAATTCATGCGTAAGTGTATAACCTTTTGAGCGTTGGACCGAGGATTTTGCGCTTAACGGACAGTTGAGGTAGGTGGTGAATACGAGTATAAGTGATTATTTATGTTACTTTAAGATGTAGCATATTTCTTTCTCTAAAAGGAAGTTTTTAACATTTAAAGAAACTTTAGAAAAACAAACAATGCAAGTAAATTTGCTTTTACCGAACATATGGCAGTTTCACTATAAAATGATTAAATTAAGAGCTAACACTTATAAAAAATGTGTTCGACTCTACAAATAATGGTTATATTTAATTGATTGGAAAGATTAAATAAATCTATGAATTTATCTATTTTTTTTTCGCTGATTATAATTGTTAAAACACAAAATTTTCAGTTTTATTTTGCCTGCATTTTCCTTCAAAACATAAAAAAATTAACGTAACAAACAACACTTTAACTCAAAAATTTTATGAAATCCTCCTATCTAATAAAACTTTTCGTCTATCACATGGGTGTTCCGGGTACTAAACAGAGTTTTTACGTATGTCTTTTTCTCCTCAACATAAGAAAAATTCGTAAATCTAAGCTCAAAATATCCCTAAATTCTGCAGTGAAAAGACAGAAATTTCTTAAAATAGCAGACAAAGGAATCAAATCAATCACAGGGGTGTTCTGGTAACTTCCTGCCAGTACATTTTGAAGTTTTTTGACGAACATTTTTTCGACAGTGTTATTATCCGCATTCACTTTAACTCCCATTGTTGCCAACAGTGGTGGCTCGTGATTGCCTTAATTTGGTGAACTAAATGCATGGTTGCAAAATTTAATATATTCTTACCACTATTTTGTAAAAGAAATATTTGCTTTATCTGTTGATTCTGCTCATTAAAACAAAGACAATTTTTCTTTAAAAAAATAATGGTAAGAAAATAATAATTTTTCCAGCCATACATTTAGTGCCCCAAAAAGAGCGAGTGATGAGCCGCCACTGGTTGCCAATATCGTTAATTGTGACTAGGAGTGGAAGATGACATGTAACATTTGGACGTGCTGGTGTACAAAATCATATCTATGATACGACGACTATTTTAAACCATTGAATATGAATAACCAAATGCCACAATAGCTGCAGCATTTTGGAATAAAATTTTTCATTTATAATGTACGTGACGAAAAGCTTTTACTTATTTTCAAATAAATTTGTTCGTAAATCCTGGTTTGTTTCAATCGTTTCAACAATTTAGCAACAGAAGTACTTTGCCCCTGAAAGGGTCAGAAACATAAAGCTGTGCTGGGTATTTTAACCTCATATACAAAATATGCAGACGTACCAAGCTCTCATTAATCTTCCGTAATATGTGGGTTAATTTGACCCAGGTTTAACACGTTTCGCACCAGAAATTATTTTAAGAAATGAAATTAACTTGGCACCTCTGAATAAGTCACGATTTTGTATATGAGACTTATTTTTACGAGATTTCGACTCTAAGTAATAAAATACAAGAAAACGGACAGTAAGAAAAACATATACATTTTTAAATCATAACAAAATACAAACTAGACCACCATCAGACATCGGATCGTTGGACTTGAACGCTGAACGTTCCGTTTTGAAACGGGAGACGCTGTGTCTGAGTTACTAATGCTTGTAATTTATTTAACCCTATCACATTTTCTTGATGGTTTCCCTTATAGAATCAGTCGCAAAATTATTTCAAAAGGGTTTAAGAGTATGTTAAATACCTAATCCGTCGGACGATTTACACGAATATTGATAAAGTTCCGGCGACAGTGGTTTATAATATATTCTACAAATGGGAGCTCAATTGGAAGTACCGTTTATGTGTTATCGTATTTTCTCCCTCACACACAAATCGTTAATACAATATTCTCCTGGCACTATGTGTTTGGAAATTAATAAATGTACAAATGAATCACACAAGCTTCTTTGTTGAAAATCAGTAAAAAAGCTTTCTCGTTTAACATCTTTCCAAAGTCATTTTGTAATTTATTCCATTACAATTTCCGGACCTTTTTTCTCCATAAATTTGTAAAAATTCAAAAGTTTGATGATGTATTAATTGTCAATTTTATTACTACGACTATCATACGCTAACTAGATAAAAGTAGTCAAATTACATCAATGTGTGAAATTTTTTAAACCAAAGTAATGTTTTTTCACCAACACTTCTAAGAGAAGAAAGTAGCAGATAAAATAATATAATAGTTATACATTAAAAACAGTTAAGAAAAAAATACCTGACGGCTTGGTCTACAGGCACAGGTAGATTTCGAAGACGTAGTCCGTGGGGCGCCTGTTTGTTGGAAATTGCGGAAGAAATGACCTTTTGCCATGATGAGGCAGTTGGGACCACGCACTTTGAAATCTAACTTGTTTGCAGGCGAAGCCGGCAGGGACTTTTTTGTTTTTAATTTTTATTTTGCTATACGGGTTGGTCCTATAAAAAAATAGTCAATATAAAAGTTTTAGATAATATTAAGATAATTTATAATAAATTTAAGCGGATTTGATATCTTGTGAATTGACGAAGTTATGAATTTTTTCTTCTAACCCCCCCCCCCCCCTTGGAGCCATTTTTAATGATATCAAAAATCTTTTATACATAAATTTTTGGCTCTTTACTTAGAAGTAATAATAACTTTAAATGGATTCCATACATATCATAATTAAGTCGTTATGGGTTTTTTCTCATTTCACAAAAAGCCCCCCATTCCCCCACCCCCTTGGTTCGATTTTACCCATTAACGAACTTGACCGAGATTATATGCCTCTTGATTTTATGTATAAGTTTGGGAGAGATTTGTGCAGAATTAATGGAGCTATCGTGTCTATAAAAAAGTGACATAGATGGATATATATATATATATAGATAGATAAAATTTTGAACTGGGGGTGGTTTTGTGTTCTGGAAGTCATGATCGGCGAGGATCTGCAATTTATTTTTTAAATTCCAACTTAGGGGAGAATGTAATACGTAGTATTTCTTACGAAATCTACCTAAAAGGGATGTATAAATCAGATTAAATTGGCATGTTCAGTTGGAACTGAGCTATCCTCATTGAGTGGAGAATTCGTAGATTTAGTAAACCATGCCTCCAAGAAAATACGGCTCTTATGTACATTGCAATTCGATTTAATATCTTTCACTCCTCGGAATATGGAAAGTGATCGGTTTGTATAGCGTGAGCTACAATTTTAGAATTTACGTTTCTTGAATTAAAAACATTCTGATGTTCTTTTAGCCGTCTTCGCCCACCTCTTTTTTTAACTGTTCGTAACACATGCTGTCATCTGTATGTTGAATTGTAATCTATCGTGATTTCACTTTTATTTACTTTACATTACTGATGAGGAGCTTTTAAAAAGTTCTAAACGTTTAATGTTATTTTAAAAATTTATATTTCCTTTCAAACTTTTTTATTTAAGTGTCTGTGTATATGTATTTGTTTTTAATTAATAATCAACAGACGTAATATCTTTGTACACTTTAAATAAACATATAAGTATTCAATAAAGTTAATAATCTGGAAACAAAAAAATTATCTACAAAATCTATGGGTTTCTTCATGCAAATTTGACTAATTCTTACGTAAATGTAGCATTTCAAAATTCATTGGAATTGAAAAAAAAATATCAAAACTAAAAATTACACAAATATACTTTTAAACTTCTTTTTTCACGAAAGCAACGCATTACTATAATGCCTTCCTTTGTTTAATATATATTAAATAACTTGAAAAAGAAAGATCGTGACTCTTTTGTATTTCATGAAAGACAATTATACAAACATAAAAAATATCATATAAAGAATGATTAGTTATGCGCAAATTGTCTCTAAAGGGACCTTGAACCATTAAACCTTAATCAACTAAAGGAATGATTAGCAAACAACTTATTTCATACACTGTATTGCCAAAGGTGATTGGTCACTTGCGATTTTAGACGTTTTGTTAACTATCTAGAAAAATACATGAGGAATTAACCTGAAACTGCAGGTGTGTAAACAGTATAGTATAGGTTATATATTTCCGCGAAGACTTTTTCACGAAACCCCATAGGGGACTGTCAACAAATTGAAAAAGAACGAATATCTTTTGGATAACCCTATAAAAACTAATGTAGCAAAGGCGTTCAAACTCGAGATTATTGATAAGTGGCTTATTGTAATATACTATATTCATTTGTATGAGAATAGCTTGTATACTCGTATTGAAATTAAGGTTTTTATAAAAACAGTCCCAAATTTCGCCTAGTTTTTTTTTTATTATTTGCAGAGTTCTTAACATAAAAAAAGTTATTTTCAGAAAATATGACAAATAACATTGTACATAACTCTCTGCAATCATAATTAAAAAATAATAAAAAATAGATGAAAAATGAGCAGGTTTACTAAAAAATGTTTCACTGCGCATGCGCGAATGCAATCCAAATATAATATGCATAATGTATTAGCTAAGTATATAGAGCAACTTTTGTGCAAGTCTCAAAATCATAGCTTGAAAATTCTGAAAATTATCGTCGATAGAATAAGCTCGAAATCCGTTGTTTCCAAAAGGAAGCAAAAAGATGAGGGGTTGTATCCAAATATAGTAGTACGTGAAATATTGTGTCCGCTATCTTGGCACTAATCAACAGATATTTGATACAACCCCTCATCTTTTTGCTTCTTTTTGGGAACAACGGATTTCGAGCTTATTCCATCGACGATAATTTTCAGAATTTTCAAGCTATGATTTTGAGACTTTCACAAAAGTTTCTCTATATACTTAGCTAATACATTATGCATATTATATTTTGATTGCGTTCGCGCATGCGCAGTGAAACATTTTTTAGTAAACCTGCTTATTTTTCATCTAATTTTTATTATTTTTTAATTCTGATTGCAGAGTGTTATGTACAATGTTATTTGTCATATTTTCTGAAAATAACTTTTTTTTATGTTAAGAACTCTGCAAATTATAAGCAGAAAACTAGGTAAAATTTGGGACTGTTTTTATAAAAACCTTAATTTCTCTACGAGTATACATGCTATCCTCATACAAATGAACATAGTATATTTCAATAAGCCACTTATTAATAATCTTGAGTTTTAGCGCCTTTGCTACATTAGTTTTTACAGGGATATCCAAAAGATATTCGTTCTTTTTCAATTTGTTGACAGTTCCCTATAGGGTTTCGTGAAAAAAATCTTCGGGGAAATATATAACCCATACGATACTGTTTACACACCTGCAGTTTCAGGTTAATTCGTCATGTATTTTTCTAGATAGTTAACAAAATGTCTAAAATCGCAAGTGACCAATCATCTTTGGCAATATAGTGTATGAGATATATATATATATATAGTTATCAGATTCAAAGAAAGACTTATTCGGTTTTATTTGCAAGCATAGTTTGAGCTAACTTACTGTTTGCATGTTTGTATAATTTTCTTTTAATAAATGTGTTTATTATTCTAAAAAAACAGAAAAATAGTTGATAGTATGAAAAATTATCGCACTATTTATGAGTTTCTGAAAATGAGACACTGTGCCCAAAATAACTATGGTCTCTCACAATTTTTGTTGATATATTACACTGACAAAACAAAATCATATGTTATTTCCTCCGTTGTAACATGCAAAGTAAACATTCATACATTTCTCGCTGTAGACGTACTTGGGCATGTGCTGTGAAAGCTTATCAGTGAAATCTGGATGTCAGAAGCGACATAATTATGGCCTTTTTCAATCGAAAGTGCTTCTGTATGCGCGTAGTTTAGCAGAAATATTTTTTTTTATTTGTGCCAACACTTTAAATAAAAAATTCACTAAATTATTTGTTTAAAGTGTTAGATTAAAAAAAATAATATGCCATCTGGCTCACGACTGTCTGATATCGAACGAGGTATCATTGATGTTTTAAGACCAAAAACGAATATGAATCCTACAGATATTGACCGAGCTATTGACAGAAGTTCAAAAGTCATCCGAAATTACCTTAAGGATTCATCGGGGTATGGAAAGAAGAAGAGCAAGGGTAGACTACCCTCAGTTACGAATAATAAAGTCGGTCTTCTAAGACGCAAAGCATCAAATAAAATTGTAACTGCTTGCAAATTACGAGAAGAATGAAATTTGCCAGTTACTGTTCGTCGAACACAACAGTTGCTGATTAAAGTTGAACTCAGCTCGAGGAAACACCGCAGAAAACCGATGCTGTCTTCAATTCATAAGGCTAATCGGAAGGCATTCGCACGCAGCCATATGAGTTGGAGCGCTGAAGGGCGAAAAGTTATTTTCTCTGATGAGAAAAACTTTAATCTGGATAGCCTAGATGATAATCACAGCTATTGGAAGGATAATAAAAAGAATCTTTAGTGTTTTACATTAGACAACAAGGGGGGAGTTCGATAATGATGTGGGGTGCAATTGGACGGCAAAAGAAAAGCAGTATTGAATTCCTGCATGCAAAAATGAACAGTTCTTATTACCTGACCATGGTAAGCATGCAGTCTCCCCGGAATGTACTTCAAATGGGCGGTAGAAATTGGTTGTTTCAGCAGAACAACTTTAAAATTCATGTGCCTAAAACTCCCAAGTTTAAAAATATTTAACTGGTATAGCCATGCTCAGCCATATCGCTGGATTTGAATATAACAGAGAATGTTTTGTATATACCGACAATAACTGTTTATGCAAATGGCCGACATTTTTTATGTCGAAGGACAATTTGAAAACAACTATTCTTGAAGCATGGAATTATATTAATATGAAATATATTCAAGACATATATGAAAGCTTGCCACGTTGAATGGAAGCTTCCTGCAATGCTAAAGGCGGGTGGACCAAATATTAAAGATTTCTTGTTTAAAAAATTAATATAGGGGACTTTAAGCTAAAAGAGGCCATAATTATTTCGCAATTTATGTATCATTTAAATAGGTACAGAGCCTGAATGCGTCTATTTTTAGAACATACGTGATTTGAATGTTCACTGCACATAATTTATTGTATAATCTTTTATATTCCACATATCTTTATTAAATTGTAACTATATTTTTGTGCTTGCTTAAAATTAGCAATAGGGCCATAAATATTTCGCGTACTGTACATTATGGCTGACAAGAAAATCAGAATATTTTCCTACAGTAACTTTGTTTCAGATTCTACATTTTGTCCTGAAGAATCTGTTTTATTATTCTTATTAATAGAATAGAAATTAATCCTATGAAGTATGAAACATTATTCTGTATTTTTAACTACATATGATGTCTAAATTATACTTAATTTAATCAAGCAAATTTTGATTTGGTTGACAAATTTGAGATTAATAGTTCACATTAAAGGTTTGACATTCTAAAATATCATAATTGATATAACATTACATATACTAGCTTCAAGATATCATTATTGATATCGTTATTATAAGGTATAATTTATCTTTCTAAGATATTATATCACGATAAGTATTATATAGGTATGTGAATTCGTTTGTGTATGTCCTGTAAAAAATCTTTGCGATTGCACGGAACACACTTATAACTTTTAGCTTTTTTCAATGTGTATTTATTTATACATCTCTTTTCAAGTGTATATTCAGAAAAAATGGGTAAATTTATATTTTTTAATTAAATAATAATGTATAATAAGTAAGGTAAGTGCAGATAATATGGCCTCCTTAAGGATAGAAATATTTTAACGATAGTAGTAACTGATTTAAAAAATAAATAAAAATTGTCTAAAAGAGCAGACTCTTTTTAGCACTGGAAAAAATTAAATTTAAATTAATCAAGATTTAAACCTACAGGATTTTTTAAAGTCTATTTTACGTAGGTATGAGGCACATAGGAGAAATATGATGAAAATTATATTCATATTTAACGCATAAAAAACATCAATTATTACAAAACCAAATTTAATTTTTGAAACTTACTTCTGGTACTGCATCTTAAATAATTGATTATTATATTCGGCTTGATTTATAAAATTACATTGTCTGTAAAAAAATCAGCATCAAATAAGGATTAAATAATATAGTACAGGCACTTTATATTTGAATGTACATACATAGGAAATAAAAGAAATAATAGTAACTTCGATACGCGTGACAATTTCGATATACTGTTCTTTGATCATTGTAGCATGCGTGACAGTTTAATATTATGCAACGAACCAATATTTACTCCAACTGCATAACACATCGTAAAACGTGATGAGCTGCATTATATACCACCAGTATAATAGCAAGTAAGATAAATGGGAATTTTCCACTCACTTTAAAGTATTTATTGATTTTAAATAGCAGAGATTTGAGAAGAGATTTGAAAATTTTCAATAGGCACTTAACTGAATTCAGAATATACATTATATTTTATGTAAAGATAGGATAATGGAACTATGAATAAAGAGGAGGAGATAGATAGTGCAGTGTTTATTGAAAGCGAGTGAAGTAAATGATAATGTGGTTAGTAGCGGCTCGTCAGGGGGTTCACAATCACTTTACTTCTAGTATTTTAATAAACAAAATTTCTCCTTGTTTAACATTAGAACATGTCACGAATTAGACAAGATCTTTAACCCATTTATGCCTAGCGTCCCAATTTTGGGACGCTTTAGTAAAATGGGGAAATGTGCATTTCATACCACTTTTTTTTTTTAAATAGAAATTTGATGTCTTATTATATCGAGGACTCCTCGATAAAATAAGACACCAAATTTCTATTAAAAAAAAGTGGTGTGAAATGCACTTTTTCCCATTTTACTGAAACATCGATGATAGGCATAAATAGGTTAAATACGCAAAAAGTCTCGTGGTAAAGTGATTGTGAACCCCTGACGAGCAGCCACTTGATGTAGTCATACGATGGAGGCTGTTGTTTTTCTTTACATCGGATCAGGAACTGATTAAGATTGGGGAAATCTTCCATCAGATTAACGAACAGAAAATGTTTGCCTTTTTTATGACAGAAATAGAACATGAATTTTACACGAAACACGTTTTACTAATACGAATTAAACAATTTTATAAAAGGTGAAAATTTATTTTCAAACTTACTGGTGGAAGGTTGGCCTGAGGCTAGTCAAATTCACTGCCATTGACAGAAGGACTGCTTATGTAGTCAGAATATGGCGGAAACGCGCTGCCTAACTGCGACCAAGGAAAACTACCACCAGTGAAAACGAATAGATATTTTTGTTCTAATTATGATGAAAATTTTTGCATGAAAAAGGCGTTTAAATAAGGAGGAAATAAATATTCAAATTTACTGGTGAATGTTTTCAAGGCGGTAATTAGCCCTCCGGAGCCGCTTAAACTTGAACCTTCACTATATTGAGGATGTTTCAATTCTTCTTTATCCATAATTCCATGGGTATAATATTTCTGTTAAACTAATTCACTTTGTGCCAAAAAACTTTTAAATAAGTTTTTATTAAAAAGCAACAAATATATATAAAAAATATCTGTAAATTTTTCTATTGTTACAAAAGGATATTTTTAGTGAAATAATTGCAAAATAATATGTAAGGCAAATAAAATATGAAACTGATTATACTGGTATCATAAACTTAAAATATTGATAATAAAACAAACCACATGCACAATGGCATTAAATATTGAAAATCAATATCTTTAGAAACTGAGTAAATATGAATAAGTATCCATTTTCTAAAAGTTGCGAATTGCATAAATCATAACAAATAAATTGTACATTATAATTTTTTTTAAAGCAAAAATAATACAAAAAAAATTTTCGTATGATTTCTAACTTGTTACTTGTTTGTTATTTTTTCTGTGATTCAATGATTTTTGCAAAATTGAATTTAGAAATAAATTTTCCCTATTTAGAGAAACAAAAAGTCTGTGTGTAAAGTTGCCATCTATTTCCCATTTCATAAGTTACGCAGGATAGCAGGGTATAAAAACTGGAAGGCTAAGAGAGTAACAGATCAGTATTAATTTTTTCTAAGTTTGGTACTTTTAAAAAGAAATCTAGTCTATTAAAACAACTAAACGAAATCTAGTCTAAAATTAAATTCCTATGATGAATTTATTAAACAAACCTATTACAAAAATTAAAAAATATATTTTTTTTACCTACATCAGAAAGTTTTCATTTTGAATAGAGGAATGTATATTCAAGTAGGTAAATTATATCCAGTGGTTAGAGTATCATAGTTGAGATTTTTTCCAACACAGCGAAAATATGCCGGTACCAGGACTCTAGGCCGGTACCAGTTCGCCATAATTAACCAGGACTCGAACCTGGGTACTTTGGTTGGCCGTACCAACGCTCTCCCTACTGAGCTATCCCGACGATATTCTGGGGTGGCATACAGGAGTTTACGTGCTATTTCAAGATCCATCATGTAAATGCTATAGTTATAGCTCGGATGAATGAAATTAGCGCTGCAGTTCGTAGCCTTATCCAACAAATAAGAGTGAAATATGCCAACCCAATATATCGTCGGTATAGCTCAGTAGGGAGAGCGTTGTTACGGCAAACCAAAGTACCCAGGTTCGAGTCCTGGCCCCGGCATATTTTCGCTCTGTTGGAAAAATCTCAACTATAGTACTCCAACCACCGAATATAGTTTTCATTTTGACAGCCATATTTAGAAAATGCTCTTTAGCAATTATGATAAAGAAATTGTGAAATATACATTATTCACATTATATAGCATACAGAAGGATTGCATGTATGATTGTCTATTACTTAGGGACCTAATACAGAATACGTTCATGAACGAAATTTATCAGTTAGATTTAAAAATTAACATTCATTTTAAAACTTGGTCTTTAGAATATAAAGATGTGAACTATTAAAATAATCTGTGTATGATAAAACATATAAAAATGAAGCTGCAAAGTTAGTATATGTCGACAAATATCCTACACAAGAAAACCACCTTCGTAATATATTTGCAATTGTTGGTGTGGGGTGGGGGGGGTGATATCACTTAAATTAATGTTTCGAAATAGTAAGATAGAAAATGTTAGCTAGTGAATAATAACCAGGGAATTTTTATCCTGTTTTTCAATGCGTAAACCAACATAGTGAAAAATGTTCAAGCCGGTGAACGAACCCGGACCCTTGAAATAGCACTCCAATGCTATTTCAAGGCGTTCTAAGGCATTCATTTGCAATTCCTTTTGAAATATAAAATGATATTAAAATAATATAAGAATTGAAATCAAATTTATCCTTTTTTATGCATACATTATTATGCATCCATTATTATGCATACATTATTATGCATGCATGCATGTTATTATTACTGAAACTTCAGCAAAACTTCGTGACTGTATTCTTTCTTTTTATGTATACATTATTCTGCTTTACATAATATCCAGAAGGTAAGAAATGTATTCTTTATCAAAAATATATCTTTGAAACTTTTTGGTCAACCATCTGAAATAATAAAGATACAGCCACATGTATGAAATAAAAAATATTCATATTTCGTTAAACAAAAATATTTGCGTCTACAAATGTCAAATAAATACGAGATATTTTTCATAGTTTGGGAATCATATTACATTCTTTTTATGGTTCTGTCTAAATAAAGATATATCAATTAATAATATATACTGGGATGAGACGGGCAAGAATTAGAATATTAAAATAAATTCTGCAGAATACTAGCTAACATAGTTAATTTTCATTTTTTCAGCAGTAAATTACGCCTGTAATCATTGAATAATAACCAGTGAATTTTTATCTTGCTTTTCAAAGCGTAAACCGGCATCGTGAAAAATGTATAAGCCGGGGTAAAACCTGGACACTTGGGATAGCGCTCCAAAGTATATATATAAGTGAGGAATGCCAGGCTGTGTATCGTCCTCGTAGCTCAAAAGGTTGGGCATTGGAGCTATTTCAAGGATCCGGGTTCGATCCCCGGCTTAGTCATTTTTCACTATGTTGGTTTACGCTTTGAAAATCAGGATAAAAAATCACTGGTTACTATTCACTAGCTAACATTTTCTATCTCACTATTTCGAAACATTAATTTAAGTGACATCACCCCCCCCCCCTCAATAGTTGCAAATCTATTATGAAGGTTATTTTTTTAAGTAGGGATACCTCTGAATATAATATGTGTAGTACTCCTTACTAATAATCCAGTATTATCCTAGTATCGGACATCATGATAGGATTATCCATTACAAACTTTAACACAAATATAGTGTATTTATACGATATTGGAACAATTGTGCATTAATTGGTTTCATCAAAAAAATTTCCATTAATGAGGAATGAGCAAGGGTATTATTGTTTTTCTTGTGACGATTGAAGAAATAAAATAAATATTGGTCCAAATATTGGGAAATGATTTTGCAGGTACTGAAAGTTTACTATAGTGTTATTCCTTTGCATATTAATCTTGCATTTATTGATTTTAAGAATTTAAATAATCTACAGAAAATATGTATCTAAAGGTTATCAAACATTTTATGAATAATGAAGAAAAGTCTGCGAATATAGTTTATGTCAAAAGTATGATATAAAAACTAAAAAAAATTAATAAGAAATAAAACCAAATTCTTGCGTTAGTTATGCATTACAATTTATTTCATTATTATGAAAAACTGCAGCAGAATTTCTTGAGTACACTTCTTCTTTATATATGTACAATTGTTTCTGCGTTATATGATCTCGAAGAGGCAAGAAATGTATTCTTCTATCAAGACAATATTTATATAGCTACTTGTTCGAAAGAGACATATCGAGAAAATATTCGTATTACGTTAAATAAAGATATTTGAGTCTACAAATGTCAAATGCAGACAAGATATTTTTCATACATCGCGAGTCATATTTCATTCTTATTAAGGCTCAGTCTAAATAAAGAAATATAGAAGCTGTTCTGTCAAACATACAGTATTTTTGAGGCAATATATCTAAAAATAGTATAAGCTAATATTAAAGCTATTTAATCTCGGATGTTTTGATGTTAAGGGCTGATAAGTTTCTTGTAGTAACATAAGTTTTTTTAATATTGTTATTTTGTATATTATAGCTCTTTAACAGTCGTTTTATTAATTTTGGTAAAATGTCCCTAAAAAAGCCATACTAGTTTTATAAACTTACTTCCTCAATATTAATAAAAAAAATATTTAATTAAGAACACATTAGTGAAAATCACAATAACCC
Source organism: Maratus michaelseni (assembly GCA_963931845.1). Classification (NCBI taxonomy): domain Eukaryota; kingdom Metazoa; phylum Arthropoda; class Arachnida; order Araneae; family Salticidae; genus Maratus; species Maratus michaelseni. The sequence goes on along the minus strand of OZ007586.1, from coordinate 90,709,652 downwards.
AGGTATCAGCTAAGATTCACAAACAAATAAAGGCAAAACAAACATGTCGATGTGTTTTTGATACCTTGGTAATTAGAAACGTCATTTCAGGCAATGAGATAGGGCGGTGTTTCTAAACCAATGTGTCGCGACACACTTGTGCACCATGAGAGGAACTCAGGTGTGTCTTAAAACTTTCAGTAAAATTCTTTCAAGATACTATGAACTAACAAAAGTACTTTAAAATGCAATATTCTAAATTCTGCAATTTATTATATAATGATGTTTAGTATCATGAAGTTGCATTTCCTTCCAAATGTGTTCCAGTGTTCATATTAAGAAATGTCAGAGAATTGAAATGAAAAAAATAATTATAAAAACTATTAGTTTTCCTTCAATTGCAAATTTACAATTATTACAGAAAACATCTCAATGTTATATTCACGAGATCAAGTTTTTCTGCAGCTAAAAATGTTCAAAACGAAAATACATCCTTGGAAGAATTACTAGTATGCCTGCTTCATAAACTTATATTGTAAATAAGCTATTTAAAAAAAATCTTTTCATTTCAAATTCTAACAAAATACTTTAATTTGTCTATATGTGATGGGGATTTTTTTTTGCGTTGCTAAATAAATTAAAAATGACGCATATTCCTTTCATAGGATTTTAATCACTATACGTTTAGTGTGCCTCGAAAGTTAAATTATCGGTTTACCGGAAAAAAAAGAAACACTGGGATAGTGTAAGGAAGTGTCCTCTATCCTAGTTTCTGATTTCACTAATAGTGTTTAATCAAAAGTCATGTAAATTATCATAGGATGCTCTTCTGTTTACGAAAAGTAATAATTTCAAATTGCGTAAAATTCATATTCGTATTCTCTAAGCCAATATATATTTTTTAATTAAATCAATTTAGTATATTTATCCAAACAATTTCTCTTTATTGATTTTCACATGCCAAATTTTAATTTCTAAGAAATATAATATAATCGGATATGTAAAAACAATTTATCGATATATATCGAGAGTCTAACATCGATATCAAAATCGATAGTGTTTGACACGCTGTACCGATATTTTCAATGTATGGGCGTTTTTGATATATCAGTACTTTCTATCATCCCTAGCCATGAACTATTGCGGAAGATTCACGTGGCTCAATCACAATACTACTCACTCATATCAATATTTTGAGAGAATCTTAGACTATACGGTTAAGATTTTTCATGACACATCCAGTTAGAATGTTTTTTTTAAGTGTCTACTTACGGAGAGTGAAATTGAATTAATATAGAAAATTTTGGAAAAAGGCGATGCTACAATTATCGCCCAGCTAATGTTTTTTTAAGTGACTAACTCGTCGAAGCGAACTTGCACAAAAAATTGAAAGATACATCCAGGGAACTTCATAAAGATATTGAAGAAATCGAACTAGCATGTTCATGATGGAATGGAAAAAGCAGGTCTCTAAAACTCAGGCAAGATATTCTGAGATGTTAAGTTGCATTGAATCATGATAGAAGCACCAACATATTTTAAGCAATCTGGATCCCGACATATGGGCAATAAAATTGGATTAGTCAAACAAATTTGAAAAAAAAAATTAACAGGCTTGCCATTATTTTGGACTTATCGCAAAGCTAAGGTTTGTTGACTAATTTAAGTTGTCTGATGAAATTTGTCTAAACGATTATCGCCAAGTTTTGGATTGTGGCTATCCATAGTTTGAAGAAAAACTTCAATTCCATAGATGTTTCATGTTAGTAAGTCACAACTCTTTTATAAACGCACACTATATTCTTTCATTATAAAGGGCGGTTAATTTTTTTTGAAGGACGGAATGGATTTGCTTCTGATGATTTTTTTTTCAATTATGTTTCCCGTTGTTGTGTACCATACTTTCGTCAACTGTGTGCTGTTGCTCAAGTGGATAGTAAAGCAAAATATTTTCATTCCTCTAAAAGGGAATTTTTCGTAAAGAAATAGTGGTGTCAAAATTTTGATTTGGTGTCTTTTAAAAGAGGCCGCTACGAGGTCTGTATTTACATCAATAGATGGATCCCAGTACAATATTCCTTTCGGTGACTTAACGTAACCCTGTGACAATAAAAAAAATCAAAATTTTGGTGGGTAACTGAAAATATCATGTATAATGTTTTCTAAGAATATAATATATTTTGCGGCTGAATCATTACTATCGTGTAATCTTTAAAAAATACTTAAAATAATGTTGTAGGATACCTCTGAATATTCAAAAATTTTGGCTTTGTTTCATTATATTTTGGCATTTGACGTAATAAGGCATAAGCTGTTTCTTTTTATACTTGTTTGCATGTTTGGGATGGCAAGACTTAATCAACATCGTTTTCGAATAAGGTGCTGAATTATGTGAGTTGCTGTTGCTATGTAATTTATTTCCCTCATGGCTGAAGCACGTAATGTTGAACCAGATAAATTGTCTATAGTTAATGCATCCTTTAGACCACTATTTTCATCTTCTAAATTTCAATTTGTTGATGGATCAATAAATATATCAGCATTCAGTAAACTCTTAATCGCCAGACATTTCTCCTAAAAGCTCCAACGCTTCCTGAATGGATAAACAGAAAACAGCGAACTCTGTTATTACAAAGAATTGCAATTAAAACATAATGAGAAATTAATGCAGTATTTAAATATATTTATAAATGTTTAATAGTAAAATTAAGAAAGAGCATTTACGATAAAATATGTTATAACTATTTACACAGGCGAGAAAAATTAAAGGAACAACCATAAAAAGGTGCTTTATCTTAATTCTACTGCAGGAACTCCGATAAAAGATGATAACACATTCCTATGTTTTTATGTAAATATATTTTTTGCAGAAATAGGCAGTTCTGCATTTTGAAAATATGTCAGGCATGACAAAATAAAGATCTTGTGCAAGTTTCATGTTATTATCGGCAAAACTATTCAAGTTAGATGAGTTTCTATAGAAGTTCCTTTAATTTTTCTCGCCAGTGTATTAAAAACGATTAAAAAAAATAATTTTTCAAGAGTTTTTCATGTTTTATATCATATAGGTATTTTCATTGAAATATTTCAGATATTAAATTTAGCAAAAATAATAAATTTAACCAAAATAATTATATATATATATATATATATATATATATATATATATAATTAAAACATGATTTAAAGAAAATAAAAGGATGACATTAAAATTAAAACTCTCAAATACATTTTGAGTTACTTTTAGAAAAATTTCTATTTTTAGTAAAAAAAAAGCCATGATAAATATATATAAATGCATTTTCTTAAATTGATGCGATAACACACATTTTAATGAACTGAAAACGTTGGAGAAAACATGACCTGTTTCGTGAGCAGCGTCTCAAAAAAGGACAATATATTAATGTTTTCATATTTGAATTAAAAAGATCCAATCTGAAATAATGCAAAAATATGTATTCTAAAATGATGTTTTTTCTAATAATATTAGTTACTAAAGGATTGATAAATACTTAAATAAAATATCTTGCATTTTCTTATATTTTATCCCAAGAAAATTAACCAACGTGTGCAATCAAACAAATGTTTGACCTTTTTATCTCTGAAAGTGTGCTGCCATGTACGAATAAAGATTGAAAACAAATACTGAGAACAACTCTTCGCAATCTTGAAAAGCTTTTATTAATGCAGTTCTATTAGAAATTTTTTAAAGAGAACTAAATTAAATCGCCAGGGAGAAATGGATTAAGCACAATATGTGTGTTTGCCGATTTTAGTATGAAGGATATCTCTTTTATCTCTTTTACATGTTCTATTAAAATATAGAAAAAAAACCTTATGAATAGATAATGTAAATCTATAGAAACCAAATTACAAAATCGTGAATCTCGACATATTATATTAGGCAAAATCAGTTTTACAAAGTCGTAAGCTTATTCAGAAATTCGTGTTTTGTGTGCTACAGGGAAAGCTGGATAACTCGATCAAATCATATGAATTCTATTTCATTGTGTTAAATCATGAATAATGTATGTATGATTGTTTCGAAATATGTCTTAAGTGAGAGTGTCTTGTAATTCTGAGCATGCCATTGTTCAGCACATAATGCTCATTTATGTGTGTGATAATTGATGATCGTAATGACAAGTAGGATATGAGCATTAGTGCGATTTTCAAATGCATGTATAATCCTATTTACAAAATGATATAACAATTATATAACTGTATGCTAAATGTAACACATTTGAACCACATTTGCGTATGGTAACAATTGATAAAGAACAAATTATTTAATTTTGAAATGCTGTAATATCAAAATTCTAAACAAACAAAATATAATTTTAAAAAATGATATGAAAATAATAAGATAAATTAGCATCTTATAAAAAGATAAATTAAAATCTTTTAACAGTGTCCTCTTGAGAAGCTGATAAACTATTAAGAATCTTAAAAATGTTGAAATAATCCTGATTTTTACTTTATTAAATCTTTATATGAAAAAGCATTGGAATAATGAAAAATTTCGACTTCCGTTTTTAAATGGATGTAGGATGTTTTAGAACATCCTAAAAACGATTTGACTGTTTTTAGAAAATCTCCCTATGCGTTTAAGAATTTTATAAACTATTACGAATGTTAAAATTATTGAAATATTCCTCTTTTTTTAAAAAATTTTTGCAGCTAATTTAAGAATGATTTGTATTTGATTTTTTTTAATCATTCTAAAATATTTTAAATATATTATCAGTAAATCGAATTATTTAGGCAATACTGTGTCATCTATTTCACTTTTTTGCGTGTCTTTTCAAACACTTTTTTAGATTAAAATAAAATTTAATTTCTTTCTCCGAAATAATAAAGTATTACTTGCTGTAAACAAAAAAATATATTGGTATTTTTCAACAATGTGGAACTGCGCTTTTAGTTTTGTCTGATTTTTATTATGCGCCATGAGCAGTTAAATTTAAGCTATCAACAGTGTACGTAAAGTCCACAGCGTGCTACTATAAATGTCGAATTAAAATTTACGCCTTATTTCGTATAAAACTATTAAAATTTCTGCGATTAATTGAAGAAATATTCTAATCTAAAGAAAAAATATTAGTCAAAGGTATGTAATCTGAAATATTGGTGCCGTATTCCTTGGAAATTCTAAGGACTATACGTATCTTGTATTAAGAAACTCACCATAGAATTACTTGCCGCTAGAATTTATCAAAAGTACAGCAATTTTGATGAAAAATTATTATAAATTAGTTTGTATTAAAATTACCTACTATGAAATGATATGGTACGTTACTCATTCAATGAACGATCTAATAATAAAACTCACTTTATAAGCAATAATTCTAAAACCCTCAAAATTATATATCTACATATAGTACCTCGGAAAAGGATAATAATATACAGTCAACATTGTTTTAACCCCTTCAGCACCAGACGTACACATCGTACACTGCTACCAGACGTATTACACGTACGTCTTCATGTATAATATTGAAGTGTGTGATGTTCAAGGAGAAAAGAGTATTGTTCATTTCATGCGAAATAAACAAACAATTTAAAACAAGTGGGTAAGTGTGATCGAAGATCGCACAAAGGGTTTCGTTTAATATTCCTTTCAAAACACTTTATCCTTTCTTTAATAAATCCAAATAAATTTCATTTAAAAGAAAAAAAAAGTCTTTTTTTTATAAAGTAAAAATTTAACGGTCTGTGTTTCTCGTTTTTTCGAATACCTGAACCGGCCCGATAGCGAGAGAAGCCCGCTATTATACTCTGTCATAATAATATCTGTCATGTGGACTAATTGCGATATTAAAAAAATCAATTTCAAAATTAAACATGTTGCATAGAGACCTTAAAATGTTAAAATATGCCAATATTTCCATAATCGGGTTTTTATCATGATTCAATACGTTCCTCAAACTTATATATTTACTATTCTCTATTACTTATATTGATACTCTAATTGTATTATTATAATTGTATTTGGTTTTTTATCTCTATATATTAAAATAATAAAATTTTTTCAAATTTTATTATTTTGAGCTAGAAGGTATTCAGCTAGTTAAATTTCCTCTGGTATTGAAGAAATAAACATTTCTAACTTCATTAACTTCATTATTCATTATCATTTCTTTCTTCATTAAAAACGTGTCAATATTAACGTTCCTCAAACTTATATATTTACTATTCTCTATTACTTATATTGATACTCTAATTGTATTATTCTCAAACATTTGAAAAATCCGTTATGACGTCAGATTAATTTTCTTTTTAATTCTCTAATGACGTCAGATTAATTTTCTTTTCAATTCTCTAATGATGTCATATTAAGCTGCTTTCTGTATAGAAAGCAGTTCTGTATAGGACATTCTCATACTCCTTGTATTATTGAGAAATGTTTGAAAATGTCCGTTTTATTACCAATTTGACGTCATTTTAATCTTTTTTTCAACTGGTGAAACTTTTTATTTCATTTTCATTTTTCACGTGGAAATCTTTCAATAGAAAATTAATTATTGTAGAAAGAATTTTATTGTGGATTTTTAATTGCTGGCAACTACTATAACGAAAAATGTTTAAATTTAATAGGAAAAGGCTGTTAGATTTTTGGTTTTTTATCTCTATATATTAAAATAATACGATTTTTTTCAAATTTTATTATTTTGAGCTAGAAGGTATTCAGCTATAACTACACAAAATTTCATGCCTGTAAGTTAAATAGTTTCTGAGAACCGGCTCTGTGACGGACAAACAACGAAGCGGGAGTAATAGGGTTTCGTGAGATGAACGAAACCCTAAAAAAATGAAATACAAACTTAGGATACAATAATCTGGTGCTTAAGGGGCTAATCCCAAACCATTTTTACATGTTAATATTATTGGGCTTAATGTTAAATAAAAGCGTCTTAGATAAAATATCCTTTCCATTTCTAACCCGAATTCAGTGTTGGCAGTGGGCTACTTTATTTGAAATTTCAGACTGCTTGATTGCGACCACTTTTTTGAAATGGTATAATTTGACTTGTTTTCACTTTATTTAATCTGTCATTAAATAAGGCGAATTTGGCTTTCTCAAAACAAAGGTCACAATCAAGAATACTGAATTTAAAACAGTAGCCCGCTGACAACACTGTACGAACTAATGTTATTTTTGCACAAAATTTCTATTTTCTTGTAGTACGTTACTCTCAACAACGCCAAAAATTCTGGATTAAATATTTACAGATCAAAAAGAATGTTGAAATTTAAAATCTTATGCTACTTCTATCAGTGAAAGTAAAGTTTTCATTGTAAAAGGAATAAATAAAAAATATCTTTTTTTTTTCCTTCTGAACATTGTTTTATATTCTGTTTATAAGAGGACCAAACAAAAATGTTCCAAAATTTTTTCTTATAACTTTTACTTATGAAACTCTGATAAGAAAAAAAGGAAAATCTAACAGTTTAAAATAGTTTTTTTTTTTTTTTTTTTCAGAATAAAAGATTTTTTTAAATTTATGGCGGTAATCTGGGTAAAAATTAATTGCGTTTAATAAACGTATTTTCAATCAACTTATTTATGACAAGCTGAGGTTATTTCAATCAGCCATATTCTAAAAAAAGGCTACTTTTGAAAAAAAGAAAATTACATCTTTTTTTCTTATATTTGGAATTTTAATGAAACCCAAAAAATATGACAGACAAAAATTCTTTGTTAATAACCCGTATCACTAATTTTTTTATCAAAGATTAATACTTTAATAAAAATTCATATTTTAGAAGAATTTCATGTTTTTTTTTTTCTTTTCTTCTGATAATATGAAATTTACTGTTAAATAACTAAAATATCTAGAATTATATTTCTTTAACATTACTAAAATGAGGCAGTTTTTTTTTCATATGAGTAAATATAAAAATGGATTCAAGTATTAAAATTTCATTCTAATGGCTGCACTCATCATCTAACAATAAATTTTGAAATCTCTTTACGTATGAACTGTTTAAATTTTCTAAAAAAAAACGAAAATACAGAATAATATTAAGACGCATATTATACTAAAAAACGAACTGCATAAACAATTAGTTTCACATAAAAACTGTGTAAAAAGAATTAAACAATCCGTGTAAAAATTGTTTTCCTGAAATGAAAATAACACATTCCAAATATTTTTAAATTGTCAAGGTACAGTCCATTTAATAATAAAGATACATCCACATTTATTCGCTAGTGTACAGAAAATCACAACAGAGAATAATGTCTAAGGTATTGTCTACATATTAAAATTTGTATGAAATTTCACTTTTCGAATGAAAACATAAACATTTAATACTTTATTTTAGTTCATTGGAAGAAATCAGCTCGAAAAATATAGTTTAATGATGTCTTCTTAAATCCCCATACACTTAAATGGCGTTAGAAGTTTAATATAGCTAATGTTAAATCCATATGACAAACATTAATTCATATATTAGCAAGATGTCATCAAGGGGTTTCTTTTTTAATGCGATACAATAAATGGATATAAACACTATCTAGTTCATTTTAAAATTCAATAATATATTTTTAATAATAAAAATTGTTAAATGATTCCTCCTATTTAATAAATGCTTTCAATGTAACCTATATTAATATTTTCATATAAATAATACCCTTAGCCAAAATCATTGCTATGTTAATTAACAGCTCTTTCCTACCATTAGATTTGAAGTTACAGAGAATTTATGGAAAATTTTCCTACAAATCTAGAAAAGAATAACGAAACTTCACCCTTTAAATAAGGTGAAAGGAAATATGTAATAAACAGATTAGAAAATATATAACACAATTAAAAATGCATTTTTGCAATTACTGAAGATAGTCAGAAAGGTAGGACAATTATTTTTCGATGGTGAATCTCATGTTATCGTTTGAATTCACATATACAAAAAAATCTTAGAAAGTAACCGGGATTTTAGTATAGTTTTTTCTTTATGAAAAAATAATAGTTTATTTTATAATTAGACTTTTACTACAATTTTTCCGAATACTATTTGGTTGACTCTGATGCATGTCCATGTGAGATCTTGGCTTTTTTTCAACATTCATTGATTAACCACTAACATATTTTATTTTTAAACTTTTCAAAGATTTAAAACAAATCCGAAAAATCATGCGTCAAGCATAAATTGTAAAACACTTTCTAGCACAAATCTAGAAAAAAAATAACGAAACTTCACCGTTAAATGAAGTGAAGTAAAATACGTAAGTAAATAGTTTTTAAAACGTATCACACAGCTAAACTAGTCGTTGGGGGCCACCGTAATACTTACCCATCATGGATATGCATAATGTAAAATGAAAATAAAAAATGTGTAAACTACTTATAAAATCCATTGCAATTCGAATAAAATCGTGGCTTGATGACGTCCTAAACTTTGAAGGCTCGATTACTGAATTGCTTAAAAGAAACAGCCTTATAACTCAAAAAACAATAATCCTATTAACTAGCAGTTTATTGCATCTGATTAAGCGTCTCATTTCCAATTAAAATATAACTTTGAATTGAAATTTGGATGAAATACAGGGTCATGAAAAATCGAAGAGTGTGGAAAAATAGGATTACAAATATCTCGGTAACTCATTATCCGATCGACTCCAGGCTTTATGCAAAATTTATGTTTTTTTATTGCCTTTTATGTTCGCTCCTTAAAATAATCAATTTCGAAAATTTTTATATAAACTCGATTTTCGATAAACTTCATTCTTTCTGGAAAATTTGTGTTTTTTTCATTGTCTTTTATATTCACTCCTTAAAATAAACAATTTCAAAAATTTTTATATACCTTTTATCAGAACGAATATTTCGAGAGTCCGAAAAAAATAGCTCCGTATAATCGAGGTTACTGAAATTCAATAGGCTTCTTCCCATTATTACATACTAAGTACATACCAAATTTCAAGTCTCTAACTCAATTTGTTCGGGAGATAGAGCATTTACAGACACACAGACACACAGACACACACGCAAACGGACGGGAAATTTTTTTTTTCTAAAAATATGTTTTTCGGAATCTCCAGTGTCTGAAACGTGTAAATCCGTCATTTTTTTTTTTCGATTTTCAAAACGATTACAAGACTTACTACGTATGATGGGTAAGTAAAATGCATTTTTCAGGAATTACCAACAATAGTCAGAAAAGCAGGCAATTATTTTGTTTGTCTCTGTATATGATTTATAGATGGGGATACTATGCTAAAATAACTTAAGATACTATGCTAAAATTTAGTTTAGTTATAAAACGTATAACATTGTTGAAAATTCACTATTAGCAGTTTTCGCCAATAGACGGAAATGCAATCGACTATTTTTGTACAGCCCTTTATATTCTCTACAGACTTTTATACACACCACATATTAAGCTGAAATTTAATTTAAGAAACAAACATATGACACAATTAAAAACGGACTTCCAGCAAATACCAACCATAAATGGTAATGTATCCAGTTTTCTGCCTTGCCTGCATTTGAATTTATTTATATACCAGAAACTTATTTTAGTTTTCTAAATATAGTTCAGAAGGACAATGCATAACACAATTAAAAAGTAATTTGTGTTTATAGACAGTAATGAGTACGATTTTATTTTGTATATATATTTGATTTATAGAAATTATACACCTAATGTAATACGAGAAAGGGAAAAATCCTTTACCTCCACTGAAAATGCACTTACATCAATTATCTTTCATAGGCAATGCTCTAACCGAAATCTTTTGTGTACCCTTGTAAATGAACTATAAATTCGATGCATACCATGTTTTACAGCAAGTGTTCTACAGTACATCTTAGTACTGTATATAAATTTTTTTAAGTTTGAAATTGTGGAACATCATTAAAATACCCTGCAAACGATTTTTACCTGTATACCATTATGTAATGGAATATTTTGTGCGACTCTGTAAATTAATATTAAAACTGAGCTGCGCCATCAGCAACGTTGCCATCAGCAACGTCAACCACCGTACTCAAGTTCTAGAGAACCTTTAACGAGCACAACCAGGGGAGTTGCTGTATGCTCTACGGGGATGGGGGCGCCGCCACCTGTTAACCACCCCCATTTTTCAAGTGATTTGACGACATAGGTCACTGCGATTTGCGGGGGATCCCACCCTCTTGGAAAACCACGGGGACGAATCGGAGTCCCCCAACAGCTTCTGAGCTGGGCACCCAAGAGGAAGCCGGGTCCTAGGCCTTAAGTAAGTTTTTCCTACCCACACTTGCTTTGCCATAGCTCGAGGTAAATGAATGATAAATGCTTTGCACTGAATATTCAACAGGGGGTACGTTTTAGAGCACTTCAGAATAGCGTAATAATCTCATTATGATTGATATAGTGTAAAATCATTAAGTTGCACTGCAAACGATTTTTCTCCATTGACCGTAATGTAAGTGAATACTTTTGCATGTCCCTTTAAAAAACTGCAAATGCTACACACTTCGTTTCCAGTAGCGGTCATTTTATATTAATCCTCAATATCATAGATTAATTACATGGTGATACGAGTATATTTACGGGAGTTCTAGCACGGAGACACTCACAGACGGCAGAGAGACAAACCGAATTCATAAACGCTTTCTTAATTATGTTGGAAAGTGATAAATTGGCTTACCTATATATACTGCTCAAAATAATTGGGGGAGCAAGCAAAATGGAGGTGATAGCCATACAATGCAGCCATACATGGGCATAAAATGGGTAGTATACATACATTAAAGCGTAATACGGAAAACAGACACCAAAACATCAGGTATGAGAATTTGAAATGTTGTTAATGACATGAAAAGACGCTCGAAGGACTCAATTCGGAAAGGTCCAAATAAGAAAAAGAGTATTATTTGAAGAAGTCGGAGTATTTTTAATATGGTGCGTGGTCCCCTCGCATAGCTAAGGGTCTTACACACTTGTTTTCCATGGATGTGATGAGGTGTACAATCTGACTGTGGGAAATTCTAATTAACACTTCAAGGTGTGTAATAACCAAGCCCTGGACAGTCATCGAATGCATTGGTTTTGCAGCAATGTATCGTCCGAGTGTTTCCTAGACATTCGCGGTCGGATTTAAGTCAGGAGAGTATACTGAACACTCCATACGCTGTATTCCTTCCGTTTCAAGCATATTCTCCACAGGTCGAGCTGAACGAGATCTGGAATTATTATGTATTAAAAGAAAAGATTCCCCAATGGTTACAGCGTAAGTTTCGACATGCGATTGAGTATGCACATCTTTCGGCCATCAAAGTGTAATTCCGGATAATATGCATCCGGAACGCAATCCGTACGTTTACCTATGCTGATTTCGCTCCATACCATCAACCCACTTCGTGTGATCTGTGATCTTTCTTCTACGAGCGTTGAGTTATTTTGAGTTTCTTTTCCATCCATAACAGAACACGTCGGGTGTCACTCTGCATACTGAATAGGGACTCTTCAATAAAAAGCGCTTGGCACCAATCACCTTGAGACCAATGTTGGTCTTCAGTAGCCCAAATTCTTCGAACCGCATGAAGTCTTGAGAACAAAGGAATCCACATCATTGACCTACGTCAGAGTTGGGCAAATTTGTAATTGCAATTATCTGAAATGTGAGCGCAATTTAATTGCTTGTAATTACGTACAGTTACAATTCATGCCTTAAAAAATTCTTGCAGCACTGTAGCTGGATCTGCCCCCCCCCCCCTATCCCATTATTTGACAAGATTTCTCTACTTGAATGTGCGTAACTGTAATCATTTACATACAATTAAAGTGTAATTACAGTGTAGAGAATTACGATTTGCCCAACTCTGACCTAAGTGCAAAGCAGCCTTCTGAGGAAACCTATTTCAGATTGGTTTGACAACCTTCGTTCTGTAGCCAAAAGAAACTGTCTTCGCAACTGATCAGCATTCTGTGTTTTGTTTCGACGACCATTTAACTATATACCGGTCATCTCATAACATTCCCTGTTTCTTGTCTCCACACCCTTAAATATCCATTCTTTGCAACCCTAATAGATTCCGCTACACTCTCTTGTGTTTGTCTGTCTTCCAGTCTCGTGGTAATTCGCCAGGTTCCTGGAAAATCTTGTTGTTGTATCCTTTTCAAATCAAACGAAAAAGTGAAAAAAGAATCTTCTATGAAAACGCGATTTCAGCATATATATCCTTATTCTGGTATATGACATCATGAACGTTGATTTAATATGAAGTTTTCTTCTGATTTCTGCTGCACTTTAGACTATGGCTGTTCCGTTTTATGCTAGTTATCAGTAGATTTATTTGCATAATTTCTTTAAATCTACGCGTTCTCCTACTTTTGTTTTAATCTGTGTACACTTTTCTGCGCTGGTTTCGTCCTAAAAACACAAATACCCTATCAAAAGTGGGTGTTTCCATTGGAAAAGTGAAAGTTGGTAGAATGTTATATTTATAGACGACCCCTATTTCAAAAATTGCACCGATATTCGGAAGACATGCATTTGTTCGAGTCTAATATATTCTTTGTTGTTTTTTTATTGCAAACAATTTACGAATAAATGTGGGTGTATCTTTTCGTATGATCGTTTTTTGCACGTTATATATGACATGCTGTTTCCGTAAGTAAAACTAAAGCGCGGTGAATAGCACATTCGTGTAATATGAAAATGTTTCTAATAATATAGAATATGGTACACAATGTTTGTATCACTACTCAAAAGAAATGTACTTGCTTAAATGCTTCTTTAGCTAATTAAATTCTTAAGCGTTTTAGGAAGGAACACTTTGAACTATGACCGCATATTGTTCGCGCCAATTTATTTAAATCCTCAACTACCACAATCTGTATCAAAAGTGTTAAATACAATTTTGCGTTAAAAAACGTTTAAAAAAATTCAACTAGATTAGCTTGTAATTTCTTGTTTATTTTTTAGCATTAGAGCAGAAGATTTTCTTTGCACCTTGTTTTTCCAGATTAAATTACAACATTTAACCCTTAACTGATCTTACACTGTTTTAAAGTTTGAATTTCAAAGATATTTTTTAGAATATCTTTGGAACGTCAAGAGATAAGTAATTCTGAAATTTTGTTTGATTTCTTTTTTATGTAAAGAAAAGAAACTTCTTAAATAGACCTTAAAATAAAAGCTAATATAACGCGTTTTGAAAGAAATAATCTTATTTTATCATGTGCTCACTTCCTTCTGTTGTCCTAGCAGTAGGACGTACTACAGGTTGTCCGTACACTTCGAATGCATAACTGCGTAGACGGAAGTTTGGAATGTATTCTATCGACTGTAAAAATGGCGTTGTTCATGCTTAAACAGCAGACGGGAAAACTATATGATACCTGTTTCGTTTGTAATTGTTTAGTGAGTAGAATTATAGGTGATACAACGTGTGCACAAAAGAACTCATAAGATGCGTTAAAACTTTAGAATTCGATTGTGGAATAATTAACCTGTTTTGAAATTACAACTATTTATTATCCCAAAAATGTTAAAGTGTAAAACAATGATTCTGCTGTTCAAAATTATAATAATAAATCCCTAATAATTTTATTTCATATTTAATGGTTTGTTTCATTTTACAAACAATTTAAAATGTATTTAATACCAAGTTTTAAGTAAATAATTTTGTTTCATAAATAACAGTATGTTGTGAAAAAATGAAAATGATATTATGTGTATATTCAGGGCTTGACAAATGCGGTGAACAGATCGCCACTGGCCACCAAGTTTGTTCTTTTATCTGGTGGCCAAGTTATTTAATCCGTCAGGGCTTGGTTTATTGTACAAAAATTGACAAGAATTGAGCAAAACCAGCATTTCTCCCCCTCTCCTCATTCGCGTGCTTCAAGCAGTAATCTTTCTCTTCTCTCCAACTTTTAATAGAAAAACCAAGTTGAAAAGACATTTTCCATCTCATGCACAAAAACGCCATTCTTTTCTACTCTAGCCAGCTCGCATGTCCCGTGAGTACAATATGAAAAAGACGATGGAGAAGGTTAGTAAGAATTAGTGTCAAACCAACCTCTATCGCATCTAAAATTCGATACATTTCTAAACAAGAACGAAAAATCATGCGTCAAGCATAGATTATGTAGCACTTTCCAACGCTTCCAAAATAATTTTACAAATCATACCGTTTAATACGCTAAAAGATAACATCTAAGTAAACAATTTGGAAAACGCATAACATATTTAAAATTATAATTTCAGGAATTTCCAACATATACAATATTCGGAAAAATATCCGAATACTTTTATTCAGCCCTGTATAGGATCTATAGGTTTGTATATATACTACATAGAATGCTAAATTTTAGTTCAGTTAGGAAACGCGTAGCCCAGTTTAAAATTCTCCATCTGGAGTTTGTCAATAAACGGAAATGTGTTCGCGAACTTTTGTGCTTTCCTGTATATGATCTACAGAATTTATACACACCACGTAATAAACAAAAAGTGAGTTAAATTTAAAATCGCGTTCAGTAACTTAAAATGCACTTCCAGGAATTATTGTTAACAGGCAGTAGAGAATTCTTTTGTGTGTCCCTGTAAATGAACGATGACTGCTATGTACACATTATTCTGTAGTAAGCCTCTTGTAATGCACGTTAGTGATATATATAAATTTCAGTGCGTTTAAAATAGTGAAACATTACTTAAATAAACCGCAGACGATTTTTCTCCATAGACGTAATGTAACGGAATTCTTTTGACTGTCCCTGTAAAGTAACTAAAAGTGCTATGCACACCCTATTCCATATTAAGCTTCTTCTAATGCACCTTAGTGATATATATAAATTTCAATGCGTTTAAATTAGTGAAACATTATTTAAATAAACCGCAAATGATTTTTCCCCATAGAACGCAATATAACGGAATTCTTTTGAGTGTCCCTGTAAAATAACTATAAGTGCTACACACTTCCGTTGAAATAGGGAACATGCTATAGATGGCGACAATAACATATAAAAATTACAGAGCAATCCGAGCATATTTACGGGAGTTAGAGCACGGACAGACGGCAGACGGCAGACGGCCAGACGGCAGACGGCCAGACGGCCAGACGGCAGACGGCCAGACGGCCAGACGGCAGACGGCCAGACGGCCAGACAAACCGAAGTCATAAGCACTTTTCAACTAGGTTGGAAAGTGCTAAAAATGCTCAAGGTTTTTTGTAAGTTTCATGTCAGAGTTGTGTTTAGAATTAAAACTTGATTAATCTATCACATTTACTTTAAACAATATTAGCATATAAGTGATAATAAGTAATTCATTTCAAGCACATATATAAATCTTAATTAAAATTTTAGAAATAATTAATTTTAATAAATTTAGAGAATATGTATTTTTTAATATTTCTTCCTCGCTTAAAGTGCTTGTAGACTTTATTATCATGGCGCCTGTGTTAACCACACTCATTGTACAATAGCCTCAATGAGTATCATGTGCAGCATCTATTAGTCATCTTAGTCACAATGTTAAATTTATATTCTTATAAGATACCTCATTATAGAATCGATAATGAGGTATTGCAATGAGGTGTTGCAAGGAAATAATCTTATAAATTATATTCCCCCCAAAAAACGTTTACTTTTATATTTAATTTGCAAAAACAAGTTCATGAAATGGAAATTTTAAAATAAGAAAACAGAATTATTTGACAGACATTAACCGAAAAATAAGCAAAAAATGGTTTTCTTGATTTACTATTTCATCTATGTCCACCTCAACAGATATAGATTTTATAGCACTCAGCTATCCGGAATGTTAAAGCATTCGACAATCTGCATTTCCCGAACATAATGGTTAATTCAGACTTTACAGTATTTTTTTTTCTTTTTTCAGATATATATATAATTTTGATGAGTTTCATTAGAAAAATTAGTTTATATAATCTTTTTAAATTATGTACTGTTCTAAACTATGTAACTAATAATTCTAAACTATGCTTGTTACATTGTTTTTCAATTAATTCACTAGAAACTTTTGTGCGTTTTGAAAATGAGTGACGTGGGGGAGGGGGGAACGGCAAATATATTTTTACTGGTGACTAGAGTTTTTTGCTGGCTATCAGATTTTATGTAATTTGTAAAGCCCTGTATTACTATTATATTATGTTAAAACATAGAATTTTGTGTGATATAAATTCATATTTTGAAAACATATATGCTACAGAGAACACCATACAAAGATTTTGAATATTATATAAGATTAACTTTCCTAAATAAAATTTGCAGTTTCTTTGATATAACTTCTGAGCACGAACTTTTGTAACTAAAACCTACGTTATTTTAAGAAATATATTAGTCTAAATGTTTTCAATATTAATAATGTACACAAATTCGAAGCAAAGAATAATTAAATGAAATACATTAAATATCAATCTTTAGAAACAATTAATTTTCCAGTGAACTTTTTAAAATTCAAGTTATTTTACGAATGAAAATAAATCGGCAGCGAAATTTTATAGATTCAAAAACAAATCTAAATTACACTAGTTCATCACATACTATGTCTTTTAACAATTTGTGGATCTTCGAGGTACACTGGTGAGAAAAAATAAAGGAACAACCATGAAAGGGTGCATTATGTTAATTCGATTAAGGGGAACTTCAATGAAAGGTGATTCATAACTCAATGTCAACGTTATCATGTAGTCCAATGGAATTAACTTTCGCTACCGGAAAATATGCAAATATTTGAGCCCGTTTTTTCAGCACGCGTGAAAAGAATGCACATGGGTGATTTGAAGTCTAATTTTAAGGATTGTACGTGTATTTGGATAACATTTTCGCTTGCAGAAGGTGGAATATGTCGATCAGAAAACATTTGACCGATTGTGAGAAATGACGTACGATTGGGAGAAGAGAGCAGGACAGGCACTGACATGAGCCTGTAAAGACTTAAAAATAGCCAAAATCGTCATGTCCAGAAACAGACAACAAGGTCAATGTTGAAAACGTGCCACAACATAAGCTAAGGACCGTTATTTGGCAACGATTGCTAAAAGAAACAGGCTACAGACGGCAGGTGAAATTTCAGCAACAGGAACTGGACTATCCAGATTTACTGTGAGTGATAAGCTGCATAAAAGACGGCTCTATGCAAGGAATCCCCTGATTTTTATTCCACTAACTCCGGCATCTAAATGCGCCCGATTAAGTGGTGCTTAAATCATCGTCATTGGAGTACCACGGACTGGAGCCGAGTTCTCTGTACTGATGAATCCCGATTTTGTTTGTAGAGTGATTCCAAACGTGTTACCATATGAAAGAAGGAGAAAAACACACGCAATAAGTCTGAAAACATCCGTGAAAAGCATCGATACAAAGGTCCTGGAATTGTGGTATGGGTGGGCATAAATTTGAATAGTCGCACTGACCTACACATTTATAATAGTGCAACTGTGAATGCTGAAATATGCATAGATAAGATTCTTGATCCTCATGTACAGTTGCTTAGGGTTGCAATCTGTAATAACTTCCTGTTAATGGATGATAATTCGAGTCCTCATCGTGCGGAACTAGTGGATGATTATCTTGAGGGCGAAGGAAACCAGTGAATGGAGTCGCCTGCATATTCTCAGGATTTATATCCGATAGAACATGTGTGGGACGCACTACGATGCCGACTTGCATCTCGGAAACCCCACCTTCAGGAGCTTCGAAACGCTATTCATTTTGAATACTTTTTGTTACCGCAAGCACCTCAGGATAATCTAATCCACAGTATGAAAAATCGCCGTAAAGCTTGCATTTAGGTCAGAGGTGACCACATACCTAATTGATTTTCCCTGTGTGTCTCTAAAATGTTGTAACAGTACAATTTTCTTATCCCCTCTTATATCGCGCATTCCTATGTTTTTATGTAAGTTTATTTTTTGCAGAAATAGGCAGTTGTGCATTTTGAATATATATCAGGCATGTCAAAATAAAGATGTTGTTCAAGTTTCATGTTCTTATCTGCAAAATTATTCAAGTTCGATGAGTTTTTATAGTTGTTCCTTTAATTTTTCTCGCCTGGTGAACTGATAGTATTAAAAAAACTTCGTGATATAGCTGCAAAGCAAAGACAATCGAAACTGCGACAAACAACACATTGTTTCAAACCCTTGTGAAATATGTAAAAGTTTCTTAATTTCAAAATTAAAATTCAGGTAGTTTATTATTGTTTCTATTTTGCTATTGTTTTATTTTAATTAAGCACTTATTACTATAATAATAAATAGCGCATATATTTGTCCTTATTATTAAAATTGAAGTATTATCGATTATCCAAAAATTTCGATTTTCCGAAGTACGGTCGGTTCCAATTACTTCGGATAATTGAGGTTCTACTGTATATGGAGATAAATTGATGTTTAAACATAAATTTAAAAATATGTGTCGCAGAATGCAATATGTTAATTTGTTTGTACTTCTCTATTTCTGACATACCTCCGAGTTTTGAGTACAACATTTTCAGAATAAAATATTTTCTTCATTTCAGCTCAGAAATTTCAATTAAATAAGACGAAGGTTACTATTCGGTAATAACGGAATACAGAAATCTGATGGATTGACAGGTATGTGTAGTTTTTACCAAAATGACTATCTACCAGTAGGGACAAAAACTGTGGAAACCTTTTTCAAAATGTGTAATTTTGTGAGTTGATGGTTCCTGACACTACTTTTTGTTTACGTAATACTTTAAAATTATATATGAGTTGAAAGATAATTCAATCACGATTGCAATTATTTTATTTCAATTACAAGTATTTAATTAAACACTATAGACAAATAAACAAAAAACACAACTTACTTAGGTTAACATGACGTAGTTTTCCTTTACTTGAATGCAGCCAATGAGCAAGAGTATTTAGAGAGTCAATTAGGTGGCATCCTGTTTCGGGAGTGAGTAAATCGGGTAACAGTAGGATTCAACTGTTGTTGTCATGTTTTGGAGCTGTGAAGAGGACATTTGTCTGTGCTTTATGTGATTTATATTAGAGTTGGATGTAAAAAATAATAAAATTAAAGAAATGACACAATTTTTTGAGTAGTCACCTAGAAAGCTATGTAAAATAGTATTATTAACTGGACAAGGATATAGAAATTAGAAGGAAAATTGGTGGAAATGTCACCAAAGGTGACATTTCTAAATTTTTGAAGCAGTATAAGGAGACTATGTCACTAGAAAACCAAACTAGTAAAGGCAGGATAAGGTGTACAACAAGAAGTGATGAAGGAAGAATTAAGAGAAAAAAACATCTGGATGTATACAAGGTGAAATGGCGCAAGCCAATGTGATATTCAGTGGAAAAATTGCTCGTCGCATATCATATTTAACAGCTATATTTGATTTGTACGCGAAGTTTCTATCCGCAGCGTTTAGACCTATTTTGATCGCCTGATATAAGGTACATGTATATATAGAGATACTATCCATCCGGATTTTCTAAAACCACTACTTTCGAATAGAGCCTTTGTGTTTATTTAATGAAAAACTCTGCGATTAAAAATGACAAAAATTATTATCCCGAAATAGTGGTATATAAATATCTAGAGTGTTGACAAATCTGATATATAGTTTGAGTTCACTGACCTTTGGAAATGTCATAATCACAGAAATTCTTAAAATCGTAAAGTATTTTTTTTTATATGTGAAGTAAATTCATGGTATACTCAATTTTGGATCATCCGCACAATACATGGATACTTCAGTTACATTAAATGTCTTTTAGAAATTTTGGACAGCTGAACATGGCTTTTCCGAACACTGTATATACGTTGTAATAGCCATTACATTTATAAATTCTAGCTTTACCAGCAAAAAAGAAATTTTTTTCCCAGTGAAGTGACAAAAACTCCTAATCACTAATATTTTCATATTTTAATATGTAAAAGTTCAATTTAAGTGGCTTTGAAGAAAATATAGTTTCTGAATACAGATTTTTCTGGTCCGCATTATGATTGTTTTGAAATTTTTATGAAACAACTTTCTTGATAGAGAAAGATTAATTATTTTTATAGTCTAAGACACTGAATTGTATTGTTTGAGTTGCAAAAACATATTTTGTGGTTAACTCTTTCATAATTATGTCAAAGAGGACACGGTAAAACCGCTTAATACAGAACGATGAAAATTCCGTTACTTCAAGTTTCCGTCTTACCATGTACACCTTCACTCATAATTGTATTGCATTATTTCCCAGGGACAATGATATTTTTCGTAAAGGGCAGGATCATTTTATATAAATATTCCGTTTTAACAGGTTTTACAATGTTATATCTTCGTTTTCTGTGTTAGAAAGGTAACGTTTTAATTATCTGAGTGAAATGTATTTGCGTAAACCTTTATATTGAAAAAAATACATTCGATAGTATAATCCATATATAGAAGATTGTATATTACTAAAAACATATTTATTTATCGTTAATAACCAGGTGTTTTTATTTAATATATATATTACTTAAATTTTTTTTAAATATATTGGCAGAGAAGTTTTTGCTACAGCCTTTTTGACTGCATTCATAACTCTAGTCGAATGAATTGTGTTTAAAATATTGACTTACTAGATCCGTGAATTAAAAATTGAGAGTCAATGATTTTTACATTAAGACAATTTTCCATTTAATGGCAATTTTTTATTTTATTTTATATATATTTATGAAATAAATAAATAAATAAATTTAAACATATACGTGAAATGTTTTGCAACTGGAATGCGGTATATCTAAAAATGTTTTATTAAAAAAGTCCTTTCATATAATTAGAGTATTTCGGAAGCACTCCGCATATACAGTGAATAATAATATACATTCATTTTCAATAAAATAATCACAAAAGAATTCCACGTTTGAGTTCGCAGGAAACTTCTAATACGAAGTTTATTTATAAAAATGTCTTTCAAACAAAGTGAGATGTAATTGCAAACAAACTTACTTTTTTAATATTACTCCTTTCATAATGCGATACAAAGTTTATGCAATTATTCCCTTAAGTCAAAGTAAATGCGCTGGTTTTATTACAGGAAATTAATTTATCTGTAATAACTTCTTATTCTAGTCTCATTTTTTTTCCTTTTAATCTCACAAGCCATATTATAAGCTGATTTTGAAAGAAATATTAAAGGGATATTTGGAGAATTTCATTAAGATCCCAGGATATTGGTTAAATGAAATTACTTGTTTTATATTCTGATAAAAGTAATTGATTTATTGTTAAAATTACGGCCAAAGCTTCAAGAAACTTTTAAGAGAATTAAAATATTCATTTAGATTTAGGAATTTTCATACGTCATAAAAGATACATGGCACTGGCATGGTTGTGTCCATTAACTTCTATTATCATTCTAGTTATGTATTAAACGACATTTTCTTACACCGACTGAAGTCAAATAGCTTTTAGGGAATACAAACTGAATACAGTCAGAACAATACTTTTATTTTAACATAGTGTAATGCAATTTTCATTCGTTAGTAGTTGTTTATATAAATAAAGGCTGCAAAGACACAAAATAAAAGACACACATGCATAATATGTGTATTGTTTGGATTCAGTTTTTTGAAGTAACAGGTGTTATTTGTCTTATATCTTCTTTTCTAATTAAATACAGACTTATTTAATTTTTATGTATGAAAAACATTGGAACCTATTTTACATATTTTACATAAAACGTTATTTAAGAAATTTGCGCACAGAATTCTATTTTTTACGTTTTCATTGCCAAATTTGTATTTTACATAATACTGGAGGATTCAACCGCAGCTTATATATATATTAATTTCCCAAAAAATCACCAATTTTTCACCAACCAACAAAGTAAGCATTTTATAGTTACTGATTTTTAAATCATACACATAATTTATCTGAGTGTTCTTAGTTATTGTTAAGGGAAACAAATTCTAAATTGAAATATATTCTTCTTAGTCAGGGAAAAGAAATCTGACACGTTTTTTATCTTTTTCCGAGAAAAAGGGAATAACTTCAAAGTTATTCTTAAATATGTGGGCGCTATTATTTGGTAAACAGCTTGTGTTTAAAAAAATATCTTTTCTGTGATTTAATCTTACAAAAAATAATCAATGCAAACATTACTACACTCTTTGTGCTTGTGTGTGTGTTGGGGGGTGGGGGGTGGGGAGGTATTTCTAAAATTATCCTACAAGATACAAGGAATACCATCAATTTTAAAATTCTCATACTTTAACGAATTCCTACATTATGAAAAATTCATGTAAATTGAATTCCTTTAATATGAACAATTAAAAAAAAATGTATTGATAATTGACATTCACCAAAAATTTATTCTTGTAGTCCAAGTGGGAGTTCATTGGCGGAATGAGTTATTTTGTACTTTTGAAGCAAAAGTGTCTCAAATTCTTAATTTTTGCCAAATAAACTAGAAAAGACTTAAACAAATATACTTACGCAATTCATCACCGGTACCTTACTGACCACTGTCGCGAGGGAGATATGTTCTCCGGCAGAGAGAGTATTGTCTTGCATATTTTACCAACAGACACGCATATTTTGTTTAACGGAAAATTCCGATACCTTCAAATAGTGTCTTCAATGTTGATAGTGTGCGAATTAACGTTTAACAGCTGTCAGCTGTATCACAGACCACTGCTTTTTTATTTTTCACACTTTAATTTTTAAATTTCAGTTTAACTATAGATACTAGTAAAATTGTGTTTCTTTTGGAGTACTAGTACTATCACTAGAGACTTCTGAATATTTGACTTTTAATTATAATAGTCTTCTAAAAAAAGTTTAGTACAGAGACAGTGTAGTAGGAGTTAATGTAGCCTTTTATTCATCTTTCGATCAAGTGATTTCAGAGACCGCTCAGAGCAGCTATTACGACAATTTTCTGTCACAGTAGTTAATGGTAAAATCATATTTAAAATGTTACCAGAAGGACCCGTGCGAAGCTTTCGCACTGCAATCTTTGAGATTATTTCCTGGTACGTTTTAGCATGAATTTTTAATTAACTATTTTTTTTTTAAAATCCAACAACGCGTTTTAACGAAATGTGGGTGTACTATCTCAGAAACTTGTTCAAAATATTTTAGAATGATACCTCATTCATCGTTGTACGTTTTGTATGTGCATAGAAAAAAAAGATGTTGAAAACAGAAGTAATATATATGATGATTGTTTGTGTATAAGAAAATGGGAATAGATTGCCAGAAAAGTTTTTGCCAAGTTTTTTTCTCTCGGTCATTTTCTCAAGGTCATTTCTCTAGGTTGCCAAGCCTACATTTAAAAAAAAGGTAATTATAAAAAAATTGAAACACTGAATCTCACGTTCAGGGAATTCATATGAAAGCATTTACTCAGATTTTGCAAAACTGTTCCAGAAATGTCTTAAACACATAAATCAATATTTGGTACTCCAATTTTTTGCAACCCTATGGGAACATAAACATGAGATGTTCATACTTTGTGGTTCAAAATTTAAGTGACGTCAGACTTCGCTGGCGTATTAACAGCTTAATGAAATATTAAAAATTAAATACTTACAATTTTTGTGAATCCTAATAGCTGTAAATCTAAAAGGAAGATAATCATTAATTACGCAATCTACTGGTGCTCCGATACAATACGCCAAGATTTAAAAAGGAAAACAAATAAAAATAGCTGACGCACGCGTAAAAAATAAATAAAATCCCAATTAAAAGCTCGATAGTTTTCAAAAAGTACGCGCAAGAAATAAATTAACAATCGTATTGCAATTGCATTATACGATGACGTCATCTGATAATGCAGTATTTTATTTTGTTGGCAACACTGATTTGAAAAAACCTTTCATTTCATTTATGAAATCAATGCCGATTTAATTTTTAATTAACTACAATTTTTATTCACAAACATGTTTTAACGAATTGTTAAGGTATCCGACTACGTACGGAGAAATTTTTTTTAAAAACTTTACTTTCGACACATTTTTTGGTATTTTTCAGTGTAAACTAACACAGAATAAAGAAAATAATGGAAAAATATAAAATATTTATGCAACTTTTAAAAATTTTGAAGAATTTTAGTAATTTTTTAGTATTTTTTTATAAAAACGACTCCGGTTCTAAAAACAAAAAAAAAAATGCATATAACACAAATATTTTTTTAACATATGCATATTAGACACTCTTGAGTGTAACGAACTAAAAACTAGTCAATATACGGAAATCTAAAAGAGATACAGCTGATTATATACAATTACATAGAAAATTTCAGTAATTTTACGTGTAATTCTTCATAAAAATAGCTAAACATAAAAAAATAAGTCACTTAGAGCTAATTCTTTAGTTCATTACATTCTAGACATTATCGAAAAGCTACACAAAAAATTGCCTGGTTATAGGATGATAAAATTTTGAGTTAGAGCAATAGTCGTTTACCTTTTTCGATGAAAATCTAATTTTTCAGAAAACTCATTTAAAGTTTTCATATGAGTTTAAAAGAACTCTTTTAATCAAATAAACTAAAAACCACTAAATTTATAACTATAACCTTCTGCTTGCTTATTTTACACATATTTCTATATTTTTATGCATTTAATTCTTTTTGGAGCATTTTCGAGTTTACTACTGTAAGTCGTTATGTTAATATTTATTGCTATCCGACTATTTAAAAAGCCATTTTTTTAAAAATAAACTGTAATTTTGGTATTGTTTTGGCACTTTTAAGTATAGTATAATACAAAATAAGAAATATAATGAAAAAATATGAAATATTTATGCATTTTTTAAAAATTTTGAAGAATTTTAGTCATTTTTTAGCATTTTTTTTTATAAAAACAGCTCCGGCTCTTAAAAAAAAAAAATGCATATAACACAAATATTTTTTTAACATATGCATATTAGACACTCTTGAGTGTAGTGAACTAAAAACTAGCCAATATGCTAAAATCTAAAAGAGATACAGCTAATTATATACAATTACATAGAAAATTTCTGTAATTTTACGTGTAATTCTTCATAAAAGTAGCTACATATTAAAAAATTATTTACCTATAATCAATTCTTTACTTCATTACGCTCTAGACATTATCAAATAGCTACTCAAAAAATATCATGGTTATAGAATAATAAAATTTTGAGTTAGAGCAATAGTATTCAACTTTTCTTGATAAAAATCAAATTTTACAGAAAATGCTAATCTATACTAATATTATAAAGGAGTAAAGATTGTTTGTTTGTTTGTAGGGGGTAATCTCTGGAACTACCGAACCGATTTCAAAAGTGATGGTGGCAAATTCATGGTGACAACCCCTGCTCCAACATAGGCTATATTTTATGTCGGTGCCACTAACCCCAGGGGGGTGCAGGAGCAAAAAATGTTCTAAAATTGCGATTTTTTAGCTATCAAACTGGCTATCAAGCCCTGAGTGCTTGCCAGCCGGTTCTGTATGTATGTATGTACGTACGTAATGCGATAACTATTCATAGAAATATCCGTTTTCCTTCAAATTTTGTTTATAGGTTTACTGTGTTAAGGCGCTTCCCTGATTAGTTTTCGGGATTGATTGGTTAAGTATAAAGGGGGGAACGGGGGGCTAATTCCCCCCCCCTTATCTATACTAATATTATAAAGGAGTAAAGATTGTTTGTTTGTTTGTAGGGGGTAATCTCTGGAACTACCGAACCGATTTCAAAAGTGATGGTGACAACCCCTGCTCCAACATAGGCTATATTTTATGTCGGTGCCACTAACCCCAGGGGGTGCAGGAGCAAAAAACGTTCTAAAATTGCGATTTTTTAGCTATCAAACTGGCTATCAAGCCCTGAGAGCTTGCCAGCCGGTTCTGTATGTATGTATGTACGTACATAATGCGATAACTCTTCATAGAAATATCCGTTTTCCTTCAAATTTTGTTTATAGGTTCACTGTGTTAAGGCGCTTCCCTGATTAGTTTTCGGGATTGATTGGTTAAGTATAAAGGGGGGAACGGGGCTAATTCCCCCCCCCCTTAATTTATATAAATGGGTTTTTCATGCAAAATTATTCCGTTTTCCTTCAAATTTTGTTTACAGGTTCACTGAGTTAAGGCGCTTCCTTGATTAGTTTTCGGGATTGATTAGTTAAGTATAAAGGGGGGGGTGATCGGGGGGCTAATCCCCCCTTAATTTATATAAATGGGTTTTTCATGCAGAATTATCCCATTTCCTTCAAATTTTGGTTAAAGGTTCACTGTGTTAAGACGCTTCCCTAATTAGTTTTCGGGATTGATTGGTTAAGTATAAAGGGGGGAACGGGGGGATAATCCCCCCCTTATTTTGTATAAATGGGTTTTTCATGCAGAATTATTCCGTTTTCCTTCAAATTTTGTGTATAGGTGCACTGTGTTAAGGCGCTTCCCTGATTAGTTTTCGGGATTGATTGGTTAAGTATAAAGGGGGGAACGGGGGGATAATCCCCCCCTTAATTTATATAAATGGGTTTTTCATGCAGAATTATCCCATTTCCTTCAAATTTTGTTTATAGGTTCACTGAGTTAAAGCGCTTCCCTGATTAGTTTTCGGGATTCATTAGTTAAGTATAAAAGGGGGGGTGATCGAGGGGCTAATCTCCCCCTTAATTTATATAAATGGGTTTTTCATGCAGAATTATCCCATTTCCTTCAAATTTTGTTTATAGGTTCACTGTGTTAAGGCGCTTCCCTAATTAGTTTTCGGGATTGATTGGTTAAGTATAAAGGGGGGAACGGGGGGATAATCCCCCCCTTATTTTATATAAATGGATTTTTCATGCAAAATTATTCCGTTTTCCTTCAAATTTTGTTTATAGGTTCACTGAGTTAAGGCACTTCCCTGATTAGTTTTCGGGATTGATTAGTTAAGTATAAAGGGGGGGGGGGTGATCGGGGGGCTAATCCCCCCCTTAATTTATATAAATGGGTTTTTCATGCAGAATTATCCCATTTCCTTCAAATTTTGTTTATAGGTTCACTGTGTTAAGGCGTTTCCCTGATTAATTTTCGGGATTGATTGGTTAAGTATAAAGGAGGGAACGGGGGGCATATCCCCCTTAATTTATATAAATGGGTTTTTCATGCAGAATTATCCCATTTCCTTCAAATTTTGTTTATAGGTTCACTGTGTTAAGGCGTTTCCCTGATTAATTTTCGGGATTGATTGGTTAAGTATAAAGGAGGGAACGGGGGGCATATCCCCCCTTATTTTATATAAATGTGTTTTTCATGCAGAGTTAATCCGTTTTCCTTCAAATTTTGTTTATAGGTTCACTGTGTTAAAGCGCTTCCCTGATTAGTTTTCGGGATTGATTGGTTAAGTATAAAAGGGGGGAACGGGGAGATAATCCCCCCTTAATTTATATAAATGGGTTTTTCATGCAGAACTATCCCATTTCCTTCAAATTTTATTTATAGGTTCACTGTGTTAAGGCGCATCCCTGATTAGTTTTCGGGATTGATTGGTTAAGTATAAAGGAGGGAACGGAGGGCTAATACCCCCTTATTTTATATAAATGGGTTTTTCATGCAGAATTATTCCGTTTTCCTTCAAATTTTGTTTATAGGTTCACTGTGTTAAGGCGCTTCCCTGATTAGTTTTTCGGGATTGATTGGTTAAGTATAAAGGGGGGGAACGAGGGGGTAATCCCCCCTTAATTTATATAAATGGGTTTTTCATGCAGAATTATTCTATTTTCTTCAAAATTTGTTTATAGGTTCATTGGGTTAAGACGCTTCCCTGATTAATTTTCGGGATTGATTGGTTAAGTATAAAGAGGGGGAACGGAGGGGGCTAATCCCGCCTTAATTTATATAAATGGGTTTTTCATGCAGAATTATCCGATTTTCTTCAAATTTTGTATATATATATTCATTGTAATTAGCGATTTACCTGATTAGTTTAAGGGGTACATTAGTTAACTATGGGGGGGGGGTAAAGGGGGGATGACCCCCCCCCTTAATATATTTTTAATTTTTTATTTTTCGATGGGCCTATTTCAAATTCTTTGAAATAAGAATATAATATACAGTTAGTGTGAATAGCCTGTGAACTCAATGCCCTCAGTTTAACTGGGCAGTTTTATTTTTATTTTCTATACTGAAGAAGCTAGAAATTTGAAATTTGTCATTGTAGTTACTTATAAGATGTAAATGCTCTCTAAGAACAAAATAAAAAAGAAATTTAAATTAAAAAGGGTGAAATGAGCGAAAAGCGTTCTAAAAACAGTTTAAATTACAATTTCTATGAAATCTCTGGAACTACAGAACCGATTTCAAAAGTAATGGTGGCAAATAGATGGGGACAATCCCTACTCCAACATAGGCTATATTTTATGTCGGTGCCACTATCATCAATGGGGTGCAGGATCGAAAAATGTTCGAAAATTGCGACTTTTTTATACTGAAGGGGCAAGAAATTTGAAATTTAGCATTGTAGTTACTTATAAGATGTCATTGCTCTCTAAGAATATATTTTTAAAAAAATCGAAATTTAAATGGGTGAAATGAGCGAAAAGCGTTCTGTAGTCATTCTAAATTACAATTTCTATGGAATCTCTGGAACCACGGAACCGATTTCAAAAGTGATGGTGGCAAATTGGTGGTGACAATCCCTGCTCCAACAGCCTCTTTAATAAAAAACTATGCGTTGCTGACGACTGGGTTTTTCGCTAATTGTTGCACCAGATTAATCTCGGAAAATGAAACATTTGAAGTTATTGAAAAAAATTATAGCTCAAAAAGTATTTGTCAGAAAATTGTTAGACAAACTGCGTTTGAAAGGTAAAAAATTGTATTTTTCTTGATATAAATTTCAAATCTAATGATTATGCCGTTTTTCAAATATTGAATTTCAAAAATTACCAAATTTTCCAATGGAGTACCATAACGAAACCTTCATGCGTAAAAAGATAATGATAAGGGCGACGTGTCCTGACGGGTATATTGGCTATAGTACGAGTCACAAATTATAGTAGCCTTATTATTCTGCTAAAATGTAAAAGTTATTTATGAAATGTCAATATTTTGTTTGATTAAATTTTCGTTAAAAGAAATTGACCAGCGTAGCGGGCGTAGCTTGCTAGTAACTTGATAAATAGTAAAAAAAAAATAAACCCTTTGAGGCAGTGCTATAGATAAAGCTAAAATATAATAATAACTGTAAAAACTAAAAAATGCGCGAAAACAGTTTAATAAACCTCAATTTTCGATCCACTTCCGGTTCAGATATCTCCACTCCCGGTATAAATTACCGACGTCAGCTGTTTTTCAAAGTTCTCTAATTTCATTTCTAATAGGCGTACAGAAAAAATAAAAACAGATTTAGAAACAGAAATGTTCATTCTATAAGAAAATCAAAAAAAAAATCGAATTTTCATCGAAATTGACGTTTTAAACGTAGGCGGATACCTTGAGTGTGCTATGTCTGAAGCCTGTTCAAAATCCTTTCATATGGTATCTCATTCGTCGTTCTGCGTTTCGTATTTTCTGAGAAAAAGGGATGTTGACAGGAGAAATAATATATATATGATTTATGATAGAGCATTGAAACTTTGTACTTAGAATAAACATGGCATGCCAAATCGAAAAAAAAATAAATATAGCGATCTGTATTAAGTTTATGAAACTTCGTATAAACATAAATATGTATATCATCACAAAAAACTACAACAGTACTATAATATATTTACTATAACACTTTATGTAGTCATAAACAAAAAATCTTTGTTCAAACATCTGTATTCTGTAACTTAAAAAAAAAGAGGTAAGATTAGCTTTTTTGCTTTTCCTTACTATATTATATAAAATATTTGAAATAATTTTTGCTATTTTAATCAACAAAAGTACTCAAAGTTGTCGAGCGCTGTTTTTTTAACAATTTAAACTTACATTTATCCTTTTGAAATATCATGCAGTTATTGATATCGAGGGGAAAAAATACAAGGCTCCAACGGGTCCATTTTTTTAATACCAGTAGTTCTGAAGATTCATTTTCGTGGTAGGTTTTTACAACATTTGCAATTGAAATAACCTTTGGTGTAGGTTGGTACAAAATTTTCAAGAAAAAAAAAAGCAAAATCTACAAAGAAGATTTTTGTTTTAAAATAGTGGTGATAAAACCATGGACTGAGTGCGAGACCGGATGAAATACCAAAAATATATTTTTTTAATGAATTTCTGATTCAGAACTGCCAGTTTGGCCACCAGTTTTATTCCACAAATGCGAATTCATAACCGAAATTCTGAATAGTAAGTTTTGCTTTATTTTGATTTCATAAAGTAAAAATTCTTCATTCAAATTTTCTTGTATGAATCCGAAATTTCTAAATAAAACATGAGCGGGGTTCGTACGCTTTTACCACAACTTTTAATAGAATTTTTCGCCTTATTTAAAAGCAGAAAAGTATTACAAATCTTGCAATTAAAAAAGGCATTTACAATTTCTGCTATTTTAATATTAAATAGAAAAATTATATTAAAAAATTATGAGGGAGACCAAACTGGCGACACTGGTTTTTGGGAACAATAATCACTAATCCTTCTAATATTCCGGTTGTCCAGATCTTCACTTTTATCTAGTGACTCTTTGTTTTATTTAATTGTTCAACAAGAAGTTTAAATTTAATCTTTAGGAGAGTATATATTAAATATACTTTTTTCCATTATTTTGTATCTATGATTTATGTTAAATAATTTAATTGGGTAATAACTAATACAAAAATCCATCTATTTTAAGAAAGAGAAAAATACAAAACAATTATTTTTCTTAATGATATTTTAACATATTGTATGGTAGTCTATCAAAATGAGTAACTTATAAATATTTCATGTATCGTTGACGAACATATGTATGAAAATGTATTGCTAATTTAATGTTTTTTATGAATTAGTTTGCTATGGTGTTCTGCAAAATATTTTAATAAAATTGAATCCAGTTTTATAACTAACAGATTTTTTTTTCATCAAAAGAGGTCATCAAAGGTAACTACAGTTTAATTTTGTGTAGGATAAATTAACAGATTCGAGAATATTTGTTCATATTTTAAGGGACTCAGTAAATGTGGATATGATGTTCCCCGAAAAACATATTTTACTCCTAATTGCACGTCATCAAGAAACGAATTCTAAAAAGAACTGAACTGAACTTATCTCAGTTCTCATTTGCTGCTTTCTAAAACTATCAAATCGCCATATTTTTGTTCGCCATTTTTATCATCAGTGTGAAATTGTGTTTACTGTTGTATTTATATAAATTATGTCCATTAGTCTGTTTTTTATGGAAAACTTCAAATTGTAAATTTAGATGTGTTACATTGAGAAATGGTGGTTTATAATTAATTGTGAAATTTGTGTGATACCGAACCAAACTTCAATAATAATGGTAATCAGTTTTTCTCACCTTAAACTAAAACTGTATATTATTTTTATATACACATATTTATTTTTCTTTCTGGTTACGAGCAGTTAAAATGGGTATAACTAATATTTCCAATTATGATATATATAAATTTCCCATATCATTAATGAAAGTAGACATCAAATTTACTGAACAATATCTACAATCGGAATCTCAGATAATCATTTGTAGCGCCTGAGGCTAACAGTATACAACGTGCAACTATTGTTGGCCGTTTGAAGTAGATACAAGCCAAACCTAGTCCTGAGAGAAACTATGATTGATTACATTTCTCTAATGAAAATATGTGTAATTGATGCTTTGCAGTTAACTTATATTTACAAAAAATGCATATTTCAATTAGGTTTTATGTTATAATTTTAAAACAACGACTTTTAATGAATTTTAAATATCTTTGGTTAAACAATTTGGTTATTTATTCGAAACATTCTTTTAAATGTCAATGATTATGAACGAATAAATACAAAATATAAAAAACGCTATCTTAAACGAAAGTTTGATATAATATGAAAACGTAACATTAATTTTTAATTCTACTTTCATTCAAACAATAATTGATATATCAAGTTATTTTACTTTGAAAGCTTTAAATTCACTAATCCATCTTTCATTGTTAAATACAATTATCCATCGGAGTTGCTGAAAATTAAGTGTACAGAATATCACATTCAAATGCATTGGTTTGCAATTTTTCTCAACAATTAATATTCTTTTACAAATTAAGATGAAAAACTCAAAGAAATATGCTAAAATTTTATATTACGATTTGATTTTATATAAAGCAGAAAACAATGACATTGGAGGTTATACAGCTTAAACGAAGATTTAAATTTGAGTTAAACTGAATCTAGGTTAGAGTAAAAAGTAAAAACTTTTATTTTTCAAAATCGTTTTTTCCTTTGATTTTATTCACATAAAGAAGAAAAATACAACCATGGGTTTGTCGAGTACCGAGCTTTACAACCGAGCTTTTAGAAAATCAGATTGGCTTTGATTTCTTTTTCCTGTTTTACAGATATATTTGTCTACGTATAAATACATTGCGTACGTTTCAAACGATTTATTTTAAAATACTATGCAAAACGCTGCTTTTACGTATTCAGGATAAGACGAAGAAAGAATATTTTGTTCACATAAAGAAGAAAAATACAACCTTGGGTTTGTCAAGCTTTTAGAAAATCAGATTGGCTTTGATTTCTTTTTTCTGTTTTACAATATATTTGTCTGCGTATACATTGCGTACGTTTCAAACGATTTATTTTAAAATACTATGGTAAACGCTGCTTCTGTACATTCAGGATAAGACGAAGAAATATTAGTTTGTTCTTTCTTCCTCAGATTTACATCAATATTCATAACTAATTTAAAATTCTCTTTTTTAAAGATAATTTTAGAAAGAGCTAAAGTAAAGATGATTACTTTAGATAAAATGAACAAATAATAATTCCATTTTATTTGATATCGCTTCAAAAATTGCATTACCTTAATTAAATAGCCAATGTAAAATGCCGCCCTAAATGCCTAGGGAAAGATTTCTATATCCTTTTCTTATTTTAGAAGCAATAGGTGTACATATGCATTCGTATACTTATATAAAATTTAAGAATATTTTTAATAAAACAGAGTAACATTTTACAGTAATTTCAAGCCTAAATAAATTTAAATATAGCGCTCAGAGATAGTTACAATAATAATAGAATAATTTTGTTATAAACAGGAACGTCATCTTTCACTTGTCAGGCATTAAACAAAAAAGAAAAAAGGTCATAAGATATTATGCAAATTATGTAAATTTTTTTTGAAGTGCTATAAATTGATGCTAAAAATGACTTTAAAACATTGTAAAATATGTCAGTGATTAAAAGAAAAGTTACAGTTTGCTATTCATATACTACGGGAAAAAGTGTTTCAATTTAAAAATAATCAAGAAAAACGGATTTCAAAAGATTGCTTCTGACGTTTTTCTTAAAACCCTTTTGAATTTGACGTTACATTATCTTTTAAAGAAAGAAAAGACTTTATTCATTAAATATATAAAATGTATTCTCTGAATAAAAAGAAATCTTTTTAAAATAATGAATTTTTAAAGAAATTTTAGAGAATAGTGGGATATTACATAATATATCTAAAATATATATGCTTTCCAAAATTCGCTTTTCTCATTTTTACTACAATTATATGTTTAGATTATTCAATTACGTTACCGTTCTAAATTTTTTTGCAATGCTTTGCAAAAATAATGAACGAATAAATCTTCTTGTATACAGAAACAAACACATAAAAGAGACATATACACTCACGGACATACAAACATTACATTCATACATATATACATACACACACATATAGGGAGAGAGAGTCTTCCACATATATGCATACAGAAGGGCTAATAGTAAAGGTGAAAACTTTCCGGGAATAACAGACCTTGTAGTGGACTAGCAACTCTCTTATAAATGCGCTGTAGTGTTTTGAATGCGAACGTGATGTCATCATCTAACCTGTGTGAGGAACAGTGACTTCTATACTATCTATTATTCTAATTTTTAATGAATCTGCGGAGCCTTATGGTTTCTGTCTTCCACTCAGAGTTTTTGCAAATTTAGCTTCAATGGTCAATCAGCAATGTGTAAAAGATGAAACGAGAGGTTGTATCGGCACTTTGGGTGGAATCTTTCGCTGTGTGGTGGACTAAGGCCTGCTCTGATAAGCTACAATTGTGCTTTCAACACGCATCACGGAGTTGAAGTTCAGTTGAGTCAAAGATTAGCCGTTGGTAAGATATTTTGAGTTATAGTTTGAATTAAAGCTATTCGGTGGCTACGGGTTGCTAGTGTATCAAAAGTTAGGTTATACTAACGATTTTCTCGAGTGTTTCTTGCGTTTCAGCAAAAAGCATTGGATGACAGCTGGGCATAGTAGTGGATTGTACTACCAGCGTTCTTCACTTAAGTGGAACTTTGTTTTATTAAAGCTTTGAGTTATTTTTAGTAAAAAGGAAGTTAATGATTCAATTTTGTGGATCTCCTCTTATAATATAGGCTAAAATTGGCCAAGTGACACTGCCACTTCCCTAACCGCACATTTTAAATAAATGTTCTTAAAACCCAAAACTTGCATAATGACTAAGCTTGCCGTAAATGGCCCTGACACTCACGCTACAACCTCACCGAAAGGAGTACCATAGGGGCTCTTTAGTATACTTACTACTACGAAATACGTCATCCAGTCTGAATCATCCATGCTCAAGTTTCTTTTGAATCCTGGAGAAATATACATTTCATTTGCCACATCGCGTAAAAGATTGTTGAAATGCTTTTGATGGGATTAATTTTAAAGTGTTAAAAAAATCAGAAAAGGATCCTGATATTGCAAACTCTGTTGCAAAAATTCAATATAGCCTACTAATTACACTCCATTCAAAAACATTTTTCCAGTCTTCAGAAAATATTCGGGCAAGAAGCGAAGCAGTCAGAAAATTAAGAAAACAATAGGTTTCCTTATTTTCGAGGCAATTTGTTGCAATAAATTTCGGAAAAATACTTTTTCCAAAATTTATTTTCTGTGGTGACGTCCGATTGGTTATTTTTAAACAGGTTTCTGAAGAAAAGAGAAACGTTCTACTTTCCTTGGTAACTACGGGGTTACACAAAATTTCTATTCTACATCAAGAAATGTTTAAGAAACCTTTAACAACGTATAAACGAAAACATATTAATTTTTAGTGTGCTTATTATTATTTCACTTATTATACATCAACAATCAAATGAAACTAATGACGGAGCAAATTCGTTTAATATCTATAGTCGTAAATATATGAAAAAATGTTTTGATCATAATTACGTCCATTAACAAATGATTTTCAATCGTTAAAATTATATTTTCACAAAAAGAATCAATCTTTAACTTAAGATTAGAGCTTCACTATAGTGTTTTCACAATTTATATATAATTGTATTTCTATCTAATACGCATTTAGAGATTTATATGTCTCTTAGTACAATGAGCTTTCAGTAGAATTTTACATCCGGACTTAATTTTAACTCTGCATCATTTTTAAACCTGAGTTAGTTTTCAATGTAAGTTCTTTATCAGATATTGTATAATTTATTGCATATAGTCGTGGTTATAGATTAAGTGATAACGAAAATTTTCGAGCAAATTTTGAAAAAAAAATTTTATACATTTAAAAATACTGTATTTCACGTAATATTTATATGTTTTGCTACGTTTTTGAATCTTTTGAACGAAGACTTATACACAGGACCTGATCATCACATAGGCAAACGGGGCATGTGTCCCAGACGCATATTTTCAGGGAGCCCCGAAATATATTTTGTCCATTCTCTGAAGAACAAATTAATCCAAATTTCTATTTACAGTTTATAGAAAAAATAATTTCCCCATTCATGTAAATTAAACTATCTGTGTTCTTCACTAATGACAATGAAACGTAATGCAAAAGTCAAAATTCTGAGAAGAACAGGATATTACATCAACCATGTTTCATTCAGTCTCTTAGGTTTAGAGTTTTACTTACTTTAAATAGCATATAGTGCAAAAAAGTTTACCTTTCCATAATTTTTAATGTATTTTACGTGTGTCTATAACATATTCTTTTATCATAAACCAATCACTTAAATTTTAAACTACACATAAAACTGTTTGCCGTTTTGATAATGCAATTTTCTTGAGAAAGGGGAACCTTTCATGACCGGTATGCCCGGAGTCCGACATAGAATTGATCAGACTCCGTTATACATGCTTTAGTTCTTACATTCATAGTGATAACAAATACTGTTTTCGCTTTCTATTCGTTTAGTTTATTTTTTTCTTCTTGAGCATCATCATTAAGCAAATAAAAGCAATAGAAATTTCCTCCAAATGCCTAGGAAAGCAGTTTTAATTTGTGTATAAAAACAAAATAACAGAAATTGTTTGATACCATAATATTTACTAAATAATTCCAGCACAAAAATATTTAGATAATGCAAATAAAACAGCATTGTTATATTTATTTATTGTTGATTAATTTATTTTATTTAAATTTATAAAGCATTATTTAGAAATAAGTGCTTTCTTGAAAATATTTTTAATAGCGTCATTTTTTGTCTATTACTTTAAAAATGCCAAATATCTGGATGATTTAGTTTGATGATATAAAAATCAGTATATTTTTCCAAATAGATGAAAACGTGAATGTTTCAAAGGTATAAGTAAAACTGTGTATTTGAATTTTCGATTCTAATTTTTAAATATTCGATACTTGTTAAAGAAAATGATTTTTCATGAAATTTCTAAATATAACTGTTTCAATTGAACATATATTTTAATGACAACTTAAAACTCCCTTATTGTATTAGCATATGGCTGCGAACCTTCTGAATTTTTAAGTCAAAGAAAAGGAAAATTTATTAAATAAAATGTGCTTGTTTATGTAGTACTTGTTTGATTTAATTTTTAAGAAAATTTCCTGTTTGCCTTAAAGGAAGCTATCTATTAAGGCGGAAATTTTTTACAAAAATAATGAACCTCAAAATTTGGATAAGACTTTTATTGTAATGTTTTCAAAAATATTTTTCTTATATTTTAATTGAAAGAATAATTTATATGTTTCTTAGTACAGTAAACTTTCATTAGAATTTTACATAAACGCTGAAGTTTCACAGTCACATCCTGTTTACTGCACGAGTTGTTTTTCGATCTCAATACATATTTTGCACTAATTACTTTAAATATTATATACTGTCACAACGATATATTAAACGATAAAGAAAATGTCTGCATAATTTTTGAAAGAAACATCTTTAAGAATTAAGAAAAGAACAACATTTTAAATAGCTATTTGAGCTATCACTGTATATGTTTTGTAATCTTTGAAAAGAAAATTTATACATGCTTTATTGCTTGTATTTTTACTGATAACACATATAATTTTTGGCATTTTATTCTCTTAATTAGTTTTATTTCTTAAGACTCATAATTAATTTTGAAAAAAAAAACAATATATTTTCTTACAGATTGTTTGAATAACATTTTTAATTTGTGTTAAGTAAAATAACAATTATTTAATTTGCTTCGATAAAATTTATGAAACAGGATTAACGTAAAATTATTTGAGATATGCTAATAAAAGGTTGCCGTTAAATGCATTTATTCTATACTAATTCATTTTATTTTATGTTTCTCGAAACAATGTGATAAAAGTGTAATTTACAAATGTGTACACGCTTGGGAATACTTTCAGAAATTGTCTTTTATTATTTTGCATTTTGGGAGATTTAGCGTGAAGAACATGTTTTTTTAAACTTATGTAATAAATGAATGTTTCAAAAGTATTAACATGATTTATTCTTTGAAATTTTTTGTGTGCATTGATATTTGTGAAATATCCGGAACTCATCAAAACAGTTTATTTCAGAGTATTACAGTTTATTTCAGAATATTTCTCAGTATAATTTGTTATAGTTCAGTATAATTTCCGTAAATACGTAATTAAAAATACTGTAATAATTTAGAATGACAAATTCCCCACAATGAAATATAGACATTAGATATTATGTGATGTTTTCCGTTAAGACGGTATTAAAAAAAATATTTTTCCACGCTCAACAACTCAAAATTTTCTGACACATTTTCAGACTCATTTTTAATAGTAAAAACGTGAAACTTGGCGACGTGATTTTTGAAGAGATTTATAAGCAACCTGTGGTTTTATTTTTCGTTCAATTAATTAGAAATTGATTGATAAACAATTATTTTCACAGTACGATAATTTTCTTTGTTTCCAGCACTATCACTTCGGGAAATTTGGTTCAAAATGTCCACTTTGACAGCATTTTTTGAAACATATTCTGCCTTTATCAAAACATGGTCCAATGCGGTACATTATAAAGTTTCTGAATAAGAGAACCTGCTAATTGGATGCATTTTAGAGCAAAAATGAATATAA
Source organism: Maratus michaelseni (assembly GCA_963931845.1). Classification (NCBI taxonomy): domain Eukaryota; kingdom Metazoa; phylum Arthropoda; class Arachnida; order Araneae; family Salticidae; genus Maratus; species Maratus michaelseni. The sequence continues at coordinate 90,670,356 of OZ007586.1, read as the reverse complement.
AATTAGTCAGAAAATAAGCAGTTTGGATTTGAGTAAACCCTTAAGACATTTTGCCAGGTTGTGGGAGGATTCGTTTACCCTATGTCCATCAAACTATCCAAACTGTCAGTTGATTGTTTTTTTTTTCATTTACATTTATATAAGAATTTATTTTTCGTCGCATGAAATTTAATCGATTTGGCATTTATACTTCTTATAGGAGATACGAGAAAGCGTCTTTGGTTAATCAATAGCTTAAAAAATTAAATGTTTTTGCCTGTAATTTCCTCGATAAAATGAATATTTTTGAACGTCATAAAAATATTCTTACATTGTCTTGCATGGTATGAGCAGGTTCTGATTAAATCCAGGGACCAACTGAACCTTGAACTTCGGTCTCCTGACTTTGGGGCCTTCAAAATTTGGTATGCAATTATCGTAAAACTAATACTTTATATCTATTTTGATCTTACCCTTATTACAATTAGTAGCTTGTACATTTAGAGTAGCGTAAGACTATAAAAAATATATATATATTTATACAAATATGTATTTTTATATACATATGTGTTCTAAGGCATCGAAAACGTTTAAATTTTTTTTGTTACAGTTTAGGAAATGGGGTACACGAATGTATACAAGGCAATGGGACTCTTTGAGTTGATTGGACACTTTGTGCGCTAAAAGGTACCCCATAATGGGGCATATGTATGTATATATACGAATTTTTTGGATCTGTTTGAGAATGAACTTCGTTAATTCGGGCCATTATGTAGTTTAATTTAAATATTGATTTCTATTATTGTGTTTTAGGAAATATAACACTTAATATTCATGCTGAAAAATATAAATACAGTGTGAAATTTATCACATACATTAAAACAGAATCAGTGCGTTATATTCCGTACACATTTCTGAAAATACTGCATCGCAGATTCGATACCAGCGCGGTCTGGGCGGGGTGACTGTGTAAGTTTTTTATTATTGTCCTTGTACGAGAACGATCATTCCGTACATTTACTGTCAGTTTTTATTACACTTTGCTTTTCATTACCCAATATATTATGGGATGTGACTGTGTAATCCCCAGCTTTAACGAATTCGATAAATGAGGAGCCTTCTTCGATAATACATTTATAGTGATTGAAAACGTGAATTGTGTTAGTTGGAAGAATGCCAATATAGCGATTCTGCGATTAGATAAGGCAAAAACCATTTCTTTAAAATAGTGGTACCCAGAGCTTCTGGACCGCCATCCTGGCTACGGAACTGTTTCTATTAAAGGAAAAACTAGAACTATGTCGCAAAAAATTTTAAACAGTAATTTTCGACTTTCAGACAACGAATTCAAATTCCTGTTTCAGACAATGAATATATCTGGAATATATACTGTAAATATAAATTTTGTAAATTATATTTAAAAATGACTTTTATTGAAGCAAGCATTCCATGTCTGACATAATGACTCAAGCATAATATCACCTTTTATTGAGTAAATCTCAATACAAGAAATAAATATTTCAATCGAATTCATTTAAAAAAGTAAGATAAATATATGACTTATATTCAAGATGAAAATTATTATGAAATTTTGCATTACGTGAAAAATAAATCCTTAGGTAACTATCGCTTTTACAGATAATTTGGTACCGTATCATAGAAACGATATAAATCAAATTGAAATATGGCGTACTATAAACGTCACATGAAGTGATATATTTTTATACAACCTCTTGATATTGTTTTAGGTTCCGTTTTGTCTCTTTCTGGAGGATATAAAACAGTAATAATTGCCCTGTTATGCGACAACGAGTATTATATAGATGCACTTATTCTTTGTATATATAAAAAGTAACTTCTTAACAAATCAAAATCTGTTCTGAATATGTATAATGGCAATTTATAGATTCTGTAAATAAGTACAGAGTCTTTGAATAAATTATAAATTACCATTCTTGACATATGTTATATTCTGATTGAAACCATATATTTATTTCAGTGATAAGAGGTGGTTGATAATTATAGGATGGTGGATTATATTTCCTACAAAGGGCTTTCAAAATTAAAAGTTAGGGTCAGTCGAGGTAATTGGAAACAGGGAGTAATTGAGAACATGTGCCATAGAGCAGTCTTGGAGTAACCTTTCGAACTAAGATGCCTGTGAATTTGAACCAACAAACATAGGAAAGGGTCTCAAGCATTCCGCCTTTCATGGCGTAATTTGATTAGTTTTGTTTGTGTTTGTCAAAACTGATATCCCAAAAATCTGCCAAACAAAGTTTTGCCTTATGTTATTTTTTTATTTTTTTTTATTTTTATTTTATTTTTTTTGCGTACAGGGTGAAGGTAAGTTGCAATATCGTTATATTATTTTCAATTGTATACCATTTTTATTGGAATAACGCGATTTTCTGTACAAGTGTGGGATGTTCTGATTTTCCATAGTACTTTATTTACAATTAACCCTGAACTTTCTTTAGGTGGAGTAACTGGAAACAAGATTAAAATTAATTTGTTGTAACGAACAGAGGAAAGTTCACTCTTATTTGTCCAACAAATAAGAGTGAAATATGCCAGCCTAGGATATCGTCGGGATAGCTCAGTAGGGAGAGCGTTGGTACGGCAAACCAAAGTACCCAGGTTCGAGTCCTGGTCCCGGCATATTTTCGCTCTGTTGAAAAAAATCTGAACTATGATACTTCAACCATTGAATAAAATTTGTTGTAATTTTATAATTAGTTTTCTTTATTTCTGAAGATACAATTGCATCGATCATTACAATTTTAGACTGGTATCGTGATTTATAATTCTGGTGCCGTTTTTTCGTTGAAGGCGACGGTGATTGTCCCGCAATTCTATGTGAGGAAATTAAGTGACACCAGCTACGTAGCCAAGGACTTTCACAATTTTTTATTTATTTATTTTTTATGGAGTACAACACGATATTCAGACACGCTCTTACGTCTGAAAAGATATTATGGGATTTAAAATAGTTAAGGAAGCAAAAGAGAAATTAACCAGGAAAACAGCGAACCTGCTATTTAGATGAATAAACGTGGGAAAAGTCATTAAAAAAAAGAGAAGTGCGTAATGAAACATAAGAAGATTACGAAACAGAATACTAAGAAAAATCAAGTATCGAGAAGGAAATTTCGTCAATGCAGAAATTTAAAGATATATAGAAAAGCACAAAGGTATTTGTAAGAAGCGCCGAGGAGCATCAGTTAATAGCAAGAAGCGAAGAGGACTTGCGAAAAGTGTAGGAAAAGAAATGAACAAACAAGGCAAAAGAAGATGAAAAAAATTACTGATAGGTCAAAATGGCGTATGAGGACGATTTTGGCGCTGTGAAATTTGAAACCTTCAAGGAACAGAGAGTAGCCCATGAAAAAAAAACCTCCTATTTGAATACACATTTGATGACTTGACGGCAAATACATTTGTCCTGATTAACATTACTAGAGTTGCAAAATTGAAGACGCTTATGTTTGAAAGATCGACGAAGTTACTGGAAATTATTTAGACGTCACTGGGCATAAGATTGTAAATTCTGACAAATAAATTTTTTTATAGTTAACAATGGTAAAATTTTAATAACAAAAACCCAAGTAAAAAGTATCTTCTCGGATTCTGAGGAGGAAAATGAAAGTAAAAATCTTGTGTATTTGTTTTCTGGTGGTGTAAACGTGAAGGGAATGTGAACAATTTTGTTTAATTATGCTTTAATTTTTTCGCGCGTTAGCTGTGTTTAATTTCACTTATTAAAAATTTGTACAAAAACATGCATTTATTTCTTTTATTCATTTCAGAATTTTTGTTGCAGTTGAACCCTGCAGTATTGTTTCTTTGCTCATTTGTTTTTCAATAAAAAATTGCATCGAATTAAGTGACGTCAATTTTTAAACCAGAAAATGTATATGAAAATTTACTGTCGGGATAATACGGATCCCCTTTATGGGATAAGTGTGAACATGAATTTAACAATACGACATCTAGATAGAAAAGATCAGTTGCTTGTAGAAGAACGATTGCTTATAAAAACTAACATTATTTTAGTCCTACTTGTTCCTCCTGCCGAAATTTTTTCCTGTTTTCAGTTAATAATTTAAAATAGGCAATAACGTTCCTGCAGAAAGTGAGGTGGTATTTTAACTAAAGTTAATGAAAAGAACGTATACCCAGGAATATGTTTCTAAAGTCAGAAAAAATACATTGCCGATAGATGCAACCCTCGTACTATGACAAGCAGAAATTTTAAATTGGCTTTACAATTATCCTGACCAACCGCACATAAAATGGTATTAATAAATAAAAATTTTATTCCGTAACAATGCTAAACTAAGTAGCGACACATAACACATCAATCGAGTTTAATATTTCCGAAGAATGTTCGACAGCATAATAAGCATATTGTCACCAGTGCAAAAATACTTGCTTTTGTCTATATCACAATAGTCTTATTATTTTCAGGAAACCTGTATGCTGTTTTAATGCCTCATTGTTGCTTTAAATGCTGTCGTTTAATTCATAAGACAAAACATTTTGAAAACAAGCAGATTTAATGCGGCTATTTAGCTTTCATTGAAAAGAATCGTTAAATTTTAAGAGAAGCCAAGATCATACAAACCTGATTAATATCGACCGAAATTCAGTTTTTCCGAACTGCGTCAAATCAATGTGTTAATAAAACAATAAGTGAGGAAAACACAGTCTTCAGTTAATTTCCTCAGTTAGTTTGTCATGCTCCCTACAACATTTTGATCTTGCTGATTACGTATCTGAAAACTCCATTAAGGAGAAAAAGTTGCAAAGATTTTTTTTCAACTCGTGTAGGATGATTGAGTTGGATAAAAATATTTATAGCTCATTTTATTCTGAATACCTTTCTAAGTTAAAAACAAGTTTCGATAAAATATGGGTATAAGGCGTAGCATTAATAAAATTATTGTATTGAATAAGTCTTTAAACCAGGATGTCAAACCCGTCACCCGCGGCCGTATGTGACCCACTCCTGTAATGAACGCGGCCCTGCGGACAGTTGAATTGTTTTCTTAAAACAATTATATTTTAATGTAGTTTTATAAAATTTAGATTAAAATATACCTACGGAAATATAATCGTCCAAAAAGCCGATGATTAATTACACAAAACCAAAAATGCACTACTATTATTTCAGGAACAACATTTTAATTAATAATCTGTTATCTGAAAACACTGAATAATGAAGCAGCAATTGAGAACTGAAACTGATCCGTATAGCAAGCATAGTTGCAGTGACAGAACTGTGAGATCAATGCATGTTATGATGGTCAGATATGTGACCAAAATGTCACCACGCAATGATGTCACATTGTAACTAAAATTTGAACTGCTTTGAAGACATGTGTACTACGGGGTGGCTACTACTAAATACTGTTATAAATAGTCAGACTTTTTTTACAAATATAAAATATCAAATGATAAATTAATATGATGAACATCAGAGATAAAAGTTTACCTGGAAATAATTTTACTCGAATTAACCACCATTTTTATCGATTACCAAAGATAATATCTTGTGCCATTGGTCGACTGCGGCGCGAATCATTTTAACCCTTTCAGGGGCAAAGAACTTTCACTACTAAAAGGTTGAAATAAATGAAAGGCACCGGAATTTACAAAAACTATTATTTGGAAATAAAGAAAAGGGCTATATTTCACATACATATTAAATGGAAAAGATTGTAGCAAAATTCTGGTGTCATTGTGGCGTTTAAAAATTAAAATTAAGTGGTTTCATAAACATACCACTGCCCGTGAAAGGGTTAAGAGATAATCCTTCCAATTTACGCAATATGGAAGCTATAAGAAAGTCCAAACTTCTGTGTTGTTTGCTACTTACTAATACATTTTAGTAAAGTATTATTATTTCAAATTTTAGTAGTTTTAGTTCCTATAAAATCCCCTAGACGCAATAATCTAAAGGATTTTGATCCGGTGAAGAAGGTGACCAATCTTCTTGCACGATAAAGTTCTGACAATTGACATAGAGCCAAGCCTGAGTTGATTTAGCTCGGTGCGAATGTGCAGAATCTTACTGAAATATCCAGTTATTTTTTAGATACAACCTGTCAGCATGTAGCAATAAATGTGTATCTAATATGTCCTGTTTGTAATATTCCGCACTGATTTTTATCCCTTTATCAATGGTTTTCAAAGGCAATTTCCATATTTTGACACTAAAGCCCAAACCATGACAGAATTATTGTTCTGAAAACATTTAACAGTTCGAACGTTTTCAGGTATATTCTTGAATGTTTCTGAATATACGACATCATTTTTAGCATTATAACACTGTTCAGTGCAAAAAAAAATCTCATTAGAAATTATTATTATGTCAACACTTTTCCTACCATGACACTTCAGCAATTTCTTGCATCTTTGTAATATTTTTATGCTTTTTGCAGCAGTCAAACCTTGCACTTTTATTTGCGATAAGGGCGAAAACCCAGGCCTTCATTTATAATAACTTGCATAGTTCTGCGACTCATGTTCTCTAAACCATTTTATTTGCTGAACGCTGTGGATTTCTTCGTATCTTTTCACGAATTCTTTTTATGCGCTCTTTTGTGCGAACTGGCATGGACGACCAAACATACGTTGATCTTTATAGCTATTAGTAACCATTAATCGATTTATTGTCATACATATAAATGTTCTATTAAAACCATGTCATTTTAATTGCTTAAAGATTTTACCTGTGGGAAATCCGCAATCAAAGAGCTGTTTAGTCATCATTCTTTTGGCTTCCATCTTTTAAAATAATTTAAAATATTTGATTTATACAAAAATCGTCTGCACTAATAGAAAATTTCCAAACGCTGAAATAGAGAAATACGTTGTTTTACCAAATAATTAAAATTAATTCTTAATTTTTGAAGTGTAACAGTATTTAGTAGCCACCCTGTAATAGAAGAAAGTCTCGCTCTGTGTGTCTGCGTTGGCTAGCAAAATCTACCCCGCCTAGAAATCTGAAATCTTGGATTCTGATAGACCAAGGCAGTTCCTAATGCACCTGAGGACCAAATTTTTTAATTTTTAATAATTAACCGAGATAGTAACAGTGGCGCAGCCAGAATTCGGTTCTAGGGGGGGTTTTGAGTGTATAATAAAGGTGGTCGCCGGTTATATGGATCATCGGTTAATTGAATTAGCCTTTTAAATGAATGAAATCATAATGCTTTTCTCCGCAATTAAGTTGGTTCTGATTCATTTAAACAGCGTTTACAATATTAGAGTTACAAACTATAAAACGCACCAATGAAATAACACAAAACTATGTTAGATTTATTAAGTGTTTAAAAATGATGAGGGGAAAACTTAAAGATGGAAGAACACACTACAGCAAATAATTTTTACATAGAAAATAACAGAGTTGGAATCCATTTGTTCAATCAAAAATACACAAGGTTTCATAACAAGAGAATCACGAATTCTTATTCCTAGTTTTAATAATAATGAAGCAATTTTAACAAAATTTTCAATAGACTTATTTACCTTGCTTTTTGCCAAATGTAACAAATCATTTAGAACTTTTAGGGCTATAGTCTTGAAATTTTATATGGATGTTACTTAAAAGACGTAAATGCTCCCCAGAATTTATTTTTTCAATTCGAAATTTAAAAGAATGCAAGAGTAAGAAGCATTCTAAAATTGCGATTTATGTGACACAATTGGTATGAAAACTTGGAATTTGGCATGATGATTACTTTTATGTAGTAAATGCTTCCTTATAACATTTTTAAAAACATTTAAAAATTTAAAAGGACGAAATGAGCTGAAAACTCTCTAAAAGTGTTCTAAATTATGATTTAGTTGAAACTGTTAGTGTTAGAAACTTGAAATTTAGTATAGCGATTACTTTTAAGATGGAAATGCTTGGCATAAAGAATTTATTATAAATGGTAAATTTAAAGGTGTGAAACAGCTGAAAGCATTCTAAATTACGATTTATTTAGAACCTCACGTCATATCGGGTCTTTCGAAGACGATCTTTTTTCTATGCTAAAAGTAACTAAACGTCTGTATTTCGACACAATCCATTAAAAGCATCTTGGAAGATTAAAATTACAGCGCCTACAAAAATTTGGAAACGCTCTGATGAATAAAAGTATTTAAAAAAATCTGAGAATTTTTCGATGACAATGCAAAAAGAAAGTTGGGTATTTTGACGTGGGTTTGCTCGGCGTCGGCTCATGTTTTCAGTATTAAATGTGACTTAGTCTTTTTTGACGTGTCTCTGTGACTCTGTTCTCTTCGACTTTAGTCAAAGACTTAGACTTTCTTCACGGAATTTTAAAGAGGGGTTGGATACAGTTATATTTGCAATCGAATAAAATTTCAGAGCTTTCGGACAGTAAATTTTTTGTGTTGTTATTTTAAAGGACACGTCGCCAAATTAAAAAAAAAAAAAAAAAAAAAAAAAAAAAAAAAAAAAAGACGCGAGAAGAAAGCATTTTTTTACAGCTAGATATCAATATTTTTCCACGGTCTGTAAAACCATTATATTTACCATGGCTTTGCAAATTTTATAAAATCTGGTAGCCAGTAAAAAAATTCTAGTTACCAGTAAAAAAATATAACCTGCTCCCCTCCGAAGTCACTAATTTTCAAAAGCACAAAAGTTTTTTATCAATTAATTTAGAAAAATAATAAGCCTAATGTAGGATTATTAGTTACATAGTTTAGAACAGTGACATCATTTAAAAAGATGGTATAAACAAAGTTTTCTAATGAAATTTATCAAAATTATTTATCTATGAAAAAAAATCTAAAGGCTGCATTAACCGGTATGTTCAGGAAATGCTGATTGCCGAAGGTTTCAAATGTCTGGATAAGTGAGTGCTGCAAAATCTATATCTGATGAGGGGGGCATGGATGAAATAGTGAAGCAGGAAAACAATTTCTGCCTATTTTCGTGTCGAAGTCAGTCATATAATTATTTTTTATTAATTTAAAATTTGCATTTGTTAAACTTATTTTTACTTAATTAAAAATGCCGAAAATGAGAAAAAATGCCATTTATGGTCATTTCTTAGGTCAATTTTTGTACAAAAAATTATAATAATAATAAAAAAAAATCGGGTTAAATAACTTGGTGGCTAGATAGAAAAACTAGGTCGCCAGTGGCGACCTGCCGACTGCATTTGTCAAGATCTGTTTATAACTGATGAAAAATTTATAGAATTCAGACAACTGGGGTTATTTTTTTTAAACTATGAAACGAGAGACCCTTAAGAGGAAAAAAAAACAAACAAGAAGGTGTCTTGCTTTTCTGTCTAATAATCAATATTTTTTAGTGAAAATTTCATTAAAAAATAAAAATTGATATAAGATATATAATCATACGAATTTGAGGTAATTATCATGAGCCCAGGCACCGCCGGACGCGTCAGCTAGTATAATTTTAATGACATGCAGATAGCATTCGTTAAAATGTAATAAGTGTAAATCAATGCATAACTAATATATTGCTGATCAATTTAAATTAATGCATGGTTAGCGTAAAATTGTGCGTAATTATAGATAGTATTTTTCTAAAAAAATGCATTTAACGCCTTTTTTTTTTTTTTCAAAATCCATACTCACAGGCAGGTCTTAAATTCTAGGAAAAATGAGTACCGGAGCTCATACATATACGCTATAAGCAAGAACCCGAAGGCTCTCATCCTGTGAAGAAACATATCGGAGACTTGAGGCTTCCATGAAAAAAAATATTTTATTTGAAGAAAGATAATTGAAAAAATGAGGCGGTCCCCCAGCACTCAGAACGTCTATATCTTCACATCATGAAAACTCAAAATCGAATGCCTTTTTTTGAGATGCCACAAATTTATCCGCGTCGACCCATAGGGTACAGAAGAAAATTCGTTAGGGAGAAGCACATTCTAATTTTTTTGAACGCAAACCGCCAAACCAGATTACCATATATCAGCATCTTTATAACAACAGAAAACTAACTTTCCGAACTTAACATCTGCAGGAATTTTAGCATGCAGATGTATCGAGAAATAGACGTTGCATTTTATCTTTCTTTATTTATTCTGTGATCCAAAATGTATGCTTTAAGAAAGCGCGCAGATGCCAAACTGAAAATGATTTCATTTCTCATATGAAAACCGCAAGTACATATGGAAGAAAGAATTTAGACATGTACATTAATTGAGAAAGGATCACTTCAAGCTGGGATAAAAGAGTTTAAGAATTGTTGAATTTTAAATAGAAAGGAAAGAGATTTTCTTTTCACAGAAGCGCGATAAAATTAAAAATAGCTAAAAGAGGAACCACAACTAATTTATAAAATTTTAACGATAAATATATGAATCTCCATCATAAGCAAGACGTCGTTGCTACATTACCAACAAATGAAATATAGTCTTTAAATTTGTGTACAGACCGCCTACGAAAAAAATGATTCGAAAGAAACACTGATTGCAAAAATCTGCTCATAATCGAAAAATAGCTTTTTATAACTTTAAGTACTTTTTTTAAATTCTTACTTTTGCAAAGATTTTTTTCCTGGGTACGCACATAGCTTGGTCTTAGATATAACTGAGAGCAAAAAACGCAAAAATTAGCCGCTTGAAACTGAGAGAGACTTACAAAGTGTATGTTTTTTTTTCTCTGGAATTCGATGATCTGTTATTGTTTCAAACGTGGAACAAAGACAGAAATGCAATTAAAAAACAGACTACTGTATACTATATAACTCAAAGCGTCTGTGTGAGAGTATATGACCCATCTTGTACTATAAGATGTCTCGACAAAGTGACGCAGTCCAAAAATCAAGTTTTGACATAACCTATGCGTGTAATATGCGCTTTAACAGTTTTAAGTAGAATTTTCGCCATTTAATTGAATCACATTGTTGAATAGAATTTGATTTAAAAAAGCGGTGGATTCTGCCAAGGCGGAAAGGCCAAAAAACTTAATTTTAACTTTAGTAGTTTTGATTCATATAAGCGGCAATTATAGTAATTTTTTTAGCTCTGGGGGGTGTTTTAACCCCCAACCCCCCCCCCCCTTGGCTGCGCCACTGGATAGTAATTAAAAACACATAAAAAAGGAATCTTTCTTGCATGAAGTGACTGAAGCACCCTCGCATGCCCAGAACCGGAACGGAAAGAAGGGAGAATCAACTGATGGTGTTTTTTGGCCTTTTCTTTTAACATCTTTTGGGCAAACCATTCAAGATACAGAAAAACGGACACACATATTCTTAAATTTTGTACTTGTACGTCTTAAACGTCGTAATTAGCTTGGAAAAATATTATTGTTAACCCTTTGAAAACATTTTGTCTAAAAGAGCTGTTTTCGAGATTGAAGTTTTATGCTCCAACAGGCTGCAATTTTAGAGGTTCCAACAAAAAAAAAATGAGCTTAAAGCTGAGACGTTCTTCTTTTTGACGGGGAAGTTATTTTTCAAATATATGAAATCTAGCCCTCCGAAAAACATTGGCGACCGCAGGTCACTTCGTGCCTCCTGGAGACGATCGTATTTCTACGCTAAATGTAACTGAACATCCGTATTTCGACACAATCTTTTTAGAGTATCTCTTAAATGCTTTAATTATCAAGTCACAACAATATTATTTTTTCAAATACATCTATAGAATGGTACATTACTCCACATTTTTCATTAAAATTATTTTCAGATACTGCTACGATATTGAATAGAAATTTAATATAGGAAATTCTCCCCGTGTGTAAGTTAAATTCTATGAGTCATTTTATTACCCGTTAGAAAAAATAAATAAAACATGCACTCCCAGATCCTTCAGCATCGATAAATAGAGTAATTAGTATTTATAGATCAATGGCAAAGGCACATTTCAAAAGGTAACACAATCATGATGCTTTAAAACAGAAATGTTGACGCCAATTCAAGGGGGAAAACATTTCAATTATGCGCACTAGAAGAAAAATAATTTTCACAGGGTACCGCAGTTTGGAGATACACTTCCCACATGAAATGTTTACAACGCTAATCAGAGGAAACGTGTACAAGACATTTTCTTTTGAAAAATGTCGTTCTATTCTATTAGCAACGGCACCGGATGGCTTCCTCGGAATAGGGAATTCCACTCCGGCAAAACTATGTTACATTCGACGCTCCGGTCTATCTGCTGAATGTCGTGTCACGTCACTCATTAATGATAACAGCCACGTTTTTAATCACGGTACAGAAACGCCGGAAACAGCTCGGTACGCGCAACACCGCTAATTAATTGCTCTGATCCAAACCCAGAAACACTGATGATTTCAATCCAGTATACGTCTGGAAACATCCCAGTAGAAAATTATGATTCGCGCTTTTTGGGACAGTAAAACCCTGCTCGGCAGAGATCAGTTCATCAAATGACCCTTGTCGAATTTTAAAGTTCTCATCGCCGGAAGAGGTCCTCAAAACGTTTCCAATCACCACGACTCTCTTTACCTCCATTACGAAACCCCAATTCTTACATCTTTATGCTTTTTAAAAACATGCTTTCATTTTAAATAAAGTATAACGCGCATATATTCCAAACAATTCAGCTACAAAAATTGCGCTCTTCTCCCAGGACAAAATGTCCCTCCAAAATAGGTCGAAAGCTGACGTTTCGTCTCTCCAGTCACTGATTGGTTAAAATTTCTCCTACAATAAAATTTGCAAATAAAATTCAGCAATGCTGTAAATATCCATCCATAAAACATAGCTCTCATTGCTCATTTAAATGACACACAAATAACAGCTGCAAACTCGCCCAATACCTTCCATGGGTACATGGTTTATCAAAAGGAAACACTTTTATAAGTGATGTAGTTTTCAGGATCTGCTCATTTTTATATGTTGCAGCTATATTAAATTTTAAGATGACAGTTCTATATGCTTGCAGTAAAGGAAATGTCTTGTAGCCATTTATCCATATCCCGCTCTTATGTTATCCATATCCAAGATTGCATTCTTTCAAATAATAAATATTGGTAACTTTTCGGATTTTAATAACTTAATTTATATTTAGTTTCTGTATTTATATATTACTTTAAACATTTTAATAAGCAAAAACAAGAAAGTAAAGTCTTCCATCAAGCATGCATTTGGAGATAGAACATATATACATAGAACACTTTCCAACAATTTCAAAATACTGTAACTACATTTTACCGTTTAATAAAGTGAAAGAATACAGCTCATATTCAAAATATTAGAATAATTACTTTTTTTAACAAATTGAAAATATCGTTTGGTAATTTAATGTATTTTAATGCAAATATACAAACGATATTTTTACTAAGAACTTATTGTTGATTAAGCTTATTTATTATCTTAAAATTAATATCATTTTAGGAAAGATTAATTGAAAAAAATTATTTTGAAAAGTCAAAATATTAGAATATTTATTCAAGTGTTTCAAAATATTAGAATATTTCAAATTAATTCTCTTTTAGTTATCACTAATTCATAACTGGTGGCATCATTGATTAAATTCAGACGATTTTATTTAAAATCAGTATTCTTTTTGCAGTTTGTTTGCTTTTTCGTCTTAAAATGGGTCGTGTGAGTGATATTCCTGAATCTATTAAACTTCGTATGGATGATTTGTATCGGTACGGTAAAAATCAATGTTATATAGCGAATTATTTACATTGTTCGAAATCAACCGTTAATAAAATACTAACACAATATTCAAAAAATGGAAAATTTCAAAATAATCGCCGAAATGGCGGCCGAAAACCAAAGACATCTGCTAGAGATGACAGGAGACTGAAGCGTATAGTTAAGAAAAACCATTTTAAAAGTGTGAGATTCTTGCACCGAAAATGGAAAGAAGAAGGAGTTGAAGTTTCTACAACGACAAGATTAAGACGTCTCCATAAATTTAAGTTTTAATCTCGTGTACCGAAAACAAAACCTCTCATGACTGCAAAACAAAAGCGTAAAAGATTGAATTGGTGTAAATCAAGACGTTTATGGGGCGAAGAAGATTGGAAAAATATATTATTTAGTGATGAAAGTATGTTTTGTGTTTCATATGGTAATCAAGGTATTCGAGTTTGGAGAATGAAGCAAGAAGCATTTGATAAAGAATGCCTTAAACGTTCTGTAAAATTTGCTGCTGGTGTCATGGTTTGGGGTTGCATGAGTGAAGGAGGACCTGGAAAGTTATACTTCGTCTACGAAAAGGTAAACTCTCAGATAGATCAAGAAATTTTAGAATATTACATTATTCCATCAACAGAAGGTTTATTTGAAGATGATTTCATCTTTCAACAAGATTTGGCGACACCGCATACCTTGGTGTCAACTAAGAATTGGTTCCGCCAACGCAACATTAAGGTACTTCCTTGGCCACCAAACTCACCAGACCTTAATCCCATCGAAAACTTATGGCGTATGAAGAAGAAAAAACTCCAAGAAATCCTCCTTTAACTAAAATTGAGTTAGTGGCACGTATAAAGTCTATTTGGGCTAATATTGATAGAAATGTTCGTAAACCACTTGTGTTTCTTATTTAGTATGCAAGATCGATTGCACGCTGTTATGAAAGCTAAAAGGGATGCTACAAAATATTAACTACCATTTACTTCATATTCATAAGGTAATATTGTTGCGTAAAATAAAATATTCTAATATTTTGAATCAATCTAAATTTTATTCAAATATTTTTATATGTTTCAGAAAGCTGTATACCTAAATTATTGTACTGTATTTTACATTTTGTAAATGTTAAAATCTTATCTAAACATTCCAGATTTAATTTATAAGAAATTTAATTGCATTTACTTAGTATAAAAAATATATAAATGAAAAATAATTTTTTCTTATTACTTTTTCTCAATTATTCTAATATTTTGAATATGAGCTGTATATCTAAGTTAAAAATTTAGTAAACGCGTAATGGATTTGAAAAGCACAATTGCAGTAATTACCGTCCACAGTCAGAAATGTAGTAGAATTCTTTTGTGCAGCACTGTATATAATCTATAGATTTGTATTTATACTACTGACTGCTAAAAACAATTTCATTTAGCAAACGCATATCACATTTAAAAATTCCCCTTTAGTAACTGTCTTTATTATACGGAAATGTGCTCGAATTCTTTTGTACAGCCGTTTTATTATCCAAAAATTTGATACGCTACACAATTTATGATAAAATTTAATTCATTTTCCAAAATCACAACTAAAATCTCACTTCCAGCATTTATAATCTCTAGGCAGCAATATATTCAGTACATTCCGTAGTCCTGTATATGAAATTATTTAATATTTACAAACATCTCTCAGTATACTAAACATAGTTCAGCTAGAAAATGCGTAACACCATATAAAAACCAATCTTAAGCAATTGAATTTTATAGACAGTAATGGTTGCGAATTTTTTTGTATATGTATTTTATCTATATAAAATATACATATCATTTAATACGCGAAAATTTATTTGAACATAGAAACTTACACCACAACTGAAAACGCACATGCGCGCCATATTCTACACTAAGCATCTTGTAGTGCATCTCAGTAATAAACCAGTGTTATTATGTTGAAATACACTACAAATAATTTTTCTATTTAGTGCATGTAACGGATATCGTTTTTGTGACCCTGTACATGAATTATAAATGCTTTGTACTCCATTTTCTATAGAATACATATTTTAGTGCACACATTTAGTGTTTTAAATAGTGTAACAAAATTAAACAGCGCCGCGAACAACTTTTCATCATTTTTCATAATGGAAAGGAATTCTTTTGCGTTTCCCTGTAAACGAACTATAAATGCTACACACTTTAATATCAAAAACGAACATACAAGAAAAAAAGTTAATAATATATTTCAATTACATAACATAGGGTAAAGTAACCAAATATGGTATAATCCCCTAATACGGCATTATCTTATATCCTGTAAAGAAGAAGTCGCATTCTAGTGAGAAAATCCTCAAATAATAGTTTTTCAAGTTTACTCAACAGGGTGCAGTGCGTTCGCATCATTCGACCGATTGTAGTATTGATCCCCCACCAACTGTGTTTCTACGTGTTGAATGTTTTTAAGGTTACATTTTCAAGAGTATTTTTTCGGGGAAGGTAAATGATTTTGAAATGTTTGAACATATCTGTAGTTTCAGTTTATTTATATTAATATTTGCCAACTCTTGGTTTAGGCTGAAATTCATTTTATATCTGTCAGTAGCTAGTATTATCAGTCCATGTGGAGTTCTCAATATGGCATTGCCAAGGATTCCCACATATGGGTATAGTGCCATACTTGGACCTCTTCCTTTTTTTAGTGCATTGTTTGGAATGGCATACAATACAGCTGCGACAATGTTGACTTCAATCAATGACTTTAAGAAGACTGGACTATTCCCTTGTAACAGACACATTTCCAAGGACAAAGACTTGCCAAGTAAAAATACTGAGGAGTCTTTAAAGATAAATGATTCTAATGATGCTTCAGATTGTGATCTTCTTAAGGCTTCATCAATATCTCCTGGTGTGCCTGATACGATGCTTTCTTCCACTAACACTTTGAACCCTGGTGCCACAGTACAACATACTCAAAAATTCGTGTCACCTAACGACATCTCACCTGTGCCTTCATGACCTGCTTCCTCTTCATCATCAAGATCAGGGAAAGCCTCAAATATTTCATCATATCCCTACAAAAGGATGTTAAGCCAAAACAAAAGATAACAAAACTGCTAAAGAGCAAAAGAAGAAAGAGAAGGCTAAGCAAAAACGGGCAATGAGTGTTCCCACCAATGAAGAAAGACCACCAACCTCTAAAACATCAATTTCAGGAAAGTCTGCCGCAAAAAAATCGCATTTCAAAGGCCGAGAAGAAAATGACTGAGAAAAGACGCCGAAAAGTTATTCCTAATGAATCGTCTGATGATAGTCTCGAAAAGGATGACCCTTCCCCTGATCCACACAGACTCTGACATGGAGCCGGAATCATTTAGTGAGATAGAAGAAGACGTTGAGTGTCCTCTTCGTGCATCAAAATTCCCTGACAATTCCATGGAAGAAAAGTGGGCTAGATGCAATCAGTGTATTAGGTGGTCTCACAAGGATTAAGGGGAGAGGAAAACAGACGTGTTTCTGTGCCCCCCATGTTTTAAACTTTCTTTTATCAAATTGTTTTCGTATTTTCCAGGGTTTCGTTCATCTCACGAAACCCTATTACTCCCGCTCCGTTGTCTGTCCGTCACAGAGCCATTCTCAGAAACTATGTAACTTACAGAGTTGAAACATTGTGTATATCTAGCTGAATACCAGCTATGAAGTTCAAAATATTAAAATTTGAAAAAATCGTATTATTTTAATAAATAGAGATAAAAAACCGAAATTCTAACAGCCTTTTCCTATTAAATTTAAACATTTTTCGCTAAAGCAGTTGCCAAAAGTTAAAAATCCACAATGAAATTCTTTCTACAATAATTAATTTTTTATTGAACGATTTCCGCATGAAAATTGAAAATGAAATAAAAAGTTTCACCAATTGAAAAAAATATTAATATGAAATAAAAATGATTGACGTCATAGTGGTAATAAAACGGAAATTTTCAAAGATTTCTCAATAATACAAGGAGTATGAGTATGTGTATGTACACAGAGTAGATTAATATCACGCCATTAGAGAATTAAAAAGAAAATCTTACGTCATATTGGAAGTATCAATGTGAGTAATAGAGATTAGTAAATATATGAGTTTGAGAAACATATTGGAAATATTCACATATTTCAACATTTTGAAGGTGTACAACATGTTTAATTTTGAAATTATTTTTTTAATTATAGTATTTAGTCCGCATGACAGATATTATTATGACAGAATATAATAGCGGGCTAGTTTAGATATTCGAAAAAAAGAAAAAATAGACCGGTAATTTTTTACTTTATAAAAAACATGACTTTTTTTTTTTTTTTTTTTTTGCTGAAGGAAATTTATTGGATTGATTAAATAAAGGATAAAGTGTTTTAAAAGGATTATTAAACGAAACCCTTTGAGCGATCTTCGATCAAACTTACCCGCTTGTTTCTTTTTTACTTTTATTTCCATTATTTGTTTTCTTCTGTTTACTTTTATTTAACTGTTCATTTGAATTTTTTTGGTTACCTACTTTGGCTAATCATCTTAAATTAGTACTTTTTTTATATGATCCTTTGCACTATCCTTATTTTATAGTCGAGAAAAGCCCATTTTGTGATTAAATATTCTAGTCTAATAAAGTTATTTTATGAGAGATTTGTCGTTTTATTTTAACACCCTGAAATCTTGATTTACTTTGACATTTTTGGTATGGGTGCCAAATATGGCAATGGGTGTCATATTAGGAACACAATGTGTACCATATTAAGAACCCCGTTCGCTGCAACCTGCCAATGACACACCGCAAAAAAAAAAATATTTTCTCAAGCTGTATTAATTATTGAACAAACTTGACCCCCGAATCTTATAGGGAGGAAATAGATCTACAACTGGTAATTTTTTGGTCAAAAAAAGAGCATTCGAAAATAATAAAAAAAAAAATACATCAACAAAAAGTGGTTCCTATTTGGGCACTTATATTTACGAGAGCACGGACATATGACAGACAGGCAGACCGAAATCATAAACACTTTTCAACTACGTTCGAAAGTGTTAAAAAGAGCAGAAAACTTAATGTAAATTATTTCAAATGCAATTTTAATTTGTTTCCAGTCAAATAACATTTATATCTTTTTCAATATAAATTCTGAAAATAGCTGTAAGATAAAAATTTTCAGCGAATGCAAATGAAAACGTTTAAAAAAATCATTTTCATTATTTTAATTTAAATTTTCATGTCGCTCGTAAGAATATAATAAAACTGATGCCTACAAACGTACACATATATGAAATTGTTTCTCATTATTATTTCGCATTTTCATTTCTTCTTACATTAAATGAAATGTGTGTATGATTTAGAAAAACAATAACAAAAATTAACACTTTTTTCTAAATTTATTATTTATTAAAAAAATGTTTACATATATTTTTGTTCATTATATTACGATTTTATTATGCTTTACGTATTAAATACGCGCGCTGATTATACCGGCAGAATCCAAAGAACATTTTATATAAAATCTCTTGGCAAAAGTTTGTCGAATGATTACATTAAATTTTCAGGATGATTAATTTCGTACATATGAGCACAGTTGTAACAGTATTTCTTTGGAAGTTTTATTTATAGGATATTTAATTCACTCAAGTAGTAACTTGAACTTTTATTTTTGTTTGTGTCTTAGTTTTATAATGTATTGCGTTAAAAAATTCAAACGAATTAACTGTCAAACCTTTTAATTTTTGATCACCACTATTTTAGAACAGACATATTTGTTTTATTTAATGACAGAATTTGCAATTAAATAATACGAATATTTCTATTCGAAATCACAACGTGTGGCAGATATACTAAATGTGTTACTTATGTTGTGAAAATATATTCAAATAACGTTTTCCGATTTAGGGGGGCTGAGGTATATGCCTTTATACATACGCAGAGAAGAAGAAGTCAACTGCAGAATGCCGGCTTCGTGCTTTTATTGAGGAATGCAGCAAAGGTAACTTGACAAAATCTCGCAGCCAAAATATCACCGAAAAATATATTTCGTACAAAATTTCGCGCGAACTAAATATCCCTTGGACAAAATCTCATGCGCCTGAATCTCGCACGGACAAAAAAAAATGTCACGCGGGGCAAAATACTGTAAATTCAATACTCGCTCAGACAAATGAATGGAAATGAGAATGATACGAATAAATATAAAATTATTATAAAAAAATAATGCAATTTAACCCTGATGCTCACAAATAATGAGAAAAATTAAAAGAAAAAAATATCTTAAGAATTTTCATAACTAAAACGCTTTTCTAGATTATGTAAAAGCAGAGAGAGATGTATTTATATCATATATGAACTCTGATTCTTTAACAGATCTTTCAAAATAAAATGTAGTCGAAAACCGATTTTAATTTACTGTTTATTTTTCATTATTAAAGTTAAGAGTCTAGTAGGAGGTCCAGGTTAGGCAGGGGGTTAATGCGAGTTTTGTTTTAGTCTAAATACTTTGCCTGAAATTGATTTGATGTTTAATATTTCTAAAGTAATTTTAATAATAAATTGTATGTCATAAATGTCATTATATATAAAAAGGCGTCCGAATCTAATTAAAATGAGAATAAAATTGGTTAACGCATAAAGAGAAAAATCGAATAAAAGATTTTTAAAAAATGGAATAAAAGACTGTGATCAATAAGACTACGAATGTGGTCCCTTTCAGTAGTAAACATCAGTTTTTCCGAAAATTTTTTAATTAAAAACCTGTTTTCTTTCAAATACTTTTTGATATACCATAGGCTTAAATATTTTCTGATATAAATTTAGATATATCATAATAGTTAATACACATATTTATGTCTTAAATTGAAACAAGTTGACAATATTTGGAATTTTACTATTCAAAGTATTTTTCTATATGTTGGAATTTTTCAAGCATCTTGCACTACATAACATTACAAAATTTAGATCTCACTTTCCTGCACTTTTTTCGTGTAGTTTATCGTTCAAATTTTACTGTTTAATTTATAGGTAACGAGTAGGGAAGACCACACTATGCTCGGTCAAAATTAGCTTTGAGTTCAAATATCAGGACCCATAACCAAAATGACCCACTAATCAAATTTTCTCGAACATATGACCAAGCCCAATGATTTTCTCGTGCCCCAAAACCGTAGCATACAAAATATAGTTCAAATCGTCTGAGCCGTTTTAATATAAAAATAGCTTGATCAATAATGACCCATGACCAAAATGACCCACTAATCAAAATTTCTCAAACATGTGACCTAGCCCAATACTCTTCGCGTTCCCTAAAACTGTAGGATACTAAATTTATTTCAAATCCTCTGAGCTGTTTTTAAGATAAAAATAGCTTGACCCATAATGACCCATGACCAAAATGACCAAAATGACCCACAAATCGAAATTTCTCGAACATGTGACATAGTCCAATAGTCTTCTCGTTCCCTAAAACTGTAGGATACTAAATTTAGTTCAAATCCTCTGAGCCGTTTTTAAGATAAAAATAGCTTGATGAATAATGACCCATGACATAAAGGACCCACTAAGCAAATTTTCTCGAACATGTGACCTAATCCAACAGTCTTCTCTTGCCTGAAAATCATAGGATGTAACATTTAGTCGAAATAGTCGAAATAGCCGTTTTTTAAATAAAATTAGCCTGATCCCCAGTGACCCAAACATGACCCACTAATCGAATTTTCTCGGATATGTGACCTAGCCCAATGATTTTCTCGTGACCGAAACTCGTAGGATAAAAAATTTAATCAAAATCGTTAGAGCCGTTTTTTAAGATAAAATTAACTTGACTCGCGTTGACCCAAAAATGACCCACTAATCGAAAGTTCTCGAACATGTGATCCAGCCCACTGGTCTTCAAGTGCCCGAAACTGGTAGGATACAAAATTTAGTCAAAATCGTTTGAACCATTTTTTAGATACAATTAGCTTGACCCTGACCCATAGTGACCCAAAATGACCCACTATTGGAATTTATAACATGTTTTGAAATTCCACAGATTAAAAAAAAAATATTTGAAATATTCCAATAAACATTCAGATTTATTAAATTCATTAAAAATAATTTATAACAAATAAAATTTTAGCGATATTTGAACAAAATTACTTTTAAAGTAGTTCTTCGTAATTAAGGAAATAATATGTTCTTAATTTAGTTTGAACTCTTTTTAAGATTTTATATCTACAGGTGATTATGAAAATCATTTAAATTTTGAGAATTATAAAGTAAGCGGATTATTTTTATAACATATTTAGTATTATTTGTTGCAGTATGAAAATATTGTAATGTTGTCAATGTTGGAAAAACATTATATAGTCAAGAATTACGGGACACATTCGATTTCCGACGTTTTATGGAATATCTAGCGAAAAACTAAACTAATTATTTTAGAACTTCAGGAAAATAAAGAACCTGTTTGACCTCATATATTTCAACAAGTTTTGATCGCGAGAGAAATTAGGGGACAAAAAATAAATTGAATAAACAAATATATTTGGGATTTCTCTATAAAAAAAATGCACTGAATGGTCTGCCACTTCACTGTAAAAAATGACCAATGTTTCTTATTTTATGAAAATATGCTATAACCACGAACGAAAATATAATATAATCTTCTGAGTTATCCAAAATTTCAAATAGCATGTTACATTGTCTTTTGAATCCCCAGAAACGAATACATTTTCAAAATTTAAAGAATAATTTATAAAAACAAATTATTTTTAGTTGCCCGAATTTTACACAAACGTTTCCGAAGGGTTTTTATAGTGTGTTAATTAAGTGTCCGTAGCCTGGAATACCTGTTTTTCGAATGCTATCCATTCTGAAGTAAACATTTTCATGCTCAAAAAAAAATTTTAACAGACAAACATGCAAAATTAACAGCGTTAACAATAACATTAAAATTAAGATTATTTCTTTACTCTTTCATGTATAAATTAACTTATGCGGCTGAAAATGTATACTTGAGAATGGATAACATTCGAAAAACAGGTATTCCAGCCTGAGGACACTCATTAATACACTATAAAAACCCTTCGGAAACGTTTCTCAAAAACTCGGGCAGCTAAAAATAATTTGTTTTTATAAATTATTCTTTAAATTTTGAAAATGTATTCGTTTCTGGGAATTCAAAAGACAATGTAACATGCTATTTGAAATTTCGGATAACTCAGAAGATTATATTATATTTTCGTTCGTGGTTATAGCATATTTTCATAAAATAAGAAACATCGGTCATTTTTTACAGTGTGTCACACATGACTATGTGGATATTTTACATTTGTGTTCATTTGTGTAAAAATAGCACATGCATTAAACTAGATATAACGATTTCTTTAAAAAAATTGAGACCATTTTTGCTTGTTTTTTGTTTATAACATGCAGTATTTTCAACCAAATTTAACGCCAATTTCAGATAATTTGACAAAATATATTAGAAACTACATAGAGCATAAATACATAAAAATTTAATGAATTGCAACCCGTTCACGGAAATAATTTTTAACTACACATGAGCGAACAAAACCAAAGCTTTTTATTCATGATTTAGAAGTCAACGCTATAGATCCAATAATATACAATGACCAGTCATATAATCTTGAAAATTCCTAAAGACATCGGCCGGCGACATAATGAGCTGAATTTCGATTTATTTTGAAAATAGACGAGTAATAAGAGATTTTCCATAAAATGTCATTTTTTATTAACTGACTTCTAACAAAGAATGATTTAATGAATTTTATGAATGCATTTTACGAATTTAATGAGATGCCAAAGAGTAGTCATGGAACAGAGGTTTCGATTTTCATTTTGATAATCTTTATTTTATTTATTTATTTATTTATTGGAAACAGACTTATTCTGGTGGTTTTCTAAGAAGAAATAAAGCATCGATAAAAAACATGAAAATAAAAAATATTAAAATTTTAAAATGACAATATATGGAAATCCCTTAACACCCAGATACTTTTAGAAAGCAAATATAATACAGTTCACTCTACTGCCAATATATTTCTAATTTTTCACGATACTCGACTGGTCTTTTCATATGCGTTGCTCTATAGCGTTGACTACGAAATCATGATAAAAATTCTTTAGTATCGTTCGTGCATGCAGAGTTGAAATATATTCCATACAAATCCTCTAATTTCATAAAATATTTAATATATTTATATTCTAATTGTACTATGATGTTTCTTCTGTACTTTGTGAAGTTTTCTGAAAGTGGCGTTAAACCATTTATGCCTAGCGTCCCAATTTTGGGACGCTTTAGAAAAATAGGAAAAAGTGCATTTCACACCACTTTTTTTCTTACAGAAATTTGGTGTCTTGTTTTATCGAGGACTCCTTGATAAAATAAGACACCAAAATTCTATTTGAAAAAACTGGTGTGAAATGCACTTTTTGCCATTTTACTAAAGAATCGACACTGGGCATAAATGGATTAAATTTAGTTGAAAATCCTGCATGATTATAAATAAAAAATATGCGGACATTTCTTAAATTTTTCAAGAAAGCTTTATATCTCCGTGCATATACGTGCTATTTTTACACAAATGAACACAATTGTTGCACAATATCCACATAGGCATGTGCTGCAGCTACTTATAATTCAGAGCATTTTATTTTACAGGTTGATCCCAAAAATAATTTTTTTCTTCAATTTATCAATAATTTTAGTCCGTTAATTGCTCTCGGGATCAAACCTTTGCTAAAAAAATATGAAGTCAAACATTTTCTTTATATTTCCGAAGTTCCAGAGAAATTCGTTAAGTATTTATTTCTTTAGCTATTCGACAAAACGTCTAAAATTGAAATTGTCCGGTAATTTTGCGCTATATATTGTATTTGAACAGTAAAATTAAATACATGAATTAAAATTTTTTAGAATCTATAGAAAATATAAATAATTACCTACTTTCTAATAATCATCAATTTTATAAATCATAATAAACAGCTAGTATATTAATGAGGCGGCATTTTCTCAAAATTGTATGACATCCATATGTTTTAAAGCACTATTACCAGTCAAATGTGGCTGTTTGTTTATAACAACTAATTTATTTTCATTTAAAAAAAGTTTTTGTGATTCAATGTGCGTTTTAAAAGTTACGATGGACAGACAGATCGGTAATTTTGTACATTAGCAGATAGATAAAAAATAATACATATATATATATATATATATATATATATATATTATTTAAACAAATTTAAAATGCATGAAATGTAATTTCTGATGTAAATTTCTGATGTAATTTCTGATGCGTGAAATGTAATTTCAGTGTAACTTAAAGAGCAATAGTATTAAATGACATTTAAATATGTCTCTTTGTAGAGAAATTACATAGCGACAACTTAGAAAATGATAAAATAATGTATAGTACCTATGAACAAATAATTATGAAAAAATACATAATAAACATGCGCTGAAAACAGAAAACTACGTGTATGTGTGTCTGTATTTACAGAACTGGCGCTGAACAAGTTCAGTGATATATAAAATGATGTAGGTTAATCTATGTATCTATTAATATATCTTCGCACATGCACGCTCTATATATTAAACGCATGAGAGAGGACGTGTTTGCTAATTTATACAATCAATATACGCTAAATTGTGGCAAACCCCAACTGTTAGACATGGCTTAATATCGTTTTGGAATATGAGCCACTACTCTCCCGCCCCAAATATCTATATGAATTAACATCTATATTTCTATATAAAAGCATTCAACAGATACAATCATTTTTGTTTAGTCATTTTCTTATTATGATATGTTTGTATGTTTCGAGTCTCTTTTCCAATTATTTGTTTATAAAAAGCGACTGTTTTAAAGTATAAAAACAACTTGGAAAATTTTTGCTACGATAATTTTTCTGTCTATGAATAAATATATATTAAATTATTAGAGTTTTGTTCTGATGTATATCTACTCATATCGAGTTATCGTACGAGAGAATATTAAAAAAGTCATTTCATACTTACACAATAAGATATTATAAAGTTGTTGAAAAAAACATAAATACTGGTAAATAGAATAGAATGGAATTAAATTGTTTTCTAGGATTTTATGAAGGCTGTGCTAAAGAAAATGAAAACATGTCTTTTTTTTCTAAGAAATCTTAATTACATCAACAACATTTTACAAACAAAGTTAAGTAAGACTTTAATAATAAAATAAATAACTCACAATTTAATATTTCCTTGAAAATATTTCTAAAGGGGATTTTAATGAAATACTTTAAAGCTTTAATTCAAACTCTGGATGTTATATCTGTTAAGTTTAAATATCAATAATTTCTTTTCAAATTTATGTAATACACTAATAAATTATATTTAGAGAGTGGCTTTGAATAGAAAACAAAAATATGGAACTTTTAAACGTATTTCAATATTTTATTCAGTTTTTAAATACATTATAAAGTAAAATATGGGTATTCATAAAGTATACAGGATGTCCCAAAAAGACTGAAACAGTGCTGCAGTTTTTTTATCAGTTGGAGATACGTTATAGCAATGTAAATTGAAAAGTGTCGTAAATAAAATAGGGTGTAAAAGGTTAATGTAATGTAGATAATAAACTCTTTTGTATACTTTACATAACGAAAAGCAGAAAAACCTT
This sequence comes from Maratus michaelseni, assembly GCA_963931845.1. NCBI lineage: Eukaryota > Metazoa > Arthropoda > Arachnida > Araneae > Salticidae > Maratus > Maratus michaelseni. Next base: position 90,644,102 of record OZ007586.1, on the reverse strand, counting down.
TTATATAATTACAAACACACCCAGAACAAAGTTTTGTTGAATCAACAAAATTTGGTTGACCCAACAAAACTTTTTGTTTAAATATAGGTCAATGGAAATTTTGTTTGAATATATTTTTTTTTTTTTTTTTTTTTTTTTTTTGCAATTGTAAGAAAATTTTTTGTATCGTGAGCAAAAAATGTTTTGTTAATTCAAGTAAAATGGTTCAATTTTACTTGAATTTTGCTAAAACAACCAAAATATACTCAACAAAAAATGTTTTGTAGTTTTAATCAATTCCTTTTTCTGGGTGCATATATTAAAAAGTAAGATAACTGCAGAATAATCTATAAAAAATTGATGTAAAAGTTACATCTCTAGAAAAAAGAATTTTTTACGAGTCTGTGTTCATTTTATGCTCCTTATATGGAAAATAAATAAAATTAATCGCTAGATGAATGAGCAGCTCCTGATATCCGTATTATGAAAGATTGATGATTATTGTTAGAAAAGCGTTCTTAATCAAACATTTGCTAAATAAAGGAGTTTCATAATATACGAGTATCACATCAATATCAGTTTTTGCGTATACAGAATAAAGTTTTGAATTGACCGATGGTACACATTCAGCCTATATTGGTTCACAACGTAGAAAGACTTAAAGAGCACAAAAGTGATTTAAAATATAATAAACTTTTCACTGCCTTGTCAAGAACTTTTGCTGGTAGACAGATTAAGTTTATTGATTTTGAAAATGTTAAAATTATTTCCAGACAAGACAATCCATTTAAAGCTTATGTTTGTGAATCTCTACAGATTCCATTAAGAAAGCACGAAATTTCTAATGATAACACATCATTTTCTATTCCTGCTATCTGGAAATATATTTTGAATGGAATCTGATTTGGTTAAACATGGTTTCCAGTAAGGTAGCTGGTTCATAGATGGCGCAACCAGGCCTATTTTTGAATATGTTTTTGTAAATTTCCGTTAATTTCGTTTGTCCTTTCAGTTGAACATTTTTCTCAATTACGTAACACGTATTCAGTTTTTCGCTGTTTGTTTCTATGAGAATTTTCTCCTGAAGATGGCTAGGAAGAATAGCCGAAACGTCGAGAGTTGTTTATTTATGTAGTTTTTTTAAAATAGCTCATATTTAATTTAAACGAAATATACGCTGAAAGCAAGTGTTTGATGTTTGTATTTAGAATAAATGATCACAAAAATCCGAAGCTAAGCACCATTTTTTAAAGTTTATTACACAGGCATCGTGTACGTCATTAGAAACTTGTAAAATGACTTTTGAAAAACTTAATTGGTGCATTCTAAGACAAATGTAAAATAATTCTATTGCTATGGAAGAAACCGTCACAAATAAATATTTACTTTTTATTAATTTCTTAAAAGTAGAATAAATTATAGCATATGAGCGGTTTATTTTGCGCCTTCAACTATATTAATTTCACAAAGTACGACAATACTATGGTGTAATATAAGTCCTACTAAAGTTTTGTCTGCTATTCTGAAACATCATGGAAATGAAACGTAATCTTTAGGTTTTAAAGGAGAAAGCATTCAAAATTCACAAAAGTGCCTGTCACTGTATACAACATATATAAAAATAAATGTAGTTTTGCATTCAATGTTTATTTTAAAAATCACATCTATTTTTATGACTGCAATTAGTATAGTTCTAAGAAACATATCTGTTACAATAGGTTAAATTGGAGTAGGCTCCGATTACAGAAAATTCACCGCTTTGTTTTAGAAAGCGCGAACTAGTAAATGTATTAGAAATAAGTAATTTTTAGTCTGTTTATTTTTTAAGATATATTTTTTCTCTGTTTATTTTTTTTAAGATAGAGCAACAGCAAATACAAAAAAGTATTGTTTAAACTATTCAGAATTTCTAAATTATTCTCTCCACGTATACATTAATTAAACTATTATATGACTAAAGATGTTTTTTTAATATTAGACTTTTTATTTTTTTCTCGTTTTTAGAGTTTCAAATATTTTGTTATTGCAGTTTGACAGTCAGGTGCTTATTTTGGCGAGAGTAGATCGGCGCATATTTAACTCCATTGTTTTTGTAACATGTAAACAGTTTTAATCATAAAGATTTTTGGAGATTTACTACATGCGGCAGGCTAACGAAAATACATTAAAAAAATAATTATTTTATTATTAAGCTCTAAAATTATAAAACTGCTGTGTTGTCATCAGAAACACGCCTGTGTACATAATTGTTTAAATTCTAGCCTATCAGAAAGTAAATGAAAAATCGATTAAAATATTCCATATTTACATACAAAAAGAAAGTTAATTTAATTAAAAGAGTGTAAAAATATTAACAAACACGGAAGAAAATTGGTATTTATGATGAAAACAAAAGAAAGAGATTCGATTATTGATAGGAAATTGAGTGAAACTTTCACTGACCGTAGCTAAAAAATATTTACACATGCTAGTATTCAAGATAACCAGACAACACTGTGACTGAGAATTTTTTTTTCTTTTTGCTTAAATGTTTCAGATAGGGCTTATATCGGCAACTATTTCCCCCTATTAGTTATAATAAATATCTTTATTCACAAACAAATGCAGATTCCTCAAATAATTCATCATGGTTCTCGCTGTTCTTCCCTAAACACTATTAACCCCGTAACGGTCGCGCCCGATAATTGTAGGCTATTTTTTAAAAATTCAGATTGTTTGATTGCCCCACCTTTTTGAAGTAGAAATATTCACGTTATTTAATAGCAGATAAAATAATGAGATAATAAAGCCAATTTCACTGTTTTAAAAAACTGGTGGGAGATCAAACAATCTGAATTTTTAAAAAGTATCCTACAAAGCCCGTGAATATCAGGTGCGGGAGAATTAAGGGGTTAAGTTCCTTAAAACTGGAAATAAAAAGTGTGTTTGTGTATTCGCTTTTGTTGTTTCTGTCTGTGTACCTTCATGCTGTGTAGACACTGTTAACGAGTCCAATGTATTTTTTTCTTAAAGAAAATGAAAGTTTTTATGTGGTTAAAATGTTTTCTTGTTTTTGCTCAAAACATATTTTCTGAATTATTATACATCGTATAAGTGTGAACATTCGGTTAATTAATACTTTGTACATATGATTTAACGATAATTAATATTTAACGATATTTATAAACGACATTTTTTATCTGAATCATTTTCAAGAGGAAAATGTACATTTTTATCAGGAAAAAAATCCTACAAAAAATCAAGCAGTACAAAAATGATTAGTAAACAATATCCCATTTAAAGAAAATTATGATTGCACATTTTTTAAATTCAGCTCCAAAAATAAAATAAAATTAACATCCGATGCTGAACGAAAGACTTGCGGACAAACTTAAACCTTTTTAATACTATGACACCAAACAAAGATTTTAAGCACTCAAATTAGTTGCAGTATAAATTTTCACAAAGCAAAAAAAAAAATCTTTATTCAGAAACATGCTCGTTGTACTTCCCTAAAATTATTAAGATCATTAAAACAGCAAATAAAAAGCCTTTTTAATATATTTTTAATTAATGATTTTCAGTGACTATAAGTTCTTCCAACTTGTAGCGCTAATGGTTGTTTAAATTTAATACAAAGACTACTTGGACAAATGAGCAAAAGTATTTTTTTCTTTATATAATACATTTTTGTAGGCATTACCCTTTTTTATAGACATTGGATGAAACAAACTGTTTCATTCAATATTATAAACTTTTACATACAAATGTTTTGCGTTGAAAAAAATTAAATGCATTTAACGTAAACTTATTTTTTTCAACTTTCTTAAAGATAAAGCGTTTTACTCGACATAGTTTAAAGTTCCACACTACGAAAGATTCTTTGATTAAAGAATTTTTAGAGCGATATAGCATAGCTATTCAATAAATTTAACACACTAGAAATGTTCATTTAAAACAGAAAAATCATTTGGAGAATCTCCCAAACTATACATTGAAATTTATTTTTATTTGCTTGTTTCAGATTTAAAGAAATCATTTTTAAGACTGAAACAAATACATAAAAATAACAAGTCAAACGTGACAAATGAGGTACGTTTGTACTGTTATTATTTCAGTAAATGAATTATATCGTCTGTTATTATAATATGATTAGTTTCCGTAAAAATGAAGTACATTTTAAGTTGGCAACATTTATCTTTTGTTGACATTTACTGAAAATTCCAATGGGAAACTTCAACCTAGCTTTTAAAATTTCGAAACTAGAAATCCATATTTATACTCTTTTTGCATTTAATATCTATTTCTCCTGAAACATTGCTCCAAAAAACTGTCAGTAGAAGATATGATTGCAGTAATTAAACAATTTTAATATACAAATTCGGTTTTAAAATTCAGTAATACGGAAATAATATGACTCCATCTTAAATATGACGTAATAACCATGGCAACATAGAATCATTACCTACTGGGATATCATTGAATTAATTACGTAAGATAGGATTTAATAGAATGAAGAATGTGACTATAACTCGATCATAGAGCTAATTTTTATTAATATACTTTTAAGTTTTGATTCGACTTTCATAAAATTTCAAATGACTCAAAATTCTACAACGATTACATCTATTAAATTTCAAACTATTCGGTTCCGTAGTTTTTGAGCTGTTAGATAGGGACCAGACGACGACTATAGGTGCTATGTATTTATATAATTACGAACGCACCTAATAAGAATAAAGTTCCGTATAATTATTTTATAGGCAGTAAAAATTGGAGGTAAAGTATATATTCAAGGTGGCTAGTGGTCAGGGAAAAATACAGTAAAAAAAGTGATAAACACCAGTATATTCTTATAGAAAAATTTATGTTGATTATTCGATCAAATAATCAATTTGAATTTTTCTATAAGAATATATTGGTAATTATTTTTTACTGTATTTTTCCCTGACCACTAGCCACCCTGATATTCTTTAAAAATAGTTTTATCAGTGTGTTCATTTAAAAGCTCAATTGGTTAGAAAAGGGGAAATATTGTACATAAGTAACTTTAGAAAATTCGTACTATTTTCTAGGATCACTTTAATTTTGTTCCACTCTGCGCATTACGTGACGTTTAATCTAAACCTTCGCAACGGAGAAGACCTTTTTAGTTTTTTCTCTCCATTTTCTTTTACTCAATGGGTTAGTTTTTTGCGAAAGAGGAAGCCTTTTGCTTCGTGGAATTTTAAAGAGAAGTTTGATAAGGCGTGTTTTTATACACAAACAGTTTCATACAATCTTATAAATTATACATAAAAATGTTTTGCGTTAAATAAAGTGAAATACATTTAACGTCAACTTATTTTTTTAATCCTTTTATACCCTTGTGTTGCCATTTAGGAGGTTTTATTTAAAAATGAAGATGGCTTGATTGCCACCAATTTTTTTATAAAATGAATGTTCGCCTTATTTAATCTGTCATTGAATAAAATGGATATTATTATTTTTAAAAATGTGCTAGAAATCAAGCAATCTGAATTCAAAAAATCTCGTCCAACAGGCAGCACTAATGGTTGCATATATGCTACCTAGTGTGTTAAAGATAGGTAATTTTACTGTACAATTTAAAATAATTTTATACCGATGTATTTTTATTGGCAGTAAAAATTGAATGTAAATTATAATCTCTTTTTTTAAAAATGTTTTATTAGTGTGCAGTGTATATTTGGAAAAATACTTAAATAAATTCAAGTATTATTTGGTATAAAGTTGTTAAATGTATATTCTGTGTTAGATCTTCAAATTCAAAGACATTTTTTAAATATATAAAACGTTAGCCATGCAGAGTTGGCAGCGCTTTCAGCTACACCCTGTGATTTGGTTATGATATATCAGTTTCCGTGAAATGGTTATCAGCATTGTTTCGTCTTTAAAGTTGTTTTTCAAAAACAATGATATAAAAGCTCTTGTTTTTGTGTCGTCCCGTATTTTAATTATCAAATGTTTTCCGCAGAAAGTATTGAAATGTACACTTTCAACCTTAACAAGTATATTTTATCAAGTTTTAAATGAAAATAAGAGTACTACTGAAGATTAAATTCAATTTCTAATGGGGGGGGGGGGCAAATTTTTTATAAAATAAATCAGTTATCTTTTTTTTTAAATAAAAAAATTAAATCGTATATTTAAAAACGTATATTTTGAGCAACTATCTTTATATCTATATTTTAAAATAACTTATGTTTATTAAATTACCATTTTATTCCCAATTTTTTAATATAAAATATATGTTGTTATTTATAAATTATTCAGCTAACATTTAGTCATATTTTATACATTTAACTTTATTATCTTCGTGTGACGCTTAGCAATCGACGTGGAAACAGAGAAAAGTTTGGAAAATGATTTTTAATACGAAATATACCTTGTTACAAAAACCTATGAGCAGATGTTACTATGAATGCATGCATCTGAAAATGAATATTTGTATCCCTCTTCGTAAAAAGATCTACATATTCTTTGTAGTTCAAAGTACAAGTTGGCTCTGGAAAGTGTTTCGAAGTTTTCACAAACCAATCGCACACAGATGACTATAACATCATAAAGATGACGACGAAGGTGCATTATGAAATAGAAAATGTTTAATTTAACACCTCATTTAAAGAACACAAAAATAGTGTTTTTTTGAAAACCATTTATCCACGTTCACTTCAGCATTTGAAGCGCAGTGGGACACTTTTATACCACTTAATTTTAATCAAGAATTGTACACGAATTTTTCTACAAAATTTTACTTTTCAGCTTTTAAAAAAAAATCTGTAAAATTTCATTTTCTTATCATATATTATAATTCGAGAAAATTTTGTGCCTATGGATGTGCCTGTGTGTGTGTGTATGTGCACATTTATTTAAAAAACGGCTCTAATGATTTTGACTAAATTTTGTTTCCTACCGTTTTGGGGAAGAGAAGACCATTGGCTAGGTTTCGAATAATATTTTTTTCGAAAATTAGAGTGTGAATTCAACATTATAGAAACATAATTACTTGCCGCTGAAAGGTTTAAACCGCATTCATTACCGTATTGCTCAGGTTTGACGTTCAAAAGATGATCACATATTTAATTTTAAACGTATCTCTGTAAACAAACTATGCACGATACGATGACTATATTCTTTATCGTTATATAGAGCTATGTATATTAAAAGCGTATTCAATTTTTAGTGAGATAGGCTGTTTTTTACAAAAGCTTGAACCTAGATAGGCAAATCACTGATAGACCGATAAACATACTTTTCTGTATCCTAATATAATTTACACAACACAGCATAATCAAAAAGATACATTTCCAATGAAAAATTATAATTATTAAAGTAGGAACATTTGCTGAAAAATTATTCTTGGGAATAAATAATAAATAATAGGAAATAAAATAATAAATATTTCAATAAGAATACAATAAGAAATAATAGTAAACAAATTATATATACATAAAAAAATGTATAATCATCTTTGTTTGAAGTCGGTTAAAAATAGCTGCACAAAAGCAAAAATTAATCCTTTCAGACGTAAAAAAAGTATTTCAATCATACGGATAAAAATAATGTTTGTGTTTGTTCTTAAAACAATTTCATCCAAAACAAATCTCATATTATGATTAAAATAGTTACTTTCTTAAAACGTAAAACTTCTAGAAATTGTTTGTTACTGATGAGCAATGACAGGGGACGGAGCTTCCTTTGTTTCCACTACCAATATTTCGAAACAATAATTTTGGTACTACATTTCTAATGCATATGATTAAGAAATCTACTACAAAGGTTATTGTTTAGAAATACTGGTAATTTAATTATAGGACACTCCGTCCTCAGGTTGTTGTCCATCAGGTCCTCTTATTTTGGATATGAGTTTTAATGAATAACAAAATACTTTGAGTAATAGTAATAAAACTTATAATAACATTGATTTTTCACATATGCTTGTATTTTTGTTATTACAACTTGAAGCATTTATTTTTTCCGAAGCTGGAAGTATTTAGCAATGTTAAATTTGCTTGGAGTTTAAGTAAAATACTTAAAAGATTACCTCCAGTCACGACCTCCGCTCGGAAGTCATTTTTGACAATTTTTTTCTTCGAAAATATAGAATATATAAAAACAGCAATTAGTACGTTTGAAAACTTCAGAGTTTAAGTTTATTCACGAATTTTTGTGTACAACAATTAAGAAAAATGGATGAGTTATGGCTCGGCAACTCTCAGCGGAAGTGCGGTGGATAGGATAACGCAGAAACCGCTTATATGAAACAAACGAAACCAATCGATTTTAATTACTTATTAAATAAACTTGTCCTGACTGAAGGAAATTAACTTATGGTGATTTCAAAGCAAAGATGAACGTTTGAAGGAGAACGCTATTTTTGGTCTAATATTGTCTTATACTAACGTTCATAAAAATATTAGTTTTGATCAAAAATCTAATTTTTTCGTACAAGGGTAAAATAATACAATTTCACAAAGTTTCGTTGAAATCCGTTAAGAACTTTGTAATCATGTCCATTGAATTAAAAAATGTCGTTTCAAGAAAAACGTTATTTTGAAGTTTTGAAATGAAATAAAATGGATGTAACACATTCATAAAAATGTTGTGTTTTGCATTTTAAACGGGCCATCTTGCTTGCATGAGTAAAAAGAGACAGCTACTACAAGAAGAAGCTGAAACACCGACTACTGTTGCTGAAAACGGGGCACAGCAGTCACATTGGTGGGTGGAAAAAATAAGTTCTTACTATCAGATCGACTCAAAATTTTGGAATTTAATAATCTACAGACTATACTCTCGCATGCTTACATTTGCCCAAAATTGATTTTTCACAAATGTATGACCACTTAAAAACTTTTCTATAATTCTAGAAGCAATGTATTTCACGCTAAGGCAACATCCATGTTTTATTCTTTTATTCTTTTTTTTTAAATAAAAAATAAACATATTAACAGATTTTTAATCAAGATATGACATATTTTCAATCAACATATTGGAAGATTTTTTATCAAGCTATGATATACTTTTAATAAACATATTGACAAATTTTTAATCAAGATATGACATATTTTAATCAACATTTTGTCTATTTTTAATTTAAAAAAAATTATTATTAAAACACAGAAACTTTTTTTTCTCAGAAGCTGGAAGTATTTAGCTATGATGAATTTGATTGCCGTTTCACTTGATACGTTGTCGGTAACTACGTATACGTTGATGAATATAAAACAGAATAACACGAGAGAAATAAATTCTTTATTTAACGCAGAAAATTTTATTTTAACATTCATTATTTTTACATAAAAAAGTAAATGAAAAGTGCTTATGAAAGTAAGAAAAACAGACAAAATAAACTAAATATGTACGTCATTTAGTAAAATACAATTTGTGAAGAAATTTCCTTTAGAAACAAAATTATGTTTACATGTTTATTCTATAATGCTATTTTCACGTACAGCATATAATCTACATTCTTTCTATTTCCTCATGAATAAATAAGTGAATATTTCATACAAAACAAGGGAAAAATACATAATCTCTTAAAAGCATTATTGTTGCGGTAAAAATAAATATAAGCCACACATTGTGGCTATTGCGAAGCTTTTCATCTATTTCTTCGTAATCTTTTTTATATTTAAATGCCCGCTATCGAGGGAAAATGGCGCAGTTTTGAGTGAAAATAAATGTGTCGCTTTCAATATATGTCTTTTTTTGTTCTGTAACAGTTATGTACTTGTTTTTGTTATAAGAAAAATATTTTAACTGTTTCCTTTTTTTCTAGTACCAGCTATTTCAAAACAGAAATATGCAGTGCCATATACAGTTCTTAAAAAAATACGAAGGATAGATATAATTTCAGTTCTACTTTAGTACAAGAAAGAAAGATATGTACCCTTTTAAAATGTATAAAGTTCTGTAAAACTGTGTGCAAATTATTTTGTCATAAAAGATAACCTATATATTGAAACTGGAAGTAACTTTTAAATGTTCACTTACAACATCAAAATTTTTACAGCATATTTAAGTTTTCCGTGTCAAAAAAGGTGCAAACACAAACTGAATTTTTTCCGAATGATAAGTTAGTGAGATAAAAATTATTAAAAAAATAGAACAAAATCATTTATTTATATATATATAAGTCTATATATATATATATAAGTCTAATATATATAAAAGTCTAACAATCATTTATTTATTCCATGATGTTTTATTTTATGTGATAATTTCTAAAAGCTTAAACATAATGCACATAAATATTTTGTATAAATATGATTTTGAAATATGAATCAATTATTAGTAATGCAAATATTAAAATTTAATAAATAGGAATTTGTATTTTTCCATGTATGTCACATTTACAATTCGCATAGTCGAAAACTCTCCATACAATTTTTCGTTCACTTCTGTCTATTAGCTGTCAAAGTATCAGCAAATATGTTAAATCAGCAATTTTAAGGGTCATACTTAAGATTATTGAAAACCTCTTTCCTGCTATTTCATGAACGCTAAATACAGCGAATAAACGAAATATTTATGGATTTCTTGATAAGTACTGTTATTCTCGTTAATAAATTATGGTTACTTCGTTATTTTAACACCTAACAGTAACATCACTTAATTTTCAAAATACGTTTCTCAATACTGACTCGGTCCTCGAATATGTTTTCACTCATTATTTAGGGTTGTTTGACTATAGAGAATTCAAAATTGTATTACTCATAAATATAACAAATAATTTAAGGAAATAAGGGAATTTGTATTGAGATTTTCAAAGTTTGCATATAATGTATATGATGTATATATGTATAAAATTCATGTGTAAAATAAATATACAGGAATACAGGGTTAACATATATGAATGACTGGACATTAAAGTTTACATTTTCAAAAATATTATACATATTTGAATAAGTGATATATGAAAATACAGAAAAAAAAACGAAGTTTTTTCTGCCGTTGCTCAACGCTGGATTGGACGGGCGATTAGTAATAATTTACCGTTATTCACATGGCCATCCAGATCCCCGGATCTTACATCCTGTGATTTCTTTTTGTGAGGTTACATCAAACATGTTGCTTAAGAACCGCCATTTTAGAAAACACTCAAAGAACGTAATAAGGCATCAGTGCCTTAACCCTTTCCGGTATGGTGGGTTACATTCTGTCCCATTTAATAATAATCCGCAAATGCTACAATGGCACCAGAATTTTTAGATTTTTTTTATTATTATGCATTGGAGAAAAAGCTTTTACTTATTTTCAAATAAATTTGAGAACCGTTGACGGCGTAAAATTGCAAATTGCGTGGAAAGAATTTTATTACATATTGGAAGATTTTCCTGTTGCTAAGGATTCACACATTGAACATTTGTAACTGAAAAAAAAAAGCTTGGAATGTTGTTATTTATTTTCGTATGCCATTTATTACAGCATGTGTAATAGTTTTCAAAATATATTTTATAATCCGGTTATTCATTTATGGTAACCTTTATATGGCAATGTTCTATTCCAGAACTGCAACGGAGTTGCAGCAAATCACAAATAAGCAAATTTGGTACACACGGCTTTATACTGCAACTTTTTGTATATGAGGTATGACTATCGTTCAGCACTCTGAAAACGACATTTTCAAAACTGAGCAAAAAATACTCAAAGCTGAGTATGTCGCATAGTCAAAATGGCTCCGAATCAGAATTACTCAAGTTTGAAACACGTATATACTTATTTCGGAAAACATGGACACACTCAAGAATAAAACACCATGTGATCATATTTGAATATGTTCATGTTTCAAAAATGAGTAAGAACTGACCTCTATGTGCTCAGTTTTGAGTATGTCCATGTTTCAATATTCTGAGTATTTCTGGTATTTCAGAATCGAAAGCATTGGGTCGTCCTATTTGAAACAAAAAGTTTCATAACAAAATGAAAACATCGATTTATTTAGATTTGAAAGTGCCATTTTTCTCAGTGATTTTTTTTGACATACTGTATAATTAATGACGTATAAAAACCACTTTAATAATTATTTAAAATCCCATGTTCTGAATTTAAATTTCATGTGGCATTGTCCATATTTTTATCATAAATGTTACTTCTTTAGCAGGGTGTAAAGAAATACTTAGTTTTAACTATATTCAATGGATAATGATGAACATTTCCTGAATTCCTCAGTTAAGTTTCTTCCAAAGTCAGCATGCAATATACCCTACCGCGTTCAATTATATGCACAAAAAAAATTTCTGGCATTAGTAATTATTTAGTATGAATTAATTTCCTACAGAAAAATGAAAGTTTTGTTTTGAGATAACAGATAATTGTATTAACTCTTCTATCGTTTTGTGAATATTAATATCATAAATGTTTTATGACAACAAGCATAAGCTTTATATTTTTGTTTTATAAAATCGTTTGCGTAACCGGTTGGAATTAAATATTCTATTTTTTCCACCTCTTATCTACTCTTGGTATGATCACAGATGATTAAACGTAAAAAAACACTTAAATATTGTCTTATAATATTATCTTATTCATAGCAGCACAATTGTTCATTTAAATTATGAATATGTTAAAATAATTTATTGCTATGTTAATTACTAGAATCTGGTTTAACTTATTTATCTCAAAACACAATAAAATGAAATTAACACATCCTAGATTTTAATTCCTCCATAAAAATAGGCATTTTGTTAATAACATGTTAACAATTTTTGTTTAATTGTGTTAAATTATTACAATTTTAATTTTCTTACTTTTTTGATACAGTTGCTAGGATGCTAGGCAGCTATTACAGGAAAAGGGGCGAAAAAAATGATATATGGTTGTAAAAACGTAAAAAAGAGAAAATGAAATGTTTTGTATTTTTAGAATAAGTGCGTGAAAATCCACCAAAACATTTAGAGTTAATTTCGGATGTCTGAACAAATATATAGTAAAAATTACACCACAATCAAATTAATTAAAAGGCAGTATAGAAAAATTAAGTTTTTGGATTATCTAATTGTGCCATTTTCTTTTTAGTTGAACGATATATTTTTTAAATCATCTGATAATCCATACAAAAGCATTATAACATAAAAGCAAGTGTCCTGTTTCTGCCGAACAAATCAAACAACTTAATCAAAAACTATACAGCTAATTACGTGTATCTGACAAACATACATGCCTAATAACTGGTTAATCGGACGCTGTTTTTCCGGCAGTTATTGCTTAACAAACAGACTAACAGAACCCAAAAACTTTTGTATTCACAATGAGCCTTAACTGATATTTCGGCAATTACTTCAAGACCTTTTGTTTGGATAACATTCTTTTTAAATAAAGACTGCATTAGCAATTAATATCGTTACGTAAATATAGAAAGCAGTTTCAGATGTTTTTTTTAAATGAATGCATACCGAAATTTATCATATACACAGTGTGTTTCCGTAATTCATTGGTTTTTATAAATGGAATGCAAATGGAAATTCAAAGTATCAACTATTATAGTTTTTAAAAGAAATTTATTATTATTATTTAGCAGAATGGTACAAGAAATAAACTATATCTTACTAACAGTTAAGATATAAAAAAAATCATTTACGCTTCTTTTTATAAGAAAAGTATTGATGAGTTCGGTTTGTCTGGCAGTCTGTACGCGCTCTGACTCTCGTAAATATACTCGGATTGCCCTGAAATTTTTGTGTTATTGTCACATACTATATCAGGATCCCTATTGAAAATGAGGTGTGTAGCACTTATAGTTTTTTTTAAAGGGAGAGTCAAACGTATTCTTTTACATTAGAGTCAATGGGAAAAATTCGTTTCAAGTGTATTTTGATGATGCTACGACATTTAAAATATGATGAAATTGATATACAGTTATGAAGAACACTAAAACATACTTTTGTAGAATATGGGTTGCAAAGCATTTATTATTCATTTACAGGGTCAAACAAAAGAATTCTGTTGTACATAGTTCTACGAGGAAAAATCGTTTGCAGTGTAATTTAATGATGTTTCACTGTTTCAAATATAATGCAATTTATATGTATTACTGCGATGCACTATTAATTTCTCACTTAAAAGTATGGTGTGCATTGCGTTTATTATTCATTTACAGGGACATAGAACAGATATCGGTTTCAGTATACGTGCATTAATTATAGTCTACGTGTGATAAGTGTGTTTTCAACATTGATTTGCGTTTTTAAATTTAACTAATCCTTTTCATAGCACGTGGTATGTATAAATTCTATGGAATTCGGTTAATCATATACAGGGCTACACAAGGGAATTCGTAAGTATTACAGACTATGGGAGTGAAATGCTTAGGGTCATTTTTAATTGTTTTACGCATTTTTCTGCTGAACTATAGTTAGTAAACTTATAGAAGTTTGTGGGGAATACATTATTCATACACAGGGATAAGCAAAGAAAAAGGTACATTGCCATTTATGGCTGGTAATTGTTGGAAGTTTGTTTTAAGTTGCCTTATGCGTTTTTTACCTGAATTAAATTTTAGCTTAATATGTGGTAACTAAAATGCTTTTACATAATATACAGTGTTGTACAAAAGGTTTTGAGTGCGTTTCCATCGAAGGCAAAAATTTCTGAATGCGAATTTTTTAAATGAACTAAATTTTATCATTCTGTGTTATGCTACACAAATACTATACAAATTGATAGATCATATACGGGGCTGCACAAAATAGTTCGACTACATTTTTGACTATAGAAGGAAATTGCTGAGACTGGACTTTTAAATGTGTTATATGTTTCCTATACTGTCTACTTACATATCTTCTTTCACAACGGTGAAGTTTTGTTACAGTTTTCTGGATGTGTTGGAAAGTGTTTCATAATCTATGCTTGACGCATGATTTTTCGTTCTTGTTTAGTTCATAAATTTTATTACTTTGTAGGGTAAATATTTAACTAAAATTATGAATGTGCGATAAAAAAGAGATAAATATAACATGATATACTCTGACAATGGCAGTGTGTCAATTTTTTAAAAAATACACATGCATGATATGTATATACAGTGAATGAAGTACATACTGAAGATGTAAATAATAAATCCATTGGTTAATAAATTCAGCTACATATTGTATTTAAATTTCTAGAAAAAGGAACTCATGAATTAACAAATTACCATTAAATATTAATAAAACACATTAGGAGAAACACTATCATTTAGTAATAGTGTCGCTGTCACTTATTATTACGAAACTCATTGCATAAATAGATTGAAAAGAGATGGGCAGATGATCCAAGTTTTTTTCTTCGGTCTTCCCGCACCAGACTGGGTAAAAGAAATCTTTTTTCAAAGGTATATTGATTGTTTTAATAAATATTTTGTTTATGACTGTCCGATTAATTTTTGTTGGAATTTTTTCTTAAAGTTTTACACAAGGTCAGGAACATAGATTTATTTTACCAATTCCAATGTATCTTAATAATATCAATTTGATTTTTTTTATAAAAAACGCTCATAACACCATCGTATATTTTACATATATTAATATGGGAAAAATACAGTAAAACATGTAAAATCTAGCTTGGTGTCATATGCGCTTCATATCCAAAAAGATCAAATATTCCGGCGTATCACGTATTTTTTTGATACAAGAAAATTCATATAAATTTACAAGTGCGCGGTATACGTAAGTTATAAATATGAAAGATTAGAAAAAAAAATCATAAGAAATACGATTTCTAATTTAACGAACATACTTTTTAATGAGAAAAATATAATTTTTTCTCGCTATTAGATTACATGAAAAATAATAGGTATTATACTTTACAATAATCTTTATTTTAATTTTTGCTATGTGTCTCACGAAGTTTCTTTTTAAAGAAGGAGGCGCTCGTTATACGACGAGTTGAGATATAAAAATTAAGTTTAGATATAAAAATTAAGTTTAGGTGCGCGCTATACACAGGTGCACATTATACGCAGGTAATTCAATTATTGGATTGTTCGGAAAGTTCCTTCCATTTGGGAGACCAATTTGTACCAGACAATTCTGCCCGTCAATTATTAGACATTAGATATCGGAATTAATGTCTAATATAATTAAATGCTAGAATTTATCGGTGCTAACCAACATTCCCAAACAGAAAGAACTTTCCGAACAACACAATACATTAAATTTGCTAAATAAACCTATGTTTGTAATCTTGTATAATACACTTAGACAATCTTCCAACAAAAATCAATTAGAGAGGCAGTAATTATAGATGGAGAATTAAATTACATTTAAACAATCAAACATGTCGGTGAAACTGTTTTGACACTATTGAGAGGCAAAAAAGCAATGCTTATCTACCCATCTTTATTTATGCTGAAATATTTCTTTTAATTCTCAGGTAGACTATTTGTAAGTATTACACAAAACTGCTATGCATATATTTCATATTTATAATGGACGGATTTATAAAAATGCAGAAACTACTTTCAGAATACAGTACAGTCAATCACATCTGGATAAGATAAGGAACTTCAAGGAAATCTTCCATACATAACTTAGGATTGAAGGGTTTTATCGTTTCAGAGTACAGACATTCAGATTAAGCAGTGGTACAAATCTGCATATTCAAGAAGGGCATAGTTAAAAATAAAATTATGTGGAAAAAAATCATCAAATGGTGTAAAAATAATGTGTAATATCCCCTTAAATGTAAAACGACAATAAACAGGGAACGTAAAATTCTTGGGGTAGAAAAATGGTAAAGATAATTAACATTCTTTCATTTCTAATATTTAGAAAGCAAATTATTAAAGGCTCTGTTAGCGAAGAAATGTAACTCTTTCAATTCCATAAAATTATTAATGTTATGGTTAATATTTAAAAAGCAAATTGATCTCGGCTCTGTTGGTGGGGAAAAAAACTTTCTTTCAATTCCATAAACATATAAATCGTAAGACAAAAATTTAGAAAACAAATTATTAAAGGTATCCTTGGTGAAGAAAAAAAATATTTCAATTCGTAAAAGCATTAATTTTTTTATTGAAATTTAGAAAGACAGTAATAAAGCTTTCCTTGGTGAAGAAAATTAACATTAAAGTATTAATGTTACAACTCAAATAACCAAGTTATTTAAGGCTTCGTTCAGCCTGTGGGGACACCGGTCGACAAAGATTTAAATTTTTGAGCACCACTATCTCCGAATAAATATCTTCGTTTGATTAATCACTGTCGAGTTTCTGCATTAAAAAAAAAGCAAATATTTTTATTATGATATAGTAATACTCAAAAAGCGGAAGCTTTGGAAGCTATGCCTACAAAGGTTTTCGAAAAGATGTTTAATTATTTCATAAAATATGCTTTGATATGTATTGCTATTTTACTTTCCCATCATACGTAGTATAGGGTAAGTCTTGTAATCGTTTTCAAAATCGAAAAAAAAAAATTGACGGATTTACACGTTTCAGACACTAGAGATTCCGAAAAACATATTTTTAGAAAAAAAAAATGCCGTCCGTCTGTGTGTGTGTCTGTGTGTCTGTGTGTCTGTAAACGCTCTATCTCCCGAAAAAATTGAGATAGAGACTTGCAATTTGGTATGTACTTAGTATGTAATAATGGGAAGAAGCCTATTTCATTTCAATAACCTCGATTAACCGGAAGTATTGTTTTCGGACTCTCGAAATATTCGTTCTGATAAAAGGTATATAAAAATTTTCATTTAAGAAATGAATATAAAAGAAATAAAAAAACATAAATTTTGCATAAAGCATGAAGTCGATCGGATAATTAGTTGCCGAGATATTTGGAATCCTATTTTCCAACACTCTTCGATTTTTCATGACCCTGTATTTCATACAAATTTCACTTCAAAGATATATTTTAATTGGAAATTTAACGCTTAATCAGATGCAATAAACCGCTAGTTAATAGGATTATTATTTTTGGAGTTATAAGGATGTTTCTTTCAAGCAATTCAGTAACCGAGCCTTTAAAGTTTGTGACGTCATCAAGCCACGATTTTATTTGATCTGCAATGCATTTTATAAGTAGTTTACACATTTTTATTTTACTATTTTACATTATGCATATCCGTGATGGGTAAGTATTACGGTGGCCCCCAACGACTAGTTTAATAAAGAACTAAACAAACATTCTTTTACTTGCTGTTATTTCTATAGATGTGCATACGCATTGTTCCACTTGATGATCATAGTCTGGTTATAACAGAGAAAAAAGGGCGAATGCTTTGTGCCACGTTTGTACATCGATTTACTCAAAGTTACCTTCTAAACGTAGCCAGCCCACAACTACTACAAATGACGCTTGGTTTATTTAACACAATATTGTGTCAATAATAAGTCTCTTATGACTATTATTCATAGCAAAAAGAAATTTCGAATAAGTTGTATTTCTATTTTAGAAATAACAACCTAGGATTGTTAAATCCTGAATACCGCTTCCAAGAATTCCTTATTATTAATTCTTCTTACTAATTTTAAATTAAAAAACCTGATGCATGTTCGATTTGAAATGTAAGGCTTTAAATTTCAGCTTTTATATGTCGTTTCCTAAAACTAAATATTACATCATATGAAGGATTAAAATTCTTTTTTGTTTTACGGAATTGTTAAAAGAAATGCAGATCTCTGGCAGAGTCTGGAGTTGTACCCTGCGTATATAATATACAAATATTCAAGTTCCATGCATTAAGGTATTACCGCATATACTGTGATATTTGAAACGGCAACAGAAAAAAAATTATGTGTAGCTTTCAGACAGGTTTTTTTTTCTGAAAACATGAAAATTAAGTACATAAGTATAAAATGGATATGTTTTTTATTCCAAAAGTATTTTTATAATTTTTTATTAAACTTCTGAAAGTAAAATTTAAAAGCTAAATGTTTAGCTAAATCGAAATGCAGGAAATTACAGTAATGCAGTTTACACTTAAGTTATTCATAATGATATTCGGATTGGTTCTAGCACATATCTATAGCTTGGAATAACTGCCTGTGTTATTATATTTTCAATCATAATTTCATGGTACTTAGTTCCGTTTCTGTGCCATTTAATTATGCAGTTTAAGGAGATAAATAATATCTATATAGTTTGGAATTGCTTTACGCAGCTTTTAAAATTGCTTTAATGCGCTGATTTGAAAATTTTAAGATTGTACTTATATGTATTATATTTATTAAATTACTGCATGAACAATAGAAAACCTAAAATAAGCAGCTTATTTCTTTTGATAGTATAGGCTGTGATTTTTTTTAAACAAACTGACTATAAAGTAATAAGTAATTAATGTATAAAAATGCATGTATTTGTTATTAAATTTGAATGTTCATCTAACAATCTATCATAAATATTTGGAAATAATAATAAAACTATTGGAAGTAATCGACAAAAAAAATCACAAGGAGATAAATGCGCAGTCTTTTACACACTAAGGTGTGCAAGAAGTACGCATATATATGTATAAGAGTGTGCAGGTTATCACGTAATACATAAATAGGATTTCAGAATAATGAATTGTGGATATTATGTGTACTTTGGTACCACCATTATTGATACACTCATCATTCGAGTTAGGTTTCTTGAATAGGATTTTTATCGATAACAGCTTTATTGTATACTGCTGGAAAAATAGAAGCAATTTATAGTACTTTTATTGCTGTTCCTGTAAATACATTGATGAGTGTAATAGTTTTGCAAAAGTTTATGAATGCATATGTCTAAAGGCTGTGTGTTGTTGTGGCTGTTGTTAAAGGAGAAGTTCAATGCAATGATTTTTTTGTTTGCATTTTTTTTTCAATATGCCATCCAATGCATTAATACGTCACCATTAATAAAACTTTGGTGGTAACAAGTATATTAATCCAAAGGCTAGAGAAGGTGCTCCATCTATTCTAACGGCTCGTATTTTCTTCTGTTTCTACAATAAATGAAAGCAGGTACAATAAAACTTTTTGGTTTGGAGACAGCAATAACGATAATCACATTTGTGCCTTTTTCTACGCTTGATATTTTATTCAAAACAAATTTATTTTCAGAAAAAGCACTCTTGATGGTTTATTATGCACCATGATGTCCATGTTGTACATTGTATGTTATAGATTCGTCTATGTTTTATATAGAATGAGGAGAAAAGTAATAGTTATCTATTAACGGCCATAGCTGTCAAATTGACATGGACTGAGTAAATATATTTTGATTCTATTCAAAAATTTCGTCATAAAATAAATCAAATATTTACCACACTGGGCTTAAGATGAATAATTAAGTTACTTGGTAATAAATAGAAATTCTGGTTTAAAGTATGGTTATATATATCTTGTGTTAAATTTGCGACCATTCTAATGTTAAAGGAGACAAATATTTGATGATATTTTCTACTTGTGGTTTATTAAAACCCGACAATTGCTTATGAGTGTTGGTTGTGGAAGTGAGAACTCCAGATGTCTTTTCCGGAAACCCCGTAAACATGTTTTCCGATCACTTTCATTTGAATGTTAGATGTATGAAAAATATTATTATTTTATGGAAATTCAAATGCTACGGCCCTTAAGTGTCATTAGGGAGCCGTATCAAGAAATATTTTATCTAGACACTTGAACTAATTACAGAATTCTTTCACAACATCTTTTCAAAATGTCCTCCCGGAAAACACCACTTAGTTCTTTTTAAAACATTTGCGTAACGTGGATTCTGGTATTTCCAATAAACGAGCAACTACATTTTTACTCGCGCCTTGAAATCTCTTTTCTTTCTTCCGCTGTAACTGAACGTGCCATAATCCAACTCTTTGCCATCGACATTCTACAAATACTACAAAACGCAAATGAATACTTAATAATATATTATTATTATTACTTTGTGTTAAAATAATTTCATACTTAAAAATTTTTAATAGTTTAAGAGTGCACGCGAAATCATTCCAAGTATGTAAAGTTATAAAAACAGTAGCATGTTCAAATTGATGAAAAGTAAGATAAAAAATGGCTTGAACTTTGAACCCACCAGTTGTGTCTGTTTTCAATCAAACAATATTAGTTTTCTGGAGCACAGTCCAGCTTTGAACGCACTCAAATAACCACTGAGTTGAGCAACGGGTTTCACAAATTTATGTTGTTATGATAAATCTGTAATTTATTCACTAAAACATAATTAATATTTAAAAAAAGATATTTGGAATAAGATATTTTATCGTTTCAATTTTGCCTTACCGCACTTAGATTAGAAGTTTATTTTATTACATTTTTCAAAAAAAGAATTATATAAAGTATTTCCATACACTATTACAGAGTACATCAAAAGGGACACCCAGACTCATTTTACGAAAGGCTCACGTTTTGAGCAACTTTGGAGAGGGGATGACTCCAATGATACATACAGAATATGCACTCCATGCTGCTTGTGACATCGTACGTATAGCAAACAGCAACACTATTCCATTGCTGGTGCAAAAGGGAGTGTTTCTTTCAGAACTGTTATGTAGTGAGGAAGATATTGTGAGAAAATATTATTATTTTACGATTACTTACATTTAATGCATTTCCTTTAAACAGTGCTTTTTGGGATATAAATGTTTCTAATTTTACATTACATATAATTCAGTGAAACATAAATAAGTATTTTTTTTCCACTTTAGTAATATTCTTTTATTTCGCTAATTCATAAAGTTCGAAGTAAGTGATCTTATTTTTATCAGATATAGAAATAAAATCCAGAAGTAAAGATTTGCTTATAATAAATATTAATATTTAATTTACGGCTCAATTTAACTTCCTAAAATATTATTATTATTATTATTATTATTAATACTACTCTTTAAATTTAGGATTTTTTATTAAGCAGCATAATTTTGTGCAGTGTTAGGCACCAAATTATTATATATAAAATCAATCTATTAATTGACTACAAAATTAATTACATTTAATTTAATGCGATTAAGTTTAATAGCTAGTTGAAAGTAAATTGAATTCATTTGTAACTAAACTGAATTGCAAATAATATAATTTAGTTGTAATTTACAATTAAATCAATCGCAGTTAAAATGCTTCTAATATAATTAATTGGGTGTTGAAGCAATAATTTAATCAATTATGATGACATTTAAATGATGTTATACATTTACGATCATCATCATCATCATCTGGGTTTTTATGCAATAAAAATATTCCCCTCCCCTCCCAAGCCCACAAAGTTTTAAATCTGAAAATTCTGAAAATTTATTATATTTAAATTCTGCTTTATTTTTTATGTTACTGTACTTTGAAATACTAATACGTAATTAATCAATCATCTAAATTCTCTCCTTCCTTGAAATTTACGAAAACACCACTCCCCATATACACACACACTTCTTTACTTCTCCAACACACAGTTTAAAATATTTTCCTTTCATTAAAAAAATACCAAATTATATTATATATACATTACCTTGAAGTTACAATAAATGAATTATAAATTGTCTGACGCACACCCTACATTTTTTTCTATCTCCCCCCCCCCTCCCTCCCTCCAATACACGAATTTTAGAGAAATTAAAAAATTCCATTTTTGAAATTATTTTATCCATTTGTTAGTTTGGAGAAAGAATAAATAAATATTACATTATTCAAATCTTCTCTGAAATGTCCACTACCCTTTCTTTAATGTATTATAGCAAACAAAGTTCAAAATCTTCAAAAATCTCAAGAAAACTGTTGTTTCTATCATTTGTTGTTTTGCTCCATTTGTTTTATTTGTTGCCTTAACGCAATAATAAATAAATAAATTACCCTATAAAACTTTCCCCTTCATTAAAAAAAGAATATATCTACGTAGCATTATAATTTAAAAATAAGTTACTTCATATGTTTCGACGAAATCTGCCGCAAATAGAAGTCTGAAATTTTGAGTGAAAGTCGTCTAATGCAGGTATTGATGCACCTGAAGCTCAGATTTTTTATTTTCTTATAATTATCAGAGATAATAATTAAAAACTCATCAAAAAGCGAATTTATTTTATTTTATTATTTTTTTTTTATTATTTTTTTGCAAAAATCGACAGATGGCCGCGAATACAAAGAACATCATTTTTGAGCGGAAAGATAGCAGAAACCAAATGCTGGCGTTTTTGAGATTTTTGTTTTAACCTCCATCGTCCAAACGGAAAAACGGAAGACATATTCTAAATATTTATGCTATTACGTTTTAACCACCGTAATCAGTTTGCAAAAATATTGCTGTTAACACTATAAAAAAATTAAAAATAACAAGGCCGTTTTCCTCGTTACGAAAACGCTTCCTGAGACCGCAATTTTAGAGGTACTGGCAAACCAAAAATACGCTGTTACGGGGTGAGACCCTCCTCCTTTTGACTATTTAATTGATTTTCAAATTCAGAAATACTAGCCTTTTTCAAAAATATAAATACTAACATTTTCAAAAATATAAATACTAACCTTTTTAAAAACGTTGTAGAACATGGGTCACCTCGCGCCTCTAGCGTACGATCTTTTTTCTATGCTATAAGTAACTAAACGTGCTTCATTCGACATTAATTTTTTAGAGCGTCTCGGAAGACTTTTTTATATTACCTAAAAAAAATTTCAAAATGTTTGGACAAGAACCATTTAAAAAAAATCGGAAATTTTCGATGAAAACGCAAAACGTGTGTAGTTTCGGCGGGGGTTCGACTCATGTTTTCACTACTAAATATTCATTTATTTTTCACGAGTTATTTTCACAACTGTTTTAAAGAGAACTTCGATACAGTTATATTTATAACCGATTAAAATTTCAGAAAGTTCGGAAGAAAAAACCATTTTTAGGTGCGTTCGTAATTATATAAATACGTAGCACCTATTTTCGTCGCTTGGTCCGTCCGTCTGTCCGTCCGTCCGTCCGCCTGTCTGTCCGTCCGCATATAACAACGCAAAAACTACCCAACCGAATGGTTTGAGATTTAAGATATATTATCTTTGCAGAATTTTGTCGAGACATTTCAAATTTTATTAAAATCGAATCAAAACTTTCGGAGTTATTAATAAAAATATTTATTAAGAAATTTGAATTTTTTTTTAAATCGGTGCTTTTTTGTTATAGGAGCTTCCGAAGTTTAATCGTCAAGCGACCGAGATATGACAGAAATTAATCTGCAGACGATATAATTCATTTCACAGAATTAAAAATCATCAAGATCTGAATATTTATATAACTAGCTACAGTACGAACGCACCTCATTTGTCACATTTGTCGTACAATTTCCAACTTGTTTTTTTTTATGTTAAAGGACTCGACACAAAAAGAGAAAAAAATGCGAGAATGAAACACATTTCTTTTACAACTAGATTACAATATTTGTGCATGAAATTTTTACACGGGATGTAAAATCGCTATATTTATAACCAATAAAAATTTCAAATACCTAAAACAAGAACTATATGTTTTTAAACTATGAACGACCCTGCATAAAAAACTGAGAAAATGTCTTCTAACGAGCGCTTTTACCACTAAATATCAATATCTTTTTCGTGAACTTTTCCTTTAAATATATAAATTCATAGAAAATCGGTTTAAAAATATATAGATTTGTACAAATTTGAGGTTTATATAACGTTATCTCGGACCCGCGCAACGCCGGACGGGTAAGCTAGTTAAATAAATTAATACACATACGACGTAATTTCTTTTAATTTTTTTTTTTTTTTTTAATTGGGCGGATACCTTAAAATAAATTTATTCATTGAAACTTTAAAACATTTAAATACATTTTTTGAAAAATTACAAATTCATTAAGCTTATTTAAGCAATCTATAGTGTTAGTGTGTTTTCATGTTAGCAAATATTGTTTGCGGAAGCTGAATCTTTGCTATTCAGAATATTCAATACAACGGAAAACGTTTCAACGCGGAATTTTTTTTTTCGAAAATATCTTACCATGGCACCGATATAATTTACATTCTTGTTATAACACATAAAAGAAATAATTTTATATTTCCCGTATTATTAATAAATAACGTAAAACCATACTAATGTTACCATACCTGTTTATTTAATGGTAGAATTTTAACAGTTATTTAACCCATATGCTTCGCTAATCCCTATATAGTATAGGGATTTATTCATTTTTAGTTAGCAGTTTTCCAATTTTTATATTTTACTTAAGATGTCATCAATATAGTCAGTTTTATATGTATGGGAGAGTGGGGCTAAATTAAAAACTTTTTTTTCTTTATTGTCTTACTCAAAAGTAATACGTATTGAAATACTAACATCAGTTATTATGATAGAGTACTCACTTACAAAAACAATAAAAGCAATGTAATTTGCCCAACTATAATCATTTAGAAAATATTACTATTTTTCTAAACTTCAAACATGTCCCATACAACCCCGGTTTGGGATTTAATGGGAAAAAAAGGCGTGAAATGAGACACACAAAAATACACAACTTCGTATACCCGATGTTTTTATAAAAATCAAGATTTAAAGACTAATAAATTACCAAGTAACACTAAATAATATTATTGTATTGCATTTAGTATTATAATACTATTTGTTGTAGTTTCATGCACAGATTTGAGATATTTTAGATTTATATAATATTTTAAAATTTAAATATCCTTGTATATAGCTCACTTTGATTTGAAAGTATTATAAGCTTAATTTGCATTTTGGACTCATATATTTTACAATATCATTTTTAAATTCTAACACGAACTTGTAATAATATAGTGCTTTTGATGTTCCAACAACCGGGTGCGTACAGATTTTCCTAAAATATTTTTCAGAATATTTCGCCTGCTTCAATCGCAGAAAAAAAAATTACAAATGCTACTATTAAACGAAATGATTGCCAATTGTGCGATTTAAATATTAAAACAAAAATTCTAATCTGAAATAGTGGTGCACCACTCTTTAATATCAAGGTGTGTACGCACTTTGAAAAAAACATTCCTTGGTTTCGTATTTTTCAAACAAAGCCTCTTAAATTAACTTCATAAATCACTGCAACTTCTTGGTGATTTTAATGTTGTGTATCTTCCTTCCTTTGGAGGTAATGGACTTTGCACTCTTCCCCTAGTATTTGTATCACCTACGTGGTTAAGAAAATAAGCCTACATGTGATCATAAGATAAAAATCTTAAAGCGTTAATTTTATACACTTAAGGAGAGGCTACGGTTCAAAAAAATAATAGTCATTTTTTCAAAACATTTTTCGATTTTCTATAGTATGTAGAATAAAACCCTAGAACAATTAGGTGAAATTCGAATAATTAAGAAGTTACAGTCAATTGAAAGCTAGCACGGACCGGCTGAAAAACAGGTATAAGAGACCCGACGGGACACAGCTGTACCAACATTTTTTACTTCGTAGATATAAAGTTAGAAATCGCGTAAAACTGTATGTTTCAGAATTAATACTCTTTTTCTTTAGTAAAACCTTAATCACGTTTTTCTTGAAACGACATATTTCAGCGCGCCGTGTAAAGTAGCGTTTTATTTCCTTTTTCCAAATTAAAGATTATTTATTTTGTGGGACTATGGACCTTTCATATGTTAAAATAATACTTTTTTTAAGCCATATCGAAGTTACAGTTAAAAGGACGAAAAATGAAATTTTTTTTAAAATGAGTACTCTTTTACCAAATTTCGGTCAATTTCACTAAAAATAAGCACATCCTTCTTCACTCCAAATTCAATATTTATCCTGTAAAATCTGATTTTGTTTCTTTCAGATGACTTTGACAAGGCGCGCATACACGGAGAAGTATATCGTGACACAGAATATCTATATGTAACTGATAATATCTCCACAAATTTTAATAATTATTGTATTATAAAAAAATATATATAGTAAAAAATATGAATAAAAAGTAAGTACATTCATTTTTTGTGTTACTTGATTCTTTTTATGACCCCCCCACCCCCGAATTTGAACTACTTTTCGGGCCGATTAACGGTAATCTCCCATTAAATATTATTCTTTAACTTTGATAAAATTCTTGTAGCATGTATACTACAGTAGCATGTAATATATGTAGCATGTAATATATTAATAAAAACTTCGAAAAATTGACTTTGGACTTGTCGAAACATAAATCCTCTTCTAACTCGTAATCAGAACAAACAATCAAATAGCAATTTTGATGGCATGAACTGGTCAATATTGACACTTGTCTGTTAAGTTATGTCTAAACTATTTACACACATTAGTTAGTGAGTAATAGGCAATGTCACATGCATCTCCCTATCTCCGGTATTAAGTACTCTGATCTGTATAATTATTTTCATGTGAGATATTTAATCGTGAATGGAAATTTAATTTTTATCCATTAAACAAGCAAAAAATTTTTAAATATTATAAAATGTGTTTGAATTTGTATAAAAAAGAAAAATTGCTTTAAAAATATAAATATTAAAGTAGGTTTTAAAATAATATATATATATATGCATTTATTTCAGTTAATCTTATTTTTATTATTATTGTCATTGGAATGAATACATTTTGAAAATTGAATGAAACCTATATTTCCATTTTCTTTATTTAATTTGTATGTGTTACGTATAGCATTACAGTATAGTATCGCTGTATCCAGAAGAAACCAAGAATTAAACAGGAAATGGGTTAATACTTTATTAGTGAATAGTTTTTTAGTCTTTGGTTAAAAAATGATGAAATCATTTTTTTTAAACTTTCAAATAACAGAAAAACTTTAATACTAACAACTTTCAAACTACACAAAATATATATTGAAGAATTTCCATGCCAATAGTAAAACATTGGATTTTAATCTTACGGCTATTGCGATTTCTTTTAAAAAATAGGTCCATAAAAAAGATTTAATGGAGTAAATTTTTGTAGTGAACAAGAAAACGCAAATCTGAATTTACTTTTTTTTTCAGGGAAAAGGCCGGATGGCTCTTTCTTTCCGCATGCCCTACTTACTTTCAGGATCATCGAAGCCAATGAGCTACCGTTTCCATAGTTACTGAGATAAAGCTGTGACAGATGTTAGAAAATTTTCCTCATTTTTTAAAACACTCTTTTAACGAAAGTAAATCTCTGAAAGTATATTGCGATAAAATACTACTGTGACAGTTGAAAAGCAAGATGTCATTTTTGAAATGTAATACATATATCTTCGATAAAATTGGAGGATTGTTTTGAAATATACTCAGCTTTTGTGCAAAAAATGTATGTATGTGTTCTCTAAAAAAAGTTATAATTGAAAAGCCTAAAATGTTCGGCTCTTAGTTGTTTATATATATTTTTTTTAAATTACGGAATCAATTCCGATTGAAAAAACAATTGAAGCTAACTGATTGTATATTCGAAAATGTCTTTAAAGGAAACAATTTTTGAAAACAAATATTTTGCTGATATGTACTATATGTATTATGTATATAAGAAAAAATTGTTTTTTTTTTTAATTATAAGTCACGTTTAGCAGTTAATGTAAAGAAAATGAATGCTGATGACAAGCACAAATTATTCTGAAATATAACTACATTTATTGAAACCAATGTTTTTAAATATTTTAATCGTATAAGGATTAGTGTTATCTCATACAGTTTCATAACCATATATATTTTTTAATTTAACGAAAGCTTCTTTCACGCTGAATTGAAAAATATTGCACAGTTTTCCTGTAAATTTGAAGTATTTCTAAACTGAATTAAAATTACTTGGTGTTTAATTCATTGTGTAACTGGATAATCATATAAAATAAATGGATGAAGTTTTGTGCCACTACACTGTTAAAAATTTGCAACAAACTGTCCAGTCATTCGACCGTTTTTATAGAAAATGGCTACATAACCGTAATTTAACAAAATTATGTCCCTAATATTGGCAATAATATGGTAGAAATAGGGTTTAATTACGGTTATGTAATTGTTTTCTATAAAAACGGTCAAATGACTGGACAGTTTGCTGCAAATTTTTAACGGTGTATAGTAAAATACAAATAGGAAGCGTGATATAAAGCACAAATTAATTTATATCTAGACAGCTGTTTCGGGGTTTCTAAAACTTCATCTACAGTGCAAGGTTAAAAAACATTAAAACAGTAAAAAAGTTCATGAGAATATGAAAGAGAGAATAAACAATGTAGCTTACGATCAAAGGCGAAATAACCATTTTGTATTTTGATAATCATTTACTTATGTTTTGCTTAATGTATAGTAACTATTTAAATATACATTAAAATACAAAGACGCAATGAAACGTTATTAAGTACTTTTACGTTATTACTACGTTACTATTATAACGTTATTAAACCAATAACTAGCTGTGTGGTATCATGATATGTTGCATTTGCATTGTATAACGTATTTTGTTTAAGGAATACAGATGTCAATATCTTATTCTTCTATAACATTACATCTTGTACAGTTTATTAGACAAGTTGATTCACAGTTCCACAAACTCAATTATTCGGTGTAGTAATAGGGATAACTATTATTTTATCCTTCATTTTAAAAGAAACATGATTTTTTAAATTTTCCTATATTAAGTAAGAAATTGTATTTACAATGTAAGGAAAATTGAAGATATAAAAAATAAGTTTTGAAAATTGTGTTTTGTTTAATATAGCTAAAGTTAAACGTGGCAATTTTCTTAATGAAAATGCACGTTTCAATGATGTCATTTTCACATGTGAAAGCATAAAGTGATTAAGCTTTCACTAAATGAAAAGAGTATTACAAATTTCTAGTTAATCTTTATATCATCCCTTGAAGATGCTTTTTTGAAAATTTTGAGGTATACCACCAACCTATGGATATGTTTCGGAATTAATTTCGTTTATTTGCGTAAACAAAACTTTCATTAATGAAAAAGATTTTCGCCCAATCTGCATTCTCTTACGCAAATTGATTTTCTATTGTTTTAAAACTTTGGACCCACCCTGTATAATTTAGTTACATTTTTACTAACTATATTATGAATTTAAGTTACTCATCTTAAAACGGTATTTTTCCTTTTCAACGCAGAGAAAATCAAATGAAATCGTTTTTACTATTTTAGCATATATAATAAATAAAACTATATTAATTAAATGGCCAAATACTCTAGGTCCAGAAACAAACATTTCAAAGATATAATAGCTAAATATTCTATTTTCACTCTTATTTAACATTTATGTGCATATATAAAGTCTACACATCTGGGAATACAGATGTCAATATCTTATGCTGCTATAACATTACATCTTATACAGTTTATTAGACAAGTTGATTCACAGTTCCACAAACTCAATTATTCGGTGTAGTAATTACTGAAGGAATATAACCTGCTGTTACTTAGCAACAAATCTGAAACTTGTGGTATATACAACAGCTGGAGAGATTAAAGTGCGAGAAAGGAAAATTCAGATTGAAACAGGTTGTATACAGGTTGTATTTATTGTATTTTAAGGGAGGTTACTGTTCATCGGTTCAAAGAATAGGTCAACTTCGGGATTATTTTTTCATAGAAAGAATAAAGGAATGCTACAACTGAATTTACCCATTTATTATTCAGTATAAATATATTTGTATTAAACAATAATTATTTTATTATACAATAGTTACTGAGATTTCTCAGTTGCATATGAATATGTTGTGCACACACTACATTAAAGTCCATGGCCACACAAAATAATTAATCTTTAATTTCCAAAAAGAAAAATAGTTTATTTGTTAATCCATTTAAATGCTACTTTACACGGCGTGCTGAAAAATGTCGCCTCAAGATAAAAGTGTTTAAGCTTTTACTAAAGGGAAAGAGTTTTACAAATTTCTAGATAATCTTGATATTTTCAAACTTATAGTTAAACCGTGATGCCTGAATTTATACCTAAGAAAGAAAGAATTCAGCACGCGTGCAGCTGTGTCCCGTATACTTGTTTTTCAGGCGGTCCACGATCACTTTCAATTGACATTAACTTCTTAAATAATTAGAATTTAACCTAACCGTTCTAGGGGCTTATTCTACGCACTATAGGTAATCAAAAAATGCTAAAAATCGATTTTTTTCATTTTTGGTAACCTTTTCTGAAGGTAATAGTTAAAAATTCACATTCCAATAAATAATTGGAAAACCATGTGAAACAAGAGCTTGTAAAAGGTAAAATTATGATTACATGAAATATCTTCTTAATGAAATAATTGTACTTTATATTTAGCAATTTTCTCCTAAATAGAAAAATGTATAATAAACATTTTCACATATATTATATAAAATGTTTTCTGATGATGTGTAATGTAAAGAAATGCAGTGAAGTTTTCTCATATAGCAGAAAAGTTTACGAAAATTCATTGTAACGTTGCAGATAACCATGATTCAGCAAACATTTCCCTGATCTTTTGGCGAAATTTAAATTAAAAGAATCTCGGAAAATAGTATGTTTTGAAAACTTTTACGAAATTTATGCGTCCCGTATCTAATTTATCTTGCCTGTAAATTTCAGAAAAGTCATTTATGTTAATTAAAAAAAAACATTAATTTCTGAAGTTTCTAATTGGTCCTTCTTCTAAAGTTTCCGCAAATGAAGGAAAGGTTTTCAGAATCTTGGGTAACTATGTGGTTTCACTAATATATTTAAATGTTTCTTCCATTGGGTATATGCAAAGGTAAGTTCCGTTTTTCGTTACATGTTTATTTATCAAGTATATAAAAGTGGCACATTATTCAATGTATGCTACATCAGAAGCCACAACCTTCGTCCATTTTTCAAGCAATTGAAGGATTCCTTGTATGAAGAAGTTGTCGAAATTTGAAGCAATCCATTCGTCAAGCCACTTTTCGATCTTTTCATAAGATGAGAATTGTACGTCTAAAAAACCGGATGATTCGACACATCGACCGAAAAAAAATAGTAATCCGAAAGAGCAATGTCTGGCGAATATGGCGGGTGGGATAGAACTTCTCATTCTTGTCTTTCTAAGTGGGTTTTAAAGACTCTTGCAGAGAGTGGCTTTGCGTTATCATGCTGCAAAATCAGTTTATTGTGTCTATTCGCCCATTCTGGTCGATTTGTTTTAATAGTTCGCTTCAAACGAATTAGTTGTCGTTGGTAGACTTCACCAGTAACAGTTTCAGAAAGTTTCTATAGCCCAATCAGTAGCTCGTCTAACTTCACGTCCTGCATCTTCAGAATCGAATAAACCTTCTTTAAATTGCCTGATTGACCTTATACACATACTATAAGAAAAGGCATGTTCATCATAAGCTTCTACAAGTAAACGATGACTTTCAGCAGCAGTCTTCTTTAAATTATAAAAGTATAACAAAACTTCCTGCAAATGACGATTATTTGGCACAAAACTGTTCATTTTATAAATCCAATAGAAAACTATTTTGTTTACACTTTAATCAAATGCCATATACTACATTCTGAAGGTTATGAAGAGACAATTCAAAAGCATGCATTGCCATATTCACACAATACATATAAGACCACTTACGCCATCCATTGGAAAAACGGAACTTACTTTTGCATATGCCCAATATATCATGAATTTTTATTAAATTATACTTTACTTGACATTTTTAAGCAACCATTAGAAATTTGTTAATTTGCCTGAGAAATTCCTACTTTGAATCCGGATTATTTTGTTAAATCACAAGTTCTGCGCTGTCACTTTTTTGACTAACCACTATTTCGAAGCGATAATCTCTGTGGTAGATATATCTTTCCAAATGTTGTAGAAAGGTATCACAAAGACTATTGCGTCCAAATAGTGGTAGCTTTAAAATGACCGCGCCAACCCCTGTAAATCATGAGAAGTCTAATCATTCTAGCATCTGCAGTAGGACGATTATCGTAATTCGAGCACGTCTTATAAATTCGCTCATTCCCATAACGAAGAAGCACTCTCTCAGGTGATGCCGTACCAAGTTGCAGAGTTGGGCAAATACGTAATTGCAATTATCTGCAATGCAATTACAATTTAATTGTATGTAATTTATTATAGTTGCACAAATTCAAGCACAGAAATTTTGTCATAAAATGGGATGGTGGCGATTCCAACTACAGTGCTGCAAGAATTTTGTTCGTTCATGTTATTGTGACAGTAATTAATGACATATAATTAAATTGTAATCACATTGCAGATAGTTCCAATTACAAATTTTCCCAACTCTGCGAAGATGCACGCGTTTTTATTTTACCATCAATACTTCCAAATAATTATTGTGACTTTATTTAATCGCAGACAATTTTTACAAACTCTGATAAAATCAGTCGAAGATTATTTTTCTTAAAATAGTGGCGAGAAATTTAAAAACCAGTATGCATGCTAGGTATGTCAATCCAAAATACCATCGAAAGAAAATCACTCAAAACCCCTTATAAATAAACATATGTACCCTACGTCAAACCTGGAAGATTGTCCCCCTTTCTTGTGTTTTACCTAAGTGGCACTGGTAATTTAGTGGATAAAGATTTATTTTCTTGTTGAACGCCCATATATTTTTAACCTTTAAAAAAAATAATAAAAAAAATATTAAAAAAATTAAATTAAAAAAAAATTGAAACATTTAATGAGAACTTAAATTCTTAAACCAAAATCTCTTAACGAGCATCAACCTCTGGTGGGACAGGGATACTACAAGATATTCTCTATGAAAAATGGAGTATGTAGCATTTATATTTCGTTTACATGGACGCACAAAATAATAACGTTACATTGTGGTCTATAGAGGAGAATAGTTTGCAGTGTATTTTAACGATGTTGCACAACTTTAAATATAATGAAAGTTATATGGGCTATTGAGATGCTGTAAGACATGCTTTCTACAGAATATGTTTCGCGCATTATGTTAGGCTAATTTACAGGGACACACAAAATAATTTGGTTATAATACTGTCTAACAGCGTTAATTCCTGGAAATACATTTTCATATAAGGTATTAGTTTTAAGCTTATCTAAATTTTAATATATCATGTCGCGTGTATAAATTCTATAGATAATATATGTGGCTGCAAAAAGGAAGTTATAATCATTACAGTCTATGGTCACGAATTGCTTAAAGTTTGTTTTTAAAAAATTTATTCATTTTGCATCTGGACTATTTTTGAGTGCAATAAGGGAAGTTTGCAGAATATAAATAAATTAATATACAGGGCTGCGCAAAAAACCTTTGACAAGGTGCTATTTATGGATAGTGACTGTCGGAGGTGGGTTTTCAATTACGTTATTCGGGTTACAGCTAAATTATAACTTTGTGTGGTGTGTAGAAAAATTTATAGACCATTATACGGGGCATCACAAAACATTCAAATACTTTATTGACATATGGGCGATAATTAATGAAATTGGGTTTTCAGCTAGATGTTATGTGTTTCCTTCTTTCACCGCCTCAAAAGATAATGTTTCATTAAAGGATTCAGGACTTTCTGAAAAAAAAATTATAATGTATGCATGACACATTATTTTGCTTTCTTATTTTCCGCGATATCAAAATTATAACACTTAAAAGGGCATGCTTAATTTTAAGGAAAAAGAGAAATTGTATAAAAAATTATATATTAAGAGAAAAAAAATCAGTTAATTTAATACTTTTAATACACATATAACATATTATGTTACTCTTTTACATTACTCATTATAATTTATAAAACGCTTTCACAAGTTCTCTTTGCAATTATCATGTGACGAAAGCTTTTCCATTAAACATATTAAGGTCTAGTTTTGTTTTGTGTTGAAAATTTCGAAAATGATTCGTACTTTGTATTTCTGAAAAGAAGACACTATATACTATTAAGAATTATTTAAAAGAAATAATATATTTTATATTGTGTAAGAAGTTTTATAAATATAAAGGTCATAATCTCAGTATATTATGCGTAAAATATGAATTCGGTAAATATATTTAAAATGTCATCTCTTAAAGCTGGATAATAAACATATTTTTTTAAAGTAAATTCGTATTATAAAATATAATACATATTTAATTCTAGAAGATTTTTATACCTGGTGATGAACATTAACATAATATTATCTGAAAGTTTATAAAGAATACATGGTGATACTAAATTCGCAGAAGAAATAAGAATTAAATAATTCAAAAAATATGAACAGATGAACTATATGGCTTTCGCAGAACGACGCAAAATAGAGAATTTTGGAAACACGAGATATTTTTATAGCAAATATATTTACTGCTACAACTGCTGCATTTGTCGTCATCGACAGTTAGCACTGTTGTAGTCACAAAGCTGTTGTATATTGCTATTTAAGACATCACGTGACAGGAATTATATCAAAAATCCTTTTCGATTCTCTGTACAATGATCTTGCCATGCAGTGTCGTCAGTCCCCTATATTTTTTCAATTCAGATTGATTGATTGCCAACACATTTTTAAATAGTATAATTCGTCTTAATTTCGCATTATTTAATGTGTCATTAAAAAAGGAAAATATTTTTACTTAAAAAAGCGCTGGCAACGAGGCAATCTGAATTATAAAAAAATATCGAACTGGCAATAAGTGTTGCCATGTCTAACAGTAGTCTGGACTAATGGCGTCTTGCAAATTAATCATTTCTAATTGTACTTTCTTTGTGAATTGTACTTCGGCACTGTACAAATTGTGACTTAACTGAAACGCCACTTGTTTGTGGCAAACGTAATTATTCTGGAAATAAAATTTTTCGGTTTCAAAAAATTCCATGTCACTCAGTGTTTCCATGTACATTCCAGTAAATGGTTCAATTTTCAATAACTTGTTTTGTAATCACGTAATCAAAACTTAGAAAGGAATTTGTAGATTCACGATGTTTTTTAAGCAAAATCTAAACAAATAATTAAATCAGGGTGTTATTTTCAGAACTTTTAAGAGTTATTTTCAATATTAAAATATGTATTTCTTTTAAATAAATAGGACCTAGAGAATTTTAGTAAATGTTTCCTGATTTAAAACGGTACTTTTTATATTATATCAATTACAGCGGAAGTTAAAACCCACATCTAGATTTTTCGCCTTATTATTACATTCTTACATATTTTTAAAAAGCATAAATAATATTTCCTTCTTTTTGATATTTTTTACAATATATATATATATATATATAACATCTGTCACGATGATGCGCTTCTAATGCACATAAAATAGGAAGAGACATAAGTGTCAATACACCCCAATTAGTTCCACGTAATAATTTTTCCCACGCAATTTTTGTATTTGGTAGCAAATAATTTTATCTGTTTACAAACAATACAATTGTATGAACGATTTCCGCTTAATGTATTTTATTGAAGGTTTATTTTTGTTTATTTTATTTTAAGTAAAGGAATCAAAAACAGTTACTCCTCCCGTTTTTGAAAAGTTTCAGCTGTTTAAAAATTCAAATTCACTAAATATCAACTTTAATATACTATGTATAACCCGCTCATGTTGCATCTTTCGAATAAGTTCTTCCTTTTAAACATGTTTCATGCGCGTCAATTGTGTTCTACATACGTAGTTATTTTGTAAAATAGTACAAAAGCAATATGTCAAATAATATATTTCTTAATTACCACATTATAGCGAAATACATTATTATTTTCAGATTAAAATCTCATTTTACTTCATAACACAAATTTTTGACATATGTCGAATGGTGTAATTAATATAAACTAGGTCATTTTCTCCTCATCATTAAGAAAACAACGTCTTTACTTGTTTTATTTTACAAATAAAAAATCAAATTTGTTTTTTAAGCTTCTGATAAAAATGTTACACATCGTCAAAGATTTAGAAAAATATATAAGAATTTCTTTTAAAATATCCCATTTTGTGGATACTTTTCTGTTTTTATTACAACATTTTTTTTTGTTCTTGTTTAAGTTATTTTCACTCAAATGCAGTTTTAATTATCGGAGCTATCATCAAATTTATATTAAAAATTTTTTATGTACATCCTTATATTTGAATTATGGGAGTTACGTTGATTATGCTGTATGATGTATATGTCAGTTCTATGTAAAATTTGTAATCGAATTAAAATTAATTGTTCTTAAATGAATTCTTTTATTTTCAGATATTTATCTAAATTTCCACACTTTAAATTCTGAATGTCTCTTTTGTTTTACTAAAAATTATACCTTACCTTTAGAATTTACATCTGTTTTCTGTTAAACATCTGTTGCTCTTAACTTAAAAAATATAGGATCAAATTTATATAGATGTGTTTCTCATGATTCCGTTTTAAAATATACCATTAAATAGTATATAGATGTAATTTTCATTACATAATTTTCATTTAGGCCAGTGTTTCACAAACAATGGTACATGTATCAATTCTGATACACGATCCTTTCGATGCTGATACGTGATCAATCTATTCTGAAAAGAATAGAATTATATGACCCTTTTTAGTTCTTTGGGATAATTTTCCCACAATTGCTTTCTAAAATGGTAACGCATCTTATTGTTTCTATGGTGTTTAGTGTCTAATATAAGTACTAGATGGCAGCACCACAGCCGGTTATTCTGTCACCTATCGGTAAAAACTTTGTTTACTGTAAAAATGTATCTGTTGTATTTCGTTATTGTTCGATGTACGTGTTTGTGATAGTATGTAAATTAAAGTTCTTTAAAGTCCACCTCGACTAATTAATAATGATGCTGATTCATTTACTTTACTTTAAGTATATAATATAGAATATTATGGCGACGACGATGAAAATCAAGTTTCTTACCGGAATTCAAATTACAAGAAATTCCACCTGATTCGCAAAATGGCGAAACTTCGTGTTTTGCATCTACAAGAGAATATGCTGTATTAATATTTTGAATGCGTACATCATTTCGAGGGTGGTAAGTGCTGACATTTTTTTCATTCTCTGCAATAAATAAAAGTTCATAATGTTTGCTAATTTTAAGGAGTACAATGATTCCATTGAAACGTTCCAATCATATGTTAAGAGATTGGAACAGAGTTTTTTATTACATGATGTTAAAGAAAAAAAAGGTACCGGCTATTATTTCCTGTATGGGGCCTAAATTGTATAATTTGCTGTCTGATTTAACGTTTACTAAAAATCCGGAAGCATTAAAATACGAAGAAATAGTTGAAATTCTGTTAAAGCACTTAAGCCCCGCCCCTAATAAATTTTGTTCTAGAATTAAATTCCGTAATTCTTATCAAAATGAAAACGAATCGATAGAAGATTTTGTTTCAAAATTAAAGAAGTTAACTACATTCTGTGCTTTTACTGGTGAAACACTTAATGAAAATTTGTTAGAACAATTTTTACGAGGTTTAAAAAATGAAAGTAACCAAAGTAAATTACTCTCACAAATAGATGATTTAACTTTTGAGAAAGCTATTGAAAAAGCAATTATTTTGCAAAATAACGAACATGATATTTCTGAATTGAAAAACAAAAATGTAAATGTTGATAAATTGGCATATTCTAAAAATGTTCAACCGAATAAAATTTCAAATAATTTCCAGAAACCGAAAATAAACAATGTAAATAAGGGGAATTTTGATGTAAATAAAAATAAATTACAATGTTATAGATGTGGAAATCCTTCACATCTTGCCAATAAGTGTAAGCATATCAATACTATTTGTAAAATTTGTAAAAAGAGAGGCCACCTTGGTAAAGTATGTAAAAGTAGTGCTCAGAAACAAACAAGTGTATTGCAGACGGTTGATATTTTATCCGTGAGTCATGATAAAAGTTCTACACCTATAAAAGTGTGGGTTTTAATTGAAAACAAAGCTAAAGCTGAAATGGAGGTAGAGACTGGGTAGCTGCATTTAATTTGTGTCCTACTAACTTTAAATCTGTGTATGTCAATGAAATTGCAAATTCTACTGATAAATTAAGAGCATTATTAAATGATTTTTCTAATTTATTTTCGGATAAAATAGGGGAAATAAAAGGTTTGAAAGCAGAACTTTATCTAGAAAAAGTTTCTACGCCCATATTTTGTAAGGCTAGAACAGTCACGTATGCTCTACGTAATGCAGTAAATGATGAAATCCAAAGGTTACAGGATGAGGGTATTATTAAACCTGTCACCAATAGTAAGTGGGCAACTCCTATAGTTCCAGTGGTAAAATCAAATGGGAAAATACGTTTATGCGGAGATTTTAAAGTTACAGTAAATAAATTTTTGAAGGTGGAAAAATATCCTTTACCTAGGGTAGAGGACATGTTAGCTACTTTAGGTGGTGGTTTACATTTTACGAAAATAGATTTAAATCCAGCTTATCTTCAGTTACCTGTAGACGAAAAATCACAGGAATTGTTAACTATAAATACTCCGAAGGGCTTATTTCAATTTTTAAAGTTACCAATGGGTCTTACTAGCTCTCGAGCAATTTGGCAAAGATCGATTGAACAAATATTAAGTGGTATTGATGGTGTCACTGTGTTCATTGATGATATTGGTGTTACAGGGGAAACGAATGAAATTCATTTAAAAAGACTAAAACAAGTCTTAGAAAGATTACGTGAATATAATATTAGGATAAATAAAGATAAATCAATTTTTTTGGGTTTTATAGACCAAGACGGTAGAGCCGCCCGACTTACGTTATAGTATCAAACCTAAGAATTTTTCTATGGATGTACAGTACAGTATAGTAGGTAAGAACGTAAGGGTATTAGCTAATTTGAATCAGGGGTCGTTTGGCAGATAAAAAGTACTAAACTTACCTAAACAGTTTGCTAACATACGGAAAAGTATCAAATCTAGTTTTCTAATATGTTTAATGGGACAGTATTACAAACCCATATTCACTCTTTCCAGACGTTTTCCGTTGTTCATAACTTCCGCCAGACGCTTTAAAGCTCGCTAAATTATTGGGGAACCTACGTCATAGTATCAAGGCTGAAATTTACATATGTTATTCGGGCGATTGTCTTATGATATTTTCTAAGCAGCCAAAAGAAATGAACCATTCCGAAAGAAGGGGAGCATTGGATTTGGAAGAGACAATCCCCCCCCCCTCACAAATTAAGAAAATTAAAAGATAGCAACTCTGAATCATTTGAAAGGCAGTGGATAGAGTAAAATGCTTTTTCGCAAATTTTTATTTAGCGGAATGTAAATTCTTTCAAACAAGAGTCTTTCAGAAAACTTTTTGTTGATTCAAGAATTAAAATATTTCTTCCATTTTCGTTATTAATTTTTCATACCATTTAAAATTGTTTGATAATGAAAATTACAAATTACGAAAATACATGTTTAAACATCTAAATTATCTCGTGATAAGTCTTTAAAGCATGGTTCTGCAGTAATGCTCTCACGTGCACAGCTAATGGTCTCACGCTCGCACATACAGCGGACCTTTTACAGTGTCCGGCAGGATGTTAAACCAATCGGATCAAATTGGCTGTTTGGAAAATATCATAAAACAGTCGCCAGAATAATATATGTAAAATTCAGCCTCGATATTATGACGTAGGTTCTCCGATAATTTAGCGAGTTTTAAAGTGTCTGGCAAAAGTTATGACCAGCGGGAAGCGGAACAGTGAATATGACTTTCTAATACTGTCCCATTAAATATATTAAAAAACTAGCTATTACCCGCCCGGCGTTGCCCGTGCCAACAACATTAAACGTACCTGAAATCAGGGTTGAATGATTTTTTTATTTTAAATGAAAGTAATGTTAGAGTCCCCACTGCCATAGACAGCATACACTGGGCTTGCCATGCACAATCCCATATGTTACTGTAAGCAAACCTGGAATTTCTCAGAATTTTTTTACGAAAAGCCAAATGGCATTATTTTCTCCTTCAAGCTTTTATCCAGGCTTAGGACTGGCTAAAAGAAAGGTAATTGCGTTTAGAAGCAAATATTTCTTTTATGTTTTAGCCATAAACCAAAAGCCTTTCTTTAAGGCATTTAAAAAAAATTTCTATCCAGTAATACAAAATGCGCTAACTACATGTATCGTTCCTTTGGAACTCAATCTCTCTATATATAAAATAGCAGATGTCTGTCTGCCTGCCCGCGGATATCACCATAATTATAACACCTAGGACTCTGAAATTTTTGTCATGTGTAGATGCTGTCACTAAAAAATGCACCTCGCAGCCAGATATTTAAATTTAAATTTAGATTAAAAAATTAAAATTAAAATGTGCATATGGAATTTTAGGTTCGAGGCTATTTCATCAGGTTCGAGCTCTCCGCCAATCCCCGGCAATGAAACAGCCAGCAAATGAGAGATCTAGAGAAGCAACGTCAAACGTGCATATGGACATTCTGTTTTGAGGCTATTTACAACTCTCCGCCAAAGAGAGCAGGCGAAAGAGCTGTCGATAGCGACAACATTCCCTGCTCCAAGCTTAGCTTTGCTAGCAAGAGCAAGCAACAGTTTTACATTTGAAACTTTTTTATATTGTGAAATTAAACTAAACTAACTAAAATTCTAGTAAGTTAGTTTCTTTACTTTCTGTTCCTTTTTATATATTATGAAATTTATTGTTTTTATTAATGTAAGTTCCCGTAAGTTAGTTTATTTACTTTCTGTTCAGTGAAGTGTAAGATGAAATAGGCCTAAACCCAGTGACAGAACTATCTTCGTGTCTCTGCAACGCTAATAAAATTTAAAAAATAGTTTGAAATATGCAATATATATCATATTAAGTTCCCATTAGTTAGTTCTGTCACTAGGGTTTAGGCCTATTTCATCTTGCACTTGACTGAACAGAAAGTATATCTTCATGTATCTCCAACGCTAATAATATTTCAAAAATGGTCTGAAATACGCAATATATATATCATATAAATCTATTATTGCTACAGTTGTAGTGCTAATTAATTATGACATCAGTATTTACGTGTTATATGGAACCCGTTGTTTATTTACTTTTTTGTAAATAACATTAAATACTCAAAATTTTCGCTTAATTGAAATAGGCCTAAACCCCTGTAACAGAACTATCTTCATGTGTCTGCAATGCTAATAACGTGTATCAATATTTATTTATATCAAACTATCATTTACTTATTTTTATTTCCTTTTAAAAAATAATAGAAGCTATTTCATTTGGTACGTTATTTTATTTTGATGAAACATAAATCTTCCACAAAATTTTTGAGTATTTATTCATTGTTATTTACAATCTTTCTTCCTATTACTGTTTTTGACTGTACTTTTAGACAGTTTGTTTAATTTTTAGTCGCCCAAGAATCAAATGATTTTCTTGAAATTTACTTTCTATAAAAAGAAAACATTCAGTTAATAATTTGAGTTCTTGGGCGATTAGGAGTCCATTGTGATTTATTTTTTACCTCATACTTACAAATTAAATAGTTTTGTTTTGATGAAAACATACATCTTACATTAAATTTTTGAGTATTTATTTATTGGCAAGGGGGAAAAATAGCCGGATTTTCTTCCCGTTGTTTATTTACTTTTTTGTAAATAACAATATATACTCAAAAATTTCGCTTAATTGAAATAGGCCTAAATCCCTGTGATAGAACTCGGCAAATTGTCTCTGTTAATAAATCGCAAAATTTGTCAGTTGAGGAAAAATCACAAAATTCATAAAATGACCGAAAACAAAATGTCAAGGAATCGTGGAAATAAATAGCAGAATTTGTCAATTAATCTCGAAAAATATAGCAAATTTCGCAAAATTATTGCAGGAAATTTTTTTTGTCAAACTGTCATGAAAAAAAAAATCGAGAAATCCGTCATATAGTCTGAGAAAAAAATCTTAAAATTCATCAAATGATCACGTGAGAAAAATTGTGAAATTCGTCTAATAATTGCAGAACAGAATTGCAAAATTCGTCTAACGACAGTGGAAATAAAGTGCGCAATTCGAACGTCAGCGGAAAGAAAGTGTGCGATTTGTTGAACGTTCATGGAAAAAAATTTTGAAATTCGTTAATCGAGAGTCAATAAATAACAAAAATCATCAATCGATAGCGGAAAAAATAACAAAATTCATCAACTGATAACGGAAATATTAAAATTTATCAACTCATAGTGGAAAAATCGCAAAATTCATCAATTGATAGCAGAAAAATCACAAAAATCATCAATCGATAGTTGAAAAATTGCAATATTCATCAATTAATAGCAGAAAAATCACAAAAAGTCATCAATCAATAGTTGAAAAATTGCAAAATTCATCAATCGATAGTTGCAAAATCTCAAAATTCATCAAATGGTCTCGGGAAAAAAAATGCAAATGGCTTCGAAAAAAAAAATCACAATTTGTCTAATGATATTTTTTATTTGGGGGGGGGGGGGGGAATTGTGAAATTTACCAAATGATTTTCAAATTCATCAAATGGTCTCGGGGAAAAAAATGCAAATGGCTTCAAAAAAAAAATCACAATTTGTCAAATGATTTTGGGGGGGGGGGGGAATAAGGAAATTTACCAAATGGTTTTTAAATTCATCAAAAGATAGCATGGGAAAACAATTGGCGAGTGTGACTAATAAGATTGCCAGTGGTGGTAAAACAGTCAATCGACAAATTTTCAGTATTACTCGTCGATTGGCGAGTGCTAATTTTGTCCTATATGTGAGTTTTATCAAAAAGTAAAACATTAAGTAAATATTGTTTCTATCTAAGAAGTCATAAACATCACTCAAAAACGCCCCAACAAAAAACTAATGAATATATAGAAACAGCTCAGAAAATCTGTTTCATTAAAGAATATTTTCAGTCGCCCAAGAATCGACTGCTTTTCTTGAACTTTACTTTCTATAAAATGAAAACATTCAGTAAATAATTTCCGTTCTCAGGTGAGTAAGGTGAGTCCATTCATGTGTGATTCTTATGAAACTCATGTCACAAAATGCACATAATAAATATTTCACGCACTTGATATTTCCAATCAGTTCATCAAAACAATTTAATAATTATTTACTGAATGTTTTCATTTTATAGAAAGTAAAGTTCAAGAAAAACATTAGATTCTTGGGCGACTAAAAAAGTTCTTAAATGAAACTTCTTAAATGGAGTTAAAAATGGTTCTTAAATGGAGTTCAATAACAAATCTTACTGAGAACATACATCTTGACAATTTATCGGTGCGATTTGTTGAACGATCATGAAATAAAAAAAGATCTTGAAATTCGTTAATCGAGAGTCGATAAATCACGAAAATCATCAACCAATAGCGGAAAAATTCCAAATTTCATCAATTTATGCGGAAAATCACAAAATTCATCAATTGAAAGTGGAAAAATAGCAAAATTCATCAATTGATCGCGGAAAAATCACAAAATTCATCAATCAATAGTTGAAAAATCTCAAAATTCATCAAATGGTTGCTGGGGGAAAAAATGCATATATCGGCAAATAGCTTTAAAAAAAATACAATTCGTCAAATTATTATTATTTTTTTTTTTGGGGGGGGGGGGGGATTGTGAAATGTACCAAATGGTTTTGAAAATCATCAAAAGACAGCAGGGAAAAAAATCTTTTTTCAATCAATCATCGCAATTGGCGAGTGTGACTATTAAGATGGCCAGTGGTGGCAAAACAGCCAATCGACAAATTTTCAGTATTACTCGCAGATTGGTGAGTGCTAATTTTGTCCTATATGTGAATGATTCTTATGAAACTCCTGTCACAAAATGCACCTCATAAATATTTCACGGACTTGGAATTTATAATCAGTTCATCAAAACAATTTAATAATTAGGTATTTACTGTATCATATATTCTAATACGAGCAAATCATGTGGGTGGTTATATATATATATATATAT
The DNA here is from genome assembly GCA_963931845.1 of Maratus michaelseni. NCBI lineage: Eukaryota > Metazoa > Arthropoda > Arachnida > Araneae > Salticidae > Maratus > Maratus michaelseni. The sequence goes on along the minus strand of OZ007586.1, from coordinate 90,599,495 downwards.
ATATATATATGCAAAAATTATCTTAAAAACGGCTCTAACGATTTTGACGAAATTTCGTATCCTACCGTTTTGGGACACCAGAAAACCATTGGGCTAGGTCACATGTTCGAGAAAATTCGATTAGTGGGTCATTTTGGGTCATGGTCTAGCTAATTGTATCTAAAAAACGGTTCAAACGATTTTGACGAAATTTTGTATTCGACCATTTTCGGGCACGAGAAGTCTATTGGGCTGGGTCACATGTTCGAGAACTTTCGATTAGTGGGTCATTTTTGGGTCAACGCGGGTCAAATGAATTTTATCTAAAAAACGACTCTAACGATTTTGATTAAATTTTGTGTCCTACGAGTTTCGAGCACGATAAAAGCATTGGGCTTGGTCGCATGTCCAAGAAAATTCGATTAGTGGGTCATTTCTGGCTCATTGTGGGTCAAGATCTAAAAAGCGGCTCAATTTACACTAAATTTTGCATCCAATGGTTTTCGGGCACGAGAAGACTGTTGGGCTAGGTCACATGTTCGAGAAAATTCAATTAGTGGGTCATTTTGGGTCATGCTCAAGCTAATTGTATCTAAAAAAAGGTTCAAACGATTTTGACGAAATTTTGTATCCGACTATTTTCGGGCACGAGAAGACTATTGAATGCCTAAGGGGGGCCACTCGGCCCAGCAAAGCCAGGCCGTAGAGCGTTAGCACCTCCCCCGGGATGTTCCCCGGCACGCGGGGATTCGTTTTGGGTGATTCCAGCCACAGGCGGAAGGGAAGGCACGACGCCGAGACCGCCAGCGCACACGCAAACGGCCCAAACAACAACAAAAAAGAAAAGAAAGAAAATACAAACTAGGCCAAAGGCCGGCACTGCCAGGACAAGCCTAAGCGCGACAAGGGGCAGGCAAGAAAGCTAAAAAAAAAAAAAAAAAAAAAAAAAAAAAAAAAAAAAAAAAAACTGAAAAAAGCCTGAACCGCTGGAGCCTGCACTCCCTCGCGACAGACAGCGGCAGGTGCAGTGATGAAGAACTTGTAGGTGAACAGTCCTTAACGCTCCTGCGTCATGACACACAGTTCGCGGCCAAGGCGGTCCTTGGATAATAATGATGCGCCGGAATCTGAGAACTCAGTTCCCACGCGACAGATGGCGCCACAAGTTGTTGCGTTGGAGAGATGAGACCGCTGCTAAAGACTGCGAAGGGAGCACAGCAAGGTGCTCAAACACTGACAAGGTACAGCCAAAATAAGGAAAAGTCAGGAGAAGGAGGGTAGGAAGATCAATTACAGTACTGATTGGTGGTGAAGAATTTAATATGTTTAGTTAAAAATTTGATAAAAGCTAGAGTTGGTTACTCAATTTGTTAAGTTCGATAAATCCATTAAGAAATTAAAAATATTTTTTAATTTTTTTAGTAAGATTGGTCTTGTTAGAATATTGGTTAGCCAAGAGGGTGGGGGAATTTCGGGAGATCTGAGATGCCAGGCAACGGTCAGTGGGCAGTCAAAATAGTAATGAGAAGGCAAGCCCCGCTGGCCACATGGACACACATTGGAGGCTGCACGTTTATAATATTTGAGGTAAGTAGGGAATGGACCATGTCCTGTGAGGAACGCTGAGGTGTGGGGGGCGAGGTTAAGCAGGTTTAGGGAGACAAAAGGGAGCAATTTGTGGGTATGTCGACCTTTATCCGAGTAATCCCAGTGGTCCTGCCACTGAGGAATGATTTTAGACGAGAAGACTATTGGGCTGGGTCACATGTTCGAGAACTTTCGATTAGTGGGTCATTTTTGGGTCAAAGCGGGTCAAATTAATTTTATCTAAAAAACGGCTCAAACGATTTTGATTAAATTTTGTATCCTAGGAGTTTCGGGCACGCGAAAATCATTAGGCTAGGTCACATGTTCGAGAAAATTTGATTAGTGGGTCATTTCTGGGTCATTGTGGGTCAAGATCTAAAAATCGGTTCAATATACACTAAATTTTGCATCCTATGGTTTTCGGGCACGAGAAGACTTTTGGGCTAAATCACATGTTCGAGAAAATTCAATTAGGGGGTCATTTTGGTCATGGGTCATGATATTTGAACTCAAATATAATTTTGACCGAGCGTAGCTCGGTTTTCCCTGCTCGTGTTTTCATTTTATTGAAAGTAAAATTCAAGAAAAACATTAGATTCTTGGGTGACTAAAAAAGTAATTTAAATGAAACTTCTTAAATGGAGTTAAAAATGGTTCTTAAATGGAGTTCAATAACAAATCTTAATGAGAACATACATCTTAATAATTTATCGCATGTTATGAATTCACCATTCTTGGGAACTAAAAATGTAGTACAAAACAATTACAGGAACAAAAATTGTAAACAATAAATAAATACTCAAAAATTTAATGTAAGATGTATGTTTTCATCAAAACTATTGAAGTCATAAACATCACTCAAAAACGCCCCAACAAAAAATAATGAATAGATAGAAACAGCTCAGAAAATCTGTTTCATTAAAGAATATTTTTAGTCGCCCAAGAATCTACTGCTTTTCTTGAACTTTACTTTCTATAAAATGAAAACATTCAGCAAATAATTTCCGTTCTCAGGTGATTAAGAGTCCATTCATGTGTGATTGTTATGAAACTCATGTCACAAAATACACATCATAAATATTTTACGTATTTGGAATTTCCAATCAGTTCATCAAAACAATTTAATAATTATTTACTGAATGTTTTCATTTTATTCAAAGTAAAGTTCAAGAAAAACATTAGATTCTTGGGCGACTAAAAAAGTTCTTAAATCATAAACATCACTCAAAAACGTCCCAACAAAAAAATAATAAATATATAGAAACAGCTCAGAAATTCTGTTTCATTAAAGAATATTTTTAGTCGCCCAAGAATCTACAGCTTTTCTTGAACTTTACTTTCTGTAAAATGAAAACATTCCGCAAATAATTTCCGTTCTCAGGTGATTAAGATTTAATAATTATTTACTGAATGTTTTCATTTTATTCAAAGTAAAGTTCAAGAAAAACATTAGATTCTTGGGCGACTAAAAAAGTTCTTCAATCATAAACATCACTCGAAAACGCACCAACAAAAAATAATGAATATATCGAAACAGCTCAGAAAATCTGTTTCATTAAGAATATTTTTAGTCGCCCAAGAATCGACTGCTTTTCTTGAACTTTACTTTCTATAAAATGAAAACATTCAGCAAATAATTTCTGTTCTTAGGTCAATTGATTAAGATTTAATAATTAATTACTGAATGTTTTCATTTTATTTAAAGTAAAGTTCAAGAAAAACATTAGATTCTTGGGCGACTAAAAAAGTTCTGAAATGAAACTTCTTAAATTGAGTTAAAAATGGTTCTTAAATGGAGTTCAATAACAAATCTTAATGAGAACATACATCTTAACAATTTATCGCATGTTATGAATTCACCATTCCCGGGAACTAAAAATGTAGTCCAAAACAATTACAGGAAAAAAATGTAAACAATAAATAAATACTCAAAAATTTAATGTAAGATGTTTGTTTCCATCAAAAATATTTAATTTTTAAGTATGAGGTAAAAAATAAATCACAATGGATTCCTAACCGCCCTAGAACTCAAATTATTTACTGAATATTTTCATTTTATAGACAGTAAAATTCAAGAACATCATTTGATTCTTGTGCGACTAAAAATGTTAAAAAATGAAACAAACTAACTAAAAATACAGTCAAAAACAGTAATAGGAAGAAAGATTGTAAATAACAATTTATAAATACTCAAAAATTTTATATATATTGCGCAATATATTACGCAATAAATATAAGCAATATATATTGCGTATTTCTGACCATTTTTTAAATATTACAAGCATTGCAGTTACATGAAGATATACTTTCTGTTCAGTGAAGTATAAGATGAAATAGGCCTAAACCCCAGTGACAGAACTAACGAACGGGAACTTAATATGATATATATTGCATATTTCAAACTATTTTTGAAATATTATTAGCGTTGCAGACACACGAAGATAGTTCTGTCGTTGGGTTTAGGCCTATTTCATCTTACACTTCACTGAACAGAAAGTAAATAAACTAACTTACGGAAACTTAAAATAAATATATAAAAAGGAACAGAAACTAAAGAAACTAACTTACGGGAATTTTAATTAGTAAACTATATATTTTACAATAGAAAAATGTTTAAAAATAGAAAACTAAAGATCAACAGTAAAAACTGCTGTTTGCTCTTGTTAACCAAGCTAAACGCTCCGAGCAGTGAATGTTGTGGCTATCGACAGACCTTTCGCCTGCTCTCATTGGCGGAGAGCTGTAAATAGCCTCAAACCTGAATGTCATATGCACGTTTGCTGTCGCTTCGCTGGATCTCTGATTCGCTGGCTGTTTCATTGCCGAGGATTGACAGAGAGCTTGAAATAGCCTCGAACCCAAAATTCCATATACACGTTTTAATTTAAAAAATATATATAAATTAAAATTTAAAAATCCGGCCGTGAGGTATACTGTCTGGTGACAACATCTACACATGACAAAAATTTCAGAGTTCTAGGTGTTATAATTACGGGGAAATCCGCAGGCAGGCAGACATCTATTGTTTTACAGAGATAGAGAAGACTAGATTTGATACTTTATAGTAGGTTTACATTTTACATAACGTAGGTACAACATTTTTAGGTACATTCAGTACCTAAAAATACAAAAAGCCACCCTTTACCTGCCCTTTCCCTTTTACCTGCGAAACAACCACTGATTCAAATTAGCTAATACCTATACGTTCTTACATACAATAGTGTACATCCATAGAAACATTCTCAGGTTTTATACTATAATGTATGTCAGGCGGCTCTGTGATCTTGGTCTATTAATTTTAATAGTATCGTACGAAAACAAATGACATAATTAATTTACTAGTTATGGAATTGTCCAAAGCTCAGTGATAATTATTACGATAATCTTCTTATCGATAATTCTTATGACAAATTCTGAAGAACGGTAGCTGTAAAGAAACACAAATTCAATTGCAATTACAAGACATGTTAAACAAGGCATAGCTGCAAACTTTTACGGTATTTTATTACCTCTTTTTTCGAATTGTAATATTCGTTTTGTTTAATCACAGATTTGAGTGATTAAACAAAGAGAAGATTAAGATTCGAAATATTGGTGGCAAAAAATCGTAGCAGCTATGTAGGATCTAAAAATTTAAAGGAGCCATCAAAATGACGCGATACAGATTATGCCGTTCAGTTATACACCGCTTATTAAGAAAAAGGGCTCTTAAACTAAATACTAAAACTGGGTGCTAAGTAATAAAAGAAATAATGATATCAATGTAAAATGTTACTTAAAAAATAAACTAAAGACTACACATATTATGCATGTTTACCATAGTGCATTTGCAGCTTTTATTTGTTTAAACAACCACTATCGACAGAAAATTGCATCACATTATGTTAAAATAAAAGTGTTTTTATTCCCTAAAAGCTATTTCATTTTAGTCGGTGAAAAAAAACTTCGTTTAATTTTTAACTAGATTAATAATAGAAGCTAATGGACACAACAATTGGCAGTTTCGAGTATATTTTATGACGTTTGGAAATTATTAAATTAATCAATATTTAAACTCTCTTAAAAGTTTCCTGCAGCTTTGGACTTAATTTTAACAGTAAAGCCTTTTCTTTTATCAGAATATAAAACAAGTAATTTCGTTTAACGAATTTCCTGGTATCTTAATGAAATTCTCCAAATATCCCATTATTATTTCTTTCAAAATCAGCTTATAATATGCCTTGTGGGATTCAAAGAAACAAAATATTGGAGACCAGAAGAAGTTATTACGGATAAATTAATTTCCTGTAATAAAACTAGCGCATTTACTTTGACTTAAGGAATAATTGCATAAACTTTGCTATCTCATTATGAAAGAAATTATATTAAAAAGGAAGTCTGTTTGCAACTACAATCTCCTTTTGTTTGAAAGACATTTTTATAAATAAACTTTGTATTAAAAATTTCATGTGATACTCAAGTGATGCCATACTTTTGTAATTATTTTGTTGAAAATGAATGTATATTAGAATTCAATGTATTTGCTTAGTGCCTCCGAAATAATTTTATTTTAATGAAGGGAACCACTTTTTTAATAAAAACCATTCTAGATAACATATTTTAGTTGCAAAAATTTTCAAGTATTTTTTTTTTAATTACATTTATGCATTTTATGAATAGTTCTAAAATAAAATAAAATATTGCTCTTAAATAGAAAATTGTTTTATTATAAAAATCATTGACTCCAAATTTTAAATTTACAGATCTAGTAAGTCCAGATTTTAATAGAATTCATATGACCACAGTTACAAATGCAGTTTAAAAGGCTATGGCAGATACTTTTATGCCAATCCTTTCTTTATTTTTTTAAAGTAGATTATATATTAAGTAAAAACTTCTTGTTATTAATAAATTAATATAATTTTAGTAAGATATAATTCTCTGTATATGGATTACAATATTGAATATTTTTTGTGCATATAAACTTTTACAGTAGTTGCATATTTCACTTAGGTAATTAAAAAGATAACTTTCTAACACAGAAAATTAAGAGAAATTTATAGTGGCATTACCCAACAGAAATATTACATTGTATAACCTGTTAAATCGGAAACATTAGATAGAAGGATCCTGCTTCTTACAGAAATCTATCATTGACTCTGCGAAAATAACACAATACAATTATAAGTGAAGGTGTATATGCTAAGACGAAAACTTGTAAATAACGGAATTTTCTCCGTTCCGTATTAGGCGGTTTTACTCTTTGACAAGGAGATCTAAAATGTGCATACCGGGTGTTTTAAATTGCCAGGCTAGGATATACAGAGGTTGTTCAGTGGCAGAGCATCAGCACGTTACGCTGAAGATCCCAGGTTCGAGTCCTGGCCCCGGTCAATTTTTCACTCATGTTGGCTTTGTGTGTATAAAATTGTCTGAATTAAAAAAAAATATTATAAATAAAGTGACCAGACGTATTGTGTTTATGTGTTTAGTATGTAATTATCAACCGATGAATAGTTATTAATTTATCGTCGTTGTGTCATTTGAAGCTACTAATTGCTAGCCCAAGACTCCCTTATCATAGATCAGACTTGACAATCCGGAGAAAGTCTATGGGAGAAAATGTCCGCGGTAATTGCCAACTTATTCATTGACTTTCTCCGGAAAGTATCGCCGCCTGGCGGATACTACCGCACAGATGCCATGTTTCGGGCTTTTTAAACACCAGTATATTTTTAGAGAAAATGTTGTTCTTTTAAATCCCAGAATTCTCCGATCAAACAAAACAAAATTCTCTCTACTAAAAAACTGGTATCCAAAAAGATAATAGAAAAATCTATAGAAAAATCTAGCTGGTCTGCTACCGCATAGCTGCCAACTTTTACGCTTTTTTCTTACCACTAAAATTTAATAGAATTTTTTTCTTCATGTAATCACACGATATTGTCAATTTAATAAGATAAAATTTACTATAAAATTTTAGTGGTAGGAAAACTACTAGTTCATAAGCAAATGCATAGAACAAATGGAGCTGTGAAAAAATTTTGTGTTATTTCGTGTCGTAAATACTATTACTGACGATTGATGGCGCTAGTAGCAGGACAAGTATAGCGGTCAAAGGCAACTTGCTGATTGAGAGGTCTGATACTATGATAAGGAGGTCTTGTGCTAGCCGATCACTCTTTCCAAGATGTATAAATGTGAGAAATTGCCGGGCTGTGACATCGACGAGGGGTTTCTCAGTGGCAGAGGCATCAGCACGTTGCGCTGAAGTTCCCAGGTTCGAGTCCTGGTGCCAGTCAATTTTTTCTCTCAAGTTGTGTTTGTGTATTTGAAATTGTTTGAAGTAAAGAATGTTATTTTCAGCATTGATTTTCTTTATCTTCCTGTATGCGTCGCTCTTTCCCCATATTTTTATTTATTTATTTATTTATTCATTAGGAAAACTTAAACGTTCATGCATAAAGGGATTTTAAAATGCCATTTCAGTGCCATTATACAGAAATATCAATATGTGAGTCCATTTTTATATTTACTCAAATGAAAACAACTACCTTGCTTGCGTTATTTTAAAGAAGTAAATCAGAATATTTTATTTATTTAACGAAAAGTTTCACATCATCAGAAGAAAGGAGAAAAACGAGAAATTTTTTCTAAAATATGAAATTTTATTAAAGTATTTATCTTAGATTAAAATTAGTGATACGTGTTATTGACGAAGAATTTTGTGTTTGTCATATTTTTGTGTTTTTTTTTTAATTAAAATTGCAAACATAAGAGAAAAAGCTATAATTATCTTCTTTTAAATAGCAGCTTATTTTTAGAATATGGCTGATTGAAATTATCTCAGCTTGTCATAAATAAATTAATACAAAGTAAGTTTATTAAATGCAACTAATTTTTTCTCCTTTATTCTGAAAAAAGGGCCTTTAATCTTTTAGGTTTTCACTCTTTTCTTATCGTATTTTCAAAAGTAAAAGTTAAAAGAATAATTTTGGAACATTTTTGTTTTACCCTTGTATAAGCAAATTGTAAAATAATCTTCAGAACAAAAATATATATATATAATTTTTATTTCTTCATTTTTACAATGTAAACTTTGTTCTTATTTGTAGAAGTAGCATAAAATTTTACTTTTCAACATTCATTTTTTTACTCCGTAAATATTTAATCCAGGCTTTTTAGCATTACTGGCTACAAGAAATGTAAATTATGGGCGAACATAAAATTAATTCGCATTAGCAATGAAAAGTATATTTTTACATGCAGTGGGCTTTTCTATAACACTAGCCCAATACTGATTTTGAATTAAAATAGTATAGATTATGTATTATTAGTATTTTTCGATGTAATATGTTTAGATATATTATTTAGAGGGATTTAGAATTATTGCTTATAAAGTGGGTTTTATTATCAGATTTTCCACGATTGATAAATTTTTCAGATCATTTCATAGTAGGCAATGTTAATACAAAACGATTTACAGTATTTTCAAATTCAAATGTGCGGTACGTTAGATAACTTCTCTTGGCAAGTGTTTCTACGGTGAGTTTTTTTATACACTCTCAAAAATGAATACTCAGATTTCAAGAAATTTTCTTCGTTTTTGACGAAACAGTTTCCTGGGAAATGCTCCGATTAAATATTTCGTCAAATCGAGTAAATTTGCAACCTCAAAATTACGAAGAAATTAGTTTCGTCAAATTGTTTCTTTGAAAGTTCCAAAAAAAAAAAGGTTGGTGGTTCCATCTATCGGAGTTTTTAGAAGCATCTTTAATTGACTAGGGGAAAAATAAGATTAATTTTCACAAGTCTTCAAGGGGTTCGAACGCGCAACTTCTAGCTTGACAGACAAACTCTCTGACCACATAGCCAGCGGGACATCTGATTTATTTGATTTTAAATGTATTTACGGGATGTTGATGTGTGTTTATATTTTTAGAAAGCAGATTGTATTTTTATCGGTGCTGTTATAACTTCTGCATGTTTTAATTAATAAGGCTAGATTATTATTATGGTTTTTCTATGGTTAATAAATAATTAGAAAATGGCTTGGTTAATATAATTTATTAGAGAAATTTCCTTTGTTCAATGAATGATTAAAATATGGTCTAGTTAATTTGTTGATCAGAAATAATTAAATTTGAAGTGCATATTTTGGAGCTGAGTTCATCAATTTTAGCGGATAAGATTACTGTTTATAGAGGGGAAGGGGTCAGTTATACATATTTTAAATTTGATTGTTATATGAATATATTTCTTAAATAAAAAAGAGCTCCTAAAATTGTGATTTTTTTTAAACCATTGGGAAAATGTTGATGCTTTCGATCGAAAATCGACCAAATGATGTTCGCATTTTACTATTTTAACCGTTTTTAACGAAAGTCTGTAACTTTAGAAGAATTTTATAACCATTTTTAATGAAATTCTGTAACTTCAGAAAATTTTATCTTTGAATAGGCAATAGAAATGCATAAAATCGTTACAAAAAGGATAGACGCAAATTATCAGATATAAAAAATAAAGTAGAAATTTGGTACATTCGTGTTATAGCGGCCACCAAGGATGAAATATTTTTGTTTCTGTTTTCATTAATATTTTGTAAATTTAATACTTTCGTGTAATTTTTTTTAAACTATTTTTTTAACAAAAATAATCTGGCCGCGAATGGGGAAACATTTTTGTCAAATATTTGAGATTTTCCATTTCATTAAAAAGCACTTAATTTTGAGATGAAATGATTGTCAAAAATGACGAAATATAGCTCAAGAATTGCGGAATCGTCAAAAGTGAGAGTTTTATTTTTGACAGCGAGGAAACAGTTTCGTCAAGATATTTGAGGATTTGCGTTTCGTCAAAAACCACGTGACTCTGTGACGAAATGATTGTCAAAAATAACGAAATGAGGCCTGAGGATTGCGGAATCGTCAAAATTGAGTGTTTTATTTCTGAGAGTGTATAAGGTGCATATACTCTTTAGAATTTCTAAGGAGTATGATGTCACTATTTCAGATTAGATATCTTTGGATTAGAACTCATTCTCCGATTAATGTCAGAATTTGCAATATTTTTATACAATTAAACAAAACGAAAATATTAGTTCGAAAAGTGTGGTAGAACTGTACGTACGTTGCTGATAGCTTAAATATAACCACTCCTGGCGCATAATGAAAATCATACAACACTAAAAGCGCAGTTCCACGTTGTTAAAAAGTTCATGTGCAAGCACATAAATGAAAAATACTTTTAGAAAAAATAAGAACAATGTATTACTTCTCGACAGCAATATCATTTCTGTATCACATAAATTATTACTTCATTCTTATGGTAAATCTAACCTATTTTGAAACTTTCGTCAATAATATTTGCTAAATTTTATGCATTAAATATTGCATAAAAAAGACTTTCCCATTTGTAATGATCCTGTTCGACATATTTCCTTTTTTATCATAATACTTCATAGAAATTAATTTTAATAGTTATTTTTCAAAACTAGAAGTAATATTTTCTTCTTTCCTAGAACGAAATTAAATTATATTTAAAAAACACGCAAAAAATCAAGTGAAATAGATGACACAGTATTGCTTAAGTGAATCGATTTACTGAAAATAAATTAAAAATATTTTACAATTAAAATTTTAGAACGTTTTTAAGAAATTCAAATAAAAATCATTCTTTAAATTAGCTGATTTTTTTTTTAAAATATTAACAACATTTCAATGTTTTTCACAGTCTTAATAGTTTATCAGTTTCTCAACTGACATTGTTCAGACATGCTAAGTTATATTTTTTATAAATTTCTCATTATATTCATGTATTCATTATACTTATATTTTGTTTTTTAGTATTTCGATATTACATCATTTGAAATTTCAACAATTTGTTCTATATCAATTGTTACCATAAGTAAATGGGGTACATATGCTAACATTCAGCATATAGTTATACAATTGTTATATGAGTTCATAAATAGGATTATACATGCTTTTGAAAATCGCACTAATGCCTGTATCCTACTTACCATTATGATTATCAATTATCGGAAACATAAACGAGCGTTATGTGCTGAACGGTGGCATACCTAGAATTACAAGGCACTGTCACTTAAGACATATTTCAAAGCAATCATACATACATTATTCATGATTTAACACTGTGAAAGCACTAAGAATTGACTTGATTTGTGGTCATCTTCTTTAAATCAATATTTCCGAATTGTTCAGCGTACCTTCTAGTACACAAAAAGCGAATTTCTAAATAAGCCCACAAGATTGTAAAAGCTGATTTTGCCTAATATAATATGTCGAGATTCGTGATTTTAAAAGTTGGTTTTTGGGTATTTACATTATCAATATGAATTTTTTTTTTAATATGTACTAGATTCTGTAACAGAGATATATTTCTTACTAAAATTCGAAAATACACATTTTGTACGTAACCAATTTATGCCTGCCGTCCTATTTTTGAAATGGTCTCTTAAAAATTTTCCTGATACAACATCATTAATCACAACTTTTTAAGATTATGCAAAATTGTCCGCTGCATTTGTTTTCAATCTTTATTCATGGATGACATCACGTTTTCAGAGATAAAACTGTCAAATAGTTGTTTGATTGCAACACATTGCTGAATTTTCTTGGAACAATATAGCGCATAAGAAGATATTTTATTTAAGTATTTATCAATTCTTTTCTAACTGATATTAATTATTAATAGAAACATGATTTTATAATACATATTTTCTGCATTGTTTCAGATGTCTTCTTTTTAATTCAAATTTGAAAACCTTTATAAATTGTCCCACTTTTGGGACGCTTTTGACAAACGCCGACATGTTTTCTTCTACGCTTTTAGTCCATTAAAAATATGTTTTATCTCATTAATTGAAGAAAGTACCTTCTATATATATTTATTAATGCTTTATATTTTACTAAAAATCGAAATTTTGCTAAATATATCCCTTGGTTTTGTAAAAAAAGTTTTATGTTATTTAAATTAAGTATTTATTTATTTATTTATTTATATCTGTTTTTGTGGGAGAGGGGGGTGGCGTAATGGACGTTTTTTTTTATTGATCTCAGTAATAATTTCTCATACTGAATTAAAGTTTAAAAAAATTCACATTTTAACATTGGATCATGTATACAGTGTGATTCATAAATATCGAAACAATAGGCTATCTCTTTAAATATTGCCCCTAGGCACATACTTTCAATTGCAAAGTTTCATAAAAGAAGGTGCAAGATTTAATGAGATAAGTTGCAACTCCATGGGAGGTATATTTAAGAAAATACAAAAAATAAATTTTTATACGGTCCCTGTAGGATAAAAATTCAAATTAGGAAAGTTTTCCTTATCCATTCCTAAATTAAACAAAAAAAAATCCCATCTTGATATTTGCAAAATTCACAGAGATATTAAAATCCAAAATTCGTGACTTACACCACTTAAGCATACCTTTGAGCGACGCGATATCAGTTCATTTGAAATGCAAGTTAGTGATCGATCATAAATTTACACATTATTAAAAGTCGATCTAACACAATGCCTTAACTTCTAGATATAAAATAACAGCATATAGTTTTTTGCGTTAAACTTGCTTGAGAAATATGCTAGAGGTTTTCATGAGCCCAAGTTTGGCGCCAGGCCCATAATCAGCACAGCCCGCTGGCCGGGCTTTGCCGGCCCGTATCTTCATTGTTCTTAGGACGTGTCGGGCAGGCAATAAGTTTTGTAAAAATAGTAATAGCTATAACGAAACTTCTTTAAACGGAATCATTGGAAATATATTTTAATAAATTACACACAAATATTTTCAAAAATCTACTTTTTGTTATACAGCTTCAAATGTTATGATGTTTTTAAACATATTTTTCATTTATTCCAAACGACATTGTTTTTAAAAAATATATCTTTATTCGAATGTAATAGTCTAAGAGTATAAATAATCATTAATCACCTGTCTAGATAATGAATTAAATAAAATTAAGTGCATCGCCCATGAAAGTGGTTTTAACAATGAGTCGCCCGAAATTACAGGCAACTTTTACGCCTCGCGTACTCGCATTTTTAAGGGGAAAAATATGAAGTTGTCAGGGCTAAAACTATGAAAAAACTCGAAATCGACATGTTAGAAAATTCTTGTTTAAATCAACTGACACATTTAAACAGTAAAGAAAAGAGATTAGAATGGCAAAATATAAACTAAATCAGAAATTGAAGCTACAGGAAGGAGTTACTTACTCACCTGGAAGCTTTTAAAAAGCATGTAAACGTTCTATTAGGAGCCAATCTTTCTTTAAAACTTTAAATGCCTTTATCTGAATCATAGGTTTTTTTCAGCATTTCTCATCTTTAAATTGATATAAGTTAAAAACCGTTAAAGATAAATGGTTCAAACTTGGAATATATCATTTTCTAATGTTTTACTTAAATTTTAATTCGGAAAATTAAAAATATATATATTCACTTCTGAAAATATGATTTGTTTAAAATAAGTTGCATCTTTTTTTAAATTGCTATTTTAAATTTTTTTTTTTATTAATATTTTTTAAATGCTGAATTAAAATTAAAACTTGTATATTTCTATTTAATTAAAGAAAAAAATTCAATTCGACAAATAATATTTCGAGTTATAACAATTTTAAATTACTCTGAATTTTTTGAAAAAAAAAAATTTTTTAAAGTTTTTGTAAGAAGTCTTATGATGTGATTATGTTTACAAATTATATGGTTAACCATCACAAAAAAAATGAAAATTCTAACTCTGTAAAAAAAAAAAAAATAAATAAATAAAAAAATAAATGTTTCTCAGACACCTTACAGTAACATTGTTTCTTGAATTACACGTATTTCAATTGAACCACCAATTGGAAGAAGGGAATAAACGCCACTTTTTCACACATTCATTTTTCTACACTTTTACATTCTTTAGACGTAGCGCTGAGTTGTGAGTTCGAAGAAAAAACGAAAACCATTCGCTTCATATAGATTCATGCGGCCATAAAAATAGTTAGTTGGAAGAAGGAAACAAATCCTTCCTCCAATCCCTTCTTCCAACTATCAACTGTACGAGTATAGAAATAGTGTTTCGTTTTGCCTGTTTTTTGTCTTGTGTTTGCAGCAAAAATATACAATATTTAGAAGCGAACCTAAACGTCAAAATAATGCATGAACTTTAAAAAAAATACCTCCAATACCAATGCGTAAAATACGACTATTACAGAAAATATTTTAATGATAATTATGGTTACAGATTCGGGCGGCCACAAGTAGACGTTTGCTCGACTTGCGAAGAACTCGATGCAAAAAGGAAAAGTCCATCTCTCAATGAGAATGCAAAGAGAGTGGTGGTTGCGGAAAAAATTATACATCTTAAACGTGCTAAAAAGTTTTGTAATAAGCAGAAAGAATTTTTGGCCTTGTATCAGGAAGGAGAAGATGTTGGAGCCATTGTATTTGATTACATGCAAAATCTGCCCATTCCTAAGATCCCAGTTCAAGAGATGTTTTATTTAAGAAAACTGTGGCTGTATGTGTTTTGTGTTCACGACTTAAAGACAAACGCAGCTGATTTCTACACTTAACATGTGGGGAAGCTATACGGGGCCCGGATGAAGTATGCAGTTTATTGTGGAAAACTATACAGAACATGGATCCCTCTCTCAAAGAACTACACGTTTTTAGCGATGCTTGCGGGGGACAAAATAGAAATAACACCCTTATAAGATTCTTTCTCACTCTTGTTGCAATGAATCGTTTAAAAAAATATATATATCAATACTTTCCTGTGCGTGGCCATTCGTTTTTACAGTGTGACAGAAATTTCGGGATCGCTAAAAGACTCATTAGGAGAAATGACATAATTTACGTTCCAAATGAATATAATAATCTTATTTTGGCAGTAAAAATCAGGAGTTTTTCAGTTAAACCATTACTTCTACCATTACTTCTACTTCATACTTGATTTTAAAAACTCATGGCAGCGATTATTCAAGAAAAGCTGTAAGTCATTATACAAGGCAACAACATTCAAGATTTCGCAATATAGAAACTTTGAGTACAGTTCAAGTCATAAAGAATACTTGACATGTTCCGAATTTATCGATGGTTTCATTAAAGCTACATTTTTGCTCCAAAAACCTTCTACAATCCCGAAAATACCAGAAACTCCGGCATATGTTACTAAAATACCCATAAATGAGAACAAAATGAACGATATACAAAAAATAATCCAATATATATTCCTGACGAATTCAAAGATTTTTACGATATTATTCTGACTTGGCCAACTACAAGATCCGAAAGTGAAGAAACAGATGAATAATAGGGTGTCCTTACGTTTTTTTTCTAATAAATAAATAGTTTTTGTCATTATATTGTTTATTATATCAAATAATTTTGTATATAGTATGTGATAAATTGGAAGAAGGGAATAAATCCAACACATTTACATATACATATATAAATTAATATTATATATTTCAGTCAGCTCTATTAGTAAATAAATCAGAATTTATATTTTCTTCATTATCATTGATATCACATGAGCCTATAATTTGAAAGTAAAAAGTTATAAAGTTTTTTTTAATTATCTCCATTCTTATTTTTAGGTAGATTTCGTAAGAAATACTACCTATTACATTCTCACCTAAGTTGAAAATTTTGAAAAATTTTTGCAGATCTACGCCGATTATGACTCCCAGAACCCAAAACCACCCCCAGTTCAAAAGTTTATCTATCTATCTATCTATCTATCTATCTATGTCACTTTTTTCTGACCACAATAACTGGTAAAATTCTGCATAAATCTCTTCCAAACTGATACATAAAATCAAGGGTCATAAAATCTCGGTCAAGTTCGTTAATGGGTAAAATCGAACCAAGGGGGGGGGGGCTTTTTGTGAAAACAGAAAAATCCTCATAATTTCTTTATTATTATACGTATCGAATCCGTTTAAAGTTATTATTACTTCTAGGAAAAGGGCCGAAAATGTATGTATGACAGATTTTTGATATAATTAAAAATGGCCCCAAGGGGGGGAAAAAGGGGGGTTTTAGAAGAAAAAAAATCATAACTTCGTCAATTCACAAGATATCAAACCCGCGTAAATTTATTATTAATCCTCTTAGTATTATCTAAAACTTTTATATTGACAAGTTTTTTATAGGACCAACCGTTATAGCAAAAGAAAATTAAAAACAAAAAAATCGCTGCCGGCTCCGCCTGCAAACAAGTTATTTTTCGAAGTAGGCGGTTCCAACTCCCGCATCTTTTCGAAACTGATACATAAAATCAAGGGGCATAAAATCTCGGTCAAGTTTGTTAATGGGCAAAATCGAACCAGGGGGGGGGGGCTTTTTGTGAAAACAGAAAAAACCCCACAATTTCTTAATTATGATACGTATCGAATCCGTTTAAAGCTATTATTACTTCTAGGAACAGGGCCAAAAACTTATGTAGGACGGATTTTTGATATAATTAAAAATTGCCTTAAGG
This sequence comes from Maratus michaelseni, assembly GCA_963931845.1. Classification (NCBI taxonomy): domain Eukaryota; kingdom Metazoa; phylum Arthropoda; class Arachnida; order Araneae; family Salticidae; genus Maratus; species Maratus michaelseni. The sequence continues at coordinate 90,582,451 of OZ007586.1, read as the reverse complement.
GGAGAGGGGAGGAGGGGGGGTTTAGCAGAAAAAAAATCAGAAATTCGTCAATTCCCAAGATTTCAAATCCACTTAAATTTATTATAAATCTTCTTAATATTATCTAAAACTTTTATATTGACAAGTTTTTTATAGAACTAACCGTTATAGCAAAAACAAATTAAAAGCAAAAAAATCCCTGCCGGCTTCGCCTACAAACAAGTTATTTTTCGAAGTAGGCGGTTCCAACTCCCGCATCTTTCCGAAACTGATACATAAAATCAAGGAGTGTAAAATCTCGGTCAAGTTCGTTAATGGACAAAATCGAACCAAGGGGGGGGGGGGGGGGGAATGGGACTTTTTGTGAAAACAGAAAAAATCCCATAATTTCTTATTTATGATACGTATCGAATCCGTTTGAAGTTATTACTACTTCTAGGAGAAGGGACGAAAATTTATGTATGACATATTTTTGATATAATTAAAAAGTTGCCTTAAGAGGGGGGGGGGAATGAGGGTTTTAGAAGAAAAAATTCATAACTTCGTCAATTCCCAAGATTTCAAATCCGCTTAAATTTATTATAAATCCTCTTAATATTATCTAAAACTTTTATATTGACATGTTTTTTATAGGACCAACTCTTATAGCAAAAAAAAAAATAAAAAATAAAAAAAATAAAAAATAAAAAATTCCTTTCTGGCTCCGCCTGCAAACAAGTTTGGTTTCGAAGTAAGCGGTTCCAACTGCATCATCATCGCAAAAAGGTCATTTCTTCCGCAATTCCCGACAAACAGGCACCCCACGTTCTGCGTCTTCGAAATCTACCTGTGCCTGTAGGCCGAGCCGTCAGGGATCTTTTTGGATTTATTCCCTTCTTTCAATTGGTGGTTCAATTTGTGTCTGATCCCTTGATTTCACGAATTATTAAAACGGACATATCTCTCTGAGTTTTGAAGGTATCAAGATGAATTTTTTTTGTTTAATTCATAAATGGATAAGGAAAAATTTCCTAATTGGAAATTTTATTCTACGGGGGCCGTATAAAAATTTAATTTTTGTATTTTCTCAAATAGATCCTTTATGGTGTTGCAACTTGTCTCATCAAAATTTCCGCCGTTTTTATGAAACTTTGCAATTGGAAGTATATGCCTAGGGGCAATACTTAAAGAGATAGCCTATTGTTTTGATATTTATGAATCACATTGTATAGTTAATAAAATATGTGGTTAAATTTGAAATAAATGTAGTTAAAATGAAAATAGCTATATCATATGAAACATAAAAATCCTTAGATTTTTTTTTATTGTTACTGATATTTCATAAATAATTACAACATATTGTATCACAAATGCTCTTTACTTATTTTACTATTAGATATTTATATATATATTTAAATATTACAATAATTTCTCATTATGTTTTAATTATAATTTTTTGTAATAATAGATTTTGTAATTTTCGGTTTATCCATTCAGGAAACTTTGTCTCTTTCAGAAGAATTGTCTGACGATGAAGAGTTTTATGAATGTTCATATAATTATTGTCCCATCAATAAATGTAAGTTTTATGCATAAAAAAAGTGGTCCAGAGGATGCATTAACTATACACAATTTATCTGGTTCACCATTTCTCGTTTCAGACATTGTAAAAATAAAATAGAATGCAACAGCCGCTCACATAATTGAAGATACATCAACTGAAAACGATGTCGAAGAAGTGTGACCGTCCAAAATATGCAAAAAATATCAAAACACAAATCGGACGACTTACTACACAAAATACCATAAAAAGCCTAATTTTTTAAAGACTCGCTGGTTTCCTACCCGAGTTTTGTGCCTGAATGATAGAATCCTGTCTTGTCCATCGTAAAGATGCGAGTACGATTTGTTCAAAATCATTATGAATTTCCCTGTATGTATCTTTCAGTATTCTGTGCTAGTAATCTTCGACGAGTTAGTCACTTAAAGAAACATTAGCTAGTCAATAATTGTAGCATCGCCCTTTCCAAAACTTGCCCCATTAATTAAATTTCACTTCTTGTAAGTAGACTTACGGTAGACTTGTTATAAAAGTACTGTATCTGGACGCGTCATGAAATATCTTAACTTTATATTCTGAGATTCTCTGTGTCGGCTATTCAAAATATTGATATGAGTGAGTAATAATATGATTGAGCCTAGTGAATCTTTCGCAATAGTTCATGTCTAGGGCGAGCAGCAACATACTGATATTTTGAAAATATCTATATATAGAAAATATCGATATATCGGGTGAAAAGATATCGATTTTTGACATCGATATTATACCTTCGATATATATTGATAAATCGGTTTTTTACATCCGATACATTATACTTTTTTAGAAATTAATATTTTACGTGTGAAAATCAACTTTAAACAATTTTCACGTACATTTCTAGATAAATCTAACTAAATTGATTTAATTTATGTATATATAAAGAAAACTTTTTTTAGCTTAATGAATATGGCTATGAAGTTTACGCAATGTGAAATTATCTTCTATGGAGTCAGAAATGCATCGTATTATAATTTATATGACTTCTGACTAAACATTGTTAGAAAAATCGGAAAATAGGATATTGGACCCTCCCTTACTCTATGCCAGTGTTTCTCAATTTTTAAATTTGAAACCGAGATTTTAACTTCAAAGGCACACTATTAATGATTAAAAAAATATAAAACGAGTATATGTCATTAAATATATACAGAAAACTTTTTCTAATGTTGGAACATTAAATTCACCTTCATATATAAATTAAAAACGCGAAAACATCTAAAATGAATCAAAATAAATTTTATTTTTAAGAAATAAATTTTGATTCATTTTAAATGGTTTTATGCTTTTAATTTAAGGATTATATGTCTTTTTAATTTATTAAATAACAGGAAGAAAATTCTACATCATATATAAACAAAGTAAAAAAAAAAAAGTTAAAATTTGTAATGAAATTTTTTTTATGAGAAGTTTCTTCTTTACAAGATAGGTTTTTGCCGCAAGCATAGTAGTAATTCTTCCAAGCTTTTTTCTCGCAACTATAACATTGAGATACTTTTTGTAATAATGGTAAATTTGCAGCTGAAAAAAAACAATTGATTACATAATTTTTTGTTATTGCAATTCTCTCTCATTTATTTATTTTTTAAATTTTAAACACTGAAACAAATTTGGAAGGAAATCCAACTTTATAGCACTAAACCTTATTACTTAGTAAATTACAGAATTAAAAATATTGCATTTTAAAGTACTTTTGTTTGCTGAATCTTGAAATAAATTAACTGAAAATTTTGGGGAACATCCGATTTCCTCTCATGGTGCACAGGTGTGTCGCAGCACACTAGTTAAGAACCACTGACTGATCCCATTGTCTCAAATGATGTCCCTGCTTCCCAAGATATCAAAGACACTTCGACATTTGAGTTTTTCATTTACTTGTTTGTGAATCTTATCAGACAGCTGCACTGTTGTGATTTTCATGAATCTGTTTGTTTATATAATATTTTCATTATTATTATTGAAGAAATAAGTTTATAAAAGTAATATGTCTGTTAAAAGTGATGTTTGAAGATATTTAAAAAAAATAATGAAACTTATGTTAAAGAGCATTTTAAACTGCTCAATGGCAATATTAAAAATCGGATACGTTACTGCAACAAACTATTTAGCTCTTAACATGAAGAGGATTCGACAATTTAATTGTTTTAATATTAGCTTAAGGTAAAGCCAGGAGGGATAGTGCGGTCGGAGAGATTGCGTGCATAGAAGTTCGGGGGAAAGGAGTAGAGTGAGCGCGCAGCTACTCCAGGTAGATGTACAACAGCAGTAGAGGAGTGACTACTTGAAAGTGCACGTTGATTGTTTTGAGCGTCTAAGATGAAGCATTGCTATTTTGTTTTGTTTTCCCAAAGTAAGTGCTTGAATTTTCATAGCTATTCATCAGAATTTCTATACAATGTCAGTAGTACAAAATATTTTTAACTTAAAAGATTTTTCATAAGCTACTAATCTAGACTAAGAATGTGAACATCAACAATTCGTTTTAGTAGCGGCCATGTTTAAATAAAAGGCTGCGCAATCTCTCCTACCGAAATTGGAGAGTTTCCGCATCTGCTACTTAGGAGAGATGGCGCATTGTTTCCATTAGTTTCCATGCTAGGAGACATTACGCAGCTTATTGGTAAATGTGCATAAAAAATGAAAAATGAAAATGGACTAATTTTAAGTTAAACGTGTTATCAAGTAACTTAATGTTATTTTGTAATCTTATCTGGACTTGCTTTTTCTGATTCTTTATTTTTTTTTCCTTTAATTAAAAATTTTAATTGTTTTTAAAATTATTTCTTTTTTTTTTATTGTTTAATCATTAGGTTGAAATATTCACTCCTAATACAATAATATTTGTTCACAAAAACCTTACAACAATGTCATTTAAGTGTAATTATTATTGTTAACAATTTAATTGTAGTTATTATTAGTAACAATATCTACTACCCATGTGCGCAATCACACCAACCCTGTAAGGACAGATTGCGCAAAATAACTTTCTTGCTTTTATTACAACTGTTCTATTAAATTGCAACATAAAAACAAAATAACAATGGAAATGCATAAAAAACATATAAAGTCAAAATTATTCATGGATAGTTTAGCAAAAAATTATTATTTAGAATTTTTATTGTTATTCTTTTGAATTGTGCGCAGACTCTCCTAGCTTTACCTTATACTATTTTAAATATGTTGAAGTACTGTGTATTTGATATAACAGCTCTAAGATTTCTTTATTTAGACTAAACGTTAATAAGAAAGATGTATGATTCTAGATGTATAAAAATAACTTGTCTTTATTTGTTATTTGTAGACGCAGACATCTTTTATTTTAGCGAAAATGAATATTTTTTCTGATTTGCATCTTTTTAGCATGTAGATATAAATATCTTCTTGATAGATGAATACATTTCTTGCCTCTTCGAGATCATATAACATATAAAAGTTTTTACAGATATAAAAAAAGTATAACACTCAAGAGATTCTGCTGCATGTTGTTATAAAAATGAAGGAAACTGGATACGTAACAAACGAAACAACTTAGTTTTAATTTAATTTGAATTTTTTTAGTTCGTATACTTGTTGACTTATACTAACATATACAAAATGCTGCATACATGTTGACATATAAAAATTTAAAAATAAGATTCTCATAGTAAAAATACATTTAAAAAATAAAAAATATATTTTTTTAAATACATTTTTATGCTAACCTCGAAGACACATTTATATTTATTCTTTTCAGTACTTAAAAATGAGAGAAGCATCCAAAAAGAGTTATTATTAAAGAAGACAAATTTAATTTTATATATGGGCAAAATTCGAATTATCTAATTATTATATAATATAATTTAATTTAAAATATAAATAAAAATTTTTTGAAGGAATTTACAGTTGAAAAGCCATGTATAAACAAATACACAATGGAACAAAAAATTAGCAAATGTAATTATAAATAAAAAGGCAATAAAAATTTGTGTTCCATGCAATCTTAACGATTTTTTACAGGGCACACACAAAGAAAATCACATGTATTATGGCGATTTAATATCTTTGAAAGAATAATGATATCTTAGGAAAACGATATCAATAATGATGCCTTGAAGATATATTTAATAAAATCTGAATAATCTTATTTTGGAATTTTTGGAATTCCAAACCTTTATATGTGAACTAATAATATCAATTTTGTAGACCATATCTAAAGTTGTTTGACAAAAGTTTCTTTCAGACATATTATGTAAGTAAATAAATAGAATAAAGTTTTAATCTTCATAGGTTCTATTCTATTAATGAGAATAATAAAACAGATTCTTCAATACAAAATACAGAATCTGAAACAAAGTTTTTGTAGGAAAATATTCCAACTTTCTTATCAGCCACAGTATATCATGTTTTCAGAATAAAATTCATAATAGGTCCAATAATTTTCATACTGTTTTATGTTCATCTAAGAAATAGAAAAAGAAATATTGGAAATAATAGTATCGAATATTTTCTGTCTTTTTTGAATAATAAACACATTTATTCAAATAAAAATATACGCACATGTAAATTGTAAACGCACATGTAAATAACTCTTTTTTTTTCTTTGCAAATAAAATACCATAAGTTAGTTTCTTTTTAAACATCTTTCCTCGACTCTGTTAAATATACATATATATCTTATATGAAATAAAGTTTTTTACTAATCATTCTTAGTTGGCTGGTTAAGGTTTAATGACGCAATGTACCTTTAGAGCAGTGGCGTCTCGTCAGGGAGTTCACAATCACTTTTCTACCCGAATTTTCGTATATGAATGTTGAACTTATTACTTACCCATCATACAAAGTATAGGGTAAGTCTTGTAATCGTTTTGAAAATCGAAAAATTTTTTTGACGGATTTACAGGTTTCAGACACTGGAGATACCGAAAAACATATTTTTAGAAAAAAAAAATGACGTCCGTCTGTCTGTCTGTGTGTGTGCCTGTAATCTCCCGAACAAATTGAGATAGAGACTTGAAATTTGGTATGTACTTAGTACGTAATAATGGGAAGAAGCTTATTGCATTTCAGTAACCTCGATTATCCGGAACTATTTTTTCGGACTTTCGAATTATTCGTTCTTATAAAAGGTATAGAAAATTTTTCGAAATCTTTCATTTTAAGGAGTGAATATAAAAGACAATAAAAAAAACATAAATTTTGAATAAAGAATGATGTTTATCGGATAATTAGTTGCCGAGGTGTTTATAATCCTATTTCCCGCACTCTTCGATTTTTCATGACCCTGTATTTCATTCCAATTTCAATTCAAAGATCTTTTTTAATTGGAAATGAGACGCTTAATCCGACGCATTAAACCGTTAGTTAATATGATTATAAATTTTTGAGTTATAAGGATGTTTCTTTTACGCAATTCAGTAATAGAGCATTTAAAGTTTATGACGTCATCAAGCCACGATTGTACTCGAATTGCAAAGCGTTTTATAAATAGTTTACACATGTTTTATTTTCATATTTTATATTATGCATATTCATGATGGGTAAGTATTACGGTGGCCCCCAACGACTAGTCTAATTATGGAATGTTCTGCGATTAAAAAAGAAGAAATTTAGTTTATTAAACTATTGGTAGGAAAGCGAGTGTGAACCCGCTGACGAGCCGCTACTGTTTTATATGTATGCTGCACCAGACTAATCCTTCTTAATATAAGTATGTGTATGATTTTTTTATGTTTCTATAATTGTCTTTAATGAAATACAAAAGAGTCAAGATGTTTCTTTTTCAAGTTATTTTACAATTGGCTAACAAAGAAAAGCATTATAGTGCTTTTTTGAAGAAAAAAAGTTAAAAAGTATGTAATATGAGTTGGAATTTTCATTAATTCTAGTTAATTTTAATGCTAAATTTACGAAAGAATTTGTAATATTTGTATAAAAAAGCATATATTTTGAAGATGATTATTTTGTTTTATAATTTTAAATATTAATGTATTTTTATTATTAATGTTTTTTAATATTAATGTTTGTCTAATATTAATGTATTTTAATATTAATTTAATATTACTTATGTAACTAGTTTTTTCTTTTCATATTCTACTTCCTTCTCTTAAAAGTGCTGGTGAGCAAAAATCACTTTGGTTTAAAAAATTCAACGCACTAATATAATTTGACTACTCTTTTCTAGTTACCTTACGAAAGTCATAGTAGTAAAATTGACAATAAATAAATTCTCAAATTTTTGCATTTTTACGGTTTTATGTGGAAAAAAACAAAGCTCGGGAAATTGTAATGCAATACATTTCAAAATGGCTTTAGAAAGATGCCAAAAGAAAATACATTTAACCGACTTTCAGCAAGGAAGGTTATGCAATTCGTTTGCACATTTATTACTTTCCGAACACATAGTATAAGGTAAGTATTGTAATGATGATTTGTGTGTGTGCGAATGAACACGATAACTCTTAAACGGTGCTTCCAACTGATCATCCATTTGGAGAATATGTTACAAATCAGTTTCGCAAACATTGTATAGATTTTCGTACAAATCGGCCGACGGACAGCGTATTTAATCTATTTTCAAATTATTTTGAAATCAATAGAAGTATTAAAGATGGACGTATACACCGTTGATTAATATGCATTTAAAGTACATAAACAGTACAAAATTGTACTTGTAAGTTGCTCAAAGAGTGTAAAATGGAAACGTTAAAATTTAGTTAAATGTTAACTTATTCCAACAGTTTCGGCTAAAATTTTATAGCCATCATCAGTGATATCAAAGGACTAAATAATCCAATTCTCATTTCAGGTACAAATTCTCATTTCAATAATAGTGCTTTACTATATTTCTAAAGTATTATGCTTTATCGTGAAAAAAAAAATTAAGCAGGTGTACAACGACAAAATAAATAGAGGAATAAATGTGCATTATCCAAAAAAAATATTTTATTTATTATTATTAAATACATTTTATTTTTAAGCGACCTAAGATATTAAAAATATGTTTATCATAATTTCTATCAGTATCAAATCTTCTTCAAAAGATTTTCGCAAATTTTATATGAAAAATAAATTAAAAAAATAATTAATATAGGCTTTATTAACGTCTGCAAATGTGTTAAATTATTTCGTTTCTCAGAAACATGTAATTAAATAATATGTTATTCTCTATTTTTCAACAAAATATTGTTGCATTGCAATGTCATTGACGCATCCAGCTTCCCTTTTCAAATCGTTTTAATATATTAGTTACTAGCTGAGCCGCCCGGCGCACAGTGTAAGATTTCGCAAATCTAGAGGGAAAAAATTCAGAAAATCGATTTTAAATAATTTCAGTTTTAAACATTTTAAATTACATCTAACACGTTGAAGAGGAAAGAGATAAAGTGAAAGCAGTTTAACTCCACAACAACTTCATCAAAAGTCGGCTCAAAACCAAGTTTTCTGTAAACGTTTTTAGAGCGGCGATTGTTGTAGATGTAATTGCAAATGATATTTATGGCTAAAAATATACTTATTTTGTAAATATTGTTTTATGATTGTATGGAATCGTTACAATAAAGTATTTACTTTGTATTTTACAATTACGATAGTTATTTAAAAGTGTTACTTCTTAAAAATAAACTTGTAAGTTAATATGTAAATTATTTGAAAATTTAAATATGTAAATTATTTGAAAATTTAATAGCATATGATAAATTAAAAAAAGCTGCCAAAAATTTTGTACACTCTGGCACATGGTAAGGTAATTTTTTTTGTAATTATATATGCATATACATATAAAATAAATCAATTTCAGCTGCAACTATTTGCAATTTTTGAATATAAGTAATTTTTTACAGGTATTGAAGTGTTAATTTCGAAAAGAAAATTCTATGAGATATTTATAAATTATGTTACTGGACATAAATCATTGCCAGTGAATTCTAAAAATATCTTGATAGACAATGTATTACACAAATAAAAACTTCAACATTGCTCATATGTTATGATAGACCAGATTAAGTGGCTGAGCCATTCGTTTATGATTGATATTAATCGAAGATGGAGAAATTGCCATCGCATAAAGAACGTTTTTTAAAGAAAAATAAGAGATGGCTAGATTCGAATATAATAATAAGTAATCTGTATATACCAGACAGAAGTAATAATGACTCAACGAAAAAAATTGGACGTCCAAAGAAAATTTTATTCAAATGGACCGAACTCGGAAAAAAAAGGTTTATCCATTCTTCTCAGAACACTCACTAAATGAACTCACACATGCCACGTGTTTAAAATTAAGACAATTTGGACGAAATGATGCCGCGGTTATGTTAAAGCAAATATCTGTAAGCCCTAAAAAAGCAACTAAATTTTAAAAAGTTGTTCAAAAAGCCGGATACCCGATATTTAAATATTCTCTTGAAGAAGCGTTGGTTTTAATAACCACTATGAAATTAAGCTGCCGAAAATACGGGATTATGAGAAACTCTGCGTTACAAAAAGTTTTGAACATTTATCCATCCTATGAGCAGGTAAAAGATGAAAAAAAATGTGCTATCCATCCCATGAAAACTGCATATGTTCTTAATCATTTGCAGAAGTTAAATTACAATCTATTGTAGATTTAACGATGAAAAGACTTTGTATTATACAAAAACAGATATTAAATATTGTTGCTAAAGAAAAAGGGTCTGTGTTAAAAAGTAAAACAATGATTTTTAAATGGGGGTAGGGGGTCGATGGAAGCGGTGGACAAAGTAGATACAAGCAAAAATCAAATGAAAACAACTTTGAATATGCAAATATTCTAATCCCATCTGTGGTTCCTTTAAAACTATATGGTTGAAATGAAGAAAATCAAAACTTTATATAATGGCAAAATGCACACCCTTCATCTATTTCTTACTGTAGAATAAAAATAAAAATAGATTTAAATAATATATTTAAGTTCACCAAGGAAACTGATCAGTCAATAGTGGAAGAATTAGAAAATGTCAGAAATCAAATTACTGCTCTTGTACCAATAATAGTAGAATTAGATGATCAAATATAATGAAATGGAGCACAGATTTGAAGAAAAAATTTTAGAGGGCAAAGTGTGCAATATTCTATCTTTAAATAAAGCAACCTCAAAATGCTATATCTTTAACGCCACTTCCAAGGTTATGAATAATTTGAAATGTATGTGAACATATACGAGTAATGCTCACACATTTTCTTGGGGTTTATCGACACTACATGCACAGAAATGATTTATGGAATGCCTTTGACATATTGGTTATAGATTGGATAAAAAAAAAGGCAGTGCCAAAAACATTAATGATGACACTGACAGCGATGGCAGTACCTAATAACTTAATTACTATTTACTAAAAAAAAACCTCTTCTTGTTGCAAAAGTTAGGTATTGTATATTTTTAAAATCTGCACTGAATATGCGTAAAAGTCAATAAATGAAAATGACGAAAACTCTTTCTATTATGATTATGATAATGTAATAATGATGACGTAAAATGTACAATGTAACGAGTAAATATATATTTTTCCATAATATAGAACCATTTTATCTATAGTAAGTGCAATTTTATTTAATTAAAATCAGTAATTTTCATAAATTGAATTTTGACCCGCTAGATTCGCAAAATCTTACACTGTGCGGCGTTGCCTTGGTCCGTGATAATAACAATCAGTTCTATACGGACATGACTGAAATCTGTAAGGCTACCGAAATCAAGTCGAATGAGGCAAACCCCGTCGTAGTCTGTCCCATAGAACCCGAGATCGGAAAGCGCACCCTGGCAGAAGAAAGTGCAATTAAAATATTTAAGGCTATAGATATCAAGTCGCATGAGCCAAACCTCATCGTAATCGGGCCCATAGAACAAACTTCTACTTTCCACCACCAGGAAGCGTAATCTTCTCTGAAACAGGCCTTTTTAGAACACTCGAACGAACCAAATTTCATAGTAGAATTGAAATTTAACCACTGGTAAACATAGCCAAAATAGCGGAAATCGCGAAAGTGGGCTACGTAAACGATCGGTTTCGAAAGAGTCGATGCCGATTTTTAAACCTGGGCCAAAAAACGAAAATCGAGTAAGTGAGTTTTGGAAACAAATTTTTTTCGGAGGATTAAAATTCAAAATTTTCAAAACGGATACCAGATTTTAAAAAGCAAAGGAACGTAGATTAGGCGCGGAATTTTTAGTTTTCCGTATCTTGTTCATAAACCCAAATTCGAATGTTTAAAGATATGAGAGATCGTGAAAAACGTGAAAATGACTTATGGTAAAGAAGGTTTTCGAAAGGGTTAATCTTAAGGTTTAATGCTAAAGGTGCCTGAACCCGACAGAACGTAGATGTCCTTAGGGCGAATTTTTCGAAGGATTAATATTCTAATTTTTCGAAAACGATTACGGATGTCGAAACGAGAATGAGTGTAGATATTGTCTGGCATTTTTAGTTTTTCGTAACTCGTTTGGAACCGGCGATGCTAATTTTTGAAAATCGGCGATATCGCGAAACGCCGTGCAGAAAATATACTGTTTCGAAAGGTTAACTTTCGTATTTTTAAAACCAAAGGTGACTTTAATAAGAGCAAAGTCAGATCTTTAATTTGGGGAATTCAGTTTTCCATATCTTTCGTAATTCGGCGGATGCGAGGCCCGGAACACGGGAGAAAATAAGAAACATGAATTCGACGCTTCTTGATTATTTTTTTTAAAGTGTTAAATGTGAAAATTTTTCAAACCGACCAGATCGTTCGAGACGTAATATTACGTTTTTCGAGAATATGTAGGCGGTTTATGCGTATCTTTGGCCGTTCGCCCGTGGCGAATTCAGAAATATGAAAAAAGAAAAGAGCAGATTCGCGCTTTGGCTCTTCTCTTCACGGAAGGTACGAAAAAAGTTTCTGAGCATGCGCGCGTGAATTTTGGAAGAGTTTTTTTTGTTTGTGACCTTTGGTGAGTTTTTAATTGATAACTACTCTAATTTTCGAAATATTAAAATTCTGAGATTCAGGTGCACCAGGAAAGACCTTGTATTACCCTCACCTAAATTTTCAGACTTCTAGGTGCGCTAGATTTTCCTAGACATTGTAGACACACAAACACACAGACAGATACACAGAGTGAAACTTTCTTTTATTAGTATAGACTTGTAGAGTCAAACACATTTTTATAACTATTAACTCTTATTTTAAAATTTTCATAGCGGAACTGCCATATGTTCTGCGAAAGCAAATTTGCTTGCATGGTTTGTTTTCTATGTCCTCTTTAAATGTCAAAAAGAAACCGTGTTTTTTAGTAAAAGAAATATGCTACATATTAAAATCATATAAATAGATACTTACACAGGTATTTAAATAATATATACAGTAAATCCCCATTTTCCATTCAAATAACGCTGTGTTAAAAATATGTATATGCGCATTGTGTTTTCACTTTCTAGTTTCTTTAAACTGGATATGTTATATTTTTAGCAAATATTTTACAATATACAAATATTATTTCATGATTTTATACTGGCACTCTCATATGTTGAAGGAAAATGAATTTATTTGCATGATGTAATTTTTCTAAAGCTACTTTCCTATTAAGAAAATGCAGTTTTTGAGATAATAAATTGTTTATGTTTATTGTCTCCTATAAGAAAATGCTCAATGATCAGTAGCATATATATTGCTAAAATCGTAATGCCAAAAATATTTCATTATAAATAATCAAACATTATCAAATGTGCATTTTAAAAAGTTCAAACATGCATTTCGAATAATAAGAGATGTTATGTTTTTCAGTTTATTGTCTTATTTCATACTTATTTCTGTTTAAAAATTACTACATAGTTTAAAAAATGGAATGGAATTCCCTTTTAAATAGTTAAGATTGCAGCTTAATTTATTTTCAAATGAAATAATACTTATTTATTTTGCATCTACGTAAATGTTTCTAAATAATTGTTTCATAAATATATTTGTGGAATTCAAAGATAAAGATTCTTTTTAACTACATTTACTTCCTTTTAATGTATATTTTTATCTTTTGAATAATTCGATGAGGCAGTAATTTATTCTGAAGTTATTCACTTCATAATTTTTTTCAACGTCATATCACCGTTTCATTTCTAGCTTAATGAAAAGAAGAGTGCTTGGATGATTTAACATGATGCAAATGAAACTCTTTTTTGTGTATACAGAAAAAAATGTTTACAAACGTCCCAGTAACAATTTATGCACTTTCTTTTCACTTTGCCAATTATAAAATAAGTAAAGCTCATAAACATATTTTTTTTTCAAAATTTACTGAAATTGTATAGCTTCTATCAATTATTACTTTGCGTTTTTAGAATTTCTAGAATGTCAAATTGGAGAGATTAAAAAAAGGTGTTTATAAGATCTTCCGCTCAAAGAATGTGTTTTTTGAGATGTTTATTTTACCCAAAGTGTATTGAGATATTCACTTGAAATTTTCTTTTCTGATTATCGTTGTAGATTTTTTTTCACAGAGTAGAATTTATACTAGCTTATATTATTGTTTATTACTACATAAATGGTAACGTGTAATTGATTGATCTTAAATTTAAAAAAAAATTAAAGCATCTCATAAAATATTTTTCTAAAAAGATGTTTGTTTAGAAAATATTTACCAAGATGCTGTAAAAATATTCCAGATTTCTATTAAAAACAATGTCGAAGCGCTACAACAGAAGTTGTTAGAACAAGTACAATACTTTCTTTGTTATTTACAATCATGTTGGAAGTGATTTATGTTTAGCTAAAAATTATTTTGTTATTAATTAAACATATATTAAAAAGTATAATACACTAAACAAACTGCATACGAATCCGAATTCAGCTATTATGCAATTATTGAGTCTGCCAAAATAATCATAGTAATGTATATATTATTGTAACTTCTAAAATTCGAACAAAATGATATATTAAAAAAATCCTTTATACATAAATTGTAAGGGGCAGTCGTACACAATGAGACAGTGAATACAATGAAACAGACACAGATTTAAAACGTGCTAGTTAGGCTGTTCTTTCAGTGACTCTTTGTTTGAAATGTTCGCCGACTACACTTCCAATATGAATTCTTTTTCGTTTGGAATTTACGAAAAGAAATGCTTTTTTTTGTACTTGAAAGTTACATATTTCCTCTGTTACAGATTATATATAATCAGTATAATTATAAGTGTTATTTCAGTTTTATTATACATACATACATATGCTACACAATGTTTCTATATAATACCGAATCGATGGGGGTACACAGTGAAACATAGAACTCTGGTACACATTGAAACAATGTATACCTTTGAAACATTACAATTATATTCATTATTTAATGAATAACATGTATTATGTCTTTAGTTAATTTTACGTTATTGAGACAAGATCAGTAATAGATAAGAGCACTTTTTTCGCCTTGTGACCACATTGAAGATACAAATTCCAGTCACTCATTTTATTAGTTGTTAGTCCTTTTAAAGCGTTTTAGAATGCGGCGGATAAAACATGGATGCTCGATGCTCAGAAATGAAAGCACAACCACATCCGGTAATTGATTGTTAAATATGTTCGTGAAACACATAGTATATCACCACCACATCCGCCAGGACATTCACTATAAACCTCGCGGTTAGTGTCCTGGCTGGTTGTTCCTTAGTATATCACCACAGTGACACTATATACCAGGTGTGGTAATCAAAGACACGTATTCTTATATTATATTAAGGGTTGATTCTCCCGATGCTTGATTTATAGGGCATATTCTGGATGTTTGTTGTTGTTATTGTCCATAGGGAAAAAAAAATATCCCCATTGAATTTAGGGTACTTTCGTCCAAGTGTGTATGTATTGTCATGTAAATGTTGTTCTTTTAATAACAATCTTTTTTTTTTTTTTCAATTCTATTACGCATGGCGTGCATAGTAAATCGATGTAAAAGTTTGCGCTCTTTATAATCATCTGAAATAAAAAAAAATTACAGAACTTCTTAAAATACATTAAATTAGTTGACTGTCATACCTAAAATAAGATAAATCAAAATTTTGTTTGAAGTATATTTTTGGCGCTAATTTTTCATTTTCAAAGCGGTTTAAAAAATTGAAATATTTAGAATTTTTATTTTTTCAACATTCATCCTCCGTTTAAAAATGTCCAGTTTAAATTACAAGAACGTCGATAGATTGACCTATTTTTTCGTGAAAAATTGCGCTTATTAAAAAAAAAAATGTTTTTGAAGAAAATGGCGTTTAAATTTTTTGATATTTCTGCGTGACACCGGTGCGTTAAACTGATTTTTATAACTTAAATATTAAGGGGAACAAAAACGATTTCAAGAGCATATTCTAGGTACTTAAGAGATCAAAAAATGTTCTTTAAGTTTTCTGATAAGTAAACATGCATTTCTTTTAATAACAGATCTAATTTCTGGAATTTTATTCTCTTAATTTATAATTCAATCTATATTTCTTTTTTAAGCTGAAAAGGTGAAGGAATCTTTTAACAAAATATGTGTAATGCAATTTGGATTTCCTTCAAATACGATAAATTATTTGCTTTGCCAGTCTAAATTTTACAAATTAGTTGTAGAAATAATAAAAAAAATCGGTGACTGCAAATAAAGATTTTTTAAATACATTTAATTTATTTTCATTAAATTTTCTTTATCTGTAGTAAGAATATGATAAAAGTGTTTTTTAATATATGTATATACATATTTTCACATTTTTTTCTCAGCGTTATTTCGCTTTTTCAATTCTAGTTACGAAGAAAGAAATGTCTCTGTGATGAAAAACAATAGTAGTAAATTTAACATATTTTTCTAAACTTATGTAGAAAAAATTAATGTGTACATGTGTAAGAATTTTGGGATTTTCGTTTAATCTGCAAATTATAAAACATGCGATTCTTTTTAAATAAGCTGCATTTTTTCACCGATATTTTAAATAGAATTCGTAATTTTGTGTAGTTTTGGATTTTTTAATGCAATAGTAACCAATCCTATAACTATCCAAAGCTTGTAGACGAAGGTGGTTGTTTCAAACTCATGTCGCGCCGTCGGCCTAACTGTTCGGAGTTTTCGGTGGTTGTCTTCAAATATTGCTTAACTTGCGTGAATAATTGTCAGGGTCTCTTATAAATACTCCCTCGGAGGGCATTACCTCCTTCGAATTATATTCCTCCTGCAGATTATCAGCCGTAAAAAAATTTAAAACACATATAACTACTATTTCGTGTTAGAAAGAGTAGTTATAGGTGTATAATACATCCAAATTCTAACTTATAAATTTATTTTCTCTTAACGGCACCTAACGTTTTCATTTCGTATACATTACGGAAAAAATATAACTTATCAAAACTTTAATAACAAATCATTATATAATTTTATAACGAAAAGAGGAATGTATATAAAGGTATTAGAAAACTGGATTTTTAAAATGTTTGTCTTATACGCTAAATAATACACACAAAATTGAAATTCGAGTTTCTTTGATTAAAGCGAAGGCCATCTTTCTTAACAAGCAATACACTGGAAAATATTTTATATCAGTCTAATAGTTTAATTATTGAATCAAGATAAATAGTATTTACTGCAAGATTTAACCCGTAAATGCCTAGAGTATCAAATTTGCAACACTTTTTATTTAACTTTTAATAAATAAATCAAGTTCTTCGCAACCACTATATTTATATTGAAATATTAATCCTGTAAGAATCACATAAATATGCTACTAAATAAAGTTAAAAATATATCATAAAATTTCTGGTGTCTAATCTTTAACACTTAAATGCATGAATTTTTTCTTTTAGAATTATGTTTTTTACTTACATTAAGGATTATACACTAGAAAGTTTAAGATAAATGTGATTTTTACAGGATAAGCTGAAGTTTTAAAATCTACAAACATTTTAAATAGAATCTTTAAATACTACAAATATTATTCCTACGTTTAAATCTTTAATCACATTTTATAAAATATTATTAATTACTTTTTTATAAAAAAGATCCAGTTGCAAAAAATTATTATACAAGCAAATTGTTCAATGTAATTCAAATAACACTTATTTCGGAAACATCGATTTATTTAAAAATTTCTTCATTCTGTTTAGGATGAATAACGTTTATACCTCTTTACCCTTGCAATGAAGTTTATACATATATTGATTACATTAAAACTTCCAAAAAAACATAGGTATGAAAAGTATATAATCTGAAAGAAAAAAATTATATTTTGGTAAAAGAAATTTTTAAAATTTACAAAAATCATTATATTTTATTGAAAAAAAAATTATATGGAATTTCAGAATTTTGGTTTTACATTATATCTGTGTTTTGTTCAGTGAAGAAAACATACAGGGTAGCAATCTATTCCGATGAGAATGTTTTCAAATAACGATGGTCAAATGTCGAATGTTTTAGATTCTTTTCTCGAAAAAGTTACTGCATACATAGGTGCTACTTTTTACGCTTTTTCTTACCATTATATTTAAATAGTAAATTTTTCTTTATTTTATAAGACATTAGTTTCTAGTAACTTTTACTAGTAATAAAAAAGCGTACATATTGCCAGGGATTTGCTTATGAAATAAATAACAAAGTTTCTTGAAGAGATAGACAATTTTGAATAAAGCGTGGAATTTAAAATCTAGAAGCTTGCGTATTTTTTATAGGTCGTAGCTTCATAGTGTTTATTAACTTAATTTCACAGTCTTTTATATCTACACGGATCTTCAGAATGCCACAAGAATACCAGGTATTCTTTTCTATTTTCATTTAGAAAGTTGTATCATATTGGTTTCTTCTCGCTCAAGTTTTCCTTACATCGGACAGTTTCATTACTTTGATAACTCAATCCATTTACAAAAGGCGCATCCTATTGCTTTTCTTTCAGTAAAGCTTCTTCGTTCTTTAATTACATAGACTGTTATTTTCATTTAAAGAGTCGTATAATATTGGTTTTCTTTCATTTAAGAATTTCTTCTTACTTTAGTTTAAATTCTTAGACTGTTACGGCCTTACTTACATGGAATGGTATGCTGTTACGCATATTTTGAATTTTCTTTGCCCTTAATAAAATATATTTTGCACTAAAAACCTTTATCGAATTACAAGAGCGTTGTTTTTATTATTCTTCGAACCTTCGATTTCAGAAGGCGTTATTGCTTTCTAACACTCAATATTTTTTCGTTATATCTCGCTAAAATAAAAAAAGTCATATTGATAGACATTTTTCACAAATAGCATACATACACAGACAACAAACGTGTTTGAATTAAGCTCGCTTTACGTAAACATTGCTGATCCGTGCTTTAACAAATAATGAAACGTGCCTAAACTTATAAAATTTCGACCGTGTTTAAAAAATAAAACCTGTATTGATTGGCTATATCTATATTATAAAGGACAAAAGTGTCCGTACGTAACGCTGACATCATTTTGCAAATGGCAACACTTGACGATGAAATTTCGGTTTTGCGATTTTTGCTACTGAATTTTTTTTAAATTTCTAAACATCGCACATTTTTAATTTTTACACCGTTATATAGGGAAAAATCTACTTTCAAACACAATGTGTTTGAAAACTGTATCTTAATTGAGTGATTTATTATAGCATTTAAATTAAATTTCAAGCAAGATTTTTTAAAAATCTATCTCTATCGCTTGCAGACGATTGCAAAATATTAATCTGTTTAAACAATATTAAAAATTCAGCATTTGGTTCCTGATTAAATTCCCATAACGAAATTGAAACTCCTTTAAGCAATAAATAAAATAGTATAAAAAAAATTGAACAGACATGTAATTGAAATAAGTGCTTAAACCCGCTGGAATTATCAGAATAATAAAAACAAACTGCTGTAATTAACGAAATTCTTACGATTTTTTCGGCTATTAACTTCTGGCACGAGGCCAATACAAAATTACAGCTTTCCATAAATTTCAAAATTTTATTTAAATATAGGGGAGACCGGGGCACATTGGTACATGGGGTACATTGGTACAAGGTAGATATTTTTAATTGATTTATTTAAAAGTTTTTTAATTTCTCTCCTAAAAGTTGGCAACACCGAAGACTTTCTTCAGGTGAAAGTTTGCTGGGATTGGATTTGCAGTTTCTTGGAAAAGGTAACTTTAACTGTTTTACTGTAATTTTGTAATCTTTTGGAAGTCTACTTGTAACATTATAATCATAATTCCATTTAATCTATCACTTTGACTATAATAGCAAATTATAACGTATGTGAATGACTTTTATTTTCACACTGTCTTAAACTACAATGTAGACAACAAACGTCAGCCATGGCACTTTTTTTTCAAAAATCTACTACTGGGTTTGGTACAGTCTAGTTTGGTACAGTCCTATTGGGGCACATTGGTACATGTACCAATGTGCTCCATAATAGACAGTAAACTGGTATAACATTCTTTTTCAAAGTATTTCTTTTAGTTAATGCCAGTTTACTGTAATTTCTGTATTGTTGCAGTATATTTACTAGGCACAGTTCCATAAGTGTATACATCTCCTTTGCTTTACCAACTTATCCCACCCATGAGTCTGGTAGATCCAATATCTCAGTTAGTGATTATGTGTTAGTAAAATTTGCTGGAAAGAAGAGATTTATTTATTATGTTGGCCAGATTGAAGTTAAGAATACAGAATCTGAGTTTTCCGTAAAGTGTTTAAGAAAGAAATCTGACTGCTCAAAATTTTATTTCCCTGAACAGGTTGATAGTAGCATTATTGATATTTCAGATGTATGTTTTATCCTTCCACAGCCTACATTTTGTGGTGGTACTGCTAGAGCTGCAACATTATTATATTTTCCTGTTGAGTTAAGTGACTATGTCCACTAATTGTATAAAAATTCTACTATTATTTTTTCCTATGTTTTGTCTTGTGTTTTCTATACATTGATGCAGTTTCAAATTAATATTCATGTATTTTTAAGTTCTTTTCCATTTTTGTATCCCAATTACTGTTACTAATAAAAGTGTTATGTTCTCTATGTATATTTCTTGTAAGTGTACCAAAGTACCCCATCCTTGTACCAATCTACCCCACCATGGGGTAGATTGGTACAAAAATTATTATTTCCTAAACTACATGTTACTGATTATAATACAGCAAAATTTTTCAAAATGATTCATCACATTGCAACATTAGAAAACACTCTTCAATTACATGGTTTAAAATTTTTAAAAATCTGGATACTCATCATAAAAAAAACAATTTTCTGCAAAATGTACCAATGTGCCCCGGTCTCCCCTATAATTGGCATATTTCATATAAAAATGCTCTTATGTGTTGTTAGGGGGTAATCTAAAAAAAATATTAAATGTAAAAATATATTAGTTTTCAATAAAATAAATAAATAAATGTTTTTTTTACCTATATTCTCTATTCCGGGATGCCGGTGTTGGATGCCCTAGTTAATATAATAGTATGAGTAATGTTATTAACTTCAGAAACCATATCAGACGTTAATTAGATTTGTTATGTAAAAGTAAGAAATAATAGGTATAAATCCATAACATATGTACGCGAGACAATTTCCCATGCACTATTCTTTGATCATTGTAGCATGCTTGCTTATTTAGTTGTGCAGTGATTCAATGTTTACCACAATTGCATCAGACATCATAGGACTCGGTTTGCCGGAATGTTTATTAGAGATATCGAATGGAACATGATGAATACGAATTTTCGGCTCACTTTAACATGTATATTGATTTTAAAATTGCATAGCTATGAATTTATACCAATAAGAAGTTAAAATGATTTTGCATTTATAATACATACTACATTTTCTTTAAAGTTATTCTTCTTCAGATATATTGGCTCTATAAAAAAATATTTTTATATTTAATGCATTTGTTTTGAACTAAGAAACAATCGTAAATAAAGTGTATTTGTGATTTTGCCTAGCGTTCCATTTCGAATGTATTTTAATTAATCAAACTGACACACGACATGCAAGTCAAATATGAAACGATTTAAATTTTGCGATGTTTATTATAAACAGGAAATGCGTTATATATTTTAATCACATATACAATATTATAACAATATTAAAATGTCAATAAAAACGAACGCTGACACGAATATGTTGTTATTATGAAGTAATGCGCTACAACGAATTTAGGTATAAAACATTAAGTTTTAGAAATAGTGAAAACATTAATATTTATTTTATTTCTAAACATCTCCACTTTTATAAATAATAACAAATCACTTGTACAAACCCATTAAAGCGGAAAGCTCCCGTTGCAGGAAAAAATATTTTTTAATTTTTTTTACTCAAATAATTTTAAAGCTATTTATAAGCAAAACGTTTTATGTGAAAACAAACAGTATTTGATACATTATAATTTTTTACAATAATATTTTCAATTTTTGCATTTTCACGATTTTTAAATTTGAAAAATGTTTTTTCAGTCTCTTAATTTAAATCAGTAGAAAATCAAAAATAAAATTACATCTTTCAGTTACAATTCATATTTAAAAACAACATCTTAATTAACAACATGTTAAAAATCGAACGTAAATAGGTGAATTTAAAGTTATGATAGACGCATTTCATTTTAGCACTTTCCAACATAGGGTAAAGCGGAGTAATTTGGTGCTTAATTGTTTTTACTAATTTAAAAAAAAACTATAGGACATTAAACAAATTGAAATGTACAAGGCAAATAATACTCTTTCCAGGGACAAATTCATAAAAGAAAGAATGAATTTTTGTCAGTATTTAGTAAGTTAGAGCTATTTTTTAAAGAAAAAAACAGGAAGCAACAAATTACCCCTCACATTTTTAACCAATGCCACGCTACCAATCATATATTTAGAGGTAATAAGGTGAATGTCATTTTGTACTTTTAACAATATGCTAAATAGAATACTGATGATTTTTTAAATCGGATAACATTTGAGAACACTGTGAATTTTTCTTTGAGAGCATAAGTTTTTTAAAGAGACAGTTTGAAATAAGAAGGAAGCATGAAGAATATGAAATACTATGTTGAAATTTATGATGTTTTATGCTCTTTAAAAGACGCCCTTTCAATCTAAATTAACCGTTAAAAAATTAATACAACATGGATAGTTGAAATAAAAATTTAATACACACGTGTTTTATACAGAAGTGAGAGCATAAATGCTAATGAGAAGGCTTTAATGCAGCTCAATAATATAGAAGGAATCATTTTAGATTGGATGTTATGATATTTTAGATAAGAAATCTTCTGAATAATAATAATAAAATTATTTTTCAAAAAATTTCTTAAGAAATTGATATGAACTAAGAAATTGATGACTACACAAAGGCTACAAAATGAACACCACTCAATGATATAGGCTAGAGGAGAGAAACATATAAAAATGCAAATAGTGATATTTTAAACATTACATAGTCTTTTGAATAATAAGAATATATAAAAAAATAACTTTTTGCTATAGTTTCTTAATAAGAGTCTATGACATAGCATAAGCATTTTTAAACTCAAGTTAAGTCTCAGGTCTTACATATTTCAGCAGCCTATTTCCTATCTGAATCAATCTGGAATAAAGAAGTCAGCTGTATTCTTTTAAGAAATGATTAATAAAAAAAAAATGTTTGCGACAGTCCGCAAACATAATAAAACTACAGTAAAAGTAAATCAATTTATAAGTAAAATACATTAGCACCAAATTACACTGCGTTTTAACACTTTCCAACCTACTTGAAAAGTGTTTATGACTTCGGTTTGTCTGCCGTCTGTCCGTCTATCCGTGCTCTAACTCCCGTAAATATGCTTCGATTGTCCTGAAATTTTTGTATGTTATTGTAGTTTACTATAGCATGTTCCCTATTGCAACAGAAGTGTGTAGCACTAATAGTTTTTTTACAGGGACAGTCAAAAGTATTCCGTTACATTACAGTCAATGGGGAATAATCGGTTCAAGCGCATTTTGATGACGCTACGTCATTTAAAACATAATGATATTGATATATAATTATGAAGCGCATTAAAACATGATTTTTGTAGAATATGGGTGCAAAGCATTTATTATTTATTTACAGAGTCAAACAAAAGTGTTTTTTTACACACACATCGTTATATGGGGAAAAATTGTCTGGAGTGTAATTTAGTGATATTAGACTATTTCAAACATAATGAAAATTATATGCATTACTGAGGTGCACTATAAATTGCTCACATGTGTGCATTGCGTTTATTTACAAGGACACACAAAATATATTTGTTACAGTACGTGTGCGATATTTACAGTCTATGTGTGATAAGTGCGTTTTCAACTTTGGTTTGCATTTGTAACTTTTTTTCAAAGTACGCGTGTGTTTATAAACTCGGTTGACCCTATACAGGGCTACAGATGGAAATTCGTAAGTACTCCATACTATGGAAGTGAATTGCTTAAGGATAGTTTTTAATTGTGTTTACGCATTTTCTTGCTGAACTATATTTAGTAGACAAATTTTATGAACATACATCTGACCTGTGTGCTTGGCGTCAAGCGCCCGCTTATAAGGCATCGTCAATATATACTGGGACGAGATAGCACACAGAAAGAAATTTACAACACACAGAAATACAAACGGAAGCTCCACAAAAAGTGTGCAACGGAGCCAGCGGGATTCTTAATCACTCGCACCTAGAGCTCCTACATACCTACCAACATTGCACTAAACTTCCGTACAACATAGGTTAATTTAACCGAGGTTAAACACGTTTCAAACCAGAATTTTTTTTAATAAATGCATTAAAATAGGTTCCACGTAAGAACATGAAACTTCAAATATATTATTTTTTGAAATACATTTTCTGGTGAGAAACGACTTTAACCTGGATTAAATTAACTCGCATTGTACGGAAGTTTAGTGGAAAGTTGGCAGGTATGCTCCTATAATACAGGCTGAATCATACCGCCATTTAATGACCCAGCGGACCAAAAACCAAGCTAAAACCGGTTTGCTTACCGTACTAGTGGACCGCGAGTGACAGTAACAGGGACGGCAAACACCTGCTCAGGCGGTTTCCTAATACTGAGCTAGGTCACAATATGGCGGTTATTTTGGGCAACATAATGGATATGCGTCAGCTCCCCTTATAGGAGCCTTACTCACACCTACACTCGCAAACGATTAGCGGTGTGATGCCTTGACCACTCAGCCACGGTGTGCCCACTTTTACTTCTGTTAGACGTCAAAACTCCCGATACGGGAATATGTTATATTTTTTAAACGGTTAAAGTTATTACGAAAAAATTAACTGGTTTATAATAGGGGAAACTAATGTATTTCAAAAAATATAAAAAGTTATAATTGAACGTGGTTAATATAGCGGTGTTTAATGGGTTAACGAGGAATTTTCATAAATTAATGTGAAATCAAAGAATAAATTTTTATCCTGATTTCAGCCTGTTTGTTTCCTATACACGAAATATTGTTTAAACCTTTACGTATATTTAATGTCTCTTTTTAGAATATACGTATATTTTTATATTCATTTAAAGACAAATTCAATTGTTAAAATATTTTTATTTCATTTAATGATTTTTTCAAAAGTTGAGATGGGAAGACAAAATAACAAGAAAATAGACACATTGACAAAGGCTAGTTATAAATATATTTTACTGTATTCGATATTTTCAAAAAACAATTTTGATAATTTTCAAATATATACATATGTGCTTGTAAACAGCAGTGTTTAAATTATTTTTACAAACTTTTCTTCCGGATAGACTTTTTAAAAGTATGAAGAAACGCATTACAAACATCAATTTTAAAACTATCCCCTTTTATACTGAGAACAAATTCTAATTTAAAGTGATATTCTACAGTAACACTATTTAAATGAGCGACTTGAAAAGTTATAACATAGATAAAACATTAAAAGTCTCCTTATTTGAATGTTTTTCAGAGAAAATAAATTTTCTCAACAATACATTAACTAAAGATGTTCACTTGGATTACACACCCTCGATTACACAACTAATTTTAAATATTTACATTTATGTTAACATGCACATCATATAGAAAAAGTATATATGTATCTAATACACAGAAAAGTGATACAGAATTTGTTCATAGAATGAGAAAATAATGTAGGACATTATATAAATGCCTCAACATATCGTCGCATATAATCACTCAAGGAATTAATCACATGCGAGAGGGCTTGTTTGCTAATGTATATATTAAATGCATGCTAAAATGTTGCTAAACCTAAACGGTAGACAGAGAATGCTATGATTTTGGATTAAGCATATGGATTCATATATACCAATATCTATATATCTGATCATTCAGATTTCTACATAAATATATACCTTAGTTTGTCTTTAGTCACAGCTACCAATCTTGGTAATTTTTTAAAGTTGAATAAATATTTTTGTAACCATAAATTTTACCTAATACCGTATTTACTCGCATATTAGTTACCCTCGCATAATAGTTGCAGAAAATTCCTTCGAAACACTTTCCCCGCATACATTCAATTTTTCTTTCCGTAATTAATGTATTTTTCATCAGCTAATGGCCTTGTTCTTACGATTCAATAAATGTCTTTATTGATGCGTATAAGGACAACATTTTAAAAACTTCATCTGGATGAATTCCCGAGTAAGCATCCATATTCTCATTTTTAAACAATCTAATGAACAATAAAATTGTTTTTATAAAAATAACGAAAATCCTGCGACGTACCCGGCAAGGCCGCCACTTTGAAGGACAGACATAGTCAGATTTATATTTTAAACACTGTTTGTTAAAAACCAATTTGGAAGGGATGTGATGGAGTTTCCTTTTAAATTTTGACCTACACCACTTTGCACTTAACGCAAATCTAATTTTTAGAAAACTATTCGATAATGCAATATATACAATGTACGCAAGACTATTAAATTGGAACTCATTTACGTATGAAGATTGACGATCACGAATGACGATCACAAAATACTTCGAGGGAAAGCAAAACTATTCATGTAAAATAAACGTTACTTCAAAAATTTTCTAACAATCTAAATGTCACTAGCAAGCCGTGGTTACGGTTATCAACTTTATTCAACAATAACTAAATTGTGTTTCTTGCCAATCTGACAACACTGTAAAAAATGTAAATTCACGGGCATTCTCCGTGAATTGCTGCCGTAATTTTACGGAAAATTCCCCTTTTTCAAGGTAAACGGTCAATTTTCGTAAATTTCATGTTTTTACGGACAAAAACCGTTTATGTAAGAGCAAAGCTCGTTTATCTAGGGACAAAACCCTTTTTCTTACGGACATTGTCTGGAATCTCTGCTGCAGTAGTTTTACTGCAGCAATTTTTTACAGTGAACTTGCTCTTGGCTAGACTGTATACTCAATTCATCGGTGCACGTGACAAGATATAACTCCAGAGTCAAAAGACTGTTCTCGTTGTCCTTCGCTAAGGTGGGTCTCGAACTAAAATCTGCTGGTACGAACTTCTGATTCTATTTTTACACTCAGCATATTGACCAGTGTATCTAGTCGAACTTGCTAATTGCTAGTTGCTAGTACTCTAGTAGCTAGAACACTACAAACCTTACCTCATCTGAGAAAAAAAATAGTTATTTTAAAATGTATTATTCCCTATTACTAATAAAACTTTTATCCAACCAGTAAATTACGAATTCCGTTATTACAAGTTTTTATATAACAGTTTGTTTTTGAACATGTTCAATCACAATATTGGGTAGAAGATTCAGCGTAATAGTCGCAGCTGGATTTTCACATAAAAATCGGTACAAAAAGTGCGGTTATTATGCGAGTAAACACTGTACATGAGTTTAAATACACATATACAAAAATACAGATTTTATTTTCTGGCCTACCGATATTTTCAAGTCATTAAAATTAGCGCGCTTAAAATTTCTGACACACGTCTCTGGTCTCGCTAGACATTAAAGGAGCCTTTGATAATATCGAATGGCGGGACATTCTTCAACAACTCATAACTATTAAATGCCCTGGTGATATATCTGGATAACTTTGATTCAATATCTAAATGTTACTTTTTTATCAGTTTACACTTTGGTTAATTACTGTTTCAAAATTTTGTCAAACGTGAATGAGTTCTATTCAGTGATTGTATATAAGTGCAATAGCCCCATATCATATCGCGAGTGTTAGTACGATATATCGGAAAGCGTGATATAACTTATGTTATAAGGAAACTAGCTGCACAGCAACCGGATGTGAGTCACTTGTTTTGTATGATTCTTTTTTTCGTTTTTTTTTTTTTTTTTTTTTTTGCGAAAAAATAAATCTGATTTTCTTCTACACTAAGAAAATATTTATAATATTAGTTTTATTAAATTTCTTAATATGAATAATAAATTATATTTAAAATGTAGGTTAACTGAAAAATACATTTTGAAAATTACTTGCAATTACAGTACAAATGGATTTATGGAGTAATTACAACGTATGAATTATGAGCATCAACATATGAATAATAATATTAAATTTAGTTTTAAATTTATTAATAGCAATTTAATTTTTTATTAAAAAGAACCAAATTAATTCTAAAATTATTATTATGATTTATGCCAAATATGACGTAATTTTCATTCAGTAAAACATTCCATAATTAGTGTCCTGGAGAACAATCTTAAAAAACTTCTATAGATGTATACAAAAGACATCCGACAGCAGAATTGGTGCACAAACACAGTGCAAAGCGGTATTCTCATTCAATAAACTAATGAATTTTTATTATTTCCTTTGTTTGTATCTTCAGTATCGCTATTAGCGTGGAAAGCAATATCTGGGATTGAAGCAACATCGTTACGATAATATGAATTAAACACCACCTTCATTTGTGTCCACTGGCGTTCTCCGTAGTCGAGGTCCTTTGGTCTTTCACATTCGGTGTACCCGCCGGTGAATGTAGACGTTTATCTTTTAGCCCGCTATAGTATCGGCACCTTAAGCCTAATAATTTACAATAGCATGCTCTATTAGAGACGATTCGTCTATATTTTCTTTCAATTCTGAAAATGATATTTCATACCGATCAATAATGCTGCAATCTTTAAGATCTTTTTTAATAATTAAGTAAATGTGGAAATAAGTCACATACATTAATATACACCATTTGAAAGAGTAGGTAAAAAAAAAGTCAATAAATTTATTTATACAAAAGAAAAAAAAAATAAAGATGTATGTCCACCAAATCGGATAGTAGACAATAATAGCGATAAACCATTTATTGAAATTGAAAAGGTCTTTCGTTTCCATTTTAATGAGGTAATGACAACAAAAGAGTGGAATAATCCAATTATTTCTGATTTCTTTCCTTTTGTCTGTTCTTTTTTTTCTTTTTTTTTGTTCAACAGTGATGGAATTTTTTTGACATTACAAAAATGGCTTTGAACATTGCAAAGAAATCCAAGGATTGATTTCTATTTTTTTTTATGAACTAAACGCAGAATGGCGTCTTAGGTTATCATTTCGTCGCTAATCATTGATGATAGCCTGGGTAATACGAAAATTAATCTGATGATTTAGTTTCCGAGTGTTTCAGGATTGAAAATTTTGGTGATTTATTGTTTTTCCTTGTTTTTAACATCCAATTTAGGCATTGTAATGGGACAAACTGCTGACATGAAACACTTAACATGCTGCTATGAAACACTTAGCCAGAAACACTTTCTATCTGTCCCTGATATGTTTAGTGTTAGTTATGCAACCGTTCATCATCCTGTTCCGGCAAACAGATAGACATAGAGCAAAAAAAATAATGTTATTTCCGAATATACGTCATTTAAATTGTCGAATGAACTTAATACCAGGTGTTTTTGTGAAAATCACAGACAGATAATTCCATTTAATGTATATACATAGATTAAAAAGATTATAACTTACTGATAAATGTTTTATATTATAATGTAATATATTTTATAATGTAATTATAGTTTTAAATGGTCCATTGCCGCTATAGACGCGGAAATCATTTAATTTATTAGGTAAAATGCAACTTATATTGCAGAAACAATTATTTCTTTATTTTTTCATTATTGATTTATTTTAATAATTCTATATTGTTAAAATATTATAAAATATGGATGCTAGGAAATATTGTAGTAGAATTCAAAGTCTCGTAGTAAAGCTTTGAAGTCTTTAATTCATTGATTGCTGAGCTGTAATGTCGTTTATTGTCGATAGTACAGTTTTGAACTATCTGAAGGTACTCTAGGAACATTATAAATGTACTCTTCAAGATTATATTTCATCTATAGTGAGTAGCTTTGCTACTTTTCGATAGTAGTTGCACGAAGTTTTCAAAATAATATCTTACTATAAGTACAGCAATTTCGGGTATCATAGAATAATCGGGCAATATGGAATACCAAGTTTTCTTTTTGGTAACGTGTTGCGACCAAGTTGCAATATTATAAACTACTGAAGAACGTTTCCAGAATGCTCCCCAGAATGCGCTGTTCGTCGGTCGGCGTCAGGACGCGTTGTGTGAATAAATATTTTTTTTTTAGTCTTTGGAAAATTTCAGGAGATAATTTTTCATTATTTTTTTATTCACAATTAGAAGTAATATTTTTACATTGAAATTAAACCTAATATGCACCAAAATACTAATAGTTTATGCTGTAATACTCATTTTTTAGCTTGCGATTCATACTAATAAATATAGAGTAATTTTTTCCCAAACCGACGGTGTCTGGTTATATAGAATACGAATATCTCATTACCCTATGATTATGGTAGCGCAAAGATAATATCCTTATATTTGTGATTTGTGCAAATCTGATGTATGAACTGGATTATATTGACTGTCTACCTAGACACTTTATGAGGGGGTTAGAATGACAGCGGAGTAAGTCAATATTTAGTAATTTGAGAAATGAGGGGTTTTGTGAAACTAGTCCTGTCGCCGTTGCATTACGTGGTCCAACTTGTTTTGCCCTCTATCGACTGCCTAAGTGAACTATAACTTATTTGACTGTCACACTGAGCAGAAATTAATATACATTCAGTCAAAATATTGTTATCTGGATTTTTCAAATTTTTGACGTACGCCACTGTTATTCTAACCCCCTCATATTATTATCATGCTCTCTTGATATCATTAATATGTTTTTTGCCAAATTTTTCAGTTTTCTTCCTTTTTAACCCCCATTACCATAATTTCTCGATCTCACAATACCCTCAAAATACGTTCCTTCGTATTATTATTTGTTTGCAAGTGAGGAAAGTTTGAACAATAACTTTTGTGTATAAAAACTATTCGCAGATTGTT